>OX376696.1:71610912-74010912 GCA_947389925.1 Coelopa pilipes
TGCAAATTATTGGTTGCAAAAATTGCCAGATTACGGAAAATAAATTGCAGAAAACGTAATTTAAAAAAAAAAAAAACTGTGTTTTTATATTATGATAAATTATTGGTTTTCCATATCTTCAAAATATTGAAATTTAGATTGGAAAAATTTGATGAAAATGAAAACTATAACTTTTTTCACTAGCATTAAAATTTCATTTCATTTTTTATTGAGACTAATTAAAATATTTTTTTGTATATGGTAGTAATTTTACTTATGATTAGAACTATATGTATTATTCTAAATAAAAATTAAAAGATTAAAATTTAAATTAAATATATATATTATTTATATAATTTTGAACATTGAATTTGTGATTTTTTGCTAAGCAATATATGTTTATTAGTTTGCTCCCGACACATAAAAAATTTCATGAGATGCAGGAATCTCAAACCTACAACTAAAACAACTAAAACATCTTAAAAATAAGAGCTTAACTACTTACACAAAACAACAAAAAAAAATTAATTAAATTATTTTCTAAAACTAGCCTGTATGAGTACCGGGAGTACTTTTTAAATAAGTCAGGTAGTAGTGGAACAGTAAAGTCCAATTCCGTTGAAATAATTTCGTTCAATATTCCTATTGGGGAAAGATATGAAAGATAGACCAACTGAATGATTTTTATAAGTCATAAATGTCTAAAAAGAGGACATTTTCATGCAATTGCAACCTGTTTACAAATCTTTTTTGCAAAGACAACGCTTACAAACTGAAAGGCATAACGAATGCTTTAGAATAGATGTATTTATCAAAAATGTAAGACCTGGGGAGTAAAACAGCTAAATGACATCACTGGCTGTGAATTCTCTCTCTCTCTTTCTATATTTAAAATTCTGGAAATGAAATCTCTTCTGTTCAAACGCATATCGCAGATAACAATTTCTAGCTATTGAGACCTATATTTGGTAATAATTACTACGTTGCAGCTTATGACAGAGTTAGAATTTAAATGATTCATTCAAAAATTAGTTTAGAGATACGAGCTTCAGAGCTTATCAGTTGGCTTTTGACCATACATAGTACGAACCCTATTTACACACGGTAAACAGCTTTAGGAAACTTGTAGTTATTTCCCCCTATTTTTCCGATCAGACGTTCGATTCAAATCTAGTGTCTTCGCACTCATTCTTGGTCTCTCCTCGCTCTCTGATCCATGGGTCCCGAAAGTGCCGTTATGCTCATTTGTGTAGCGAGTTGAAATGGGGAAGGAATTCGTGTGTGTCAATTGTTCATGTCTAATTGAAAAACAACTATAAATAAAACACAACAAAAATACATTTGAAAATTCAAAATATAACATTTTCAAGTCGCCAAACGAAAACATGGCTGCGGTTCTATTTGTTGTCACTATTCCCACGGAGGCGGAGGAGTCGCGTCTGAAGAACGAATTTATCGTGAAGAAACTCGACTTGCGTTCCGATCAGGTTGATGTCAAATTCGCCTCACAGCCCACAACTATCGTGGAAGTCAACGATGACGAGGAGACGTCCAGTGCCACGACGATGCCTGCCACTCCGGTGACCTCGAACCAGAGCGGCACAGTGCAGTATGGAACCTTTCCGAAGCGTCGAAAATCGGAGACGACGCGACCTGAGCTGACCATCAATGACATGCTGAATGGCACAACAACTCCGACAACGACAAACAGCACGACAACCACGATGATGATGACAACAACAACAACGGGCGCCAAATCGCAGACTGGTGGCGATGGCAGTTCATCGAGCAGCTTGAGGGACATCGACGTCGAGGTCACCGTAAGGTAGTTGAAATTCGTAAAAACCCTTGTAATGAGATCTGTGTCAAGGATGCTCCGCCGGCTATGAGAAAATCCTGGGAAGGATTACGTGACATTCTCTCCTCGACGAAGAGGAAATCCCAAAAGAAGAAGGAGACCCCTTTCAATCTGGATACCCCGAGTGACACAAGCATGGAGTTTGTGCTGCGAGAGATTCTGAAGAAGTATCAGATTGCCAATGCGGTGTGGACCAAAGACACGGAGGGTCGAATGTATCAGGTTGACTACTCTTCATTCATTTAATGCTTCTGAATTCAGCATCAAATTCATTTACTTAGATAATATTTTCTATCGAATTCAATGAAACGTACGAACGCGTTTTGGAAAAGTTCTACGATTGGGGCATCGGAGATCGCGAGGGCTCTACGGTATCGGTTATGAATTGCATCGCATCGAAGACCTTTGCACGCAAGGATGATTTCGAACAAAATGACGACCTGAATCGAGAGTGAGAAATCGTTATTCAAATAAAGTCCATTCATTTAAGAGCCTTTTGCAGGAACGAAAACGCCCAGAAACAGGGAGCGTGGGAACGATTTATGAACAGTGTTCAAAGTCGCTTGAATGTGGCGCAAATCATACGCGATGTCCGCCAGGATGCATCGATTACATTTGATTTCGTCATTCTTCTTATATCGGCAGCGTAAGTAAAGTAACGACCCGTCTTTCTTCATCTTCATCTATTTTATCTCATTATTGCTAATAATAGGATTCTGGCGTCATTTGGTCTCGTGGAGGACAGTACAATCTTTTTGGCATCTAGCATGCTAATATCGCCTCTTATGGTCTGTACCGAATGTTCTTAAATTTTTGAATCTCCCTTACTTTCTCTCGCACTTTCGATGGCAGGGTCCCATCATTGCGGGAATCTTTGGAACGGTTATCAAGGATCACTCACTACGAGCGCTTGGCATGAAGAATGAGTTGTTTGGAATTTTGATGGCCACATTTGTAGGATTCCTATTTGGCATGGTCGTGTGCACAACCGACGAACGGTACGGCATTGGCGAGGGTCTGACTTCAGAGATGCTATCGCGCTGTGAACTCCATTCTCTGTTGGTTGGATTGTTTACCGCGATTCCATCGGGTGCTGCGGCTGCTATATCCATTCTAGGTGGCAATATTGGATCCTTAGTTGGTGTTGCGATTTCGGCATCGCTCCTGCCACCTGCCGTAAATTCAGTTAGTTTACGCGCAATATCTATTGTATGCGATTATATTAATTATGTACTCTCCAATAGGGGTTACTGTGGGCTTTGGCATGTATTTATAAGTTCTTCGAAACGGATGAGTCGCGTTACCCCAACGTGGTGAAAACCAATTTCTATTCGAACAATCAAGCAACCGAGCTGGCCATTCTCGGCTCGATTAGCATGTGTCTGACCATCTCCAACGTGCTGTGCGTGTACGTAATGGGAATTCTGGTGCTTAAAATTAAAGAGATAGCTCCTGTTATATCGCGTAATAATCGTCAATTCTGGAAGCATGACATAAAGATAGCTCGTGATTTGAATAGAAATGGTTTTGACTCGGATAACGCAATAATTGACGAATTCGCCAATTTACCCAAAGAGGATCAAAAGGTCCTCGGTATGAATTGTGATTTCTTGCGAAATATACATTTGGATGAGGCTGCTTATCAAAATACGTGGTCACCGATCGGAAGTCGCCATCCGTTTGAAACCACTTATGAGCCTGTCCGTGAAAATTATTCCACTGTACATCGCTTCGAACGTCTTTACTCGACAATTACGAGACAACAGTCTATGAATGAACGACGGTATGAACGAAATGTTGAAATAATTGGAACCCTGTAATAATTACATATAAATGATCGTTTCAGCCATCGCTTCAGTATAGCACGTCGTCCAACAGGGCGTGTGAGCGACATGGGTACGACCTACAAAATTCTAACTGAAAATGTATGCATATATTTAACGCAGAATAGAGTACAAATTTTTATATATATGTATTTTCGCAGTTACCACGATGCGCTACAATGCCTTCGAATGTTGCTTGTCCTTCTGTAAGCATCGTTACACCAACCGGTGGTACGGGCGAGAGATCTGTATTAGTTTCTGATATTACTTCAGACGGTAGCACTCCTACTGGTATGAGCGACGAAAAGAAACGACGCAAATTCATTGTTACTCCTGCGGTGGATCCATTGCATTTCAATGCGGCTACAACTGACGATGTGGATGTGTGAATAGATGCATTGAATGACATTTTGTCTTGTATAAATTTAAACTATTGTACTTATTGCTTGTACTTTATTTGTAGTATTATTTGTTTATATAAATAATTCGTTTCGTAAATTTAATTGAAATAAGCAAAATCTAAATTATCGCATACTTTAATATTGCCTTCCTCTAGGTAATAAAATATTGTTCACTAGTTAATTGCAATTTCTCGATTTTTATTAAATATCGTTCATAGATGGACCTTGGCGATCAGCTTTTACTTGCGAACGTTGTCGTTTCACTAGGAGACGTTCTCGGGCAGCACGTTCTTGCCTAAAGTATGAGAATGAAGAATTATTAAAAAACTTGCAATGTTTGAATTTACCTTTTACGGATTTTCTCAAGTGTTTCCTCGCTTGGTGGGGGCGCCTCTATTTCATACTCTCTAATCAATGTACGCAACTTTTCCAACGCATCTGCTAAATTCATTTGCTGCGAACGGGTCAAGTCGCTTTTAATAACAAAATAGCCATCCTTGTTGATTTTGTTTTGAAGCTGTAAAGGAATTAGACTTAGATTTAAAATAATTATGGGTTAAACGTTCATTTACTCCAACGAGTAGCTTCTGTCTCGTTTTCTCTGGAATCCAATCGGCTTCGGACAACTTAAAGCGCAAATCTACTTTTGTGTTTACGCAATTCACGTGCTGACCACCGGGTCCGGAGCTGCGACTGTACGTTATTTCCAGTTGGTTCATTGGTATGTAACCAGAAAACTTATCTCCTTTACTTGATGGCTGTAAGTTAAGTGAACAGTTTCGGGAATAATGATTTTGGAAGGTATTTTGTAATATTTACCGGAGGCGGTGTGTAGATCTGCAGACGACTGTTGGGGTATATTTTATCCAACGAGAGGTCACTTTTGAATGATAAGTTTCTCCCCAAGATGGTCGCTGATGTGTAGGTCTTCTCGGTGCTTGATCGACGCAAAACCGAAATAAATCGTCCACAGATTTTATTCATTTTAACACTTTAATAGTTGATGCAGAATTTAGTTCCAAAATTCAGAAATTAGAAAAACTTAATGACATTTAACATCTGTTTTGTTAGGGATGGAAGCACAGTGGGAATTGTAATAGATTGCAAGAGAATCCTATTAGTACGAGAATCATGTTGAGAGTTGGAAACTCTGTTCTGCCGAACCGCCTGCGTCCACTTTTTGAACAGCTGATTGAAAAACGTGGAAAAATATATTTCTATTGTTGTTTTAATGACAAACCATTATCCCATAGATATGGAAATCGACAATAATGAGAACGTAAGGAGATTCACATTTGATAATTTCTAACAGATATTAATTAAATGAAATTTACAGCCTGATCTTAAGAATCCCATAAATAAAATAATACGTGAACAGAGTGCGGAGATAGTTTCCGGTGGAAATGTTTTCTATAATCCTGTGCAGGAGTTCAACAGAGATCTGAGTGTATCTGTTCTGAATGTGTACTTCAAGAGATTGCAAAAGGAACGCAAACAAAAATCGCAAGTTCAGGAGAAATCTCCAAGTGAATATATTGCCGGAAATCGTTACGAAGATGGCATGCGTATCCTGGAAGCATTGTCGGCAACTGGACTGCGTAGTATACGCTATGCAAAGGAAATTGCTGGCGTAAAAGAAATCGTAGCAAATGATCTGTCCAGACAGGCGGTCGAGTCGATACGAGAAAATGTGAAACATAATCAAGTGGATCATCTGATAGAGCCCAGTCATGAAAATGCCATGTAAGATCAGTATATTCCCATACAGTAACATAAAAATAAATATTCCCACAGGACTGTTATGTACCTGTCGACTGCACCGGAAAAACGTTTTGATGTTATCGATTTAGATCCGTATGGCTGTCCGAATCGTTTTCTCGACGGAGCAGTACAATCTATTGCCGATGGTGGTCTATTGCTGGTCACGGCTACCGACATGGCTGTCCTTGCAGGGAACACGCCCGAGGCTTGTTTTGTGAAATATGGGTCAGTCCCGCTGAGAATGAAGTCGTGCCACGAAATGGCTCTACGCATTCTTCTGCGTTGTATTGAGGCACATGCAAATCGGTATGGGAAATACATCGAACCTCTGCTTAGTATATCAGCGGATTTTTATGTTCGGGTGTTTGTTCGTATCTTTACGAGTCAAGCTAAGTGTAAATATAGCATGAGGTATATTAGAGATTTATTAAATACTGTATGTATGTAGTTAATGTGCTATTTATCATTTTGCAGCAAACAATCAACGATTTATCAATGTACAGGTTGTGATACTTATACTTTACAACCCTTGGGATCGCTAAAACCGAATCCTACCGAGGTTAATCCAAATCAAATAAAATTCGGATTACCAACAGGACCTCCTGTCAATACCAACTGCGAACATTGTGGCCACAAGCACCATGTAAGCAAATAATTAATATTTAATAATTTCAAGACACCTAGAATACAAAGTAATATCTCCTTACTTCTAGATTGGAGGTCCAATTTGGTCGCATCCTATACACGACTCATCCTTTGTACATGATTTATTGGAGGAAATTCAAAAAGAACCCTTATCCAATCTGGGAACACAAAAACGTATGATTGGAGTGCTGAGTGTTATCTCCGAAGAACTCCCCGACATTCCACTCTACTATTCTCTGGACAAGTTATGCTCTGTTCTTAAGCTGGAAATCATACCTATTTTGAAATTTCGCTCTGCATTGTTACATGCTGGTTATCGTGTGTCATTTTCGCATGCGTATAAAAATTCCATAAAGACTAATGCTCCCGCCGAAGTTTTATGGGATATTTTACGGTGTTGGAATATAAGGCACCCGGTAAAATCAGATCGTTTGATTGAAGGTACACCGATAAAAGCCATTCTCAGTAAAACATCTAGCAAAGAGTACAACTTCGATGATATTCATCCCGATGCGAATCCACAGAGTCGGAAAAATGCTTTGTCGCGGTTTCAAGCTAACCCCACTGCACATTGGGGACCTGGAACAAGAGCAACCATTATGTAAGCATTTCAAAATGCTTATCAGTGTCATATATACAAATTTAATTTTTATTTATAGGGTCGGTGAAGACAAGCTCTTGAAAAGTTTTCGGAATCAAAACAAAAAACAAAAGTCCAACAAAACTTCTGACGAAATAAATCAAACGCAATGCAAGAAGCAAAAAATATAGTTCATAGATTATAATATTTTGATACAATTTAAGAAATTAAAATATCTCAAAATATATAACATATGTAATGTTTCAATGTACAATGTTTCAGTAGCGAAAGAAATTTCCATCGGCCGGTTGACGCGAAAAACCATTGTTTACCAATTGGGTATGTGGGCCACTATTTATCAGTTTTACGCTGTGCGGCGATACTTTTTCTCGAATGCCTCCTGTTGAGGAAATCACATGTATTATCAGAATGAAATTAGGCTAGATTTCTAGATTTTAATACCGATTTTCAATGGATGTCCCAACGCTTCTGGCTCAAGGACTTCTATTGTCTTCGTATTACGAAGAACACGGAAAGTGTCCTGCGTCGATGAGCACGTTTCTCTCTGTAATACCGAATCTACTCTCTCTGGAAAGATTTCGCGTGCATGATCATAGCGTGACTGCAATTGAAAATCCAGCGAATCACGAGGTATATCCGGTGTCGGAAGGAAACGTTTACATTGACGCACAGAACTTAGCGTCTGATGGTAGAACAGTCGTTCGTGGGGTTTTAAACATTCATACCAAAGTTGTCCATCCCTTGTCGGTGGTGGACTTGGCATCGGGCACAGTAAAATTCCTTCATTCTCAAGATATGGAGCGTAGGAGATATTGCGAATCTTGGTTTTCATGTTATGATATATTTTATTTTTGAATTTATATATTTTCAAATATATGTTATAAACGATATGTTGAGCTAACAAAACTGGCACAATATACAAAGCTATCAGTTGTTTATTCACAAAAACACTGGCTGCCATAGAAATGACTCGAAATTATTTAGACCAATAATGTCATATAACAAGATATCATGAAGCCAGAAGAAATTAATATATCAACAGATACATTCATTCATTCTACACAAACGGAAAATTGTCACATATTCGGTCATTGTGGATAAACTTCCTAGGATTGACAACTTCTAACACAAATAACTTATTTTTTAGCGACCTTTTCCTACCTAGCGGATCAGATGTGAATATATTCTTTTTTCGTTTGGAATCTAAGAATCATAATGGACCACTGAAAATTTATATAATTTCTATTTTTTTTTTTATAATGAAAAACCAAGGTTTCTTCTAAATTATTCAATTTATTTTGTTCACTTCTTTCCTGAAATGTAGAACTGAGATATTAGTTCGCATTAAGATCAAGCTTACCAATGTATCCATAATCTATCCGCAATCCCATCAGTTATATCCGCGTCATTCACGTTTTCGTAATATACTTCAGTCTGTATCCTGGAATTCTATTTGCTGGAATTTCTTAAGATAAAATCGAATCGTACGAGAACAGCAAACTCGAGAGAAATGCACGTATCAGCTAAACATAAAAACACCCACAACAGGGAACCCGCAACAAGACACGAACGCAACACAACCATCATCACATCATGGAAATCATGCATGGACGTAATTCTGTATTTTGGAGACTCGGTGTACCGGGAGAACGGAAGACAGCACAGCTACCAGCAATTCAATTGTATGCGACGCAGCATGTGTTGTTGTTAGTAGATGACATGCCTAGTCAAAGGACTAGCTCTAGCACTGGCACCGGAAATATTCAACGATAACGACGACAGCATACACGATGCTCCCACTCGCATTGACAGCTGATGATATGTTATGTAGTTGCTGCAACGCCAATATAAGCTAATAGCTTCGAACTGCATCAAATGCAACTGGTTACAGCAAAATTCAACTGGAAATAACTTTCTTCTTAACGAATTTAGAATGTGATTTTCATAAAACTGCTATCTGCCAACAACTCAGCTAATTCTGCTACTAACTGCAAACCGCCAACAAAATATCTATTTTATATTTAATTTCTGCCGTCATCCCAGGAAACGCCGCAAACGCTTCAATGAATACTGTGGATGCATTCAACTGGTGGACACGTAGCAGCATCAACAGCAGCAAATTGTTATGATTTGTAGAGTAGGTTACATTAATCTAGCACTTTTATTTCTGTTGCCAGTGGCAAGAAAGAAAGTACCAGACATAGTAAGAACTTTGGAAGTTGAAGCAGCAGAACGCACAGCAGCAGTTGGAGCAGCAAACACGTATTTCGTTAATTTAGCAGCAAAATAAGTCTGCCTCTGCCTGACTCATCAATCCCCTCCTTTTCCTTTCCAATCCCTCTCGCCATAACTTGTTTTCACTTTTTCTCTCTCCCACTCTGCCTGACAGGAACAGTTAGCCTGTATTAAAATTATATATATTATTATTTTTCGAAAATATTCATATAGAAAAAAATTTAAATGGTACAAAGATTTAAAAATTGCACAAAATATTGTTATAACTAACAAGAACAATTTAATTAGACTGTGCAATTTTTTTTCAATATCAATGTGAGTTATTTTATTGTTAAACATGTGAGGCAGTAAAAAAATAAATCCTAAAATCCTACACTACCGAACATATTAAAGGGATATTAATCAATGTATAAACGTTAGTTAATTTTACCGAATTTATTGTATTCTCTCTTTCACAATCAAATTGAAACAATGAATTGTTATAAAACGGACATTTCTACACCACCTCCCATTCAGATATAACTTTTGGATTTCATGACATTTTTATTCCAATTCACGATGTTCAATGAAAACAACTGCTAATTTATGCATCGCAATTGCATACAATATCTACTTCGATTATGTAATTTGAATAGTTTTGAATCAGAATGTCTTTATTAAATAAGGATGCAATGCATACAAATTTGTTTTTAATGTACACAGATTTAAGATTAGGGTTTTCTATACGTTTCTTTTCTTTAACAGTGATTTGTTTCAAAGTGGTTATCAGATCAAAGCAAATCATAAAATTATACATTAAAGTAAAACGTTTGTAGTTTTGTAAATTTTGTTAAATAAACCTGTTTTGTTTTATAATTTAATAGTAAAGTGTAGGTTTCTTTACTTGATAAAATTAAAGTAAATTATATACCTGGGTGTTTCAGTAACACGCATTTATTTATAAAGTTCGGTCAATGCAAACTGGTCAAAATGTTGTGATCTATAAAAGAGGTATGTCATATTTATGTCAAATAAAATAATAATAAAAAAATACCTTTCAACCGATCACAAAACGCATATACACGCTCTTGCACACTGGCACATACAAATAGCTTCGTGATATTTTAAGAACGGCTACGACTGCGTGACACGCTCCTGCCTACTCCATTCCGACTCTGACTGCGGCTTAATGATTTTCGCACAGGACTGCGTGAAAATTTATTCCGACGCACAGGTGAACGGCTGCTGGCAGAACGTGAACGAGACCGTGGCGAATATGAACGACGACGTGGACTGCGAGAACGGCGTCGAATGGGAGATCGTGAGCGACGACGACCGCCACCTCCACCACCGCCGCGACGATTGTTATTGCGCCTCGTGGGTGATGTGGGACGTCCATAACGCGCCATTTGCACACGTAACTCCCTACCGTCTAACATACGACCATCCATGGCTTCCAATGCATCTTCGGCATCGCGCTTATCATAAAATCTAAAATAAAGCATTATTAATTAGTTTTTATTTTACTTTTAGAAAATATCACTGTCAACAGATACAATTAAATTAATGTAGCTTTCGTACGTATGTTGTCTAGGATAGTTTCGTAAACAACCGTTGCAAGTTAAAAACATTTTTCTTGCACTCTTAAATTATGTTGATTTCTTTAAATATTCAAGAAATCATTTACAAACGTAAGTGCATATGTATACGTTAGTTAGAATGGAATATACAAATATGGCAATGAGTAAAGAAACGGGAAAACTATATTATAATCAACGTCGTTAATATATATGTTTTAAACATGTTAGAACATTTTTATTTTTTTGTCGTTTTCGTACGTATATTGTCTAGGACTGTTTCGTAGACAACCGTTGCAAGTTAAAAACGATTATCTAGCACTATTTAAATATTTTTTGACTTCTATATTTATGCAAGAAGTCCTTTAAATTTACTTGTGCCGGCTTCAGTTTTTTTGCAATACATTAAACTGGAGGTTTTCATAAATTCATGTAACTTTCAATAAAATGAATGCATTTTCAAGCTATATCATTAAGATCTGGGGTGTTTTTTCTTTAACAACCCTAATTTTATCGATTGATGAAATTCTTAGAAATGTATGTTATCATGGACAGTATGTATCACGCGTTGTTTCAATGTGCGAAGTTAGAGTGGTGGCAGAAAAACATTATAAACTATTGAATATGATGCATTATGTTCTATAGTTTCTACAATTGTATATTTTGTACTTACCTAACGAACGCAAACCCTCTACTTTCCCTTGTGTATCTGTCGCGTGGAATATAGATATCACCAACTTCCCCACATCTTTCGAAAACGCGACGCAAATCTTCTGGTGTGGTACGGTAAGTTAAATTATCTACCTGCAAATTTTATTAAAATAATAACTTTAGTCATTTATCCTAATTATTGATATATTTATATAAAAATGTATCGTAAGTTAATATAACGAATTTTTATTAAAAAAAAGTCCGCTTACAAAAACGGACGCCATTTTTCTTTTCAGTTTCTACAATGGACGCTACACCATACTTTTGGGTAAACGCCGGAAAAACGACATCGTGGAATTTTTAAAATCTTTAAATTTACTTACTTTTAGGGAAACCATTCCATCAATTCTCGGGGGAGGGCGATTTGAATTACTGCCCCCACTTCCACCTCCACCACTATGACTCATTTTGTTTTATTAAAATAGAAAAATTCTACGTATTTCCTTTAAGATTTTTCTCTTCAGTAAAATTTAAAATGGCGCAGCCCTACAGTTTCCAATATAATAAAGTGAAGACGATTTCACGTCTGTACAGCAATACAGCTAAAACACAAATGAACGGAACATTTTTCAAAAATGTGACACTTGGTAATTTTTCAGCGAAGTTAAGATCTGCCATTGATACACTCGTAAGAGTAAAAGAGACAATCTGATATACAGAATTTATGCTAGGCTTCTCCTGTAATCTTTTACAATATACGTGATTGTGGAGTATGGTGGTGATTATTTGGTAGCATGTTAAAATATAACAAAATATTTAAAACAAAGATTTGAATTTATTTTTAATTCAATTAACATTTAACAGGAATTAATAATAAGAGGTGCTTTCAATAAGACAATATGAAAAACATAAATTGGCAGCATGGCATTTTTTCGTAAGCATTACCTAAATCAGTTTGGTTTCAAAAACATAACCTCAAAGTGATGAGAGAACTGTCACTTTAGAGCAAATATTGCCGACTTCACTCCGCTTGGATTGCAGAAAAACTCCTTTGATCAGTGCTGTGGGTTTGAAGTCATTTTTAAAGCAAGCAAAAATTCGTAGTGTTTCACAAAATTTAATTTCTCAATGTCACAATACTGGAAAACTTTTCTAATCTTTCGTAGGTTAATTTAACAATAGTTTTGTTGGATCTGCTCTAAAATTCAAATGATTACTTCCCCTAGCTTTCGTCTTTGTAAAAAAGGCAGAAATCGACATTGAAATGGGTTGTTACGGAAATGTAAAAAAATAGCAGTGACTTGTTTCCAAGAATTTAGTCTCGGAGTGTTGGACCAAAGGGAAGTGAAACACTTCAATACAAGTAACTTCGACAACCCTGTCGTACAATTGTCTGTCTCTCCTGTCGGTGTGATTGAATTTTTTCCATATATGCGTGGCCATTTTGACTGATTGGGAATTGAATCGAATACCGAGAATATAGTTGAGTAAAAATTCCTAGTTTTTAATAATTGAATTGATATTAGGATTTTATTAAGTTGAAATAGGGGCTGTTCGCATTATTGAGGGATAAAATTTCGAAGGTAGTTTTGAGAAATTAGTCAGTAAAAGATTGAAATTCCGACAGCCTGCGGGGAAAAGTGTAGAAAAACGTGATTTTGTGAGCAAAAAGCGACAAAAAAAAAAAAAAAATAACAGAAAACGTGTCTGTCGACAGTCTTGTTACTTAAAGTTGTCGACTTTTATAGTAGGATATTGAGAAACACCTTTTTTAAATATATAATTTAAATCAGTGACATAAAATAAAAATACCAGAAAATGGCTCAAGAAAACGCCGAAATGGCAACCAAGTTTTCTACCCTCAACGTTAATGCGGTGGAATTTGTGCCAAGCTTTGGTTACAGCAGTGCAGCCGCCAGTGCTATCACCTCAAATGCAACGCCTGCAGTGGCTACCCCGGCCGCTGCTCCATTGGTGATTGACACTTCATCCGTTCCAACATCTGTTAATGCCACACCAGCCACAACACCAGAATCAGCCGGTTCGGCAGGGTCAGGCTCCACAAATGCAATTGATAGCGCAACAAACCAGCCACAGTCCTCAGAATCGCCAATGCAAACTTCGCCAGTAGAAACTCCTTCGTCTGGTGCAGCGCCTGTGGAAAATATTAATACTGCGGATAAAATTACAGTTTCTAATGGTAAGTAAGATTGTCATAATTCTGTTGGGAATAGGTTAACTGTTACAACGCTTAAAAGACAATGGAACAATTTCGTAAAATTTGTATAAAATATTATTATATTTGAAGTACTTTTCTATTTTCGTTTATATCTAATATATTTTCCTTTTTGAACCTAACCTAATTGCTGAATTGTAAATTCCACTAGCTCGCTTGGTTAAATTGTATTATTTTCAAATGATTTATTCGTACTGTCTGTCAGTTTGCCGTGTCTGTCCATTCATTCGTCTTTGTCACCTTCATTACACATTAGCTCATTGAGAAAAGAAAGAAAAACTACATAATTATTTTGTTTCGTTTCATTTTGTCTCGTTTTCCATACTTTCATTTACTTTCCCCGTTCCATTCCTCCCTCAGTACTATCCACCATTCGTTAACAGTTTCTTTCGTATTGTGAATGACTTGACACGTTAACGAATTCAGTATCTGCCTCATTGACGGTTAAATATTTTTATAAATGCTAAAGTTGAACCACATAATTTGGTTTGCGTATTATTAATTAGTAATTTTCTAAAAAAAAAAAAAATTAATACAAATATTAAGTTTAAAAATATGGTGCAAGGTTTGTTTAATATAAAATTTTCAAAATATTATAGTTCTCAAAACCTGTTGCTTTCATACTCCATTTTGCATTCTTCATTGCATGATACATAACATAATAAAATTATATGGAAACTTTTTCAGAAAATGATCCGGCGGACAGCTGGGATGTCGAGGATGATCCTGTTATAACACCCGATGAGGAGGAGACCGATGATATTGAAGACGCTGAAGGCGAAGCCACACCAAAAATCTCTAAGAAGAAAGTACCAAAAATTGAAGAGTCTAAGAGTAAAAAAGAGCACGTGAATGTCGTCTTTATTGGTCATGTTGGTGAGTTAGTTGCGTACAAAATTAAAGTTATATTAATCTACAATATTACCTGCATCTATAGATGCTGGTAAATCAACAATTGGTGGACAGATCATGTCCCTTACTGGAATGGTCGACAAGCGTACACTCGAGAAGTACGAACGTGAAGCACGTGAAAAGTCTCGTGAAAGTTGGTACCTGTCTTGGGCACTGGACACTAATCAAGAGGAACGTGATAAGGGTAAAACTGTTGAAGTGGGTCGTGCTTTCTTCGAAACTGAACGTAAACATTTCACTATACTGGATGCACCTGGGCATAAGAGTTTCGTTCCAAACATGATTGGGGGTGCCGCGCAAGCAGATCTAGCTGTGCTCGTAATCTCTGCACGAAAAGGAGAATTTGAAACAGGTTTTGATCGTGGTGGACAAACACGTGAACATGCTATGTTAGCCAAGACTGCTGGTGTAAAACATTTGGTTGTATTGGTTAATAAAATGGATGATCCAACAGTGAACTGGGATGAAACACGTTACAACGAATGCAAAGATAAAATTTTACCATACCTCAAAAAATTAGGTTTTAATCCCGCAAAGGATTTGACCTTTATGCCTTGTTCGGGATTGAGTGGAGCTGGCATACGCGAACAAATATCAGAGTCTACTTGCCCTTGGTACCGAGGGCCTGCATTCATTCCTTTTATCGACGAATTGCCTTCACTCAACCGCAAGCTTGATGGACCATTTATAATGCCTATTGTGGACAAGTACAAAGATATGGGCACTGTTGTTATGGGCAAAGTAGAGTCTGGTTGTGCGCGGAAGGGACAAAATCTACTTGTTATGCCGAATAGGGTAAGGATTTAATAATAATTATATATATAACTGATAAAGTAATTAACACTGTAATTCATCGCAGACGCAAGTTTCCGTTGACCAGTTGTGGTCTGATGACGATGAAGTTACTTCTGTGGGCCCTGGAGAAAATGTGAAAATCAAACTGAAGGTAACGCACTAAATCATATACCTCAGAAAAATCGAATTGAAATTTTTGTATACCTCAGGGAATTGAAGAAGAGGACGTTTCACCCGGTTTCGTATTATGTGATGCTTCCAATCCAATTAAAACAGGCAAAATATTCGATGCCCAAGTAGTTATTCTGGAACATAAATCTATAATTTGCGCTGGTTATTCAGCCGTAATGCATATTCATTGTGCGGCTGAGGAAATTACAGTAAAAGTAAGAGAGATATTTAATTGAATACTTTCATATGATTGTTGGCATTGGGTACTGAGATATCTCGTTTTTACTGCTGCGATATCGATTTACCATAAATGCTAAATAAATGTTTTCAATTTGCAACAGTTAATTACGAAACTGTCCTAGTTAACATACGTACGGAAACTACATATTCACTGCATTATATTCTTAAATATTAACCGTTACATATTTGAAAATCTAATATTTTATATCTTTACAGGCCCTAATCTGCTTGGTAGATAAAAAGTCAGGCGATAAATCAAAAACACGTCCACGATTTGTAAAGCAAGACCAAGTTGCAATTATGAGAATTGAGTGTTCTGGAATGATCTGCCTTGAACAATTTAAACTGTTTCCACAGATGGGGCGATTCACTCTTCGAGATGAAAGTAAGGAAAAATTTACTGTGAATAATATATAACATACATTCCGAATAATTCATACAATTTCAGACAAAACAATTGCTATTGGCAAAGTACTGAAGGTGATCGAATAAATTAAGGACAATTATATTCAACAAGAAGCATTAAAACGCCCGCATTTTAAAAAAAACAGCGCGTCAAACGGAAAGCAAACATAAAAACCCTCTATCCTACCTTTAATTATCCATTATAAATGAAAACAAACCTTTAAAACGAAACGAAAGAAAGAAAAATGAAAAGTAAAATTACATTATATAAATATATATTATATTATTGCTATTATTAAATATTATGATTATATATTTATTTTGTTTGTTAAACTATAGATATTGTATACAGTGCGGATATAGTAAAAACATAAACAAAATAACGTTGAACCAATAATAGAAACGATAATGTTTTACAATGTTATTGAAAACATTTTTCTAACGAAACAAAAGTCAAACAACCTTAAAGCAAACAAACACAGAACTATAGTCACTTGAAAAGTTAAACTAATTTAAGCACCATAACAAATCAATAACATCAAGAACAACCGAAACACTCCACGGAAACACTAAATAAAATATTAAGTATTTTTTTTAAATAGTAGCTTAATTAATATGAATACAGAGATGAGAACTTAATAGTTTTTCTTGCTTTTGCCTTTTACAAATGCGGACGAAAAATTGTAAAGAATTTGTTAAATCAACTTATCGAAAACAAATGATGGTTCATTTTATCGTTTTTTATACTAAAACATTTTGAAAACAAATTGAATAACAAACGAAATACGTTTTAAAAACCACAATAAAAACACCATTCTGAAACCATGTTTTAATAGCTGTTCATAACAACTCTTGTTCGGACTATTTATTATTGCACTCAACGGTGATCATTTGAGATCAATTAGGGAAAGAGTATCCATGCGCCTTTTAATCATGATTTCCTATGTTCATTGGTTTCTTGGTTGGTGTTACCGATTTTATTTCAATTTTTTAATTAATTTAGAATTTAAAAATCAATCGGGCCTCTTTTCGGTTTTGTAATGCTTTAGGACCACATTTAAAGAAAGTAGTATGTCAGCAATACAGTTAATGTTTATTTCCTTCTTACGAATACAAAATATATTTTAATGAAATCATGTTTGCAAGACTTGAACACATCTTAATAATTTTGTATTAAATGCTTAACATAATTGAGCTAAATCGGATAGTTTCAAAGTTCATGAAAAAACTTTGTCTTTGTGACTACATATAAACTACATCTTAAATAGAAATATATAGCGAAAATGTCGAAGCGTTAAAAACAACAACAACAATAATCTTAATTTATTTGTTTTGATTGAAGGAAAAAATTACCAATAATGGTTTAATTAGATTCATCACAATAGTGAGAATTAAAAAATAACAAAAACAAAATGTTTATAGAATCTTAAAATATGCTGAACATTTTTTTATTAATTGAAACAATGAAATAAATTGAGAAAAAATAAAACCACGAAAACCAATTATGAATTATATTTTTGAATTTAATTGTTCTATTTGTAACAAAAAATCTTATTGTTGGCGAAGCACATTGCATACATGATCTATTACATTTTGATTTAATCTACATCAGCAAATACAAGAACCAATTAATTGTACTAGGGTAATGTGCCAGTAATTCTCCACTCTCCGGCTGTCAAAAATCTTCTTCTTCCTGAAAACATGGCGCTTTAAGAATTTTGTCGCAAGCGAAATGGAGCATTAATTTTTGTTATTTTATTGCGAATTAAATATAATTATCAATCGTAAAAGTTATGTAAAACATTTATCGCTAACCAGTTCGATGGAATTTATTGAAATATAGTAAATAAGTTCCGTGAAAATACCAAAAACTAGTATGAAATACGCGCGTGTGAGTTTTTCGCTACCTAAAGTATAAGAAAAAGTGCAAAAGCAATAGAGAAAAACCCGAGTCTCCGAAACTGTTTGTTGTATTTACCCACTGTGTTCGCGAATGTCACAGTTAAAGATATCGTGCAATATTTTTGGGAGAACAAGAAAGAATTAGATTTGATTGTCAACAATTTTAAGAACCGCGCGAAGAATATAAATAAATAAAGAAATAAACTTGAGTAAGTGTCCTGTTACAACTGACGTTAAATTGGGATGATAATTGTGGCTTTTACAATTTAGTGTAAAACCCACTATTGACATCTTGCCATCAACTATAGCTTCGCGAATTTTGGAAGAAGCAACAAATTAGAGTCAACAAAATGTCCAAAATGAAGTCGGATACTTTCGATTCAGATTTGTTCGAGACACGCTTGGAATCGTTGAAAGACACACAGGAAGGCATACAGCAGATGTCTTCATGGTGTTTACAACAAAGACATCATCACAAGAAAATTGTTTCCAGTTGGCTAAATGTATTTAAAAAAGGTTAGACCGATACTCATAGATATTATATATATTTAAACTAAATTTGTCATCTACCCCCCCTCTTCAGTTCGTGTTGAGCATAGACTAGTTTTATTCTATTTGGCCAACGATGTCATACAATATAGCAAGAGGAAGCGCTATGAATTTGTTGAGAGTTGGGCAACTGCGTTGCAAAGAGCAACAACTATGGTGCGGTATGTAGAGCTCTTCAAGAAATGTAAATAAAAATGTTAGAATATTCGATTTTAACATTATTTTTTTCTTTCCAGTGATGAAAAAGTTAAGGGCAAAATTCTTCGCATTTTTAATATTTGGGAACAGCGCGAAATATATTCAGAAGAATACATTAGTGATTTGAATGGATTACTGAATATAAATCCACCAAAGAGAACGCAAGCTCCTTCAGAAACATCTGATGATTTTCAGGTTAGTTTTTAAATTAGTTTCTCGACACTGCTTAGATTACGTATTTCTTTCTGTTTTCGGTTTTTGTAGAATACTACTCTTATTGCCAATATTCGAGATTGTGTTGAGCTTTCAAATGCAACAGATTTAAGTTTTAAGAAAATGCCAAAGGCACCCAATTGTGATATTGAAAATATCAAACACCAATTAAAGGATAAAAGTCATTCAGAGGATGTAGAAAAGGAAATTGAACGGTATATGGCATATGTTGAGACATATAATAAAAACCTACAGGCTGAAATAAAAAGTCGTAAGTCAGTACTGTCGACCTTGGACTCTGCCATTAAATTTTATTCAAATCAACGTGGCGAAGTTAAAGTGGTTGTTAGCGTAAGTAAAATTCTTATGATTTGAATTTGATTTTTAGTACGGATAGATTTTGATATTGGTAGAAAAATATAATCGTTCTTTATTCGTAGGCTTACAAAAATTTCGGCAGCCGTATAAAATTAGTTAAGAAGAAGCTTGATGAAATCTCACCCAATTTACCAAGCCCTATACCATCACCAGATATTAACGCACCTTCTCCAGAACCAGACGCTGACTTGCAGTTACCAGATGAACATACTTCGATCTCCATGGTATCTAATTTATTTACATTAGTTGTCATTGTTTAATAATGTTGTAATAATGTTTGATTTTAGAATATGTTTAAGAGTTCATTCAACGGCTACTCAAGTTATTTGGATGGGAAATTACCATTTGACATTAATGACTTTAAAAATGATGAAACAAGGCTAAAGAATTCAACATCTTCAGCTGGAAGTAAGTGTATACTTTTATACTTTAAATAAACTTTCATATATGTACTTGTATTTTGTTGTATTAGGTCGTCCTATTGAGGTTATTGCTACTCGTCCCGACGTCAACCAAAATGAAAGCTTTAACTCATCTGTGGAATATTATAAACCTGAATCGATTAGTGCCTATTCCGCCAGCAGCAATGTGGAAATCCCAGGTCTTAGTCCAATGCCTGTTCCACCTGTCCAATCCGAATATACATCACTAGCTCGATCTGCTGAGCAATATGGGATAATTCCAGCACCTCACCCACCGGTGTTTGGAAATAATCATAATAATAATAATGTAAATCGGGGTTATAATCCAATGGTTACTCCTTATAGTAACGACACGAACTTCAGTCTTAACAATCAATCCTCAAATGGTTCATATAATGGTGGAAATAATGTGAACCATTCTGGAGGTGGAATGCCATTAATGCCACCACCAATGCCACCCTCATCTCTTGGTGGACCTGGCGGTGGGCAGCAGAATTCTAGTGATGAATTTAATTCTACATGGGATATGAATATGTCCTGGACTCAACTTGATAGTTCAAATGCTTCTTCTAATTCGTTTAATGCCATTGAAACTCCAGTATCCCCACCGCATTTTGAGCGCAAAGGTCATACCGAAGAAGCAACAGTTACATACGAACACTCAGCACCAATAGGGACAGCACAAGATGTAGATCATCGACAACTGCATTTGTCTGCACCTGCAACAAATCTTGGTATAAAATTGGGCTTGAGCAAAGGTAAATATTTACAAAGGCAGAGGTATATATGCACCGTTGTTAAATATATATTTTCGCTTATTTCTAGAAAAATCTCGTCAGTTGGATATCGATCATAGAAATCTTATATCTCTTACCGGTTCACCAAGTGCAAATGAAAGTGATATATCAAAATTAGAGGATAAGGTATATAGAATTATAATTCACAATATTTCCCAATCTAAAAATTTTATTTTCTCTGAATAGGACTTTCGTAGTAGCAAAATTTTTGGTGTTGGTGATGTCGACTACAGAACAATTGAGCCTAAACCAATATCAACTGTAGGAGTTGGTAATATGAAGCCTCCTCCATTACCTCCAAATTTTGGTGGATTCGGAGTAAGTTCATACTTTTACGGGATAATTAATTATATACTTACACTTTAACATTTTTAGCCAATGTCACAAAATAAAAAGTCCTCATCGCCACAAAAAAGTAGTGCCAGTAAGTAGGTCAGTAATATTTTTCGCAATGTTATAAATATATTAATTGTATTAAGGTTCATCATCGGAGTCACAGAAGGAAGACACAGGTGGGGGCAGTGGCTACGATCCAGCAGATATGGTTGTTGACATGGACATGTCTGATGAAGATCTCGAGGACATTTTCAGAGGTTTGAATAGTAATTTATTTATCCATCGATGTATACTTTACAAAAAAAACAAAAAAAAAAAAAATTATTTATAATCACATTATATAATAGTTTAGATTATTTCATATTGAGCTTAGTTTAAATTGGAAAACAATATTTTTTTATTTTTTGTGATATATTTTTTCCGGCTCATTATCTTGAACATATCCTTCAATGAATATATTTCTTTATCAGAGGTGAACGAAGAAACTGAAGAACAACCAAATATGTCTCAATCATCATCAACAACAGATGTGTCAACCACAAGACAATCAACCGAAACAGCAGGAGATGAACATGGGGCAATCAACTCAAATAATTCGCGGCCGGCGTTATTAGAAACACCGCAGGATTATCCGCCACAAAGTAATATATGGGACCAATCTAGCGGTCCTATGAATATGCAATTTCCAAACGCTATGGGCATGGATAATATACAAGAACAGCAACAGGATCAGTCTTGGAATGCTTTGGCTTATAGAGGTGGATCAATGTATCCACCGCAACATCCGTCATTTCCAATGCCCCAACATATGCAACAGCAGCAGCAAGAGATGCAGCAACAATTTTCCCAATTTCCACCACAATTTATTGGTGGTGAGCGAGGTGGTGGTGGTCGTGGACGTGGGCGAGGTTGGACACACTCTCCGCAAAATCCTTTTCGTAATTCTCAACGACCGCCACGAGGAGGGGGCAGCCCGTATTTTAATAGAGGAGGACGAGGTGGCGGTGGAATACGTGGTTCGTTCCGAGGAAAATTTCGAGGAAATAGTTCTTGGATTTAAAAATATATTTTTATTTATATCAAAAGAGAAAACGTTTGAATTTTACTGATACTAAGTTGTATGTAAATATAATATTGTAGTGACTACAAGAAATTAATTATAGGATATAGTGAATAATCAATTAATTCTATTAAATATAGTATATGACCATAACACGTTTATATTAGAAGAACGATTTAAGATATTTCTGCATTACTTATGCTAATCCTTAATTTGACTGTTTACTTCACCTAAATGATTTTTTCATTATAATCTCACATATAGTGAATTAATTTTGCTTCATTGTTTATAAAATATTAAATCAAAAACAATCTATAGTGATTTTAGCTGTATGCGTATAATTATTATTATATATCTTATACCGGCGTCCGATGAGTGTTTGACAATGCAAATAAATAAGAGAAGCATTAAAATTTGGAATCTAGCTCCTATATAATTTAACAAGTGTTGAGTGTAGCTTTAATCCATGGTAAAAACAAATAACAAAACGTTTCCAGTCAAAAGCCTTTCACGTTATTTATTACATTCACTACTGCTTTTTGGTGATTCTTGTATCTGTGCCAATAACACATGGGTTTCTCGAATGTTTACAATAGCAATATAACGAAGTTCAAAAAAGATAGAAGACTAATTTCTGTATTTATGAAAATTTCGATTCACCGTAGGATGTGCACTCCCAAAATATAAAGTTTTCTTTCAATATACTTATACGGGACATCAATTTCGTTTCAGCAAATAAAACATCATAACAAACTTTTGCCTTCGACTATTTTTTTAGGATTTTGTTACAGAGTTTTTCCAATGGCCGTATTCCATTATTTACTTTGTTATTACTTACTCAAGATAATAATTTTTTTTTTTAAGTTTGGGAGTTGAATAAATTTTCAATATTCACACTTTCTGAAAGTTTTGCAATAATAGACTACGTATAAAAACAGGGCTTCAGTTTGGAAAGATTTATTTCAGAGAGATTTTTAAAATTATTGAATGTATTCAAAATAACGTTTGGATGTAGTTTTTTGGAAATATTACTTTTTTGAATAAACATCGGATTACGGATATATGATATAAGTCTAATGATTACAGTATGAATTCTATGAATTTACCTAATTGTACATAAAAAGTATTTAAGGAAATTGTATAAATTGTTGGTAATTTTTAATACTTAAACTCGAAATTTCAATCACATATATTATTAAGGAAGTTATTTGTTTTTATTTTAAAAAGAAATAAGAGCGAATATATATCTCAAAATTTTTAAACATAAAATTTGTTTGTATTTAATATGGTTCAAATCGGGTCCTTATGTTACATTTTTTAATTTATTTAAAAAATTGAATATTATTTCTACCTAATCGTTGCTATTTAGATGAGCAAAGGAAGCAAGAGACTACAGCATCATCGTACATATCAAATCAATTATCAAGCTAATGCATCAGATGTTCATGGTATCCTTTGTGCTCTTGTTACCTGACCATTGCGTGGCATTTCGACAAACAGAACCTAGGAAGGCGGAAATCGCTGCTGTGATTGTTGTTGTTATGGCCGCCGGGTCGTTTGTTTTTTGCATTTTTCTTTGACTGTTTTGATTGCCGGCCGCACGCCCACTACTTTGTCAGACGGATCAAGGATGAAGATTCTTTCCGGCGACCTTAGTTCGAACAGAGTTAGATTACAGCGAATACGGTATGCTCTTTGTGGATTTTATAAAATGTTGCTGACACGCCCTGCCCTCGTAAAATTTCAGTTTTTGTACCATCACCTTTTTCCCCATCAATTAACGCGCTGCCGAGATCCGGCGGAACCACATGAAAGCATTTCGGAAGTCTGTTAACGTTTATTTTTTTTTTTAGCTCTGGATGTTTTCTAACAGGGTTTGAAATAATAACTTCCGTCAACTGTTGGAAAGATGGAGGATTTCTTGTTCTTTCTATTTGGAGGTTCATTTGGCATGTGCTGCAAATAAATTATATAGAAATGATTTTCTATAAATTCTACTATAATAACGATGTATTTATACATGAATGGATAATAAAATTCCTGTCTATTGAATTTGTTTTTTTTCATTACATATATGATATACCTAGTAATTCAATAAGAATTCCTTAGAATTTTAATAACTTAGATAGATTTCGAATGACAAATATGAATTCTGATCTTTTGTGCACAGAAAATATGAACTTTTATTTTGCGGGACATATGCTGAGATGGAAGAGGAGATTCGACACGAAAATATTCACCGCACCGAACCTGGTTACAACTGTCGATACAAAAACACAAATTCCCTCCCACCGGATATCTTAAACGGAGATTCATCCTTCGAATTGGAAGTTAAAAAAAGTCTAATTTTGAATAGACCTTTAAATTTATTTTTAACGTTGCTTAGATCTATGAATGTATATCTTTGTACAACAATAAATTATATACAACACTTATAACTAACAGCCTTTTGATTTCTATATTACTATTACTGATTACTATATTCTATATACAACTGTTCGGAGATGAAAACCTCCTGCTAACTAATAGTCTCGTGTCAGTAGCTTCACCAGGTCACCGATGTAGGCCTGTGCCATCTGCAGAGTCTCGAACTTCGAGAGCTTCCGGTCGTTCCCGAGGGACGGCACAACGTCGCGGAGTTTGTCGAAGGCGTCGTTCAGGCTGTTCATGCGGCGGCGTTCCCGAGCATTGGCTGCCAGGCGACGTCTCTTCAGGACCTCGTTCGAGTTCATCGCAGTCCCCGATTGTGGGTGGAGTTGCAGTTGTTGGTGCTTGGAGTAGTTTCCGATTTCGCTGGCGACATGTTGTTTCTGATTATTGAAACCCGCATTACTTTTGACCTCCAACGGCCTCCGGTAAGGAGGATTAGCTGGTGGTGAAACTTTCTTGGATGACGACGATGTCGTGCGTTTTGATTGCATGGCCGATGCCAGCCAATTCTTCGGTGAGTTTGTGTAATCGTTGTTTGCGGTTTCATTGTAGAAATTCGAAAACTTGTAATTCCCGTATGAGTTGTAGCAATTGTCGGAGTTGTTGGTGTCGGACATGCTATCGCCATTGTAGTTCAAGTGGTACAAATCAAAGTCCAGATTCCCATCGATGGGACTGTTGGTTCCGCTGCGACTGCTGGTGAGGCTGTTGTTTAGGTGGTTATCGTTGTTGTTGTTGGCTGGGTTGCCAAAGAGACAAAACGGCGTCTCGTGAAAATCGTTGGACATCATCGCGTGATCGGTGCGGTTTAATCCGGTATAGCTTTCTCTGATTGTGTGAACCTCTTCCGGACGAAGGATCAACTGGACTGATACGATGTGCATTGGTTCACTTCCTATTTATTGCTTTTCCGTGCGATCGCCCTTCCTTTCGATTGGCTAAGAACCCCAGCCCAAATTTACCTGCCGCCCTAAATGACGTCCTGTGTCTTTGCCTGATTCGTTAAGTGAGCGACTCTACGTATGTGTGTGTGTGTGTTGGTCGCAGGGATCTCATTTCTCCTCCGGGCTGCATTTCGTCTTCTTCTTGTTCTTCTTTTTCGTTGCCGTTTGTATTGTTATTGTTGGCCTGTTGTGGTTGTGGGATTCCTTTCTTTGATCCTCGCAATTGGCTTGCGGTCAAAACGTTTAATTGTTTTCGTCGGCTTTCGACTTTTGTTATTGTTACGGTTTGGCTATTGTTCGATCCACCGCTCGATCGATCCGTCGCTCGATGTGTCGACCTCTTGATCCGTCCATTGTCCGTCCTATGTAAATTACGAGTTGTTGCTACTGTTGTGGCTTTTTGTGGGGTTCTTGGGGTTTTGTTGTTGGGAAAATTACCACTTTCAGTTTCTTGCAAAAATGACTCGAATTATCTGCAACATTGCATCGCAAACATTTGTTGTTTGGCCCGATTCAGTTGACAAGGTCAATTTTAATTTTAATGTTTCTCCAGATCTCAGATCTTGGGATCGAACAAACAAAATGTTTGCTGAGAACAAAATGTTCTTAATGAGATCATGAGACAAATCTTGCAAGGCATGTGAAAATGCGAAATCAATGAAGAATATGAAATTCTTTATTTTATTACTTAGACGAATTACTGCAAATAACTTAACACTAATTATTCTCCGGCACACTTACTCACGGTGAGATGACCGAGTGTACTTTCTATTTTTTTTTTTTGTGCGAAAAATTCACTTGCATGCTTGCGGTAGAGGTTTTTGTGATAAACTTGTGTTGTGCTGTGGTTTACGGTAAGTTGTGAATATTGACACGGAGCATTGGAAAAGGAAAGTCCAGGATTCCAGGGGGCTTGGGTGACCCAAATACGAGTTTAAAAAAATTTATCGAAACCTTTTAAGAACATTCTTCAACGAAACCCTTCGTGGAATTTATTACTTAGGCCCATTTTCATTGTTGACTTTAGGACTAATCGTCACTTAATAGGGTCTGGTAGACCACATTTTGCAAACAATGTTCGGTTTAAAGCTAGCAATGATGATTTCCATAGAAGTCGAGTGCAGCGATTAGTAGGAGATTATGGGCGTGAAAATGCTGCATGGTAATTTCTAAATCTTTGTTTATTTGCAAATAGAATGGAGCGTGCAAAATACAAATGTGGGTTTCTCTTCAGTTTCTCGATAGGATTACGTGATATTGCGGAGAAGAAAAAACAATGGCCGACGAAATACAATAGAGAGTAGAACAGGGTCAAGACTGAACCTCGGAGAAGCCAGTGCAGCGAAGATTGTGTGTGAAAATCGATGACAATGGGAGACTCGGAAAACTCTCTAATCGCATTTCAGCAATTTAGCGCCATCGTATAATCCGCAAAACGAAAACTATTAATTTCACACAAAGCGAAGGCAACGGCACTGGATCCCTCCGTAATACGTTGTCAGTGGATTTTCATCATCACGAGCACAACCCAACCATGGGCATCAGCACCATCAGGACGAACAATAGTTGTCCAGGAATAAAGTGAATCGAGTACAAAAGAACTAAAGAACTGAATACAAAGACTCGGAGTCAAAGAGTCAGAAATGGAACTCTTATGTCCGAACCGCCCGAACCGTGGTAGGGAGTGAAGGAGTCACTCGCCGCTTCCATTGTCTCTGTTTTGACGTGCAGCATTTTTCACAGTATCCTCAGGTAACCACGACGCCCTCGAGGCTAATAAGAACGAATCTAAGACGGCTCTGGCGTTGTCCTGTGCGACGTTGCTCCGGTTCTCGGTTCCGCCCAGCACTCACTGGACGATCGGTCGGTGTGCGTGGCATGCGTGGGCGTATGCGATCTTTAGCGAAACCTATAATTATCGATTGCCGAATTGTGTGTACCGGACTGCGCGCAATTTTTACAGGAAAAACCGACCTCTGCTCGGGATTTTCGCGTACAATTGTTCGCAATTGTTTCCCACAATCCTCATTCCTCCGGTTGCGGTCGCGTGGCACTCTTGACATCTGATCGAATCCGATCCGATCGATCATCCGGCACCGCTTGTGATCTCGGGCAGTTGCCGCTACCAAAATCCAGCATCTGGATTCCATGATATCATTTGTTGTTGCGTTGTCTGTCCGTGGGCGTGGCACGCGATGGGTGCGCGGTCTGTCTTGTGTTGAAACATGCACCATTTCCTACTCTGCTACTATTCGGGGGAATTGGAATTGCCAGATCATTTGTATATTTTAGTTCTGCTTGGCGTTCGGCAACCACTGCCTTCATTCCTCGAATAAGGAATTGTTCTCGATTGTGCAAAGGAGGCTTCAATTATTTGTGAAGCGTCGCTCGCTTTGAAGTCCAGTATTTTCGCAATAAACTGGATCAATCGTGGAGGAACTTCTTCTGACCGAGACCTCAACGAGATCAACAACATATGGACTTCTCCTCACGGACGAATGGCGTTAGGACAAAAATAAATTAACTGAAAAGTTGCCTCATTTTCAAGGTTTGTTCGTGGAACTCGCAATCGACGGTGATATCACATTAAGCGTCGTTTGGTGCCAGGACACGTTTCCCTGCGATAAACGATGGGCCAGCAACCGAATCAAATCGAAAGTGTGACCAGTGTCAGACATCAGGTCGAACAACTTACACCACCAACTCTTTAGCACATTCCACGATCAGACCGTGGCGCATCGGATGGACAACAAAGGGTCTACGGACGGATGCATACGTCCTCCGTTAGATCTCCAATCACGCCAGTGATATCGCACCTAATAGAGCCATTGATGGGAATTTATTGACGTTGACACAACAGTCTTTACGAAACGGAAGGGACAAAGAACGACAGAACTAAGTGCACGCTTTTATTGTCCTGTTCTTGGCTGCCGTACGTCGTTGCAAGGATGCAGGTAGAAATGAGCGCCGGACTAACTGTTGGGCTGCTGTCTGTCTGCTGGATATCATAAACGGTCATCACATAAATATCGTTAGGGAGAGGATGAAATCGCTCAGACAATTGGATTTGACATTTATGACTTCATGGGCTTATCTGGGTAACGATTTGACGCTTTGCTTTGAAAACAACACAAACGGAAAATAGTCTCCAGTTTGTTTATGGCATCAGCAACAGTCGGGACTTCATTAAGAACGTGCCTAAGAACGTGGGTCTTAATTGATGTGAAAATATCTAGGCTCGCATTTGACTACCATCTAAAAAATAACAATTTCGTGAATTATTTGTAAGTGTTATTTTATTAAGTGATATGGAAAAATAATACTTATGTCTTTAGTGTTCTTTAATCACTTTTTTAATAAAATTATGTTAAAACAAAATGTTTGAGAGCTTCTTTTAAAATGATATTGTGGTTGGTGGTTTGATATAATATCTTATTCTTAACAAAATATGTTATCTAGTACATGGTATTTGCAAAAGCTAAATATATATTTTTATTCGGTAAAATCTTCTACTTTCTTTGATATGACATACAATTCTATAAAAAACAATCTTTAAAATTTAGAAATAATATTTTAAACTGTTGGACTTTGATTTTAAAAATCATAAGTTTTGTAGTTCACAATCTGGATTTGATCGAAATGTAAATGTTGTATGAATATTTTCTAAAATATTTAATCAGTGCAAAAATACATTTTTTTGAACATACTAATATTTAAGATATTTTATATTAAACACATACGATTATCACCAAACATCATTTCCATTTAATGGGGTAAAAATATTTTCCTAAAGTGTTCGAAATTACAGAGTCGTCGACGTTACGGTGCTGACACCATGAACCAATATAGTTGGTGGCAAATCGGCCGTCAACTCTGTTAACAATTCCATATAGCGTGCACTGCGTTCCTCGAAGTCATTTGATTCGATTTTCGGTGGCGCGGCTAAATAGATAAAGGACACTGCACTTTGATCCGACCGCTCACGTATTATTTGATTGGCTCTGCAAGTATTTATATGATAGAATCATTCACTTTATATAACACGCTATGATTACCTTTGCATATATAACATGGAGCGATTATAATTTTCTTCAGACAATGTTTCATTACTCGTTTCTGCGCTGTTTGTGTACTGTTTAAGTATTTTAGAATGTCGTGTGAATTCTGTATCACGACTCCATTCTTGTATCTAGACAACAAGAAATAAAGAGTTAATATTAGCTTGAGAACTTTTCAACTAAAGGAATACCTCAATAATATCAGCAACAATACGCAGTTGCTTCAAGGATTGCTCCAGCTTCATTTTTGGAAACACCTCAATGTGTTGAGCTTGATTATCAAAAGATCTAAAAAAAAACAATGCCGATCAATTGTACCAAATTTTATAATTGTTGCTTCAAATAAAATGTTACCCAATGCTATTTGAGGTATTCGTTTCACAGAGGAAGACACGCAAGCGCAGATGTTTCCATTTAGCCAACATGTTGATAATGCAAGCCAACTGCATCATGAACAAAGATACGACATCGAAGGGATCCCCCATCTTGGGGTTGAAAACATTGATGGGCCAAACATCAATATACTTCATATGTTTGCTCCTTAACAGTAAGAATACATAAAACGTATGTACAGTAATTGCACAATACCACTTACTTAGCAATGAAATTTTTGTCCAAACGGTGGAAATGACGACACAAACACACATTTTTCTTCATACGCAAAATATCACAAATAATAGCTACGTATTCCTTAGTATCGATTTGCTTTTCGTCGCTGCTACTTCGTATCGGAAAGTTTTGAATATCACCCTCGTTGAAACCGTCAGTTTTATATGGAGACGTACCACTGGATGGTAAAACATATGTATTTGCTAACATTATACATTTTTTTCTTAATTATATAACTCACTTTTGGAAGAAGTCACTTGGAGCTTCACTATCGTAGAAGCCCAAAATAATCGTATTAGGTTTCATAGCACCAATTCCTGACAGTCGTATTAAATGCTGGACACCTTCGCGAATGGAATTAGCAAGAGTTACCTCGGCGAAGGCTTTTACTTTCATGTGATCCAAGAATGATAACCATTGTTTATTTTCTTCCACCGTTGGATCTTGAAGGCTTGCATAATTTCCAACTTTAACGTGTCCAATCACGTAGAGGCCGCCCTTCTTCATGTCGTTCACGAAGTCTATCAAGGGACAGCAGGAACGGGGCGATGACACCAACAATAACATTTGTGGACGCCAAAACTTAACGTGATCCTTACGCGGATCCAACATAAGTAAATATTTTCGCACCTTAATAAAATCGAAGCATTCAATTATGAATAGATAATAAAATCAAACACAAATCACTCACTTGATGGAACATCAGTGCCTGTGAAATGGAGCCCCATTGGGCTGCCTGAGTGGCCGGGGAGAAGAAATGCAGAGCAATGACCAAAATTAAACATAAAATAATACTGGATGAAGCGTAAATTGGATTGATGACGAACATCATCACTAAGGTGCCAAGGAGACCAATGAGACATGTATGCCAGGTAAAGTACTTAAAGAGCGGTCGGAAATTCGGCGCACCCGTTAACTCAATACCGAGGCAAGCCAAGTTCGTGGCCAAATATGAGAGCATGAACAGCACCGAATTAATTTGGGCAATCGTATTCAATGAGCCAATCAAGAGAATTCCTTCCACCATGATCCAACTCGAGAATACAGCCGCAATGGGGTTTCCTTTCCATGTGCCACGAACTACGAAGTTCAGTATCGATCCGAAGACTTGATCTTTTGACAGTGCCTCCAATATACGACTCGAACCGATGAGATTGCTAAGACCAGTCGAAAAGGTGGCGGTTAAAATACCAATTGCCGTGAATGGAGGCCAAAAGTTCACAGGCATTAGGAATAGGTAATTATTTTGCATCGTCACACTGGGTGTTGTGAGCGACATCAGGAACGAGAGAATGATATAGGCGACAAATGTGAAGCCCACTGCGGAGAGGGTGCCAGTAGGTATGCTTTTTGAGGGGTTCTTGAGTTCACCCGACATGTTGGCGCCAGCCATGATTCCAGTAACACCAGCAAACAGCACTCCAAATGTGGTTGCAAAGTCAACCATTTTACCATTTGAAGTATAATCAGGACCATAATGGGGATACATGTTTTCCGATAGTGTTTGAAAACTGAGACCCGTGTAATTCAAATGGGTTACGTTGGGCAACAAATTATTCTCCTCTGGTTTGACAATCTGCAAAGAAATTACATTCACATTGTTGAGGTCATCTCATGATATTAGTTATTGATAAAATGTCGGAATTCTCAATCTAAGAGTCAAACGATCGAGATTCAGAAAGCTCAACAAAACGTATACGCTTCACTGCATTTCCACAGAGAGGTATTACAAAAAAGTTAGGTAAATATGTTTCATATCGATATTGAATTTCAAGTGAATTTGTTCTTTAACTATCAATGCGAAGGTATTGTTGAAATATAAGCACACAACAATCGGTCATTCTGTGACGCATATGGAGAGTGTAGAACAGTAGTCGACTGAAGCCTTTCTCGAGGTTTTAGTCATTGGTTAATTATTGACAAAGAATAATATAATCAAAGTGTAAACATAAACAAATGAAAATACAATAGGTACTAACAAGTTGTTATACTTAATTTTCCGCACTTTGACGACTTTCAGCTGTACATGAATGAAAGCATTAATGAATGTCCCCAAATGTAATTGTAATTATTTAAATTACTTCAGCCCTGAGATATTCAAAGTCAGAGTATTTTGAAAAAACAAATATTTATATATGGGTATAAAAGTAGTTTCAGTATTGTTTACACAAAAATGTATTTGTGCTCGAAGAGATATCGGGGAACAGCCATCGGGGTTACCCTATGAAGTCGTACATATTTGAATAAGTGGCATGCATTCAGCATCGAAACTATTTCGAAGGATAGACAGAGATATCGAATAGATACTAAACATCATAATTTCATTTCCTTCATGCATTTCAATGCGAAATAATATAGCTTCTGATTATAATACCATGTAATTAAGATATGGCATTTTTTTAACCATGAAAAACAGTGGAAACCTTTGGGATTTACAATAATTTTCATACTTAATATAATTTCAAAACGTAATAGACGCAAATATTTGAAGCTGCCTGTGATCATTCTAGTGTTAAATCAACGTCAGTAAAATTAATATTGTTGTTGTACCGGACATGTTTTTATATACCTTTATAATTATAGAATTAGTTGGATTCGGCAAATAGTCAGTGGAATCTATTGCTGCTCGTAGGAAAAATGTTAAATATGTACAAGCGAAACTTTGATGTTAATTTTGTTTTGAGATTGCGATGTGAACTACTATTATATACCATACTTTCTATGGTATGGCGTGTATGGGATCAGGGGTTCACACCAAACCTAACTCATACATTGTTATTATTTTGAGAATTCGCTTTTTGATAATTAATTTGAAATGTGGGATTTTCTTTCTAGCACACATACCACTAAATGTGTGTGAGTTTGAAAGTGGGTATTAAAAGATAACTCCAAACTACGGTCGTCACTCTGTAGTACGTCGCTTACATGCATGCCCAATGTTGATATCATCAACACTTAGGGTTGTGAGAAAGTAGGCTTTTGTTTACCATGGCTACACCGCAGTGTTGTCTATGTTCGTGTGATAAGCTTGCGGAATCAATGAATGACTGATTGGTTCCGCATTTAACAGAAATTATTCATATTTCCTATTGATATACATAGCCCTGATTTTATAATAAAATAATGTAAAGTATTGTTACCAACTTACTTTCTTTTCTCCTTCGGCCAAAAAACTAATGTATGTTGAAAACAAGCACACCGTCACGATTCCCAGAATGATAACCGATGTTTTGGCGAATAGAGCGGCGCCAATCAAACAGACAATTAGCATACATGTGTTTATTAGTGTACAGAATAGGAATCGCCACCAATATCCATCGGGTAAATAGCCATCCCCATCCTTGGCAAAATATCCACCGGGTCCGAAATTCTCCATGATACCCTCAGTACAACCGGAAATTGCCATAGCAGAGCCCACAACATTCGCCAGAAAGAATAATGTTCCTATGGAGCCACCGAATTCGATGCCCAACGTTCGACTTATCATAACTGCAATACACAAAATTATTAACAATTAGCAAATATTGATGACATGAACCCATTCTAATGCTTACAATATACTCCGCCACCTTCGACGGCGCCATTAGTGGAGATTGCACAAACGGAAGCGACAGTAAATAATAGGATTGCATACGCTATCACGAACTGCAGCAGAGTGACGTAGAGACCAGCATTGCCGACGATAAAACCTGCATGAGAGAATTTCGAAATGAACGTGTCAATTCGTTATGTATTCAAATTAATTTATAATCAATTAGATTAGTGGAGATTCAACTTACCAACACGAATAAACACAAGGGCGCTGAACATGGACAAAGCTACCGGGCTGAAAACACCAGCAAATGTGCCCAACGTACGACTGCTTCGTTCTTGGTCCTGCATTCCGAACTCGACATAGCCCGGCGTAATGGGACGTCCGGCAGATCCGTTGCTACTGGAACCAAATAGAGAACCGAACGAGCGGAACATTGAAGAAGTACCTCCCCCTCGTGGAGCAGCAATAGGCGCTGTCTCATCGCCTACGGTGTCACCGTTCGTATTGCGTGTGTCCACATTTTGTGAGATCATTTTGGATTATTTTGATTTAGATTATTTCGTCAAATGCGAAAGGGAAGAGGAAGAGAATGGTGATGTTCGGCACTGCGTCAGCAATAGCAATAGCCGCAGTTACCAACAGCTGTATTGCCAAAAGCTGCGTAAAAGACGCCCACAAAAACCCAGTACTTGCGAGCTTGACGTTTCAAAAAAATTTAATATTACTGAAATAAAAAATGTATTTTATAAAAAACAGAACAAAAAAAAAGAGAAAGTTTAATTGGCAGCTTCCAGTTAGAACTCACCGTAGACGGATAAATTAATTTAACTGGAACTAAACAGAACCGCAAAGAAGCTTTGTGATCTGCCTCAATGCACTTAAATCGGTTATTGTTCTATTTTTTGTAATTTCCCTTTTGTTTTGTTCGGGAAATCTGAACTTGTGCTGCTCCAGTCAACAACGACGAAATAAAATATATTTGGAAAATAAATAAATTACTGCGTATGACGGGCAACTAACACTTCTGATGGTGGAGCCCGCAGTGGGAGCCGAACTCGAACTGAAATTGAGAAAATACGAAAACGGGTACTTGGCCAGTGAATCATCTGGTTATTGTCATCAAAAACAACAACAAACAAATCCAATTCGAAAATTAGTAATAAGAGAAAACAGAGAAAGCAGGCTGAGAGCGAGAGCACAACAAAAGGAACTAAACGTACACAAAAGAAGAAGAAAAACAGGGAAGTTAGAAAAGTAAATAAACTAAACATGATATATATTCCGTAAATGCCATTTAATGTCGATAGCGCAGTTGTTCATATCAGTTTGACAGCAACTGTAAACGATGTGCACGACATTTGGCATTTCTGACATTTAATTTGTGAATTAAAACTTCAGATATATTTTGCGGTAATTTGTTTCGTTTTATATCAAGTAATATTTTCCTTATTATTAATTGAGAAAAACTGTAACGCTAAAAGTATGGCTGGCGATAAAAAGCGACGGTCACGTTCACGCGAGCGCCAGCACGACATGGGTAGGGACCGTGATCGTCCTAGGGATCAGCGTGATGCAAGGGATCAAAATAGGGATAATTTACGCAATGATCGGGATCGTGATCGCCGCGCGAGACGATCCCGTTCACGTTCCAAGGAACGACATGGTCGTGGACGTTCCCAAGACCGCGGCCGTGCTAGTGATTTGGTTAGGGATCGATCAAGATCTCGTGAGCGTTTAAAAGGCCGTGAAACAGATGGGGGAAAATCAAATAAAGACCGAAAACCTGAAGAAAGAGGTCGGGATGAGAAGGATGAAAAGAAATTAGGACTGAAATCAGAATCCAACAGAAAATTAAAGGCCGAGGAAGAAGAAGATGAAGAAAAACCGAAGCCAAAGAAGGTGGAGCCGCTGTCACTGGAAGAGCTCTTAGAAAAAAAAAAGAAGGAAGAGGAAGCTCGAAGTAAGCCGGTGTTTCTTACAAAAGAACAACGAGCTTTAGAGGCTCTTAAACGGCGCCAGGAAGAGGTAGCAGCCATGCGTGCAGCAAGTAGTAATTCTCGACAAAACGCGATTGCAGAAGCACATTCCGGAAATGTCGGCAACTTATCAACAAATGAAATGAGAAATCATCGAAACGAAAGAGACATTGATCGAGAACGAAAACAAGATCGTAGGGACCGCGATCGGGACCCTGACCGTCGAGAAAGAGATCGCGAGAGGCGTGGTGATGATCGAGATAGGGATAGTAAGCGAGCTGAGGACCTCTCGCACAAGGATAAAGAAAAAGAGTTGGAAGCGATACGAGAACGTTATCTGGGTATTGTGAAGAAGAAGAGACGTGTTCGTCGATTAAATGACCGTAAATTTGTTTTTGATTGGGATGCTGGAGAAGATACATCGATTGATTATAATAATTTGTACAAAGAACGTCATCATGTGCAATTCTTTGGTCGTGGAAATGTTGCTGGTAAGTCTGAAATTTAGCAATGTCATAGCGGTTATACTAATAATTTACTTTCTTTTTGTTTAGGAATTGACATTAAAGAACAAAAACGAACTCAAAGTCAATTCTATGGTGATTTACTTGAGAAGCGACGTACTGAAGCTGAAAAAGAGCAAGAAAAGGTGCGTCTCAAGAAAGTAAAACGAAAGGAGGATAAACAAAAATGGGATGACCGGCATTGGTCCGAAAAGGACCAAGATGAAATGACGGAACGTGATTGGCGCATCTTTCGCGAAGATTACAACATTACCATTAAGGGTGGCAAGATACCCAATCCTATTCGAAGCTGGAATGAATCTGGATTCCCGAAAGAGATAATCGAAATTATTGATAAAGTGGGTTATAAAGAACCAACTCCAATCCAACGTCAAGCCATACCCATTGGTCTACAGAATCGCGATATTATTGGCGTTGCTGAAACAGGTTCCGGTAAAACCCTTGCTTTTCTTATTCCACTTATTTCGTGGATTCAATCGTTGCCTAAAATTGAACGTCTCGAAGATGTGGACCAAGGACCCTATGCCATTATTATGGCACCTACTCGTGAATTGGCGCAACAGATCGAAGAGGAGACTATTAAGTTTGGACAACCGTTGGGAATTCGAACCGTTGTCGTTGTGGGTGGTTTATCTAGAGAGGAACAAGGTTTTCGGCTTCGTTTGGGATGTGAGATTGTTATTGCAACGCCTGGTCGTTTGATTGATGTGTTGGAGAATCGTTATCTGGTACTTAATCAGTGCACATATATTGTCTTGGATGAAGCTGATCGTATGATTGATATGGGTTTCGAGCCAGATGTTCAGAAAATTTTAGAATACATGCCAGTAACAAATTTGAAGCCAGACACTGACGAGGCAGAGGATGCCAGTAAACTTATGGAGAACTTTTACTCCAAAAAGAAATACCGGTAATAATATCGATGTTGAAAAAATTATTTTTTATTTATATTAATATATTGTGTTTTCAGACAAACAGTGATGTTTACAGCTACTATGCCTCCCGCCGTAGAACGATTAGCGCGCTCTTATTTACGTAGACCAGCGACAGTTTACATTGGCTCAGTGGGCAAACCTACAGAACGTACTGAGCAAATTGTGTACATGATGGGTGAAAACGATAAACGTAAAAAACTAATGGAAATTTTATCGCGTGGTATCGAGCCACCAGTTATTATTTTCGTCAATCAAAAGAAAGGAGCCGATGTTTTGGCGAAAGGTCTGGAGAAGCTCGGTTACAATTCATGTACACTTCATGGTGGAAAAGGTCAAGAGCAGCGTGAATATGCTTTGGCTTCACTCAAAAACGGCTCGAAGGATATTCTTGTAGCTACAGATGTGGCTGGTCGTGGTATAGATATCAAGGATGTGTCTATTGTTATAAACTACGATATGGCTAAGACAATTGAAGACTACACACATCGTATTGGACGTACTGGACGTGCGGGTAAAAATGGTGTCGCCATTTCGTTCGTCACTAAGGACGACAGTGCACTGTTTTATGATTTGAAGCAAGTTGTCACAGCAAGTCCTGTTTCGGTTTGTCCGCCGGAATTAATGAACCACCCAGAAGCTCAACATAAACCTGGCACTGTTGTAACCAAGAAACGAAGGGAGGAGAAAATATTTGCTTAAGTAAATGGATTATTTGTATTTTTAAATTTTACCAAGTCGTTTAAATTAAAAAATATCTATGGAAATAAAATGATAAAATAAAGTATGGAAATTTATACAAGTATTTGTTTTAAGTTTGTTAATTTAATAGGTCATCTCATCAGTCTCAAGAAGAATGCATGTCGACTATGTTTAGAATCCAATGGCAAATACTTTTCGTAAAAATCTAGAATGACCTCTTCGATTTTAAAGCCAAACTTCTGATATAGAACAACCGCTGGGTTGGTTGCTGATACATGTAATGTGATATCCTTGCTCATGCATGTCTGAAAATGTTTAAAATTATAATGTGTATTTATAAAACAAAACTCTGATGCTAACTTGGATTAGATGGTAAAGCATGAATGTTGCAATTCCACTACGTTGCCAACCAGGTCGCACGGCCATAAAGGAAATGTACGCTTCGTTGAAACCAACATCAGGTACAAGAAAGCCACAACCTACGACAAGCTTTTTATAAAGGGCAACAACACTGAAGTCTGGATAACTGAGACATTCCGTCACTATTGGAATATGTAAAATATATATACCATTTGTTATGCGAAGAACAACAAGCACTTACTATCAATTCCAGGCCAAAAAACTGTTTGCAACAATGCGTTAACAGCAGCTATGTGATTGGGTCTAACGTAGCAAAAGTCAATTGTCGAACGTGTAGGAAGCTTACCACTAACAGCATACTGTACTTCGCACATCAACTGCAACAAGCGTTGATTTGTTAATTTGGATATTTAAATCTTGCATTTTACATACCTTCAACCATGGTGGAAAACACTTAGTATTGCGATATATAAACGGATGAAGTACACGTTGAGTGTATGGTGACTCAAAAAGTTCGTACTGAAAGGAGCCTGCAATGCGCGCATAAAAGCTTGTTCGCGCATCGGGTGAAGAAAGTGAAATCAACTAAAATTATAGCAAATTAGTAACAAGTGTCAACCTCCCCACTGTATTGAATATTACCTGATAGCGATCGATGAATTTTGATTTGGAGTTAAGGTTCTGTGTTGATTTTCGCGTTGTTCCGAAATATTCGTCAATATTAAACAACGGTTTCGAATGTTCTCGCTTCCACTCACGTATACATAGTTTTCTATAGAAACGACGAACGTACGAGGGAATTTCTATTTTATGGTTCGTTTCTAAGGAAAATATTTTTCGTAACTTATTTAACAGTTCTTGTTCTTCATATTCGGTCATCATCACTACTTTTCTGTAAACAGACGTGTGTTATTATAATAGAGCAGGTCATATGAATTATCATACCCCTGAACATTTTTCGAAGTTTTGTCTTCTTCTTCTTCATCATGTTTTTCTTGAATTTCCTGCTCTGGGTCTTTTTGCACCAACCAAGGCCAGTTGCGTTGATGACGTCGTTTCGTGAATAGACTCTCTTTACATGGTGCCAAAACGTTAACACTTTCTGATGATGATGAATCGTCATCATCTTCGATCGGTTTACTAGATTTTTTGTCTAATCGTCCATTTAGCTTATTACTGCCTACATTTTCCTCATCATCATCGGATTGTTCTGCATCGGATTTAAGTTCACGTTTAACTTTTTTGCCCAATTTTACAGGACTGATTTTTACATTTTCTGTAGCAGGATTATCTGTTTGTTGAAAATTTGTGACTTGCACAATCCGAGGCTGATATTCCTTGTCCTCATCGTAATCATTAAAATTACTTGATTCATTAGTAGAAATGGTTGATATGTTTCCAGACAAACTAAAATATGAGATTATTTATTACCCAAAATAAAAGCAATATATATTATTCCTTTACCATTCATTTTCTTTAATGTTGGTAGTAGATTGCAACGGTTCTTGCATGTTTTGTTGCTCTGACTGCTGCTGCTGTTGTTCTTGATATAGATAAAAGCTTTTTAATTTACCGTCAATATCATCAGAAGTAGACATATCGTGGCCGTTCGACGACTCAAATGTATCCTGCTTTATATTTGACAAATCAAAGAGACTGTTTTCAATATTTTTGGAATTTGTTTCGCTGCCTATCAAAGGAAGGAAATCATCGTTTTTGCCCAAGCTCACAATAGGTTCCGGGGCTATATTGGGTAAATCCTGAAACATTAAATCTTCACTTGCTAAATTCTCTGCCAGGAAATCCATAAGACTAGATTGTACTGTATTCATAGGTTGCTGTTGCATATTTTTATTAACATCTACATCGACAATGTTGAGCTGTTTTGCAACTTTTGGCTTTCGACCCATATAAGGACTAAAAAAGGAAGCAATTTAAGAACTGATATATAATTCTATTTCGCAATCTTACAGGGTTCGACTGCAAGAATTAATGGGAATGAGATCCTCCACAGAATCTATACGCCGTAATTTCTTAGGTTCATTGTCTGTAGCTGAGTTAGAGCTATCATTTCCATGATTATTGTCATCCAATAACCGTTTATCGTTTCTAAGCTGTTGACGTTTTTGAGAATGTTGTTCATCTGCAATTTATGAGAATTGTTATTCACTGCCAGCTTAGTTTCTATGTGCCAATAGGAATTGAGATTGAACTTACACAATTTGTAAATAAATTTCGGAGTTTGGTTTGAATGCGTTAATTTCCACCAACCCAACTCCTTAAAGACTTCTTGTCCCGACAAAAAGAACTCCGGACTATTATGCGATAAGGATCCTGACACGGAACCAATCCATTTCTTACGCCGTCGTCTATACAGGTAATTATGTGTGTATTTTAATAAAGTAAAAAGTAAAGAAACACTTAACTTACACCAATGGGTCAAATAAATAATCCCAATTTTTATCAATAAAGCTAGTAATGTGTGTGCGCCAATGGAAGTAACCATGATGGCTGAGGCCCTTGGACTTTATTGATAAGTTATATATAGCTAATGTAATGACCATTAGCCAGGGTAGTTTTTGGCGCACAAGTTTTTCTCGTGGCAAAGAGCACAGGGCTGAATTGACAGATGTGGACGGTTCCTGCTCACAACATTTGGAACAAGTGAAATCAAAGAAAACATCACCCAATAGATCTCCTGGTGTGCTAGCATGCTGCAAGCATTTTATGTGTACATTTCCTTGACATTGTTCACATTGAAGGAAATCGTCAGTGTCAATGAGCCGTGTGCAATACGCGCATTTGATCGGTCGTTCTGTGGAAGAGTAGGAGTTGGAGGCCACAATTTCGTGGGAGAAGTCTTTGTTGTTTGACATTAGCAAAAGTTTCTCAACAAAACTAATCTTATTATTTACACTTTTAGAGCAAAACGTTTCAAACGGATTCAATTTTTAATTGAAATCCTAATGATTTTGTTTAGAAATTAGCAAAGAGAAATCCACGAAAAACAAAACAAATCGAATTGTAGAGTTGAGAGTCCGCGTGTAAGAATATCGTGAAAGGGCAACTGTCAAAATTGAGCTGGTTGCTCTTAATTTTATTGCAGTGTGTTTTAAACTGACTACTGCTCTATCGACGATTGTAAACAAACCTCTTTTAGAATCAGCTGTTTAAGAATTTAGTTGGATTGTGTGTGATTGATTTAATGTAGTTTATTATAAACGAATAAAAAAGCAAATGAATTTATGATTACTGTTTATGATTACAACACGGGATTGACGCACAAAATATCAAAAACCCCAGTTACTCCCTTTCACAGGTGAACATTTGGCATAATTCTTTTTTCACATTTCCAATGTTACTTTGTTGAATCCAAACAACTCTTGGAGGAGGAGTCACCAAAGGCACCTTACGCTAGTACGTAACTGGAATCTGTAAATTTGATATATTCAGAAAATAGGTAAGTCAATATAAAAACAATGTGTATGAATTTGTGTAAACAATTATTATCGTATATAGATCTGAACGTAAGAAACTAAAAGAAAATCATCAAATAAAACATAGAACGGAAAGTGATTGGATGAAAGTATTACCTTGGAACTTAATCATCAACAGAAATTATTGAAAATGAAGGAAAACACTTCCTAATCTGCCGGAATCCCTGAAATCTCTGAATTTTAAAAAGTTTACTGTATTTGCAGAATTTGGTTGAAAATATAATACTTTATTGATAGTTAATATTCCATTATATTAAAAATAAAGCCCATACTTTTTTGGAATATTCTTCATGTTTATATATAGACATCTATTAAGGCTTTTAATTAATCAGTTATTATATAAGAATACTTATTTTAAAACACTGTTAAATATTGTAGATTTTTACTTCAGCAAGTTTACTACAGTCTCAATAATCTTATCAATTGTTGAATTTAGCTTTAATATTTTTCCATATTCAGCGAAGTAAGTCTGTGCATTTTGTCCACATAAGTTTGGCACTAGGGGATGCGCCAAATGCGCCAGAAATAAATAAACAAAATGCTCTGAAAAACCAAAAAAGGTAAGTCACTAATTTGACAAAAAAAAAATAAATAACTCTACCCATGGCATGTTCCATTGAAAACAACAGCATTGTATTCCCGCTCTTAGGGTCTACAGCATTCAGTACAGATTGTTTAGCTCTAAACTGCTCTGTACTCAATTCCCTGCGGATCTCCGACAAATTGTTACACCTTGCTTTGTAGAATTCGGTAAATTCACGAATAGTACACTTCTCAGATTTGTTAATGTTTTCTATTCTCTTGTACGACTTCAAATTGAGACGCTCATCAACTACATCCAATATAGCTTCGGCATATAAAAATTGTTTCATACGTACGGCTAGAAATAATGGTGTGTAACCATCGTCGTTTGTTTTCAGCAACATACGCAAGTCGATTATTTCTGCTAAGTAAATAATTGATTTTAAACCAATCTCATTCAGAATGGCCAAATGCAAAGCGTTATTCGAACATTCGTATATACAATTCACATCGAAACCAGATTCATACAAAATTTCGATGATAGGTTTGGGGCAATCGTTATTAATTGCTACTTGTAGACAATCCTGTATTTAAAATTTAAATTTTGATTAGTGGCTTTCTTTTTTTAAATATGCTACCAAATATTAATTACCTCGTCATACTCGGTAAGAATTTCATTTAAATTGGTTTTCTTCATTTGCTTCCAGATGTAAATCTGCCTGCGCAATCTATATACTTCATGTCTGCTGACGGCGTCGTGAATTGGTCTGAAATGGGTTGAATACGAATTCATTACTGCTATTTTTTGTTGAAGTCGTCATACAGATATCCATCCGACATAATTTCAGAGCTGATGAGTTCCAATTTCATCATTGGTATATTATCGGTACTGCGTTCCACTTGCTTTGGAACAAGAAGCGATTCATCAGACAACAGGATTTCAAATATTTTCTTGTCTATGAAATCATCGCAGTTAATATAGGAATATATCGGATGGTTTGTATCTAAATTATCAGATGTTTTGTGATTCACTGCGGAATCATGAGTATTTGTGTGAGGCTACAATTTAATCAATCATTGAACGAGTTAATGAATCATAAATATATATGGCAAATACCTTTTTTGATGAAATCTTAGTTCTGGCTCGCTTGCACATTAAAGGTTTTTCCTGTTGTGCGATTTGAGCCTGAGACTCCTTGATTACTCGCGGTAGACAGTTTTTACGTTTGCGTTTCTTACGATTTGGTTGCGTAGCTAATTCAAAATTTGACTCGTGCGATTCCAATAAATTCGAACTTTTTAGACTAGTCGTATCGCTAACTTCAGTAGATTGTGGGTTCTTCTGTAACAGATTCTCTGTTTGTGTTTCTTGAGTTCTGTATTCTCGCTTTTCTCTGGAACGTTTCTTGCACTCTGTACAGCCGTCAGTTTCATCGAAGGAAACGCCATTTATAGCATCCAAAACACGTTTGTGAACGTTTTTATCGGGGACTTTAAATAACGCTTTGAACAGTTCCATAAATGCAGGTTTCATTGCTTTACGTTGCTCATATATTTCCGGATCTTTTAAGGGAACCCTCGCACTACTGGTTGCGCTTGCCGTTGGAGGTGTTAATGTGATTTTTGATTTTGAAAGCATTACTTTTTTCATAACTTAATTACCTCGGCAAATCGCTGAAAATTACCCGCACTATCAAATTTTGATAAAATATTTGATTACAAATGATTAAGAAAGGGAATCCCCCATTAGTGTTCCTGGTATTGAACTATTTTATCGACCACAATCAGCTGTTCAACTTAAGGCAACAGTTGTTTTTGCAGTGAACATTGAAATAACGGATTCGTTGTTCTAAAGCACTCGTTGTCGTTAACTAGCTCTACTTAAAATGTCATAGACAAGATAGAAAACAAGACAAGATCGCAAGCTTTTTGTAGGGTTGTGTTGTGAAATAACTAAAGTTCAATTTCTATAACATTCTTATAAATGGATTTAAAGTTAATAATTATTTATTTTGGTTCGCGCGAAAATGAAAAATCATTAATGTAAGTATCTTTCATTAAAATCCCTTGTGCTGAAAAAATGAATTTTACATTCCTGTTCCTTTTTCGATCTATTACAATTAGAGAAAAGACGCCAAAATTTTACTGTACTTTTCCAGCAGTTTGATCCTGGCAGCTGTCATTTTTGACAAACCCCAGCTCACACAAGCATTTTTCACGTACCCGACGCACGGTCGACACGCAAATTAAGCGGTAAAAAATCGCGAAGAAATTTCACCAGATTTTCGGAGCTGATTTTTGAATTTACTTTACAGCGAGAGTAGCTGAAATTGCTAAAAAGGTGAAATATAATACGCATTCTTGCGTTTTTAAATTGTATTTATTGTCTCTATCGCTTCTAGGCTCGAATAAAATCATGCAAAGTTGAGAAAATTCAGCGAAAATTATAGAAGAAAAAAGAACAAAAGGCCACCGAGACAACCACACGTACCCGAAAGCAGACTGTGGCTAGCCGTACATTCAACAAAAACTAGTGCTTCAACAAATCTCATTCGACAGAAGCCCCTCTTTGGCAAAAAAAAACACAAAAAAGTAACAAACAAGAAAAACAAAAGTTTGCAGAAAATATGTCTGGAATCGCTATTACACGTTTGGGCGAAGAGCGCAAGGCGTGGCGTAAAGATCATCCCTTCGGCTTCGTCGCCCGTCCGGCTAAAAATCCAGATGGTACTCTCAACCTCATGATCTGGGAATGTGCCATCCCCGGAAAGAAGGGAACTCCGTGGGAGGGTGGTCTCTACAAGTTGCGCATGATCTTTAAGGACGACTACCCGACGTCGCCGCCGAAGTGCAAATTCGAACCTCCACTTTTCCATCCCAACGTTTACCCATCAGGCACCGTCTGCCTGTCACTTTTGGATGAGGAGAAAGATTGGCGTCCCGCCATCACTATCAAACAGATTCTGCTCGGAATACAGGATCTGCTCAACGAGCCCAACATCAAGGATCCCGCACAGGCGGAAGCATACACAATCTACTGCCAGAATCGTTTGGAGTACGAGAAACGCGTGCGTGCACAGGCCAGAGCCATGGCTGCCACGGAGTAGACCCTAGCCTAGCATTTGTCAATGTTTTTTAATTGATTTTTTCATTTTAAATACTTTGGTGATCACTTAGGAGTTAGTTGTGCTGTGGACGTGTCGTTTCTCTGCATGTCCACGGAGTTTGTGAAGATTCAATATCGTCTATATAAGATTTCAGCAGCATATGTGAGACACATTATGTTTGCTCACATCAAAAATTCGCTAATATGTATAATTTCTTTTCTATTTATATATATTTGTAGAATTCAAAAACAAACAAAAAAAAAAAAAAATACTAAAACAAATCCTACAATAAATTTTTTTTGTTTAACATAGAAAATAGCCTAATCTTGAATTCATTTGAATTCAATGATTTCTGTGCGACGAAGCAGCATTTTTTGTAGAAATTGTTTCATTTCAATTTTAATGCTGATTTAACTTTCTCCCTTTATAGTTTAAATTAATATAGACTCTCACACACATACATACTTATATACAACGTATTACATATGCTACATGCGATTTTGATTTATTTTTAATAACAAATCTAAGAAATAAATAAAAGGAAAACAATCTATAAGAATAATCTTACACCTAAACTCGTATTTACTCTTGTTGTTTCAAAAATCTGGGTTTGATCACTGATTATGTGGAATAGTGAGGAGCAAATGTTCCAACGTCAGTGGCTCTTTTTAAAATGCTCTCGAATATGGAGCAAACGGTAACGTAAATTTCTATAATTAAGGTTAGATTACGAAAGTAAAAACGTGCTCGATTGCGACAGAATCTACTAGGAGCGCAGACTTCAATAGATCGATGACTCATCGCGCAACATTTACGGTATCGTCCCAATGCCACGCGAAGGTGAACGATTTTCGTCGGCGATATTCGGGCGACGAAATTCATGTGTCAAAGTTGTATTCGTGAAGTAATTTGTCACACCAGAAAGACTAAGGCATATGTCAATATTCAAAATTTTTAAAAATGACGTCATAAAAAAATCGCGTGAACAATTACTGTATATATATGCATACATATATTAAAATTAGCAAATATTTCTAGTAAATATTAAGGACTGCCCAATATATTAACTTTTTGGATGCATTAATATCGAATTGGATAACATGAGCATTAGACTAGAAGGAAATTTCTTTAATAGAAAAACCATTTAACACTCACCTTTCTGGTTGGAAATAAAAATAAAAACACAGTTTATCGATTCTATGTATATTATTCTTGATATAATATTTTCTATGATTTTATATTCACACGGTCGTGAATGTTTAGTTTAGTTTTCATATTTATTGCGGAATAAATAATTATTGTCACATACTTATTTCATAGAGTAGACATTATTGATATATGATATAATATATAACTACATTATAATGTTTCAATATTTCAATCGTGAATACATTTTAACGTGTCCATATGTTATTATTATTATTATTATTATTGTTTGTTACCATAGTTCAGTTTCAGTATTTGTTATTAGAGGCTTTTTTGGAAAAAGTTATCTATAATTTGATGGAACTATTCTGGAAGAATTTCTCTCTTACATATACTAACTATTTCTACGTTTATAGTGAACACAATGAAATATAAATGAATTAATAAATCGAAACCACTAATATAAGGTAAAGTAAAATTAAACCTTAGTAAAGTAAAATAAAGCAGAAATGTTTTTATCGTTTTTGAAAACTACATAAATACACTTTTCAAGGAGTTGAAAAGAGCATCGCTTTAACTTAGATTCGAAATCGTAACATTTTATTCTCTGACGATATTTTCTGCTTCTGCTCCCGTCTGCTCTGTTTTAAGTGTTTTTAATTAAAATTATAGCTTTGGCATGCATTCTATGTCATGTTGTGGTTGTAGATGTAATTTCAGTTTATTTTTTTTTTCGTTTTTTCCAATGAAAAGTTGAATAATTATTGTTTTACACAAAATTTATAACTTCTTTTTGCTTCGCATTGCTTGATATACTATCGCCTAGAGTTTATGTACAGAGATTCCTACAAATACTGCGTTGGAGAAATTGATCCTTGGATTAATTAATCATAATATTCAAACCACAACCGATGTCGGTTGCTTGGTTGTTCATTCTTGTTGTTCAACTTCGATTTTATTCAACTCTTCATTGGGGAAACCGCCCGACCCGCCCCTGTCCGATCGCCGCCCCTCAGCAGCACATGTAAAACCGCTCCCAGTCGCCCTATCAAATGGCCGCCTCCTGCTGCAGGTTCTCCTTGTTCTTCTGCAGCAGCAGGGCGGCCGTCGGCGAGTGCATGCCCGGGGCGTTCGGGCTGGGGCTGTCGCGGTAGGCGGCCAGCTCGGGCCGGCGGACCTTGTTCTTGCAGTAGAACTGCTTGTGGGCCAGGAAGGTCTTCATGTAGTTAAACGAGATGTCGCAGGTCTGGCAGTACTTCTGGTTGACGACCCCGCCGATGTTCTCGTCGGGCGTGGCGTTCAACGGCGGCGGCGGCCCGATCACCGAGGGCGAGTGGGCCAGCGGGGGCGGCGGCGGTGGCGGGTGGGAGGCCGTCAGCTGGGTCGTCTCGATCGTGATCGTGTCCAACGGCTCCGACTTGATGTGGGCGATCAGGTCGTTCGAGTTGCTGTTGCTGTTGGCGTTGATGTGGTTGAAGTTCGTCGGCGTCAGCGAGGGTGGCACGGGCGAGTTGTTGTTGTCGTGCAGGTTGCCCAGCGACGAGGTGGAGCGCGTGGGCGGCGGCGCCAGCGGAAGCGGATTCGAGATGGCGCCGATGTCCAGCGGCTCGGTCTTGATGCTGAACCTGGGGATGGATGGATGGATGGATGGATGGATGAATTCGATTTCAGGATTGCCGAGGGAGTGTTTGCGAAACCCACCCGTGGCTGCTGCCGTTGTCGCCGGCGCCGTTGAGGCTGCTCGTGCGCGACGCTGCGTCGGCCTCCGAGTCGCCGGCCTCGGGCGAGATCGAGGGCGAGTTGACGACCGCCTGTGGGTGCACCAGTTTCATGTGCCGCAGCTGCAAAGCAACGAGGACGACGGTTAGTAAGACGAAGACGATTAGTCCAAGGATCCACTCGATCCCCGTTGCCCTCAACCTACCACGTTGCCCTTGTACGACGAGGAGTAGTTGCAGAAGTCGCAGTTGTAGACCTGCTGCTGCAGTTGCTGCAGGTGCTGCTGCTGCTGCTGTTGCTGCTGCTGCTGCTGGACGGCGGCCAACTGCTGGACGAGGTGCTCCTGACTCAGCGAGGCCGCGCTGGGGATCTCCAGGCCCTCGTCCTCCAGGATGCACGACATGTAGTGCTCCTCGTTGATGTCCGTGGTCTTCTTGTCGAAGTGCATCCGGATGTGGGTCCGCATTCCACTGTACAGGGGTAGAGAAAATGTGTTTGAAACGACGTCTGGCGATGGTTGGTGGCTTCGTCTGGACCTACCGCAGGGTGTTGCCCTTGTAGCGGCAGATGGAGCAGCGGAAGGCCTTCACGCTGCCGTGGGTCTCCATGTGCTTGCGGCTCTCGCTGGCCGTCGCGCTGACCACCTCGCAGACGGGGCACTTGTAGGCGCCGTGGTTCGACCCGGCCGACTGCTGCTGGTGCTGCTGCAGCGCCACGGGCGGCGGCGGACACGCCAGGCCCACCTCGTGCACGGTCTTGCACTTGCCGCACTTCTCCTTGGCCGCGGGCAGCGCCAGCTGGAAGGAAAGGGAACGAGACCCCATTAGTCTAAGGAGGGGAGGCACGGGTGGGACGAACTCACCTGGCCCGCGTCGGCGGCGGCCGCTGCGGCGGCTGCTGCTGCTGCGGCCGCCGCTGCCGCCGCCGCGCCGCCGCCCTTGGGGCAGTAGTAGTTCTGGTGGGCGCGCAGATTGTCCAGCGACGTGTACTTGATGCCGCAGGCGGCGCAGATCAGCTGCTGGTAGGCCACGGGCGTGGTGTCGGCCTGCGTGGGGCCCGCGGCCATCGGCGGCGTGTGGCTCGGCTTCGAATCGCCGACGCCGCCGACGGGCCCCTCGCCGCCCAGGTCCTGGTTGCGGGCCGAGCAGTAGTGCTGCTTGTGGGCCAGGTAGTTCTCGTACTTGCAGAACACGATGTTGCACTCCTTGCACTTGGACACGCCCTGCTTCACGTAGATCTGCGGCTGGCCGCCGGGGCCCGCCGTCGCGGCCGCCGCAGCAGGCGTCGGCAGCACCGGCAGCCCGAGCAGCGACGACTTGCCCGCGGCTGCTGCGGCCACGGCGGCCGCGGCCAGGTCGGCGGGGTTCGCGGCGCCTCCCCCGCCACCGCCACCAGCCGTGGAGGAGCTGACGGCGGCCGCGGCGGCTGCCGAGAGCTTGAGGGCCAGCTCGAGGTTCTGCTTGGCCAGCAGCGGGTTCATGATGTTCGACTCGGAGAGCTTCAGGGCGATGTCGGCCGGCAGCATCGAGCGCAGCGGCAGGTGGTCGAGGATGTTGCCGGTGGCGGCGGCTGCGGCGAGGGCGGCCGAGGCGGTCGAGGCGACGCTGGCCGGCGGCGACATCGAGGACGTGCTGCCGGCGCCGCAGCTGCGCGGGCTGAGGGCGCGCCGCTTGGGCGAGGGGCTCATCGAGGGGCTGTTGGGCAGCGAGGGGGCGCAGACGATCTGCTCGGGCGTGACGCTGCCACTGCCGCTGCCGCCGCCGCCGCTGTGGTCGCCGCGCAGCGAGAGGTTCTCCTTGCCGGCCTCCAGCAGGGTCTCCATGTCGAGGCGATGCGGCTCGGTCGGGTCGGCCAGGAAGACGGAGGCCGAGCGAAGGCGCTGGCGCTGCAGGGCGGCCGTGAGGGGCGAGCGGCGGGCCAGCGAGAGGTCCAGCGGGGCCGAGGACTCCCTAAAGGGGTGAGAGAAAGGAAGGAAGAGGAGAGGGTGAAATTCGAATTTTCCACTTTCAGTCGTCGCCACTTACCGAGCCCCGCCCTCGCTGCTGCGCTTGGTGGGCGGCGGGACGTCCTCAGAGGCCTTGCCCCGGGCCGCCTTCTCGGCCAGCAGGCCAGACTCAGGGCTTGGTTGCTGCTGTTGGTGTTGCTGGTGGTGCTGGTGGTGCTTGTGCGGCTGCCTCGGGGAGTCCACGACCGGGATTTGGTGGCCGTTGCCGGGGTTGGCCACGCTGTTGTTATTGTTGTTGTTGTTGTTGTTGTGATGGTTGGTGTTCGCCACGACCCCCGCCCCCGGCGAACTGGCCGCGGCCCCGCCGCCCATGCCCAGGGCGGTGGCCAGCGGCTTCAGGGCGCCGTTCTCCAGGGTGAAGCAGGTGTTCTCCGGGTTCACGATGCCCGAGGAGGCCGTCGTCCTACGAAAGAAATAGGAGGGACGGAGTAATTGATGGAGGGGACGAATGATGGAGTGAACGAAATGGAAATCTCCAGAAAAGCCACTCACAAGGGTCCCGGGATGAGGCTGGCGGCGCGGACCAGCGCGTACGGAATGATCAGGATGGGGTTCGTGGGTAGGGCCAGGAACGGCTGCGGCGGGGGCTGCAGCGAGGCCGCGGCCGCCGCCGCCGCTGCTGCCGCCGCCACCATCGCCGGGTTCGGCGTCTTCGTGCGCGTCGTCTGGGGGCTGATCGAGCCGCCCGAGCTGCCCGGGGCCGACGCCGCCGCGGCCTTCGGGGCCGCCGCGGTCGAGACCTCCAGCTTCGGGGTCAGTTGGCTGTGGTCGGGGAGGCGAGAAGAGAAGACATTAGTTGGGGAGTTTGGGGGATGATGACGATGATGAGTGGGGCCTACCCGTCGGTCCTGCGGGAGCTGCAGTAGTGCTGCTTGTGGGCCCGGTAGGTCTTGACGTTGTTGAACCTGATATCACACTCGCTGCAGTAGCGATCGATCTGCTGGAAGGAGCCAGGGAAAGGGAGATAGAAAAAGCAAACGGCGATTAGTGACCGAGTCCTGCAGCTGCGGGGTGAGGGGATGCCTTTGGCTCAACCAACAACTAACTCACTTGACTAGTGGTTTCATCGACTGCTCCCGGTCCCGGGCCCGCTCCGGCCCCGACACCAGCCCCGTTGGAGGCGCTCGCGCTGGGCGCCGGCGAGGTCTGGTGCATGCGCATGTGCCGGTTGAGCGAGACCTTCTTGTCGGCGCTGTACGAGCACTGGGAGCACGCGTACTGCTTCCCCGTCTTGAGGGCCTTCGCCGAGGGCTCGCCGCTGGCGCCCGCCACCCCCGACGCGCCGGCGGCCGAGGCGGCGGCGACCCCCGTGGGCGAGCCCGAGGTCTTCTCGGCGAGGGCGCCGGACAGCGACAGCCCGGACGCGTCGTCCTCGAGGTCCTTGCTGCTGCAGGTGGGGAAAACCGAAGACAGTCGTCGTTAGGGAGGAGAGCAAGAGGGAGAGAGAGAGAGAGAGAGAGAGAGAGGGAGACTCACCGATGGGAGCAGTAGTAGGCCTGGTGGGCCTCCAGCGTCGACGGCGAGCTGAAGCCGATGCCGCACGGCAGGCACATGAAGACCTTCATGCGCGGCGGCATCTCGACGGGGGCGGCGGCGGCGGGGGTCGGCGTCGCGGCCTGGAGGGCGGCGTCGGCCACGAGACTCGCCCGCAGCTCCTCCGACTTGGTCAGCGGCGGCGGCGGCCCGACGTGCGGCCGCTTCTTCTGCGTCAGCGCCGGGGTCTGGACGTGGGCCTGGGTCTGGGTCTGGGTCTCCTCGTGCATGGCCTTGAGGTCCTTGGCGTCCGGTTTGAGGGCCGGGTCGGAGGCGAGCAGCGCGTTCAGGCGCAGCTTCGGCAGAATCCCCGACGGCGACGAGGCCACGCTGCGGGCGCCGAGCTCGTCGCCCTCGGACCCCTCCTCCAGCGGCCTCAGCTGCCGCAGGTGGTCGTCGTCGAAGGCGCCGCTGCCGGCTTCGGGGGACGCCGGGCGCGGCATCGACAGGTCGTTGGCCTGGTCATTGGCGACGTCGTCCTCCTCGGCGACGGCGTTGACGTGGGCGTCGTGCTCGGCGTCGTCGTCCTCGATCAGTTCCTCCTTCGTCCGGACCTCGTCGGCGGTAGCGGCCGTGGCTTCCGTGGGCGCCGCCTCCGGCTGTGACGAGGCGGACGAGGACGACGACGAGGAGGAGGCGGAGAAGGCGGAGGAGGAGCTGGTGGAGGTCGAGAAGGCAGAGGCGGGGCCGGCGGAGACCCGGCCGTGGGCGCTCGGGCTGGGCAGGCCGCGGTCGGCTGCGGTCGCGGGGGACGTGGGGTCGGGCGGGAAGGCGGGCCGGGAGGGCGACGCGTCCGCGGGACTCTCAGTCATTGGGGCATCAGTCTCGTCCTCGTTGGCGTTCGCCGCCGGCGACTGGCGCGAATGTGGATCCTGGTTGAGGTGGGAGTGGGGATGGTGGTGGTCCTGGTCGTCGGACAGATCGCTTGGATTTAAATCTTTGGAATCTGAAAAGGACGAAGAGTTGGCATTAGGAGATGGGCAATGGACAATGTTGACAATTTCCAAAAATATCTTCAAAATCTATGAAAATATCCAGAAATCAAATAAAAAAAAATCGGGAAATCTTTAAAATCCAAGAAAAAAATCTGGGAAAAAAAGAAATTAAAAAACAAAAAAAAAATCTCGGAAAATCATAAAAAAAATCTCAAAAAGTGTTAAAAATGCAAGAATATAATCTTAAGAATACGAGAAAAAGTCTCAGAAAAATACTAGAAATCCAAGAAAAATATCTCGAAAAAAATTAAAAAATGCAACGACAAAATCAAGGAAAATTCTTATAAACGCATTTGGTATTCTTCATACTACTGTGTATCTAACGAAGTTAATGAGCCCATTATCAACTTAATTCCCCCATAATCACATGCATTTTTTTCTGGATTCCTTATTATAAAAACCTCGATGGCAATCACAACCAATCCCAGCCATCATCACCAATGGCGCCTCCATCCCAATTACACGAGAGAAATCCTCAACACGACCATCATCACCTTCACTATTTCCGTCATTAACATAATTATTTCCTTCATCAGGTTCGTTATTTCCATCACAATCGACACCATCGCAGCCCCAACAACATCCAACCCCCAGCCCCTAACCTCCTGCCATCAACCTCGCCACCATCGTCTCCGCCGTCCACCAGTCGAAGGCTCGCGCTCTCGGCCTTTTATCGGGCTCCGCATCGAGCACATGGGGCTTCCAAGAAGAACAAGAACAGTCAGATAAAGATAAGCTGACCACGGGAAGAGAGGGCCGGCAGACAGAGGCAGAGGGGAAGAGAGAGAGAGAGACGGCGATGGCGGGCATTTTCACAGGAATTTCTCACTGACCATAAACTACGGCATGAATATGTGTCAAATTGACCAAAGGTTAACAATTATTATCGAGCAAATTGTCAGTCGAACGGACGGAGACTGAGCAACAACAACAATCGAGACAACAACAACGACAGCAGGACTCGGTGGAAGAAACAACAATTGCTAACAACAACAATGGGCAACCCGAACAACAACAACAGCATCGGGCGGAATGCGAACGTGTGCGCGAGCGGGCAAAAAAAACCCAATCGCAGGCCGCAACGGTGTCCAAATTGTTCACACACACATGCAGAGACACACACACACACACGTAAGGGGAGACAATAAACGAGCCCGACTCCGACTCCGGCCCAGGTCCAGGTCCAGTTGGCCGTCGTCGTCGTCGTCGTCCGCCTGTCTGGCCAGACGCTGCAATCGCCTTATCCTGCAGCCGGATCAAGAGCAAGCGGGAGAGGGATGGAAATGGCATTGCGATTGTTGTTGTTGTTGGTGTTGTTGTGGTCGTTGTCGCCCCACCAATGCCGCAGCCGATGACGATGCCGATGACAGCGAATGCGAGGATAATGATTAAGAAAAACGACTGACATCTGATTTGTTTCGAACAAAATATTATAACGACCCCGAGGAGATGCTGGTCCAGATACCGACGGGGTCCCGGTCTTGCCCTCGGTCTCGGCCTCGGTGTCGATGTCGGCGACGGCGACGGTGTCGGTGCCGGTGCCGGTTCCGATGCCGGTTCCGCCAACCCCACACTGGACGCAGTGGAGGAAAATACGCAAATAGATATGACAGTCGAGATAGCGCGAGCTCCATCTCCAACTCCAGCCCCGGCCTCAGCCCCAGTCCGAGCTCCTCGCAGCAAACCCAACACACACACACTGGTAAACGTAACGCAATCGTCGTCAGCATCATCATCATCCCAATGACCATCATCATCATCATCATCACCATCATAGTCGTCACCGTCGTCACAAGTAGATGGGAGAAGGGGCTTTCGAGGGGTTTCCTTCGGTGGGGACGACTGTGGTTGTTGTCGAGATTATTTCAGCAATTGTTGTTAGTGTTGTTCTTGTTTTTGCTGTTGTTGTTTCTGCAATTGTTGCCTCTTTCCACTGACCACTGACCACTGTTGCCACAGCCCAACCACCAGCATGGGTCGCTCTCGCCGCACTTCTCGGAACAGACCAACCGAATCCAACGAGGAAGCGGCCTGGGGAGAGAAGGCGGCGAAGAGGCCTAGACGAGAGGAGGGGGGGGGGGGTGGTGTGGTGTTCGAGCGACGTGAACTGCGGTGGCCGGGGATCGACCGGCATCGACTGCGCACAAAAGAAAAACGTTTAACTTTTGCGCGTTGACCTGTCAACTCGAAGCTATTGAAATGTCAGACGATCCTGCTGCTGGAGGATCCTCCGGCCGCCTGCGTTCGTTGACGGACACGTACCATTAGGAGGACCCTCGTGTGTCCGTGTGTCCGTGTGTGCGTGTGTGTGAGGGAGACAGAGCGAGGTCTGGTGACGGGTTCCTCGATTCCGATATGGTAAAAGGCCGCTAAGCTGCCGCCTTGAGGACCAAATTTGAGCGGGATGAGACGACACGACGGCGACAACGACGACGACGGCGGCAACAAAACAACGGTCTCTACAGCAACCAAGACAACGATGACGACAACAACAATGACAACAACAACGGCGGACAACCAACGACGACAACGTGGAGAACGACAGCGGCCTGGGCGCGCATGCGTAACCGACGGCAGGAGACAGAGCGACGACCACGACGACGACGGCGGCAAAAACAACAAGATTACCAACAACAACATTAGTGACGGCTACAAGAAGATTAACAACAACAACGTCGGCAGCAACATTTGTGACAACAACAACAATTGGTAGGCAGAAATCAGCGCAGGATCCGCGCAGATCGCGGCGATCGCTCCTTTGGACCATTGTGTGTGAGCCGAGGTGTATCGTCGGCGATGTTGTTAGTGATGCAATTTCGTTGTTGTTTTTGTTGTTGCTTCCATATTATTATTCTTCATCTTGCTGTTGTTGCCAGTGTTGTTGTTGTTGTTGTTGTTGTTGTTTGTATTTGCTTATTCAGCACTTGTTGTTTGTGGTTGTTGACGCGACGCGATTCTCGTGGCCGATGCAAGCGCGACGTCACGTCATGCGACAAGTGTACACAATTTCTTGTTGTTGTTGTTCTTGTTGTTGCTGATGGTGGTACTCCCATTATTGTTGTTGTTGCTGCTGTCATGTTGTTGTTGCCATCAGCCATAATGCCGGTATTTTGTAAGCGCTGAAGGCAAACATTGATTTGACGCTCCGATTAATTTAATTACACAATTCTTGCAAGTCTTGTCACAGTTTCTCAAATTCCACTACACTCCAACGGCGAGCAGGAGGAAGAAGAAGCGGAAGAAGGGGAGAAGATCGATATTTTTGGGGAATTTAATGAGTTACTAAGCATGCTAGAGGGGTTCGGGGGAGGAATTCGTTCTAGGAAGAAAGAGAAATTATCGAATGTAGGCAGACCTAGGGCACAGGACTCGAAGTGGAAGATTGTGGAACATACGATTCAGGATACGACATTCTCCCTCCAGCCACCGTTCCTTCGCCCGAACGAGGAACCACCTGATTAATGAAAGCCCATCACGGCCCAGATGCCATCGTATGGCACCGGCGCTATCGCAGATCGCCGTCGGTGTGTCGTGGTGTTCGATTGAAAAAAATACACAGACAGCTGCACTCGATCCACATGGCAGCATGTACGTGTGTGTCTGCTTTCAAGTCTCGAGGCGACTTCCATTTTATAGAGAAATAAATCTGGACCTTCGACCTTCCTCACCAGCCACCGACCTCCAACCACCGACCACCAACTGCCAACCGCCGGCGATGCTCCGAGATCCGTCGGCCCCTCGCCCTCGACCACGTCCTCGCCTCCTGCGCGTTTTATCGACACGATCTACTAGGCATTTACACAAGAAAATACATATAAAATACCTGCTGCTGCTGCTGCTCGAGGGCTTTGGGGGCGCGTGGACTCGCACCGGGAGAGAGGGAGGGAGGGAGATGGTGGACGAGCGAGACAGACAGAGGAGGCGGTGGAGGGAGAGCCCGAGATGCATCGACCCAGGCACAGGCGGCAGGAGCGGAGGGTGTCGAATGTGTCGAACGTACAAAATGACCCCAAGTCCCATGGGTGGTGCCGGCTGGTGATGGCAATTATTAGCTGTGAACAACAAAAACCACACAACAACAACAACAGCAACAAGAACACGCCGATAACAGCAACAGCAACAGCAACAATAGCCACAACATTGGCGAACACGAATTTGGAGCGACGGCCACCAACCAACGAGCCACCAACGACTCCAGCCGACGCCGACGCCGCAACCGACACCGACCTCAACACGGCCAGGCAGGTTCCACCAGCAGCACGAGGCAGGTTCCAGCACTTCTTCCTCTTCTCCTTCAACCGTTTCTTCTTCCACTTCGCCAGCGCACGCACGCTCCACTAGAGGAGGGAGAGAACGACGAGGCCTTTGAGAAGAAACCGCTGAAGCTCCACCAGAAGACGTCGGGAGGAGAGGAGCGGAGCGGGGGATGAGAAGGAGGAGGAGAATGAGAAGAGGGAGGGAGGGGGACATGGAGGATGACAAGAAGGCGGAGGTCAGCAGGAGGAGGAGGAAGAAGTCGGAGGAAGGCGCTGGAGCTGAAGGAGCCGCCGCCGCAGCAGACGTCGGAGACCAAGTGGAACCGCTCTCGGTCTCGGTCTCGATCTCGGCCTCGCTCACCCTCGTCCCTCTCTCTCCCTCTCGCACTCACCCTCGTTCCACCTCTTCGCCGACCGTTCGCACTGTTCAGGCCGCCAATAAAACGTTTAACGAGCTCATAACGTGAAATCGCCGAACAGGAGGAGCGGCGAAGGCGAGGCGGGAGGAAAAGCAGCAGCAGGAGCAGGAGCGAGGAAACGACTCGGGGGACAGAGCGACAGACGGACGGACGGACGACAAGGAGGAGGGCGAAAAAAGGCACCGCTCGAGAGCCTCACTAAAAACACATCATTACCTACCAATTAGGCTCGCGAGGTGATCCGAGCCTTTATATGGTCAGCAGGCGAAGCCGGGCACCCGGCGGTCGATCGGCCTCTCGCCGCTCCATCCGTCCGTCCGTGGTTCCCTCTGTCTGTCTGTCTGCGGGTCCGTCCGTCCCTCTGCGTTGTCGGTAGGCCAAACGCAGAGTGCAATCGGTGTTCTTTGGTGGCGGCAACGAAACCATTAAAACCACCGCGAGCCACCGCCAACAACGGGGAACCCGACGAGGACGAGGGGGCGGAGATCGAGCAGGAACAGGAGGAAGGGGACGATGACGACAACAGCCCAGAGGAGGGCGACAACCGAGACGATGACGACAACGGCAACGAGGACCACGACGACGATGCTGGGACTCCGATGGAAGCCACACAGCGAGTCGCAGAGTGGCGGACACCGAAGAAGGGAGAAGCGTGGGAGCGCGAGGAGGCCGGGACCCGTGGACCGTTGAAGGGGCCGACCGATCGATCGTTTCACCGCGGCTGGACGGACGGTGGAGCATTTTGTTGAAGACTCTTGTTGGCGCTTGTACGGCACGTCGATTGTGCGGTTCCTTCGACAAAGCCAGCCGAAAATTGGCTTCATGACAGCGGCAACAACAACAAAGACAAACCACAATGACGACAACAACAACAGCGACTACAATAATAATGACGACGGCAGCAACAGACCGCAGATGATGATCAAAACGATGATTACATTGATGGATGATGAGGAGACTCGGTGATTATTGTGCGAAAGGGGTTGCTGGAGTCGATGATGAGCCGGAAAATAATGATGACAATAATCACGACGATTATGAAGGTACTGATGATGGCGTTAACAGCGTTGACAACGAAGATTACGAAGATGATGATACTTATGAGAAAGGATTACGGAAGCGAAGTATTTTATTTGAAGTAAATTAAACAGTAAATCAGAATGAAGATAATGATGTAATGTAGAGATTTAAATTGAGCTGAATAATGATGATTAAGAAATTATGAAAAAAATGATGAACAGCGATGGTGATGATGAAGTTGGCGAGGGGATTCCAAGGAGAAGGATAAAGGGGAGGATCGGGATGAGGAATGAAACATTAAGATTAAACCTCGATAATGATGTTAATACGACAATAAAATCTTGAAATAATCAGAAAAATAAATTGTATATGGATGACTAAGGAAGACAACAAAGGCACAAAAATAAAGAATGATATAAGGAGGAAGTCAGAAACCAAAGCAATGAATCACGAGAAGGTGAACAACAAGAACGCTGAGGATCGCTCAGATGACTTGGAAGATGATCATTAAAATGACGTGGTCGATGATCATTAAAACAACGGCGATGAAGGACACGATGATCATTCGAGTGACGCTGAAGCCGACGCTGGAGGCCTCAGCTCGTCGCCCGGCCGACGGCAGCCCGCGCGATGCCCGCCGAGTGATGAAGTGAAAAAGACTCGCGAACAACTTGTAATGAGTTTAAGTGGGCTTCACCCGGCCCAGGCCTTGCCCGCGGTCTCTTATGCAAATCTCGCCCCAACAACAACCCCCCCCCCCAGTCCCCTGGCCCATCTCGCCCGACCAGCGACCACCGACCACCGACTAATGAAGAGATGATTGAGGTTTTGAGTGGAGTTGACAGGCTTTTAACTTTAATGCAGCGCAGCGTGGAAATCGATCATCGACATCTCGGCTACTCCGTGGATCGTGGATCGATCGATCGAGGGAAGGAGAACAAAAACAACAACAAAAAAAAAAAACAAAAACAACACAGCAAGGCAACAACAAAGTAGCAACAAGTTCGACTGGTCCGCAGAGGAGGATTTCGAGATTTTGTATCGACCTTATCGAGAGACTCCACGGCTCCCCGGACTGGAAGCGCTGGTTTGTGGCATGGAATTTCTATAGCGGACGATCTCTAGTCAGTATATAGTCATTATAGTCTATATATAGACCATGCCGAGGCTTTCAGAGATATATTGCAGGCTCCACTTGAAGCTATCTGTGGTCAAAAGAAGTCATTCTGAAAGGGGAAAAGATTTTTCAAACAAATCCTACCGCATCAAAGGATACGAAGGAACCCCGTAAGGCGGCCCGGCATGTGATGTGGGCCAACAGCCGAAAACGTAGGGCGAGATGGAGATATGATAGGTCAATTAGAAGTTCATACGCGTGACTCCAGACCGCGAAACAAGGCTCGAACAAGGGCTCAAATCGAAGCAAGAGGGAACTCAACAAGTCAGAACTCAAAATTACCAAAAGGTAAAAGCAAGAATGAGAAGGAACTCCAACAACAAAAAAACTATCTGCAACACACGCCCCAGATACGCCTCGAAAGTTGACGACTTCTGGATGCTGCTGCTACTTCTGCTGCTGCTGATGAAGATGCTGTTGTCAGACAAGAGCCAACAATGACAACAGCAACCAGCCGAGGTATAGCAACAAGATAGCGGCAACAATGGTGATAGCGAAGAGAACAAATATTCACACAAGCAACAACAACAACCACAACAACAATGGGGCCCAACCCTAGCGCTGCATCCAAAGCCGAGTCAACCGAGGGCGTCGCCAGGGGGAGGCGAGGGACGAGCCCAAGTCGAACCGAACCCAGTCGAACCTCGCCGAGCCCAGAGAAGGAGGAGAAAGGGGAGGTGGAGGAGGAGGAGGAGGACAAGGAGGAGGCAGAAACACGAAACACAGTAAACAGAATGAAGTGCAAATTTGCTTCTTGAGCGTTGTTGGCTGTGCATTGTTTTCCATTTTCTTACATGATAAACACATCAAAGTCATCAAAATGTTAAGCGAAGAAGTTAAGACAATAGAAACGCCGACCAGCCCAGCCCAGCCCAACCCACTATCTCTCTCTCTCTCTCGCTCCCTCTCTTTCTCTGCCGCCATCTTCTCCCCGCCCACTCCTGGAGTCGTCGTCGTCGTCGTCGTCGTAGTCGATCCTGTCAGCAGCAGCCGCGCGTCGGAGGCGATGGAGCTGGAGCCGAGAGCTGGAGCTCGACACGACCCATCTTCGGGATGTCGATTGAAAGGTGGCGGGAGGGAGGGAGGTAAGAAGAGAGAGAGAGAGGGCGATAGAGATAGGGTCCGACAGGCATTCATCACGAATTCCCTGTACGAAGCCATCGACATCGGGTCGACGATGTACCATCAGAGCTCGTGCTCCGAGCCCGCACCTCACCTGGGATGGCGGGGCGAGGACGGAGGAGGCCGAGGAAGGCGGTCGATGGAGAGGTGGCGGAAGCCGACTGTGCCAGGAGACGACCGCGGAAGGAGGCTGCAGAAGGAGATGGTGCAGACTGATCAAGGAGGAGGCTCAGATTAGAGGAGTGGGCGGAGGAGGGAGGAGGGTGGGGCGGAGTACGCCGGAGTCGAGTCGGCAGAAGATGACGAATGGGTGGGTTGTAACCGTCAACGGGAACACGGAAACAAGGAGGCGACCCAAAGAAACCAGAACCAAACTCCAGCCGTTGGAATATGATGGAAAGGCGGCGGAATCGAAGACGTGATTTGTAGCCGATGTCTGTAGTCTGTAGACTTGTTGCTGTTGTTGTTCTTGTTGTTGCTGCCGATAAGTTCGCGGAGATTTGCGCAGGAACAGAAACAGTTGAGCGATGGGAAAGTTTCCGCGATGAAGCCGTCGAAGCCATCGCAACGTTGGCGACGGTGGGGAATCGGAAGAAGAACGTGCACCATGTTCAGGCGAGGCCCGATCGTGGCAAAACCCGGGGCGGAGGAGTTCTAGAGCAGGAAGCCTTCGTGGAGAGGTTCCTTGGAGAGTTTTCCGGTCTGGTCTTGCAGGCCTCTCCCTCCTCCTCCCCTCTCCTGGCTTCGAAAACGAGGCTTTCTAGAGAGCCTTCGTTGCTCGCCCCCCCCTCCAGGCCCCTCCTGTGGCCACCGTTGGCAAGTACAAATATTTCGCATGTGTTAAAATGCAAATTCTCCCGGGAATTCGCTGTAATAATTCAGCGAGCAGAAACGCGCTTAACGACAGATCAATCGGGACGTTAAGCGCAACAGCGGCGACAACGGCCGAGAGCCGGACGAAACGACGACGATGTCAACAACAACAACAACAGTAACAACAATACCAACATTTACAATAGCAAGAAGCACATCTGTGACAACAACAACAATGACAACTTGGCTAAATTGAGTTCTCGCTTGGGAGCCCAGAGCATAAGAGTCTCGGGTCAATTTAAATTTGTGCCGAGGTTCTTTCAACACACACACACACAACACACTGTCACACACACTCATGCTGACAAGTGTTGTCGAGAAAAAGGGGAAAAAAATTAAAGCGCGGGAGTCGACGGAGCCAAAACGAATGGAGATCTCAATTGATCGAAAGCCTGGGCCCGAGTCTGCGCCTGAAACTCGAGACCGAGAGAGTTTGGGTCGGCTTCAGCCGCAACAACGAGGATGTGGACGACGACGACAACTGCTGCTGATAATTGATCAATAGCCAGAAGAAGGAGAAGACGAAGCGGAGTGGTTCTGAGCGTGCTCACACGAAATCCGAGGCGGATCCAGCGTCGCCGTCGTCGTATTTAAGGACGCATGGCAAACACGATCGCCGGAGGACGTTATCGGGATGGCGAGCTCGCTACTACGACTACTGGCCGTATCCTGAAAGCTCAGCGCACCATGCAACAACAACAACAACAACAACAACAAGAACAAGAACAACAAAATGGCACTGGTAAGCAAACATCATGCCAACATCAGTTAAATCAATTGCCGAACAACATTGAAGCGTCCTCTGTTGTTGTTGTCCTTGTCGTCGTCGTCGTCGTCGACTCCGTTCGATGCGATATTGGTGTTGTTGTTGCGGTTGTTGCCCCGATGTTGCTGCTGCTGTTGTTGTTGCTCCACCATCGCCGATACCCGACCTGTGTGTATCGCTTTTCTTTTAATTAAGACATCAAAAGGTCTGACTCTCGCCCAGAGATTTCGTAGAATTTTATTGGATCTCTTTCCCGATTCCTTCCCGACCGCCCTCCCCCTCTCTTCTCCCCCATTCGCCACTCCTTCGCCTTCTTGGTCGGCTCCCAGGCTGTTCGGCCGCATCCGATTTCGTTTCGCTGGCATCCGCTTGTCGTGAACTCTGGAGCGGATTCGGTTCGAGTGGAGTCAACGTGGTCACATCTCGGTCTTGTGGGAGCAAATTAGCCCTGGTACCTCTGCTCTGTCCAATCCAATCAGAAGAAGACGAAGAAGAAGAAGAAGTCGGCGCAATCAGATCGTCGGATCGTCGGAGGCTCCGGAATATAAATGAGTCGCGATCGATTGGCCGGTCGATTGGTTCGTTGTTGGCCATGGGGGATCCTTGAACGAGGTCATGGTAATCGGGGTTCGGGCCGTTCGACGGGCTCCATATGGAATCTCACACTAATTAGATCGTTTAATAGGAGTCCATGAAACTTGGACGATGGTCGACGATGGCAAGTGAAAATAGAAAGGGGTTCAAGGAAATAGAAATGGACTATTCGGGATTTCAAATTAGAAGTCGGTTCAGGAAGTTGGAAACTAATCAAAAAGAATGGAGAAGGAAATGAAAGGGCATTTTTTTTTAAGAACATATTAAAATTAATGATGGAATGAGGAATCAGGGAAGGACTTTCTAGTGAAATCAAATATGTTGACCACCATTTGAAGGCATTTGGTTTATTATTAAAATATGAGAGTCATAGAAATTCAATAAAGGAATTGAATTTAAAAGATGCAATTTAAATAAAAGAAGAATAAAATAATGCATTGAATTGATTTAAATGTAATTATAACAAAAAAGTAAAAGAAATCTATTTAGTAAGGAGTTCACGAGATCAAGAACAACATGGCCAATTATACAAATCCTAGATATGGGACAAAATTGCAGTCGAAAAAGGTTGCGAAAAAGGTTCGGGGAAAATAAAACAAAAGAATAAAGTTATAAATAAAATCGACACGACCCCGGGTTCGCCGAGTTCAGCAACGTGCTCCAACATCGTCACCTGGAAGCGGCAACAAGTTGTTGGTGTTGTTGCTGCATTGTTGGTGGCACCTGGAGGAGAGCGTCGAGGTTCCTGAAAATGCAAATCGTGAGGCCAAGCAGAAGTTGGAGCGAAATCTGCATTTCAATAATTAAACAAATTAAATTTTCGTTCACACGTATTTCGTAGGAACGAGCAAAAATTGCAACAACACCAATAACAACGACAGATGAAAAATAAATGCCTGCAACAACAGCGGCAGGAGCATGAGAAAAACACCAACAGCAACAACAACGACTTGAGCAATATAAAGAATGAAAGAATAAAAAAAACCCAATACGAGATTTCGCCAAAACGTGAGTTTATTTTTGCACATCGTCCGCCGCCCCCGCCTCCTGCACTTCCCCTCCCCTGCTCCTCCTTCGCCAGCGCCGCCTCCATCTGCGGCCACGTCTCGTCGCACCCCCGCCCCTCCTGGCCCGAAGAGCAAGAAGAAGCAGTAGGAGCAGGAGCAGCAGCAACGACCACGATTGAGATTACGAAAATCTTATTTTCGCGCTTAAATTTTGCCACCTTGCTGAAAAGAAGAAGCAGCAGCAGCAGGCGGAATGGTGGAGGAGGAAACAGAGAGGGGGAGGAGCAGGAGGGCATCGAGAATTGGAAGAGGGAGAAGAGAGAGAAGGGGGGGGGGGGGGTGAGTGTTGGAGGCGGCCGCACATGCGCCGTGAGCTCGGCCGCAGCCGAGGCGGGATCCGCTATCGATTGTTATTAATCGAAAATAAAAGCAACAGGAACATACAGAAAAGAAAAAATAAAAAATATAAAAATGTAATGAAATAAAATAATGAAAAAATAAAAAAAAAATAAAATGTTAGTATAAAAAACAAATTCAGTAAAGGAAATATTACTGTAGAAACCCTAAAATTACAAAGAATTATTTAAACAAAACCGAGAAAAAAATAACAAGCACATTTGAGTAAGTTAAAATGTTTAAAATAATACCAAATTAGTACCAAATAAGTAGAAAGATGAATACGATAATTTTCTAAAACAAAATAAAAAACAAATAGCTCCAGAAATATACAACTAAAAATAAATCATGAGAGAAATTGAATAAAACAAAGGGCATTCCAAAAATAAAGAGAAATCTTAAAAACAGAATTAATATAAAGAATACAGCATGTAAAAGAAATAAAAATAAATTAAAAGAACTTAAACTAAAGTCAAGGAGATGAGCGGGAAGGGGAGAGCGAGACGAAGAGAAGGAAAAGAAGCGAAGAAAAGGGAAGGCAGCCTCGATTCGCTGCTCTGAGTGCAGAGCAAATAATCAACCTTTTCACATCTTACTCCTGCCGTCCGACCGACCGACAGACAGCTGGACTCCTCCAATCTCCATCTTCCCCTTTCTCCTTCACTCTTCCTCTTCCTCTACCTCGGTTCTTCCGTTTCCTCGTCCCACTTCACACCATCGCCCGCGAAAGCTGTTCGTGATTTACTCGAGTTTGAATATCGGATTTTGTTTAAAAATTCTCCGATTTTATTGTCGTTTTTTCTCTCGCTCCCTCTCCCTCCTCGTCCCTTTTGTTTTGCCTTCGGAGTGTGGAGACTCATAAAGTTGTTGTTGTTGTTGTGTCTTTACCACCTCTATTCTTCTAAATTCCTCGATTTCCTGATAAAGTTCGTTTTCCGAACGTTCCCGGGCAACGATTTTTCTCGCTCCCTTCCTCCTGTCTCTCTCTCACTCCCTCTCTTTCCGGCTCCCTCTTAGTCTGTCTTCCTCTCCTACTCTCTCCCTCTCCCACTCTAGTTTTCTGCTCTTTGTTGATCTGACTCGATTTCGTTTGGTTTCTATAAGAAATTTGCTTTTGTTGTTGTTATTGCTGCTTCTGTTGTCGATCTGATAGGGCAAAGGAGCAAGGCATTTGTTGTTGTTGTTGTTGTTTTGCAATTTTCTGCTGCTTGTATTGTTGTTGTTGTTGTTGCTGTTCTTGTCTTTCTTGTTCTATCACTAAAGGTGTTAATTTTTCGAAACCAATTAAAAATTTTCGGCGTCGATTTCAAGGAAGTCGGCGAAGGCTCCCATTATTAATGAACACCAGGCATGCATCGGACGCCCTGGGACGGGGAGCCGGCGACCGCGACCGCGACCGGGATCGGAATCGGGACCAGGAGCAGATGCCCTGGGGAAGGGGACGAGGGGCATCTTTGGGCTTGGGCTTGAGCTTCCTAGGATTCGGTTGCCGCTGGAGTGGTGCATGGGGAGAAATGGCGATCTTCTCTAAGACTATTCAGGGAGTTCTAATTCGGCATGGTTTTTTTCAACATTTTCAACATTCACTTGCCAAAACAGTTGCCATGAGTATCAAAAATTGCTTAAATTCCTTTAATCATACAAATTCTCACGACATATTTCGCTCTCAGTCTTTCAAATTATTTATATATACACAAAATAGAATTCTCGCAAATTCTCATGTTTTTTCTTTCTGTTCAAATTATTTCCCCTAAAAGTCTGAAATTAAAATCGTCTTCTTTTTCTCATTCCCAGTCGAAAACAATCGCCAAAATAAAAAATAAAAAAATAAATTTCAAACATTTTCAGCATAAAATTAGCTCCAATTACGATAATCGGAAATTCCCAAGGATTGGGGAATTTTTTAATTCTGTTTTTATCATTTAGCGATTCATTTATTCTCAGTTCTTGTGATTTCTGTTTTTATTTTGAATATTTTTCGTAAATTTGTTTATTTCTCGTTTATTTTTTGCTCTCAAAATTGTTTGTCTTGGAATTTAATATCATTTGACTTATAATTTGTTAACATTGAATTTAATATCATTTGACTTAGAATGAAATATTATTGAAAAGTGACATTTTGAAGCTCTTCTTTATTTTTATTTTTATTTTTAGTTATGCTTTATTTTTGCCTTTTTTTGACCATGTTGTTTTTTTCCGTTCTCGTTACGGTTGTGACGTGCTTCGCTGTTATTGATGTTGTCGCTGTTGTTCTTGGTTATTGTACGTTTTCGTTGGTGATTGTGTGATTTTGTTGTCGTTTTTGTTGTTGTTGTTATCGCTGCTGTTGCCCCGGATTCTGGCGATTTCTGCCGAACCGCGGCGTGAAAACGTGGCGGACCCGCCGCCGATGCTCCAGGACCGGGTCCAGGTCCAGGACGCATTCCATCGCATTCTGCTTATTTGTAAGATATTTATTGCCCTTGATCGTAAAACGATATAAAACGCACGTAGAGCGCGTACCACAACAACAACAACAACAACAGCAGCTGAAGAGGCGAACAATATCAACAATTGCAACAACAGCAGGAGAAACAATCGAGAAAAAAAAAATATAAAAAAATCCTGCTTTCGTTGGTTCCCGTTGTTGCTGATATTGTTGTTGTTGTTGTTGTTGTTGCTGGTGGTCGGTTGCGATTTCTTTGGCCGAGATTTGAAGGGCCCGATATGAAACGAGCCTACAACAACATCATCAGCAGCAACATCAACACCAGAAACAGCAACAACAACACCGGCTGCAACAACACAAACTCCAGCAACAACAGCAAAAACATCATCGACCACAACAAACACTCCAACACACCATCAACAACAACCACTCGAAAGAAAGAAAGAAAGAAACAGAAGACCAAAGAAATCGCTTCTGCTGCAGCTTCGAGTACCAGCAACAGCAGCTGTTGTCGCTTCCTGACGTTGTTGTTGTTGTTACTGCTTGTGAGCTGAGTCGCTCAAGAGGGCGGCAGGGGCAGGGGCAGGGCAGGGGTTGAGGGTTTTGGGTTTGGTTTTGGGCACCACGCGTTATTTTGTTAAATGCACGACCTAATTGTTGCTTTGTTGCCGACAACAACAACATATCGCAATCGGAAATAACAATATCACAATCGGCAAAGGCAATACCTACAACAAAAACAACAACAACAACAACAACAAAAACTCCAAGTAAAAGCCTTCGCCAACAATGAGAAGCAACAACAGCAATATGAGAATAATAACAACAATAACAATACAACAACAATATCGTACGGTACAACAACAGCACCGTACATATATCGCAACAATAACTACAACAAAGGCAACAACAATAAGTGCCAACATCGACCCCATGGAGCAACAACAACAACAACACAGCGCAGCAACAGCAATCGTTTGTTTTCCAATTCGTTGAAAATTTCGCGCTAAAATCTCTATGTTGTTGGTGTTTTTTCTTGTGTTGTTGGATTTTTGTTTTGTTTTTTGTTGAACCTTATTGTTGTTGTTGTAGGGAATTGTTTATCACCAACGCCGCATCGGAGCGACGGCAGCGACGGCAGCGTCCGAGCCGAATGCGTCGATGGCAACGATAAGAAACTTCCACGGACCACGGGCACGGACTCAAAGGCGATCGCAGAGGCATGCTAGCTGTTGTTGTTGTTGTTGTTGTTGTAACCAATACTGTTGTTGTGAATGTTGTTGTTGTTGGCAGGATCTCTCGCCAACTGCTTGACTTCTTCGCCCTGCGCGCAGTCGGAGACGAAATCGCCGATAGCCGGCGACCGCAGCGAGCGAGGGCAGGAGAAGGCGAACTCCAACGAGGCCAACAACAAGCAACTACCAAGGAGCAACAACAATGCGATCGGCTTAAAGAGAAGTCCCCCGGAGGCGTTCGAGGCAATAAACAATCGAACAATTTGGTCTCGCAGCCAGTTACGAATTGTGTGCGTCTATCGGGGTCCCATCGATCGCCGGCGAGCGCGCTCCATCTGTACGACGATCTGGCGGCCGAATATCTGTCCGTCCGTCCAGCTGGCCGTCCGTCCATCTGGCTGTCCGTCCATCTGGCTGTCCGTCGGTCTGTCGGTCGCTCGATCGGTCGGTCGATCTGGTCGACGATCGACGGTCGAGGGTACGCGACTCTCGGCATATGCGACCGTTAATCGTGCCAAGTTGAGGTCATTGCGGTGCAACAACAACAGTGACAACAACAACAGGAACAACAACAACAACATCCGCGCCACATTCCCACACCTTTGGCTGAAACAACGGCTGCAGCAACCGAGCCGAGATCAGATCGCTTCCATTCCTTTGCCTTTGCTCCGCTCCCTCTCCCCATCTGGCCTCTCTCTCTATCATTCAGCTTATTCTTCTCCCTCTCCCTCTCCCTCTCCTCTCTGCCTCCTGCCCGCTCCTTCCTACCCTTCGCCCCTCCCCGCCCGACCCTGCCTGCTCCCTGCCTCGTGCAATCGCCGATCGCTGATAACTTCTGCTAAATTTGCACTTTCCACGCCTCGTCGTCTCTCCGTCTGTCTGCCTATCTCTCTCTCTATCTGTCTGTGCGACTCTCTGACTGTTTGTCGGTGCCTCCGTCTGTCCGTCGGTGTCGCTGCCAGTTCGTCTGTTGGCTGCCAATGCATCCCACTGTGCTGCCCCCGATCCCCGATCCCCGCACCCGGCCGCTGCGACTCAGGATCGCCTGCAATTGCGGCGATCGCGATCGAGATCCAGCACTGAAATGGAACTGAAATCGCTGCGTCGCCGTTCTGTCTGGCCATCTGGCCTAGGAATATCGACAGCGAGCCAGCGAGACAGCGCCAAAGACCGAGGGACGAGTCGAGGGGCGAGAGGATTGCGAGATAGAGAGCTGGAAGCACGCACAGTGGGTCAAAGTGGGCGATTGATTGAGGCGTGGTGTGGGAGAAAATTCTGTGGGGAGGGGGGAGAGAGCGAACGAGGCTGGAGAAGTTGATGGGAAGAGTAGAAGCAAGAGGGAATATTCATATTAACATAATTCCATCCACATCGACATTCCCATGATTTCTTACTATAAACAAGTTCGAGCCCTGCTCTGTGGACGAATAAACTCCATGAGCTCTTGGATCTCTTGGAAATCGAAAAATCCCCCTTATCCGACTCATGATTCTGATGCTGCCGCGAATCCTCTCCATCAACGGAAATCCCCGGCCCGAGTCCAGGGATCTCCGAAGGAGGGTGGGCCAAACGTCCCTTTTTGTCCACCTCCTCGACTTTCTCCCTTGCCGCATGCTCCTCTTCACCTCCTCCTCCCTCCGCCTCCACCCTTCCGACCACTACATTCGACTGTATTTGTTTTTCGCATTCAATCAACTTCGGCAGCAGATTGAATTTTGTCGCCGATGGCTTTCAATGAGATTGCGCTTTGTTGTTGCTGTTGTTGTGGTGGGTGATTGCTGCTGCATTGTTGTTGTCACCGTTGTTGTTGTCTCGTTTTTTTGCCCTTGTTGCTGCTGTGGTTGTTGTGGCGAAAGAGTTTCCTCCACCAACCAACCAACATTCGTCTGAGTCATCTCTGTGGAAAATCGCATTATGTCGCCGATAATAAATAACGCCCCATCTCGCTCGCACAACCTTCCTATCCCCCCCTCTCCGTCTCTCTCTTTCGCTCTCTCTCTCCTATCGTGTCATGCCGGCTGGCTGGCTGGCGATATTTGAAATATGCGAAAAATGTCTGCGAATTGGTTTATCGTGAGGTGTTTGTTATTGTTGTTGTTATTTATTGTGGGTGTTGTCGTGGTGGTAGTTGTTGTTGCTGCTGGGGTTGCCACTGTTACTGTTGTTTTGTGGCTCCGTCGCTGTTGTTGCTGTTGCTGTTGCTGCTGGTCGGTCGGGGTCGATTGGCTGCTCCTTGTTCGTTATCGGTCGTTGACTGGTCGTTCGTGATTACGTTTTTGCCCCAGGAGTTAGCATCACGACCCCTTCGACTGCCCCCTCCCCCACGCCACTGCCGGCACCTCCTCTCCCTCCCCCTTCTCGAAATCCCCCCCTCGGCTCGTGGGCGACAAAAATTTGCCCGATTTGCTGCTTGAATTGTTCGATGGCTTTTCATACCTCGCGTTAAGAGGCCTCCGAGTGTGTGTCTTCAAGTACATGTGAATGCGAGAGAGGAGAAAGAGGCAGAGCGTATGAGAGAGAGAGAGAGAGAGAGAGAGAGCGGGTGCGGGAGGGAGTGAGCTTGGGTATGAGTGCCTGGGAGCTGATAAGAGAACCTCGAAAGTCATCCGGGGCTGGACAGAAGTGACAAAAGATGACGATGCCAGAAGATGACGAAGAGTGGAAGAGGGCGATAAAAATACGGCGAGCCGGAGAGGAGAAAGAGAGAGAGAGAGAGGGAGGAAACGTACGGGAAGAGACGAGAAAGGGAAGAGAGGAGGAGGCAAGCGGGAAGAGTCAAAAGGCCAGAGTCATGAGATCAAGTAGAGGAGCTGGAAGAGAAAGGTGGAGGAGACGTCGTGAGGATCGGAGGAGAAGAGTCGAGGATCCGACTCGACAGGGGATTAATGGAGAGTGGACAGGAAGGGGAGCGGGACGGGGAAGGGGAGCAAGAGGAGAAAAAATGACGAAAGATATGGAGATTTTTCACCGGACCCTGGGAAGACAGGCAGGCAGAGCTCAAGCCAACGCCCCTGGACTGGACGTCGGCTGCGAGGGCTTCACGAAGGCTTCATTTCTTCCTCTGTACCTCTCTTCCTTTCGTCATTTCTTCCGTCAATTCCTCACTTCTGCCGTCCCTAGCCCAAGAGGCCGTGGCTTCCGAGGAGTTGCGGGGACCCCGAGGCCCTGGAGGGTTCGAGTAATAATGTCGTCATAAACTATATCGCCACGGACCAAGGAGCAGGAAGCCAGGATCAAGGGGGGGGGGGGGGGGGCGGTGGTGGTGTGTGGCGAGGGGAAGGATCCACAGCATGGCCAGAGCAAACAACCCTTTTGCAATTTTCTTTAAGTTATTATTTTCCCGATCTCTCGCACTCGCTCTCACCCTGGCTCGCCCCAATCTGGCCCACACCCTGCCATTTATATATATTTACAGTACTTTTATGATAAATGCACACGACACACACACGAACACACACACACACACAGAGAGAGAGAGAGAGAGAGAGATATAAGGAAAACTCTCAGCACAGCAATTTTCAACATAAAATTGTATTAAAATATCGTCTGGTCGACAGAGATAAGAAAATTTATCCAGCGGATTCTCGCCCGCTCTCCCTCTCCCGCTCTCTCTCTCCGTCCCCGCTGTGTGCTGGTGTTGGTAACACTTTGTCTGGGCGTGTTTGTGTGTGTGTCGGAGGGATAAACAACGCACACAGAGACGAACGTGGTCGCCAAGCGAGGCGAGGACGACAACGATGGCGATAGCGATGGCGACGGTCGCCAGCGAAAGAGTTTCGAGCAAAAGTCGAACTCATCATCTTTCGAGATGGCCGACGATAAACGGGGGGCGGTGGTGGGCGGGCGATGGCGACAACGGGGGCTTTTCATATTTTAAAACACGACGGGCCAAAGCCATGGGCGGCGAGAGCAGGCGATGGATGGCGAATGAAGGCGCAGGGCGAGAGGGAGGACGCCATGAAAGGACCTCAAGGAGCCGGGTCTGAGGAGCGACGGGGGTCGGGCAGTCGAACCGACAGCCGGGCGGACGGACGAGGGCGCGGCGTCTGCGGTCGTCGGTCGAGGTCGTCGCCGTCGGCCCTCGATGTCCTCCCCCCTTGATGTTATTTATTATTAAACATGTATGAATTCTATTTACACACAAACACACCACAGTCCCGCACACACACACACACACACACACCGAGCCGAGCGGGAGCCCGGCCACGGGTAGGACCAAATAATGTGAGCCGATGCCGGGCGATAAGGCATGATCGTGGCGAGGGCAGCGGCAGAGGGCGGCAGAGGTGGCCGAGGGAAGCCGGGGAGGCTGCGCAGTGGGAGAGGGTGGGGCAGAGGGTGTGAGGGGGGTTGAAGCGAGGGTCGGAGGAGCGGCCGGTCGGTGGTCCAGGGCCCAACGGCGTCAAGAGCGAGACCCGAGCTAGCTCGGATTTACTACGCGCATCCGGGCTGGCCGAAGGACAACGATGGAATTTCGCTCGAATTTTCAATTCGGCGCTTCTTCAAATTCGGACTTTCACATGGAGGAAAATGCGGGAAAATCCGCACAGCAGGAACGGGCGATGATTAATGATCATTGGCGGCGGTGGCGGCGGCGGCGGCGACGTCAGCGCGACGGAGCGAGCACCATTAAAACAAACACCATAAAAAGTTATCAGCCAGCGGAAACGCCATTAAAGCAGCTGGTGGGAGGACGAGAAGGGAAAGGGACGAAGAGGAGATCGCGAGGGAGGACGAGGGCGAGAGGGAGCACGAGGAGAACGAGATCCATCACCCACATCGCCAGCACCGCGTCATCGCCATCATCATCCCCCCTACGCTCCACCCAATTCCCCACACGATTCCTCTCGCCATCCTCTCGCCGTGATCGCCGACTCCTCTTCATGATCCCTACCACAGCTTCATTGCCAACACTCTCCTCGAACAACGTCGTCCTCATCACCATCGACCTCTTCATCATCCTCGTCCTGTCGTCATCGTCATCGCCATCGTCATCTTCGCCATCTTCTCCACCATCGTCCCCATCACCTTCGTCCTCAGCTTCACCATCGTCCTCTTCATCATCTCCCCATCGTCCCCATCGTCCTCATCTCCACCAACATCGCCACCATCATCGCCACCTTCTCCTCCATGATGATTACCTTCTCCTACCCCTCCTCGCCATCATCACCCGGTCTCCTCCTTCCCGATGCCCACGGGAAGAGTGCGGGAGGCGAGAGGAGGAACCGGGAGCCTGGGAGCCAGCCTGATCCGGGAGGAGTGGGCTGAAGCGACACCAGGGGACCACCGCAGACGGGAGGCGGAGGCCCGAGGACAGGAGGAGTCGAAGGAGCAGCAGAAGCTGGAGCAGCTGCAAGCATGCATTTTTCCAAGATAAGCCAAGCATTCATGAATTTTATAGATAGCGATGAGCCGAGTCCACAGCCAAGGACGGCGCCGGCCACGGGTGGCGGACGGGGCCGGAGAAGGGCAAGATGGAGAGAGGGAGAGCGGGTGAGCGGAAGCGAGAGAGAAGGCCAGGAGGCGAGGTCCAGTGCGGAAAATGGAAGGACCGCAAAGTATTTGGCCGCCCGAGTGTCAACAGAAGATAACGATTAGAGTGAAAACCAAAAACGCAGCCGCCAGGGAGGCGGAGGGGGATAGGGAGAGAGATGGAGCGAGAGAGGGAGAGGGAGGGAGGGAGGCGAACTCAATCGACGAGCGAAGCGTTCTGTGGGAACCGGGCGACCCAATCGACGGCCACCCAGAGTTAAGCATATTTGAGGATAACAGATGAAGCGCAAAGTGATGACGACAAAAAGCCAGACAACAACAACAGCAGCAGCAGCCACAACAACACCATCAAGCCAACACCCGAAAATATAGACAAAGAGAGAAGAACGAGAGGGAGTGACGGAGAGAGCGCCATTAAAAAACGACCATCGCGAGTGTCGAGAGAGGCGCAGAAGGGCGAGGGAAAGGAGGAAAATTATAACGAAATTAATGATGGGAATCCCGAAGGCAAGGCAAACAAGACAGGGCGAGGGGAGGGGCAGGAAGGGCTTCAGAACCCACCCACCCTTCACGACGTCCGCCCAGCGATCGGCGACCGGCGACCGTCGAGCACTCGAAGTGAGAGGGTGCGAAATCGACTGGGTGAAATCATGGACTCCTCTCCTCCCCACTCTCCTTAACCCTCTGCCACTCCCGGGGAAAGGGTGAACATGTCGTGTGGCGTGTTTGGCATTTCCTTCTGGGGCGAGAGGGCGGGAAGGGAGAGCCGGCAGCACAGGCGTCATAAGTCGGGTTTGTCATCGGTAATGGGATGAATGATAGTGGAATTGGATTAGCCGCGGACACCTTGGGGTGCGACCGGGCCGGGTCGGCGCAGCCCAGCCGGGGTTGAAGGGCAGGACAAACTGCCTAGAGATCTAGTCCAGGCTTATCAGCCCGCTCCATGAGTGATGGGAGTGGAGAACGTGGCGGGTTTCGGCAGTTCGGGATTCTGAGGGAAATTCGAGACCTCCCTCTCAATAAACCGCAGACAGGGGCGAGGAAGGGTTGAAGAAGGAGGCTATTGAATTTTATATTTACGGGCATTGAAAAAAAAGAATCATAAACACAAAATCCTTGGTTTCGAACTTATTATTCTTATAATTTATAATTTTATTTACGGCGTAAAATTAATAACATGAAAATTCCATATTTTCCATGAGAAAATTAACGAATTTTCCTTTGTTAATTATTGCTGCCCCTTTCGCACGATGGAATAAAGAAACATTTATTTATATTTTAGCACGGAAAACTGGAAACTGTGGCAAAAGGAGAGAAACCGAACCCAAGCCCGTCATCAAGGACATTATCCTGACTGGGGTTGACATGCGATAATTCCTCGTGACAACTCGAATTATTTTCCATACTGGAGTCGTGGGAAGACTTACAAAACGAGACAAATGCGATAAACGGCCATTGACTTGAATTCGGTGGTTCGCAGATGCCGATGGCGCTGTTGGCGATGGTGAAGATTATGAAGATAATGACGATGACGATGTGGGCGAGGCCGAGGCCGAGGCAGAAGCGTGGAAAACCAACCACCTCAGCACAGTGGGTGCGAGACGGATGGCAGTCCTGGGTGTCAACCGCCGCCACCCCCCGCCGGACCGATGATGTATAATAATCCCGCCGTGATCGCCGCACGCAGCCACCCAAACACCCAAACACCCACACAACCAACGCACGGCGGTCGGCCGAATCTTTGTGCATTTCAACGATAAGGCAGGAAGTCGCTGCGGGACGGAGCAGGGCGAGGGCGTCAAAGGGGGGCAGCAAGAGAGAGACAGAGAGAGAGAGAGAGAGAGGGAGGCACGGAAAGGTTAAGCGAGGTGGGAAAACTTTCGGAGAACGCGAGGGCGAAAGTGTGGATGGGAGCAGATTAAATTTTTATTGGCCATATAAAATCATCGCGTGGCCCCGATGAGGTCTTTCAATCCTCTCGCTCGCACCTCTCACTATCTCTCTCGACGGGACGAGCCGAGCTTTTGTGGGAACAATTGCCACAGTGGGGAAACGAGTGAAAGAGGAGTGCAAAAAGGACGAACCATGCGGAGGCTTTCAATTCGATGTGCGATAAAATACGGGATTTCGTACTTCACCCCCAACCCTATCGCTCTCTCGTTCGCTCCCTCTCCCATTCATTGCGATCGTTTAGAAAAAGCCGTTTTTATCACGAGTTTTACACACACAACTCATTGGTCAGTTTTCTGTCGTGCTGTTTTTCGTTTTTATTATTTATTTTTATGGTGATTTGAATTTTCGGTAAAATCATGTGATGTTTTGTCTTCTGGTTGTTGTTGTTGTAGCTTCAGTGATTGATTTTTATGGCGGATTTTGTACTATTTTTTATTTATTTTTTAATTTTATTTCCATTCATTTTGTGTTTATTCCGTTGACGATGTCGTCAGCAGCTAAAATTGAATTTGCTTTCAACGCCCCGCCTCGCCCTGGCCGACTCGGTCGGGCCTGGGGTGTTAAAAGACCGTTTCCCAGAGTTACGACATGGTCGATATGGTCCATATATGTGCAGGTGTATGAGCACGGACAAGGCAGGTCGTCGGACAGACAGTTGGATTCGACACTCACCTCTGCTATCGACAGTCATTTCCTCGGCGGTATCTTGACAATCACCTGCAACGACAAGGAGGAGAATAAAATTAGGGTCAGTCGGGTTTTATTCGTACTTGAAGGAGTTCGGGGTAATTCCGGCTGGTTTATGTGCCTCTTATTCGGAGGTCGTGAAGGGGACCCTCGATTTTGATAGTTTATTTCGTAGTTCGTGTATAGTTTTATGGGACTTATTTGGAGTCCACGGAGAATTATATCGAATTTACTTCGAGGTTCATGGAGAATTTTATCGAATTTACTTCGATCCTCGTTCAGATTTTTCGAGACTTCATGTTTATGCTGATTTAGTGCAAGTTCATGTAGTTTTTTAAGAGGTTTATTTGGAGTTCATGTAGAATTTAATCGAGTTTATTTGAGTTCACGCTAACCCCAGTTTAATGCGCTCGAACGGCAGTAAACTGGCGTTACCGGAGCAGGTCAGGATGCATAGAAAACGAAGGACACGGCAGGAAAGAGGCGAGGAAGGAGGATGGGGAAGGAACCGGCACAGGGGGAGAAGATTTCAGGGGATAAAATCGGATCGATTTGAATTAAATCGAGGCAAGTTAAAGGAAAAATATAAACTAATAATAAGAATTAATGCAAAACCAAAAATAATTAGATGCAGGGCGATGTATGTGAAAGATAAGGAGGAAAAAATACATCAGAATAATAAACAACGCAATGCACATCAACAGATGATTGTTGATGATGATATGGAATTTCCTCAAAACAAACACCAATTTCCAGATCAGATCTTTTCAGACAACTTGATAGGAAACTATCATGACTCCGATGGCTGATTTCTGAGAAACCCAACTCAAAACAGCCGCCGACATCTCGAGAGGAATCTCGACGTGGAGAAGCCTCGGAAGCGTCGGCGTCCGGAGCACTCGCCAGCTGCTGCAGCGCGAACCCATCATTTCCCGACCTGCCCAACCCAAACTCGAACGCGGAGCCAGAGACGAACCCGGAGTCGATCCAAGAGCCGCAACTCCTTCGACTTCCGCCTTGAAGTCGGGCTCGAACTCCAGACTCAGCTCCAGCTCCAGTTTCTTGCTCTACTCAAGGTGCTCGACGACTGAGTGACGGACAGATCGAGCTGAGCAATAACCAGGGCGGAGAGACAGCAAGCCTACACACAGACAGGCGGACGGACGGACGACAGTGGCGGCGAAATAATTGGCACACGGTCGTCGTGTATCAAATGCGAGATGATGCCCGTAACTCCGCCGACTCTCGAGTTACGAGTTCACACTTCTTCTTGTTACAACAACAACAACAACAACAATAACAACAATAAAAACCCACAACAACAACAACGAGAAATTAAATTCTTATCGCACGCTCATCGAAGGCGACGAGGAAGAGGAAGAGGAAGACGCGAAACGAAACCGTTGCAATCGTGAGCCTTTTGGAGCATCGGCGGGGTGGGGGGTCAGGTGTTGTTGTTGTTGTTGTTGTTGTAGAGTGCGAAAAGCGTTGCCACGGCAGGCGGGAGAGACGCAAATAGAACGATTTGTTTGGCCATCTTTTTCACTCCCTGCCAACACTTTAGAGACAGACTCGAACTCGCGTAAGAACAAGAAAATTCATAATAAAATTACAAGAGCCGGCGATAAAAATCTGAGCCGAGCACAGTAAAACAAAGAGCGAGGTGGAGGGGCAGAGAGAGAGAGACAGAGAGAGAGAGAGGCGTGTGTGGGAAAGATTACTGAGAACTTGAGCGCGGCCTCGGCAGAAATACACCGGGAGAAAGACGTGATTTAATATTTAGAAATGTCCTTTGATTTTTAGTTTCGTTTTTTCATTATAGTTCAATTTATTTGTGAAAATAAAATTTTAAAAAATATAATAATATTGTTTTTTGAATTTATGCCGAGAAAAATTATCATCGTTTTATATGGACAAACAATAAGCAATTATTTAGTGATTTATTTCTTTTTCGGAACTACATTTTCTTGAATTCCGAAAGAAGACTCGAATTTACGAATACGAATGTCCATTTTTCCGAAAGAAATCGTCGTCAATTAATAGGCCAAGATTATGCAAAATTTAATATTAACTATTATCATATTAAGACATACTGAACACAATGCGCCATTTCATTTAAATCATAATAATGTGATTCAAATCGAAAATATTTTTCTTATAATTTTTCTCTCTTTTTTTTCTGGCAGTCGTGCACTTTTGAATTATTAATCATAATTGCGATTTCTCCCAGTGTCCCGGACGGACGACATGTGCGTCCGTTGTCGTTTCGCCGAAGGAGCGAAATTCGAGTGCGAACGAATGCGTGCTTCTGTCTGTCCAGCTGTCTGTCTGTCCGTCTGTCCGTCCGTCCGTCCGTCTGCCACTTCGTTCGTCCGTCCGTCCGTCGGTCTGAGCCACTGTCGGGGGCCTGACGTTGACATTGTTGTTGTTCGGCCAACTGTGGGAATGACTGTGGTTGTTGCCGTTGTCACTGTTGTTGTTGTTGTCTTTGTCACTGTTGTTTTTATTGTTGTGGTTGTTGTTGTTGGCTTGGTTGCCGTGGCCGCCGCAATGTTTCGCTTCCTCCGACTGCCTTGAGGGAAACCGAATCGCTTCAGGCCAAACGCGTTGGATCTCGACCCCACCACGAGCCGCGTCGGTGGTGGGGACCACGGGCGAGTGGGAGTTGGGCGAAGTCGGTCTTTTATTTGTCTCTCGCACATCCTCACCGCCTCTCCCTCTCTCTCTCTCCCTCTCTCTCTCTCCCTCTCTCTCTCTCTCTGAATGTCTATGAATATGCATCTGGCTGTAAGCTGATAACAGGAGTTCAGAAAAGGCGTCAACTCTTTTGTTATTGGCACATTTAGTACGTTGTTATCATTTTTAAGTGGATTTTAATTATTTACTTGTATTCATGTATTTATTTATTGAATTATGGCTTGTTCTTCTTCATTTGGAAATTGTACTATTTTGTCATTATTGTTAAGTGGTTTTTGTTTAAAGTTCAGTTGTTTAAGTTTCATTTATTTGCTATTTTTCGTTATAAAAATATGTGCTTGTGTTCATATATTTCTTTAATAAATTGTTGATTTTAAACTTTTCATTCATAATGTTATTATTTTCAAATTTATCATTTTAATTCGAATTACTAAATTTTTCTCTAATTCTTAAATTCATGTTTTCTCATATTTCTTATAATTAATTATTGTTTCAATGTGCTTTTTATCTTGTTTATTGCTGTATTAAGTTTTATTGAAATTCACGGAGTCTTATATTTTGTTATTATTTTTTTTAAGTATTGCACTACTAATTTTTCGATTTAATTCCCAAAATCTTCCCTTCGAGAAATAATCATGACAACGGCATCACTGGCAATAACAACAACCACACCTACTTAAGCACAAAGGCATGACAACAACAACAAAAACAACAAGAACAACAAGAACAGAAACATTGGCGAGAGACAACAACGAGAGTGATGACAACAACTACAACAATAACGTTGGTGAAAATACGCGGATTTGTTAATCGAATCAACTGATGCGTGTCAGACGATATGTTGTTGTTGTTGTTGTTGCTGTTCTTAGCGAAAGTTGTTGTTGTCTTCGCCGCAATTGCTGCCAATTGCTGATTGCTGTTGCTGTTGTTGTTGTTGTTGTTGTTTTTGCAATTGTCACCGCCGCTGTTGTTGCTCTTAATCGCAACGCTGTCGACTGGCAACTGTTGTTATTGTTGCTGCAATTGTTGTTTGGCTCATTGTGATGGAGATGATTGTGATTGGCGCTATTTGTGCTGTAATCGTGTTCTTGTTGTTGTTGTTGTTGTTGTAATTGCTGGCGGCTCGCCGATCGGTCTGGTTTGTTTATATCTGCAACTACGTACGTGAGAGTGTGTTTTTAAATATTGTATCCACAAGATGGTCGGCTGATAAGCGGCGTCAAGCGCTGCGGCGGCTGCTGCTGCCGCTGTTGTTGTAGATACTGCTGTTGTTGTTGTCGTTGTCGTTGTCGTTGTTAGCGCGCGCAGGCCGCGATCCGCGACTCGAACTGAAGCCCACCGCGTTCCATGCACAACTCGAACGCGGGTCCGTCCGTCCGTCCGTCCGTTCGTCACACCTCTGTCGGGCCGACCGAGTGCAGCGCCGATAACTCGTTGGTCAGCTGAGCTCTGCTCACTGCGGGGATCTTCAAATATGTATTTGTGGCAGATCGACTTCCAACTAGCTTATTTCGTTAGTGCAATAATTTCCCTTATTTCTATTGAAATTCACGGAACCGATTAATTTTTGCCTCGATTTTCTTATACATTTTTCACCCCATCAAACATTTTCAATTTTCGCCCCACTCGTCGCAAACTCTTTTTACAATATTCGATTACAAATCTCATTAGTTGGTTTTTATTTCTCCACGATCACTTGTTTTCAAATTTTTCTTCACATTTTCGCTCACTTCACGTCACCTTTTTCACAATGATTTTAATGATTTTGCATTTTGTTTTGGGAAATTTTTCTTGCAGCGCTGGCCCCAGTTGCTGGGGTTTAAACGCACGTGTTGTTGTTGTTGTTGTTGTTGTTGCCGCTGTCTGTCGATGCCGTTGTTATTATTGTCAATCGTTGCTCTCGCCTCAGAGCAGCAACATTTTCGCGTTCGCTTCGTCGTCGCTTCGTCGTTGCTTCGTCGCTCCTGCCGCGGCGACCACCGGTGGTTCTTGTTGTTGCTCGCTTCGCGTTCTTCAACAAACTGAAACCCGAAGTAATGAAATTTTTCAAAAACGAGATACAGAGATACGAGCGAAAACTACGACGACCACGACGACGACGACGACGTCGACCGAGGCCGAGACGGTGACGGTGACGGAGGCAGCGAAAACGACGGCGAAACCTTGTTTATCTTTCATTCATTCACTGGCTCTCGCACTCACACACACGCACGCACACGGCCAGCCAGAGCCAGAGCCACAGTCGGAGTCGGAGTCGGACGGCGCGCGAGAGAGACGGAGAGAGGGAGGGAGGGAGCGAGAGCGAGCGAGCGCGAGACCTGCGTCTGGTCGCTTGGTTGGCTGAATAAGGAATGAGATACAGTATCTTTCGAATGAACCGAGCGCGCCGAGCCGAGTCGAGCCGAGCCGAGGCGAGGCGAGTCGGGCTGACGCACCGTCGGGAACGTGAGAGCGGCGAGAGACGAGGCAGCGGCAGCGACGGAGGCGGGCGAACGAATAATAATAATAAAACCAACAACAACAACAACAAGGGCAACAACAGCAACAAAAACAATGGCAACTGATAAAACTCTGATAAGAGCGCGCAGAGCGCACGGAGATAACATCAATCCACAACGGCAGCCAAAACAACAACAACAACAACAACAACAACAACAACAACAGCAACAACATCGACGACAACAACCACAACAAGAAGAAGAACAAAGAATAACACAAAACAGCAACAACAACAACTCCGCGGCCGACTGCGCCGAAGGAGCCGAGCGAGAACGAGAACGTACGAACGGATACGATACAAACTGCAGATGCCCAGATACGAGACCCGGGCAGGACGGCGAGGGCGAGGGCGAGCGCGGGGACCGAGAGAGAGAGAGAGTGAAAGCGATGGAGCGACAGAGCGAGGCAGGTCGAACTCCGACTGCGAGTGAGAGACAGCGACGGCAGGATAAGGGAGCGAGTGGGACAGGCGACAGAGGGAGAGAGAGAGAGAGAGAGTGGACGAGTGACGGCGGAGCAACAAAGAGGGCGACAGACAGGCAGACTGGGAGTGAGGGGGACGGCGCGACGCCGGTGAACGAGCGGCGAGGAGGAGGCGAGGAAGTCGAGGCAAGAGGCGAATGCCGACGGAGAAAGAAGAGGGAGAGGGAGAGGGAGAGGGAGAGGGAGAGGGAGAGGGAGAGGGAGAGGGAGAGGAGGCGGAAGAAGGTGAAGGAGGAGGGCAAGGAAGAGGCGACGGAAGTGGCCGAGGCGGCGGCGGCGGCGGCGGCGGCGATGCTCGGCTGGCGATAAGTCCACGGCTGCTGCTGCTGCTGCCGCCGCCGTCGCTGCTAATGGAATTCTGATGATTCGCCGGCGATAACCGGGCGCTGGGGCGAGGGGCGGGGGCGGGGGCGGGCGGTGGACGCTGGCCCGGCCGGCCGATGGCGTACAACTGTCTATCGCTCGGCGCACATCTCGCTGCCGTCCGCCCGCCGTCCGTCCCTCGCTCTTTTATCGCGATATATCTCCGAGAATCCAGCCAGCCAGCCAGCGAGTGAGTCGTCGTCGTCGTCATCGCCGTCGCAGTCGCCGTCGTCGTCGTCGTCATCGCGTTCGTGTAGGTTGCTCTCGTATCTCCAGAGCGTCCTCCGCATCTTCTGCTGCCCTATCGCCGGCACTCGGTCTCAGTCTCGCTCTCGCTCTCGCTCTCGCTCTCACTCTCGTTCCCGCTCCTCACGCGACTCGACTCAAGTCCTCTCCCAACACCTCCAGACCCCACCACCCGTTTCCACCAGCTCTTCGGGCTCCCTCCGCCCTCCTCCCTTCACCTTCGCCTATTCCTCTCCCTCGCCCACGTGGGACCCGCCCCTTCGTCTCCCTCTACGTCGCCGTCGTCGTCGTCGTCGTCTTCTGAATAACTTTATCACTCGCCGCTGATCTATCGCTCTCTGGGCGCCTGCATGCACATCACAAGCGTGGCTGCAACTGGCCATAAGTGAGCGTCTGTCTCTCTCTGTCTGCGTGGCTGTGCGTGCCTGTGTGAGTCTGTGTCTAAGCGCGCTCACGTGTCGCTGCCTCCGCTGTTCATCGCCCCAGTCGCCTCCAGGCAACTCGAATCTCAGTCGCGGAGGAACAGCTGATTCCTCCATCGCCCGCTCGCTCTCACTCGCCCGCCCTTCCTCTCTCTCCGGGCCCCATTTCGGCTCTCTCTCTCTCTCTCCCTCTCTCCCCCTCCCCTCTCTCCAGCCGCCCGCTCCCACCGCTCACTGGCTGCGAATGCGTTTCCATAATCTGTTTACTTTTAATTAGATCCCAGCACGAGGCCCCGGCTTTGTTGATCTTTGTTGTTCTTCCAGCGTCCAGCGTCCTTCGTCCTTCGCTGTTGTCGCTTGCGTTGTTCGTCCCCTTCTTCCCTCCGCCGGGCTGGTGGTGCCTGGGTGGGCGCGCTCGAGGGTTGCCGCCGTGCCCGCCCAGGCGCCGTCGAGCGCCGAGCTCCGAGCGCCGAGCGCGATAATTTCGGTATCGCTGCCGGGATCTGCGGTGGCCGTGAGAAAGTCAAGGATAATGCTTCCCTTGGCCGCGCCACGAGCCGGAAGCTCGTCGCCGCGGGGAGGGCGGGGCGTGGAGGCCGTCGTTTGAGGGCGAAGGGGGCGGTGGAAAATCAAAGGGAGCGACCTGGATTTCGTTGTCGGAGGCCAGACGAACTCGACACCTGAGTCTAAGAGTCAGACCCGGGCCCTCCTTCTCTCTCTCCATCTCTCTCTCTCAGCTCTTGTCCTTCCTCGAACCTTCTTCTCCACCTGGTCTCCCTTGGGCTCCCTTTCCACTCAGCTCCAGGCCTGGACGTCGTCCTTTGCAGACGAATCGAACCGTTTTCGGCGTCTAAGGGCAGAAGAGGGAAAGGTAGAAGGGAAGAGAGGGCCATAGAACGACGAGAGAAGGACGGCGTCAGCCTCAGAGGGGAGGGTGGCGCGGTAAGCCCGGCTCTATCGCTGAAATTGGATCTCAGCTGATAAGGGCGCGAACGACGACGGCAAAGAAGGAGCCGGAGGAGGACGAGGACGAGGAGGAGGAGGAGGAGTGGAAAATATGCTCGAGAATTCGTTCGTTCGACTGCAAGCGACGCGATAAATGGTCACAAACACACACACACACACACACACACAGACGGTCGCCCGCCCGCCATTCGATGCACTGTCCTAGATAGAGATACGAATGGACTGGACTCGCGCCGCAGAGGCAGAGGGTCGGAGGGATGGCGAGAGCGAGGGCGAGAGCGAGAGCGAGAGGGAGGGAGCGGGAGCGAGAGACCAACCTTCGCGCCGCGCTGAGCCCGGCTCAGATCGTTCGGCGCGATTAGATCCAGGCCCTGATAACGGTTATTTTTCGTTGCTGCTCGCCGTGCTGGGGATGGTGGTGGTGTTTTTGTTGTTGTTGTTGTTTTTGTTGTTGTTGTTGTAATTGCTGTAGTTGCTGTTGTATGTCGGCGCTGTTGTTGCAGTTGTTGTTGCCGCAGACGCTGCTGATGCGCCGCATTGATATGCGGTGTGGTAAGCGAAATACAACAACAACAACAACAACAACAACAACAACGACAACGAAATGAGACGAGAAACAAAACAAACACAAATACAAAAACACATTTTTATCGCTCAATCTATTATTTCGCTGTTCTTGTTGTTGTTGCTGTTTTTGGTATTATTTTCGTTGTTGTTTTTTATTTCCATCTGTAACTCGAGCTCAACTGAAATGTATTTTTCTGTCTCTCGATTGGCATTGTTGTTGCTTCTCGTTGTTGCTGTTCTTGTTGTTGTTGTTGTTGCGTTTTTGTGGCTGATAGATATGGAGATATGTGTGTGTTTTATCGGAATGCCGATGATGACGACGACGACGACGACGACGACGGCAACGACGACGAGGACGACGACGATGATGATGATGATGATGATGGAGCGGATTACACTGATGATGATGATCACGATGGCGACGCCGTTGACGACGATGCCGATGCCGATGCCGATGATGACGTTGTTGATTTTAATTGCTGATAATAATAAATTGCTCGGGCTGGCGATCGCGGCAGATACGGTTGCGGCGAGTTAGACAGCGAGAATAACAATAACAATAGCAATAATTCGAGGTTCAAGGCGAATCGTCCGGCCCCGGGAACGATTTTCGTGCCATTTCGTCCGGAAACCTATCGGATAACGAGAAATTAATCCAAGCTGCCTTTTATCAACGCGAGCTTCGAGGGTTTTTGTGGCCCTTTTTATTTTCCACAAAAATATTCTTACAATTTTTTATTTTTCTTACATACAATTTGTTCAAATTATTGTATATTTGAATCATTTTTTTGTACATATTTTATTGTTAAATTTTCGAAAAAAATGTGCTGGATTTTCCATTTTTTATTTCTTTAAGTTCCAAATTTTGTTCAAAATTATTATGATTCAGCATCGTCTTTTCAACAATGAAATTTTGAAGATTCCATTTTTTTCAATTAAATGTTATTTTTGACCAAATTCTTCTATTTTAATTTTTTATTCATTTTTTGTTGTTCTAGTCCACATCGTTTTATATAATTTTTATATTTCCGTATTGCTAAATACAAAATTATTTCTCATTTTTACTATGTTTTGTGATTTTCCATATGAAATTTTGACTGTTCCATAATTACCAAAAACAAAAAAAAACTATAACTAGAAATTATTCCATTTGATTTTAGAATGGAAATTTCTTATTTTTTATATCTATCTATTTGTATATCAATTATTTATATCTAAATTTGTTTCATATTTTTTCTCTCATTTTTTCTATGTTTATTTGGCACAATAATCCGCAGCGATAAACCCGCCAAAAGTCAGAAGCGAGGCCCAATCAGGGGCCGGGGCCGGGGCCACGGGACGACGAGACGACTTCATTACAGCGACGGATGGATGGATGGATGGATGGATGGAGTGAGCGAGGGTGCGCGAACGAAGCGCCTGCCACCGTCGCCGCCACCGTCGCCGCCACTGGCGCGCCCGCACCTTGTTCGCCCCGCCCCCCACTCGCCGCCTCCATCCGACGAGCTCTCGATTATACACCTAATTCCGGCCCGCCCCGGCGACGTCGGAGCCTCGGTTGCGAGTCCGACTCATCGGCAGTGGAGTCGCAGCCGCGCCGTGAGCAGCGCGCCAAAAACAATAACAAAGCCGTGCTTATCTCCGCCGCCAGGGCCGTTACCACCGAGGCAGCGGGCAGCAGGCAGCAGGCGGTCCTCGCCCTCGCCCTGGCCCTGGCTTGGTGGCAACACCAAGTGGCAACACCCAGATTAACGAAGGAACCTTGGAACTTTAACCTAAACGACGGCGAGCGGCGATCGATGGGTCGATTGCAGTCGTCGCGGAGGAGGAGGCGGAGGAGGTGGAGCAGGAGAGGAAGTTGTTCCTGTTCATGTTGTTGTTGCCGGCCTAATCTGGCAATCAATCAAAATTTTATGCAGGCCAAAGAGAAAAACACAACGACCCGGTGATGGGGCTTCCTCGTTGGAGAGATAAAAGTCTTCAGAATCCACGATATTCCTGAGAATAATCGAGCGAATTTAAATCGTCGTGAATCATCGTGAGGTTTCCTATTGTTGTTGTGCCAGTAGTTGCCGGAGTTGCTGTTGTTGTTGTGGTTCTTGTTGTTCTTGTTGTTCTTGTTATGCTTGTGTTAATGAGGGCGAAACGATTGTGCGATGTTGTTGTAGTAGGGGTTGTTGTTGTTGGGGTTTCATGGTCGCCTGCGTCGTTAAAGTCCAGCTGGCGATAAAACAATCCCCATTTCGAATGCTGCTCTCGCGCTGGCTATTGTTGTTTTTGTTGTTGTTATTGTTATTGTTGTTGTTGTTGTTGCTTTAGCTGGCACTCTTGCTTGTGCCTTAGCTGCATTTAAAAATTTTATCTCGCGGGCGATAGATTAAAAACGATGCCACATAAATTTTATCATCAGCTTTTAAGGCGAGGTGAATATTTTATTCACCTGAGCGAGCAGCAGCAGCAGCAGCAGCAGAAATAATTACCGCGTTGCCAACGACATCGGCTATCTTTCCCTCTCCCTCGCTACTGTCATCCTCCTAGGTGTCGTCAATGGAGTGATTAAGCGCTCGATCTTAATGAACTTTTTAGGAACTTCTCGCCAGTGGAATCGATTTCGGTGTCCATGGCGAACGAATCGAAACCATCGCGGGATTCTGAGAGCCCCAGGAGCCCATAAATCTAAGGATATTGGAGATTCAAAGCCCCAAAGTCGGAGACTTCCAAACTGGTGGTAGGAAACCCTTCACTAAGGATCGTATAAAGTTCCTCAGTGAAACGGATACAGACAAAGGGAGTGGCCGATAGTGAAGAGGACACAGCGATGAGAGGAAGGACGCAACGATAACAGAAAGGATGCAACGAAAAGGATCAACGGAAAAGGAAGACGAGGATCCACCGATGGCATGGTAAAAGATCACAGTCGCACAGGCGATAACACGAGTCGCACGAGTGGAAACAAATGGAACAGATAAAGAGTTGGAAGCAGAGAGGGGAAAATAGCAAAGGAAAAGGAGGGGAAAGGAGGAGAGATTGAGATTAGCCGGTAGACGGAAAGAAAGATGGGCAGACAAATTGCCGGAGTGACAGGTGGGCTGGCGCCGATAAGAGGGAAGAAAGCGACATTTGGTCGTGGACATCGAGATGGTAGGCAGGAGAAGAGGCCGAGCAGAACAGATGCCAGATCAATGCCGAGAAGACGGATGGTAGATGGAAGGTAGATGGAAGCCGAGTGGAAGATAAGTGGAGTGCTGGACTGACATGTGGAAGGATGGTAGGAGGGAAAAATTGAGATATGGAGATTTGATGGATAGCGAGGCCAAAAGGTATGCAGAACAGATGGAATGTGGGCGCAAGGAGTGCACGAATTGCACGGTAGATGTAAAGGAAGAAGGCGGAAAAGAGAGGAGCCAAAGAGAGTCGTAGAAGAGAGACCGAAAACACATGATAGAGACCTTTAGGAAAAGATGTATGAAACAAATTTCAAAATTAAGAATCAATCAATTGACCCGAGTGACCGATCGGCGACAGAAGGAGGCCGATGGAAAGTGAGTCAATTTGTGTGTGAAGTATGAATAATCAGAGAAATAAAAGCACAGCGTACTAAAAGATGACTCAGGCATTTTATTGAACGAGTTTGGAAATTATATGAAGACTGGTTCGGTTCGGTTCAGTTCGGTTCGTAAACCCAAAACAAACATTTGAATAAGGGAGACATAAAAGATGACTAAAGGCCGAGTGAAACGGCCGATAAGACGACGTCGAAGACGATGACGAGGAGACAGACAGACAGACAGAGAGAGACTGATTTCCGAAATGACCCCTCGAGGAGGTACCGATTTTTATGGCCAGGGAGGTGAGGGAGTGGGAGAGGACTAATAAATTATTCACATCCATCGCTACCGCCGAGCAAATCAAGAAGCCCGGCCATTAAAGGCAAACAATGTCGTCTCCACAGTGTCGATGAGGACAACGACAAGGACGACGACGACTGGGACGACGACGACTGGGACGACGTCGATGGCGACTGTCGAACCATTCACTCATTCATTGACGAAATATTCGTTTATGATCGCCATAAAGCGAAGGCGAAACTCATCCATCGGCGATGTGGGAGTTGGCGGCAGACGGAAATCTAGCGCCAGCTACGAGGCAATTAACCGAGCAATTAGCACGGCGACAGGAGACACGGGAACAGAAGAGCAAAGAAAGGAGAAAGGCACAGAAGTCTAGACGAAAGAATCGGAAAGAAGAAGTCGATTGGTCGAAAACGCCGAATCGATTCGTATTCAAATTGCAGCAAAGTCGCCCGATCAATGGCAAGAGAGGCAGACAAGGCAGAGCAGCCCAAGGAGAGTGGGACGAGAGAGCGACAGGTAGAGACGAGTCAGACAGAGAGGGAGAGAAAAGAGCAACAAGGGAAGGGAGCCGAAGAAACATCGGCACGAGGAGCGAAAAGTAGGCGGAAATGAGGTGAGGGCAGACACATTAGAGGGATAATAAAGACAGAGCAACAACAACAAAAGCAGTAACTACAACAACACTGCAGGCAACGGAGTCAATCGGCTGTCCTTTGTGACAACAACAACAACCACCTAACCTCAAATGAACCGAAGCGAACGCGACCTGACCGAATGACTAAATCGACGTCTGTCCGTCCGTCCGGCTATCCGTCTGGCTGTGTGTTTGCCACCGACGCCGTCTGATTGCCGTCTGCCGCTCTCCTCTCTCCCTCACTCGCACTTGATCTGCTCGCTCTCCCTCCCTTTCCCTCTCTCTCCCGACTGACTGCTCATTAGTTTCTGATTCTGGAAATCGCATCGAAATATTCAAAGCGAGCTCGAGCTCGCGATGCTAAGATACAGCACATTGGGCGAGCGTCGCCGTCTCCCGGAGTCAAACGGGGCAGGACACGACAAAGACAACAACAGCAACAATGGGCAGGCAACTGCCGGAGGACCTTTGACGGCATCACGTGACGCGGGTGGCGACAGCGACGGCGACGGCGACGTCGGCCCTCAAATGATCGACTCGAGAGGGCCAGAGCGGACGAAGACTTCGACAGCAGAGGACGAGAGGCGACGACGCCGGTCAGGGGTCGGCGGCGTTGGTGACGGCGTCGTCGACAGTCGGCGACGTTTTATTGACGCCGTCGGAGACTCCATTGCAGCGCCATTGAGTAATCATTTGACAACTCCAAGATCTGCCTCGCCCTCTCACTCGTGTCTTCCTCGCTTTATCTTCCCCGCCCTCGCCCTATCTCTTTCCGCTCTCTGCCATCTATGCCCGACTCACGTGTCCTTTCTCGAGCCCTTCTCGTCCGTTCTGTTGTTTCGTTCGCTCCATTTTGCCATTCACTCCCCTGCTATCGCTCTCTTCTCGGCCTTCTCTCCCCGCTTTCACTGTTTCACTGGCCCCGGTCCTCATTCTCTGCCCTCTCTCGCTCTCCGTCCACTGCCCTTCCTTCCCTCCACTCGACCCGCCTCGCGCCAGTCGTCATTCGCTGATCAAGTGGATAAACGCGAGCCCGACCCTCGGCCCGGACCCACCTCGGACTCGGCCTCGGCCTCGTCGTCGTTGACACTGGCGATGGCGATGGCGCTGGCGCTGACGGTGGCGCTGGGGCGGTGACGCGGACGCAGACGCTGACGTTGACTTTGACGCCGGCGTCGTCGCCGAGCGCTTATCGCGACCGGAAAAGCAACATAAAGGAAGGTGCAATAAAAACACACACACACACACACACCCTCAGAAAACTCAAAGTGAAACGTCGGCTCTTTTGTTGCTGTCGCTGTCGCTGTTGTTGTTGTTGTTGTGTTTGAAAGTGGAGGACGAAGGAATGCGTGCGATAACGAAAATTACAACAACAACAACAAGAGAGCGAAACCGACTCCGGCCGCCTCGAAATCGAAATCGCCTCCTTCTGCGGTTTTCGCTGTCGAGAATTTTGAAAATCCGTTTCGGAAGAACCGGAAGCCCAAGGAAATGAGTTCTGAAACGAGAGGAGGATGTTGGTTGAAGGGAGAGTGGCCAGGGCAGGGGAGGGAGTGAAGAGGGAGCAGGGGTGCCGATTGTTTCCTAAGTGTAAAAATTGAAAAATTACTAATAGGTAAAAAAAACACAGCAACTTCCGGTTGTGGGCGGTGGAACCAGACGACAACAAGAGAAAATTATAATTTTATAAAACAGTGAGATTAAATTAAATTCATTTAACTGGGACGAAGAAGAAGAAATCATACATTTGTTCATAAAACGATAGCTATAAATAATTAATATAATATGAATTTAAGACCCTGACGTCCAAAATCATAACACAAAAAATAATTAAAATTTCTCTAATTCACTGCAGAGTTTAAAATATTAAAAACAGGGGTCAAAATATTAAAAAATATAAATTAAATGTTAATTAAAATAAAAATGAAATACGATTTTGGTTAAATAAAAATTTTACAATTTCGTACACTTACATTTAATGTTTGCCTTGTTTTTCTGAAGTGCCAAAATAAACCATGTTTTGGTAAACATTTTTTTGTTTAAAAACTTTCTTGTCCTCTTTTTAATTGTTTGTAGATTTTTGCAGAAATTAGTAAATTTTAGGATTGTTCTGAAATGTTTCTAAATTTCATAGGGGGCCAAGGGACGACAAGGGACGACAGAAGCCAGAAAAATCACGGCCCAAAGGACGAACCGACGCGGTGACTCCTTCCGAAGCGCGATCTGCCTCGGTCGACTGCGAGCCGCGCAAACACAATCGGAATCGGCGAAGCCGTCGGAGTCTGGGTGGGCCAGGGGAGGAGGCGACAGTGGGAAATCGAGACGGAGGGGGGGGAGGGAGGGCGTGTGGTTGGCAGAGGCGAGCGAAGTTGGGCGGCAAAAAGGACGTTATCGGCAGCGCAACAACTTTTCGCTTGTCTGGAGCGAGCGGCAACAACAAGGACGACCACAGCAACAACTGCAGAGCAACAACGACAAGTACAACAACATGCCGGGGTCCAAAGGAAAACGACGACGACGACGACGAAGAAGAAGAAGAAGAGAGAAGAGCGACTGCCTCCATACGACCATAAATTGTTATCATATTTATGCACTTCTATGATAAATGAGGATCCAAATGACAAAATGCAAGGAGCCGCCGAGATATCCATGCCTGCGTGTGTGTGTGCGCGCTCCGTGCGTGTGTCTGCGTATTTACATCGCACAGTGGGCACGTTTATCTCTCTCTCTCCCTCTCTCTGTCTCGCTGTCTCCCTGTCTGTCTGGCCGCCTGGCTGCCTGGTGTGCGGAACAAGTTGAGCGGAAACAAGTGCAAAATAAACAGGAGAGAAAACGTGGGGAATCCAAAGGCATGACTGATGATAAACATATTAATAAACAATGAGAGGCAGCGAGGGACGGAGACAGAGAGCGGCAGAGGGATTGAGAACGAGAGAGGGAGAGAGAAAGAGAGAGCGGACACTTGAAGAAATTGCGACACACATCGATATTGAGGGATGCAACAGGTTTCGGAGGGAAGTTCGGGAGAATTGAAGGCAGTTCATTATTCGGAAATTCATTCCGGAAATAATAATCATTATAATGTTATTTTAATAACATAATAACATTTAATTAATAACATATTATTCAAAATATTATATATCTCCTTTGGAATATATTACTATAAAAATTATTTTTTTATTTAATTAAAAATAGTACTATAACATTTAAAATATTAGATATATTTATTTGAACATCTGATTATTACAAAAATGTTTTATTTCATGAAATGGTCTTTTGTATCCTTACAAATATTTAATAAATGCATTTGAAATATTAATATTTATTGAGAATATTGGATTTACTTCATTTATTAATAACGGATTTTTTTAATTTGTTGGAATAAACAATGAATAATAGAGAATTATTCAAAAAAAAAGGGTTGAAATCTTTAACATTTTAAATTGGAAAATATATTTAAAAGATTGGAAGTTAAAAAAACAATTCCAACCCATCATAATCTATCTAAAAAGGCAGATTATCGTATTAAGAAATAAATAACTACTATTATTTCTCCAGGTATAAATGATTTTAATTGGTGGCTCTGATTACGTGTTCAAACTACACGAAACCCGGTAATCGCGCGCCACGATAATACTAACCCGAAATAGAACAAATGATCTCATTACTGGGCGCAAGGCTAATAATTATTATTTCACGGCCGGTAATTAATTGCAGTGTAAGGACGGGGAGGCGCCCGGTGGACCGGGTGATAAGGACGAGAACGGGCTGGGCGGTGGCGGGGGCGTGGCGTAACCCACAAAAGGACATTCCTCAACGCGGCGCTATATTTTATATTTTACACTCTTATCGCATCGCTCGCACACACACACCCACACACACTCTCCCACATAGACGCAGCCGTCAGCCGCCGCCGCACACACACACCCGTGCACGGGCGGCCGTACACGCCCGCAGTGGCAGCAACAAAAACAACAACAACACACCGATAGTCAGACACGCCGCCACACACACACTCGCACTTGCACCGTCAGTCAGTCAGCTCGTTCACTCGTCCGTTCGGTCGCTCGTCCACTCGTTCCCACGTCCACTCGTTTGTTCGTTCCCTCGCTCGTCCACTCGTTCCATCGCTCGTCCATTCGTTCCCTCGTCCACTCGCTCGTTCATTCCCTCGTTCGTTTGGCACTCGGGCGCCGACGGAGTCGCTGAGTCAGTCGTCACCAGCCGAAGCCGAAACTGAACCCGAGGCAGAGGCCGCAGCCGGTGTCGGTCTCGGTGTCGGGGCGGCGTCGGTGTCGGCGTCGGCGTCGGAGCTCGGGAAGGAATCGGCTCGACACTCGCTGATAAGAGTCGCTAATGGGTAACGACCAGCGGGCGAAGGAAGGGAAGGAGAGCAAGAGAAAGAGATAGAGGAACAAAAGCGCACCGGAATGCGGGGGCGAGTGACAGACACGACTATCGGGGAGCGAACACAGAGCGACAGACAGGCGGACGGACGGACGGACGAACGGAACGGACGACCAAACAAACGAACGCCAGAGCGGAAGGGTGGAAGCGCGAGGGCGAGGGCGAGGGTGGGGGTGCGGTGTTGGAGAGAACGAGAGCAAGCGACTGGTGCAAACGCTTATCTACGGCCATCAATCAGGCGGAGAGCGCGGCAGCGATAAGCAAAAAGATTCCGCTGGAAGGGGGAGGGAGTGAAATAGGGAGGGGGGTTTGCGAGGGAGGAAGCGCGAGGTTTTGGGAGGCGAGCCGGAGTCAACGGAAGAGAGTGGCAGAGGCCGAGGCCGAGGCCGAGGCAGTGGGAAGAGCGACGTGGGAGAGGGGACGGAGTGAGTGGGGAGCGGGAGTGGGCGAAGAAGGAGCTGCGAAGGAGAGGGCGGTGGAGCCGGCCAAGGCGAGTGGCAGCGGGAGCCTTCGATAAAAGGGTGAACGAAACAAGTGAGGCCAGGGAGAGCGAGAGAGAGGCGACGAGGACGAAACAACGGGCCGTCGTCGCACGACCGAAGGACGAACGAGGGCCAGAGTGGGCAGTAGGGGACGAGGAGCGGACGAGAGACCGGGAGCGCTGGACAAGGACGAGCGGCGGACGATGGACAGGACACGGACACGGCCGCGGGGCGATGCAGGTGGACGACGAAAGGCTGGTGGCCGGGAGGGACGACCGAGAGCGAGAGGGCGAGGGCGAAGGGACGAAGGGGCGACGGAAGTCGGAAGCGATGCATGCGTCAAGGTGGACAGAAGACCAGAGAGGGAGAGGGAGAGGAGGAGAGCGCGAAGGAAGGAGCGAGGAGCACGAGGACGAGGACGAGGACGAGGCGAGCACGAAAGCGGCCAAACCCAGAGCAGAGCCCGAGTCGATGGAGAGAGGGAGAGGCGCATTGATTGAGGGAGCGGAGTCGGAGAGAGAGATTGGGAGAGGACAGAGTGGGAGAGAGGCCGAAAGGAGAGAGAGAGAGAGTGTGAGAGAGAGTGAGAGAGAGAGGCGTGAAGTTGGACCAGGAGCCCAGACGGTGCAGCAGCGCGACCCGAGCGAGCCCGCGAGTCTGAGAGCGGGTTCCGCGGCAGCACGCGAGGCAGCGAAGGGTGCGAAAGAGAGGGATGGAGGGAGTTCATTTCGGTGTCAGCTCGCGTGGTCGTCGCCGTGTCCCGTGTGTCGGGAAAAGTTTCGCCCAGTACAGCGAGCCAGGACGAGGGTCAAGAATCGGATCGGCGAACCCGGGAGAGGGGCGTGAAGGGAGAGAGGGGCAGCGGGGGAGGCAGGGGAACCCCAGAAGCCTCCACAGTAACTGACCGGAGAGTGAAAGCCTTGAATTGTCAAAGCGGAACAAGAAACAAAAAAAGAAAAAAAAAATTAAAAAAAAATTAATTTCCAAAATAATTTCTAATAAAAAATTTAATCAAAAAAAAAAAACAAAAAAAAATAATTTTAATAAAGAAAGATTTAATAAAATCCAAGTCCAATGAACGAAGACGTCAATTAATTAGTTGGTATCATTATTTTTTTTAATATTCTCGAAAATTTAACCAAATGCAAAAATTAAATAAAATAAAATTTTCGAAAAAATGGAAATTACAGGGAAGAGGTTTTAATTTAAAAATACATGTTTATTTATATAAATTGACTTCTTAGAATCCACACTATTGAACTGATTAATGATTCCCAATGGCAAATCCAACGATAGAATGGATAAATCCCAGAGACAATGGGATTCTTCAGAAAGAAAAAAAGATGAAAAGAAAAAAGAAAGAGAACGAAACCATTCACGATTTACGATATTCCGGCAAATCCCGCGATTTATTGCCGAAAACGGATATTTAATAACTCTCATTCTAAGACACATTTCCCCCTCCCTCCCTCTCTCTCTCTCTCTCATTCGAGCTCACCTCGGCTCTCTCCGCCTCGCCCGTTCAATCCATTTTCCTTGCTTAACTCTATCGCCTTTTGCCGTCTCCCTTGGTCTCCCCCTGCACCTGCCTCCAACTACCGCGATTTGTCGCTCGCGTAGTTTTTCGACAGATGATTAAGCCATCGAGGGCGGGTGGGAAGAGAGTGGGAGAGAGGGAAGGGAGAGAGCGAAGAAGGAGGGCGAGCTGGAGGCGGACAAGGGGACGACTAAACGACGCTTTGATACGAGAACTTCCAAATATTTATTACGCGAATCCTTCGCTCACCGACTTCAGCTCCGCCTTCGCCACGACCTCCTTCTTCACCCCTCGCTCTCCTGGTTCTTCCTTCCCTCCCAGCCTCTCCCCTTCCCTCTCTCCTCCTCGCTCTTTTTCCCGACCTTCCTCCACCACCAAATTGCCCTCCTCCTCGTCCTCCGCCCTCTGCTGCTGCCTCTGACGCCACCCACAGCCAAACACCTATACCCAAGAACAACAGCAGGGCCAGCAACAACAAGAACAACAACACGATCGACAACACACGACTAACAGCAACAACAACAACAGCAACAACAGGACAATGACAAGAACAACCTCATCGTGAACACTACAATGGCAACAACAGCGAAGAGCGAACAACATCATTGCAGTCGTCGCTTTGTGCTCGTCCCTTATCGCGCTCCTGGCACGCCATCGACGCTGCCCCGCCCCCGTCACGCCCCGCACGGCCTCACGACCGCCTCACGACCGCCGACCGTCCGCCGTCAACCGCCCACCCACCACGCCCACCGCCCCGGTGACGTTGTCGACGATCCGCCCGAGCTGATAACGAAAGGAGTTCGCCGAAACACCTCGCCGAGCGTGGCTTCCGCCGGGCCCTCACCCTCTCCCTCTGCCTCTCTCCCACACTCTCCTCCCCTCTTCCCACGGTTCTCTTTATTTGCATACCGCTCTCCTGCTCACACGCTGCTCTCCTTCCTCTGTCCCTCTTGCCAGACCTCGACGGAAAGGATGCGAGCAGCAGGAGGAACTTGCGAAAGGATCGGAACAGGAGGGCGAGAGGGCGGAGGGGAAGAGCGAGATAGAGAGAGGGACGCGTGAACGGTGGACTTGTTGTTGTTGTTGTTATTATTGTTATTACTCCTGTTGCCGTTGTTGCTGTTCGGTTGGTTTCTCCGCCCAACTCTTTCGAGCACACGCAGCAGGCGACACCAAATGAAAGCGGACGCATGGGTTGTTGTTGTTGTTGTTCTTCTTCTTCTTCTTGTTGTTGTTATTGTCGCCATGGTTGTTGTTGTTGCCGTCGCTGTTGCTGCCGACGCCACCGTGTCAAAGGGAAACTACGTCAGCAAGGAAGCAGGCGGCCAGAAGTCGCAGCACCGACAGCGGTTGCTCCCAAACGGCAACAAGGAGCAACGAGCAACAACAACAACAACAGCAACGACAACACATGAGCACGAGCGCAAAACCCACAGTGCGAACAGCAACAAAAGCACGCGACGAAACGAGACGGGGACGGGGACGAGGGACGAGCAAGGACGAGGCTCAGCTGAGAATTTGCTGGCGACGGTGCCTTCGACAGATAACGAACAATAACAAAAATCAAATACCAAAATAACAACAACAACAACAGCAACAACAACGAACTGAAAACGCAAATAAAGATGCGAGAAAGAGACGGACAAACACCGGGAATGGGCAGAGAGAGGAATAGAGAGAGAGAGAGGGAGAGGGAGAGAGAGAGAGAGGGAGAGCGAGAGAATTGCAATCAAATGGAGCAACACGAGCTCCCGCCTACGGTAGCCTGCATTTGTTGGGGGTTGCCACACCACAAACGACAACAACAGGAGCAGAGGCGAGAATAAAAATAACAACAACAACAACAACAAGATGCACAACAATAACAACAACTACAACGAGGACATTTTGTCAATGATAGCGAAAATTTTAGACGTTGTTGTTCGGATTTTTGGCCTTTCGTCGAGATAGCGTCGTAGGTGGGAATTCCTGAGAGGGAGCGAGGTATAGAGAGACACAGAGAGAGAGAGAGAGACACAGAGAGAGAGAGAGAGCACTGCTGATACTCAATGGCCCAGCAGAGAACGAGGCAAGTGGACCATGGGAAGCCCAGGTGGCGAGAAGAGAGAGAGAGACAGATTTAGAGCAAATGATGAGAAAACAAAGACATTTTTGCCTCAAAGTGATTGGCGTTATTATTTGAAACTAAAATATTTTTAAATGGTTTTTCATTCAAATTCAAATTTAAATTTTAGTTTTGAAATAATTTTGTAATTTATAATTTTGAAATTGTTTTAACCATTATTTCTGAGCAAATATTTTTGACGAATTGATAGATTTGAGATTAGCATCCGAAAGCCGAAATTAGTAAAAATGTCTCTGACTAACTAAATTCTAGTAAATGGAAAAGTGCGATAATCAAGAAATATTCCACGACTGGCTCGAGTCAATCGACGTTAGCCGAGAGAATTTCCTGGCCAGTAGAGCGAGACCCACGAGCGAGAAGAAGACGCGAAGTTGAATTCCTCGATAAAATCTCCGCGCCTCCATCTCCGGCCGTCCCGCCGATATCGTGAGATGCCGCGCGATATCGCAAGCCCGATCGCAGCACGTGCGGCCCGAGCCGAGCGCTTCCGAACGGCCCACGTGCCGCGAGGCGGCTGATAAACGGAGAGAGCGAGACGGAAGGGTGGAGCGACAGACCAGAGAGACAATGGGGGAAGGGAGTGAGCTGAGTGGGAGCGAGGGAGTGAGAGAGTGGGGGTGAGAGAGTGGGGGTGAGAGAGCGGATAACGGAGCGAAAAGACATTAATCAATATAAGAACAAACCAATGGTGGTATTATATTATTAATAAATAAATTGGAAATGAAAAAATAAGAAAATGCGCACAAATTGTAACAATTTAAACAAGCAAAAAAAAAATTAAATGAAAAAATTAAAAATAAAAACAGTATTGAGAGAAAGAATAACAAATTGTAATAAAGACTATAAAAACAACACAAAACAAGTTAGGCAAAATCACCACGAAACAACTACAAAAAACACAACAACATGACTGCAACTAACAACAGCAACAACAACCAAGAACGAACACGAGCAGTCGGAGTAAGTGCAGAAATGTGCATTGTTGTTGTGCCAGTGTTGTTGTTGGAGTAATTATTGTTGTTGTCACCATTCCACCATTCCACCATCACCAATCGCCGGCGACAAACAATGCAACGCTTTGACGAGATATCGCCATATCGTTGGCGACATCGGCGAATAAAAATGGAAGGAACAAAACAGAAAAAACCCAGTAACAACAACAACAAAAAACAACACCAACAAATCCGCCCAACAGCCAACAACAATTGTCGAGCTTTAAATACGTGTTCTTGGGTTGAAATTGGATCAAACCGAGCACAAAACAAATAAATCACAGTGGAGAATGGAAACAACAACAACGAGCAGCGACATCAATCAACCGCAACAACAATAACAATAACAATAACAAAACAACAACAACCACACTGTGGCTGAACGATATCGATGCTTGATGCTAAAACGTAATTAAAACTTGCCACAATTAATTATAAGCAACAACATTGAGAGCAACAATAAAAAATATTTACAACAACGAGAGCAGAAATGGCAAGGAACAACAACAACACGGCGGTGGAGGCACAACAACAACAACAACAACAACAACAATAGACAACAATAACAATAACAGAAAACAACTCAAACAACGACAACAGCAGATGCCAACAACAAGCGCCGAGTTTTCCGAACCGACAACCGTTTCTGAACTTCCAACTCGCTCTTTCTCTCCTTCTCCGTCTCCCCCTCCCCCTCCCTCTTTCTCTCCCTCTTTTCCTCTATTTCGACTCTTCTCTCACACCCCCCGCCCCTCTCCCGTTTTTGCCCGCCATTCGACAGCTCGGACCACGTCTGATCCTCCTCTAATAAATGACCCGGCAATCCATCAACCGTCGTCTCCCTCCCGCTGCCCCTCTCTCTCTCTCTCTCTATCTCTCTCTCTGCCCCTCTCCTGGCCGCTCTCCTTATCTTCTCTCCGTCTCCCTCCACCAGCTACGGCAGCAGCAGCAGGAACCACTCCGCACCCACAACAACATCCTTCGACCGCTATCCGCTGCACGCGCTGCCACCACCTCCCTCTGTCGCCCTCCCTCTCTCTCTCCCTCCTCTCCTCTCTCCCTCTCTCTCGTCCTCTGCCCCTCTCTGTCGCTCTTCTAGCTGGAAGTCACAATTTCCACGATAAGCTTTTTGTGGAGCGACGATGTTTATCGTAAATGAATTAAAAAAAGGCACGTTTAGCGAATGCCAGCAAAAACAACAACGAGGGCGGGCGACTGGAACGACAAGTGAATGGCGAGGGGCGGGGAGCTGGGGGCGGGGAGGCAAATGAAGGCATTAAAGTTGCCCCAGAGCCCGGGCTGCCAAGTTGATGTGACGTCGAGACAAATGGCGACGACGACGACGTCGAAGGCGACGGCGACGGCGACGGCCGCGATTGTCTTTGATTGATAATGCCCTGGAAGGCCCCCGCCCCCGCCCCCTCAACCGCCTCCACCCCCTCGGCGACGCCCGGACCCACCCCAGCTCGCTCTGACCACGGGCGACGGCAGCAGGCGGCAGGCGACAGGCGACGGGCGACAGGCGACGTCCGGTCGCGGCGTCGATGGTCGGCGTCGATAGCGGCGATAATTGTTTTCTGATAAATACACTGCGACGAGCGTTGCCAGATCGTTCAGAAGGAATTTGTCTGCTCCAGATCAAAACGAGCGAAAAGATCAGGACGAAGTGATGCGAAAAATTCGCATAAATTAGGAGAAGGCGAAGCGAGGAGATCGCCAAAAATTGGAAATTTTTAGGCAAAATATCGCCGCAATCTGGAGAAAGTAGGCGGACCAAGAGCGCCCGAATACGGCAACGCCGCGGCGGTTTGCGATTTGCATGCGTGGGCGCGCGCGCTCCAATCGCAATTCACTTCGCACCGCCGGATCCCGTATCGCCGGCGAACGATCTCGCGATCCCGCACACGTGATAGCGAGAATTGCGCAAACGACGCGAATAAAAAACGGCGACCCCGAGTGACGAGTGGCGAAACGCTGGCAACGCCGGACCCAAAGCCAGAGCCAGAGCCAGAGCCAAAAAACACGCAATCAGCTAATTTGGAACGAATGGCAAGCGGCGGCGAAATCAGCAGCAACAACAAGAGAAAACGAGAGGAAACGGCAGAAATGTGTAGAAAAATTAATGAACGACAAATAAAACAATTTGACGAGAAAAATAGGAAAGAAATAGGAAAATAGAAAACAAAAATTAAGCAGGTCGAACGCCCACGTCGTCCACTTGGCCCACGCCCAGGGGCGCGGAGAGGGCGGTGGGAGCAAATCGATTTTGCGATAGAAATCGAAGGCAATCGGGCACAAAAGGGCGAGCAAGGGGTCGGCGGAAGGAGGGAAGAGGGCGAGGCGCCGGGACGGGGTTTCGCTGGTCATTCGGGAACTCCCGAAAGTCGCGTGTAATCCAAGGGTAATAAAAGTAAGTCAAAGTGAAATACAAAAAATTGATGAAAATATTAATATAAAAAATAGTTCAATTTAATGCAAATGGCAAGAATCGTCATGAAATAAAACCAACCACGAAAATGAAAAAGACATTTAAAAGTATTTTTATTACATTTAAAGAAGAGAAAGATGTGAAATTTTATGAAATTTTTTTTTTATGAAATTATCTTAAGTGTAAAGGACAAAATTTGTGAAAACATACTAAAAATACTTCAAATTAAATTTAGTGCACAGGACAGAATAATACATTGAATGATGTTGTGAAAAAAATATTAAAATTTTTTATGTTCTGAAATTTAAATTTATATTTAAAAGTTTGTCCGTCCACACATTTAATATCAAATATCAATACCAACTGTGTCAAATGTCCTCAAGAGGATACGATGCAATTTAACGATATTACGATATTTCAGTTAGATCGAGCAATCTCTCCATATCCATTAAAATTATATGCGAAATCGTTTCACGTCGATTCACTTCGTAAATAAAATCGAAGGTTCGTATCGTATTTTGCTGTCATGAAAAAGTTTCATATCGTATGGGGCTGTCATAATAACGTTCAATACCGTATCGTCGTGCCAATATCGTATCGCAAGCAAGTGCTCATATCGTATTGTTCAAAGTCACATCGTGGTTGTTCTGATCGTGGAGTTCGAGAATGTGAATCGTTCCATATTTATTTTTCATTTTATTCTTATTGCATTCCACATTTCAGGGAAGCTTGCAGCTTGATCCCAGCATCATATCGTATGCCGGGAAGCCCTCAGGAACGTCTCGTATTGTACGATAGAAGCACATTTTCTCAGTACGCTGCGGTCCATTGCAATGTTTCATATCGTAGTTGGCTCTTTTAGTTCACATCGTCATCGCTACATTTACATCGCCCAATATCGTATGCCATAGCGCAGGGCATGCGATCCCCACATCCAGAGCCATCTGAACAACGACGTCCTACACGACGGGTGGCAACGCTCGATATCCAATTGGACGGAAAGCGATCGCTCCAGCCGATCGCTCTATCTCCGCCAGCCAATGGCTTATCGTCCATGGCGATCTGTTCGCAGCTGGAAAACCAGAAACTTTGAACAGTTCATTCGTTCGGTGGGGTTTCCCCCCCCCCCTCCCCCCTTTGTTGTTGTTGTTGTTATTGTCGCTCCTTCCCCTTTCGGGGTTGGTTCTTTTTCGGTCTTTTATCAATCAATCTTAATTAATCACTCGCCGAGATCAAGCAGACGAAGCCGACGTCGCCGCGGGCTGGGCGAGGTGTGGCCGCAACAACAACAACAACAACAACAACATTCGCCCACAGGAAGCTCCCGCAGGTAATCGATTTCGGGCTTCGAACCCACCGCCCACATCTCGCCTTCGCCCTCGCCCTCTCCCTCCCTCCTCGACCCCCTTTCCCTGCTGGCTCGCTGTCTCTCTCGCCGTCGTCCTGATAAAGTCGAAATTATTCTCGCTCTATCATTCGTTCCGCATCGCTCGGACCATTGGCAACACTGTTTCGCCGCGATTCAGCGAGCGAGAGGGAAGATGGAGCCGGCCCGGGGTTGTCGAAGGACGTCGCAGAAGTTGGGACTGCTCTTGTTGTTGCCATCCGTCCGTCCGTCTGTCCCTCCATCTGTCTGTCTGTCCGTCCCTCCATATGTCGATGCCCAAAACTTTCCCAAATGCGTTTTCCGGGGGGAAATTGTTAACAGATTGGAGTGAAGTTGTTTTTGTTGTTGTTGTTGTAGATAGATAAAATAATGATATCGATGTTATTGTTCTCCGGAAATAATTACATAATTATGATATAATACAAACAGTATACAAACTAAATTTTAAATAAAAAAATATCTATTAAAAAATAAAATCAAAAATGTTAACAAAAAATATGAACTTAAAGATGCGATAAAAATATAGAATAAAATCAATACTAATATAAAAATATGAAGAAATAAATTTTAATAAAAAATAATGAAGAACAAATATTTTCAAAAACAAATATATGAACAAAAAATTTTGCTGACCCAATATGAAATTAAAAGTGTTCACAAGAAAATACAACAAAACAATTGTTTTGTATCAAAATGTTCTATTTTAATAGAAAAAATAAAAATAAAAAAAATGCCAATTGTGACATAAAATATAAAATACAAATTTGAATTAAAAATAATAAAATAGAATTATTTTTAATTTCAAATATCTCAGACCAGTCCACTCCCGCCATCAGCTGCTGCTCTCTCGCTCAACATCGCACTCTCTCCCTCTCTCCCCCTCACTTGACCCTGGCGCGCTCTTTGAGAGAAAGATTTATTTGTTGCTGGCGCAGACAAAATTCTGAACAGCTCGCAGGACACGACAACAAGGACCTCAGGCGCAATCGGAGCAAAAACAAACCGGGACAAAGCCGAATGCAAACAATGGCAACGACAGAAAGCGAGGCGAAGAACAACAAAACCCACGCGTTCTTTTTCACACCCTCTCCCTCTTGCCCCTCCCCCTCTCTCTCATTCTCTGGGTCCCGGCTCCCGCTCTTGAGCCATCCTTTGATTGCTGAAAGAAAAGTTCTGGGCTCCGAATAGAAGCGACAGGAGTGAAAAAATCACGTTACGAGGGGAAAATTAAATTAATCCAACAGGAGGGGCGATTGAGAGGGAAGGAGGGAGAACAGGAGAGAGAAGAAGAGAGCGCGAGAGAGGGAGAAAGAGAGCGAATGATTTATCTGCGGCGCTTCGTTCGGCTCCAAATGTTGGACTCCGCGTGCTCCGTCCTCGCGGTGTTTGTTGCCTTCCATGTGGTTGATCCGCATGTTGTTGTTTATGTTGGTGTTTGGGGTTGTTGTTGTAGGTGTTGTGTTGTTGTTGTACTTGTTGTCACCAGAAGTTGTGACTTTATTGGTGCTGTTCTTATTTTCGCCACTTGTTCTTCTCGTCTTTATTGTGTTTGCCATTGTCGTAATTGGCGTTTTTGGCCATGTTCTCTTCTTGTTGTTGTTGTTGTTGTTGTTACTCCCAGCACATGTTGTTGTAGGTGACACCCGAGTTATTGTTGTTGTTGTTGTTGTTGCTGTTGTAAGCAAAAGCGGTCGCCGCCCGAGTGGTTGTTGTTGTTGTGGCGATGTTGTAGCCTTTGATGTTCTTCAGCTTGTGTGACGAACGTTTCTGCCGTTGTTGTTCGTGTGACTTTTTCTTGTTGTTGTTGTTGTTGTTGTTGCTGTTGTTCGCCGTGCAAACGAGGAGAGAAACCCGAACGAACTGGCGAACGAACGACGAGCCGAGTGACCGAGGCGACAGCGAACGAGGGACAGCAACAAGAATGGCAAAAACAAACACCAGCCACCGATGGGAACGAAGTCGACGGAGGCCGAGGACGAAGGATACGATGTGAGTATGTGCGAAAAAGGAGTGAGACACGAGAGCAATGGGAGGGGAGAGGGGGGGATCGGAGAGGGATGAGGGGAAGAGCGGATGAGCGGACGAAGAGAACGAAACAATCGCTGCTGCTGGGCTCTGGTCGCCTGTTACTTTTCACTGAACGTCTGCCAACAACAATCAAACCGCACGCATGCAATTCGCCAAAATGTTTCTTCATTTGTCTCGCTCTCTCTCTCTCCCTCCCTCCCTCTCTCCCTGCGCCTTCTCTCACTGTCTCCCTATCTCCATTCCCTCACTCTGTTTCTCATTTTTATCACTCCCAGCTGACGAACTTTTTCCTCTCCTGGTGTTCGTTGTCATTTTCAATTGTTTTTGCCTTGTCCTTTCGTCCTTTTTCGGTCTGGTTTCGTTGGTCTCGCTCCTGTTTCGCCTCCTGCTCTGGGCTCTTGGTCAACAGCGCAATTGTTGTTCCGTCTATTCAGGCTCCTCAGCGTTAGTTGTTGTAATTGTAATTGCCATTGCCACTGTGGTTGTTTTTCCGGGTGTTCTTGCGGTTCTTATTGCAGCTCACGTTGTTCACTCGTCTTTTTCAATGTTCATGTTGCGACTTTTCCCCATTTGCCCGATAGGAGATCGATTAAATATGCTACATTACTTTGAACTTCATTCATACTTCCTTCATTCTAAGACTAATTAAAACGAATTCATTAATTTGGCTCCCTTGCTGTGAGAAGATATATATTTTTTGTGTTTTTAATATACTCCCTTAACCTTCATCTTTTCACACAGCACCAAAATTAAAAATTTAACCATGCATTATGTTATTTTTGCGATATTTTTATCCATACTTTGTTTTCAAGTCATTCTCTATTTTCTTTCTATTTATATTTTTGTTTTTTTATTGTAAATTTTCCATTTCTTCTGCATTTTTACATTTGCATTTATTTTCTTCATTTGGAGTTTATTTTAAATTTTATTAAATATATTACCATTATCATTTGTTTTATTTGTCTCAATTTTATACTTATTATAATTTTTAGTTCATAATTATGGCTATATTTTTTTCCTATTGTTTTCTGTTCACCAGAAACACCAATCATTATTAGCTGAATGTGTTCAAGCCCAATTTGTTGTGTGTGGCTTGGACTGAGGACTTGTTGTTGTTGTTGTTGTTGTACAAAGACTTGTTGATAGCCTGAGTGCTTGGCGGGCGTGTTTCAAGTACTTGTATGTGTGTGTGTGTGTGTGTGTAGTGCTAATTGTTGTTGTTGCTGGGGAGCCCTATCTACCTATCATTAACGCATAATCAATCAAATCCGCTGACATTGGGCCGAATTCCTGAAACGAGGCCACTCGAAGACTTTCCAGCACGGCGCCAGCCAGCGGCAAAAGTCGCGGGCGTGAATGGGGGGGGGGGGGGGGCGAAGGAGGGGATGAAAGGGTCGAGGAGGGAACGGGAGCGGGTCGAACTCGGCTCGGATCCCACGAGGCGGCGAAGCGACGCCGCACGTCCAGACGTAATTAATCTCAGGAGGCGCTGAAGGCGAACCCGGCGACAAGACGACATGGCGACAAGTCTGCATGTGAGTGCGTGTGCGTGTGCGTGTGCGTGTGTGCGCGTGTGTGCTCGGCGGCACATGAAGGAGGCCGACGTCTAAATTATGCTGTCACTTGGATAACAAACTAATCACTCTTAATATGTGTTTACTTTCCCTGAAGCGAGCGGCGAGCAAATATCGGAACCTGTCGCCGTCGGCCATTATCGCGAGCCCTCCAGACGTGGTCCGCTCCAGGGTCCGAACCAGGGTCCCCGGTGGTGCCCATTAGAGCGAGGGGGTGGCGGCGCCGGCGATAAGGTCGAGCCGCCGAGCGAACGGCCGGCCGACATGTAAATTTCCCGATGATAAGCGGCGAAAATTACACGAAATGTAAACAGCGAAAAGCAAACGTTCGGAACGTGGCCGCGAAGGCGAGGAAGCGAAGGCAGGGGGAGGGGGAGGGGCAGGAAAATAAGGGGTAATTGTAATTAATTACGTACACGAGACAAGCGGCCAGAGGAGAGAGAGAGAGAGAGAGAGAGAGAATTAGGTAGAAGAGAGAGAGATTGCGGGAGGCAGAGGAGAAAATCGGAGCGTGGTGGAGAAGAGAGACTGAGAGAAGCAGAGGAAAAGGATAGAGAGAAAATAGAGAGAACTTTGAAGAGAGTTTTACAATCTCGAACTCTTTAGAAAAACGAATTGAATGAACGAATGAATCGATTTGAAGAATATAAACTGCGAAACATACGAATAAAATTTAGGAGCAATAAAAATTGTCATAAAAAAGTCAAAAGTCATAAAAGTCAAAAATGAATAGAATGAAAAATGAATGAAATGAAATATGAATGAAATAAAAAATGAAAGAAATAAAGAATGAATGAAATGAGCAATGAATGAAATGAGCAATGAATGAAATGAGGAATGAAGGAAATGAAAAATGAACGAAATGCAGGATGAATGAAATGAATTGAACAAGATGAATAAATTAAATGAAGAATGGATCAAATCAAGAATGAATCCAATGAAGTCTGGACAAAAAGAATAACGAAGCGAATGAAGGTTGAAACGAGTGCAACAAATTGAATAACAAAAATAAAATAAAATAAAAAAATGTGTGCCAATCGTAGAACGAACAGAACAGAAGAAAGCGAATAAGACTGTTGACAAAACACAAAAATAATAATTAAGAGGTGCGAAGAGCAGACGAAGTGGAGCAAATGAGGGACGGGTGAATTCCGACCTCCCTGGAACGAGAACGAGCGACGACACGGGTCGAACCAATGACGAGAATGTGCGATCAAATAAAAAGTGGGCTTCGCTTCAATGTGGGGCTAAGGGTTTGTCATACGGAAAGCACTCGGTGGCCAGGGGTTTCGACACCGCCCGCCAAGACCGCCAAAGGCACCGTCGGCCACTCAGATCGCTATCGCTCACGACACTCGATGCCGCCGCGATAGGCCGAGGACGGACGGAGCCGAGACCTGGACATCAAAGGCGGCGACAACGACATCGACATCGACAACGATGACGACGGCGACGGCGCCTGACCACAACGTCATAGTCGCATGGGATTAGGCGGAAACCGCCTTCAACCTGACGACGGCAGCCACAACAACAACTGGTGCAACGAAGGCAATCGAGCGGCGAAAAGAAAAGCAACAACAAACTATGTAAAACCAACCACGGCCAACTGAACTTACAGAGGGTTTCGTTTTGATCGTAATTACTTGAGTCGCCTTTGGGGTGATTGTTTTTTTTTTTTTTTTTTTTTGTCAATTCTTGTCGACTCAGTGCCTCGAAGGGGGAGTTGGGTGTGCACTTGTTGTTGTTGTTGTTGTTGTTGCCATTGTGGTTAGTGGGTGGTGGCGGTTGCAATTGTTGTAGTTTTGTAGAGTTGTTGGCGCAAACTTTCTTCGGTCGTCGTCGCTTATCGCGAGCTCCCGAAATGCACTGCAATTCATCACACACATGCAGATGGAACGCAACACACACAAGTACATCGAATGAACCGAAATGCATCCCAACACACACACGCACACATGGACCAACACCCATGCACAAACACACACACTTGCGTCTTCTCGGATTCCGATGATTTATCGAGAGTCCATCGCAGGCGTCCCGCTGTCGATGCCCGATGCCCGACGCACGTTCGGCCCGATGCCATTCGAAAATCGAAACTATTTATCGGAGTTTGCTATCGCGGGGCCATTTATTGCGGAAGCAACTTCATTTGTCTCCCTCTCGCTCTCTCTCTCTCTCTCTATTTGTCTCCGGGTAATTCTGAAGGAGAGCGACAGAAATGGAAGGGGAAAGAAGTGGAAAACGATAAAAATTGCAGAGTAAAACAACGACGTTAAAAATCGATTTGAAAAAATCGATAAAGTAATTATCTGAATATAATCGATTTCAAAATCATTTCTTTGAAAACAATCAAATAATCCAATCGAAATAATCCATTTGAAAACAATTCTTTCAAAATAATAGCTTTGAAATGTCCGATGCCAAAAGAATCGGTTCGAAAATAATCGATTTAAAAATAATCGAATAGATAATCGATAGATTATAGACTACTTTTTTGAAAATAAATGCGAAGAAATAATTTTATTTTCAGTGAAAGTTCAATTAAAACAAACATGAAACTGAATGTTTGAAATATTTAAATTTACATCAATTCTCAACCAACTCTTCGAGCCAACGTTTGACTTCATTAAACCCCACAGCGAGAGCAACAAAGTGAATCTATAAATTATAATAATTCGCACCAAAAAGAGCGTTCATTTAATGTCTTTCTTATCGTGAACGCATTTATTGCCAAAAATTTTATGTAACGTAAAACTTGAGATAAAATCCTTTTGAAAAATCTCTCCAACAGACAAGGCACCAACACCGACACACACACACACACACACACACAAACACATATATCATTATTATTATTATCGTTATTGTTATTATTGTCATTGTTGTTGCTGTTGTCTATCGTGGAGATGCATGCGTGGGTTCATGAGCAGCGTACATGTGTGCAAGCGGAATATTCTCCCTGTGTTCGTGTGTGTGTGAGTGTGTGGCAGGCAGCCCCATGGCCGTGGGTGTGTGAGTGCGGTTCTCTGCATGCGTGTGTGTGTGTGTGTGAGTGGGAGTGTGAGTTGGAGCAAAGGATACATTTTAATGTGAATCTTGATAAGAGATTACGAAAGGAGCAGCAGCGGCCAGTGGCGAGAGCGAGGGGGGAGCCGGGTAAGGGGCGTGGTTGGGGGCAGGGCGGGGAGGAGAAGGGTGGGCGAAGAAGGGGCCAGAGGAAGGGGGAACTGGAGCCAGGCGCCATGTGAAAAAAGACGGGCCAGAGGAGCGGGAGAAATTTTGAGACGATAGCAAAACGTTGCAATGACTTGAATATTGCATTTATTTCCAGGCATCGGCCACGAACACTAGCACACACACACACGCACACACACACACACACAGCTCAGAACACACACACACACACACACACACTCCCCGCAAGCCCAGCTCATCCACAGAGCAATAAAGACGTCCCTCCCGCTCTCCCCCACGCTGTCACTCTGCGCGTCTGCTGAGGGATTTTCCTCGAGCCGAGGCCAGCCGCGCTGAGACGAGCGAAGGAACCACATCGCCCGTCTCTTTCACTCCCCGGCTCCGCATCTCCCGTCGCCCTCGCCCCTGCAGGGGGAACATGTTTCGATTTTCGGCGGCGAAAAAATCAACTTCGAGTAACAAATGGTGTGCACTCGCATGGCTGCATCTCTCTCTCTCTCTCTCTCTCTCCGTCTCCCAGCCACTTTCTTTCTCTTTCCTCTCCTCTTTGCCCCTCTTCCTCTCTCTTCTTGTGCCTCTCCCTCTGCCTCCTCTCTCTGTTCTGTCCGGCTCCCTCTTTGTGTAAAAATGTGCAACGTGATTGCAGATTTTGCTCGAGAGCCAAGGATACAAGTTGCTTGCAATGAGCTGATAATGTTTCGTACTCACACAGGCGCAGCCAGACGCACACACGAGCACACACAAACACACACACACGACCCACCCGCCGAGGGCTCGCTGGGAAGCAGGAGAAAGAACTTCATTACGGCACAACTTTCGAGACCCCGGCCCTCGCCCAGGCCCAGGCAGTGGCTCTGGGCATGTGTGCGTTTGGGATGCCAGAGGCGTGAGGGAGGGAGAGGACGGGGGGGGGGGGGGGTTGAGAGAGAGCGGGAGAGTGGGGCATCGGGAGCGGATGCCGCGAATGAGCGCATAAATGTTCAGTCAACTTTCGGCAGATAATGAGAGCTCGTGAGCATTTTAAGCAGCTCCCTTTGGGGCGAGGGCGAGGGCGAGGGGCGGGACGTGGGCGCGGACGGCGAGATGTCTAAGTTTTTGTCCAAACACGGACACACACACACACATGCACCCTTCACACCCACACCACTGCGCTGCATACGTGCGCATCACATTAAAAGCCATGAGTGCGATAGCGTAAAGACTGCGATAGGGTTGCCAGATGGCGACGAATCGGCGTCCGCCCAACTTTTGGCCCACTCCCCATTTCCCCCTCCACCCCCTTTCGTAAGCAACATTTAATGTGGTCCAAATTGTGATTTAATGGGCTCACCAAGCAATAGTTACGGGAGGTCGATCCAATCAGTCGGGTCTGATATTCAGGGGACATACCTGAAAGAGAGAGAGAGAGAGAATATTAATACAATTTTATAAATCATTAGAGGAAAATATTCTATACAAATTTGAAAAAAATATTAATTAAAATTGTATTAATTGTAATCTCAAAAAAATATATATAAAATTGGATTACATTTTCATGAACTTATTGGCAAATTTTATTAAAATCGAATAAAATTGCAGAAATATATTGAATTTGCATTTACATTTTTAAGAAAATTTGAAACTTTTTACTAACTAAAATAGTACCAACATTTTATGTCAAAGGATTAAAAGAATTACAAAAAAAATGAATGTTCATGAAATATTCAAGAACTTTGAAATATTAGTTCTTGAATTAAATATCATCATCTTGATAGGAAAATCAATTTTAAAAATCTCAACAATGATTTATTTCACACTTAGTTTATTATTTCAAATTGAACAAAATTTATCCAAAAACATGATTCTGCTTTTATTTTAGTTACAACAAAATAAGGAAATTTCTGTGAAAAAATATGAATTACTTCAAATATCAACATTTGACACATTACTTTGGGTTCAAGGATATCACTAATTATTGGACGATTGTTCACTAGATGTTGATTTCATATCTTTTCAGTACATATTTCAACACATTCCCTAAAGCCAGAGCCAGGTCTTGCTCGACTCCCTCGGTCGTTGACTCCAATCAGTCGACGTGGACATCTCGAGCCCTCCTCGAGCCCTCCCTGCCGTAATTAATTACAATTTCCATTCATCAGAAAATTATCAATTCACGCCATGTCGACTCGATCCACATTCGTTTCGTTCGTCCGCCTTCGTTTCATTACGGCCAATAGAAATTTGTAATAATTGTTAAAAACCCAATAAAAAGCAACAACAAATAGCAACAGTAGTAACAATAGTAAAAACAACAACAATGATAGAAACAATAACAACAACAAAACTATTGTAAACATTATTTTACACACACGAAAACAACTACAAAAACCACAGCAATGATGATGATAGCAAAACTATAGAATAGCCAATAAAAAAAAAACAAAACAAAACGTGAGCATGAGCGAGAACGAGAACGAGAACAAGAGCAGCACACAAAATGGCGGGATCAAAGCGCAATTTGTAATTAGAGATTTTATCTAAATTGAATTTCAATTGAATTGAAATCATATTTCAATTTAGAAAATCTAAAATAAACAGCACTTGCGGAATTTATTTAAAACACCAACAAAAACGCACACAATTATTGCAACAACAACAATACCCACAACAACAACAACAACAACAACCATTTCAACAAGAGAATAATAACAAAAATAATAACATCACAATCACAAGAACAACAACAACAACAATCCCAATAACCTCTGCGTTCCAACAACAACAGCAACAGCGAGAATAAAAACCGAGTGCAACAAGAGCCGAGTGAATTAAGGTGGCCAGGTGAATGCGTGGGGCGGAGGTCGTGCATGTGTGTGTGGCTGTGTGTGTGTGTGTGAATGTGAGAACCGAATGCGAAGTGGGCAGAGCAGGAAACGTCGAAATGGGCGAACAGCGAAATGTCAACAACAACAGCAACAACAACAACCACAGCAATTGTGAGTGAAAACGGAAAGTGGACAACAACAACAACAACAATAACGATGAGAAAACCAACAGCAACACATGATGAGAATAACAATAACAACACACGCTGAAAACAACAACAACACGATCAATTGCAACCAACAACAACAACAATGGCGAAAGGACTGCAATTAAATCCTTGGATGTGTAAACTTAAAAATTGTGATAAAATTGTTGAATTTCGAAACAGCTCCAACAACAAGGGCAACAGAGACCACTACAACAACAACAAGGCAACAACAAGGATAGCGAGACAATGCAGCCGAACGAAAAGCAACAGAGAGAGGGAGGGCGAGAGAGAGAGAGAGAGAGTAAAGGAATGATTGCAAATGATTTTCAATTCGCGCAACGGCCGTCATCGGTGGCCACAATCGTGGGCGATGAGCAGCAACAACAACAACAACAACAACAACAACAACATCATCGATATCAACAATCGCCAATTGCACGAACAACAACAACAACAAAGTCGACGTCCCCAATAACAACAACAACAACAACAACAGCCGCAACACAACGACTCCAGCATCCTTTCAACGATCGATTGCGAGCGGTGAATGCGGTGGCATCAACGGCTGCATCAATGCACAAATGACTGAAAGAATGAATGAATGAATGAATGAATGATGATGAACAAGTGAATGAAGAGAATGGATCAAGAAATAATAATGGCGAACGATGCATGGTGTGACTTGGTGTGATTTTCTCGCCACAATAAGGTGAAAATTGAAAACAATACAGTAAAACAATGCCCAAGTCGAGAACAACAACAACAACAACAACAAGGAGAAAATATCACCGACAACATTGTGTGGATGAAACAATGACAAGAAAAAGAATATATAAAAATTCATATCAATTTCGCACAGTGTTGATGGGCGGAGAAGTGGAAAAGTGAAAACTGAAAGGTGGTGAAAGGTTGAAAAGCAAGGAAAAAAATGTGGATTGCGTAGTTGGTGAGAGGATAATTTGGAAGAACTTGATTGTTGTCGAACTGCCGAATTGTAAACCAGTTCAGGATAGGAGAAAACACCGAAATTCCCAAAGACTTCGAAGAAGAAAATGGAGACAAAGGGTCAAAAGTACATTACGAAATTGTAATGGTATAACAATTGGTATTTATTAAGGTAGTCATTTTTGTATTTAAATGTGGTGCTCGGAAATGTTCTTAATTTAAATTTTGAGTAGCGATAATTTCTGTTTAATACATTTTAAAATTGATCATATCCAAAGCCACCTTCTCTACGATCAACTTCCCTTGCAACATCTTAGCCAAAACTATTGGCAAGTGATTTATCAGATTCCAACTTCCACTAAACTACACAAATCATGGCCTTCCCCCAAACCCCAACTCAACTCCGCTCCAACCCTTCCGATCGTCGTCGTCGTCGTTAATCATGAAACTCAGTCATCGTGGACTCATTTTTCACGAAGTTCCCTTCGAGAAACACCGATAACTCGCATTTGCTCAGTGAATCCTTCATCGCGATTGCCGACTGCACCCGCATCTGGGAACGAAGTCGGTCGCCTTCACCCTTCTAATAGCAACATAAACAACAGACAACGAGACGAGGTGAAAGAATAAACTGTAGACACGAGCATCGAGGCAAAATATAGGGAGAGGACAAGAACATACAGCTAGCAAAGGACAACAACATCTAAACCGAGGACAGCAACATGTAGGCAAAGGACAGCAAAACGTAGACCCAGGCACCAACGTCGACACCAACGACAGGACCCTCAAGCTCGACTTCAACCTCGTGGCATCATGTTACAAGGACAAGAGAGAAGAAATACTTTCTTCGATGCTCCTGCCATACTCCAGCGACGACGACCTGCGCGAGCTCCTGGCGAGGACGACGAGGATTGCGTTTGTGCCGATTCTAATGGCGATGATGATGGTGCCGACTTCGATGCTCCCACTGGTGAAGATGGCGACAATGACGACGATGAAGATGGCGACGACGATGATGGCGTTGCAGTGATGACGATGACGATGACGATGCGGCTGACGATGTTGAGGACGACGAGTCTTTTAATGTCGAATTGTTTCCTGCGTCCCGTCCTGTTATCGACGAAGACAATCGTTCGCACTACTTAAGCGTTATCGTCCCGGCGTATGCGTCCTGGTCGTCGTCCTTCGACTCGACCCGACCCGACTCGATGTTATTGTAGTTTCCCATAGGCATTGTTGATGGCGATATCTCTCGGTTTTGTTTTGTGATGAAAAAATAAATCACATGGAGTGAAATCAACGACAAACACAGCAGAAACAACCACAACAAAAGTAATAACAACATCAAAATTATAAGAGCAGCAAAAATTTTAATAAAAACAAAGAGAAGCAACAAAAAATACCAACAACAACGGCAGCGATAGTTACAACAACCACGCGAAGGAATTCCCTGCTATGCATCAACCACCTTGAGCGCCATCTCCACATTGTGTTGTTGTTGTAATTGTTATTCTCATTTCGCTGTTGTAATCTCAGTTGTCGTAACTGCGACGTCTTCTTGTTGTTGTTGTTGCTGCTGCTGCTGCTGCTTATGGATTCCTCAGCGATTCCTCGCCTTGAAATTGGAATTCGATGAGACTCGTGAGAGACCGACGGACGGACGGACGGGCGACGGACCTGAGACCTGGGTCCGCTTTCGGGGTCCCCCGCAGATGTCGTCGCCGCTGTCGCTGTTGCTGTCGCTGTCTCGGAGGCTGCTGCTGTTGGCGCTGTCGATGGCGCTGCCGCTGCTGCTATCGTTATCAAACGAATGGCGTCTGGCGCGGCTCAAGGTAATGGAATCGGAGTCAATTTCATTTGCGTTCCACGGCGCTGCTCCGGTTTGCCCGGGCTCCGGCCGGCCGACACAGTTGCCCCTCACCCACTCGCCGCGCTCGCTCTCGCTCTCCCACTGCCCTCGCTCTCGCCCTTTCTGGCTGTTGTCCTTTCCTCGGTCGCTCAATCAATTTGGCGTCGCCGCGACTTGGCCCGGACTTGGCCCGATATGAGTTATCTTTGCCGATGCACGTTTATTTTTCATTCCATTCCATTTTGTTGCCCGCGCTTCGTCCAGTGGCCTCTCGTCCCGCCAACCCGTTCGTCCCCCGTTCCTGCAGCGCCCTGGGGCCGCGGCTTGGGGTCCGCTTGGCGCCGATTTGTTATCACTGCTCTCCATTTACACCCAGCCATATGCACGTAGATATATAGTAGTAGATGTACATATATATATGTATGGGTGTATTTAATGCAAAGTGATCCGGAGGCGCAGAGGAAGAAGAACCTTCTTAATTGCCTCGAATATTTGATTAATTCGAGATCGCAGACGTAGAAAAGTAATTCTATCGATAAGTAAATCGATTCACTTCGCGAGACGCAATTAATTCTCGATAACTCTAGTTTGGTCTCCTCCTGGCGCTGGACGAGCTGGGCGGGGCTCCTCGGGATGATTGGTGTTGGTTCTTGTCGTTGTCGAAGCCTTGGCGATCTGGATTCGCGCATTCGCCTTGATGGGGTTTCAATTTTGATTTTTTTTAGGGATTTCTGCGATTATTGATGAAACTTCAGGAGAGTTTTAATGGAAGGGTTTTCAAGACTCGTTCTAAAGATCAAAAAAATTGGCTTGGTACGAAATGTGGGGATTTTCTATAAAATATCATAGTAAAATCCTTGCTTCCTAAGTTTCACTTGACTGGAAAAAAGGATCTTAGAAAATCCTTTTATATTACATTAAAAAGTGCTTCTACGACAGACTAGCTTTTGAAAAATATATTAGACAAAATGAAATATTAGGATTTTTGGGACTAACGACACCTTTTGTAAGTCTGGCCACCCCCACCGACCCTCGGCCGCCGCCAGATCCGCCAATACGACTCCATTTGGCGATCTCCTGAATCGCCTCCTGCGAACCAAACCCGGTCCCACCAACCATCATCGCTCTGGGGAATCACCAACCATCCAACCATCGCACCCTGCCCTTAGAGGGAGCTCCATGAGAACACCAACAACAACAAGAGTAACAACAAGCAATGGAAGTATCGCCCGTGGAGCAACCAATCAATGGCAGAAATTGATCGACAAAAAGATCCGTCGGCAATAAATGCGAGACAGCAAAGAGATGGAGGAAGGAGAGAGAGACGAGAAAAAAGAGACCACGCTGAAGGTGCCTGAGTGTAGGTGAGTGTGTCTTGGTGTGAGTGTGGGCGTTGGGGCGACACTATCGGGCGCACTAATACAACCGCAGGCAACGCCATTCCTCAACGTGCCACCAGCGAACGAGCGAGCGAACCACAAGGACCAACTGCTGGAGCAACATCGACAGCCAGAGTCGGAGCCGGAGCCGGAGCAACAGCAACAAACCAGCCCAGCAACCATGTGACAGTGGAGCCTGCGATGCTGCCCCGTGGTCGTTGCCGTTGCCGTTGCCGTTGTTGTTGTTGCATTGTAGTGGTACCCGCTGTTGGCCTGTGGTGGTGGTTGAGCCGGCTCCATGGGGCCAAGGGAGCCACGAGCTCGACAGGGAGAGCGAAGGAGAGAGAGAGAGAGTGTGTGTGTGCCGGTGTGTGTGCGAGAGTGAGTGAGGGGAAAAAACGCGCGCGATAATACAAGATAAGTGGCCGCGGTTGGGGGAAAAAACCAGATATGGGCGGCGCCAGACCGCGTCGCTGCCGTCCAATCAGAGCAACCTTTTACATATTTTGTTTTTATTTTCGGCTCGCGAGAGATAGAAACATGTTGCTGCCACCGCCGTTGCCGCCGTCGTCGTCGCTGGCGCTGCCTCCGAGTCGTTGGCTGCCGCAATAAATGCAACAGCCTTCCATGCAGTCGTGATAGATTTTCTCTCTCTCGCTCTCTCCACCAGGTGGTTTTGGGTTTTGTTTTGTTTTCTGTTTTGTGTTTTGTATTTTGTTCGGTTCTGTTTCAGAGGAGGGCCCGATGGTGCTTCAAGTGGCTCGAAATGATCTCGAGAGGAGTTGCTCGGGCCCGATAATGATGCCTGGGGAGGACGGGCGACGATGATTAAGAGATCAGAGCAGTTAATAAGTGGCTTAATCTGTCATATCAACCCCTTTTCCCGAGGATTGACTGGTTGTTGGTAGTTTTTTTGTTTTTATTTTTATGGTAAGAAAGGCCTCGTACCTCTGATAGACGATCGTTGCATCTTACAATTGGTTTCTCCTAATGTTCTAAATAATTTCTTGTACACATTTCTAATCACTTGTTCAGTTCTAGGATGTTTTAGGAATTTTATATTGACTACGAAAATATTAATCGATTGTCGTAAATCGAAAAATTTCAAAATTTAAAGTTATGTATTGCAAGTCTAATTTGCAATACGTTGATATTGAAGCACACATTATTTATGGATTTCAAATGTTTTAAGCAGAGATCGACAAATTTGCATTCAAATTTTTTTAAATCATTCAAATCAAATCAAATTAAGTAAAAATTGTGTTTTTTTTTTTTTGAGCAATAAAAAAACACTAAAACTTTATCAATAAAAAAATAATTATTTCAATCCAGATTTTTAACAAAATCAATTTAGTTCATTTTTCATTAAATAAATTGACCAAATAAAATCAAAATTATCAAGGAGAACGATTGTTGTTTATTTAAATTTCAACAATTACTCCCACTTGCATTAATAATTCCAAGAATCGAAAAAAATTTGAATATGCAATGAGTTCCCTCAGCATTTCTGGGAATTCGCATTATTTTTGTATAATTTGCAGCTGAGCTGACAGTGCAGCAACAATGGCAACCCTGCTCGCTGTACGGCCGAGAATTCAATTTAGCCATTTAGGCGTCGCTCGCCGCAACTTAATCGCAGATTTTCCAAGCCGCTCGCAATCTCGATCGCCCATTCCAGCTTCCCCCGGTCCCCACCTCGGCCTCCTTCGTCTTCCACCGCCTGCGCCTGCTCCTCCTGTCGTCGTCCACCCCCACCCGGCGCCGCGGCCGCCCTCGACGGGCGACTCCAGCCACTTCAGGAGGCGCTGCAGCGTCGAGAGTGCTCACGAGGCAGTTAACGGAGAGGACGTCGTCGTCGTCGTCGTCGTCATCGCCGTCGTTGTCGTCGTCGATGCGGTTTCCTGCGTTTTCATCTTCCCAACGATCGAGTCCCCAATCCGGCCCTCCACCCCCAACCCCCTCCGGACACAAACGGGTTTGTGCTTTATCTGTGGTCGTGATGCACTCCTCGACGTCGCCATCGCCATCGCCGTCGCCCCCGCCGCCGTCGTCAACGTCGTGGCCGTCGTCGTCGTTGTTGCTGTGGCTTCTGAGCCTGTGGATGCTCCTGAAGCTGCTGCTGCTGCTGCTGCTGCTGCTGCTGCCGCTGTGCTCTTCGTTGTTGTTGTTGTATTTGTTGCCGTCGTTGGCGCTGCAATGTGGCCGAGTTATCGTGGCAGCAAATCGGAAAACGAATAAAGTGAATTTTTGCGCTTTTTTACTGCGTTCTCTCGCTCGCGCTCTCTCCCTCTCTCACACACATACACTCGTTATCCACGCTCTCGCACACACACGCGGACACCCAGATGCACATGCACTTGTCCACCACCACCACCACCACCATTACATGTGCATCTGTATCGTGCTCCGTTCCATTCGCCGCACGCGGAAGAAACGGTTCCCGCCTACATGGGCCTGATGAGGCGGCTGACGACGGCAACCACGCCAACAACAACAGCACTACCGCAACAACACCATCGACCAATCGACCAACAACGATGATGGCGATGGTGATGGTGACGGTGATGGCGATGGTGTCGATGCCGGAGTTGGAGGGCTCGAAGGAAGCCGTCTCCGAGGCTTCTCAAGTGTCGATTGCGAGCGAAGGGTGTCCTTTTTCGCTTCTTCTTCTTCTTCTTCGTGTCCCCCCTCTGCTCCCTCTTCTGCTTGTTCTTCCCCACACGAGGATGTGCTTCCGGCGGAAATGTGAGAAGTTTGCATATTTCGCAAAAACCTTCGAGAAATCGATTCGAGATAACTTCGAACATTATTATATCAAAAATCGTCATTAGCCGAGGAATTGTTTACGAACGTCTTCTTGTTTAGGAGAAAAATATTGGGGAATTTGTTTCGAAATTAAAAATGACTAAAAAACAAAAAATGTATAATCATGTCCATTAAAAATAATCGTTTAATCAGACGAGACAATGGAACAACCGGTATTTGTTATTGCCAAGACGCGAATGAGTTTCGAAAATTGATTATTCAAATTAAACAAAATCGTGCAATTAAAACGAGATCAATTAGAACCATTGAAAGGCTGCGAGTTCAAATCGCGAAATCTCATCACTTTTGGCAAATTATAAAAATTAAAAAAAACAAAAATTAAATTGAGATGAACATCACTTTTTCATGATGTCAAATGATTCAATTCGTCGGAGGCCTTGATAAGAGCGTTCGATATAAAAAGAAATGTGAATAAAAAGCCAATAAAAGGCGAGATGATCCATAAAAAGGCTTTCGTTTAGATAAATATTTCGCCATAGCCCACACAGAAGACGAAAAAATTCCGGCGAGACAAAAGCCCGAAATGGGTCTGAGTGGAAAACGCGAATTCGGCATCCGCTTTCTTAATGTCCGAGCATCACATAAATTATTGTCAACGCAGATACAGATACATTTTAAAGCGATTTTATCACCGCATTCAATCTTTGAAATTATTATCTTTGCCGACAATAAAACAAACAAAAAAACAAAACCCAAAATGTGTAGATGTTTTTTTAAATTTCACACTCCAAGACAATGGCAAATATTTATCGCAGGAATTCGAATGAGAGAAAGAAAACGTCGCGATTTCAGAGAGCGATTTTTAAGACTTGGGCTTGAATGAGATTTTGTATGAATGTGAATGGGAGAAAGAAATAAAAAATATGCCAAAATTATGATAAGTAAAAATAATATCGACGTCTAGAGAAATGAAGAAAATTCTCGTTTTCTTTCCTAATATTCAAATGTATTCAAAAGCAGTCGTTAGTTTGATCTGGAACTTTAAATTTAGAAAGTTCTCTCAAATTTGTTTCAAATTAATTATATAAAATAATCTGAAACTTTTTAGATTCCGTATATGATATAATTTTGACTCAAATTACAGGATAAAAATAGGATACTTTTCTTATATGAAACATTTTTGAAATACCAGCATTTCAAAATTATTTCTGCAGATTTTGTTTATTAATCTTAAATTTTTGAAATTCTTCTTCTATAAAACTTTGTTTGCATAAATATGATATATTATTTTTTTCAAATATGTATAATATTTGAAATTTTTGAAAAATGTTTTCAAAATGATTTTTTCTGACATTTTTTTATTTAATATTTCGAATTTATTTTATGATAAAATTTTAACTCAAATCAAATGCCTTCAAAAGTTTACAATTTCAGAACGTAGATTAGAGAGATTTTTAATTTTTAATTATTCTTGTTTCAACATTGCTTAATTCAACTGATTGAAATTTGCGTTTCATTTTCGGCTTTGATAATGTGCTTTGAGAAGATTTCAGGGCAGAAACACTCGAGTACCAAACGACGGCAACAACAACAACGGCGATAATCTGGAGTTCGAAAAGCAGCCCTTATCTGGGAAAGATATCGCTGTTGGAACTTTTGCACCAATGCCAGAGGGGCTCCACCTCCCCTCGCCCTCCTCCCTCCGCCCGACTCCACCGACCTCGCAAACGGTCTTCGGACCGGCTCCGACTCCATGTTTCGCGCCCATTAAAACCCCCAGCGTAATCAGCAAATAATAAAAATACAACCACCACCACAACAACAATGGAAAATGAAATAAAGAACAACAAGAGAAAAATTATCGCGAAATAATGTGTAATAAAAAATTCAAAGATAAGGAGCCAAATGGAGTGAACGAGAGAGAACGACAGAGAGCAAGAGAGTGAGTGAAACAGAAAAAAAATCCCTTATCGGAGTAGAAATTTATTTTGTGGGCGTTGCTAAAAAACCGAAAATGTTATTAAGATAAGATTTCGGGCAGTTCGTATAATTTCATACTTATTTGGTTTTAAAGTTTTTCGAAAAATCTAGAAGAAAGAATTTATTTCGGAATCATGCTAATCGACTCTGGAACTTTTGGGAACTCCCATTTTAATTCAAGCTGATGCTGCTTTAGCATCACTTTCTATTTTTACACTAATTTATTTTCTTCTCCAAGCTTCATTTGAGAGAATTCTATGGTCACGTCTTTGATATAAATCTGATGGAAATTTCATTCCGTTCGTTAAATGCATCAATGTATGATCTTTTTTTTCGTCCCTCATTTTTTCCACCTCCACCAGACGGTCCGAGTTCAGGACTGCGTTTCTCGACTGCACCTCATCAAATATTCCGCGTTCATAACTTAATTTAAAAAGGTGCCGGAAACGAGCACGGAGCGACTCCATTTTTGACATAGAGTGATGATGGAGTCGCTGCGACTCCTAATTCTACTACTTTTTCCCCCCAACTGGGTCCTGTGCAGTTGCCCGAATCGCCATCGACCGCCGACCGAGTCCACGGCACGCAATGGTGGGAGAAAAGTGGAAAAAATTCGTGGTAGCAACAGTCGTCCAGTGGCTGCTGCAATCATTAATAACGTCACAAATCCGATCGGAATGTCAGCAAAACATTTGGCTTTTTCTCACTTCTGACAGCTTGTTTCCTCCGACTGACGTCTCTACCTTTTCAACCCCTCTAGCTCGACTCCTTTACCCCCATTTTAGCCGCGTTTGGGCACGCTTTCTTCCCTCTCTCCCCACAATGGCTACCGCCGCCACTTTTTCGTCTATGCAATTCCCCCATCTACTGTGCTCTGGTTGTGCTCTTTTAGTACTCTTTTATTGGCGTTGTTTAATTCCGTTTTGTTCGTTCGGAATCGTTTGGCTGCGATTTTAGCCACGTTTTAATACGTTTTGCCACATAACGACATCTGGGCAGATCTGATAAGTTCCACTTTAATTGACATGCAAACACGTTGGAAATACGTTTGAAATGTACATTTTTCAATATTTCATATGTGTGCATATGGCTATCTCTATAGGTAATTGTTTCGATCATCGGTGTATGCAGTGATAGTAATCACAAATTAAATACCATTTTAAATATAGAGGTTTATTTGTGGTTTTATTTTCTGATTATAGTTCAGTTGGAGTCGATAGGGATGCTCGACAAGGTGATAAAATATAAAAACGCTAATTTTGAAATGCAAATAATGAATAAGGTGTTGATGTTTTATCAGCAAGTTTGCAGCCGCACGAGATGAACCAAATTAAATTACTGATCAAATTAAAAAACCGATTGTGGAAAACAAAAAATACTTGTTTTACTTTCCCCTTGAAATTCCTTAATGGAAGTTTTTATATCGAACCATGGATGAAACTATCATGATATACCTTATCCCTCAGTTCCATATATGAAACATTTCAACCTGATTTAGTTATAATCAGAAAGATTTAGATATCCAAAATCTCGAAAAAAAAATTTTCGAAAAATCTCAGAGTAAATAATTCTAAGATTTTCTTCTCTAAGTTCAAGCGATTACACTACTTTATAGAGAAATTGGAGAAATTGAACTAAACAAAACTATTTTCTTGCGATCCTGCGAGATCCTCGTTAGAACCGAGAGTGCATTTTCCAACATCCAGCAACAACTGGTTCGCATCGCAAACGCCCTACCACAAAAGCCCGATGGGAATTACAAAATCCCATCATCGAAATTTAATTAACTCCCTCAAGCGACACAAAAGGATCCTACGAGAAAAAACTTCCTAGAGAAAATTGAAAATCGAACTGAAAACGTGAACAAGAAAATCAAAACCATTTAACGAGAAAATTTTTTACAAAAAACTTGATTTCAAAAAGTTCGAGATAGAGTGAGAGAGACAGCGCCAGAGAGAGACAGAGAGGCAGAAAGAGAAAAGGAGAGAGAGAACAAGAGGAAGCGAAGGCACGTTGGTGGATTCTAGTTCTCATGCGATTTGAATTCGCGCGAATTTTTCAATTCTATTTCGCCAGTATTTGCCTATCTAAGATTTTTATAGCGCGTACAGCAGGAACAACAGCAGCAACAACAACGCCAACAACGACAGCAGATACAACAATAATATACAGGAAAAAGAAGAAGAGCCAAAACTATTTTCCCTCCAAAGAGAATCGCGTGCCTGGCCAGACGGAGAGTCGTGTCGAGGCCGTCGTGGAGTCCGTCCGCCCGTCGCCCGTCCGTCCGATGGACGCGTATGCGATGATGCATCCACCAAGTGCAGCGCCGAGTGTGCAGCACAACAACAACAACAACAACAAGCACACAGGGACAAAAACAACGAGCAACCTTTGGTGGGACGGACAGTTGGACAGACGGACGCGGCGGTATCATGGAGTGCGAATCACCGAACGGGTAAACGAAGCAAGGTAAGGTGTTTTTGTTGTTGTTGCTATTGTTGTTGTAGTTTTTGTTGTTATTGTTACCATTCGTATTTGCTTCTTGTTGTTATTTTTCGTTCGACTCTCTGTTATCCTTGCCGGAGAACGAAAACGTATGCAAGTTTCCACTGTATCTGCATTTGACCAATCGCGTCGGCAACAAACGAACCCACCCCGCACCACCACCACCACCCGTCCCTTTTCCTCCGCCCCTCACTCACTCCCCCTACACCACCTCCTGCTCCCGCTCCTCCTCCTCTCCACCCTCCACTATCCAGCCCAATCGCTACCAGAGAGAAACGAGCTCTGGAAATGAGTTCGGAATCTCTGGAGCGGGCCTCTCCTTCGGTCAGATGCGTGGAGAAGGAACCTTTCCACCAATTCCGATGATGATGACGATGCTGGTGGTGGTGGGGCTGGTGATGATGGTCGTGTTGCTGGTGTCGGATATATTGATGCATACGATGATGGTGATGGTGATGCGGAGGCCCGGAGTGCGAAGATCGAATGTCGAGGGCGATGGGAATGACGCGAAGGATCTGCGGAATGCGAAGGATTTACGTAGCAATGAGAGATGATGATGATGATAATGAGAAAGGAACGCGGAGGTTGTGCTCCAGAATGTCGGGGGTTGGGGAAGGGAATGAGAATGGGAATGAGGATGAGGTTGAGGATGAGGGAGATCAAGAAGATGAATTTGATGAAGTGTGAGTTGTGCTGTAACGAATGGAATGTTCGGTTCAGTGTGGAGAATCTTTCGTTTCAGTGGATGATGGGACGGGTTAGGGTGAGTAAGACGAATGTAAATATTTTGAAGACACCAAACGATGTGACGTTGTGTCGACATGGTGTATGGAATCAGGACGACCGAAGCTACTGATATTCTTATTGAAAATCATTTTCTAAAATGATGATGATGGCTCCTTAGCATGGAACAGCGAGAGCCACGGTGATGGTGATGACGATGAGCAGCACCGAGCGCCTCCCCAGATCGACGATCGGAGGAAGAAGAATTTCCACCACCGACACCAGGCTCCAGATTCCTCCGCGAGATCTGCTCCAAAGCGTTGCAGCTTCTGGCCATTTACAGCGGGCGATCCATCGACAGCCGACCGCCTCGTCTGCCCAGCCAAACGGCCGCCTGGACGACCGATCGCCCAAACGATCGAGCGACCGAGGCAAAGAACGAAGGAACGAACGGGCGATCGAGCGAGCGAGCAAACGACCAACCGATCGATCGATATGGCAACGCTCAACGATCCGTGAAAGTGTTATAATGCACCTTCGTTTCGCTGCGTCGACTTCTCATTGCTGTTGTTGTTGTTGTGGTTGGTTCTTACTGATGCACGTTTCCTGGTGGTATCGTCGATGTGCTGAACGAAGAACCTGCAAAGTTGGTTTTGCCATGGTTTTTTATTTGATTTGCTCTTGCTCTGGGCTCTGGTTTCGGTCCGTTTCTGCCGTTGGTGGCGATGGCAGAGATGATGTTGGTGATGTTGGCGGTAGTGTTGCCTTCGTTTCTACCAAGATTACCCACTCACTCACATCGTTCTTTTTGTGTTGTTCTTTTATTGTTCTTCTTTTTGAGATTCGTTTCTTTTTGATTTTGTGGCTCTCTTGTGTTTACGTATTCCCCGATTTCCTTGTAAATCGGTGCTGCGCATCTTTTTGCGAAGAAGAAATAATCTGATTGCAAGTGCAGTCGGAATTAGTTCTTATTCTTATTTTAGGTTTATATACCCTGGATGCAACCGACCAACAGAGCAACCAGCCTTCACCAGCCAACCAACGAACCAACCAACCACCGATATCTTCTGTGGAAATCACCTGTTTATGACTGGCTTATGGTTAACTCTCTTATCGACAATCGGCGATCAGTCGAGAGTAGTGGAGCTGTTCCTGCTGTTAGGATTGTTGGTGTTGTTCGTGGTGGTATTGTTGGTGTTGTTGTTTTTGTGATCTGCGAAACATCATGCGGTTATGTGTAAAACTGTTACCACAGACGATATGCAATTAAACCACTTAAAATAATGATAACTTGTTATTAGGAATGATAATCGTTAGCAGGAGTTCCTAACCGAACTCTAACGACTAGTCGCGACGACTAGTCTATATTTTGGTCTCCGTTTCATGTACGCAGTTAACGTCTATCATGATGACTGTTACACGAACTCCATATTTTAGTTGGTTTGGTTTTTCCACTCCTAACACAATTCCTACAATTAATCCTATCGTAATCCTACTACCGACTATTCAATCCGTTCTATATCCTACACGAATGTTAAGATCTTATAGATCCCAAAGAGGAAATTCTATAAAAACCTCTCTACAAATCATATGTTTCCCAGTGGATCCACTGGGAAACATATCCACTTCTCATGGGCAATGGCAATAGACAATTTTTAAGTCCTTTTAGAGATCTCTTTCGTATGCACCAGACACTGATTTAATGAAATCTCCCTACTCTCTATTCCGCTCTCTGCCAACAACATCGCCACGATCGAGCAATCCAGACCAACGATCCTCAGCTTAATTAAAATGTTTAACTACAGTCGGAGGAAGAGATCGTGCTGATGATGTTTAAAGTTAAGTTTCGAAAGGACCGCCAATGGAAGTGAGTGAGTGAACGGTAAGCATTGAAAGGGAATGTCGGAAGAATAAGGAGAAATACTACAAAAACAAAAAATAATGCCCAAAATCGAAATCGACAAACGAGTAACTGACCCTTAACCAAAGAGTCATCGCCGATGACGATGACGATGAAACACCCAGCAGCTTCTCAAAACACCATAAACCAAAGCGAAGGAAACCACAAGCCACCAACGGAGACACAACTGAAATGAAGCCCGAACAGACGAGACCGACGAAAGACAACCCAGAGAGAATCGTAGAGCGAAAGAGAAAGAGGGAATGAGAGAGAGCACAAGCCAAAAATCGTCGGGCCAACTTCTTCATCGGTGACGAAGCCAGGTGAAGTGAGGCAAGCGAAGCCGAGACAGCTGTTTAATTCGTGCTTGTAACTATTTTATTTGTACAAATTGTTGGTGTTCACCCGAGTCACAGGCAGCCAAACAGTCCGCCAACGAGCCAGTCACCCAGTCAGTCATTCACAGACTTCCACAATCGCAGTCTCCCTAGCCCAACCGGGCTGATGCCGATGCCGACTGCGACTCGCGATTCTCTGTCTACAGCTCGAACGACCGAGTCTGTCTGTCTGTCCTGGCTGGTAGGTTCGTTGGTTGGATATCAGTCTTGGCGTTGAGGTGCCTGTATATCTGACTGTGTCTCTGTCTGTCTTTCCGACCGACCGCTTGGTTGTCTGTCTGGCGGACTGACCTTTGTGAACTGACACGCTCGAGCTTGTGGTAATAACGTAGAGAAATATTTAAGTCAGGAAAATTAACACCTTTGTGAAGATTGTGCAGACCGATTTCCAGACGATGGTATTGAAGTCTGCACCTTCCTCTTCCTCCTCCTCCTCGTCCTTCTCCTCTTGCTTCCCTTATTTTGATGCTGCTGGGATGTTGTTGCTATTGTAGTTGTTGTTACTATTGAAGACGTGGGAGGAGTGCAAATAAAGTGAGGAAATTTCCAATTGTTAGCAGCAATATTTTTGTAGTTAATACGGTTGATGTTGGTGCAAGTGTTGTTGCTGTTCGAGTTGTTATTTGAGCAATGGGCTTAGTTCGAGAGATGTGATTGATGATGCTATATATATGGGGTGTTGCAGGGAGATCTCCTTTGTCCCATTGGCTACAGATGAAGTGAAAGAGATAGAAAAACTATTCTGACCTCTCCTCCCTCTCCACAACGCCCCTCAGAACACTGTGGTAAATCTTTAAATTTCTTTCCTCTACCAAGAAATTATTGAGATTTTTCTCAATTTAAATTAGATTGTGAGCGGTTCTAGTGTGAGTTTGGGGTTTTGCGGAAGCCTTCCACAATCTTTCCTAGGAATTTCCACAAGCCATTGGGGTTGCCATCACTCCACCTCTTTCACTCCTGATTGGTCTCCCTTCTTCTTGCTCACTCTCTCGTCTCTGACAAGCTTCGATGATGATCTGCTCTTCTCATTCTGGGCGTTTGCATTTTGTGTCTGTCCGTCCATCGATTTGTCTGCTAGCCAGGCAGTCTGTCTATCCGCCAGGTTGTCTGTCCGCCCCCTTGCCTCCCCAACCATCCATCTGTTCGGCTGGCTGTCTGTATGTCTCGTTCGACTGGGCCTGCTGCCATCGCCATCGTGCCGAACACCATTATTAGCTTTAAATACACCAATGAGAGTGAGAAAAACCACAGTTTCGCCACCATCGGTCCATCGCACATCGGATGGGTATCGCGCACCGACGACCGACAACCGACAACCTCCGACCGATGATTGTGTTCACGAAACAATTGCTTTGTTTTTACCATTTTTGTGCAACCAAACAAGATCCCATCCCGATTACGGGAAGGGAAGTTTTTCAACTTGCCAGTTGGAGTGCTTTGGAGTGTAGACGACGAAGACGCAGAAGAAGAAGAAGCCTCTTCTCAGAAGTTCTCTTCGCGCTTCTTCGTGGCTGGGCGTCGAGAAGCCAGCCAGGGTGGGGCGGTGGTTCTCAAAGAGATCGACGAGGCTCGTTTAGATTCAGAAGGTGGACAGAATAATGAAGTGCATAATGAAGATTACGAAGGTCATGATGAGGCTGATGATGGGAACGAAGTGAACGTTGATGATAATAAGGGGCTGCTGCAGGGAATGCTGAAGGTTGAGGTGATAAGAACGATGGGAATGAGGCTGAGAGTGGGAATTATGAAGACCATTTAGAAGATGCTGTTAATGATGTGAAAGACAGTGGTAATGATGATCATATTCAGTAGGATGGTGAGTGCAATACGGATGATGACGGCAGTGATATTCGAATAGAGATCATAATGATGAAAGTTATAGACTTTATAAAGGGAACGAGTATATAAGATTCATGAAAGTACGATAATGATAATGAAGATTAGCCAATGCGATCACAACCTCAATTAGGATGATCATGACGAAATTCCTTTCGATGGTGATGATCAAATCGAAAATGAAGAAGCCCCATTTAGTACGAATTCTTCTTGACCACATGTATTTCGGTATCTGACATCCGCAAAGAGTCGGACATGCTCACGAAAATACCTATCAAGTACAAGATCAAGAGGGCCCGCATTGTGATGATGGTAGAGAACAAGATGTTTCCCATGCAAACATTACCAGTTGCTAATGTTTTCTCATTTCGAAAAGTTCTTTCCTGTCATGATCTCTTTCATCAAACATCGTACCGAATACATAAATACGAAATACCGAACACAAACTCCTTCTCCAGCAAAGAATTTCACCTTTAAACTACACTTTTTCCACCGTATTCCAGTTCATCAAATCTCAGGTTCGGTCACCAAAGATGACTCATAACGAAGATGACGGTGATGCAGGATGGTGGAGATGCAGATAAATTACAAAGTTGTTATGAGTAGGGTTTCGAGATCATGTCGCATATTCTTGTTGTATGGAAGGATAAGGACGTGAAATGATGAGGTGTTCATGCGCTCATCCATACTCCAACCGCATTATCACAATTGCTCGTAAAGTTCCCGCAACATCGCTACCATTATCACCATCTTCTCCAGCAGCTGAAAGCTACAATGGCAACAAAAGAGCAACAACATGAAAGACTACCAACACACATATCAAGCAGCGACGACACCATGTATGGTGAAGAATTACCAACCAACCATACCGCAATAAGAACAACAACAGTAACCACGAGATCTCTAGCATATGTGACAACAACAAAACCAGCATCGTAAAAAACGTACCGGCAACAACAAAACTACCAGCAACATCTCGCAGAAATATCTGCGGAGATTCCAAACAAATGAGTTTAGCAATCGAGCAAATAGTTATGCGGCCCATTAGAGGGCACAGGGCGCACAACCTCACAACGCGACACCATGACCACGCTGACGTAGATAGGACGCGGGGGCGAAGCGAGAGAAGTAAGCGAAAGAGACGAATGCGGAGTGGCCGGCAAAGAAGACGACGACGACGGCGACAACAGCGGAAAAGAGGACTGAGAGGAAGATGGCGCGGGGTTTAAAACGTGCCTTCCACCTCCAGCAGAACCCAGCAGTGAGTTTCCTAAGGTAGCCACCAACTGCGATCGGTGAACCAGCCGTAGCTTCGAACGTTGCACTGGACCGGCGGTGGTGGTGGTGCGGAATCGTCGACCGGACGGTCGGTTGGTCGGTCGATCGATCAGACCAACGCTACGACGTTCCGTTCCGACCGACAGTCGTTGAATTGGTTGCCTGATGGTTGTTGGATGGTTTATTCGCCGGTAGAAAGGAAGTCGGTTAGTTGTCGTTGCACTGGCCCGAGCCACACGGCATAATGTGAATTAGACACGATTCGTGATTTATGAGGTGCGAATTGCACCGAAAACAATTTTTTAGTTTTATTAAATTTCGATGTGCCGACGATTCTCGCTGCCGCGGCTGTTTCTCATGATGAAGCTAGTTATGGTTGCTAGTGGTAGAGGTAGCAGGGAAGAGTCAGGGATCAGGCTGATGCTAGTAGTAGTACTTAAGACCAGTTGAGGATAGCTGTGGCTAAGGATAGCTCTGGTTGTGTTTGGTGACGGTTGGAGTTAGTTAGGCTCGAGCTTAGTTTGGCTTGAGTTGGTCGGTAGGTTGTGGCGAGTTTGTCGGACGGCGGGTGTCGATCGTTTGGTGCTGTATTGTTGAAATCATTGGAAGGACTCGGTGCGATTTGGTCGCTTGTTTGTAGCCCGTTTTTTTGTCGTCTACTTCTTCTTTAGGAGTCATTCGTAGATCGAACGCGCGACCCCGGATGATGGTGTTATTTTGTAGTGGTTGTTGTTGGTAAGGTTGCAATGTTGACTTCAAGATGTACGATAAATATTTTCGGTTTTCAACTCGTTGTCTTTGCAAGCCTTCTCGTGGTTGTTGTTTTTCTTGTTACTATTATTGCAATTGTTGTTATTCTTTTTGGTGTTACCCTTATTGCCGATTGATGATCATGATTACGATGTGTCATTATTATTAAACCAAGTGCGAATTATTGTTGAATGTTTCTCCGCCGTCTTTCCTTCTCTTTCTTCTGCGTTTTCTCGACTTCATCCTCACCTTCATCATTGGCAATCGAATTCCCGATTCTCCACTCTCCACCATGTAATTGTGTTTCCAATTAGTTTCGTCGGCTGCTTTTGTATTGTTTTTGTTTCTACCCATTGTAGTTGTTTCTGTTGTCTTTTTGTTCTCTTTATCTAGCTATTGTTTTTGTTTCTCAGCCAGAAAGGTTTATAGCTGTTTGCCTAGAGCTGGGAATGCAACGGTACAGTAAAGGTGTTGCTGCGATTGAAAGGTGTGAACTGATCACGATTTTCCCGCTCTCTCACTTCCTCTCTCTCTCCCTAGCTCTATCACTCGTTTGTGTTCCTCTGTAGTTTTTGCAAGAAAACGCAAATAAAATTCACAGAAATAATGACATAGACATGAGGTGTTAACAGTTACCCAGCGGTATACCTCGGCGGCCCATGATTAAATATCCCTCGCCGCCTTATTATGGCACCAAATCATGTTGACCCACAAATAATGAGGGGTCACCGTGATTTATGGCGTTGTGCGATGACGATGGCGAGTATGACACAGCGCTGTAATAGAGTTTGGAGGAGATCTGGGAGAGGTCTTGATCTCGTGACGGGGTGGACAGGGTGTTCGAAGTTCGACCAAAGTGGGAAAAGATAGTATGACGGTATTATAGTATAATTTTATAATAACGATCGTTAGCAAAGGATATGAAATCTCACCCGCGTCATTATTCTTATAACTTAAAGAAACTCAGCCTCATATGAGGAAAACACACTTTAATATTAAGGATTCTTTAGAAATCTTCACAGAAGAAACTCACAGTAGCATCACTAATTAATCCTACGGAAGTTGTAATAAAAGAAGTTATGTATTAAGGAAATAAATTTGATGGAATAATGTGGGAAATATAATAAATGAAAAATACGAATGCAATGAAACTTAAACCACGTAATCCTACGGACTTATCAGGAACCCCACATCGATCTCTCGGATCGAGAAAACACAGCACAACCGGGAACTCTGTAGGTCAGTTCCCGGTAAGCAATGATTTCTCGGTAATAAACGATCGCCACCGATCAATCGGTTTGAGTGGATGCCAAGACAACGAGAAGCCAAGGAGTAAAAACAAAAAACACAACATACACCAAAGCAACGAAATCAAAGATAGAGCGAGCGAGCGAGCGAGAGAAAGAGTTAGCCAGAGATTGAGAGGGGGAGAGAGAGAGAAAAGCACAAGCTATAAAAATAACCGATGCGATCAGCTTTGAATGCTGCTCAACGTCGCATATTAACATTGTAAAGTTGAGTCCTCGACAAATACTCGGAATTACGGAACGAGATAAGAGCGAAAATTGTTTAGGAACGTAGAAAATATGCAGAGAGATAAAATTTCGCTCGCTCGCTCACTCATTCGCCTCACTCGCCTGCGCGTTCGCTCCCTCTGCCGTTTGCATACATAAATGCACTCCATTACGACAGGCTGGTACGCCCCAAACACACAGGCAGTCACATGTACAATCCACACATAAACTTGCGATCCACAATTTCAAGTGCGCAAATGTCCAACAACATGGGAAGGAGACGAAGGATGGTGGGTTCGAATTGAGGGACGGCGATTAAAATGGAGAAATTCAATGAAAACAAATTAACCGCGACGATTATTTAAATACAATAATAACAGCTGAATGACAACAACAAAATAGCAACGACTTAAATAACAACAATAAAAGAAGATCGCCAGAAATAATGGCAACACTAAAACAACGGCTAAAATGATAACAACTATAAACAACGGCTAAATAAAAACAACTTAAATAATAACGCAGACGACGACTACTAACAAAGATTAAAATAAGAAGAACTAAAGAACTAAAATAGATACGACGGAAGTAACAACAACACAATAAACATATTACTAGAAGCAATAACAACAACAACAACAACGAATTAACAACTATAATAACAATAACAAGCATATCCTACTACCGAAGTCACTCGTGCAATATTTCGAGGTTCCACATGATGAAGTCGGTCCATCGCACACAGGACTGAGGGAGATAGAAAGAGAGTGAGATGAAGAGAGGCAAAACCAGAGAGAGAGGAGAGAAGAGGCTGTGTAGCAAACGATGGCAATGGCGTAGCGATGGAGAGGCGACGGGTTTTTAAAAAGTCGTTGCGTTTATCTCTCCACAGCACTCAGCTAATCTACGAAAATTATCAGCGCAAATGTCTGGGCCACAAGAGTGAAGACCAAGTGGTGGCGGTTGGTCCTGGTGACGAGACGAGGCCAGCCCAGGCCAGACTCGACTCGACTCGACCCGACCATACCAGACCAGACGATAGTGGTGGCTGTGGTTGTGGTTGTCTCCATTTTGGCGCGCAGGATGCACTCTGGCAGTGTACATATGTACATACATATGTATGCTTCGCCAGCCTATCTGTCTGTTTGTCTCCGTGGCACTATCTGTCCATCGTCCGTCCTTCTGTGTGTGCCAGCCTGGCCTCCTTGTGGACTGCGGTCTGAATCATGTGCTCTGGAATGTGAACTGATTGAGCGGGGATTTTTCAAATCTTACATTGCCAGACTCAGGATAGCAGAGAGAGAAAGAGAGAGAGAGAAGCCGAGTGGAAGACAACGTTTTGTTGGAGACATTGTAGAGATTTGTGCATGCCACGATAGGGGACTCCTAGACTCCAGTTGACTAAATGCAGTAAGAGAGAAAGAAAGAAGACTAGAGAGAAAGATATACAAAAGAGGCTTTTAAATAATTACTCCTAATCGTGTAGACTACGGGCTAATCTGATTCAACTTGGGTTTACGCACTGGACCCACTCTCACCCTACTCACCCTAACCCTCCCACTCCACTGCTAACCGAACACCTGTCTGGCCATCTTCGGGTCTCGTAGATTTTCAGATCAACAGAAAGAAACCTGTTGCCCACTCGAGATCATCCGAGGTGGCGACAACGACAACAACGTCCACGATGACGGCGACGGCGACGACTGCCGTCCAGCCGGCGCTTAAATATCGAAACTTCATTTTTTACCTTTCGGTTATCGCGGTGTAAGAACTTGAAAATTTCTTACTTATTGACTCGTTATCTCGATTCATTTGGGGAAATATTCGAGCCGTTAAGGAGCGCCGTCTCCAGTCGCTCCCTGGTCGGCCCATCGTCATCGGCATCAGCGTCGGCGTCGTGGTCGTCGTCGTTGTCGTCTGGCCGATATCGCGGAGTCTCTTCGGACGCTCGGTATCAGAGTCCAGTGTCTCCGGCGACGTCGGTGTCGCGGTGTCCCGAGATCGAGTCGAATGCATTTATAATTTTCGAAATTGATAATTGTTGCGCGTACGCACGCTCTCCACCGCCATCTCGGGCTCGGTCTCTTTCTATCTTTCTATCTCGCCCTCTCGCCAACTCCATCTACGTCTTCGACTTATTCTGTTTTTATCGGTTCGTCTCTCTCCCTGCTATGACTCATGTTCCTTCGACCCGCTCGGTGACTCTGACTCCGACTCTGGCTCTTGCTCGCTCTCAGTTTATCCGTTTGTCTGTCCATCCGTCTGTCCAGCTGGCTGTCTGTCCATCTGTTTGTATGTCTGCCCATCTATCTGTCATTCTTCCTGCTTCCCTCTGGCTTGCTCGTTTGACCACCTTCTATCTCCCCCAATCGCGCTTTCCTTCCCTGTCCCTCTATTGCTCTTTCTCTTTATTGGCCTCCCTCTCTCTCTCTCTCTCTCTATCGCTCTTCCTCTCCTGCTCGTTCTTGCGGCGCTGCCATGATATATTGAAGGCGGTTTGCCTTTATACTCGGCTTATCTGATCATCGCATCTTGAGTGCTGTGGCTCCATATTTCCGTCGGGGGTTTCAGATCGAGTGACAAGTGTTATTTTTGTGAAGTTGTATTTCGAATATTTTTCATGGCGGGCCTCTCGACCCTTCCCCCTCCCTCCCTTGCTTCCTCCTCCAACCACCGTCCATCCATATGTCCGTCTGTCTGTCTGTTCATCCATCGCCTGCCATCCGCCTGCCTTTCTGGGTGTCTGCGGTATTGCGATAAGCCTATTTAGGACAAATTGATTATGGACTACTCTAAGCGAGTGGGTATTTGTGTGTTTTTCGTGAGTGTGTGTGTGGATTTAAATTGATTAGTGTTTGGAGAGTTTAACTAATGTAATTATTGCGATAACGCTTAATTGCTCAGGCAGAGTAGATTTTGAAATTTCTCATAGACTTTATACTCACGACCGGGAAGACACTTGTGGGATCGGCGGCTTTGACTGGAGCTTCCCGGGAGGTGGGAGGTATAACTAACCTGCAATGAAGAAGAAAAAAGTCATCATAAATTGTTCAAAGACTGCCAGAGTCATAGATTCATGGATGGATACATCTAAAGGCTAAATTAACAGAAACTGAACGACTAACTTTATGTGCCTACTTAATTTCCCCTCAACATTACAAGAGCAGTGACAAAAAATACGAAAATCATCAGGAGAAGAACGAACAGAGAAAAAGGTGAGACAAAAGATATCGCTATCTCAATCAACAATAAATCAAAAATGTTCTACAACTTAGGCAGAACTTTCAAAACAACATTGTTATACTTTGGGAACATTGTGTATTTTTTCGATGACTGTGATTGACCGTGTTTTAATTTTCGCCTACAACAACCACAGTAACAATAACAGCAACAACATCGCCTACTAGGTTCTTGTATCTAAATATCTGAACATCGATCTAACTTGTGGATGGTATCGGTGGATTCCATCTCTTGTGCTCGAAACCAATTGGAATCCTGATAGCTGGAATCGAGAAACAGCAGCAGATGAGGAAACGCACAAACGAAGACGAAGATCGACAGATACGAAGAGCAAGATACTGAGGAAAGAAGGAGACACTGGGTGGGAGAGAAAGAGGGAGGTAGCCGAAAGTGAGCAACTGATAAGAGACAAATGGCGACGGTTTAGGGGGCGAATGGGATCCGGTAGGTTGCTCAGAGGTTGGATGACATTTCATTTCAAATTAACTGGAACAATCTCGGAATTCTGCTCCTCCCGGTATTGTTGTCGTTATTATTGTATCTGTTCTCAGGGCTTCTGTTGTTGTTCCTGCTGTTGCTCTGGCTGTTCCTGCTTCAGCTGCTCATGTTGCTGTAGCTGCTTTGGCTGTGGCTGCTGCTGTTACTCTTGCTGATAGCGCTTCAAGTCAAGTACTCGACTCCAGCACCGTATCTTGAGAAGCCTATCGCCCCAACATCGCTCACTCCACATCTGGGAGGAACATGCCCGGAGTAGCTATGAGATACTTGTACAATCTCAACCCTACCCTATCCGACTCTACTCAACTCGACTCGATGCGATTCGTAAGATACTCTTGAATCTCGGAACACCAACCGAGAGCCACCAGCTTCGTTCTCTGAGTGTATTTTTCCAGTTGTTGTTGTTACTGCTGCTGCTGCTTCTGTTGATAGGCGTCTTCTCGTTGTCTTCTTGGTTTGTATATTATTTTGATAATTTCATGATTTATATTGTTGTTGCTATTGTTATTGTTGTTGTTTTGGTTATTAATATTGAACCGTAGCATTGTCAACAGAGGAAGAAATCCTATCGGCACCAAAGATCGAGGTCATTGCTGTAGGAGACATCGACATGGGAGATGAAATCGATTGGATTGCGAACGCGAATGAAGGAAGATAAAGCGCTTCCTGTACGCCCCGATAAGGAGGGCGTATCGACGCAATTACGTCGAGGAATCGAATCGAGTCGCATGAACTAATGGTTCTCAGAAATTTACCCTGCCTCGGCGATGACTCAAGTCGAGATGAGTCGATAATTCCGGGGGGCGGAGATTACGACAGACTTCGACATTGGAGATCCAGTGGGCATTTCAGGAAAACATTATGCGAATTGGTATGAAAAACAGATCATCGAATATGGAAAATGAAGAAAATTTAACAATTTTAGTTTTAGACTCGATAATATAAATAGATAGGGGAAAATAGAAAATACAATTATTCGAATCACTGGAATTACTTAATGATACAGAATAATGGAATTAAGAATTAAATAACTTGATTACATTTAAATTAATAAAGCATTAAAGAATTGTTACCCAATTTCTACAATTAACGTTTTGAAAACTTAAAGAATAAAAAATTCGTGCATGTTACACTCATAGCATAAGATTACATAAGAAAGAACATTAAAAACTAAAAATAAAATAAAAATAAAACAAAATAATTAGAATAAATAATTACGAAAACCACTTTAAAGCATATATTAAAAAATAATATTAAAAATAAAAAAATTTCATAACAATAAATTTTATCAATATATTATCACGAAATTATCTTTATTAAAATAAAGATGTAAATTAAAGATGTGTATTATAAGAATTAAAACAAAAATCAAAATAAAAAATAAAATAAAAATAAGACAAAATAATTAAAGTAAATAATTACGAAAAACACTTAGCAGAATTGCTTAAAATGAATTTAATAAAAAGTAATAATACTTATAAAATTCTATATAGCTAAGAGGCAAAGTGACTTTTGAAAGTATGAAAAATCGCCCAAGAAATTCCCACTTCTCCAGCAGCAATATCAATAACAACAACAGCAACAACACTAACAACAACAATGTGAACAACAAGAAAATCGAAGAGCAACATCCATCCAGCACAATCTGAACACAAAATTGCACGCTTATCTCGGACCCAGTCTCGGCGTCTCGTCTTCCATTATGATGCAAAGATACGGAGCACCGAGTGGGAAGGAGAGGGAGAAGGAGAAATCTCGGAGAGACCTAATCGAATGTCGCCGATGATGCAGGCTCGCTCTTATCACTCCACCTCGGCCTCTACCTCGAGACGGAGTCGGAGCCGACGCCGACGCCGACGTCGAAGACGCAGTCGAAACCGAACGATTACCGAAACAGCGTCAGCGAGAGCACGAGGAAGGGAGAGTCGAGCTCTCCAGTGGTAGATGGATAGACAGAGGAAGCGAATCTCACGATGGAGATGTTGACCATTGAGGAGAATAAATTTACATAGCAACAGCCAGACACATGGACATAAAGACCGACCGACCGACCGACCGACAGAGAGACCAACCGGCGGACGGACGGAGATATCAGCTTCCTGACAGACAGATGGGCCGACCGACAGACGGAGAAACCGACCTCCGGACAGACATACTGTCGGACACAATCGACAGGCGCCAGAAAATATTTCAAACTTGAGCTGCGTGAGCCCAACAGACAAAACAACACCAAGCAAAACAAAACGACAAAGAGCAAGGCTCAAAAATTTATCGCATGCGAGAAATTTCATGACGAACCGAACCGCGGGAAGGATGCGAAGGAAGGACGCATGCGTGCGCACAATTTACAACTTGTCCGTGGCAACGGAAGGTGCGGACATGAGTGAGGAGGCTCACACTTAAGTGTGTTCCTCAGGTTGTTCTTGTGTTTATTTTATTCTTCTCGTTTGCCTTTTGTTCTCCTCGCAGAACGTTAAATGCCTCCCAGTTTGTTCAGTTTAGCAATAATTTCATTCGCTTATGACCGCCGTCTCCCATCCATTCTCCCGATGCACTCTTTCAATTCCTTTCGTCCCCATCTCCCCTGTCGCTCGCTCTGTCTCTCTCTCTCTCTCTCTGTGGCCATTAGTAAATGTGTGCGGGGAAAAATTAATGTTAACAACATGTTTTCTCAGGTGCTCCGCGTGCCGCCGCCGCCGCCCGACTCTGGGTGCACGTCAAGGATCCGGCTACCGAGGGACGCCGGACACGCAGGCCGACACACAGACCGGACGAATCTCACGGGGAGACGGACGGAGGGATGGAGGGCCCGACACACGGCGAGACAGTGGGACAGACAGACGGAAGGACGACCGACCCACCGTCCTTCATCCGTCCAACGAGGACCAGTCGGACAGCCGGCGATCGGCAGCCGTCGGGTGTTCGGTTTCACTGGAGCAGGGCGTCTCAGAGCACCGAGGCAGGGTCCCTCGTCCCCCCTTCCTTGTCCCTGACCGCGCTGTGACGTCGGCCCTCACATGCTCCACAAATGGTTAACATGTTCATTGCCGGAGCTCCGGCGCAGTACGGCAGTAGGTGTTGCTTTGAGCTAAATTTCAATGTAAGCCTCTTAAATGTGAAGGCCTCTGTTCTACCTCTCCCGCTGTTCCCCTCTCTCTCTTTCTTCCCTTCCCCATGCTACGAGGTAAATTGCGTGTCTCTCGAGTTTCTTCTCGTTAATGTTTTCATTAGGTTTTCGAGGTTCATATTTTCATCAAACATTTCATAACCGGAACACATGAACTCGTTCTCATTCCTCTTCTTTTTCTCCTCACTTCTACTTATCCTACTCTTCCCTCATTGACTTCACTCGGTGGCGCTCTCCGTCGTCCTCTTCTCCCGCCATCCTTTTCTTGTGTGTTGGGATTTCCTCTTCCTTAAGTTCGGTCGGTTGGTCCAGCTCGGAGTGTTTCCTCTGGGTGTTAATGATTGTTTGAAGGGTGTTTAATTTTTATGGCCTACCTGTTTCCACTTCACCGGCTTCTTCTTCGACTTCTCCTCCTCTCCGTTTCTGCTCCCGTTCCCGGCTTGTTGGTCTGTTGGCTGTCTGTTTGTCTGTTTGTTTGTTTGTATGTTTCTGTTTTGATTTTGTTGTTTTGTTTAGTTTGCTGTTTATGTTTTATTTGACGAGGTTTCTGTGCTCGCTGGGTTTTATTATTATTGTAGGTGCTGGGTTGTTGTTGGTGGTTTTATTAGTGTTAGTGTTGTTGGCTTTACTTTAGTGTTTCTGGTTTTATTATTAGCGTTGTCGGTTTCTTGGTTTCTGGTGTCGTCTGTTGATTCTTGTCGGCGTCTCAGTTGGTTACAGTAGTAAAGTGTAAACAAACAGGTGCCACGCCACGGTCAACACCTGTGTCGGGCTTTAGGGCATTGGGCTCCTGGCTCCGACCTTCGAAGGAGGCGAAGTCGACCCGTTGACAGGTTGACAGGGGACGCAGTTGGCTGCGAGTTATGGCGGCACCCTTTACGTAATATGGGTAGGAGGAACCCCGAATCATAGTCGACGTATGCGAAGTCGACGTTTCCCTGGCTCCTTCACAAATGCTACAATTTGACTACCAAATTTCCCAATTCCTCTACAATCTGAGGAAGCCTTTCGAATAATCTCAATATAGTGAACGGGTTTATCGCCCGACCGCGAACCCCATTTGAATTCGAAAAACAGCAACCGGGTTTCGACAATTCAACCGAATTTAACCGTGTAATTAGCGAGCTTCGCCTCCTCGCCGTCGCTAGACATTAAATCGGCAATCTCCAGTCGATCCCCGTATTTACAATAGATCTCTTTTTCGCCCTCTCTCCCTCGTCTCTCGCCACGTCTCGTCTCGTCTCGCCTCGTTGGGTTCCGTCTCAACCCAATCCAATCCAATCCAATTATAAATTGATCGCAATGTTCGAGCGAACGTTGCTCATTTTCATTACCATAATTTCGATCGATTTGAGCTGATTTGAAATTGATTCATCGGACGATCGTTCTTTTTTCCAACAGAGGGTGTTTTTTTCTTTTTCATTTTTTATTTTTGTTTTGTTTTGTTTTGCTTCTTCTTTATTTGAGCTCTTTGCAAACGTGCCCGCTCATACCCGCACACACACATACACAGTCACACACATGTGTGTGCCGAGATAGATATCGTCAGTCACACCAACACAGCGACAGACACTTGGCATTGCTGCAGCCCATAATTATTCTACGATCAGCAATCACAATCGCTGATCCCGTCGACCGATATCGTAGAGTGTCTGCGATGCCTGCCACAGCGCGCCGTGCTTAATTTTAATTTCAATTCCAGCTGTAGTTCTTTTTCTCCCCCTCTCCCCCTCTCTCCTTCTCACGCTCTATCCCGGTATCTGTTCGGTTTTCCGTTTTCGCTGTTTATGTTGTTTATTTTTCAGCCTTTTTTATCTGTGATCAATTTTAGTTGCTGATTGTCGAGATTGCTTTTTCGAAATATTTCAGTCGAAAAGATTTTCGCCGGCGATACGCCGAACGTACCGGGGACCGAACACCGGAGACACTGACCGAAATCACTATAGTAGTTTTCGCGTCATTCAAATCAGTCCGGCCATAGCGATGTATGGAATATTTTGTCAATCTCGATCTGATTATTTCTCTCAGTGTCTTCGATTCACTTGAACGTTCTGGAAGTAATTGCAAAATTACAAAAACAAAAATATCTGTTTTCGTTCTGAGCGATTTTGGGTCATTCCCGTGGACGTGGACTTGGGTGAAAAACGTTGATCCCAATTGATCCAAAGCGATGCGATTCGTCTTCCAAACTCCATGGATTGGTCTCTATTTTGTAATTTCGAATTAACGTCTTACAATTACACATCAATTACAAAACGTAGATGACAAACTCATGTAGAGACTCGAAAAATGATTCCTAACTCGGTTATTTTAGGAATTACATCACGTTGAAATTCAGTTCGCATCGGTTCCCTGGACGGAAAATCCATTTTTGTCACCCACACTAACGCAGTCACCGATTTAAGTCCATCGAACCAGTCGCACACTCACACACTCACACACACCACCAACGCCACACACATAAGCCTTCAATAATTTGTTAAAACCTAATTAAACACTTAGAGTCCAAAGTTGTGCTGATTCCACGCGTGGCAATCAATTTACTTTATCGCGAATAAATCGGTAACCGTTCTGTATAAATATAAACTGAAACACTTTTTTAGGACAGAACGCAAAAGGACGGTGAAGTAAGAAAAAAATTGCGCCAAATCTCAATAAAAATCAATTCTTTGAGTCGATAACAAAATATGCCAATAAATCTTTGTCACTTGATTTACTTCCAATTCATTGATATATATTTTGATTTCAGTTATTTTTCCAGATTCCGCTAGAAGCACTCAGTATAAAGTTGCGTTCGCTGATGTCTATCGCTACGTATTTGTCGCTCGTATCGGACAGACGAATGAGTAAGAAATCGGTTATTAAATCTGACCGCATGCGAAGGTATTCGTTCCATATGGTTTCGTTCGTATATGGTTTCGGTTTTTTATTCTGTTCTTGCGTTTTAGATGAGGTTGCTGTTAAAGTTTGATTTCAAAGTTATCAATTGAAGATTTTCGACGGAGATAAAATTAATCATAGAAACCTATTGACGACAAAAACGACGAAGTGATAACACCGCACGAAACCCTATCGCGACAGTGAAAATGTCCCCAGATATATGCCGGGTAATTCTATTAAAAGCGAATTAATTATAAATAAAGTAAATTGATTGTTGAGACTGCTGTTGATAAAAGGTTCAGCTGCTCATATTTACTATACGAGAGCTAGTGAGCGTATTAGCGGATTCGTTCTCTCGCCAGTAGGAAGTGTGTAATCGAGTAAGTGACGGAAGGAGAATGCCGTCGGCTAGACTATAGACTTTAGATGCCAGTGAATTGTACATTCTACAGATCGTTCATCTGACTGATCAATTAAGCATCGAGGAAAATGCCATAAATTAATCAGATTTTCAATCTTTCTATATTCCTCTGATGATTCGATAGGAGGACTTTTTATTGCTTTCATTTCAGAACTTTCTTTGTTATCAACCAACTTATGGTTCAGCGACGATGCTCCAGAGAGGAATCGAAAACAAACACCGTCCACTGGAGTTGAGCTGATGTTTTTGTTGTTGTTGTTGCTGGAGTGTTTCTTTTAAACTGATTAACATCTTATATGAGATGTATTTTTGTTGCATCGGCTTCCAACCAGAGACCCTCGTGGTTGTTGCTCGCTCTCCTGGCAAGTCTTAATATTGGTCTCATTGTTATTGTTGTTGTTGTTATTCTTATTTGATGTAGTTGTTTTGCTTTTGATGGACAGGGCGCTTCGGCTGTGGCTGCCCAGGCTGGTCAATTAAACAAACAGCGGGCAGGCAGGCAGGCAGGCATCATCCAGAGAGTCCGGGGAAAAAGCAGCAACAAAACCACCACCAACAACAAAAGCAACCGCAAAGCAGCAGCAGCAGCAACAGGCAGGGAACGGCGCATAGAGATCGCTGGGCATCGATAACAGGACCTCATGAACTTTTTGAAAAGATAAGCGCGAAAAAGATTGATAAACATTCGAGATTCTAAAATGAAATTGAACTGCCCGCGAAGGAACGCGAAGAGTCTTAATTAACAATGAGCGAGATAATCAGAATCGCCATACAAGACAACAACAACGCAAACATCTACAACAACATCACAAAATAAATACCATCATCAGGCCCAACAACAACAATGTACAACTATATATTGTATACAGAATTAAAACAAAAAGATCAATGATTATCATCATAGAACTCTGTGCAAAGAAGCTGCTGACGGCTGCCGGTCCATCTATCTGTCTCTCTCGATCTCTCATGCCCTCCCGCCCTCTCTGTCTCGCTCTAGCTGTCTGTCCATCGAATTGCTTTGAATTTTTCTTAAGTGTAGCGATTGTTATCTATGAGATTGTTTTCTCATGGTATTGGTTGGTCTTTTTAAATACTCTTCATCTTGCTATTGTTGTTCTTGTTGTTATTGTTGTTGTTGTTCTTATTGTTTCTGTTGCTGCAGTTCACTTTGCTGATTGAGCTGATGTTGTTATTATTGCCAAATTGAATTATTTTTCTTCGCAAACGTTAATTAAATCTCTGAAAGATTTGATAGGTGAAAGATCCTTATTTTGCGAAGATCAATGGAAAAATTTATAAAAACATATATTACAGAGATAAGGGGCAGACACGGTGCTTTGGTGGTCGTTGACCGCCCTCCGTTTCACCCTTAGATGGTCAAGGCTACCGACCGAAGGAGCGCAAGACAGGAGGAAAAAGAAATGGAGTGAGAGTGAGGCCATGTGTGAAGGAACCGACTCTGCTCGGAAGGTTTTTCAACCGCCCCGATTGCAATAGCTCTAAGTAAATAAAGGTCGCTATCGCCGTCGAGATTAAGGTGTTTCGATTACCGATCAAAGAGCTGTTACCTTGAAATAGATAATTAATTGAACAATTAAAAAGCTTTTAAGATCTGGCCACCAGCCACCGAGATGTAGCCAAGATCGTATGTGTGTTCAGTCTCCTGTGCATAGATAGCGATCTCATGAGAAATACCTGGAATATGGCGAGTGTAGTGTGTGAACCTTCGATTACATTCGGCCAGGGCTTTCCAGGAATTCCTTCCACACCAATGTGATAGCACTTTCTCTCTCTGTCTGTCTTTCGTCACTCCTTCGTGCCGGCCACATGACTGCCGAGGCCCGAGGATTGTCTCGATTGTCACCGCGGCCGTAAGCCGATTACGAATTCGAATAGCGAATAACGAAATCAATCAATAGTTAATTACAGCTTGTTTCAGCTTTTCAGCAATCTGCCAACGACAAGATATTCGGATCCCCGGCATAGGAATGCGACAACAGATATCAGAATATATCGACAGTCGAGTCGAAGAGGGGAGAGGGGAAACCCATCGATGATCGAACAACGAAGGGAAGAAAAGGAAACTAATTACAAGCCCAAACGCGCTCTAAACCTAATCAAGTGATTCCCTTGCCAGGGCTTATCGCGACAATTGCAATTAAAGGCATTTTTCAGCATTTGTCACTCGGCGGCTCGATGGTTGGTCGGATGTTTCGATGGATGGATGGTTGGATGGATGGGTGTAGGGAGCCATAGATAAGCGCAACCAACAAGCCACAAATGCCTCCAGGCCCCTCCACCGCCTCCCTTAACCACACACATGGCTGCTGATATCCGAAGGCAGGAAGAATGGGGAAAGAAAAAAACATATAAAAAGTTTACCGAAATGTCGCGAGGTAAGCAAACTAATTATGCGATAAAACTACAAGCTACTTAGAGGTATGTTCTTAGAAGGAAAAAACAACAAAAGAAGCAATGGCCCCTACTGTAAAAGTTTCAATAATAATAACAACAACAACAAGAAGAGGAAGAAAATGATAAAAAGCACTAGAACACCAAACGTTCGAAGCCGGCCGGAATCGATTAAAAATCCATAAAATACATTCATAGATTTTATTTGCTGATGATGTTAAATGCATAAAGGAGCGAGCGATACTCGAGGGTTCGGCCGTGGGCAGGCGTATGGCAAACGCAACCACACACACACAGACACAGACACAATGACAGACAGACCGACAATCCGACATAGAGACATTTAGTGTAACCGCTACCGACCCGCAACGATAGATACAAAGATACAGACGGACAGGCGGACGGACAGAAATTCGTGAGGTTGTTTTGCAGACAAAATATCGTATAATTATCGCAGTTAAATAATATTTTGTATGTGATTTGTTTGTTGTATCTGCAGTCGGCAATGTAACTGTATCTATGAAATGTATCTATGAATCTATGCGTGCCCCAAGCGCTCTTATGCGTGTTGGTTTGTCGGGGTCTGTGAGTGCATGAGCGTGTTTGAATGAGTTAGGTAGTGAGTGAATGTGTGCCATCGACGATGGCTCGCTGCTGATTACTCAAAAATAGGTTTCGGTTATGTTTGTTGTTGTTGTTATCTTTCACCGAAAACTAAGAACACACAACATGCCGACGACTTATTTGGTCTCTAATAGAAATAAGCGACAGAGTAAACATTTCAAGAGATTATAAACAAATCATTCATGTCTCTCACAAAAAGAAAAAAATTATCGATCGTCCCCGAAAAAATAAAAAAACACAGCAAAGTGAAATAAAAAACCAGCACCAAAAATATATTTTTTGCACCTTATCAACCTCGCCATCGGCAGAAAAAAATTATATATATAAAAAATCTCATTAGCTTTTAGCAAGATTCGAAATCCGAAATTTCTATTCAATTTAAAAAGAAATATATATGCAGTATAATCTTCATATATGTACGTTTGGTGTGGATTGAGATATTCGTTGATCTTGACAACGTTCTGAAATTTGATGAAATTCGACAAAAATATCGCATGACATCAGTTCAAGAATCAAATTTTCAAAGACATCTCAAGTCAACTTGAGAGATTAAATTGCGTGACTGAAAATATTTTCTTATTTTTGTTTTTCTCTGTCAAGCAGTGTAAGCAGGTTTTTCGATCGTGTCTCTCAATATATCGATCAATGTGAAAATGTCTGTCGTGTGTATTTTCAATATAGATTTTATCAATTTAACTGTCATATATTATTCATTAACCATGGTACAGATCACAGATAAAATCTATTAATTATAGTTTTTTATGACTTTATTTATTATTGCAATAACTTTGAAATGCAATCGTTAACATGGCCAGTTGTTATAGAGTATATATAAAAATATTATATAATTGTTGTATGGTACTTTTCTATTTAGTTAAGGAAAGAATGTGAGATCATTTAAATAGAAATCATATTTTTGCTCATATAAAAAAGAGAATTTTCGTTCAATCAGATGTTTAATTTATGATTTTTCGATAAGATTCCCAACCACTCTGTCTATTATTTCCAAGCATCATTTCTGTTGGAACCCATTCAAACGATCTCGATTGGAAAATTGAATTCAGAAGTTCGATTGTGGAACTTAGGAATTTCTCAAGTGTGGCATCGCTGTTTCTTCTCAGACACTTGTGGCTCTCACTTCAGCAGCCGCGTCCGAAATGCAGGCCAAACGCCTGCGGAAACCCCTCCACCAACAACAACAACAACAACTTCAACTTTGCGCCAACCGAGGGCGCCGCACTTCAGTTTTGAGATTCGCTCCACCAGAGTCTTCAACCCAATATAGTGTATGCTTTGGTTATATAGAGCAGGAATCAACTTTGGACAGATCGGTTTATCTTCGGAACAATTTTCCCCAGCACGTTCTTCTTCTCCTTCATTGATTTGTAATATCGCAAACGAATTCGTCCTGCTTACAAGTTGAGAGAAGTATTACGGCAATACCAACAACAGCAGCAACAGAGGGCTGGTGACAACAACAAGAACGTATAAATGGCAACAACTACAGTGGTGAACTGATAAATTACCACCTTATCTATGCAGTTTTCAAATAGTCGTTGTGTGTTTTACTGTACTTTTTTTTTGTTTTTTGGTTGAGAACTTTTATAATTATTTGCATTTTATCTGTTGTACGCAAGCAGTTGCCTTTTTCCGCCTCACTCGCGCTCATTCTGTTTCGTAATGGCTTCAGCTTTCGTTCCAGCCGCTCTTTTGCACTCTGCCGTCGTCATTTCGCCCAGCCCAGAACGAGATAAACTTTTATCGCAGGCGCACGAATTAAAACAAAGAACCCAGCGAAATCATCACCAACGAGTTCCGCGTAACAATTGTATCATCGCAAGGTGGAAAACTCAAAACACAAAACACAACGGCCCCAGATATCGCGGTGTTATCGGCGGACTAATTTGTGTAAGTTTATGCTGGTACGATATCGACGTGACAGGATCACGGTTTCCGGTCTATCTATCGAAACCCGTCCACAATTGGCAGCAACTCCTTCCTCCCCTGATGGCCGCATGGGTTTTGGTGGTATTCGGGACGGAGGACGGAGGACGGAGGGATTCACTTTATCCTTCAGTAGAGAAGTTCCAACCACCCAGGTGCTCCTGTCGTTCCCCACGGAGCCTGTTCAAGGCTCCTGCATGAAGCCAATAACAATGCGTATGCAAATAACCCTGCTCTTAATTATCGTTCCTTTGAAACTGCACTTCTTATCACTACTTCCATAGAAAATGGAATACAAAAAATAAATAAAATAAAAATAAAAACTACTTCGCGGTTTCCCCTTGTTGTCGCCCTTATATTTCAATTTTTTAATTGTGGAGCGTGTTTTTTATGATTATTATGTCCGTAGCTCTGTCTGTCTTATCCATCTCGGCCAGCATTTTTCGTCACACGCTCCCCGCAACCCGTTGCCAACCGCACCCCACCCCCTCCCAAAGTGCACCGCGGCCTCCTCCATCGCCCTTGTCACCTTTGGATCCACCTGTTTGCGGTGTGTTGGAGTTGGAGTTGGTGTTGGTGTGGGGTTTCATATATGGGACGTATCTTCCAGGTTTGCACCAACAGTTTCTTTCGTTCCGTACAATTTTATCGCATTTAAATTTAATTACGAATGTTTTCGAAAAAGAAACACAACTCGTCGCCTGAAACGCTGGTTGCGTTAGTTTTCGTATGATATTTTATTTTTATTATATTTCGCTGAACTTCCAGCTTATCTTTGCATTTACGTCGTTTTTGTTCCTGAGGTTTTTGTTTTTTTGTCTTGTTGTAATGAGTCACAGAAGTGCGTTTTAACGTCCGATTAATCAGTTCTACTAGTGCTTTAAATCGGTAAAAATCTAGTTACTATTAAGAAATTGTTATTCATTTAAAACTGAGAGAAAAAGTTGTGAAAAATTAAATTTAACAACAAACAAAAAAATTGGAAACTAAACAAAACAAATATCTTCCGCTCGATTATTCAGTTAATTTCATATCTTGAACTCTTAATTTCACCACTTATGCAAATAAGCACGATGACTGATAAACCTTTTGCGATTTCTTGGACCTCGATAAAGAGCGTAAAATTTGGAAATTAAATAACAAAACAACCATTTAAATAGCAACATGCAATTTAAATAGTAATTATTTCGCGAGAATTACACGTTTTTGGGAACCCAGAAACTCGGATCCCCAGTCCCGAGGCGGCCAAGCACGACGCGATTCCATTCAGAGGTTGCCGTCTTTAAGCAACATTCGGGGAAGGCATTTCCAAAGTGCTTCCTTCGGCATGCTGGTCACTTTGCATTTAAATACCTAGAGGTATAAAAGAGCGGAAATCGCGAAGTCGTCAAACGGCGAAAACCCTCACCGGAAGCGATGACAGGGCGACAGAGCGGCGGTGAGGCGAAAAGAATGGCCAACGACGATGGCGGTGAGGGCGAGGACGAGGACGAGGGCGTCGATAACGGTCGAGGTGGGCGCATTTGGGGCCTCTGGTCAGCCAGCAGATTGCGGTTGCCATGTTCGCGGAATGTGGCCAACAAGTGTCGACGTTGTTCGGGGAGCTTGTAAAATGAATATTTAAATCGAAGTAAAAATATTCACAAGGTGAAAAGCAACAAAAACAACAAAAATGCACTGGCCAACGCCACCAACACCGACACCAACAGCAGCACCATTGTCAGCAACAGTTGTTAACCGGCTGTTGCAGTGGTTGCTGCTGCTGCTTTGTGTTATTGTTATTAATATTGTAAAAAGTAAATGTGGAAGAAACAACAACATTTTATGTCATTTTAATTCGTTTGCCGCCGAGCGACCAGTTCGCGAAGCTGTCGACACACCTCGCGGGCTAATTAACTTTTCAGATACCTCTGGGAGAGGGCGGGGGCGAGGGCGAGGGCGGTCGGGCGCGGGTTCCCTCTGCAGGTTGTTGTCCACTTATTGTTGTTGCCCAGTGGCTTTTGTTATTATCGTAAGCACTCGTCATTGCTGGTGCACAGCACAGGCAATTGCAATTAATCTGCGTCTCTGCCTGCCGTCCTACCGATCGGCAAATGAATTTGTTTCAAACCGATTGTTTTGTCAAGAATTTCACGGCGATATCAGTGAAACGTGCTCGCTGCACACGCTGCACACCCCAGATATGCATATGTATATTCCCCATGTTCTCCACTTGCACGGAATTGAGAAACAAAATTCGTTGATATCGCAAAAGTTCTTGGAAACACGAGAATTCTTGTGAAATCTTTTCGTTCCACCCATAAACGAGACTTAAGGAGAACATTTATATCGAGACACTCAAAAAAAATATGACATTTTATATGGAGAAAAGAAAAAACGATAAAATTATTGAAAAAATCCAAATTATATCCATAAACATTGAAGCGAGAATATAAAATGAAGAAATTCAAATATCAGGAAATTTGACTATCAATGTTGCCAATCTTTCCTCAAGATCTGAACTGATTGGGGGAATCTTTCACTTTTTGCAATCGCACAGGAAACTATAAAATCGCTATCGTAATCGATTGAATTATCGCTCCGTGATGGCGGGATTAATTAGAAAGTGCCGATGATAGATTACTTCCTCTGGCAGATCGATAGATAGATAGGTAGATATATAGGTGGCGGAGGAATTTTGCCCCACTGTGCGAGAGCGTCGAGTCGAGTCCAGTCGAATCGAGTCGAGTCGAATCGAGTCGAGTCGAGCTGGTTTTCAATTAAATATGCCGATCGATGGTTTAATCGATAGATCGCTATCGGGACGGAAATTCTGAGGCATGTGGGGAAAACTCACCTTTATTCAACGGCTTCGGATTCGACTGTTTGCGTCTGGACATTTTACGTTGTCAAATCCGCAGGATATCCGGTTGAGGGCAGCAGCTACATGTAAACCGTTATTTCATGCGAAATTACAAAAATCCATCAATGGGCAACGACAAGGAGAGCGACAGAGAGCGCTCGAGCGAGACGGGCGAGAGCGAGTTGAGTCTGGCGACGATGCGTTGTATTGAGGAAGTCCCGGAGAGGAAACGGAAGTGACGGAACACGACGAACGCAGCGGAAACGAGGCAGTAAATCCGAAATGGGCGACGTCGGACAAGTTTCGCTAGTGACGTATTTAATAAACGTATTTATTTATTTATTAAATTTTATCCACCTTCACGAACACGAACGATGTGTATTTCTTTATTATAATTCCAAATGTAAATCTTTACTCGGCACTCCGGCAATCAATAAATCAATCACTTAACTATAATTAATTGATTATGTGTGAAGAAAAAATAAAACGTGATATTTTCTGGTTGTCGTTCTGGTTAGAAAATTGATAATTTGTTTATTTGATTATCATAGTAGTTGTCGTTATTGGCGGTGGATTGTGGTTGTGGTGATGGTTTTTGAAACAATTGTTCGATCGCTATCGACTGATAAAGCAACGACAATGGCAAATGACCGCGACTACACAACGACAGCCACACGGTCAGCGGTCAGTACGAATTTTTAAAAATTTGAAATTTTTTAATAACGCTGTCACTTCGAAGCAGACGAAGACCGAACGAACAACGGACGACGGAGCGAGCGTGCGAGCGTGCGACGAGAGCGAGCAGTCAAAAGACGTCCATACAACGCGGCGAATTACTCACAACTGACGGCGAATGCTTTCGACGACGATGTCGTCTGCGGCAACAACAAAACAAAGAGAAAACAAAACGAACAAGCGAGCGAACGAGCGAACGAACGTCGGACAACGAAAGCTCAAAACAAAAACAAAGAACAAAAATTATAATCACAATAACAAAAAGGCAACAAAAATGTCAACAGACAAATTCAAGACCGATGAATTCCACGACACGAAGGAACGAGGCGAAACGAAGAGAACGAAACGAACGAGCGAGAAGGAGCGACGGCGACGCTTTGCGAAATCACAAGCGAAGGTGGAATAGTAGAGACCGGAACCGGATTTGAGAAACGTGTACTTGTTGTAATTGGTGATCGATTGTTTTTCTTTCATTGCATTATTTCTGCACGTGGACGTTGTGGAAATGAAACGAGGGATTTTGACAGCGAAAGAGGAGATTTCAAGCAAGCATGAGAGCGAGAGAGGAAGACGACAAAATGAGCAACAAATAAATGCGCGCGCTCAACTGAATGCACATTTTGACGTTTTCTTTTGGTTCGCCTTCTGCACTCTCTCTCTCACTCTCTTTCCCGCGAATAGTTTCTCATTCTCTCTCTGTGTTCTTCTCTCGTGCTTCGTTGATAAGAATCAAAACAAAAAGTCGAAATGTGCACCTTTATTCTTGTCTTTGCTGTTGTTGTTGTTGTGTTGTTGCTCTCCATTGACTGTTGCCGATGCGAGTCACTGATAAGAGCGAAAAATTCGATTATGAACTATTAACGATTTTTCACACGCGGCCGGAATATTTCTCGTATCCACTTCCATACACACAACCTGCATTCAATTAATTTACGACAATTTGGATTTGTTACTTTAATTATATTTCATTCTAATGAGAACAAATCACATTCGGAACCGTTATGCGAATTGGAAAACAAAAGAAAATAACAACAAAAATCAGTGAAAGAATCCAACTGTCAAGGGGTTCGATGTCAAGTGCTGTTTCGTTTTCACTGCAATCCGCATCTGTTATAATTTCCTATAAGAATCAAAGGAATTTCAGTTGAATCATATTATTCACAGACACCTGCTACAGAAACCACAGTATTAGAGAGCCATTCGGTTTGTGGCTTCGCTAAATCGTTATCCATAAGCTACCATTGGGATCGACCAGAGGGCCCTTAGTACACAAAGGAGGCAGGTAATGGTAAACAGTGGAACAATTCATTCAAGAAGACTGTACTCTTATATATACCTGTTTTATGAAGATTTACATTCATTCATTCTAAAATTTTTCGAATTAAAATATAATTACATTTTCATACAGCGGTTTTCTGCTGCACACAAGTCGAAATTCGCCCTCAAAGCGAAATTTCTCCTTCTCCGCGAATTCCAGATCTACGCGGATTATTAGACGATTAAATGGGAGTTTTTGGGCGTGGGTCAATTTGCGTTACCGACACCACCCCCCTCTCCCCACTCGACTCGACCTGCGGCGAAAACAGTTGCAATAGCGAAAAAGAAAATGACTTCTAAATGCTTTGCATTGTTCGCTCATAGATTTTAAAAATGTCGACAGCGACGGAAATGAAGAACATCCGGTGTCCGCGCTCGGTCGGCGGCCATTTCTATGTGAAATAAATTTAATTTTTATGCAAAACAAAGAGCTAAACCGAGAAGTGTGTAAGCGAGAGAGAAAACACGGGAGGGACTGAGAGAGAGGGAATAATCCCTTTTAACATATGGCTCTGTTTAATTTCTTTTTCTCACCTTTTGCCAATTTTCTATGCATTAACCAGCTTCCAACCTCTGGTCATTTGGCGCAGGAAACACGCTCCGATAAAATATCGTAATAAATTCGACCATTATTTTTTGGTGAAAACGTCGACGTCGCTGGTTCCTTTTAGAAATTGGCATTTTCTCCCAAAATAATTGAATTCAGTTTCGAGAAATCTCTATGGGGAAATAGATAAATATATGTAGCTCATACGCCATGTGGTTTCAATATATTTTATTGTTGCTGTGGACGATATTGAAATCTTCCTATAGTATATTTTCAATATGCATTTCATATGTGTGTGATATTTTGCATTGTTGCTATCATATTTTCTCTCTCAAAGTTAATGAGTTTGGCCACATTTTGAATTCATTTAAAATAGAAAAATATATATGGAACTTCCCGATATACGAAAAGTTATTTATTACTCATACGTCTTGACGGGAGGAATAATCGGTATATATTCTATGACATTTGTCGTCTTATAAATAGATCTGTTAACTATGATTTTATTTGCGAAACACATTTACGAAAATCAAATTCAAAGAACAAATAAATGCGCATCGAGGTTTCGTCTTAAACCAAAACCGCTGATGGAATCTTCGACGAAAGCGACCTGGGCAGATCATGGCAAAGAACAAGAACAAACAATTTTAGTGGAGAATATTTTTTGAAACTCCGGCAACAGAATTATTTCGCTTGTAAGCCTGGAGGCGAACGCAATTTCGCCGGTTTCTTGCATCATCTCGATATCGATATCGATATCGACTTGCGAATCGAAATTCGAGTGTCAACAACCATTGCTGTTATTGTTGGTCAGCAACAACGTAAATACTTTTGTCGTTGTCATTGTCGTTGTCGCGATCGTCGCTTAGTCACGGCCTTCCGAACGATGTTTTTGCTCTCCGCCACCCCCCACCCCCCTCTTTCTTCCTGTTTTAGCTTCCTCGTCTCGGCTCGTCTCGTCTCGTCTCGTCGCCGCACACGTTCGGCATCGGCATTCGGCCGTTTTACGATCGCGCGACCCACTCGGCCGCGCCCACAGCGCCGGCCCCTCGGCTGCTGCTTCTTCCCATTCCGGCACGTTTGCCTGTTCATTGCAATCGTGCACCCTACAGACCCGTTCATTCAGTACTTAATTTGATTGCCTTCTTAATTGCTTTCTGTTCAAACCTCATATTAATATTTTTCACCCCTTAAGTTTCATCGTTGTTTATTTTTTCATTTTATTCTACTTTTATTATTTAAATGGCTTTCCGTAGTGTCTAAATGTTTTTGTTAATAGTTCCATATTTTTTCTGGTTTTAGTTTCTATTGTTTGGTTACAAAAATAATGATCAATGTCACTTGCTGTTTTCGCTCAAAAACTATATTTTATATATATATATATATATTTTTCTTTTTACTATCGTACAATATCTTGTTTTTTACCACATTATTGTTTCAAGTATTCTAGTATTCGATTCTAGTATAATTTGCATATTTTCTAGAGCGAGGGAAGATCAGTGAACTCTTTGGCTCCTCGATTCATTGCCCTCGATGTGCAACAATAAAAAGTATCACATTTTGAAAATAAAGCGGTCATAATTCTGAATTTTTGTTTTTATCACATCACTTGTTGTTGTTGGAGCTGATGCGAATAATGCAAAAATTAAGCCCATCACGATCCAAAGTGGGAGAAATTTAAAACAATTAAAATTTCTGATGAAACATTCGAGTTTTCTGTCATAAGTTGCATCCATTTTGGATGGAGTGAAAGAAATCGCCGGGGGGAGACGAAGAGAGAGTATAAAGAGAGAGGGAGAGAGAGCGAGTGAGGAGGAACGGTGCGAGAGCAGGACAGCGATAGTTCAAGTCAGGTTCAATGGAAGATTATGCAAAGTAGTTTGAAACCAAAAAGTTTAGATATTATTTAAGTAATCAGGGAGCGAAGATGAGACTGTTAAACGTCCTATTCCTAGTAGTGTGTAAGGAGTGCTATTTTCTTTTTTTTTAAACTTTTATTTGAAATGATTATTTCGTAGTGTTGCCCAAAAACTAAAAATAAACTTTGGTGAAATATTTTAAAATGAACTGTTTCGAAATTGTGTGAAAGGCAAGATGCAAGTTAAAATAACAGTTTTTTAACGAGTAAACGGGAATAAAAATATAAATGTAAGTGATATAAAATATAAAATTTTTATAATGGAATTTATTTATTGCAAAAATAATAGCTTGCGAAATATATATATAAATATACTATTTTTCACTATTTATTGCTGAAACATTTCCAATAAAAATATTTGTTTGTTGTACAAATTTTTTTCCTAAGGAATCAAAACAATAATTCCTTTTTTAATTTCATAAATAATTTGTTTTCCTTTTTCCTCCATAAACCAAATAATTTAAAACGAATAAATTACTTTTGGGTGAACCCCCAACTGGTATACACCTGACCACCAACTGTTATATACCCGGCCTCAAACTGTTATACAGCCGACCACAACTGTTCAACACCTGACCACAAACTGTTGTACACCTACACACGAACTGTTATACATCCGACCTTAAACTGTTATACACCCCCACCGCCGACCTCCAGCAGCTGCGAAAAGCCGTCATCGACAGATGCTGCTTTTTTTTTCTTCTATAGGCAGAAGCGTTCGGTTTTCTGCAAACGTCGATTTCTTCTGGGAAATTCTATGAAACATTAGTGATTAACATGAAAACAACAACAACTTTTCGCACCCGGTTTTTTTCCCCACTTCTGCGCGTTTAGTGCTATTGTTTTCTGCTCTTCGACATTGTTTATATTTATATTATATTCGGCTTTTATTTTTTCCGTTGTTCGCTCTCGATTCTCGCCCACAACTTTTCCGTTCAAAGTCCGCGTTTCTTCCCTCGGCGACAACGAGCGATCGCTTTGAGTTGTTCTTCTTCTTCTTCCTTTGTTCCCTCGATCTCTCGCTCTTCGGCTCTGCTCGTTTTCTCTCCTCGGCTCGATTACAATGTAAGCGCATTATTGTTGTTTGTTTTCGCCGTGTTTTTTTTGTTTTTTCTCTCTCTCTCTCTCTTCTCTACTGGTTTTTATTCCACATGTATTGAATGAGGAAGGTCGGGCGATCTCTGGGTGGGTCTCGAACTCGGGGGACCCTGGGCGGAGCCACAACAATGGCAAGAACAACAACAATGGCGACAAAAACACGTCGCCACAAAGCCATAAAAAATTAATAAATCTAGAAAAGCTCCGATTGAAACAACAGAAATGCTATTTTTAATTTCATTATCACGAAGCCTTTGGAAACATTATCGAGAAAAATAAAAAACACCAGAGGCATAAAATTCAGATTTTGATTGGAGGTGGGAAGAACTCTTCTAAATCAATATATCGAGTTATATAGAGGCAGTAGTTAAATCACAAAAAACATAAATAAAATACATCGGAAATTAGTCAAATAAAAAAACAAAAAATCATAATCAAAAACATAAATAAAATACATCAGAAATTAGTCAAATATTATTAATTTTCAACAATAAAATCCATAAAGAAATTAAAATTTCATGATTCATTTCGTTTTAATTTGCCAAGTTTTCAATTATTTATTTACACTCAGATTTGTTTCCATTATTTATTTCGATATATTCGAGACAATAAAATTAATAAGAATATTCCAAAAATTCCAGGCTGTAAATTCACCCAAAAGATGTTGGAAACATTTCCATTATTTATTGCAATCATTGCGGAATATAATGAATAATACAATAAAATTGCGCAAGGCCTTTTGGGGCGTGGCCTCGATTGGGGCCCCACCCGAACTCCACCCGACTGACCTCCGGAAACGCCTACAAGCGTTGACATTATCGCGATTCGTATTTTTAACCTCCGCATAATCGGAAAACAAAAACGAAAATATTTGCGTTGTTGTTGCTTTATTGGCGTCGTTTGTTTATGATTTCAAAATCACGGCCCCAGACAGCCGTCTGTTAATCGCGGGCGAAGTGACTTCCAGACGACGCAGAAAATCGAAATCAAAATCGCAATCAACAGTAATGAACACATTAAAAACCAAAACAAAAAATCATTCAAAAATTAAAAAAAAAGACCATTGAAAAACCTCAAAAATGCAAACACATATTTAAAAATGCTAAAACACATTTAAAAATGCAAAACAACACATTAAAACACAGCACGAAACACCTGAAAAACGAAAAACAACATATCAAAAAAACCATTAGAAATCTACAAAAAAATATTTAAAGAACGTTAAAAAATCAAATGTAAAACAAACAAGAAATTAGAGGAAAACAAGAAACATAAGGAATGCAAAGAAAACAATGTTGCTTATCAGCAAATTTCATGTGTTATTTTTAGACGATTTCTGGCGCTGCAGCTGGGAAAAAGGCGTGAGCTGCGAGTTTCGAGGCGCAGACAGGCGGAGCGGTGAGTGCGAATCACGGGGGCGGGGTTCGAGGGCGGGGCTCGAGGGCGGTGTTCGAGGGCGGGAGTCGAGTCCGGGGCTCGAGGGCAGTTCCGGGATCCACGAAAAGGCCGGGCGATGAAGGCCTTTGCAAGCAATGAATGCATTTGTAAATAATTAATAAAGGGGATTTTATTCAGGAAATACTCAGAAAAACGAATGCGCCAAATTGGACGAAAATTAATAAAATTACATTTAAAAACGACATTGAATAAACAAGCTTAAAGCTTAAAATGATCAGACAAATTAATGAAAAATGAACAGTCATATTGGAGAATAATTAATTTGGAGGAAAAAAATGATTATAAATTGAATGATATAAACAATTATAAAAACTTTTAGTTTCCTTAGCAAATATTATATTGAAAATTTTCATGAGGCGGCTGAAGGTTTTCGTCTATTTTAATAATAATGAAAAAAAATATTTAAATATGAATAAAAAAAATACAAAAATATAAAAATAGTAATAGAACAAAATGCAAATAAATACTTAAAAACATAGACTTAACTGCAAATAAAAAACCGTTGAGAGGCAACAAAAATAATTAAATTAAATTATATACTTGTACGGTGAACTTCGGGATCTAGAAATTTGCAGTCTTCACTTGTCTACACTCGTCGGCCTCCCTCCACAGGCGCCCGTCGCCCCGGCCCCGGCCCCGAGCGACCCAGGCGCCGCGGCCGCGGTCTGCTCCTTGGTCGATTAACTGCTTAATCGACGGCGCGTCGACAAAGTTGTTTTATGGACGACCACGACGCCGCCGACGACGTCAACGGCGATGTCGACGTCGCAGTTGTCCACAGTCTGTGGCCACAGTTGTTGTTGTTAAACATTTTTGTTGTTATTGTAATCGTCTCTGGTTATTGTTCGCCGTTTGTTGTTGTTCTTGGTCGTCTCTTCTTGTTGTTGTTGGTGTTCGTCTGTTGTTGTTCTTGGTCGTCTGTTGTTGTTCTTGGTCATGCATTGTTATTGTCTATATTGTTGTTATTGTTGTTGCTATAATAGTTGTTGTCTGTTCTTTTTGTTGTCATCGCCTGATTATGGATTGTTGTTGTTGTGCCGCCTTCTATTGTTTTTGTTTTTGTTGTTGCTGTTTTTGTTGTTGTCGCCACCGCTTGCCGATATCTGCTATTGTAATCAGAGTTGCTTTCCACTGTTGTTGTTGTTGTTCGTGTTGTTGCTGGTGTACTTGTTGTTGTTGCTGCTGTTGCTGTTGCTGTTGCTGTCGATGTTCCGCTTTGTTTTGGCGGCTTCTGCTCCGTCTGGGTCTTCGTCGCGCCCCGCACTTGGACTTTGGTTGTTTTCGCGATTGGCGCGATTTCGCCTCGACTCACCTCCCGCCTCCCGCCGCCCCCCGCCGGGGATCCCTTGGAATCACTCGGTCAGCGAGTGATTTCGAAACTGCAATAAACAAACATAATATAAACAACAACAACACGAACAACAAAACAATATGTGCGCATGGCTCATGACATCATTCCAAAGTGCAGTTGGCTCGGAGACTTGATTCATTACAGTGTATCAGAATTTTCCCTCGCCCATTTGCTGCGTTTGTCCCACAGTCTTGTTCTTTCTCTTGCTTTCACGCTCTCTCCTTGCTTTTACATTGAAATGATTCTGAATGGCTTCTGAAAATCGAACACATTAAATTTATATTTCTTTCAATCCCATGTTTCTTCATCGAGTCCTTCGAGAAATAATTTTCAACAAATTTAAACATAGAACAGAGAAAAAATCCCACGGCAAATGTCTGCATAGCACAAAAAAATCCCAAAAAAAAGGGGATTTTTTAAAAATTTAATTTTAATCAAAATCTGAGTACAATTGATATTAAAAAAAGCAAGCAGATATGTTAGGACTACAGTGACTTTGAAATAATTTGAACAAGAGTTAAATTTCCTCGACTAAATTTATCGTTTTTTTATTGTTTTCCTTCTCATTATTTTTTTATTTCATTAAATTTTTCCTTCTCCCGCTCTCGGGGAAAATCCACTTACTTAAATCAACCAGCTCTAGCTGCGAACGCAAATAAGACAAAAAAAAACGACAACAATTGCGATGTCGAACAGAGCTACTGCAACAACAACAACAAGTGGCTACTACGGCGTAATTGCCTACAACAACAAAAGCAGGGCCCGCGACTAATTGGACATGAAGAAGTAAATACTACAACAACTACGACGACTCGCGAATAAACAAACCGACGATTAGCCATGTTTGCCCACAACTCGATATCCCGCCAAGAAGAAGAAGAAGAAGAGAAGAAGAACCCACGAGGACAGGTCGCGAGCAAACACGCTTGCCAGAAAGAGAGCGATCGAGAGACAGGCGGCGGTAAACAAAAAAAAGTAAAAAAAACTAAAAATAAATATATATACAATTTTCGGCATCTTTATCGATAGAGCTTCGATGATCGCGGCCGACAAGGCCGTTCAAGAGTCAGATGAGGGGCCGCCAGAACGTGTGGGAGGTGGTGGAGGAGGGCGGGTCGCCCCGAAGGACGACTGGGGGGTGGACTCGATCGCCCCAATGAGACTGCGAAAAAGTCGCCTTTTCAGTTACATTTATTTTATTGTATTTAAAAATGTTTATATTGAAATAATTAGTTCATTAAAACAGTTTTCGGATTCTTCATATTTTTTGTAATTTTAGTTATTTCTTGTAGTAGTTATTGAAATTCAAATTTAGTTAATTTTGTTAAACTGATTTTATGTTGCTTTCCTTATTTTGCTTCATGTTTTTTTCTTGTTGGAATTGCATTTGTTATTTCATATTATTTTTTCAATATTATCGCATTAGAATGAATCACTTTTTCCACATTCGTCCCACTGTGCTGTTAATTGACATGAATTTACACTTGTTGCCGCTTGTTGTCCACGTTCCGAAGGAATATCACTCAATCCAATTGCTATTTCGACATGAGATTGTTATTGCAAAAAAGGAGGAACAAATAAATAAATTAACAAACAAATAACGCAGGAAAAAGAAAGGAAAACAACAATAGAACAAAACAAATAAACAACAAAACATTTAAACAAATGAAATAAAATAATGGAATACACAATTAGTAGAATTAAAAAAGTCTACATGATAATAACAGCAAGACGAAATGATGTTCGTGACGTCACAAATAATTTCTTCCAACCCCGGTCGTTGACAAAACTTCCATAGAAACCAACGTTAGAAAATAGATAAACAGTCGTTCGAAAATAGATAAAGAAAAACAATGTCCCTAGATATAACAATAACAGAAAATTCGAAATGCAAATTTCTGTCTACGGTCCACATGGCCTGATCATGTCTGTCCACAGGTCTATCTGTCGTCTGTCTGGCTCTCAGTCGGTGGGGATGGAGTTGCCAAGTTTTTGCCATACGAAACCGCTCAAACAAATATTTTTTTATTATTTGTTTTTTTTTTTTCATTTTTTACTTTGTTTGCCTCACTCTTAAATTTCCGTAAATATTGACATTGTGATAATAAAGTAAAAATAACACACATATTCCTGATAAAAACGCGCCAGCAGATTTTTGCCTTACTTTTCATAAAAACATAGAGTTAGATAAGGGAGAATTTGAATATTTTCGGCTGCTCAGACTTCTCTTAGCCTGAAAATATGAAAAATTCATGGAAAAATTAATTGCATTATTCATAGGAGTTCCTTCGAAAATGTTCAATTCTTTCACCTTTTTTACATTAATTGTGATATTTGCACGAAAAGAGAAGGTGATTTTTCTCCACCCAGTCAACCACTGGTGAATCATCTTCGTCACGTACCCTGCAAACGCTGAGTCAAAGCCAAGTTGCAGACCTTTCACTCCCCACGATCACTTGTCGAATCGTCGCCGTCGTCGCCGTTGTTTTTGTCATTTTCACTTCCTCCTGCACTTTGCCCGATTGCACAATCGTCCGCCGATCGTGTGCGACTTCACTATCATTGTCTGTAGACAGTCCTGCTGGGGGCGTGGCAGCAGCAGGCAACCGACGATAAGCCTTTCCACAGCGATAACTTTCTCGTATCCCAGATCGACAAATTCCCAGGGAAATGTAGACATCGTGAATCAAATAGCAAGTAAACAAATCACAATAAACAAGTGGTAATAAGGAGCTAAACAAATAGTAATAAGTGAGTTTAAGTAATAATAAACAACTAGTCATTAAAAAATCGTAACAAAAACTTAAGCAAACAGTAATAAGCATGTAAAGAACTAGTAAATGGAAGGGAAGAAACTAGGCATGTAAAGAACTAGTAGAAGGCAAGTACAGATCTAGTAAGAGGCAATTAAAGAAGTAGTCAGAGACTAGTAGATAACTAGTAAGTGTAAAGTACTAGTAAATGGTATGTAGAGAACAAGTAGAAAGCATGTAAAGAATTAGTAGGAGGCGTGTAAAGAACTGGTAAAAGGCAAGTAAAGCTCTTGCAAAATACAAGTAAAGACCAAGTGAAGAACTAATAAAAGGAATGTGTTAGTAAAAGGTAAGAAACTTGGACAATCCAAGACAACAACTGTGTAAAAAATTAGTCAAAGACATGTACATGGAGAAGACTAGTAAAATCCAAGTGCAAAAGAATCAAGAAACATACTCTGAAAAGCAATCGAGCCAGATCGTAATTAAACACAAGCAGATGCATAAAACAACAGCCAGAAGGTGGGCTTCGTGGAAAACTAGCGCAAACCGGTTTAAAAAGCGATTATCAATCACGATACCGACGACGACAACAACAGGCCACATGCCGGCGACGCCAACAACAACAATACCCATGCCGACAACAACAACTCCCAAGCCGACATACTGTACTAAAGCAACAACGATTCCCACAGCGACTCAGCGACTCAGCGACGGGTCGACGTTAACAACGTCAGCGCCGGAGGCAGAAGCGTGGCCGTGACGTCAGCGGGTCGCCGGCATGTGTGCGACCGTAGGGATGGACCTCCCGGCCGTCGTGGGCAGCGTGCGGGGGGCGGGCCGGTAGCAGGCAAGTGGCCGGGCCCACGGCGGCCTGACAACAAACGAGTGAAACCAATCGATGCGAAAATTCCCAGTTCGTCATGAACATTTTGAAAACATTGCATTGCAAAAGGAAAATATCACAAAAAAATATTGCAAAAATACAACGAGGGGGTCTCGAGTGCGGCCCGCTCGTGACCGTTCGCCAAAGCCCTGGCAGACCTCGATCCACCCATCGTCAGCGAGCCGTCGTCGGCCTGTCTGTTTGTCTGTCCATCCGTCTGGCTGTCTCCAGGCGCTCCACCCGTTTGCGGCTGGCGAAAATTCTGGCAAGTGACAAAACAAACACGAGAATTACGCAAAACCGCTGGTGAAAAATAAGCAAAAACAAGACGTGGGATGAAAAACCTGTCAGCAGAGAAATTCGAAATTCAAACAGAGAAAAAAAATACATTGACTGGTCAGAAAAAGTGCTGATAAAAAATCAAGGCGAAACTAAACAAAAAATAAACCGTGAAAACAAAACTGAAGAGGTAAAAAACTACAAATAAAAATGGAAACTATAGAGGAAAACGCGAAAACACCCACTGCTTCGTTTTAGGTTCAATGATCAGCGAACGAACATTTGGCGCTCATTACAGTAGTGCGCAAAAGTGTGCGCCAACGTGAGCCAAACACAAATGCGATCTTAAACAGAGATATTTAAAACAATTTACACTCTTCTGGCTGCTTCATATTTTTAAAATTTTATTTTTCCTATGTTGTTCCAGATTATATTGTTTATTAAAACCTGTTTCATATATTTGTTTTCATTATATTTTTATTCCAATCTATTGTGATTTTTTACGCTATAAACATCTGGGCGTGGAAGCGAATTTCAGAATCGGGAAAAAACACTTTTATGAACATTTTTCAAATCGCTACTCTCTTGAATTGGTGCACTGCACACCCGAAAATCAGGCCAAGTGCGAATTATTGTCATGGCCAAAAGTCGCCGATGGCGTCAGGGGAGCTTTTCAAGAAGCTGGTGAGCTCTGAGAAGAATTCTCAACAGCCTGGAACTATCATCCGGCATCAATTTAGCCGAATCGAAGACAAGTGTGTTCGATTCCGACGCCGCAGACTGGGGAAAATTAGGAATTTGGGTCAACGCCTGTGAAATTAGGTCAACGAAAAAAACCGACCAAATCCCACCTTCCCGCCACAGCAACCGAAATCGCTCTTGGCAACAAAGTAATTTCATCGCCTCTCTCCCCCTCTCTCCCTCACTCACTCTCTCTCTCTCTCTCTCTCTCTCTCTCTCCCGGCTATTGTTTGCGGTTGCCTCGTGTGTCGCTGAACTCGGCCGCGGCTCCCGCTTCTTCTTCTTCTTCGTCGACCTCTGAGTCGTCGTCGGGTCTTCGTCTCTTTCTCCCTCCCCATCCTCCTCTCCCTCCTCCTCCCCTGCCCTCCCTCCACTCTGCCTGAATTTCTGTCTCTTCGCCGCCTTCGTCGTTTGCATCTCCCTCGTCTCCTTCTGTCCCGAAGCTGTGACCATGACCTGTTTTCGAGATGTTCCACGGCAGATGATGTACAACAACAGCAAGAACAACAACAACAACAACGACGACTGTGTTGCTCCCGATCCCGGCCGTTAACCGCGCCATCTGCAGGAAGCGCAGAGGCAAACTAAAAACAACAACAACAACAACATCACATATTAATAACGCAAAATGCGCGCCAAAAATAAACTGACTTTTAATTGACTTTTGCTCGAACCCTCGCCACGCCGCGCCACGCCCACCTCACTACAGTGGGCGAATTTTCAATATAATACTTGACATTTGAAAAACTAATGCAAAGAAAATTTAATTACCCAACGCATTTTATTAAAATTTAAAAATATCACTACCGTTAGACTTGTCATAATAAAAATTCATAATAAATAAGTTCATAAATTTAAATATTAAAGTGAGGAAAAATCGAAAAATCGAATTTTTCATTTTACATGATGAACAATTGATATAAAAAGTTTATGTTTAAAAAAAAAATACAAAAAAAAATAAAAAAAGCAGAATTCCATAAATCAAAAAGTCTAATTACGAAATAGAAAAAAGTTATTTTTAGGATCGACACATCGCGAATAAATAAGTATATAAATAAAATGTATTTAAATGTTCTGAATGCTGAATACTGGGTTTTAAAAATAGATTTTTCGCGTTTTCTGCGACGGTGGCGCGGACTCGGACTCGGGTCGGGCTCGGGCTCGTGCGGCCACGTGAAGGAAGCGTGCACGAAGCTCATTAAGAATTATTTATAATTTCCCTCCGCACCAGTCGCCAGCTATCAGCGGTGGGTTTGTTGTAGTTGTTCCAGTTGTTGTTGTTGTATTGATAACCGAAAGGCCAAACATCGAGCTTAGGCGTGGCGTGGCGTCGCGGCGCGTCGCATGTTGCGAGAACGAGTCGGGGCCGCGAGGCAAACGAGGTGGGGACGAGGAGAAAAGCAGTCGAGAAGTTCACCTAAATTACCCCGCTCGCTCACACAGTCACTCAACCCCCCTCTCCCTCTCCATCGCTCACGGCCTGCTTCCTCCGGTTTATTGAAGGGTGTGACCGACCGTCTCGCCTCGAGTATGGATTTTCGCTATCAGGGGCCGGCGTCGCGAACTGGCTTCGGGCGGTTCACGAAACAGCCGAGGCCGTGGTGTGTGGCGCCGGGAGAGAGACGTGAGGCGAGAGAGGCGTGGGGAGAGCGAGCGAGATCAATTGATTAGCTGAGCATACATTGTAATGCGTATGTGTGTGTGTGTAGCGGAAAATGTAGCGATCGAGAGGAGTCGAAGTGATAATTGTCAAAGTTAAAAAACCAAGGAGGAAGGAACGAGGTGGAGGTGGGAGGTGTGAGGAAGGAAAAAGAGAAAAAGCAGGAAGGAAGTGCCCAGAGGAGGTTTGTAATGGCGAACGAATGAGGAAATCGAAATGCTGAAAATTAAGACGAATTCTAGGGCCGAGTTGTAGATAGGCAGATGGATGGCGAGATAGCTTTTGAACTTGTGGCGAAATTATTTATGAATTAACATTGAAAATTTTCTGTTTCGTGGTTTTCGGTCTCCCTACTCTTTGTTTTTTGTATACTTCTACATTGTGAATCGTTTGTAATCGCGCGAGGAAATCGAGCGAGTGCCATTAGTCCTTGAAAAGAAGAAGCACTTGTCGGCGAGGTTCAACGAACACAGACAATTGAGCAGCGCAGAGTGGGAGAGAGGGAGGAGGAGCGCGAGAAGTTCAAGGGTTTCGCGTCGGGCAAACACAAGGGCAGTGGGAAACGGCGAAATACGTAGTAGCGAGTGGTGGCGAGGCATGAGTGGCGAGTTCTTTGACTGCGAAGTACTCGTCGTGACTCACGCCAGCTGGTTGTGGAAAATTATTTTCATGATTAAATTAATTTCCAGCAAGACATTATTTCAGATGAAACATTATTTTCAATAAAATTTTATAATTCAATTTTATAATTATGTCAGTTTTTTTCAAGTAAATTCCACGAGAATAGAAAACCCGAACTCACGTCAACATGAATACGTAATGAGGTTGTCGAAAATCTTCGCAGGCCGCCATAGAAAAGTCTAAAAATTCCCCAACGGTCCCAATTAGGCGGCAGAACAGCACTAAAATGCATGCGAAAATTACCCGAATCATCTGCTCAGCCCAGCCGGAAGCCAATCAGTCCAATTTGCGCGACTCCTGTGGGAAGACGAACAGAAACTCAACTCGATCCCTCCTGCCTCTCGATTCGGCTGATTTTATTTTTATTTCCCTTGCAATGCTGTTGTAGTTGTTGTTGTTGTGCCCAGACAGTTTGACGCACATCCTGGCCAATTATGCTGTAGGTCGCCCGACACCGTCGCCGCCGCCGCCGCCGTCTCTCCATCCCTGCCGCCGCCCACTCGTTCCTCCGCTTACGAAACGGAGCCGGGATGACGTCACGTCTGCCATTTACTACGACCGACCGAGCGAACGAGCGCGCACACGCATACGAGGCAGAGCTGCGTGGCAACGAGTACCTGGTAACCATTCATAATTTGCGAACTCCTCGCACTCACACTCGCAGTCGTGCTGACGCTCGCGCTCACGCTCTCGACCAACGCACTTTCGTCCTCCTCAGCGAGTAGCGGTCCATGTGCTCTCGCTCGACTCCTCGTTGTTGTTGTGTCGTCGGGGAAATTTATAGAATTTGCGTCAATCTGGCAACCAGGATACCCAACAACCTACGCGCACGCACACACACACACACACACCCAGGCGCACGAACGTGGGCTCTCACGCGTTCGACGTCCTGGGAGAGGCGCTCGCAATGGGTGTCAAGGTCAGGGCTGTCGAGTGCGCATTTCCAGAGGGTAGCGACGGAATACTGCACTTTTTTGAAACATCGAAATAGTACTTTTAATAATTTGTATATCTTTTTTGGCTCACTTCAAGAGAGGAGGGACATTTTTTAATGAAAATAGAATTAAAAATAAAAATTAAAACTGGCCTGAAAAAAATTGCCCGAGCAAATCTGAGGTGTTGAGAAAAGTGAACAGTTTTCAAAAATATTGAATGTTAAAAGTTGGTTTTCAAAAGGTGCCGTGTTGAAGAAAAAAGAGAAAAAATGTTTTTGAAAAGATGGGAAATTTTCTCTCGAAATGTAGTGAAATGGACGCGGCCACCCTGGCCAAGGTGGGCGCCTGTCGGAAATGCGTGCGTCGAACGTGGTGTGTGGGCGCATCTGTGGTCGTGTGAAGAGGTGTCTGTGAAATGAGCGGGGGAGGCGGGGGTTGCGTGGGCTCATTCCGTATCCTTGTGGGGGAGCGTCTAAAAATAAACTGCCCGACGGCAATCAAGCAATGCAGCGGCTGCAGCAGCGACAGCGACAACGGCGACGGTTGAGCGAGCACAGCGAGCAGAAACTGCAGCAACAGACAGCTACAACAACAAGAACAATTGAGTCGTCGTCGTCGTCGTCGTCGCCGCTCACACGCCCACCCGGATCACGCGCTCACGGCCCACCCACCGCCATCCCGCCGCGCTCACCAACCAGACCAGAACTCGCTCTCTCTCTGCGTGCTCTGTACGCGTGCAAGTGCAGTCGTCGCCGCCACAACAACAACTCCAAATCTTCACCACACTGCCGCCGAACTGTTGCTGCCCGTGCTTCTGCAAACCACACACCCACAAAATTTCAAAAAAATAACAACAACAGCCTTTTGCAGGCATCGCAAAAAATCGACGCCGCCGCCGCCGTCGCTGCATCAGACGAAATGCGTCAGACGGCGAAACAGCAAAAAATCCACATGGAAAACACGAATAACAACAACAAGAACGACAATAACAACCGCAGCGAGAAGAGGAAGAGACGATATCACGACTGCACCGGCGACGGCGACTGCAAAATCCAACAACAAGAACAACAACCGCGACGACAACAACAACCGCAAAGCAAACAGACCAGACCAACCCCATACAGTGGCAGGCCAGACGAGTGCAAGCAACAACAACAACAACAACAATAGCAAGCAATTGAAAAATCGCCAACTCCTAAAAATACTACGCCTTGGCTCGGTTCGGTTCGATTCGTTCGGTCCGACACGCTGCTTCGTCTCGTCTCGCATCGTACGCAAGCCACTCGCTCGCTTGCTTGCTTCATGCGATTAAAACACAGCAACAACACACAAGCCCCCGACGACCAGCTAAACCAACAACAAAGCAAACCACAACACAGCGACCGGACGAACGAGCGACTGAACGAGAGAACGAGTGAGCGAGCGCACAATTCCGAACAGCAACAACAACGCAGCCGAGTGAAAAGACCCTTGAACAGTCGTCTGGTGTTCACGTGAACAGTCGACGGATATCATGAGGTCAACGCGTGAACACTTGCCAACAACAAGCCGTGCGCGACGGCGACGGCGACGGGAGTATTTTTGCCGAAGCGTGCTACTTTTGTTGTTGTTTTTGCAGCCATATCGGAATGCCGTCGTAGCGTCGTCGTCGTTGCTACGTTGTTGTTTTTGTTGGCGGCGGCGTCGGCAACGTAGTCGTCGTTTGTTGTCCGAGTCGCGCCGAGTCCCACACGTTCTCCCATAAAGCGCGCCATCTGCCTCCTTCTCTCTCTCGCTCTGTCTCTCCCATTGGGCGTTGCGTGGTGATTGGCCAGTAACAAAACGAGCCCCTTTTTCCTCTTTGTAGGCTGCGTCGACGGCATTGCCAGCTGTGCATTTGATCGGCGGGTGTTTAAGCCATTCGTTTCCTTTCGTTTTTTTTAACACACGCAGGTGATAAAAACCTGTCAAGGTTTTAGGTTATTGACTGCGAATAATAGTTGGGCTTGTTATTCGTGTGTATTATTCGGATACAAATTTCAATTGGGGTTTTGCTTTGTGTCGGTTTGCAAATTGAACTCGCATCGTGCTGGCTCTGGCTCACGCTGTCGGTGTCGATGTCGATGTCGATGTCTCTGGCTAGGACAACCCGCCGCATGCCCGACCTCTGCGGGTTATTCGCCTCGGCAACCACATTATGGGTGCAGGAACTCGAGTGACCCGAGCCAGGGTCAACGCGTTTCAGCAACAATTCATGTCGGGACTGTGAAATATCTTATAATCGACATTTCAGCGGCTGGAAATACCTGTTGGATGGGTTTAAGGACGTACGCGAAGAGAAGGATGAGTTTCTGAGATGAATATCGAATTGTTCCCGCTCGTTATCGGATCGAGTTTACATTTACAATACAAAATTACGGGTTTCTTAAAGGAAGAAACATCTCAATATGAGATCTTCTTATAACAAATCTTTATAGTAGTAGGTTTTCCACTATTGATAACCTCTTTCGACCCTCGATAACCCGCCCTGTGATAAGGATTCCTTGATTTTGAATTAGGGAAATCTTAGATAGAAATTTTCTTCAATAACACGCTCTTCTCTCAAAGTTGAGAAACTGGCGGAGAAACCTCCACCTGGCAATACCGATGTTGTCTCGCTCACTCCCTCTCCTAGCAGTCGATGGCAGTCAAAGTCCGCCAAGTCGACTGCTGACGAGACTGGCCTCTCGTGTTCTTGTTGTTGTTGTTGCTGTTGTTCGTGATGTTATTGACATTGTTGTTGCTATTTACTTATGCCTATGGTGACTGCTGTGGTTGTTGTTGGGGCTTTTCACTGTGTCACAACGTGATCAACAGTTGAGCACATGAACGAGCGAGCGACCGAACGAGACCGAGCGAGCACGGGCCAAAGATTTCTGTAGCAACAAGAACAACAACCGACAACAACGAGAGCAAAAACAAGGCAAACCCCGAGCCATCTCAACCCAGTTTCCATTAATAAATAATTTTGTTAAATGTTTAGCCGAGCAATTGGCGTCCATGTGCCACACTTACGCACACGTACGCGAGTGTGTGTGGGTGTGTTGAGTACGTGAATCTCATCCGAAATTGCTGCTGGCAACAACATGTGGACCAGAGACTTATGCAAATTTCTCCATAGGTTTTTTCGCGCTCAATTGGTTTTCCAACGAATTCCGAAATTAATCATCGGCCTCCGCAATAGAGGTGTGCGCCCTGGTCCCCCGGCCCCTTTCGATAGTGATGCCTTCTTAATGGGAAACTTCCGTGGCAACAGCGGCGGCCGACGTCGGCGCGACCGGCGGGACTTTTGGTCTGTGATGAAACGTCGAGAAGACCGGTTTCTGCCGGACGGAATCGCGAGGCGAATCACGCACGGTCGGCGTGATTGACGAACAACAGAAACAGCTGACGACAACAACTTGTTGTTGTTGTGGCTGGTGCTCTTTCTGCTTCTGTTTCTGCGGCTCAGCATCTTTCGGTGGTTTCCGATGACGACGATGATGTTGTCGTCGTCGTCGTCGTCGTCGAGATTCTTAAGTATTTCGTTGTTGTTTTCCCGCTTCTGCCATGACGAATAAAGGTGGGTTCGGTGTTGCTTCTTCGCCGCGAATTCCCCGATCGAATGAGGGAGAGAGAGAGGGAACGATTTTTTTTAATTGAGCGCACGGGTTGGCCGCGGGAAACCTTGAGCGCGGCCACTGGGCAGGGAGAGTCCCACGAGGCTCCGGCGATAGCGGATCAACCTTGAAACACGAGCGGAGCCGATGTCCTTGACAGACATATCGCGTTCTGGAACCCACCACGGCGCGCGCTAGGACTCCCCACACCCTCAACTCACCAACGCCGCCGCCCCTCACCGAGGTTCAACGAGCACACGAAGTCACACGCGCTCGTTTCTCTCTCTCCGCCGCTCTCCCGCTCACACCTTTGACGCGGCCCTGCTGTGAACGACCTTGTCGGCAGCTGTGCGCCGTCGACGGAGGCGCCGCGGCCGTCGTCGCTGCTCCCTCTGCCCTCAGCACGTTCCTCTGCCACCGCCGCTGCCCGGCAGCACCGACAGCAGCGACGGGCCTCGAAGCCAGCCGTCGACAGGGAGACGAACGGATGGTCGGCGGACGACCAGACAGACACACCCTAAACTCTGGCTAATTTAGCAACAAGAACAAATGCGAAAAATTCGCTAAAATACAAATACGAAAATCGCAAAATCTTCTACAAACAACTACAGCGACGGCAGCGACTGGGGGCAAAAATTAAAAAAAAACAACAACAATGGACAGAGAAATGGTGACAAAGCGGGGGCCCGACACGGACGCCGTGACACATGCGAGAGCTGGAGAAAAGCCGTCGATAGTTGTTGTTGTTGTTGGTGCTGTTCGACTTAAATGCGCCTCCGGGTGATCCGGCGTCCGTCCTTCCCAGTGTCCAACCAAAGCCAACACTTGCTGGCGTCATTTCACGCTTCCCTCGTTTTGTTGTTTTTGAAATTATCGGTGTTGTTGTACTTTTTGTTGTTGTTCGGAGACGCCAATAGAAACTTCCTTGTGGGGGCAGCGCAAAATCCACGCTCTCGCTCTCCCTCTCTCTCGTTCTCGTCGTCGTTCGCGCTCTCCGAACGACGGCCGACGTCGGCTCTTCGTCGCTGTTGTTGTTGTTGCCGAAGCGGGGCAAGCGATGACGACGATTACGTCGAACCCCGACGGCGACGACGAGCACGACGACGATGCCGACAACAACAACAACACAGCGACCACTGCGACGCCACCGAGTGCGACGAAGGAAGTGAACAAAAGCAAAAACAGCAACAACGAGAAATACGGGCCGGGGCCGGCCCGGTCGCTCGGTCGCTGGCTGCTGGCGGGCGTCTGCCTGGTGCGACGCGGCACCGCATGGATCGCTGCCTGTCTGCTGCCGCCGCTGCTGCTGCCGCCACTGCTGGCAGCGCGAGCCCAGTTCATTCGTTTGTCGAATATCGAACGGAACGGTTCGTCTTGAGCTCCAGCTCCCGCTCGTTCAAGCAGATCACAGTAAATAGAAGAGATCACACAAAGTGGATCAAATCAAGTGAAACAGTTCAAAATCAGTGAATCAAACGTTTCGCCAAAAACAAACTAATTAATTAATTTCCCGGACAAAAGTTACAGTTGCAACAAATTTAATGAACCACAGGCAAAACAAGTTGACAATTAAAAAGTGTGAAACTCGAGACAAAACTTGAGAAGAGCATTAAAAACGCGGTGAAGGTGTGTGCGAGACCGTTAAGCAGTCGCGTCAACGGTTATTCAAATTGAAATCAAACTCGTGCGAAGCGAAGGAAAAACACATTTAATAAATCACAATGGATATCCTTTTATTGCCGTCGCCACCAGCCACGCCTCCGCTGTGCGAAAACAAGGGCGAAAACGTAAGTTTCCCAAAGAAATCGTCGGGGACTCGAAATTTTTAAATTTTAGTTTTTTTTTTTGTTATATTTGATTTATACATCAACAATAAAAAACCTCAAAAATTGTTGAATTTCTACAAATTTCTCGGAATTTTTACAAATTTTTACAATCGGGAAACGTGTTTCTGAAAGTTGCATCCGCGACGTTTCGACGCCTTTGGTCGTAAATCTTGACCAGACTCTCGACCCCCGCCCCTCCCAGCCAGACCCACCCACATGACAAAAAACACACCTCCACACGCCCCAAAAATAATAAGTAAATAAACGAAAAAATTCAGCAATTATTCACATAACAATAGAACACAAATTAAAACCAAAATACGAAACGAAAAACAAAAATACAAAAAAAAATAAGCCACCGTTTCGAAAACGCCAAAAAGCAACAACAACGCGCCGATGTCGTCTAAAAATAGTGCCCTCACATTCCAACTTATGCGATTTGTAAAAACAAATGTACTCCGTCTCGTTCCCACTCGCAGACATGTGCTGCGATCACGCAGCGAACATTCGTGCATCAGCTGGTGTTCACGTGAACAGTAAATGGCGAACGAGTGATACGAACACACACGTACACATAGTCAGACCCACACGGACTCATGCTCCCAGTCGCCGTTGCCGTCGTCGTCGTCGTCGTCGTCGTCGTCGTCGTCTTCGTCGTTGTTGGTGCGCTTGCTTTACGAGCAGAACCGAGCCCGACCTCGTCTCTCGCTCTGTTTCTCTCTCGCGGTCGCGCTCTCGCTACCGACCCACACCTTCTGCAGTCAGCTATACAGACAGGGACGATGACGGTATTGACGTCGCAGACGGGTTTTGCGTCTCGCGACGACTGCAAGCAACAACAAGTCGTGTGCCAGAGAGAGAGTGGGCGCCACCCAGGTACTCAGGGGGCACCAGCACCGACCGCTGAGAGAGAGAGCGCGCTCGGACGTCATTGAGGGAGTGCCGGAGAGAGCGTTTCCGAGCGCCACCTGAACCGAGCCGAGCGCAGAACGATGGGCGCTATGAGCGAGCATCTAAAATTAGAGATTACCTTGAAGTCAATGAAAGATTGTGGGATATTCCCCAATTCTCTTCTCTGTGTGTGGGTGTGTGTGTGTGAGACTCACAACTACACGCGATGACGTTGATTTATTTTCATATCTTCAAAGCAGAAACACGCGCCTACCGAGTGTTGCCTTCAAACGTCGTCGTCGTCGTCGATGTCTCTCTCGCTCTCTCCCTCGCTGCTCGGGCACTCCCCGTCTCGCTGGTAGCCTCGGTTGAGGCGGCGGTGGTGGGAGGAAACTGAGTGCGCCCGGTTAATCACGTAGATGCCTGGCCGAAGGTACTTTCGGCGCCAACCTTCTCCGTTGAATGACCTGCAACAATAATGGTTTCGCCTTCGTCGTTTTCGCCTCTCCTTCTTTTGCGTGTTTTATTTTTCGCCGTTCTTCTCTGCGCGTTCGCTCATTGAAATTCGAAGTCGGCTATTCGTTTCGTTAATGTGAATATACGAGTTTGCACCAGCTGCCAGACGTTTAATGACCCTTCCTCGGCCAGTGCACGGGGGCCGCTTCCACAACCGCTGGAGCCGCCGACGGCCGACACGCCACGGCGGCAACAGCAGCAGCAGCAGTTGCCAGGTTCTTCGGCACCGGGCTGGCGACTGAAGTTAACCTCAGAGCTATTTTAAGAAATCAAGTTCACATGGCGAAAAAGCGTGCGCCGACGACCGGCTTCGAAATGGGTGGGGTGGGGTGTGGTGCGGTGCGGTGGGTTGGTGTGGGGTGGGGTGAAGCACACGGAGCTCTGTTCAATGACTTCGCGTGCTGTCGTCGGGCGGCGGATCAATCGACGGCGAACGAACGCCCTTCGCTGGATGTTGAACTTCGCCGGGAGTTGAATGGCAGAGCCTTGGGCCGCGACTCGGGACGAACGGACGTCGGCTTGACACACTTTCGCTGCCTCTGATTGCCAATTATTTATTTTGGTTCGGTCTCGAACGGTCGTCGTTCGTTGGTTGCTCTTCGCCGTCGCGTTCGCGTTCTCTTTTTCTCCTGGCGATGTGTTTTTGTTTCCGTTAAATTGAAGCGACGACAAACCACGTAGACATGGCGGCGCCGCGACGGCGCTAACTACAACTACTACAACCACAGAACACAACAACACAACACAGCACCAGAGCCAGAACTCAAGAGCACAGCAACAAAGTCCAGTCGGTCGGGATTCCTCGTCAGCGCACGAAGACTTGTCGTGATTTGTCGTCGTCGTCGCCGTCATCGTCATCGACGTCTTCGCCGTCGTCCGCAACCGAATGTAGGCAACGAGCGGCGAGCGACGAAGGTCGTCAAAATGTGGGGCATACTTTTGGGGGCTGCTGGAAAGAACAACAATTTCCATTTGCATGCAACAACAAAGAACAAAGGAATTAACAATAAAAACAATAAAAGAAAAAACCACAAACTAACCGTCGTCTCTCTCTCTCCCCTTGCTCTTTGTAGGCTCTGCAAAAACAAAAGTCGCTCGATGAGGCTCTGCTCAAGGCTAAAATCCAACTGGAACTGGATCAGCAGCAAAAGCAGTTGCAACTGCAGTCGCAGCAGCACCAGCACCAGCAGCAGCAGCAGCAACAACAGCCACAGAAGTCGGCGACGAAGCCCCAGTGCGGCCTCATCACCCCGAACCCCTCGGACACCGAGGACGAGGCCGAGACGCCGCCTTGCAAGAAGCAGCGCCTGGAAATCAACCACTCTCTGACGCCGCCACCTGAGCAACATGTACAAAAACAACAACAGCAACAACAACAACAACAACAAGAGGAACTGCAGCAACAACAAGAGGCCCAACCACAGCGCGCCAGTGTCATAATGCGCGTCAGCAGCTCCGGCGTCTGCTCGGCCTTCGACGAGAACTCGACATCGTCGACCTCATCATCGACGTCCTCTGCCTCCGCCTCCGCCACCGTCAGCGCCACCGCCACCGCCTCTGCCGACGACGAGACGAACGTGTGGCGAAGCCTCAAATTCAAGATGAACCGCAACCGCAGTTCGCAGAGCGAGTCGCAGCCGGAGGCGGTCAAAGTGAGTAGTCGAAAGGTTGACGGCGAGGGTCTGCAACAGCAGGGACCACAACCACAGCAACAACAACAACAGCCACAGCCACAGCTACAACAATTCCGCTTCTCTCTGCCGACCGCAACGCGCACGACAGCGGCCGCACCTTCTGCAGGCAGCAGCTCGTACCAGCAGCAGTTCGTGCAGCAGCAGAAGGCGCCACTTCAGCAGCCCCAACCCCAACCCCAACAACAACAACAACAACAACAGCAGACTGTTCCAGTGACCGGCGGCGTCCGGCCCTCGGCGTTCCAGACAATCGCTCCGAAGAGCATTTTCATCGCGACTGAGGCCGTCGCCAAGCAGCAGCCGCCGCAGCCGCAGACGACGCTGATTCCCCTGATGGTGCTGAACCCGCTGCAGCTGCAGCTCAACGCGGCGGCGCCAGCGGCAGAGGCGCCGACCACGGCGACCGCAACGGCGACGGCGACGACGGCGATGGCGACGAAACTGACGGCCACCCAGATCGCGGCCGAGCGGCGACGCGTGTACGAGTGCGACCACCCGAACTGCGGCAAGAACTACTTCAAGTCGAGCCACCTGAAGGCGCACCAGCGCGTCCACACCGGCGAGCGACCCTTCATCTGCAAGTGGGACAACTGCGACAAGCGCTTCAGCCGCTCCGACGAGCTGTCGCGCCACAAGCGCACGCACACCGGCGAGAAGAAGTTCGTCTGCGGCGTCTGCGCGAAGAAGTTCATGCGCAGCGACCACCTGTCGAAGCACGTGAAGCGCCACGGCAAGGACAAGGCCAGCGGCGTCAACCGCCACACCCAGCACTACCAGCACCAGCCCGAGAGCAGCAGCAGCAGCAACAGCTCCAGCAATGGCCACAATGTGACGTCGTCTGCGGCCAGCGGCGCCGCCCACCTGCGACCCATCGTCCCAGCGCCATCCACCACGTCATCGTCAGCGCCGAAGTCGTCCTCGTCGTCAGGCACCACCAAAGCATCCAGAGTACAAATGCCGGCAGTAGCGGGGACGACGGCGGCGCCGGGCGCCGCGCTGCAGGTGCAGATCTGCAGCGCCGGCGACCTGTTGCGGCTGCAGCAGGTGTCGGGGGTGGCGACGAGCTTCACCAACTTCCTGGAGCTCGCGGCCGTGAAGCCAGCGCAGCAGCAGCAGCAGCAGCCGCAGCATTCGAAGCAGCAGCAGCGTTGAAACAGTAGGGTAAACTGAGTGCGGAGCAGGAGACCGAGTGGCGGGAAGTCTCGAGATGAAATCAGTCGCAAAGTGCATATTCATTCCAATATCCAATCACTTTCTTTCTTGCTTTTTCCCCAAAGAAAAGTGCACTTTTTACAAAACAAATGTCGCTCTGAAATGTTGTAGAAATTACTTTTAAATAATCGCTACTCGTATGCGACGCATTCAGTTGTTGTTATACTAATCGTTAGTTATTATGTTAGTAGCTCTTATGATTATTCGTTAGTTATTCCTAAGCGGTAGTTATTATTATATCTGATTATTATTATTTTACGATTTCTATTATTATATTTATAACAATTACGGATTGGTTTGCGTTGAATCGCTTTTATATCTAAACTTCGTATACTTTAGTCTCAATTTGAATTACGTTTCAGTTCTTAGAATTTCTAAAAAAAAAACAATGTAATATTGTAAAGTGTAAAAGTAAATGTTTAATTCATCAGAACCAATCTTAAGATCTTTATAATCTGTGATATATAAGTTTTCGAAACAAAACTACAACTAATTTATTGTAATTATACAAGAAATATTCTATTGTAAACATTTTGATGTAAAACAAATTTTAAGCTCTTTAAAGAAATTCTAAACAAAACAATGAAATGCAAAAATTTAAAAAATTGAATGCAAAACAGATGATAGAGCAAAACAAAAAAAAAAAAAAATCAAACATATGCATTGAAAAAAACTATATCAAAATACAATATATATTTTCAAAAATATCTATAAAACATATTCCTACTTGTGTTCTTATTCTTTATTTCTGGAAATATTTTGCTTGCTCTTCGAAGTTGGGGTTTTTGGGTTTTTCCATTTACAAATACGATGTGGTCGATGATTGCGAAATGGATGTCAAGTGAAATAGTCGAGAGTTCAACACTCGATGCTTGTTTATTGTTTGATTTTTACTGTGAATAATCATTTCATTTATTTTTTTTTTGGCTTAAAACTAGGAAATCATTGTAAATTCGAAACGAAGTTGTTTAGACTCCAAAAATGGTAGTAAAATCACATGCTGGCAATGCATTTGGCGAGCAGGCCTGGCGCACAGACATCTCCCAGGTATCCAACAGGTGGGACAGCGAGTAACACTTGGGCAACTTTGCGATTCTCACTGTTAGCGCGTTCTGGACGGTCTTGAGGAACGGTGTGGCCGAATATTCCTGCTCTGTCAGGGAGCAATTCGGCGATGTCCACGGATACTCCTCTGTAAAACAATTTTTTTTTATATAAACGAATTATATTTTTATATATTGGGGATTTTTCTGACGTACCGGGAATATTTACGCTAACTGGTGGCACACTTGGCAGGCGCTTGTCGTCCAGGCAACAAATCAATTTAATAGATTTTGTATTATTCTGTGCCGATGAGTCGAGGGTAACTTTGAACTTTTGATCGAGACGCGCAATTTCACCCTGAAGCACATGTGGTATTTCGTGCTCGAACTGCGTCGTTTTCTCAGCAGTGCGTTGAATCTTAGGAGCCGGAGCACTAACGAAAGAGTGAATATTTTAAAATGACTTCATTAAGTGGTATAAAAGAGTACTAACCAAATGTCGGTGCCGAAAAGCAGTTCCAGGCTGGGTCTAAAGGTGCGATACAAAGTGTGATTGGCCATCGGACTCTGGATAGTGGTGTTGATCACTTCCATTAGAGGATTTGAAGATTTCTGTACGATAAATTGTTCAATAGAAAGATATTCAATAAAGACATTGCATTTACGTACTCCAAATTGTTGTCCCGAATAGGAAACGATTTCCATCTTCTCCAGGGCCTTTTCACATTTCAGGAGTGTCTCCAGTGGTACACGCTGAGCTGGATTACACAGGATCTCTAAGAGTTTGCTCATTTTGGTGATTTTTTCGGCATCTAAACGTTTCAACCTCGTTAAGTTGAAGAATAGGAAAAATAGACAATGACGACTCCACTCACTTGTTCCATCGTTGCCGATCTTGGCGACCATGCGCTTCAGTGGTTCAATGTACTTGGTCAGTTGTTTGTATTTCTCACGGTAGAGCTGATCTTCCTGCGGATTGAAGGGACTATTGCTGGCCACCTGTCCGGGTGTATTCAATGGAGCATTTGGCGACTGCCGCAGATTGCGCTGACTGTTGTTCATCAGATTCGACATTTGAGGACTCGAGGAGGGCACCAGAGCCGGACTTGGAATCATTTGTGGGTTCGGAAGCTGCGGGGCTTGTTGTTGCTGATTGGGAACGCCTTGTTGTTGCTGCTGCTGCTGTTGTTGTTGCTGCTGCTGTTGCATTTGTTGCTGTTGCTGCTGTAGTTGTTGCTGTTGTGCTGCCCCCATACCAGCTGGAGAGGGCACCGTGCTGGGCGATGGACTTTGACGAAGGAATTGTTGTTGGCCAACTCCACGATTGACAGGAAACATATTCCCCGCTTGGGACATGGGCATGTTGGCCTTTTGCTGCATATTCGAGTTCATATTTAACATTTGGTTGAGATTTCCTACAAGTCGAAATTTTAATTGGAATTACAAATTCTTTGCGAAAAACAGTTAAGCAAAGTACCTGCTTGCCCTGCATTTGGTTGCATGCCAGCGCCTCCAACTTGTTGACCACCTTGCGGTCCCCCAACGACATTATTCGGATGCATGGGACCACCTTGGTTCGGCGGAAGGTTGGTCGGCATTCCCTGCATGCCTTGCTGCACAGCATTGGGACCAACATTCATGGGTCCTCCTTGGTTCATGCGTGCGTTCATCATCTGATTCAGTTGTGGATGATTCATGCCCATCTGGAAGAAGATTGTTGTTGGAACAAATTCTAGTCGAGTTCATGGTACTTACGTTCATTTGATTTTGGTTCAACTGATTCATTGGCATTTGTTGTACGTTCATTGCATTCACATTCATTGGCCCGCCCTGCATTTGGCCGGCATTCATTTGCAACTGCCCCGCGGGCCCTCCTGCATTTCCAGGCACTCCACCAGGGGCCCCACTTGGTCCAGCACCAGCACCGCCACCCATTTGGTTCATCTGTCCCGCCATGCCGGCACCCATTTGTTGGGCACCGCCACCGACCATTTGATTCGGTTGATTCCCCCCACCGCCCATTACATTCATCTGCATGCCACCCATTTGTCCGACCATCTGCTGACCCGGGCCTCCCATAACATTGGGACCCTGGCCTGGGCCGCCTACGTTGCCTGCCATCGGCATCTGTCCGCGTATGCCTTGCATCTGCTGCATCTGTTGCCCCGGACGCTGTTGATTTAGGGTTTGTAATAGATTCGACGCTGCCACCGAACCGCCGGGTGCCATTTGATTGGGGTTCGGTCCACCCGGGCCCATGGGCATCATCTGAGCGTTGCGATTTCCTTGACTAGCGAGATTCTGCAGTGCATTCAGGGGATCTTGCATCATGTTCTGCTGTCCCATGTCCGCATTGGGAGGCGGCGCTTGTTGTGGTTTCCCTGTAAGTGTACATCATACATAATTACACGCACGTCTAGTTTTTAGCTTTTCGAGTACTTACTTTGTGACTGTTCCTTAAAGTGCATGTAGAGCTTGGCCACCAGCGAAAGATATTCGTCCTTGCTTCGAGACTTTTTGAAAATGTGATTTTCCATAACGCTGGCATTTTTGCTCGGATCTTGTCCAGTCGTTTGAAGAGTTTCATTGCTGTTAAAATTACATTTCAATATTGGTAAGTTATCTGATCATCGATGATAGTGGAAATATAAATTGTTTGCCTACATTTTAGCAATAACCGTTTGGCGGAATTTCTGCGTTTGCCACTCTTCTGCCATTTTAAATGATTAATTTTATTATTTTATGCAATTAATTTAAACAAATTTCCCCATGCACAGGTAGAAAAGTCGAGAGAAATCACCGCGGAAGCAACAAAATACTGTTTTCACACAACTGAAACGTCAAATCAGAGAAGTGATGTCAATAAATTTGTTCAGAAACAGTGTATCCCCTTTATTCATGGTAAATGAATAGCGTAATTTTTCGTCCATATTCACAATCCGAAATATTATAGAGAAAATTATGAGAGTAAAACTGATCCGAGTTTGTCTGCTCTTGAATATATATATATATATATATAAATATAAGGATATATTTATATACATATGTAGACAGTGCGTAGTTGGGAGAGTGAATTCTGTGAATATTTTTTTATAATTTCAATAAATTATTGTTGCAAAACTGTTCCTTATTTGAATTTGTTCTTATGACTAATTAAATATACGAAAAAAATCGGAACACAGAATTCGATAAAAAGACAAAAAGAGCATAATATGATATCAGAAAATTGAATGTGATTGCTATAAAGTGAAATAAAGCACTTTCAATGAAAAGAATTCGGCAGCCCTGTGCAGCAACCACCATTCGCGCGGCGATCAGCTGCTGCGCTCTCTCTCCAATTAAGAACGAAGAACTATAGAGAGAAAGAGAGAAGGAGGCATCCAACTGTCAAGCGCAAATTTCTGGAAAACCTTTTGGCACAAATCGTCACGAAAATACACGTAAACCAATCGTCAGAGATATTCTTCGTTGGCAACGGCAGGCGATCGGAAAAGCGTAACATTTAAGGTAAGTCGAATGAAGAAATGAGTTGATATAGTGATTGTGATGTGATATCAACACAGGTGCCGAGCAGAAAAGGAGAATTTCATTCAAAATGTTGTACCACAAAGTGTTCCCATGGCTGCTGACCATTGCAGTCGTGCTGCAGTTGGTCTTAGCCGAAAAGATGCCGTTTAACAGTTCCCCGAAGCAACTGAAAGAGAAGTCCACCAAGCTGCCTCCCTGCAAGTCCTGCACCACACTGGTGGATTCCTTCAACAAGGTGGGTTGGACTTCCGGATATCATGCCGAGTGCAGCAACCAACCTTGTATGTGTTCTTGCAGGGCATGGAGAAGACCAGTCGCGGCAAACATGCAGGCGGCGATGCCGCTTGGGAGGAGGAGAAGCTGCGCTCGTACAAAACCAGCGAGGTGCGCTTGGTCGAGATCCAGGAGCACCTCTGTACGGACGTGCAACGTGGGCAGGACCAATGCCACAACATGTCCAATGATCAGGAGCATTTGCTGGAGGATTGGTTTCTGCACAAACAGACCGAGCATCCAGAGCTCCATGATTGGCTCTGCGTTCAGCAGTTGAAGGTCTGCTGCCCACCGGACCATTATGGGCCAGAGTGCAAAAAGTGCCCCAGCTGTAGTGGGAATGGTGAGACGACGAACAAGAGAAAGCAATTCCTAATTGCCATTGTTAACGTTTCCTTGCCACTTATTTCAGGTAAATGCAAGGGTGCTGGCACACGTAAGGGCAACGGAAAGTGCTCGTGCGATGCAGGCTACACGGGCGACGAGTGCAACGAGTGCGCTCTCAACTACTACGAAGCCTTTCGCGATTCCAAAAAATTGCTCTGTTCACAGTGCTATTCGGCGTGCGGTGACGGCGGTTGCACGGGCGCTGGTCCCAAGGGTTCGTTACACGTGCCAACCACTACTTCGATTTTCTTGTTATTAGTGGGAAATTGCAGGTTGTCGCAAATGCAAAGACGGCTGGCGAATGGACTCCGAGACCGGCTGCCACGATGTCAACGAGTGCCTGGACACGCCTAGGATTTGCAAACCCTCTCAGTTTTGTGTGAACAACGAAGGCTCGTACTCGTGCCTCGAGTGTGATCGCTCTTGCAACGGTTGCGATGGCGATGGCCCAGACATGTGCAAACAATGCGCCGACGGCTACAAACTGAAGGATGGCAAGTGCCAAGGTAAGTGCATGACATCCTCACGGCTTTTGGGATTGGACTCTGAATTGCAAATAAGCAAATAAGCAAGAGCTTGATATGTGTTTGTTATTAAATAAATATTGCACATTGTTAATTATATTTAAGAGTAAAAAGAGCACACAATTCGCAATGTCGCCTGTTTCTGGCTTCACTAACACACTGCACATATTTGATTCTCTTTCCAATCTCTTATCGAATTCAAATCCAAACTAAATTTACACAGACGAATCCAACGAGCAACGCGACCAATTCGTGAACGTCACACGTTTCCTTACCTACTTGGGTCTGTGCATTGCCACCTGTGTGATCTTCCAAAGCTCGACGCACATCGCCTACATTGTGGGCGCGGCCGTGGCCATATACATAGCAGCCTCCGAGTATTGGCTGAACTCGACGCCCCAGGGAGTTGGCAAACCTGAATTCGATACCAAACAATTAGAGGATATGATTATGAAGTCGCTTTAAGTTAACTTAGCTCTATAACAAATGCTCTCTACTGTTTGATACGAACAAATGTTGTTTTATGTTTTTTAAACGAACGAAAAGTATTTAAGATAAAATCGTACAAAGCCAAATTAACAAGCAAAATAGTGAAAATGCGAAAAACAAGAATCGAAACAAATTTATTCTATGAATAAATTTCATTACATATGTTTATAATTTTTTAATTTTCTCTCTTTGTGTGTGGTATTTTTTTTTGTTTTGTGTTTATGTTGGTGTTTGTGTTTTGGGTTTTGTTTCCCCCCACCTTGCTATTCTCACTTCACTTCCGCAGACGAGTCGCAGACTCAACCGGATGGCGAAAGCGAAACCGATGCCGGAAATGAGCTTCCAGAGCCTGCCGAAGAGCAGAGAGCGACTGAGGTGGACGATGAAGGGAGTGCGGATTCCCAAAAAGACGAATTGTGATCTTTCGCAATTCCCCTCAATTAGTTTCAATTATAAATGCACTTAGCCAATCGACGCAACGATTTTGAAAGTCATTAAAATACAATCTTAGCCGAATTTATGGATTTCTTTAAGGAACATTTGCCAAATATATTGTACTATGCCCTGCTGTAGGTTTTTATGTCCAGTTTATAAGATAGTCGACTGTATTTAATATTAAGTTGCCTGCTTTTTAAATGTATTATTTTTAGTATTTTCTATGAAAAAACACAACTGATGAAATTTGTCGAAATAAAACTCGCAAAATGCACAATTTTTAAACTATTTCTCTTCCTACTCTTTGGGTCCCTCCTTCTCCTTGGACTCCTCCTGTTTGGGTTCCTTTTTCTCCTCGGACTCCTCGTTCTCCTCGTTCTCTTTGGGCCCATCTTTTTCTACTGGATCCTCCCTCTCTTTGCGATCTTCCAATTCCCGTTCCTTGGCAAACAAGTTGAGCCTCTCGATCCTGATGCGCTCGTGCTCCTCCGCCTCCGGGACCACGTAGCTGCCGAACAAGCTCGACTCGTGCAGGTGAGGGGCGCCGGCGGTCTCCCCACTGGCCTCCAGAGCGACATCCTCCATGTTCTCCTCGCTGATGTCGTCGCACACGTGGGACAACAGGTAGCTGTCGAGCACGGCCAACGACTCCTGGATGCTGCTCTCCGGCTCGGACACCACGCTAATGCCGTCCACGTCGACGTGGGCCAGCACCATGGCCTTGGTGCGCTTGCGCCCCGACGTCCGTCCGTTGAGGCCGCCGCCACCCCCACCCGCACTCGAATTCGACGAGTTGCAGTCGGTGGAGTCCGTCGAGATCGCGTCGTTCTCGAGTATCAGTTTGCCGCCCTTGACCACGTAGTTGGGCTCCGACTTGTGGTAGTTGCCGTAGAGCTCCTTCAGCGTGGTCTTCGTCAGGTTGAATTCGCGCATGCCGAACCCGTAGTTCTTCTTCTCCTCCGCCTCGGCGACCTTGCGACGCGCCTCCTTCCGCCTGAGGTGCGCGCGCCTCTGGGCCTCCGTCAGGACCTTGGGCGCCCCGCCGTCCGTCTCGTCGCTGGAGTTCTTCCGGGACGACCAGCCGCTCGAGAAGGACTTCCGCGACCGGCGGATGATCTGGCGGCACTTGTTCGTGATGCCGCCGACGATCTCGGAGACGAGCGCGATCGCGCCCATCAGATAGCCGATGCCCATGAGCAGGAACATGCCCTCCGTGTCGGCCGTGGTCAGCTGGCGCTCCTCCTGGATGCGCTCGCTGAGGCCGCTCGAGGAGCTCGCCTGCAGCAGCTTCCCGCTCGAGGAGCGCTGCATCGCCCAGCTGACCTCGTTGCTGATCTTGTCGATGAGGCCGCTCTGCTGGGCCAGCAGGATCATCGAGTCGATCTTGGGCTTGTACACGGCGTTCCGGGGGAACAGGTAGCCGATGTGGAAGAGCGCGAAGCACTCCTCGCTCAGGTGCAGGGCCGAGCGGCGCGAGATGTTCCTGCGGAAGGGAGTGGGTCAAAAGGATGCACACAATTCGTTCAAATAACTCTGACTCGTCGGAGAAATTGGACTGGACGAGATACTCGAGCTGCGACTTGGAGCCGAGGAAGGCGTAGTTCCAGAAGAAGCTCTGCGTGACGTTGCCGATGCCCTCCTCCAGCTCCGACACGTACTCCATCTTCTTGAAGAGCTTGGCCGTGGGCACGTGCGTCGAGTTGTGGAACCACTTCTCCCAGCCGCTGTTGTCCAGGGTGCCGACGCGAAAGAACAGCCCCAGCAGGTCCAGCACCGAGTCGACGGTGTCGGGAAAGGCCGGCAGCGTGACGAACGCAATGATCGAGCCCGTGTAGCAGGCGGTGATGATGATCGTGAAGAGCCAGTAGGAGCCGATCAGCAGCCGGGTCGAGGTCTTCCGCGAGTTGCCCCACGTGTACTGGCCGGAGAAGGTGAAGCTGTTAGTGAACATGCCGAACACGTACCAGAACATGTTCTCGATTTCGCCCCAGTTGCCGATCAGGTGCTTCAGCGAGAGCCGGTCGGTGTAGACGATCGGGAAGATGGCGCCGAGGTAGACGCAGGTCAGGGCGACCCAGACGGGCCACTGGAAGGGACCCATGATGGCGCGGTACCTTGGCAATGAAGTCGAGACTCAGGGAAGAACAGGAAGACGAAGCAAGGAGAAGCCAACTCACTTGGGCAGGGCCTTCGAGGCGAGGGTGATGAAGGCGGCGCAGTCCTTGGAGTGGCCCACGGACATCTCCGTCTCGGTCAGGCGGTCCTCCGTGATGTAGATGCCCGACATGGCCAGGTCGATGGACCCGCCGAGAATGTGGTTCTGCATGGCCTCGGGAACCCTACGAGCCAAATAGAGAATGGAAGGCAGAGAAGGGCGTTGGACAGGAGGAGGCGCATGAAAAGCCGCGTACGAACCCTCTGATGCCGGCCCGTCGCGGCGGCTCCGTGATCTCGATGGAGAAGTTCAACTTGGCCGCGATGACCTGCAGCAGACGGTACTCGATGCCCTCCCAGCGGACGCCGGTGGTGCCGGTCGAGTCGAGGACGTTGATGCGGAAGATGAAGGGCGGCTGATTGGCCGCGCCCACCTGGAAGCGGTGGCCCGCGAAGCCGTTCTCGAACTTCGTCGGGAAGAGGTTGATGTGCGGACGCGAGAGCATGCCGCGGATCCAGCTGGTCAGGACGACGGGCGTGTTCGAGCCCAGGCCGTCGGCGAACAGCTTGTGCGTGTACAGGACGTAGGGACGTTCCTGGAAGAGCCGCAGAGAGGACGAGAATTACCGACCGGAAGTCAGCGGACCGAAGGAAGCCCTTCTCACCCGCATGGGGTCGGCCATGAGGGACTCGCCGATGACCAGCAGGTTGACGATGCTCGAGGACAGGTGCGAGGAGAGGAAGTCGCGCAGCTTCCACTGGGAGGAGCGCGAGATGACGACGACCCGGCTCTCCGTCTGGGAGCCGATGATCTGGCGCGTCATCATCGGGTCGGACACGAACAGGATGAAGCTCTGGCAGTTGTTGTCCATGTGGCGGCGGAAGAGCGGGTTCCGGACCTGGTAGCGGTCGTTGATGTCGCCGTGGTAGAACGTCACGGGAATCGTCTGGCCGAGAAAAGCGAAATGGGTACCGAGACGGGGGGGAGAGAGACGAACGACGTACCCTGAAGAGCAGCTCCAGCAACTTGGCGTCGGACTTCATCACCTGGTGGTCGTAGTAGACGATCGGCGGACACTTGGCCAAGTACTCGGCGGCGATTTTGTTGATCAGCGCCACCAGCGACTTGCGCTGGTCGTCGTTGTCGGGCTCCATGTGGAACTTGTTGGCCAAAATTTCGGCCCGCGGCTTCGGGTTCCCCTTGAAGATCGGCTCCACGCGACGTCGCGGGCGGTCGCGTCGCCTCGACTCGCCCTCGAAGAGCTGCGGGTTCAGGCCGAGGCGGCGCACGAGCCGGCCACCGGGACCACCAGCCTTCAGACCGTCCCCCACCAGCACCTCCACCTCGCCGAGGGACCCGGACGAGGCTCCGAGCGTCAGGACTCCAGCGAAGAGCAGCAGTCGTAGCACCAGCATTCTCCACGCTGGCCGTGTTGACACCTCGCGAACACTCCGGCTTTTGGTCTTCCTCGCCGCTGGCCACCGATATTTATCGGGGCTCGTCCTGCGAATTATCATTAGCGGGAGCTGCCCGCACGCCATGGGTCGCAACCTTTCAATTAACGCCCCATCGTCTGCTGGCTGATTGTCGTTGTCCCAGTCGTCGTTGTTGTTGTTTATGATATCGGTTTATAATTTAACTGCGAACACCTGCAGTCAGTGGGTTGTTGCGGCTGAGAGGGTGGGGTTGCCTGGGCTTGAACTTGAAATAAAGTAGGACGTTTTCACAGAAGGCAAAGAATCAGGTCTCAATCGGTGGACGGGGGTCCGGAATTGGATCGCCGGAAGGAAACCGTGAAAACAACTCTTTAAGGCTTATGTTAGGTTCGTGCCAACAAGGGAAAGGTCAGCAACCGTCTGGGGAGGAAAACTCGAGTGGAAAAAAGGGAACGCATTGATTTTTACGACCTTAGTTTTTGACATAATTTTTCCTCTAAAACCCTTGGCATAAGTAAATTTTTTAACCCATAGTCCATAATTTTAACAACATTTTTCCTGTAATCCTTGGCTTGAGGTTGAAAATTTCTCAGAGTAATTTTTGTGGAACATTCCTAAGTAAAACGCATTTTTTATTTTATTTATTAATATTATTTTATTTTATGTACTTTAGTTAATTTTACACGATTTTCCAGCACAAAATACTTCGTTCACTCAGTAAAATATTTAAAAAAGTTTTTCGATTAAATTTCAAATAGAGTGTGTCATGAAATGAAATTTGAATAAATGACGTCTTTAGAAGTAATACTTGCAATTTTTGAAAACGAATAATTTTACGAATTTTCTTCTGAAAACATTTTGCTTAAATATAATAAAACATAGAATTAAATAAACTTATGATGTACTATTACAAATGCGAAATGCATGCATTTAAGAGTGTGTGTGAGCTTTCAGTGTGGTGTTGTGAGTGTGTGTATGTGTTTGAGTATGTGTGTCCTTCAATTGTCCTTGTATTTTGCAAATTTCTTAATTTTTACATGAAACAGACATTATTAAATTAACAGTTACTGTGTGTTGTTAAACGGCAAAATATTGGCAATCGTTTAAACGTGGCTCTCGCGTGAATGACTTATTTTTACATTTAGCTTTCTATTTCACTATTTCCTCTATTATCATCTCATTTACTCCATTCAGCATTCAATGCTCTTTGCAGGCAGTATTTCGTTACTTATCGAGTACTTTCGTAATTCTATGAATATATATGTATTTGTTTAATTACCCTGTAACACTCTAGGACTTCCCTTCACTTGGCTCGAATTCCAATTTCATTTACTCTAAAGTGTTAGTAGTCATATTACAATAAGAAATACAATTAAAAATATTATTACAACTACATAGGTAATGAACGTGAGAAACATGCTATAAATTTTTCAATGTAGTGAATTTCCATTAACGATCTACAGTAACGAATATAAAATTTTAATAAGACTTTATGAAAATAATTCCTCACAGTATGAAAACAAAAATTTCAATTCAAACGGTAGACATTTTGAAACGTTATAAAAATATTAAGGTACATTATACAAAACAAGAGGTTATAAAATATTATCAATAGAAAAGTTAGAGACAATTTTTCAAGATGTCGCAAACATGCATTATATATTTAACAATTAGAAATTACTATAGTAAATAGATGGAAAATAGAATACGAGGAAGTAAGAAGTTTCAGCAAAAGCAGAAAACTAGTTGGATAAAAAGAGAGGTCACAGAACGACAATCAGATTAAGGTAAGAGAATATCATAATTATAAAAATATTAATTGAAGTTGGTTATGGGAATACTATAGAGAATATTATGATGGCATAATAGGCCAAGGCTCAAAAAGGCTATGAAATTGTTAATTAGATATTTTGTGATTATAATTAAATATCCAAGTGGTGATTTGAGTAGAAAAATAGAAGAAAGAAATGTCTTTGACCAGAGGAAACCAGAAGAAAATAGTATCGAAAAGAAAATAGAGCAGCTTGAGAAGAAGGTTTAGAGAACTAGAGATTAGGGAAAAATTCGGATGGTTTCGCAGAGTGGTTTCATGAGGTCATGGTCTACTACTAACAACTGGGAAGCTTACACATTAGGGAGTAGTGAATCGATTGGTATGTGGTTTTGTTTGTTCTATCACATCAATTACAATTATTCATATTACGTTAGTTAGTTAATTTTATGTGGGTTGTTCTCTCGTATTCGTATTCGTATTCGCACAAAAAATAATTACAGAACAGTTGCGAATTTGAGAATTTTTATTTGTCGTTTATTTATCGCTTATCGATTGCTTACGGCTAGGATATACTTTAATACTAATATTGCGCTCAGGGTTGGCCATGTTGCTCAATTAAAACTAGAGAAGAGAATTGCTTCGCAAAAATAATTACAAAATAATAAATACCAATTTTTGTTTGTTTTTATCGTCAACATCAAGAATAAATAATAACATAATCAATCAAACAATCTATCAAACTATACATCAATTAATTTCCGAATTCAACAAAATCGTCCTCACTAATTCAACAAATTATTTTGCTAAGGGTGTGCCGGTGTGTGCGTGTGTGTAACAATTTTGTGAATAGATTAGTTCAAGAAAGTAGAGAACAAGGGAGTAGTAAAAAAATAAGTAGAAAAGTACGATGGTTGAGTGAACTCGATATTTTGTGCGTCGAAAGGGCGATGATCGATGGACGGACGGACGGACGGACGAGCGAGGGCGCGGCGGACGCCTTACGTCGTCGAGTCCTCGATGTCGTTGTCGATGCGCGAGGAGCGGATGCCCGTCTTGCCGGTCCACGGGTAGATGTCCGGACAGGGCTGGCAGGTCTTCATGTAGCGGACGCCCGACTTGTGCCACAGGTTGCAGACCTTCGGGTTGTTGCAGCGCTTCGGACGGTCCTGCCGGGGGAAGAACACACCAGACCTCAGTACCTTGGACCAGAGGGCGAGGAAGGACAAGGAATCGAACTCACCGAGTAGTCGCACTGGAATGGCTGGAACGAGTTGATCCTGGAGATGGGGGTGGGGTCGCGCACCCACTGCAGGGCCTGCCAGTTGGTGACGATCCAGACGTCGGGCATCGCGTTGATCGCGTCCAGGAACTTGATGAAGCCCTCCTTGTGGTGCGGCTGCGTGAACCAGGCCGCGTGGTAGAAGAGGCCGAAAGGAGCTCTGCCAGGGGGGAGGGGGGGGTGTAGGTTGTATAGATCGATAGATTCAAATGGATCAATTGGTTTCGACGCCTACCTGTTGGTCGTGTAGTGGCGCTCGAAGTTCTTCATGATCATCTTGTAGACGCCGTCGGCCTCGCTGGGGTTCGAGCAGGCGTCGCCCATGGAGCAGCGGCCGCCGTTCAGGTCCTGCCACATGACCATCGGCACCTGCCACACGCCCGGGTAGGAGCGCGTCGGGCAGGGCGGGATCATGCAGTCGTGGAAGATCTTGTAGTCCAGCGTGTAGGGCCACGAGGGCGGCCGGTTCTCGTAGACGGGCATCGAGGAGTCGTAGGTGAAGTTCGAGTCGTACAGCATCTTGTACATCTTGTTGCCGCCCACCGACAGGAAGGGCGCCCGCATGCCGCGCACGTCCGACAGCTTGACGCCTCCGTAGGCGGCCAGGACCTCGCGCTGGCCGGCGATCTCGCGGGTCCACTTCTTCTGCGAGAACTGCTCCCCGAAGCTGTGGCTGTTTGTCGGAGAGGAGGCGAAGAGAGAGGGTGTTAGAAATAAGGATGTGACGGCATTTGCAATTAGCGAGGACCCAAACCGAAGCTGAGCTCAAAGTCAGGACAATCAGCACTGGTAGTAGTTGGTGTTTGATTTAGTGTGCGAACATTTTACAGAGACAGTGTTAGTTTGGGTTGTGTGTAATGTGTGTGTGAAAGAGTTGGTTTTAATACTGGGAGTGTTTTAAAAGTGTGACAAAATAAATAGAATCCATTGATGAAGAAAATTAAAAATGTGCAAACTTTTTGTATAGAGTCTAAACGAGGCGTGATTTGGAGAGTTTAAAAAAGCTGTTGTGAATTTCTTGACAGTAGTGAACGGTGGTGCTGAATTTAATAAGAAGAATATTTATTCCATTTTTGGAAAGATGCGCGAGAAAACTATGTAAAATTTTAATGTAATGTCGATGAAGATAAAAACATCTTTAGACAGATTAATCTGGCCATGTTTGGGTGTTGACAATAACGAAATCCAGTGAAATTAATTTTATGAAAAGTGAACTCGGCAAATGCGGTTTAATGGTCGAGTTTGTGCATGGTGAACTGTGTGACTATCGCAAAATACGAGAATCGGTGCCTTGAGAGAGTTTCTACAGCTACTGGTGCGATGCTGCGAGGCGTGCTTTATTGATTTGGTATCGCCCTGTCCCTGTTTCACTCATTCTGTTCGAACGGTGGTGTGTGCGAGTCTCTCGTTGTTGTTGTTATCGATATTTTCTTGCAATTATTGTTGGTGTGGTTGTCCGTGTTGTTGTTGTGGTTGTTGTTGTTGTGCAATAATACTGTTGATACTTACGAGATCGTATGTGAAGCCATCTCATGGCCGTCGGAGTAGAGATTCTGGACCTGACTGTAGTCGGTCCACTCGTGCGACACGTAGAAGGTCGCCGTGATGGGGCAGCCGTTGGGGTTGACACGCCCCTTTTCGAACAGGTCGATGTACAGTTGCTTGTTCAGATCGTTCACCGAGTCGTCGAAGGTCAACAGAACGATCTGTGGCACGGTCTCCACAGGCAGGTCGCCTTTGATCGCCCCACACGGCACACATTACATTACCATACATCGAGTAATCGACATTGCCATCGAGCAATCGATTTGTGCGATTCGATATGCGTTGGGATTTTCGATTCGATTGTTATCGATATGAGATGTGATGTGATTGATGTATGAGTGGATAGGAGGGGACATGAAAGCAAAAAGAGAACAAATCGATTGATGAGAAATTTTGGTATTGTACAAGATCGATCGCTGAACGAGAACATGAGCTCATAGAGAGACGATAACGAGTAACGATAAACGAATACGATAAACGATAACGATAAACGAAAAACGATAATCGTCAAAATAAAGACGTCGCCAAACGAGAGACGGTGGCGGGACCGATGACCAGAGATCCAAGGAGATTTCAACGCATGCGATGACGAGAAAGTAGTGGAGGCGTGAGTGGGAGTTGCAGAGGCGGCGGAGAAGTCGGGGTGGGCGGGGCATGGACCATGTAGATGCAGATGGGCGGGGCTGGTCTGGGCTGGGCTGGACTGGTCGGTTCGCTGCCGGCACCGAAACTTACGACACTGAGTGCGAGGCCATCTCGTGTCCGTCCGCGTACAGATCCTGGACCATGCCGTAGTCGGTCCACTCGTGCGACACGTAGAAGGTCGCCCGGAGGGGGCAGCCGTTGGGGTTCTTTCGCGTCTCGTTGTCGAACAGCTCGCTGTAGAGCTCGATGTTCAGCTGGCTGACGGCGTCGTCGAACGTGATCAGCACGATCTGAGGCGTCTCCTCCACCCGCAGGTCGCCTGCTCCGAAGAGATTCATTTAGGTTTTTTCACAACAGAACAAGGGTAGTGAAAGGCAAAATATTAAATCCTTTGGCGTTAACTCTCTGGCTGTCAAGTCGCGGTCCTGCTGGGGCAGGAGGAACCTCTGGCGTTGCTGTTGGGAAGGAAGCGGATGGATTTAGGTGCTTACCGGGGATTTCCTTGCCGCCGCAGTAGCAGTCGGGCAGTAGGCAGACGTCCTTGCGACACTTGGCAGCCGTCTTGTCGGGCGTCGGCTGCGGGTACAGCGGCTCGGGACGCGAGGGCGGGTTCTTGTAGATGTCGACGAACTCCTGCGCCTTCGACACGATCGATCCAGAGGGCTTCAGCGTGGGGCGAGTCCGACTGCGGAAGGTTCGAGATGTTGTTGGCCTTGGTCTCACAGGTAAAGAAATGTTGTCGACTTACGGAGGGTGGGTTCCGCGATTGCTGGTCACCGGGGCTGGGAGATCGCGGTCTTGGTTGGCGTAGTGAGAACCTCCGCGATTTCTATTGCCGCTGGCGTTGGTTCTAGAGCGGGCGTAAATGTAGGTAAATATTAAAAGGTCTCATTTCAGTTTTTGCTTTCATAGAGAGCTTCGACAGAAAAAACATTGAGTTCGAGTACGAGGGTTAAGACAAACATTGAAATTAATAACAAACATTTAATCCACAAATTCAAAAGTACTTCAGCACAATACAAACAGTACGAACAACACTCTACAGATGTCGTGGCAGAGAAGCTTAAGTTAAGACTATGTTAGTGTTTACAGTGAGACTGATGGGTTAGACTAAGTAGACTAATGAGTAGATAGTGATGATTTAGACTAGTGATGATGTTTTTATACAATGTTAGGTTCAATGGATTACCCATAAGTTAACGATGATGATATTATTTTACAAACTGCTATGTACAAATAATTACAATAAGTACAGAAGGCTAGAAAAAAGCAAAAACAAGTAGTTATAAAAAGCTGCAAGTGTATAAACAGTATTGAGAATATATATTAAATACAAATGCAACATGGAATAGACTTCCCCAAACAGAGGGGATACAAAACAGCAACGACAATGCTGTAGGCAATGCCGAAGGCCGCAGGCGTGTGGGAAGCATACAGGAAGCTACAGATAACACAGAAGACTATATAAATCGTCGACTATAGGTCATAAGGATCGTCGACTATATCCTGCAGATCCTGTGGATCATGTGTGGCATAAGTGCGGAAGCAGTGAGAACCAAGATGTGTGTAATCAGTAATTTCTTTACTTCGCTCAGTGTATTTGTAGATGGTGATTTTGTCGTGTGGAGGTGATGAGTAGGGCTTTTTCTTGAGGTTATTTCGGGATGGAGGTGAGGGTAGAGGTTGGTGGATGACGTGGAAAGCCAAGTAGGGGAAGTTCTGGAAAATTAGATCGGCTTTTAATCGGTGTTAATAGAGTATCGAGGGCGTTACGGAGCAGAGATATCTCATGGAAGGTAGGAGGGGGGGACAGAGGCAGAGTTGGCGGCCTGTTTTACTTGCTGCGGGTTAATTTTAGGGGTTTCCTTTTACTGTAGAAGGTGCAATAGAGTTGTTTATTTTTCGTAGAATCTTTCGATGTCGGCTTGGCTACTTTTGAAGAACAGTGCAGAGGGGTTTCGTGTTGGTTTCCTTGGAATTATTTTACAGAATTTTGACTCGTTCAAGTCGCGCTCGAAATGATGGACTTTCATTAAAAACATTGCTTATCGATTGTCTTCTAGATTGTATTTTTATGCTATTATTTTTTTTACCGACGATGTACGCTGACTTAAGTTTGATATATATAATATACGATAGGGATGATCTGACATTAAAAATAAATTATAGATTTTTTATGTGGTATACTTTTTTGTTTGTTTTTTAATTATTCTTTTTAAGTGCCTTCATTTCGTCTCATTGAAAGCTCTTTTCACATTTCATCTTTAATTTTTTAATTTTTTTTCATATATCACACATACTAGAAATTTTCAATGCTGGCGGTAACAGTGGTTTTTATTAAAGGCTGGTAAATTAAATTTAAAAATAGCCCGAGAGCGAGAGAGGAGAAGAATAAAATGTTAATTAGAGAGAAGATGATTTAATTCGGCCACGAAATGTTCATATTTGTGATAATGGGAAGAACGTTTGAGACGAATTTGGTTAATGATGCTGGTGCGAGAGAATCGATGACCTCCTTAGGAGATCGGTACAAGGCCTAGGGCGAGGATCTCACAGATCTATGACCTATATAGCGAGGCTCTAGCGGCTCGTTTAGAGGAATTCCCAGGGCGAGGAATGCGGCAGACAAATCCACCGACCGTCGACTACGCTGTCGTGAGAGACGGGCTGCGGGCGAAACGTGACTGCGATGGGTCGCTGTGACTACGACGACCGTGCGATAGAGGGTTAATTAATGCAATGCCTTGTTCTACTGCTTTTCAAACTGTTAGCTGTGGTTCAGTCCTGCCGTGGTGGGGGAAACCAATTGATATTTTGTGCAAATTTCAACTAAGAGTGCAAACTAACACTAATTTAATTCTCGGTTCTCACAAATGCTATGTTTTCACAAAATATTAGCGTGTACGAGTGACTGAGAGAGAGAGAGAGAGAGAGAGAGAGTGAGAGGATGGAAAGAGATAGCATGAGAAGTTTCTATTAATTCAACTAATGTGCAACTAAAACAAAAGACTATCTAAAAATAAAAATCAACTAAAAGAACGAAAAAAGAACAAAACTAGTTAAACTTGGCCACCACCTGCTACACGGTTTTTTACTTTTTTAAAAAATTACGATTTGGAAAACGATTCTTTTGAATATTTCATTACTTTTTGAAGGAGTTCCTTGTTTTGTTTAAAAACTAAAATTCCGGTAGTTAAAATGTGTAAACCAATTTTTTAAAAATTACTTTCTACTTTTGTTCATTCAAATTGGAAATTCAGCGTACATCGGAGAAATTATAAATATTGAACATTGAATTGAAATTGATAAAAATACGAATCTAGTGATTGAGTGAGAGATAATTTTGGCTTTTAATGAAAATGCATTTTGGAAAACTATTTATTGTGCTTTGCCAACGACACGGCAGGGGGCGGAAGTTGCGATTAGAATATATATTATTGGAGAAGTATTGGCAAAATTTGGAACTACGGTAATTTTGAAGAAAGTTTACTAAAAAACTATTAACAAACGAACAAACACAACGGTGTAAGAGTGAGAGAAAGAGAAGTAAAGTAAGGAGATGGTTTGAACCATGACAGTACCTCGAGGGGATTTCGTTGCACTTGGCATTCGACGTGCTGTCGGTGCACTTGACAGCGGCGGCAGCAACAGCAGCGGCGGCCACGGGGTGGGAGGAGGTGTGCGAGGAGACGCCACCGGGGGCGGCGGCGGCGGCAGAGGCGCCGGCAGAGGCCTTGGTTCTGCCCGCGGCGGCGGCGATCGACGTCTTGATGGCGTTATTGACTCTTGAGGCGCGCTGGGTCGGACTCGGACTCGCAGAGGGGGTCTCGGAGGCAGCGTGGGGGTGGGATCGGGCGGTGCTGCTCGGGAGGGAGGGGGAGTGGGCGGAGGAGGCGGTCTCTGGGGCGGGACTGGGGCTGGGACTCTTGGCGTGGTGGGGCGGGGCGGGCGTTGAGTGGACGCGTGTTGTCGCCGGCGAGCTGGAGCCGTAGACGCGCGGGCTCGGGGCGGACGTCGGGCGCGGCGTCGTTGTCGTGGTCGTGGATGGCCTTGTCGTCGTTGTTGTTGTTGTTGTTGTTGTTGTTGTGGGGCTGGTGGTGGGCGGCGGGGCTTCGGTGGTGGTCGTGGTGGTGAGGTAGAGGTTCCGGATCTCCTGGACGGCGGCGCTGACCTCGCCCGCGTGGAAGTCGTTGACGAACTGCGAGGCGTCGCTGTCGTCGCCGCTCTCGTCGCTGCCGGCCAGGAACTGCTGCAGCTGCTCGAGCACCGAGGCGGCGGCCGCGCGGTACTTGGCCGCCGACGACGACGACGACGACGACGACGGGCGCCCGGAGCTGGTCACGAGGTAGCCGGCGTTCTGCAGGCTCTCGGCCAGGTGGCGCTCGGACGTCTGCTGGCGGTACTTGGAGTTCGAGAAGAAGTGCTTCAGCGGCCGGTCCGTGATGGCCACGACCTGCTCCACGACGGCGGCCGGGGCCGAGTGGGTCGTCGACGTCGTTTGGCTCTCGATGCTGTTCTCCTGGCCCCGGCCCGCCACCGGGAACCCGACCAGGGCCTCGGCCCGCGGCCCGCTCTCGTCGTCGCGCGTCGTCGCCTCGTTTTCGCTCGGCTTGCGGTGCAGCGTCTTCGGCGTCGGCTGCTGCTCGCTCTTGAACAGCTGGTACTTGTCGCGCGCCCTCTGCGCCGACGCCGCCGTGCCGCGCTGGCTCGGCAGCGTCGCGATGCGCGCCCGCTGCGCCTTGCGCCGGTAGGCGGCCGCCTTCGCCGGCGTCGGCGGGGGCGTCGATGGCGAGCTCGGGAACCGGAACTTGGGCGCGTACGTGGTCGGCTCGTCGCCGTCGGGCGCCGCCAGCGTGGCCGCCGTGTAGCGCGAGCGGCCGCGCGGCCGCGGCGTCTCGGCGGCGAAGTCGGGCCGCGGCCGCGCCAGGCGCAGCGCCGAGGTGACCAGCACCGTGGACATGGCGTTCGGCGTCGTCGGCGGTGGGGTCGCGGCGGCGGTTGTCGTCGATGGCGTCGCTGTGGTCGTTGATGTTGTGCGCACCGCCACCGAGCCGAAGCCGCCGGCACCGCCCGCCATGCTGGCCAGGATGGCGTCGCTGATGCTGCGCGGCGGCAGGGACACCGAGGCCGTCGACGCCGGCGCCGGCGACGTGATCAGGAAGTAGCTCTTGAAGGGTCTGCTGCTGGTGGCCTGCGAGGCCTGCTTGGCCGGCGCGTAGGCGGGCGTCGGGGCCGCCGGGCCGCGCGGCTTCGAGGTGCTGCTGCGGATGGCGTTGGCGTTGAAGCGCTCGTCCTTGTCCTTGTCCTTCTCCTGCAGGATCGTCTCGAGGCTCTTGTAGGGCGACACGAACCGGCTGCTGGGGCTGCCCGTGGTCTTGCTCAGGACGTCCTTGAAGACGGAGGCGCGCGCCGTGAAGCTCTGGACCGGTCGCTCCGTCGTCGGCGGCGCTGGCGGCGTCCACCGGGCGACGACGATCGTGGTCGGCGCTGGCGTCGTCGTCGTCGTTGTTGTTGTTGTCGTCGTGGTTGTCGTTGACGTTGATGTCGACGTGGTCGGGCTGGGTCTTGGCGGCTCCGCCTCGGCCGTGGTCGTGGTCGTGGTCGAGGGCTCGGGGCGGGCGAAGGTCGGGCGGCCGTTGCGCCAGACGCGCAGGGGCGGGGCGTACGTGGTGGGCACGAAGACCTCCTCGTCCTCCGCGGGCTCCTCGGTCGTCGCCGCCGCCGCCGCTCGGTAGTAGGCGGGTCTCCTGGTGGTCGTCGATGTTGTTGTTGGCCCAGGGCTCGACGTCGTCGTCGTCGTTGTCGTCGTGGTTGTGGTCGGGAACGCCTGCGGGTTCGCCGTGACCACGACCGGCCTCCTCTCGTAGATGGGCCGCGACGTCTCCTCGACGGGCGCCGCCTGCTCCGCCTCCGTTTGCGGCGCTGACGCCTCGACTTCCGGTTGCTGCGCCCTCAGGCTGAAGCCGTTGGAGCCCGTCTGCAGGCTGTACTTGAAGGGCTTCGCGTCGAGCACGGACTCGGTCCGCGGGTAGCGACTCGTCGAGGAGCTGCTGGCGCCGCTCATGATCTCGAAGTGGATCGCTTCGTCCTCCTCCGGGCCATGGTCCGCAGCCTCGACGACCTCCTGGACGCCTCGAGTCCTGGCCGTCGCCCGGAGCTGGCTGCTGGCGGCCGGCGCCGGAGGCCGGAAGCTCTGGGGCGCCACGTCCGACAGCACGAAGCTCTGCAGACGCTTCCGCTGCTGCTCGCTGAAGCCCGTCGTCGCCGGCTCCTTCGAATGGTCCTTGAACGGCTTCCCTCGGTACTCGCTGGACGACGACGACGACGGCCGCGATTCCTCCAGCTCGGAGCCCTTGGTTCGCGCCGGCTTCTCGGTGTTCGCGCGCACGAGGTTGCCGCGTGGACTCGTGCCGAAGCCCTCGCCCCCGTACTTGCCGGCCCCGCGTTGGGGCTCCGTCTGGGGCGACGTCTGGACGAAGTTGATGTTCTGGCTGGCCTCCGAGATCGTCTCCGCCTGCTGGCGTTGCTGGCTCTGCTGCCGATAGACGCCGGCAGAGGCAGAGGGGGTCGGCGTCGTCTGCTGGCTGACCGAGCGACTCTGGGTCTGGGCGACAACACGGACCAGGGTCTCGGGCCTCGCGGCCGCGGTGGGCGGTGGGGTCGTCGGGGGGGAGGGGGTCGTGGATCGTGGTCGGGATAGCGTGGACTTGGGGGGTTGGGGGAGTTTTTTGTGAATTTTGTTTGCATGCTGTTTGGATCTGTTGGAGAAATCCACATTGGCCATTAATGTTAGTGGAGACGACTCGTTGCGATGGGCGATCGCGATCGCGTTCGATATGAATTCTTGTTCTTGTTCTAATACTAGTTGCTGTTGTTGTTGTTGTGAGAATATTATTGGTAGTAATTGTTGTTGTTGCAGTGATGGTGGTGGTGGTGGCGACGGTGGTCTTGGTGTTGGTGAGAGGCTACCGGTTAGAGTGTTTGGATTAGATCTACTACTGGTCCTGGGCTTGCCAAGATTTACGATGATTTCCTCGAATTCGTGATCATCTGCGTCAATGTGCGGCAATTGCGACCTGTGGAATCGTGAGTGGAAGCAGTCGAAGCAGGGGCAGGGGACACAGACGACAGCAGGGCGCGGAGAGAGAGAGACAGAGAGAGATAGGGAGAGAAGTTGAGATCGAGAAAGGTACAGAGAGAGGAAGGGCAGGTGGTTGAAATGGTCGAAAGCGGTGTAAAGAAGCGAACACATAAATAGGGGACGATTTTGAGACAGACATAGAGAGGTAGCGAGAGACAGAGAGAGACAGTGAGGGAGTGAGAGAAGAATAAATGGCGACAAGGAGTAAGTGGAGTAAAAGAGTACAGTAGAGCGGGTCGAGTGAGAATCGGGAAGAGACACAAAAAATAAATACATTATTTTCATTATCATCAGCAAATTTGAGATCTTTTGATTTTAAACAAAATTGTATTCAAATTCAGATATTTTTTGTACAACTTATTAATATTATAATTTTAGGAATTCTCAGAATTTTGGTGGAAATTTTCGTTGTGGATTTGGAGTGGGAAATTGTGGATTTTTTCTTTTCATATCCTGCGTCATAACGTGAGAAATCGAGCTCATTCTTAGTGCGAACTATTGATAATTGCAAGGCACAGATTTTTTAAAAAACAGACTCTTTTTCTTCATAAGAACTGAATTCGTAAGGATTCAAATTAAATATATTATGGCCAGGTTCATGGACAAACCCAAATTAATGCACTTGTGGTCAATTTTAGAAATGAAAATATGGGGTCATAAAATCGAAAATCAAATATTTGACTATTTATCAGGGATTCCTTTCGCTCTAGGCACCCTTCTTGAGCTCTTCACTTGTTCGTTACCTCGATGGTCTTTGGTTTAAGTCTATTCAAGAGCAATGCTGAAATCTATTGACTACAGTACAAGAGAGACAAACACATGCACATGCTCCTCTTACGATCCAATTCGGGGACATGCTCATGCATGGGACAGGGGGGCGAGCGAGGACAATAGTAGTAATGGTTCATGCAATACCGTCTAAGACTTTACAAACACAAATTCAATGCATGATGAGATGAGAAAATGAGAAAATGATGTATTTTTGGGAGAAAACAGGGGGCTTTCGGTTCGAATGTGGGGAGAGACTTCCGTGGATATAGAGTGGATATGGTAGGGCCTTTTTCCTATCCTATCCGTAAATTTGGGACTATAAGTTTTTCGGTTTTCGGGCTCTAATTTCGAAATATGGATTTTTGTCTTAGGATATGATCCCAATACGCGAGTTTTGTCCCTGGACTATGGCGAGGGAGTCGATGGAGGGATTCCCTAGAAAGATCCTTGCCTCAAGGTGCCAAACGTGGCCAGGCCTCGGTCCCGAGGCAGCCAATATGAGACAACATGAGAGTGAGTGTAAAAGAGGGAGAGAGAGCGAGAGTGGGAGGCAGAGCGAGAGAGGGTTCTCGAGGGCGCGCGGCGGTAGGGATGTGAGCGATGGAGTGAGTGAGCGAATGAGTGTGGGTGGGTGGAGGATGCGGTCGGTGAGTGAGTCGAAGATACGGGCGTGAATGGCGATGGGTGGGTGAGTGAATGGGTGTATGTGTGTGTGTGTGTGTGTATGTGTGTGTGTGTTTAAGCCATGTTTAGTGTCGTCTCGTTGTGGCTCTTGGTCGTGTTTTAGGCCAATTCGGAGATTTTTGTCTTTGACAATTTGGTGAAAAAGCGGCGATAATGTGATTCAAAGGACTTTTGATGCGATTTTCTCTTTCCATTTCTGTGGCTTTTGCTAGGCGCTACAACAAACACGAGCGAGGGACGATGGATCGTTGAAATACCTGTACGAGAGAGTTGTGGTTGCCGCTGTTGTCTTTACGATCTGTGTGGTTTTCTTGGTGGTCGTGGTGGTGGGCGTGGTTTTCTTAATGATCGGTTTACTTGTGGTCGTGGTGGTTGTGGTGGTGGTGGTGGTTGTTGTCGTGGTAGGTCGCGCTTTCGGGGTGGTCGAGGAGAATCTCGTGGCCGTGGTGGACTTGACGAACTTCGCCGTCGGCAACACCGCGTTCCGATAGATCTCGTCATCATCGTCGTCATCAGCATCACCGCGATTGTCCTCCTCGCCGATGGCCCTCGTCGTCGACCCGCCGCCCCGCTGGTAGCTCGAGCCGATCACGCTGTACTCGTCCGCCTCCTGCGTCGCCACCAGTCGCGGCCCGAACGTGGTCGGGAACCGCGAGGACGACTGGCGGGCCCCCAGGGCCGGTCGCTCCGTCTCCACGTAGTAGTCGGCGTCGATCCCGCCGGCCCCTCCCAGGTACTCCTCGGACGTGTCGTAGCCGTAGGAGGCGTCGTCGCTCGCGTCCTCCACCGTGTAGGGCGGTGCGAAGGGCGACGGCGACGGCGCCGGCGACTGGAACGATGTCGGCGACGGAGGCGAGGGCGTGCGTGTGCGGGAGCGGGAGGGCGTGGGCGTGGCCGGGGTCGTCGTGAGGGTCTCGTAGAAGTTGCGCTGGTCGTAGTAGCGGGTCGTGGGCGGGCGAGGCGAGGAGTGGCCTGGGCTCGACTGACCCAGTTGGCTGGTGGTAACCCTTAGTTGTTGTTGTTGTTGTTCTCGTTGTTGTTGCGATGGCTTTCGTTGTTGTTGTTGCGGTTGCCTAGGTTTGTTTTTGAACACCGGAGTTTAATGAAAGTGTGGACAAATTTTGATGTTTTCGTAGTTTGTTTTTTGTATTCAAGGAGACATTGAGAGAGCGTGGGGAGTGAGAGAGAGAGTAAGAGAGAGTGAGAGGGGGGTGGAGAAACGATCGCCATTTGTTGTTGTTGTTTTGGGTGGGTCGTCGGTAGCGGGGGGTCGAGTGGCGCGGGTATGGCATGAGATTGTGGTGCTGACTTTAGGGTGTCGAGCTTGGGGTGCTGAGGTGGTTGAGCTCCTGCCTCCTGATTCAGTCTAACTGAGGTCAGTTGTGACCCGATCGAGGCTTCACGAACGGCCTTCCACAAAATCTCGGGAGGGTGGTCGCGGTGAGGCAGTGGGAGGGTGACAAGTGGGTCAACAATCGGGTGATCGGTGGCTGTTGGTGGGTCAGAAGGGGTCTTGTTGTTGTACTTCCTGCCCACGCGGGTCGCCCCGCAATTGGCACGACACCAGATGCTCGCACAAGAAGACAATTGCTGGCTATCCAAAGACTTCTCGACCTCGCGCGGACCTTGGCGAGTCGATCGATCGAGTTAGGTACTAGATTTCAGTTTAAATGCTTTTTCGATCGGTCCTGGTTCGACCGGATGCTGGGTTAATTGTGTTAAATGCTTCGGTTACCACACGATGGCAATGCAATGGGGGAGGGGGGGGCGTGGTAGGGTAGTTGGGTTGTTCTAGTGGGCGCTCTGAGTGGGCTGGGGGCGGTGATGGCTGTGGTGGTTGGTTGGTGTCGTTGGATGATGATCGTGACGGTGAGGAATCAAACTACTTGTACTTACCGCGTGGGCGCTGGGCGTGTCGGCTGGTCGTAGGCGTTGTCCTGCTCGATCTGCAACGAGGCGGTGACCAAAATTCCATTAGTTTCCACCACTTTTCCCCATTCTCTTCCTTCTCGACTTGGCCTACTCGGTCGACCACTCACCTGTGCGATCAGGTCCTCGTCGTAGTCGGTGTTGTAGATCAGCGACTGCTGGTTGCCGCCGTAGGTCGGCTTCTCCGCCGGCAGCGGCTTGCTGAGGTACTGCTGCTGTTGCTGTGGCGGCGGCGCCGGCGTCGTCAGGATCTCCAGGGGTCGGTAGGTCGACTGGGTCTGGGTGCGGACGACCTGCTGTGGCTGGTATTGTTGTTGGCGGCTGGGGATTTGTTGCTGCTGCTGCTGCTGCTGCTGCTGTTGATGCTGTTGTTGTTGCTGCTGCTGGTGATACTCAACATCCCTGTACAAATCGAGATCGTCGTCGTAAACAGAATAATAGGATTCATATGAGCTTGGGTCGGACTGTGTTTGCTGTTGTTGTTGTTGATGTTGATGTTGTTGGGGTTGGTGATGTAGTTGTTGTTGTTGGGGATGGTGTTGTTGCTGTTGTTGATGTTGTTGCTGTTGTTGTTGCGGCTGATACCCTTGACTTGATGCGGATGCGGATGCATTGTAATAACTACGACTCGGTATGGTCTCAATAATAACTTTAGCCGGCCGCTGGGGCTGGACAAAGACACTACTGGAGGCACCCGGACTGGCCGATCCCGCTCCCGCTCCCGAGCCCAATGTCGATGGGGATGATGACTCGACTCTGTGAGACCCATGCATGGTGGTTCAGGTTATTTACAAATAGTTCGTTTCGAATGAGGCAATGATTAAGAACAACGATCATATGTCATAGCAAATATCAAATAGGAATATAAATATATGTACAAAAGAGGGAGAAAGAGAGAGAAAGAGAAATTATATATATTTAAATATGGTGGAATGACCTCAGATCAGAATATATATCTATAGTAGCTTTTCTATATATATAATGATAAGCGGAAAGGATAAAACAATAGAGGAAGGCTTATACATCAATGTGGGGAGAGCAGAACGCATTTTAGGTATATAACAAGTGATAGAGAATTAAGAAAATAATTGAAAACGAATTTTGTTATTAATGAATCGAAATTTAGCATTTATATTTCTATAAATTGATCCATATCGATGTATAAACCGAACGTTTTTTGATAGAATACTTTTGTTAGTAGGTACAGCTAGGCATGGATAGACAGGTAGGTGCGATGTAGATATAGACAGATGTGAGTATGAGGGCGTAAATGAGGTTAGATGGGAAGCCAAGTTCAGAATTTTGCGTTCAGGCCAGGTCCGATTAGTCACTTTCTTACGTTACACTCCGTTACGTTAAGGTAAGTAGCGTTGGATCGAACGTATGTACATTTGTTGGAGTTTTTCTTTATCTTTTGCTTCTTCTTATCGATACACATTGCATGTATATCTACATAAATCGTATAAACAGTTATTTACATCTTGTTTTGGTATGTTCAAAGGTTTTACAAGTAGAGTGTTGTTGTAGTTGCTGGTTTGGTTGCTGGTTGGTTCTAGTTTTAGTGTCGGAACTTTGCTTGTTTCGTAGGCGTGGTTGTCGGCGCTCGTGGATCATGGTGGAGGAGTCGTGGTGAAGGAGCCTGAGGTACTATTGTTGTAACTATTTAGAAATCCTCACTAAATTCTGTAGATTTTCGTAACTACCTGTTATCATCTAAGGGGTTTTACTGGACAAATTTTATAGAGATCTTTCTAACGATGTTTTAATGACAAAATGTATAGAAAAATGTTTCCTGTACTTTCCTAAAACACCTGATTTTGAGCTGTAAGAAGTTGTTTTACAATATTTATTTTAAGAAATTCAACTAATTAAAATTCTCCTTTAATGCTCAGACTTTTTTGCTCCCAGACTTTTAATCTTGAGACATTTCCTTTGACATTTAAACCATTATTAAAAACCAAAAAACCTTCTCTGGGTTCGTTCTCTATTTTTTCAAGTCCTCTTATTGATATTGCTAAAAACCCCTGCTCACCAAAACTCTTCCAGTCACCTTGACCACAAAGACCTCCAAACCTGCCGAACACGAGCAATTTAATTAATTTACTTCAATCCGTGTTTTAATCACATTCAACGAAAACATTCCGGGACACAAACGAAACACACGGAGGATTTTCCAAAAAAGGTATGCAAATTGAAGGGGAAAACGACGCTTGCCTGGCCAGTGGCCAGGAGCAGGAGCAGCGGCGCCAGCAGGAGCTCCTGGTCGCTGGCCAGAGCAGGCGTGGCCAAGGAAACTCTACCTGTGGCCACTGTCCATGTCCATGTTCGCATTCACGTTCAGGTTCGGGTTCTGGTTCTTGTTCGAGCCCAGGGTGGAGGCGGTTGAGGCGGACGACTTGGGTCGCTTCCGGTAGCTGTGTAGACTAGTGTCCGTCTTGTTGTTGTTGTGGTTGCTGTTGGTAATCTTGTTCTTGTTGTTACTATCAGCGTTGTCGTTGTTGTTGCTGTTGCTGTTGCTGTTACTCTTGTTGCCGTTGGTCTTGTGGTGGTGGCCGGCGCGAGTCTTCGATGCCGCCGCCTTGCTGAACTTGTTCTGCCCCCGGTACCGATGCGGCCTCACCGTGTAGCGCGTGCGGCCCGTCGACGTCGGCAGCTCGGTCGTCGTCGACGTCTCCGCCGACGTCATCGCTGTCGTCGTCGTCATCGTCGTCGCTGTTTTCGTCTTCGTCTTGGTCTTCGTCTTCGCCTTCGTCGTGCTCGGCGTCAGCGTCGGCTTCTTCGTGGGTCGCGTCGCCCGCAGCGTCGTCCGCAGCGCCGGCGGCGTCGGAGTCGGCGACAGCGGAGTTGGCGTCGCCAGCGGCAGGTGCGGCTTCAGGTCTTGGAAGATGTCCGTCGGGAAGTTGATGAAGGAGGGGATGTTGTTGTTGTTGTTGCTGTTGCTGTTGCTATTCTGGTTGTTGCCGTTGGCCTGTTGCTGGTAGAACTGCTGGAAGTTGGCCCCGAAGTAGGGGCGGCGCGTGGTCGTGGCCTCGTAGTAGCCGGTTATGAAGTTCGTCTTCACCGGGCTGGCCGTCGTCGCCGCCGTCTCGTGGCCGCCGACGCCGCCCGGGTACGGCTGCTGGCGGGGCGGCGCCATCGTCTCGGACATGGGCATGAACGGCGGCATCTCCGAGGGCGGCTGGATGTCGACGTCGTCGTCGTCGTCATCATCGTCGCCGTCGCCCTCCCCATCGCCGTCGCCGTCGACTTCCTCGCCCTCGTACTCGTAGTCGTCCAGCGCTTCGGCGTTGCTGGTGACGGTGCCGGGTCCGTGGTAGCCCGACGGCAGCCGGTTCGCCTGGCCCGGCAGGCTCTGGATGAAGCTCTCGTAGCCCTTGGGTGGGCGGCGCGTGGTCGACGCGGGTCTTCGGGAGCCCGATCCCGGTCGCCGCTGGCGCTCGCTCGACGAGTCCTGGTACGAGGGGCGACTCAGGGTGGTCGCCGTGGCCGTGGCCGGTCGCCGCGTGTTCTTCACCCTCACCCTGCCGCCCGACTCGTCTTCCTTTATCGACCCCGCCGCCACGCCCGCCTGCTTGAAGTACTTGAGCATGTTCATCACGGTCGGGTTGAGGTTGACCACGTCCGAGTCCTGCAGACTCGAGACGAATTCGGGCAGGTTGAACTGCGTGTTGTGCTCGGTGGGGGTGCGGGTGGGGGGTCGCGGCGTGCTCAGCGCCCAGGGGGCACTGGTCGAGGTGACCAGGGTCGAGTAGGTCTCGAAGGTCTCGGGCACCGTCGAGGACATGTTCGAGTACGAGATGCCCACGGGGAACTTGGAGAAGTCCGGGAAGCGCTCGTGCTTGAGCGGGGCCGCCGGTGTGGGACGACGGGGTGACGACGACGATGATGACAAGGACGGCGACGAGGAGAAGGACGTCGTCGATGGCGACAGGTTCGGGGCCGAGACGATGTTGAAGTTTCCGCCCGCGCCCGCGCCCGGCTTCGGCGAGCTGTAGAAGCCCTTCATCTTCTGGTTCGCCAGGATGTTGTACTTGAAGTAGCTGCTCTCCGTGGTCGTGGTCGTCGTCGCTGGCGGCCGCGTCGTCGTCCTGACCGCCGTGGCCGAGGCCGTGGTCGGCGCCGTCTCGCCCAGGCCGTTGCCGAAGCTGTAGTGCGAGACCAGCTTCGGGCTGTAGCCCGGCGTCGGCTTGTAGTCGATGCCCGACGAGTGGTGCTGGTAGACCTGCTTGTTGTTGTTGTTGTTGTAGAAGCCGCCCACCGTGCTGAAGGGGGCGTAGTGCGAGTGCGAGGGCGAGCTGGGCGTGACCTTGGCCGGCTTGCTCGACTGCTGGTGGTAGTAGGGGAGCGCCGGCGGCGGCTCGGCGGTGGTGGGCGGCGGCGAGTTCTCGAGGTGGAAGTAGGAGAAGTTCTCGGCCTGCAGCTTCTTGCGCTGCTCCTTGATGGCCTTCAGCGACTGGATGAGGAACGGCAGCAGCTCGGTCTGCTTCAGGAAGTTCGGCCGCAGCGTCGTGGAGCTGGAGCCGTAGCCGGAGGTGGTGGCGGGGCCGGCGGCGGTGCCGATGCCGAGGCCGGCGCCCGAGTGATCGGGGTAGTAGTTGCCGGCGATCGGCCGGAAGTCGGTCTCGATGGCCGTGGCCGAGGGCGGCGGCGGCAGCGACAGGTTGTACCCGGTGTACACGACCTTCGGCTTCTGGCTGTACGTCGACTGCGCCGGCGCTGCTGGCGACTGGTGGAACGTCTGGTGGTGGTGCTGGTGCTGCTGCAGTTGCTGGGGGTGGGGGTGGGGGTGCGTGCTGTGGTGGGTGTAGCCGGGGCTCAGCTGGTTGTAGCTGTGGCCGGCCGAGGGCGGCGTCAGGTACGGGTTGTACGGGCCGAACGCGAAGCTCTGCTGGTACGGGCTCGAGTCGATGGCGCGGTAGTTCGCGCCCGGCCCCGAGAGCTGCCACCGCGCGCGGCCGAGCGGCCGCAGCTGGCGCGTCGCTCGCACCGACTCCGCCGTGGCCGAGTCGTCGTCGTCCTCGGTGTCCGATTCCGAGCCTTTGTCGAAGTCCTTTTCGTCGTCCGCGTAGGCGTCGATGTGCAGCAGCCGTGCGATGTCCGTGTCGTCGTCGTCGTCTTCCGCATCATCGGCTTTGTCCTTGCCGGATCTCGACTCCACGATCGTCTCCTTGTCGTCGCTGCCGTGGTTTTTGGTACTGATCGGTCCCGAGGGTCCTTTCGTGTCTTTGGTTTCCGTTGCTTTCGTGCGCCCGCTGAGTTCGCTCGTGGCTTCCTCGTCTTCCTCATCTTCGGGATTGGCTCCCTCTTCCTTCTCGAATTCCTCTTTAGCCTCCAGCTCCGCTTTTGCTTCAGGTACTTTGCTGGAGTCGGCTTCCGGTTTGGTTTCAGTTTCCGTTTTGGTGTCTGCTTCGTGTGGGACTTCGGTTTCAAACTCTTCGCCCCTTTCCGGTTCATCGTTTGTCCCCGGTTCGTCATTAGTTTCCAGTTCATCCTTCATTCCAGCTTCCATTCTCGCCTCCTTCTCAACCTGTTCTTCTTGGGCTTCCGATTTGCTTCCCCGTTTGCTTTCGCTCTGGTCGTCTCGTTCGTCTTCATTCGCACGCTGTTCGATTTCCGTTTCCGTTCCGACGTCTCTCTTCGTGCGGAGCCTGGGGCTCCAGTGGGTGGACTCCAGGGAGTCGTCGTCGTTGTCGTCATCGTCGTCGAGGGCGTTGACGTCGTCGTCCAGTCGGTTGTGGTCCAGGGCGAGGTCGACGAACGTGGGTCTGCAGCGGGTCGGCGGTGGCGACCGGTTGGCAGTTGGAGTTCAAGTTGTGGTTGTGGTCGTGGTCACCGTCGCAGTCGGTGTGCAGTGGCAGTGGGCGTCCAATGGATGCGGTCGATAGTGCGGTTTATGATAATGCAGTTTCGAATTCGAGTTACGTCGTGTGGCGAAAGATTTCGAAGAGAATTCAATAATTATAATAATTGATTTAGCATTCAAATCGAATACAAATTACGAATAATCAATGTGATAAATTTATATAGTTAGATAGAATAGTTAGATAGAGAGAAAGATAGATAGAGAGAGAGAGAGAGAGAAAGCGGCATGAAGTATGTGAGAAGCTCTACGAAGTGGACGGACGACGTGGACGAATCGAATCGAGTTGAATCGATCGGCCGATCGGAGCCACGCCCACATCAACTCACCTCGAACTGTACTGGGAGCCGAAGGCGTAGGAGCCGATTTTACCGTGGTTCGGGATCGCGTTGATGCTGGCCTGGTGGATGATGCCGTCCCGGTCGCGCTGCACCTGGCTGACGGTGCTCGGCTGGCCGCGGTAGACGCGCTGCTGCCGGTCGCTCTCCTCCTCCTCGACGGGCGGCAGCGTCTCGTGGGCCTCGGCGTACAACTGCGGGCGGGGAGAGAAGGCAATCAGTGACTCGATCCTCGAAGAGTTCGCGGACCGATCGCCGGACCGAGGGCGGAGGGGGTCACAGACAGCCGGACGGACAGTGGATGGCGACCTACCTTGGCGATGTCCTCCTGCGAGTCGAGCAGAGGCTTCGGCTGGCCGCGCGAGGTGATCACCGGGTTGGGCGGCACCCGCAGCTCCGGCGGCGGCGGCAGCGTCTGCACCTGGGCCTGGATCACCTGCGGCGGCTGGCGGTGGTACTGCTGGGGCACCGTCGGCTTCGGCGCCGGCGCCTGCGTCGACGACGGCCCGCTGAAGGCCGACCCGAAGCGGACGCGACTCGGAACGTGCTGCTGCTGCTGCTGCTGTTGCTGATGTTGCTGGTGCTTGCGGGAGCCGCCGGCGTCGGAGGAGCCGCCGCGCGACTGGTGGCCGGCGGCGCTGTCGGCGACTTCGCAGCCGACGTTGCGCGGCCAGTCGCAGGTCTGCAGCTCGTGCGAGTACATGAGGCCGCCGGTGCAGCTCTCGAGCAGGGCGCCGCCGAACACGCACACGTAGTACTGGGTGCAGTCGGTCGGGTGCGGGTAGTAGCCGAACTCCTCGGGGCAGTCGAAGCTCACCCCGTTCGAGGCCGAGGACTTCACGTTCGTCCCGAACGAGCGCGAGCTGGTGACGCGCGACGAGCGCTTCGTCTGCCCATCGGCGCTGCCAACTGGAAGAGAGACCAAAACAAGAACGTGATGAGAACAGGCGACAAAAATCTTTAGTTCAGGTGATTTTCTTAATCGTTCTACCGCCAGCCACGCGATCGCGTCGTCGCAAATGTCAAGCCGAGCTGCGGCCGTCGTTGTCAGTTGTTGGTGCTGGCGACAAGTGCCAGATCTGCTGGCATCGTCCACAGTCCGTGGACGGGACGTCGGTGCAGCGCCGTCGCTCATCGATCGTCGCACATGGCCTAGAGTCACGTGACCTTTCGGTCGAGAGCACGATCCACGATCGACTGTGAGCGACTTTGCATGACAATGGAAACGGTTTCCACTTGGTCTGACTATGGAGACGACATCTTCGGAAGCGTTGGGGGACTCGGTCATCACTCAAGGTGACCGCGAGATGGGCCGGCGAAGCGGGGGCGGTGCGAAAGTGTGGGAAAAGTGGCTCGGATTCGAAATTTTCGCGGAAAATGACAGGTTGGAATTGAAATAAACTGAAAAAAGGGTTCGGGCAACCACATAAGAATAAGTAATTGAGAGAAAAATGAATTTTGAAACCAGTCAATGCACGGAATTTATATCAAAAACATCCAAGCAATTGCTGCTCAATTAAAATTCAAACTTGCTACAACCACTTTACATATTTTCGATTAAACAAAACCCTCTATAACTACTTGGAAGCCATCGACTGCAGCTTAAATGCCAATTAAAGGCCTCCGAAGCTTTCAAAGAAAATATACTAGTTATATTCGAATAAATTGAAACCCTCTCGAAGCGATTGAAGACTCTTCGATAATGCGGTGGACCCTCCGGTCGACGAATTTGATCTGGGAAGCCACCATGGAGTGGAGAAGGTGAAGCAGGCGACGGGGTGAAGAAGACGAAGAAGAGCTTTGCACAAAGGTCAGAGGAAGGTTAAAGAGCCCTGGGTGTTTACAAAAGCAATCGGAAAATATAATCATGTAATCAGCAGTTTGCGACTTCTGGCTCTGAGGTGAGGATCGAAGTGATTTGCACGAGCTTCGCAGGGCGGCTCACCAGCAGAACAGTTGGCAACGCCGGCGAGCTGATTGAGAGGCGGCTCGTAATGAGTTGCTACAAGAGCTCATCGATCCCTTGGCGGACCTTTGACACGAAGCGATTACGATCGCAATGGCGGCGGTGGGCGAGGAGGAGTCAAAGACGGGCAACAAATTGGTTGCCACTCGCTGCATTGTTGGGAAGGACTGATTGTTGTTGTCGTTGTCGGCAACGTTGCTCGAAACCAATTGGCAACGCGCTCCGCCCGCAAGTTGAACTTGGAAATGAGTGAATTTGATGGTTTCAAAAGCAACCGTGCTTGGATCAATTGAAAAAATTTAACGAAATAGTAATAATGAAGTTCTCGGAAAATCCTCCAATATTTGAAAATTGCATAAACAACAAAAAAATGAAAAAAAAAAAAAAAAAATAAATAAAATAAAAAATAAAAATAGAGTACAAAAGATTTATGCGAAATCATGAGTTTTCTTTCGCTCATTATCTCAAGATCTCCCAGCGGGCAGACAGCGAAAACAACTTCAACAGCAACACCAACAACAACGACAGCAACAACTGGGACTGCATCGAAGCGCGCCACATCGCGCGGATGCGCCGGCAACAACAATCACCACAACAACAGCAACGCGAGTGCAACAAGTGCGCCTTGAATTTCAGCTCCGAGCAAAGGCTACGGCAGCAGCAGCAGCTGTTGCTGCAGCAGCGACGTCGGCGGCCAAAAACAGGTCACTGGATGCAGCAGATGCGGCAGATGCGGCGAACACTTGGTGTTGTTGTTGTGCTGTTTTTGTTGTTGGGAGGCTTGTCTCGTTCATATTTGAGTTTATTTTTTCAGTTACGGCCGCCGGTTCTTGTTGTTGCTGTTGTTGTGTGGATGTTGTTGGCGGATTTGAACTTATAATAGAATTTTTCATTTGTTTCTGTTGTTTTTGTAGTTGTAGTCGCTTCTTCTTCGCCTTCTGGTTGTTGTTTTCGTTGCTGCTGCTGTTGGTTTTTGGTTGTTTTTCTCACTTGTTGTTGTTGCAAGCCTTTGCTGCGAGGGCTCTTGTTGTTGTTGTTGTTTTTGTAACCCACTCATCCGGCAACATTTGGCGCATCTGACCTTATCTCAAATGCCACAGCATGGAATTTCAGTTAGTAGGATCTCGTTGTTGCTGCCATGGTTGTTGTTATTGTTGTTGTTCACATGCACTTGAGAAAATTCGTATTTTTAATGTGGAATTTCCCGGAAAAATGTGTAAATTTTTTATTTCTTGCTTAAGAAAAATAAAAATTTCTTTAATTGAAAAATCGCTCATACGCCTTGTGGCAACAACTGGCGTTGTCAGCAATCACACTAATTGTTGTCGAAATCAAAACAATGTCGACAACTACAACAACCATAGGTAGAACAGAAACCGATCACATAAAAATTTGAATTTTTCGAGCCCAAAGAAAACACAATGGAATTAAAAAAATAACCCAAAATTCAAAAAATCTCCAAGGCAGGAATGCGTGCGCTACCGCAACAAGAGCACCAACAACAACTGTTACAACAACCACAAGACCCACATGGAAGTCCATTGCGTCAGCAAAATATTCTCTTGTTGCTGTTGATGTTGTTGTTGTTGTTGTTGGTAGTTAATGTTAAGCATCGTTGCGTCAATGCCGAAAGCCCGCAAAAGCAACAACTGTTCCAGTGACTCTCATTAGGTAGGCATCAGTCGTGTTGTTGTTGTTGCACCCTTCTGTTGTTGTTTCCTATTTTGTTATGCGTTCGTTTTGTTGTTGTTATTTTCGTTGTTGTTGCCATTGTTGGCTTTGCATTCTGCCATCAACACTGAAGACACTTCCAGCAGCGACAACAATGCGTGGTAAATTGCTTGTTTATTTTTCTTGTTCTTATTGAAGTTGTTGGCCATTGGTGTTCGTTGTTGTGATTGTTGTCGACAGCGACGGCGACGGCCACTCGCCACTCGCCGCCCCATGTCATGGGTATGAAAATTAGAGCGTGACAGGTGAACGAAGTGAATTGCAAACAAATTTCTTGGGTTTTTCTCTAATTTTTTATTTTTCATATTAGATTCGCTCACGTTGCTGTGGCGCATTGTACCCGTTGTTGTTGTTGTTATTGTTATTGTCTTTGTTTTGTTGTTCTCGAGTAGCTCAACCTTTAGCTGTCGTCGAAGACCCACAAATGTTTCTGTTTATGTGTTTTGTTTTCGTGAAGAATTTTTCGTTAGCGAAACGTGGGGAAATCGCAAAAACAACACTGAGTACAACGATGGACAACCGAGCCAAGATCAAAACATAAATAACAGTTCCAACAATAACAGCAACAGCAACAATGGGTAGAAAAAACAACAAAAAAAAAAAAAAAAAAAAACAAATCACAACTCAGAGAAGTTGCCTTGCCTCGAGTCCTTGGGGTGATGTCGTTGGGTTCTTTTCGTGTTTCCCTCGAGTCGCAGTGGAAATCGTTATAAATTACAGAAAATTGTTGTTGCTCAAAGGAGAAAACAACAAAAATAACAAAAGTAAACAATAACAATAACGAAATTTCCAGAAGTTCGCAGACAAGTTTGTCGCCTGAGTCTTTTGTTTGTGCGCTCCCTTTGTGGAGCGGAAGTCGACGGAAAGCCGAGCCGAATGCATCCGATGTGAAATACTTATTTTCAATGAAAACAAAACAATGCGAAAACTCGTTAGTTACTGACTTTGTGGAGGGAAAAAATTGAACAAACATCAAAAACAACAACAAAATCCAGAACTATTACGAAATTTTGGCGTGTTTTTTTCGTTCTTCTCAAGCGAAGCCGAAGACCTGGGCCTTCTCTGGGCGTCGGAAACTCCCAAAGCCTCTTTGGAGACCTCCGCGGCCATTGTTTATAGAAAATATAATGGCTTTGAAATTAAAAACGAATTAATTCGCTGCCTTTCTGGCCTCTGGCCTCGAAAATGCAGCGCTTTTCTGGGTGTCCATGCAGTGTTGTTATTTTTGGCAGCAATTGCTCCGCGTCGCGCTGACCACCGGCAATTGTGGCCAATTACATTGACTTCAAGTGACGGCAATTACTATGCAAATTTCAGCCTTAAAATTGCAGGCGCGATATCGAGTTTCTGTCACTTATTACTGATTTTCGGCTGTTTTAGAAACATTTTTTTTGTTAGTATAATGGCTTTTGAATTTTTATCTTCACTGGTGTTTGTGGTAAATTTTTATTTTTATTGGTTTTGGTTTAAAATTCTTGTTTTTTGATTTTTATTTCTGAGCTTTTATTTTTTTATATTTATTTTTCACCTTTGCTTATTGTAGTTAGCATTTATTTTGAATATTTGTATGTTTTATTTTAGTATTTTTTTTTCAATCCGTTGCTGCCAAAGCCACTGCTGTTGGCGAAGGCCAGCGCCAACGACATCGGGCTGCAAATGTCAAACACATCGCCAAAGCCGATCATTTTCGCTGCAGAGCAGTTTTTCATTGAAAAGTCGCAAAGCCTCGCCTCACGGGGGCGGGGATGCGATGCGCTTTCAGTCGCTTCGCACCGGATGCCGACTGATGTGCTCGAGTCACTGCCACAGCCAGCTGTCGGCTTCTGCCCAAAAAAGGCGCAGTTGAACGACCGATCCAGCCGTCATCGGCAACATCAGCGGCCCGACGGCAACGTCTTCCTCCGTGTTGACAACTGAAGCTGCGCAATTGCAACCACAACATCATCGAGGCTTGCACTGAAATTCGCGACGGCGGCTTCGGGGCTGCAGCGACCGCTGATGACAACTAATTGCAGCCGATCGCAGAAGTCATGATGCATTTGCGTTTTCGATGGGACGCCGATCGCTGCAGTGACGGCAGGATTTCGGCGACTTTCGAATGCGCACTTGACTGCCTACAAATTGCGAAATTTCATGACTGCCGATGGTTTTCGGACATTGAAATGCGGCAATGAATCATTTTGTTGTGGCTGTAGCCATTTGGAAGAAAACCTGTTCATGAAGTTTTAGCAGAATTTTGAGTTCATGTCTTAGATTTCAACCTCTTGTCACATGGCTTCGCTTCCTTGACACACTCTCCCCACTCTCTTCCGTCGTGAGACGGGAAACGGCTCAGAGACGTCGAGTAGTCAGGTGTGTGAAATCGTAAACCTTATTAATTGACTCTGGCTCACATATGAAATATGAAAATATGACAAAAATTAAGTAATAAAATCCCCATGAAAGCCCCACAAACTCACAAAATGTGACAAATTAGTGTGGCACGCATGACACTAAATGCTACACGAGTGCAAACAACCAATAGACGACAACAACAACAACATGTAGCCATGTAGACAAGTCAGCAAAAACAATCGCACAGACAAAACAACAACATTCACGGAGAGAAGACACGTCAAAACAACAGCGACTTCTGTGAATGCAACGCAGACGACCGACGTCTTCGCCGACCACGAAAATATCGGCTACACGCCAATTGACTTAATGCGGCCCTCGGGCCAACTTAACAAAATAAAACCAAAATACCAGAAATACGAAAACGAAAATTCATAAAAAAATACAAAAATAATAACAACACAAAAATACACCCTAAATAAACAGAGAAGACAACAATGGCACCAGCGACAACCACAACAAACAGGCGAAAAAACAAAAACAAACAGCCGAAAGTACGACAAAAGGAGCTGCACAGCAACAACAACGACAACAACATCGAACAAGAGACAGCGGCACGACTGAGCATCGCATGTTGGCAGCGCTTTTACAGCCTCTGCCAACGTGGTCGTTGTTGCTAGTTGTGGATGCTGCTGTCGCTGGCTGTTGTTTGTGCGGTTCAAAAAGTCACGTCATAATTCACGGAGCGAGCGAGGGTTGTTGTTGGTGTTGTTGGTGTATTGCCATTGTTGTTGCGGTGGTGTGTGTTTGACAAAGACCTTGACTCAAGTTCAGCCCAAGTTGCGCAATCGCTTCGACAGGTGCCGCCGATGCCGAGGAGGGGCGGGCGGGCACCAGAGACGGCGATCGATGGCGATCGGTTGCGATGGTGACGGCGACGGTGGATGAGGGCGAGCCGAACGATGAGCCATCAATTTGGGATTCCGATTTTCGACGGTTGAAACTCATCTTCAATGAACTTGAACCGCGCGGTGGACGCCGACTCGTGGTGAATATGCAAAATCTACTCACCACACCACACATTCTACCACACTTCAATTATTCATAATCAGCCGTGTTTCCATAAACTTCGCATTTGTCTCTCTTTCATTGTGTTCGGCAGCAGCGGCAGTGGCGACGGCCGCCACGAAACCGATTAATTGCAACAATGTCGTACAAGGAGATGTTGTTGTTGTTGTTGTCGTCGTTGTTGTAACGAAGAGCTTGTAGGCCATGTGCCGGCTACTTCTACAATCACTGAAATTAATTTCACGCCCAATCGGAGGCGTTGATTTTCATGCCGTGGTGATTAGTTTTGAAGATGAAGCTGCTATTGTTGTTGGTATTGTTGTTGTTGTTATTGTTGTTGTTGATGTTGTTGTGTTTATTGGTGATGCTTCGTACAGCAACAATATGACATCATTAGCCAACAACAACTGGGTGTGTTTAAGAAAAATTGGCCGCGTCCCTCCCATTGAAATCCCCAACGAAAGAGTTAAGCAACGAACTTGAAATGAGGAATTGCGAGAATTGATGGGTAGAAACAGAGAACGAGGAGGAGGAGGAGTCGTCGCGAGAGAATTGAAAAATATTTGAAATATTATCTGACATTAATTTTGAGCAAAGCGCTTTAAGGGAAAAATTCCCCTTTAGCATTAAACCGTGGAATAGAGAGAAGAAGTAAATTGAAACAAATGCTAAATTACAAAAAAATAAAAACGATTTTTCAATCAAAAAATGCCCTGCTCCGGATTCCTTCCAAGTTCAGCTGCTTCAATTTCCGCCACCAATAGTGAAAGGTTGAAAAATTGAGTGCATTTGAATAGCATAATTTCTCATGGATTATCTCTGACAGATGAAACGGAAGACATTCAATTTCGTTGTTGAACGAATTAAAATGAGTAATGTGCCGAGCGAGTTTCAATCAAGTGACAAATCGATGGAGCCTAAGCTGATTATAAACCCCAAAGAGCTGGGATAAAAAACCCAAAAAAAGCTACATTGCCAGGCGAATGAATAGGGAATTAGTAAGACTTAAGACTGGCGAAATATGGGAAACCTCGGCAGCAGGTGTGAGCGGGGAAAAGAAAGCAATCGATTGTCGAACGGTGTCGAAGCTAATGAAGCCATTCATGGACAGCAGGGGGTGGCAGGGGAGCGAAGAAGCCGTGGAAGAACCTCAAGCTTGAGCCCAGTTCCTCATGTCCTGTCGCCGAACCCCAGACTCGGGCTCGCCCCTCCATCCTGGCCGGTGACGCAACCTCCCGCCGAGCAGGAAACAATTGGCGATGCATAAATTATGCTCGCGGCTTATGCAACACATTAGAGCGGGCTGCAATTGAATTCTTGCGCCGGCAATAAAGCCATAAAACCAAAACCTGGCCGAAGACATTCGATCAGAGCGAACAAGGCGCAAGCAAAGCGAAAAAGTGAAAACAACAATTAGGCATTGTTGAATAAAACAAACGAAAATTACTAATTTTCTCAGTTGTTTTGCTATCGCTGTTGCTATTGTTGCTGTTGTCGTTGTCGTTGTGGTTGTTGATATTAAAACGATTGCATCTGCGTCTGTGGTCAACGTAATGCGTTGCCGGTGGTTGCCCCAAAGTTGTTGTTGCTGCCGCGGCTCATGGGCCGTCGGCGGTTGGCTCGTCGATAAAAATCATAAGCAAACAAAATGAAATTCAAATTAAAATCAGGCCTCGTTGGCTCCGGCGAGCGTCGACGACCGACGACCGATGACCGGACCGCGGCCGATGGAGGGACGGGAGCGAATGAGGAATCGTAAATGAGGCGCAATTTTCGACTCTAATCTGCGGCAGGCTACCAAAAGCCACCGTCACCGCCAACGCCAACGCCAACAACTCCAGCAACAACATCGGGGGGAACCTCCACGAGGCCCTCGGTTGGTCCGCATGCAACGTAACCGAACTTCGATCGGAGCGCCTTCGATTGCGATTGCGATTGAAACGAATTTAAATCGAAAATCACTTCAAGTGCTGCAGGCTCAGGTTGGCTCCCGTTGTTGTTGTTGCTGGATTTCGGTTGCTCTAACGATCTTTGGTAGTGTGTGCTTTCGAGGGTCTAAGTTGTTGTTGTTATTGTTATTGTTGTTGCTGCGGCCGTTCCATTGTTCCGTTCCATTGAGGTTTTTGGGTCATTTTTGGGCGCAGTCCAGTTTTCGATCGAATCAATTAGTGTTGTTGTAGCCATGGTTACATTTTTTTGTATTCTTGTCTATTCCATGCCCTCCCTCAACTTGCTGCATTTCGCCTGGCGTTGCCCAATTGCGAGGAGAAAAAAAATCCCTCAAAGTTTGCAATATTGGGAAATTTTTCCATTCAATCCAATTCTGAATTTTTTCTTGATTTCTCACATTTTTCCATATACTACAAACATTTTTATTTTTTCATAATTTTTTCGTCGTTATTGATATTGCCATCGTTGTGCTGCTGCTGTAGTTGTTGTTGTTGTTTCATCTGTCGTCGGCCGCTGTGGCTTCATCCATTTTTGGGCTCCTGCTCGATCTCGTCAAGCACGTCGTTCGCCATCAGCCTCGGCAGGCGTTGCCAGCTGCTCGCGATGTCGTCTTAATTGTCGTCGGGCGTTTGCTCTTATTGTTGTTATGCAGTTGTTGTTGTTGTTGCTGGCGCGGTGTTGCAATTGCCACAAATCTGACATTCTTGTCGCCTGATCGCTCACAATGGCTCGAAGCCGCGCCAAGTTTAAGCGACATCGGACGGAATTGAAATGTATTTTCCTCTTAGTGGCGACCATTTTCGGTAAAATGCCAGCAACAACAACGAAAACAAAAACAATTTATAATAATCATTCCATTCACCGGCTCCTTCCGTTCGGGCCGACTTCACTCGAACCCGTCTGAGCCACTGGTTGCCCTTCTCTTCTCGAGTAGCGGCTCGAAACGACCTTAGATTTCTTCGTTATTCTGTTTCGATCTTAATTCCTTCGACGATGTATTTTTACGAGTTCATTTCATTTTTCGGCGAGTTGATTCCTTTGATCTCTGGTCTCCGCTGCCCTTCACTCCGACTCAGACTTGGTTCCCACTCTAAAAACCCACTTCTTGTCGTCTCTCCCAGCCAAGTCTCTCAGAGAAACCGGAAGAGAGAGGTGAAAGACGTTGGAAAGTACAAATGTTTTTATAAAGGCATTTGATTTATGAATAAAATAAATAATGTCGAAATTGGGTTGGTGAAAAAACCTCCCTTGCGGCCCGCAGGAGCAGCAGCAAAAAAACCCAAGCACTGGGGCGAACACAACAACATTACAATAACATCAATCTTCGGGCGCAAAAAGCATGCGTGCAGCCGACAGACCATCGACGGACGGACAGGCGGACGGACGGACAGACAGACAGACGCTTGATGGATGTCTTCATTCATGCTCTTTTATTCGCATTAATGCCCGATTTCTTTGTGCCAATTTCATTGTTGGTGTTGTCATGGCTATTTGTGGTTGCTGCAATTGTTGTTGTTATTGTTGTAATTGCCCATGCCATTGTTGTTAATTTGATTGTCAATATGCTTTTTGTTGTTTTTGCTAATTTTAATTCGAGCCTCAGCCACAAACGCAATTCACTCCATTGGCCATGATTAGCGATAACTTCCCATAAACCACTGTTCGAGCTTGCGTTTATGGCCGAAAGTAAAAGTACGGGAGTGCGTGTGTGTGTTTGTGTGTGTTTCTGGTTCGGCACCCGGGGTCCCTTGTGTTCGCCCGTGTCGGTTCCGTTTGATTTCGATTTGATTTGATTTGAATTGATTTCGTGTTCGGAGCGGGTTCCACGTCGATGCCCCCAGGAGTCATGATTTTTCCATTGTCTTCGATGTTCGGTCACTGTTTGTTTATCTGTTTATGCACGTGTCATGCGACCACAATAGCAAAAGAAATTAAAAAAAACCATCAAACAATATCAGCCATACCCGAGCATGTAATGGGCTTTGCAGCTAATTGCGCCAAAGCTCTCAAGTGTTAATTTGCTGCTCGAAAGCCGGCGTCCGTCCACAGACGCAAATCCGCCCGGAGGGTGGCGTCGACGTGCTGGCTTTTATTATTTTATTTTCCCTACTTTTCACCTCCCTGCTTTCTTTCTTTCTCCTCAAAAGGCATCGCTTACTTTCGGCAGTTAGTGAGACGTGAAGGCTCCGTTTCGATTGGCGACTTTTGGTGGCGGTTTCGGCCACTTTGGGTGGGGGCGATGGAAGGGTGAGGAATCGAAATTTGTCGGAGTAAATGGTCGACGATGTGGATTTTTTTGATTTTGCTTTCTTAATAATTTTTTCATTAAACAAAAATATATTAAAAAATATTTTTGAAAAGTAAGTATTAATATAATTATTTATGATTTTATGACATTTGTTGAAAATTGAAATTTTGGTTCTCTCAGAATAAACTGTTGCCATCAATTCAATATATAATTCATGTATTTGTAAAATTGTTCTCAATTGTTTTTCTCTTAAAATGGGCTCAACCGGAAATCGCTGCTGCTTTCTGTGAAAAGCCGCAACAACAGCAGATATGAGGCATCGACAGCCACGACAAAACGTCGCCGCACTGTCAATGGCGCAATTTGAGAAATGTATTTATGTATTTATTCCTTTCGATTTTCGCTTCTGCGATTTCATTGCATCATTTGCCACTTTGTGGGCCATCGGCGCAATTTCGCCTCCCCAAACGACCGACGATCGACATCCATTAGACACGAGTCCCAACGAGGGAGAGGGAGAGAAAGAGGGAGAGAGAGAGCGACGGGGGGACGACGTGATTTGCTGAAAGGCGCAGGCAATCGAAGTGCATTCGAAACTTGGCCAAGACGTCGTGTTAACGTGTTGACAATCGATCGGTCGGAAGACATGACAAGTGCGCGTCGTTGGCACGTGATTGCGGCCACTCCAGGCTACCACAACACGAAGTGCGCTGGCGTTGCCAACCACTTGCATAAGCCCCCTTCAGCCGACGCGAAGAATGTGCTTGGAATTTTGCCTTTGGGAAGCAAACATTTTCTATGAAGTCTATGAAAAATGTGCAAATTACGTGAAAGCTTCAAGTCGAAAAGACCTTGGCATCGTTTGTTTTTTCGCTTTTTCATTATTTTACTGCTTTATTTTTGCTACTCATTTGCATTGGTTTCAAAAACAGCCTTCACTGGAATGTCAAATGTTTCAACCGATTGGAATTCGTCTAATTGTCTCACCCGAATGCGATCAATTTCTGAAAACTCGAGCGTTTCCGAGAACTGGAAAACTTTCGCCGAAAAGAAACCCCGAACCGAAATTGATTTGTGATGGAAATGACCGCCGTCTCTCGCCAGCCTCGCCACCACAACGAGACCTAAGTGAAATTCGTTCCGCCCACTTGATCCGTCCACCCGCCCGCCGGCGTTTTTATTTGCCGAGCCTTCGTGGCTCGCGAACTCTCGGCTCTTCCACCGCATCAATCATCGGCATCATGAGCCGGTCGCCTTCGCCATCGCCATCGCCATCGTCGACAGCGTCGTCGTCGGGCTCGGGAGGCTCGGCGGCGTCGCCCATTGTTTGGGCAGCAGCTCGTCGTGACCTGCTGTGCTCGCCTTTTCTTCTCTTCGCTCGTTCATCGTCCGCCACCCGCCGCCCCCGGCGCCCTCCGCGACCCCTGCTGGGTGGCTAATTTGAGTGGTTTATTTAAGCTCAATTAAAAGTGAGGCACGACGTCGACGCTGCCACCGACGCCGACGGTCGGTCGGTCGGGCGGTCGACTTCAGATGGCGAGCCTCGATTTCCTGACTTTGCTACGGTTTCATTCAAAGTCCGCCAACAACAGCGTTCGCGGCAACAATAAAAACATAACGATACTGAAGATAACAACAACAAGAACTGTCCGTTATGGCCAATTAAAAATAACAGACGCGCCGCTGAGGCAGAGGCCGAGGCGTGGCGTGGCAGCGGCGGCGTCGACTGCGCTGTAGAAAGCAAAAGTGAATGCCTGGGTTCGATCCATGGGGCGATCGGGGTGTGCGAGCGCGAGGGAAGCTCAAGGGTCGATGTGGTCAATTGTAGCTGTGGTTTTTGTTGTTGTTGTTGTTGTTGTTGTAGTGGTGGCGGTTATTAAAGCCATTGTTGCCGGTGCTGCTCGTGTGGTTGTTGCTGTGTGGATGAACGGCTTCAGTTTAATTTAGTTTTTCACACGAACGTGGAAAATCATGCGCGGCGAATGAGGAGCGACAAAGGAGATTTTTTATTGTTGTTGTTGGAAATCGTTGCTGCAACAACAATAACACGAATTGGAAAACAAAGGCAAGGAAAAAAGTTGAAATTGATCCATTTAATGAAAACACTTGAAACGAAACAAAAGACTTCAGCAACGAACGCGATTGAATTGAAGTACTTCGTGGCCGAAATTAAGAGATATCCGAGAGGAGAGGAGAGGAGGGAGAGAGAGAGAGAGAGGGAGAAGGGGGCAGACTGAGAGAAAGGGGGACCGGCAATATGAAAAAAGTTCGAGGCTCTTGGCGTGAGAGGAAGAAGAGCGAATGACGGGTTTCAGCGGCTTCTTTCGTTCTGTCGCTTTCGTGCTTGGACAAAATCCCCGTTGGTCTTTCTTTCTTTCTTGCTTCCGTCCCGTCCCGCGGTTGATTTGCATTCAAATGCGAGCTGATGTCGATCAAGTGCTGTCGCTTTGATCTTGATAGAGCGATCAGAACAGAGGAACAGAAGACGACGAGCGTGGGAGGGAGCGAGAGCCGAGGGCATGGGGTGAATGAGGAGGACAGCGACAGTTGCCGGTTTAATGAACTGTAGCGAGTTTCGGAATTTTTATTGCGAACAACGGAACCCGCACCAGACGGAACGGAATCTGGCCAGATGTGACGATGACGGACGACACGCGGAGAGGCCGATAAAAATTTATCTACATCGTTAGGAGAAGCGTCGAGAATACAAATCGACGCGGGAGAATGACGAATGAATGATTTTCTCGGAAGAAATTTTAGTAAGGAGTTTCGGTTCAATAATTTTCGTTGAATTATTCTACGAAGAAATTAAGTGAAAAAAGTTTAAACTTTTTCCTCTTCCTCCACCTTCGAGAGACGAAACCCTGGAGGCGACGCCGAGTTCCTGTCGTCGTCAGCTCTAATCGCACGGACGTCGCGGTCCTGTCGCCTGTCGTCTGCCGCGTGTGGCCAGCGATCAACGTTCCTGGTCTGGACGGACGTCGCTGGCAACGGCTGCCAGCCGTCCGAAAATTGTGAAAAATCGCGACAATGCGTCGCACGTCCCCAGTTAATTAAGATGCCGAAATTCGCCGTTGCGCAACCGGCCCGCGGCCGACCATGGCCCGGAGCGACGCGTGCTGAGGGAGGGAGCCCGAGTGCTTCATTGGAAGTCGATTCGAAGATCGCCCATGTCCAGGCACTCGGTGTCTCTTGCCAATTGGGCAGTCGCAGCGATACAGCGACAATGACTTTATCACGCGGTTTCTGGTGTTGATGTCGGCACGGTCGTAACCGTTGTTGTTGCTGTGGTGGTTGCTAACTAATTGCCCAATTGGGGAGCGCTCGCGTCTTCACGCATTTCCAGCAATTGCATGTTTTCCGCCTTGCTGGGCGCGTTGAAAGAGAACGCAAAGTGGCCGAGACAAGCGTGGAAAACAGCGACTGATTAACGGCAATAGAAGCAAGTACGGCTGCTTAAGCAACAACAACAATGACATCAACATCACTGGCAAACCTGATAGCAACATTCGCAACAATGGCAATAAACTAATTATTAGCATAATCTTCAGGTTCTCCTCAAGTGCTTGTGAATTAACGCCATTTGCCTACCGATGATGCCACGTTTTGCATAATATTAACCACTTATTTTCCCACTTTTTTCATTTCATTTTCATTTGTTTTTGTCTTTCTCGTTGTTTTTTCCCCTCAACCTGTCGGTTTTTCCTCGTCGCGAGATTTCCTTCGCCCTATTCCGCTTTCCTCCCAATTAACAGCTTTATTGCCGGCACTTGCAACAGTCGCCGGCACTTGCAACACAGACCGAACCAGAAGGCCGAAAATTGCATTAAAGTTCATGAGTGACGAGTGCTTGTTGTTGCTGTTGTGGTTCCAGTGGCTTGACTGTGATTGGCCTCGCAGTCGATTTCGATTTCGATTTCATGCCATTTACAATGGGGATGTGGATGCAGAATTCGTTTCATCTCCTTCGTTCTGCGGCAGCTCGAATCGTGAAATCCGAGTGTGGTTTTTCTCAAAGAAGAAAAGAAGTCGAAGCTGGATGCTGGTGGAACATCGAGGAAATTCCGTTCGGATTCCTCTTCCGCCCGCGTGCCGACCCCTGCTGAGTTGAGGTGGGTGCTAATGGCACAGGCCAAGTAATGATGATGACTTTATTGCCGATGAGCCGCTTAAGAGCTCATAAATATCCCACTGAACCGCCGCGATGTCAACGACGGTGAAATTTATGAAAACCAGAAACAGTCGAAGCAACAAACAACAAATTATCGAACTCATAAATTAACACCGGGCCGATAATGCGCCCAGATATCGATGTGGGGCCAATAAAACGAGTTAAATAAAAACTAAAACTCGAATATTTTATCGCCGAAAGCTTATGCATGTTCCGTGCATAATTTAAAATTAACGCTGATTAAATTCGAGATACTAATTGAAAAAGGCTTCACATTTAAACAGAAATAATCTTGAAGTTTGGGCGGATCCAAATTGAAATTTGAGAAGGCTTTGGTTTGGATTTAAATAAAATGAAGAAAATGACAGAAGAGAACATTTGAAAAATTTTGAGACGTATTTTTGGAAACAAAAATTCGGAGTTTTAGTGAAATTAATAAAAGTCAAAAAATACAAAATTCATATTTTGGCTACGGGTCTTCAAACAAGTCTTTAAACTTGTCTAATGTTGAAAGAAGCAAGCTCGAAGGCAAACGAAGTAATTGCCATGGAAAATGCCGCGAATTTCACATTTTGCGCCGGGTCCCATGTTTGAGCCGTGGAGGAAAAGTTAAATCTGGGACCTTGAACTCGGCCGCCGCGCGGAAGGTCGGGGTTGGCCAACAGATGGAGCTTGAAGCAATCGCGACGACGGCGACGTCGTTGCGATGTCGAAGTGGGCTCGCATTTCTCTGGGGAGAGTTGTTGTCGTCACAAATTTCGTTGATGTTGCTTCGTCCATTGTTGTTTTTGCTGATTTCGGTGTTGTTGCTGTGTTGATCCTAATTTATTGTTGCTACTTGTGACCAAGCAGCAACCAATGCTTGTTGGCCATGTAAACATTTGTGCGTCAAAGGTTGGCAATGCTTTGTGTTCGCCCGAAAAAAAAAAAACAAAAGTGACGGCCCAGACACGGCTCGCGCAATTAAAGTCACTGGGTTTCCGGCGACGGACCGATGGGCAGATGGATGGGAAGGCAGACCAACCGCCGGACGGACGGGCGGTCGCAGAGGCCGGGCTGCATCGTCGACCGCACGGCTTTAAATGTCAAGTTGAAGTGCGCCGTGGCTGCAAATTAGCGCGTCAGCGTCGCCGTCGTCGTCGTCGTTTGAGTGTCGTTTTAATTGTCTGTTGTGGCTTCTGCGTCCACGGCCTGATGGCTGAAATGTGTCGGTGTTGTGTTGTGCCTGTTGCGGTTGCACCGCGAATCACTTTTTGACATCCGGCACGAGACGCGCTTTGTTTGCATTGAACTTGAATTCACGACTCAAGGAAAATTTTTACCCACTTGTGACTGACTAAATGATGATGTTTCCTGGAAAATCCAGCTGATGGCATCGCCTGATCTCAGTTATTCATTCGATTGGTGAAAACCCTGCATCAAAATACTTGAAGTCGAACGAACTCTATCTAGAAGGACGAGTGGGTTTTTTTGAGATATTTCTCGTTACAGAAAAACCTGTTGCAACTCGACATTGTAAAGGCTTTTGGGCTGAAAATATTTTTGCTCGTGGCTACTGAGACGATTAATTTTGGAGACCGCTTGCCCAACACCACGGCGCGACTCGGCTCGGATTCTAGCCGTGCTCTGGGAGGGCGACCCACCGTCGCGCTGGTTGGTCTCGACACCGCGCACCGGACGACAGCAATGAGGCAACAACATGGGCTGCAGCTGCTGCTGCCGCTGCCTCGAAACTTGTGCAACCCAGACCTGGCGACTGGGCGACCGAACGACCGACCGTCGGCCGTCGGCAGACGAAGTGCTAATTACTTCCTCATATGGAGGCGACTTGCAATTGGCATCTAATGCATGATCAAACGACGGCGACGACGATGACGAGGACTGCGATGGCGATGAATGGAGGCGACAGACAACAGACGACAGGTGCTGGTGGCGGCGATGACAGAAACGACGGCGACGGTGTCGACCATGGTGGAGACGGCGATGCCGGAGACTCCGCCGTCACCGTGAAACGAGAGCATTCGAAGAGTTCGGGGAAAACTACCTGCAACGAGAAGAAGAAGAAGGACAATTGATGAGCATCGAATGGTCTGCGGTCGTTCGCGTCGCGATCGAACGGGTTTTCAAAAGATTTACAGGCGCATGAAAATGCATTCAAGAGAGAGTGAAAACAACACACAAAGCTTGATGAGGAAAAGTCAGCTCGGTCTTGCATTGATTCGATTTGATTTCTCATACAGAAGCAACCGCAGTCACGGGGGTTGTGGTAGCAACAACAACAACAACAGCAACAACAATGTTGTGAGAGCGTCCGATAAAAGGTTATCGGGGGAATTCGCAATAAACGCCACGAAACGGAGTCTGGCGTCGAAGTCGCGACCAGTCATGGGACGTCGTTATCGCTGGATTCGTGCTTGTCAAAGGGCAGGCGGAGTAGCCACGATGTTGTTGTTGTTTTTATTGTTGTTGTTGGAGGCTGAATAACAACCGTCCACATCGGCTCCGAAACTAGGCCAAAGGAAGGCGGGGCGTGGGTCGCGTTCGCCGCCGCCTCCTCGAGTGGCTGCTGTGGTTGTTGTTTTTAGTGGTAGTAGTAGTAGTTGTTTTTGTTGTTGTTGTTGTGGTAGCGCTTTTGGGTGTGATTCGACGGACATGAAAGGCTGACATGCGATCGCCGAAAAGCAGGCAACGGCGAGTTTTCGCCATCCGCGTTCGTTGCACAAGTCGTTTGTTTTGTCTGCTCGAACCGCCCCCAAGGAATGCTCGCGATTCTCCGACGAGTGGGTGTGGGTGTGTGTGTGCGTGAGTGCAAATGTATTTCGCTCGAGTTTCGCTCGCGCAAATGCTAATCGAGCGTTCGCTACAAAAGCAAAAGCAAAGACTAAGACACACCAAAACCTACTCCACGATGCTGGGGCGCGCTCGTGTCTCGAGTCTTTTGTTTGTCGTGGTTGCCCAGAGCACAGGGTGCGTCGTTGCATGAGCCAAATTCCCATCTTATGTAATTGATAATTAACTACAATTACAACAACAACAACAACAATGCAACAGCATTGCGAACCACTTCGGCTTAACCGACAACAAGAGTCGGTCGTGCTTATTGTGATTTGATTCTTCGCTGTTTTCTCAACGACTCTTGAACGCATTCGCAGTCACGCAACGCGCGCAGAAATTGTTGTTGTTGGCCGTGGTATTTGATGCTACGACAGAGCGACGGACGGACGGACGGACGGACGGACGACAGACCCACACGCAGGCCGTGCGAAATCAAGCTTGACAATTGGCCGCTTTGTCACGCCTGATGCCGCGGCCCGCAATTGATTTGAGTTAAAATTTATTTCAATGGTTTCTCTTCTCCTTTTCACAGCTGGACATTTGTTTTTCTGCTGGAATTATTTGTTTTTATTCGCGATATTCATGCGGAATATCGTCATGGGTCGCGAGACCCTGTGTCCGCAGCTTCTTTTGAGGTTATCGCTCGGCCGGCATCTGACGGCGCCACCTCCGACAAAGTCGCTTCTGCGAAACCCACGAGTTTTTATTTATGGGCTGGCATGCTTTCGATGGCGAGACCCTGCGGTGATTCGCACTTCACAGGAGTTGCCGCCGGCAGGGCGAAAGGGGGCGGGCGAGACCAAGAGAAGGGAATTCCCTTTCTTCACTCTTGTAGGATCCCGCGTGTCGGCCGCAGATCTCCGAGTCATGGTGAGGACTTCATCAAAAGTTGTCGTAAAAAATTAAATAAAAAAATAAATGGATTCTGCCATGAAGTCATCAGGAAGACATGGAGGCGAAAAGCAACAATTAAAGGTGTTGTTTGTGGTTGCGGTTTTTATGGCGTTGGCCGTTGTGAAATATTTGAATTTTTAGTCGCTTCCATAATTTCACCACAAGCAACTCAAATTTGCCCCACGTTCAGAACAAAAGCCTGGAGAACAAACTCGTAAAATATCCAAAAATTCCAAGTCTTTTTCTCTATTCATTTTAATGGCTGATTGTTCGCTGAAGCAAATCGAGATCCAGCAATCGACAATTTTGCAAATCCGATAATTACCATGGCGACAGAAACGACAACAACAACAACAGCGGTAACAAAAACAACAACAACAACGAGACTGCAATTTTTATCCTTTCTGCAACGATCTGCTAATCGTCGGCATCCGTCGGAGGCTGGACGGAGCGAATGCAAATGGGGAAAACCGAGCCGAGGTTGCGTAATTTGCACCCGATTTTGATGGCGTGCTTATGATTACAACAACAACAACGCCCATAACAACAAATTGCATTGCAACAAACACGTTAAAAAACAACAGCAACAATGAGAGCAACAGCAATTAATTCAAATTTAAATGAAAATTTTGATTTCCAAATTGAACGACTTCGGACGCAGGATTTTAATGTGCTTGTGGTTGTTGTAATTGTTGCTGTTGTGGTTGTTGATGTTGTGATCGTTGTTGTTGTTATTGTTGTTGTTGTGGTTGTGACTGTTGTTGTGATTGTTGTTTTGGCTGTTGTTGTCGTAAGAGATATTGTTGTTGCTCCAACGAACGCCTCGCGTTAGTTTAACATATGTTGCTATTTCTTAGTGGCGTGGCTAGTGTTGTTGTTGTTGTTGTAGCGCTGTTATTTAGATTCTCAGACACGAGGCAAACGAGCACAAGCACACACATCAACAACAAGAGCAACAACAAGAGCAACAACAACGAATGCACCAACACGAGCCGCACTTGCTCGATCGCCTGCTGCCGTCGATGAACTAATAATCGAAAGTATCTGCCAGATGTACAGATGGATAGAGACCCGACATCTCGCGGATCGCGAGACTGACGAGTTGCCAGACTGACGAACCTCTGGGTGGTGGTTGGTGGATGGTCGGCAGGACGGATGGATGGACCGAATGATTGGCGGAGGCCGGCGGCGATTTGTTGCTGTTTTCGTTTCAGCCGATTGGCTTCGCCGATGAATTGTCATGGTTGTTGTTATTGTTGTTGTTCTTCGGTTGGCAAATTTCGACGTCGACATCGCGGTCGTCATCGATAACGAATCGCAGCCTGCGTATCTCTGCGATACATTCGCAATCTTATTTCCTCCTTCTGAAGATTGTCCCGCGAGGACTCGAGCGATAAATCGTTGTAGCCATGCCTTGTTGCTGTTGCTTTGATATTGTTGTTGCTCTCCGCATCTCCGAAAGCATTAGCTAGGTTGTTAATGGCGTGGTTGTTGTTTATATTGTGGTTGTCTTCAATATCGTGGTTATCTCGATGCTGTGGTTGTTGCGGATTTTGTGGTGAGTTTTTTTGTTGGTGCTGCAGATTTGTGCACATCGATAAGCGTGCCCGCTGAGCTGTGCATGTACCCTGGATCCATGTCCACGTCCACGTCCACGTCCACATTCACATTCACGTCCAGGTCCCGATCTCGGTCCACGTCTGTCGCCATCTGTCAATCGCCGCCTGGGCAAGCGAGACTCTGGCCGACAATAGGAATTAGTCAAGCCAAACATCTCATATCAGAGATTAAGGCCTTCGAGCTGGGAGGAATTTCCCCTGAACACTCGGGAGAAGCAGGAAGCGATCTCTGCGCAGCGATATGAGTTATGAAAATCATGGGATCATGGGAGAAATGGCAACAGATTTGGACGAAAGGCTCCTTGGATCAATGCAGAATGATCGAAGTTCAGAAGGAAATGAAACGCAAATGAAAAGCCACGTGTTCTTTCGCTTTCCATACCTTGCTCTACGACACCGACCGTCGGACTCTGACGAACTTCCTCATTGCTCGACATTTTTTCCCGCTGCGAGTTCGTTTCATTTTGCAAGTCAATCACACCTGACACATGCGCCAAGTGTTTCCTTTCATTTGCATGTCCAGCCATGATGTCCGGCAGCAGCTCCAGCTGCAGCTCAACATCTGCGGCAACGACAGCAACAACATCAGGGACAACAAAGTCTCTAGCAATTAGTATCAGTTTTAGAGCCCGACTGAAATTTAGTCGAGTCGCTCCGTCCGACCATCGCTCCATCGGCAACGCTTCATTTTTAATTGAATCCGACGCGAATTCGATCGCGCCCGACCCCTCGCCGACTGCCGGACCACCGGGCGCGTCACCTCGGCACTTGATGGCTGTCGCTGCAGCGGCGTTTGTGGAAATGCCTTGCATCGAATCAATCCATCCATCCATCCATCCATCTCTCTCTCTCTCTCAATCGAAATCGAACTGACTTTCGTTTTCCGGCTCGGCGATTTCACACTTGGCTAATTAATTAATCGACGATCGACGATCGCCCGACACCACTTCATTAGCCAACGATTGGTTCCCCTTTTATGAAGTCGTCCGAGCCAGTAGTCAAATCTGGCGGTTTTTGCCGATCCCTCAATGAAATCGCCCATTCAAGTGAAGTCGCTCATACGCCGCGGGGGAACCGGGGAGGTGGTGGAAGTTGCGGGGACTTCGATGATTTTTCATGTGTTGGCTTGCAAAAAGTTCATTCGATTTCGAAACCATTAGCAGAGTTCACGGATCAAGAGTCGAATCTGATACGAAATCTCTTAAATTCTCTCTGATTTTGAATGATTTCGTTAAAGTGTTGCCAGGAAGTCTTGATGACAATCACTCATACGCCTCGTGCGGCTCGGGCCGTGTGTGATGGAATTTCTTGAAATCGTAATTCACTTATTGTTTGGTGTTTATTTTTTCTACTCAGCAACACGTCTGATTTACGACGGGTTTTCGGGAATTAGTCAGGCTGCATTTCGACAAAAATACCAAAATAAAACGACGGCACGTAAACAGCGTACGAAAAATTTAACAGCAACTTTTTCGACAAAACGCCGAAAATAGTCAAAAGGAAGCCAGGTAAATGGATGAAAAAAAAAACCAAAACCGATGTTATGCAAAAATTTGAACGCAGTCGAGACGCGGGACCTGAACTCGTGCGCACGTTAATCAAAATCGCAGTCGCAGCGTCGGCCGGCGAGGTCTTTTGCAAACGCAAACGACGTCGACGCCACGCAGCGGACGACAGAAGTCGCTGCCGCCGACGGCGACGCGACACGCGCCACAGGCCACAGGCCACTAATGGACACTTGGAGCCATTAAATCGTGCGGCTCACGTTCTTTTAATGCCTTTTCGACGGACGACAGATGCGCGGACGGACGGACGCGGTGTTTGGGCCAAGAGAGCAGTTTTCTGTGCCGACCGCCTTTTGGCGGATTTCCACAAACATTTGTCATTCCTCACTTTTGCGTTTTTTCTGAATTTCCTGTGCGTTTCATTTTGTTTTCTCCGTTTTTCTGTTCGACCCGGCCAGTTTTAATTGATTCTGTTGCAGTATCTGCAGCAGGAAGCTCCAGAAGCGCGGCCGCCGGCATCCCCCAACCCCAGCGAGGCCTTCGACGCAAGGTTTTCTCTATCACCATCGCCATCGCCATCACCATCGACTTCCTTCGATCGGTCGCCTTTCAATTAGACCTCCCTTGTAGCGAAAGGTTTTTGCCAGCCACGGGGCTTGTGCGGGAAAAACGCGAACCCTGCGGCCAGGAAGCGCACGAACCAGAGCAGGAAGTTCGGGCCACCACAACAACAACGGCAGCAACAACAACAATGGCAGCGGCAACACCTCCAGCAACAATGATGTGTTATCGCATTGTTATTGTTGTTGTTGGCTTGGCTGCTTAGAAAGGAAATTAAGCTAACGAATGGTCAGCTGCAGCAAATTGCAATGGGGAAGGGGCGAGCGAGAGACTCGTGAGCGCGGGCAGGCGAAACGTTTTGAATCTGTGCAGACGTGCGGGCGACTGCACAACAACAGCAACAACCACAATGCAGTCGGGGGGAAGACGAGGCCAGCACAAGCCGAACCGAGCGGAATCGAATCGAATTCAATCGAATGAAGAAATGAACATAATTCGAGCATAAACGAAATGCCTTGGCAACAGCCGGGGCGAGGGCGTGGCACGACATGGACATGGATGGGCGGGGATTCGGGTCTCGCATGGAAGCAGTCGTTTCGGGATGGGGAGAAAATGCAGAACAAATGAATGAATGGATTAAGAGAGGACAAAAACACGAATATCATGTGAATGAGAAGTATAAGGCGGCATTGTTTGGATCGAAGGAAAGGCACAACTAAATTCGGAGACGAAAATAACTCAAATATCGTACGAAGAAGAAATGTGAGTCCATATGGAAGTAAATCAGAGGCAACGAAGTTAAAAAGGTTGGCTTCAAAGCCCGAAATTAATATCAATATTGAAATTCGACAAACTTGAATATAGGAAACAAGGGTTAATGGCCAGCCATTAAATGCACCATATGTTTAGAGATCGAGCCTGCAATCGCGAAAGGCATTTAGTGTTTGGCAAGTGTTTCTCGCGGTCCGTAACACGGTGTTTGCAAACGTTAAACACAGGGGATTAACTCCGATTTCGAGGTGGCTGCAATTTTTTAGCGAATTTTCAATTGCGCAATGGGGAATTTTTTTTGTATATTTTTTTTTTTTTTTACTCGAAAACAACAAAGTACAAAGCAAAAACGAGAGAAAAACGAAAACCTGAGGCCACTCGCCACATATCGATTCGATAGCGAAGTGGGCTTCAAAGGAAAGCAAACTAGTAATTTGCGTGTTCGAGCTCGGTAATTCTTCTTCTTCTTCTTTTTCCCGGCTTGTTTCCTTTGCCGCTCAATAAATTAAGGCATATTAACAACGACAGCAAATACTGAAACTAATCACAGCAACAGCAACAGCAACAACAACGCGGGTTGTGCGACTCGCTGTAACTTAATTGCTAACTAGAGCAACGGGCCACGGCGAGCCACTGTCTGGGCACGCACACAGACACACAGACGCACACAGCCCGATCTGCAGAGGGACGTGGGCCAGAATGGGCAAAAACAGACGCCTGACCACCGCACACGCCCGAGTTGGGCCCGCGAAAGGCCGCCAATTCAAATGTGAATTCAACGAAGTCTACAAAGAAACAAATTGCAATAAAAATATTTGCTCTCGCTGGGAAGCGAAGCGAAAATTCAGGTGTCGAAATGGGTTCTTGCAAAGTGTTGGCCAATGATAAAATAGGAGGCAGAATAAGAAAACAAAAACAGCTGCAGCAAATGCCAAAATTAGCAAATTACTAAACAGCATACCAAAAGGCATTTGAGACAAAGCCAAAAATAAACAAACACAAAACCACTATAAGGAAACAAAAAAGGAAAAAGCAAACATAAAAAACAAAACTCAAAGTGAAAGGATTCGAAGGAGCGGTCATGCAGAAAGCAACAACAACAAAATCGCACAAGCCACCATAGTAATTGACGTTATATTCGTGTCTGCCGAGGCCGGCGTTGACACCTGCCCAACTCGAGAAGTCCTTCGAGCCTCTCGCTGTACGAGGGCAGTGGATCGGGAGACTGGACTTGATTCGATTTGACTCGCCATGGCTTGCGAGGAGCTGAAAAAGCTGATCTCGCTTTGTGGTGGAAATCGTTGTCATCGCCATTGACCAAATCTCCATCTTTCCCCATTACGGTTTTTCTCCAATAATTTTTCAATATCTCTCTTCTATGTCTCTCCCTTTCTCCTTCTCTCCCAATTAGACATCTGCATATCGAGTACGTTCCGGTGATTTATGACATGTTTGGAGTCCCGTGGGTTCCGGCTCCGGCCACTCGATTCGACTCGACTCGACTCAACTCGACTCGACTCGCTGGACGGCCTCGGGGGCAGCAGCAGAGTCGGGTTTCCGTCATCTGATGAACTGAGCCGAAGTCAAATGAGTCGAATGAGCGCAGCAAGGTAGGAAGGGGTAGGCGACGACCGAGGGGCAGCGGGGCAGACGAGGAAGGAATGGCAGGCGAAATGCATCGCCAGACATTGTGTGGAGAGCCGCAGCAGGAAGCCGAGATCGCAGCCGATCGCTTTTCCTCCAGCCGACATTGTTGTGGCTGCAATCGTTTCATTGTTTTAACTGATTTCATTGTTGTTGTGTTTGTTATTGTGTTGCTGTTGTTGGTGGACCGAGGCTAAGGATTGCATAAGCGGCCGCCGAGTGCTCTCGCTCGAGCATTTGGGCCAAAAGAATGCTCCAGTTTCGCTTGGCCACAAATGCCAACTGCTGTTGCTGTTGCTCGCTCTGCGACGGCAGCCGCGTAGTGAACTTTCTTTCCAGCGGATTCCAGCCAAGCACGGCGAGAGGTGGGGAGGCGCCACCAGCCCCTGAGGCCACTGCGGCTGCGGCCAAGGGGCCCGCCGGTGGGGTGAATGGGTAGCGTGGTAGTCGCCTGGACATGCAATCGACGTCGATGCCTCGGGTCCAACTCGTCCAAGTCGCGGAAAATCGATGCGGCCTTTGTTGTTGTTGTTGTTGTTGTCGTATTGTGTTGCCTTTGCTGTGATCGAGCTATCGCCGATGGTCGTTGAATGCTTTTAATTTAATGTGGTTTTTGTTGGCTTTTTCAATTTTCTCCGCCGCGGATTTGGTTCAGTTTGTTTGTGTGTCACTCGGCAGCACCGAGCAGCAGCGACCGAGTGTGGGGATCTGGGAAGGGGCGGCCGGCTCGGAACGAGGGGATGCTGCACAGGGATGAGAAGGAAAAGAATTTGCGTGGAATTTCACGAGTTCGATTCTCTTTCATTTAGTTTTCCAGCATTTCTTCAGGTGCTATTGAATTGAAATCGGAGGGAGAGAAATTAACGAGCTGGTAGAAAACTCCCCAGGACACCCTGTATCGCGCCAACAGCTGCCGCTGCAGTTCATTTGCCTTCGCTGGCCGCCGCCGTCCCCCGCTCTGTGGCCCACGAACCAAACTGGAGCACTTTTGCTGCCTGGCAGCTGACGCGAACGCGGACTCGGTCTCGCGCTTACCAACCCCGCCGCCCCCGTAATTTTCTCCCACTTTCCCGCGCAGCAAGTGCGGCCATCGATCGGCGAAAAGCGAGAGTGGACCCGATCGCTTTGGCCGCTTGGGAGCGAGTTATTTTCGACTTCAAGTGGCTGAGGTTGTGGCTGTTGCTGACGACCGGAGTGCGAGTGCGCAGAAGTGGATTTTTATCAGCGCCCACGATAATGGTCGTCGTGTGCAGAGCAATGCGCACTTAGGTGTTGGGAAATTTGCATGGAAATGAGGGAAAATAAGTGTGCAAACAGCTTTATTGGAAATAAATTGAAAATAATTAAAAAACTAAGTCAAAAACCCGCAAAAAGCGGCCACAAATCGACGAAAAGTAAGCAAAAACTGGACAAAATATTCAAAAAAAAGTCTAGAAGTGGGCAAAAAGTAGGCAAAAAGTGGGCAAAAAGTGGACGAAAAGTTGCCGAAAAGTAAATAACACGCGGACAAATATTGATCTCACCACGGGAGGAGCGAAAGGAGAACCAGACCTGCCTGGGTTTCGTCAGAATTCGGATTGAAATGTTTTGAAACGCGAGCGAATGAATGGGAATGCGTTGCCTCGACACCCGAGACTCGTGTCAGCGGGCAATCAATCAGCGAACACTTTGATCGGCGTCGCTTTCGAGGAAACCGACGACGACGACGACGACGACGACGAAAACCGCCGTTTCCTGTGCACGTGTGTGTGTGTGTGTGTGTGAGAGTGTGTGTATCGAGTTATGCAATCGGTTGACATGTGGTTGGCAACGCTTTTCACTCGCCGGGTTCGATCTGAATCTCTGGTGAGTTCGGGTTAGCAGCGAGTTCGTTGCTGCAGTCTTTCGTTTCGAATTGCAAATTCCTTCGCGAGCAGGTTTGTCGCCCAGTCTTTTGTTCCCCATCCCTTTGCCATGGAGACTTTTTTCGTTTTTCTCTTTCCTCCCCCTCATTCACCGCCACGTTAATTGTTCTGACCTCCTGTCCAGCCGTCGGCATGTCGTCCATATTTATGCATGTCCCTGTCGGTCCCTCCACCCACAATGCAAGGAGTGCCTGCAGTTGACAATCGGTGGCCTGCGCCTCCAATTAGGCCGTCGAACATTTCGCTCTGCAAATGCCAATCATCGGCCACGAACAATTACCGGAATCGTTCTGCAGAAACAGCGACAGGCAACTCCCACTGGGCCGGTGATTCAATGGCATGGGGCGAAAATGTCAACGACTCGGCGCGGCGCAGGCCATGCCCTGAAATTCCAAGACACTCAGGGTGGAGTTGGAATTAAAAAAATCGAATGAACCATGAAACAATCAAGTCCCAAGCAAATGCTGTGAATTAAATAAATAAAAGAGTGACTTAAATGCACTTACGAACGAGCGCGAGGATTCAATGAAGACCCAGAGTGATTGAACGTACCTGCAAGGAGAACAAACAAAAGATATTAAATAAATTAAATGCAAGCCAGATTAATTACCGAAGCGATCACAATATACCACTCGACTCGACTCAATTAGACGCGAATTAAAAGGCCTTAATCTGCGCTCGTTAACGGACGCCAACCGCATGGCCAGCCCATGATTCGGGCCGCGAAGATATTTACTAGCGGACAAATATCTGTCTTGTCTGTGGGAATAAATTATTCGGCGTGGCAAACATTGCTCGACATCTGCTGCTGCTACTGTCGTTGCCGTTGCCGGTGCCGGTTGTCTTGTAGTTGCGTCTCCGGTTACGGACCGACTCTAGAGCAGGCGATCGATTACCGTGCGGCGGGTTTCGGCGGAACCTGTCCGGCGTATTTATGATGCCGCCCGGTACGACTCATAACTTATCGCAGACATAGGCGAATCGGAAAAAAACTCCCGACAGCCCTCGATCCGGATGAACGACAAACCATCGGTGGCCTGTGAATCGCTTTAATTAGAGATCGAACATCGACAGACGGCGAAGAACAGACAAAAGAGCGCTGAGTTGAGTTCGAGGCATTGAAATATTGCCGAAAACGGTGATCGATGTGGTTTTTTCACGATTAAGAAATTGTCCATGGAGGTAAAGTTCAATATAAAAGACGAGCTAATGAAAATTGAAGAATTTAACAAATTAAATGTCTGTTTTCGCACAATTGAATTTAATAAGTTAAATGGTTTTTTGGTTCAATTGAATTTAAATCAAATGTTTTTTCAAACAATTGAATTGAAGTGAAATCTTCCCAGGATCTTGGATTGGAATAACAGCCAAATGGAAAAAAAACCTTCTAAAATCTGTCAAAATATTTGCCCGGATTTTTTCACATAAATTGGGATCAAAAGCGAAATCCCCAACTTTTCCCCTGCCCATTGGGCCCTTGCAGAGATTTGTCGCCGCGACGACATTAATCACTGCAGCACTCCAACAACAACGCCCACTGCAACAGAAAAGGATCTGCACAAAAATATATTTGAATTTTTCTTAGGGTTTCTTTGTTGGAACTTTTTTTTAGTCGCGATTTTTGAGGTTTTGAATCAGGAAAAATCGGGACAGACAATGAGATCCATAACAATGGCAATAAAAAGCGGGCAAAAAACGCGACACCAACAAAAAGAGGAAAACAACAACAAAGTCATGGAAAACTGCAGCGGCAATAACTGCGCACAACAACAGCCAGGAGTGAATGTCCAAGAAATAAGTAAGTGGCCGAAAAGTGGGTTACCATAACAGCGTCAACAACAACAACAACAACAACCACAACAACAGCCACGAAAACAACAAGAACGACCACGATCAACCGGAGTCATTGAAATTACAATAACAACAACAAGAACAACTATTACACAATCCCATCGCCAGACGCCTTTCCACACGATTTCCATTCCCGCATCCCCGCGTCCTTCGCCGTCCTCCTCCTGTCGTCGTCGTCGTCGTAGTGGTCGCTGTCGCTGGCGACTCGTCGCGCCTCCGCCCACCGCATCGGCATCGGCCACGCCCGGCCGGCTGAAAATCGATCAGTGCCAACGCCGAGACCAGACCAGACCAGCGCCCGGCCCTGCCCCGGGCGCCGTCGAGGCCACCCGACGTGACTCCTCCGGGCCGTCGTGGTCGAGATTTCGGTTGCGCGCCCTCGCCGCCGTTCAACTTGGTTAGAATCGAGAGCGAAAGTGGGAGAAAGAGTGGTTTTTTTTTTCATTCGTCTGTCGCTCTCTGAAGTAATGAAGCGATCAAAACGATGCAAACTCTCATGACTCGAATTAATTGGACACTAAATGTCATCGGTCGCTTTATTTCGCTACGACGCCGTTACAACGCCTTAAGTCACTGCACTAATTGAGTGGATTGTCGTTGTTGTTGTAGTTGCGGCCATAATTTGAGGTTTTCCGGGGAATAAAGTCGAGCACGAATAATGGCAACGGATTTTATGGCACGACACCTACGTTGTTGCACTCCAAAGGAACAGCAACAACAATAAGAGGCCAAGGAAAAAAGCATCGACCTGAAAACAACAACAGAAAGAAGAGCAGCAACAACATGGAAGACACAACAACGAGTAGAAAGACAACAAAGATTAGAAAAACAACAAGAGTAAGGAAAACAACAACAGCCTGAGAGCACGCAACCCAAGAAGGATGGAAGGAAGTCGGTGACTTCGCGGGAAACTGAAAATTATTGCAATTTGCATGAGTTTCCAAAGAAAGTGACGCTGAAGCCCCAAATGAGTGACAACGACGACAGTGAAAATTCCATGAATTAAAAAGGAGATAAAACACAAAATAATACATTGAAAGGCAAATTCTCGTTCATTCACTTCAGTTGCAAGGTGGATTTCGGTTCGAGCATCTGGAAAATGAGTTATCAGTGTCCGAAATTGAGATTCCCTGGAGGAAATGGAAACGGGATCACCAGAACAACAACAACAAAAACAACTATTGCAACAACCACCAACAGAACGCTCAAAGTGAAGGCTGCCGAAAAGAGAAGTCTGATGACGTCTGACGACTGACAGCGACCTTCGATGACGACAAGCGAAACAAAAACAGGAGGAGAGGTGGAAGAAAATCGAATCGAAGAAGCTGCAGCGGAAGATCTGGGCAGGAGGGCGGTGTTGGAGGTGTTGGAGACCAACAAGACGAAGATTTCCGTGGATCGTGGAGGTTGCGACCGGCAGGGAGAAGTTGGTGGAGAGGGGATGGCGCAGAGAAGACGGAAAGGAGGCGATGAAGGAAGATGAAGGAGGGAGAGGAACAACAACAACAACAACATCAGCAACAACCAAAATAACAACAACAACGACAGCAATAGAGAAATTCACCGGCTTCGCCAGATGCAACGAACCACGAGCCAACGACCAACGATGGCTGGAGGTGGAGGGCGAACCGAGCGCACAAAAATTGACGGGAAGAGGTAACAAAAACAATATAAGCAACAACAACAACAATAACAGCATTAGCTGCAACATAAACAACAACAACAACAACGGGTCAAGGTGCCGATCGACCACCGCCGCCTCGGTCGTTCCACTGGACGGCGGCCCCCGGTCGATCCCTCGTCCACCCCTCGCTCCTCCCTCCCGAATGGCTGTGGCTTTAATTCGCGGCTAATGATGAGGATCGAGGGCGGGGCGGAGGGGCGTGGCAGGTGGCGGCACCGGTGTCGGAGTCGGTGTCGGTGTCGGTGTCGGCAACGGCGATGAGCTGACGATGCTGCGGTCGAGCCGATGGACGTCGCCGATGCGCGGGTCAGGTCAAAAGCGTTGCCAGATGAAGGGGTCTGTTGGTTTTTCGCCTTGCTATTGTTGTTCGTTTTGTTGTTGTTGTTGTACTTCTTCTCTTCGCTGTTGTGTTGTTCCCAATTGAAACGTATGCAGATTCGGCGTTGATGAGTTTATGCGGTGCTCGTTGGCTCCCAGTTGTTGTTGTAATTGCGGCTGATTATGGTTGCGAAGGTGTCGTTGTTGTTGTTGTTGTTGTCGTTGTTGTGGTTGTCTTCGTTGCCTAAGGGCACTCACTGACCTTCACGGTCGTGTTTTTCAATCTTTCTGTTGACCACGATCGGTTATTTTTATTAGCCATTAATCCTTTGCATACGAGACGCGCATCGACAAACGCTCGAGGAAGTTCAACGAAAGCTGCTGCAGAGTTGCCAACAGGCGGTGATTTGTATGGCCCGAATGTTGCTGTGTCTGGCGACTGTTCATAACCGTTATATTTTAAATTAATTTAGGACCGTTGCCAACTGCGTCGATTCGTTTTCGCTCCCACCCTGCAGCCGCCCACTGCCCGGGCCCAATAAAAATGACGACAATGTGATTTGCAGTCCGCCCCACCCGTCGGCGTTGCCAACCACTTTCGATCGCTTCGAAGACACGCATAACCGAACTTTCGTTATGAAAGATCGACTCCTGGCCGCCGCCGCCGCCGCCGCCGCCGCCGGCCGTCATCGATCGATCGCACGCCCACCACGCCTCGCGTTGCCAGCCGAACGCCGAACGCCGGAGCCTGACCGGCGGCCGTCCGTCGTCGGAGTCGCCGCCGCCTCGAGCGATTTTCTCCATTCGCCACGGCCCGCGTCGTTATGCAAATGAAGGCGAGCACCGGCGTTGCCACATGCTCGGCTTGATTACCGCACAGCGGGGGGAGAGCGGGGGGTGGGGGCGTTGGAAACTGGTGCATGTCGCGTTGCCAACCCGCGGCTGCGGCGGCTGCTGAGCGCGAGCGTTGCCAACGTGTCGTCGAGCGGTCATTTTTTGTCAGTGTTTATGTTGTTGTTTTCAAATATGTTGTTGTTGTTGTTGTTGTTTTCATGTTGTTTTTATTGTTTTTGATTGCTTTTCTATTGTTGTTGCCGCTGCTTCCGCCATCGCAAAGGACGCGGTCGGCGCTGGGGTGGGCGCGAGCAGCGACGTCGTTGTTGTTGTTGTCGTCACCGTCGTCCAGCTACGCTGCCACATGTTGCCGTCGCGCGCCGCGCTGCCAACTCCAGCGACGCGAATTTCGCGCACGCGTCCGCCAGACGTCGACGCCGTCGTCGTCGCGCCTCACGCCGAAAAGTGAAAGGAATTCGATCCCGCTCCTCCTCCCCCTCTGCCTCCCCCTGCCCCCCACTTTGTCCTCCTTTTTTGGGGTGAATTTTTCGTGTTTTCCTTTATGGCTAATTTTCCCGAATTGGAGTTGTTGTTGCTGTTGTTGTTGTTGCCAGCTCTCCTTTTCGCGTCGTGTCGCGTTGCCTGATGCGATTTTTAATCGAAAAGTGTTGCCAACGCGCCGGGAATTCGGGACTTACCGACGGACGTCGTTGGCTGGTTGTTGCGGTTGTTGTTTTTGCTATCGCTCGCTGTTGTGGTTGTCGTTGTTGTTGTTGTTGTTGTTGGTGGCGGCTGCTGTTTCATCGCCACGGCCTGCTGCGCGTGCATCATTAAATTAAATCGAGGCGATTGATTTTAATTGTCCCCGTTGTTGGCGCAGTTGTTGCTGTTGTTGTTGTTGTTGTTGGGGAAAATGTTGCCGCCGCTTGGGCTTGAGTGGCTGCTCTGCTGCTCTCCTGCTCTGCTGCTCTCATAATGACTAAATTTCGACCCATTCACAAACAACTGCTCGCGAAAAAAAACCGAGGAAATACTCATTATCCTCGGCGTCCTGCGTCGCCACCTGATCTGTGTTCGGGTTTTATGAGCGAGCGGGATTTTCGAAGTCAGCTCTTAACGACAACCATTATCGCGATGACCATAATTTTGCGTTCAAAAGCCATTCAATTCGACTATGGTGAAATTGGTTCAAAGTGATTTTCGTAGGCAACAAAAAACGTATGGATTAATACGGAAATCGGGCACGACGTAAACAAAAATTTATGAATTATAAACAATTACTACTCAAACATTTCAATTTTGCACTTTTTCACATATTTTGTTTTCGAATTGTTTTCAATTTATTTATGAAGTCCATTGCAAATAATTCTGATTAAACATGATTTACGTGAACTAAATTAAGAAAATCCCTTCCCCACTTTGAATCCAAAACTTGTACCTACGATCGACTGAGCAGCAAAAATGTTGCTAATTAATCATACAAAAAAACAAAAATGTTGCTAATTAATCATACAAAATTTAAATAATTGAATTAATCCAAGTGCCTTCACCTTAATTTTCCCAAACCAAACCGGAGAAGAAGCCCAAACAAATTTGAAGCCATCTTTTTCTTGCTGCGTGTCTCGAGAGGTTCCCGCGGCGGTTGCGCCACGACGCGGCTGATTGCGATGCGTTTCTCATTATTGTTGTCTTCTTGTTGTTGTTGTTGTTGTTGGTGGATTCTTGGTGTTGTTGCTGTGGAGTGGTTGTGAATGCTTTATGGGAAAAACACGCCCAGCCGTCATCAGTCAACTTGGGGCAACGAAACTCCCAAGCGACAGCGGCAACAACCGAAGCCGACTTGTAACAACATTTTTCTGAACAAATCGAGGGAGAGATGGAAAAAAGCGGTTAACAGCATTTTTCGCGCACGCAACAACAACAGCAGCAAATTAAATATTTGAACAGCTTAATTTTGAGTGATGCCGAGGGGACGAGGGGAGGTCGCCGTGGGTCGCTCGAGCCGAGGGAACCGCGTCCTCGAGTGGCCAACGATTGCCAGGAGGAGCAGGAGGAGGAGGAAAATTTCGTTAACACGGGGCTGGGATGCTGGAAGGCGTTTCCGCCCCCGGCCGTCGCTTCCGGCCACCGACGTCGCAGTCGAGGACGACGGCGGCTCGACAAAGCGACGAATCCACGCCCACCCGCAGTCGCTGACAACGAGTCCGCAGCAGCAGCAACGACGGCGACGACGACAATCACAGCAATTACAACAATGGAAATCGCCACAATTACAGCAGTGGAAATCACCACAATCGCACGACAGTCATCAACACCGGCAAGTGATCAGCTGCAGCACCAGCAGCACCGAATCCAGCAACATCAACCACCTCCAACGACAACCATCGTCGACGCATTGCCCGAGAAGCGACGGAAAAATGCAAATTTTGAGCTTTGGTTTTCCCGAGGCTGCCGGCTTCGGGTCCCAGCCGCGCGTTGCCAACTGTGCGTGGGCCGTCGTCGCTCAAAGCGATTCACGAAACACAAAGCAGTGCATGAGGAGGTGGGGAGGGGGAGGGCGGAAGGGGGGGGGGGGGGCGATTTGAGCCCTCATTGAGAGCGCTTTATTAGCGGCCATTAGCGGTTTATGCTCTTTATGTGTCGCTCACGTGACTCGACGTGACCCGACGATGCGTGGGCGCCGATGCGACAGTTGGCAACGTGGGGCAATCAGCGGGCTGCGGCGGGTGAGGAGGGGCTGGGGAGGGCTTTTGTCATCGGCCGATGAGAACCGCAAGATTCCCGGGTCGGGGTCTTGCAGAAGAACAAGGGAGGGGGGAGAAAGAAAGGTTTAAAAAAAAGGACCCAAAACATAAGACGAATGGAGAGGAATTTAAGATGAATTATAAAAAAATAAAATATATATGTATTTACGAAAAAATTTCGAACAAAAAAATTGCTTTTCTATTTCTATTCAGAGCTCTGTGGCGATGGAGAAAAAAATTTGAATTAAAATATAATCTTTTCTTTGTCTCTCTTAGATATATAATCGAGAGTCTATGGATTGTTTTTAGAAAATCGAGCAGAAATCGGAAGAAAATTATAATGAATATTTTTTTCTCCTTAACTCTCTTGTTTGTGGTGCTTTTCAACAGTCGCTGCCGATTCCCTGCATCCCTCACGCCCACTCTGACTCTCCGCCCACTTCTCTGTCTCTTCTTCTGCTGCCGATCGCAGCGACTGCTTCGATGTCTTCGTCTTCGTCTTTGTCGTCGTCGTCGTCGTCGTCGCCGTCTGTCGATCGAGGTTGCGCAATGTCTTTGTCATTACTGTTTGTTGTAAACAACTATTTATCTTTATCACCGTTTGTTGTTAATGCTGTTGCACTTCATCGCCAGCGATGCCATATCTTCCGAAATCTGTCCACTCGACGTCGGCCTGAAGAGCCTTTGAGCCTGAGCTGAGAGCTTTTGGAAGCCTTCGGAGCAATTAAAAATGTGTGACATGAAAATTTCCGGGGCAAATTTCTCTTGTTGTTGTCGTTGCTCTAGTTGTAGTAGTTGTTGTTGTTGTTGGTCTGGTTGTGGTTTTTCGTCAATGGTATGTTGTTGTTGTTGTTGTTGCTGCTGCTGCTGCTGTCTGCGCGGTTCGGACAAGAGGTTGCTTTTTGCGAATCTCTTCAACTCCCCTCGAGCGCGTTCCAAATTCCAGCTCGAGTCTTGTGGTTGACGTTGCTGTGGTTGTCGTTGTTGTTGTTGTTGTTGTTGTTGTTGTTGTTGCTGATGTTGTTGTTGCTGTTGCTGTTGGCGTCCGCGACTTCCACAAAATGTCGCATTTTTGGATTTTCTTGTCAATTACTCTGTGATGATGTTGTTATTGTTTTTGCCTTCTCATTTTTATTTTTTATTCTTTATTTATTGCTGTCCTCCGTTGTTACACTTTGTTGCTGGTGCTTGTTTTTGTCAATGTTGCTGTTCTTAATATTGTTGTTGTCAGTTTGGTTGCCGATAATACTGGTGTTGCTGTTGTTGTTGTTGTTCGCGTTGCTGTCAGCCTCACGCGCTTCGCATTTTCGCGCTAATGCCGTCGTAAATATTCATTCGGCAGCAACGTCGTGTGTCGCCGCGTGGTTTCTCCTCTTCTTCTTCCTGCATTTGTTGTTGGTGCAGCTGCTGCGAGACGTTTTCCGACACACATCTATCGCCATCTCGCTCGCTCTCCCGATCGCTTTCTCGCTTCGTCACCGATCGCACGGATCGGCGATCGATCGGTGTCTGTTGGCGGCGTCGTCGTCGTCGTCGTGGCTGTTGTTGTTCTCGTGTTATTGCTAATGACCTGTTGCTGTTGTCTGGGTTGTCGTCGTCGTCGTCGTCGTCGTCGTCGTTGTCGTTGTCGATGTCTTCATATGTTTGTTGTTGTTGCTGCCCCGGTGCCGCCTCCATCGTCGCGAGCAACACATTTTTCGCTGACAACCGAATGCCTCGCCGTCATTTGCTTGCGTCGGAATGCGTCGGAGATCATTTCAAAGCTGTCGTTGTCGCTGTTGTCGATGCCGTGGCCGCTGCTGGTGCCGTCGCAGATGGTGTTGGTGACCTGGTTGCTGTTCCCGTAGCTGTTGTCGTGACGGTGTGGAGAAGTTCTCGGAGAACTGAAGAATTCTCGTGGAGGAACTCGCAGAGCTCTCGACGATGAAGCAACCGAATTTGGCTCAGAGCTCTGTGAGGCGGCCGAAGAGGTCAAGAGGAAGCTGGATTTTTTGTCAAAGTTATTCAAAAGAGACGCCTTTTTGTGGAAAAAGCAATCAAGACTTCGCAGTTGCTGCTTTGTTTTACTGCAGTTTGCTCCAATTAATTTTTAATTTTTCAATTTTCCTACTTTTCAATTTTTATTTTTTTGCTGCTGCTGCTGCTGCTGTGCAGCGTGTTGACAACTTGGCTGCAAGTGCGCCCCGGGCTAATCAGCGACATCGTGTCGTTTCAATGTCAACAACATGACGAAACCACAGCCCAAACAAAGGCAACAACAACAACAAAAACCCCACAGCAACACGTTCGGAAACAGCAAATTCAAGATTTACAAACAAATGAAAATAAAATAGTGAAAAAAATGCAACCACATCATCGACGACCAGTTGATGGCGACCGATGAATTCCTGCCCATGGTAACAACAACAACAGCAGCAGCAGCAATGGAGAAAATGGAGATAACGACAGCACCAACGTCATCGATTCAAATGAATGACGGTTGATTTTTTCTTTCTGTTGTTGTTGTTGGTATTGTTGTCGTAGTTGCAACAACAACTCATTTCGAGGCCTGCCCGGGAACCAGGCAACGACCTTGAAAGCAAAGTGAGAGCGATAGAGAGCGAAAGATTTTCCTTTTCTTCCCCCCGTCGCTGCAGTGGAGAGAAAATACAACAAAAATACGCGTCGCCCAGGTCACGTCACGTGAGAGCAGTTGATGTTGCCGATGAGGAAATATACTGTATTTTTTAAATTTTTAATTTTTATTTATCATGTATGTATGAATTTATCATTACTTTTATTATATTTATTAATACTTCTTCTTAAAGTTCAAATTATAAATCATGCATTTATCACTATTTTTATTATTTTATTATTGATTATAATTGAAATAAATTTATATATTATTGGTTTATTTATTTTCAATTTATTTTTAGATAAAATGTATTTATTTTGCAAATTATTTAATTGCTTTGGAATTTGAATTTTTGTGTTCTGTCAAATTTTTTTATAGCTGTTTTTATTTCCTTTACTGTTGTAGAATTCACCATTCTTTATTTATCTTAAAATTTGAAATAATTGATCATTTTTTTATTTTCATCTTTTTAGACGGGTTCGATTTTTATGAATTTTTTCTTCGAAATTTTTATTGCAACAAATGTTGCCATTGCTTCCGCATTTTTCGACTCCTTCGTCTCGTTTTGCAAACGACGGCTTCGCCTGTTGCCAACATCCTCGCTAAAGTCGCTTCCTGTCGTCAACTTGGCGACGATTTGTTTCCTCTTCACCACCAATACAACAACAACCAATAACAACAACAACCAACCCAATAACAGTTGGCCAGCACTGCGAAAGTTGAAACAACATTTCTGTTGACGACATATTTATGTTGCTGCTGCCGCCATCACTTGACGACGTGGCTGACGTTGTAATTCTCGGTGCTGGTGACATCGAATTCCTTGTTGTTGTTGTTGTTGTTCTGCTCGTACTCCTTGACGAAAGCCGCAAATCGTGCATGAGTAATTCATGCGTAAATATTGTTGTTGCAATGTTGTTGCAATTGTATTTGTTGTTGTTATTATTTTTGTTATTGTTATTGTGTTTGTTGTTGTTATTACTGCTGCTATTTAAGTGTTATTGTTTTTGGTGCCTCGTTGTTGTTGTTGCTTTTCGCGTTACGAATTCACAATTTACGATGCCTGTTCGATGCGATCGATAACCACGCATTCATCGTAACAACAACAACAACAACAACAACAATAAAATAAACGAAACTGACAAAAAAATAAAAACAAAGAGAACAACAACAACAACAATAATGACAACAACTACCGCATTAATGGCTACAGCAAAGTATTTAAAGGTGAATTTGGTGAACGCATCGACCACAATGACGACGACAACAACAGCAGCAACAACAACAACAGCAGGCAACCAACAGCGACGAAGACGACGACGCCAGGCTGTAATCAGTAGCAAAGACAACAACAACAGCAACAACAACAGTAACACCAACAACGTCATTAGCATTAACCACGTCAAATCCACATCGTCTGCAGACCGGAAGAGGATTCGAATTCACGAATCGACGCAGCCGCCGATCGTCCCCGAACCAGGCCCAGAATCCTCTCGATCCTATTGCGTCTGCTACCCCCCCCCCCTATCCCCCTGCTGTTGCCCCACAACATCGCACCGCTTCACACGCTCCATCAACCGCACGACGAATGCGGAAGCGATCGACGCGCATCGCTCGACGGCGACTCGACAGCGATCGACGCCACTCGCATCGCGATGGGCTCGAATCGAGACCACAGCGAGTTCGAGCTCGAGCTCGAGCTCGAGTCCGTGAATTCGAAGTCGAAGTCGGCTTCGGAATCGGGATCGAGTGGAGAAACGCATCGCCAGCGGGTGGGGGAGGAAGAGGGAGAGGGAGAGGAGAGGGCGAAAAACTGGATCACATCGAGCAGTCGAACGAGGGCATCGCCATATGGTGGATGAGTGGGCGGCTCGAAGGAGGGGGCGGGCGGTGGAGGGAGGCAATGAAGACGTCGGCCTGGCCTCCCTTAGGACCCACTGTGAGTCACCCTGTGGACACACGGACAGACGGACGGACGGACGGACGGACCGAGTGAAAGAAGTCAACAAGTGTTCGGCGAGCGCCGACTTCGCACGGCTTCGAAATATGGCAACAATAATGCTGGCAACAATAGTAAGTACAACAACAACAAGAAGAACAAACAAAAAAATTCGAGCAACAACAACAAAGAGGAGAACAACAACAATGAGGCGTTTCAATTGCGACTCCCAGACTCGCAATGAATGAAGGAAACGAGGCGAAGAAATCGAAGGTGGCGGAGGTGGGGCGGGCGAGCTAGGGAGGGAGAGAGAGCGGGAGATGGGGCGAGAGGGGGAGGGGGTGGAGAGTGAGAGGGAGGGAGATGCAGAAGGAGCGCTAGAGGGCGAAAGAGCAGCGAAATTCAAATTGAATGCGATTCATTCGTTGCCCAAACGGCGAGCGTCTAATGAAGTCCACCGGCGGACAGACAGGCCAGACACGGATGGATAGACAGACGGACGGACGGACGGACAGACAGACAGTTGAGCGGAGGGAGGGCGACAAATGTGAGACACTCACAAGGCAGCAGCAGGCGGCGGCAACAATTGCTGCCTCTGCAAAGCCGCGTGCAGGCAGCAACAATGGGAAAACTCCAACAACTACAACAACAACAACAAACAATCACAAAAACAAAACAAAAGAAAAAAGTGGAGAAAAAAATCGACGACATAGGGAAAGAAAGCAACAACAAGAAAAACATTTCCTTCGAAATCAAGTCGCAGACTCTTTGCGACAACATGTTGGTGGTGGCGGCAACAACAATAACAACAACAATGACTTCTCTGCAATGACAACAACATGTACGAGAATATATTACAACGACAGCAACAGCAAAAACAACAAACAAACCAACAACAATAACAAATACTGCAACAACAAAAGTAAACAATGCGAAACTAGAGCTTTGGTTGTCTCTATTGTTGTTGTTGTTATTATTGTTGTTGCTGCTGCTGCTGCTGCTGCTCCGGTCGGTGTCGTTACCGTTGATGATGATGTTGTTGTAGTAGTTGTTGGTGGTGTTGTTATTGTTGTTGTCATTGCTAATGTTGATGTTGCTGGTGGATGAGCGAGTGATGGCGTTATTGCCCATGTTGTTGTTGTTGTTGTTATTGTTATTGTTTTTTCGTTGTTGTTGCTGCTGCGAAAGTGTTGTAACATTTTCTGTATATTACAACAACAATAACAATAACAAGGGAGCTGAAGAAAAATCGCAAATGCGCATGTGCGGCAAAAACGCAGCCAACAAACGCAACAACAACAGCAACAAAAACAACACGAATAATAACAACAACAGTACGACCAACGAAAACAACAACTCCAGCGAAAAACTCGAACAACAACAACAACATTCGAGTAACAGCGGCATCGGCCGCAGCAACAACCACGCAATGGTTGCAACACAAAATATTACAACAACAATTGCTACAAGAATCGTAACAAAAAAAACCGTTACGCCGGCCGCTGTTGCCCATTATTGTTGCTGCTACGGTTGTTGTTGTTGTTCTTGCCGTTGCTGTTGCTCTTGTTGCCTGGTGTTGCAGGCACTTGCTGCATTTTACGTGCGACTCCGGCAGCAGCAACAAAGACGATGAAAACTACCCCGTGAACGACAGCAAAAACAACAACCAACAACAATAAACAACAACCACAATCAACTGCCTTTCGTTGAACTTTCGATCGATTTCGTTTTCGAAAAATCACTGATTGAGAAGGAAAAACAAAAGAAAACGCCAAAAATCACAACGATAAATTCGACCTCAAAATGTGGCAACGTTGGCCCTCACTTGCTGTTGTTGTTGTTGTTGTTGTTGTCTGCCGCTAAGGACTGCAACAACAACGGGGTTCCGGAAAAGCGATTGTGGCCTTTAAAGTGTTGCCAACGCATTGCCAACATGCCTTCCAAACGTGGCAAATTAATGCAAATAACTTTTATTTATTGAGCCAGTAAACATTTATAATATTAAATAAATGTTTTATACTTTTATTACTATTTATTTATTTTTTTTTTTTTGTTTCTCACACATTCCAGTTCCTTGTTTTACAACAGCTTTTAACAGGGTTTTTAAGTTATTTTTGCTGATAAACACTTTTAATGTCGTTGTTTGAAAAATGTGTGTCAGCAACTTTGTTTATTGTTCATTTTTCCCCAAAAATTCGCAAATCATTCCATTCCACATCGATCGCTCTGAAGAAAGGTGCTCGAGGAAACATCATGATCATGATCATCTTCATCTTCATCGCCTTCGCTCGCCTCGCCTCCAGCTGTCCGTCATGTCGGCTCGAGAGCCGAATTGTGGATCACTCGATCTGTCAGTCGACCGAATGCGATTCAACATCACTTGCGGTGTCAGGCGATTTTGTGGATGTTGTCGACGACCATTGCATAAGACCGCGGCGGTGGGAGGCGGCTGGAGCCGGCGAACGAGAGCCGATGAAATGGGGACCAGAGGAGGTCGGCCCAGATCAGAAGACTGCAGACTTGAGACTTGAGACTGGGTGGAGATCGGGAGGCGATTCAGAGCCGATCGCCAGGGGAAATGGCGAAGACCTCTAGACGTCGAAAGTCGCTGAAGCAGAAGAGCGTCGAAGAAATGGCCGGGATCGTTGAGAGCTGTTATTAAGAAGATCGAATGGCGATCAAGAGGCTGAACAGGTGTTTAATCATGTGATCGGAGCCAGCGACAAACCAGTTGGAGGTGGCCAAAGACGACCAGCGGGCTGATTTTGATCGCGCTTCAGTCGATCGAGCGGTGCAGAAATTGTCGCAAAAAACCAGTAACGATTCGTGCTTTTTTCGAAGTATCAACGCCATATTATCAAGCTCGTTGTCTCCGCGGTTAATTCCGATTTTATTCCCACATTTACAGCCCATTTAATTGGATTTAAAGCCACTAAATTAGTTCCTCCGTTCTTGTCTCTCTCGTTCTAGCGATCTGCCGTTCGCAACGGTCGCCTTCAGCCCCGTCAAGAGCCGGGCGGGGACGTGGGGGCCAGCCTTGTGGCCTTCCTTCCGGTGACTCATGCCCGCCGCCATCTACGGCTCGACTCGGCCGAGCCCGAGGAGGCCGACGCCGCCGACTTAATCCAATTATAGCCACGTCTCATGGCTGCAAAGAGCTCGAGTTCGACTACGACTCCGACCAAGAGTAATTGCTTGCGTTGTCGCCCAGTCGCCCTCCCGCTCCCGCTTCCGGCGTCGGCTGCAGACCCCAAATCGAGCAAATCCCTCCAATCAAATGATCGCAATAACGATAATGATCGATGTTTTGCAAGAGACCCGAGCAAATTGACTCGAACTCCAGAAGGCGCTCGCCGAAACACCCCGTGGCGGGTCTCGATGGCAAAACAAATGCGAAAAATGTCGATCGAGAAAACTGACCGATTGATCGATCGATCGATCGCCCGGTGACCGGCGAGGACTCGGCCGCATGGTGGCTGCCTCCCGGATAATGATCGAGACATGGGTTGTCGTCGTCGTCGATCGGGAGGTCGACCGAGCGAGTGCGTGGCGAGTGGCTTTCGCAATCATGGAATTATCTGGACGCCGACTGTCATCGGCTGATCGATGATCGACGACCGGGGTGCTGAGGAATCGGCAAATGAGCGAGGAGGGGTGGACGAGGACGACGTAGTTTGCGATGGTCGACAGAGAGCGATCGAGGAGGGATTGAGGAGGGGTTGGTGGGGATTCGATTGTCCTGGGGCGACCGACGAAGGACTCGTGGATGGACGTCAGGGGTTCGTCTGGCTGATGGCGAGGCTAGAGCGAAATGGGATGATAGGGAGAACTCCTTTTCTTCCCAACGCACTCGTTCTTTCTCCATCTCTCCGATACCGATTTGGCCAGACGAGGCTGTCAAAGTGATTGATAGCCGACGGCAGTTGAGCGAGTTGACTGGACTTCGACCACTTATCGGCGGCGTCGTCGGCACGAAGCAGATCACTCGGAGTCGGCGGCCAATGCGTGGAACCGAGCCAGTCGCTGGGCGCCGTCGGCAGCCGTTGCATAAAGGCGAAGTCGCTCCAACGACAATTGTTTCGCATTGCGATGTCGACAGACGAAGCCGCGAGCGCCGGTCGTTGGTCGTTGGACGTTGGTCGTTGTCCATTGAACGATAGACGTCAAAAGTCGCCGGCGTCATGAGCGACATGGGGAGCTCGCCGGGTGGCCAAACATGGCTAATCGATGCACATGAATTTGGCCAACAGGTGGCAACAGCTCCGCCGAGGAGGGCGACCAAGGGAAAGGGAGTGAAAGAAGAAAGTTCCAGCCCAACCTGGGGGAGGCGGAGGAGGCGCCTGGGAACCGGAGCAGCAGGGGTCAACAACGTGACGCCGACCCGCCCACGGGCGAGAGACTACAAGACGGCAGCTGGCAACAGTTTGCTGCCGAACTCCCACAGCACCAGCTACGCCGATTTGCGGCGGTTGCCGAAACCACTGCAAGAGTCCTGGCCGGGTCTTGGTCTTTTGCGAGATAATCTCCATTCATACACGACAGACGCCCTGCAGCCGCTGCCCCGGCCCGGCCCGGCCCGTCCCGGCCCCGATCACGAGCGACAGGCGACAGGCGAGAGGAATTCAACCCATTTACGGGCGACTAATCGCTCGTCGTTGGCTCGGTCCACCGACCGACGGCAGCGCCATGACGCAATTCCGCGACGACGACGACGGCGATGACGCCGACAGCAGCCCCGATAACGACCACGACGACTTAGTGTCGCGGAGCGGGCCCAGACTTGTTCTCGGCCCGGATCCAGTCGCCGCGGCGGCTCGGTGCGAATGGAGGCTGATTTGGTTGCCCACTCGCCGCCGCGACGTTGGCCACGTTTAAATTGGCTTAAATTATGGCAACAGTTTTCACTGCTCGCTGTTCGTTTTTCGCTGCTCGTTGTTCGTTGTTCGTTTTTCGTCTGTTGTCGTTCGTGGTGGACCGAATTTCGTATTGCGATTTCCACCTTCCGCCATCGGCCGGTCCCTCGATCACACCTTCCACCGACCTCCGACCCCGCCGCCGGCGTCACGTCATCCGAGCAGGCGTTAAATGGTCTTAACGGTTTTCATTAGACTCAATTGTCGGCGGCACGAGGCGAGGGGACGGATCGGGTCGGGTCTACCGAGGGGCCTCCGTTCGTCCGTCCGTCCGTCCGTCCGTCCGTCCGTCCGGTGGTCCGTAAATCATTTGCGCAGTCATTTTCGAGCCTAACGATCGCTGCGGCTGCGATAAGGCGAGATCCGAGCGGCGAAAAGGTTAATAAAATATCTCTCTTATCGGCCCGCACGGATCTCCAAAGTCGCCTCATTACGCCGACTGGCAGCGGTTGCAGTCGAGGCGACGAGGGGCGTCGGGCGCGACACGCGCGACGGTAACGCGGGTCCCATCGACGGGGGAGACGAGCATTTAACAAGTCATAAAGAAGTTTTCATTAGATGTGTTTTTTATGTGAGAATTCGGTAGAAAATCTGCGGTGGGGTTTTAGAAACCCAAGGCAATGAAAAGGGGGGAGTGGAAAATTTCACCACGATGTCGTCGACACTCTCGGTCGTTGCAGTCCATGGCAGTCGCCCTCATCCACCTGGCGATTCTGGGTGACATTTTCAGGTCTCCGCAATCGCCGAACTGCTGCTGGATCCAGTTCAGTTCACTCCAACTGACCTAATTCAACTGACTGACAATTCAACAGTGCCGGAATAAATCACAGCCTTCCCACCATCATCACCATCGTCATCATCATCCTCATCATGATCGTGAACATAATCGTCATCGTAGGCACTCGGCTTTCGGAGAACTTACATGGCCGTAATAAATTGCCGTTGATTCGATTACAGTGACAGCGGCGGCCGAAACAATTGAACACCAAAAACGTGCGCGGCCCCAGCCACCCACAAGCCGTAGAACAAACCGAGCCCCAGCCCCTGCCCCCGCCCCACCGAAACGGACCCATTCACGCCGAACCGAGCGATATCGCCCCAGTAGAACCAAATGCTAACTCGGCTCGAAGCTCGCAGTGAACTCCCTCGACCTAATCTGGCTTGAATGCTGCACGCTGCATACGAGCCGCCCTGCCCCTCGCCGCCCTGACCATCGGTGATCGGCGATCTGACGATTTAAGAGCTTAGGTATAATAATAAGAGCTTTGCCTCTCTTGACGGCGCTGTTGCCATAGCCCAGGCTGTTGCTGTTGCTGTTGCTGTCGGCCGACGGAGTGGGGTCTGATCAGATCTGGTCTGGTGCCTAATATGGGTGTGCCGCCAACAATCACCCAGCAGCAACGAGTCGGCCCAGTCGCCAGCGATCGTGTTTTCATGCTGACAATTTTCAATAATAACTCGAGAGAAGCTGGCACGATCTTTGCATATGATCGTCGGCGACGGGTCAACGGCAGAGGGAAGGCGATCGCGGGCGATACGAAGGAACACGAGGAACCAAAGGCCGATCGAGATCTCGGTTTCCGGTGTCGGTTTGGGTGGGGGCGGCGAATTCCAGAACCCCTCGGGTCAATGGCGACTGCTGCAGTTTCGGGGATCCCGATTCGCGCACGAACCACGGAGCAGTTGCCTCGAAAATTGTCTCAAATGAGGTTCGGTTTTTCCTTGCTGTCTGAGTTCCGTCACCGTCTTTTTCATCTGCCTCTCATTTCGCGTTCTTGCAATTCGAGAAAAACCATCATTGCGAAACTGTGAAAGAAAAGGCAGTAAAAACGCAATGGATTCATTATTTTTTCTCGTTCCTTGTGCTGCTCATTGTCTGCGGTTGCGTTGCCAACATTTGTGGGGAGGCGGAGACAGTTTTTATGGCTGAGTTGTGTGAATTATGCATTTTATTTGCAATGCAATTGAGGTTTCTCTGTTTGTTGTTGCTCTGGCTCGAGCTTTGGGAAACAAATGCATTCAGCGAAAGCGAAAGTATGAAAAATAAATTGTAACTGTTGCATCATTTTAGGCGAATAAAGATATCGCTATCGAGATTGAGGGGGGGTCCGATGCAAGCTGAAGTAATTTCTGTAAATCTCTGGCCTACAATTCAATTATGTGCAATTAAAATGAAATATGAGACCCATATTGAAACAATGTAGAAACTATAATTTAATTTGTGTTTTTTTTTGCTCAAACTTTAGCCTGAGATCAACTCGCCAGCTGTGGCGGGGGCTGCTCCCAGCCGGGCACTGCCGTTGGCAACTCAAGGCCGCGCGCCATGAGCGACGATCGACAGCCCATCGACCAGACGTTGACGGACAGCAACCACTTTAAGACATATGCACATGTGGACAGACGGACAGACAGACGTACAGACAGCCGGACAGCAGCGAGTGGGACGGACAGATGGTGGGGAGACAAGCAATTTAAATTCCTTCCTTGTCGGATCGACGGCTGCTACAGTTTCTGATTTAAGGCTGCAGTGACATTAGCATTGACAACAACAGCAATGCCAACCATGACAACAACAACGGCTGCGTGCTACACAAACACCACTGTACCAAGAACCACAACAACAACAACAACTACGAAAGCACCATGGAAAAACAACAGCCAACCCATCAGCGATTACAGCAACAATTGCGGACCATTTACGGCCTCGGCACTGCCCACTCATCGCCTCTGCGATCCGCCCTGAGCAACCGGATGGCAGCGGCAACAACAACATCGATTATAACAACAACAATGACAGCAATGAGTTTTCTATCAATTCATTTTATACGCAGCAATTAAATAAAACAGACCAACAACACCGACCACTGACCACCGACCAACAACGTCATCATCCGGAGCAGCAGCCCAAGAACGATAACAACAGCTGTTGTGGTAAGCGAGTGTGGCCACCTGATTGTAATTCAAATCAATTCAACTCCAGCTTCAAGTTTCCTTTTCCTCAATCGAAACCAAGGGAAGAAACGGAAGAGAGTGAATTTAAAACCTTTCCCTGTTGTTGTTTTGGTTGGTTTCAATAGCATTGTTGTTTTCCATGAAGGGTGTTGTTGTTATTGGAGTTGATGATACAATACGTGTTGTTGACGCCCGCCCTATGCTTTTGCTTTGCTTGGCCGAGGAGTCTTCACTTGGTCTTGAATTGAATTCAATTTCTTTTCACTCAATCGCTTGTTTCAAGAAAAATATCATCATCATCGCCAGCCGACAACCACAGAAACAACAACCACAACAACTACACCATTCACAACAAGAGGTGCCTTAAGAAAAGATTTCAATTAATTATGAATGCATGAGGTTTCATCAACAGCACCATCGAGGCACCAACGGCTGGCGGTGTTGATGTTGCTGATTGTTGTTTGCTCCTGGCTCGCTGCGGTAGCTGTGGTTGTTGTTGTACTTGTTGTTGTCGATTCACCGCACTCAAAATTGGCTCAAACCAAGTCCGTTCGTCTGCGGTCAAGGGGTCAACGAGGGCTCGAGGGAGGTCCGCGTTGACCTCCATCGTCGTGAAACCGTTAACACTTTTGCTATGAATATTTTCGTGGGTTCTTCTGGACGTCCGCGGTGTGGTTGTTGTTGCTGTTGCTGCTGCTCTGGTGGGCAGTAAATTAACGTTAACGATGTGCGTTTTAACGATTTTTCTCACTGGCGGACACCGGGCAACGAGAGGCCGATTCGTTATGACGAAGATCGATGACCAGACCAGATCAGGCCAGGCCAGACCGCAGTCGGAGTCGCAGCCAACGATTGACTGAGTGACAGCGCGCAGACGCCGGTTCCCAAATGCGGCGTGAGGTCATAATGTGGGGCAGTCGATGGCGGACAACAAAGGGCTCAATTTACGATTTTTTCCTCGATTGGGAAATGGATTTTACAATGGCTCTACCATGATTATCCGATTCGAGCGGAGCACCGAGTCAGCTCACGGAAATTATTGCTTCAATTTGCCAACAAACCTGCAACGGGAGGAACAGAAAAAAAACAACATTACAAAAAATTCAGCAAAGTGCAAACAAAAGACTTAAGTTACGAACGCGGTTTTCCGCTGACAACGAAATAAATTTTTCACGCAGCGAACAAACAACAAACACACACACACACACACGCCATTATGGCATGACAGAACGTTTGCCGGAACACGTGTATTAACTGACAACGACCACAACAACAGCAAGAGCCAGTGCAACAACAAGAACGCAATGACTTCTCTCGATTTGGCCACGGCTCGCTAACAAGGAGGCCGCAGGAATGCATGAGTCATCGGGAAAACGACCGCCATCAGCGACAAGAACAACAACAACGACAACAGAGAGGAGGGTTGCCAACCACATCCAACGGCCACAACAACAACGCCAACAACATCGAGAACAACGTGGATGACGCTGGAAAACCCGCCAACCGAGTTGTGAGTTGTGACCGAAAGTAAAGCACCAGCAAATTAGGAACGCACGAGGGCCCGGCACGTGTGTGTGCGTGTATGTGTGTGTTTATTTTTGTGTTCGTTTGCATGTGAATGGCATTGGCTGTTGTTGTTGCTTCTGTTGTACATTCATTTGGTTCGAAGGACACCGGCGCTGGTTCGCAGCGCTAATTGCCGCGAGTCGAGCGCGTTCTCGCGGCGAGGGCGCGCTCGATGGGGGCCAACAGACACTCACACACACACACTCACACGCACACACCCAGGCTTCCCCTTTCCTGGCTTTGTTGTTGCTTTGGGGCTCTGCTGTGTGGTCGTAAAAAGCATTCTAAAACTCAAGCTTAAGCTTTCAAATTTATTGTCATTAATTGTGTATAAACTTGTTGTTGTTGCGACACATACTCATGCAGTATTTTCCTTATTATTATTGTTGTCGTTGTTGTTATTTTCTGCAGTAATTGTCGTTATTGCAGTTCGTGTAGTCTTTGCTGTTGCTGTAGTCTTTGTTGTTGCTGTAGTCGTAATAGTTCGTGTAGTTGTTGTTATTTATTTTCATTACTCTTGCTGCGGCCGTTGTTGTTGTTGCTGTTGTTGTCGTTACTCTGGTTGTTGCTGTTGCTGGACTAATTTTCCCAGCCCGTTTCCCATGCTCTGGTTTGCGCCCCGAGCTCCGGTTCCACCGGCTGGAAGCTGAGGCCGTCGCGCCCGTTGCGAGCGCGGGGTGTGGCGACGACCTGGGCGCGTCCCCCGCCCATCTGTCCTCGGCTCCGTCCGTCCCGGTCCGGCTATCGATGCATGAGCAGTTGCTGTTGCTGTTGTTGCTGTTGTTGGGGCGGCTGCTGCTGGCAATGTTGAATGTCGTGCAATTAAGCGAAAACCGTTGCTTATGTAAGATTCGTGCTGGTGCCTCTGCTCCTCCTGTTGTTGTTGTTGTTCTTCTCGTGGCAATTGATTGAATGGCTGAGGGAAGGCACCGTGACAACAACAACAAGCACCACAAACCATACAATATAAAAATTTTCTTCAAGTAGCCGGAGATCGCAGCTAATTGAAAGTTCAAACTTCGTATTTATCAGCGAGCAGGAGCCGGTGACACAACAACAATTGTTTTCTTTGCTGTTGTTGTAGGTGTTGCTCTGTCTTAATCACAACATTGAAACAAGGTGTTGTTGTTGTTGCTGAAGCTTGGCTGATCTCCGAATGTTTCAATGGTTTCGCGAGCAAATTTCATACAATTTCAAGAGTTTCAAAATGCATTTTTTTCATTCGCACTCGCTCTTGTTCTCATGCATTGTGGTTGTAAGTTGTTGTTGTAATTTGTTGTTGTGCTTTTTTGTTGTAATTTCTTGCTCTTGCAATTCATTGCAATTGTAATTTATGTGGCTGATTTGGGTTAATTCGGCTGTCCTAGTTTAGTGTTTATGGCTTATTGTCGTTGTGGATGCGATGGCGAAATTGGAAGCAATCGCAAATTGCCACCAGGTGAAAAAACGAAAGACTCAACTTTGAACTGGGTGCAAATCGAGTACCGAATTCCAAACCATTCCAAAAAATACTCAGAAATGTTTTTAACCAAATGAACCCAAGTCACGAAGTCGTAGCTAAGGGAGCTGAATAGATTCGGTGGAAGAGAAGTTGAATAAAGTTGAAAATATTACCAAAAAACTGCTGTGGAAAAATTTTGGGTTTTCTCAAGAACCCCAAAAACGGTGGAAAACACGAAACCATCGAACAAAAGACTTTGGCAGCGAACCAGATAAAATCTGCTCCAACGCGGGGCAAAACAAAAGACTTCGGCCACGAACGCCAGGCAGTGTTTTTTCGTGAAGAAATTACTTCAAATCTATTTTTACATAAATAAAGTAAAAACAAAAATCCAAGGCAGTGCCCACGTCGTACAAAATCCGTATTCTAGATTGGCCTTTGCTGCAACAACAACTGAAAGACCTCAGCTTAATTGTTGTTAACAGAAACAACAACAAGTGAACAAAATTAATGTCTGTAAACAAAAGAATTCCGCACGATTTGCACTGAGACCGTTGCTTTTGTTGTTGTTGTGTTGATGTTGTTGGGCCCACTGCTGCTGACTGTTGCAGTTGGTTGTTGTCGCCGTGTTCGTTGCTGGCACCCGTTGACGCCGCCGTCGCATTTGAATTATTGCCACAGCCTTGGTTTAGTTTCTGCCAACACTTCATGACTTGTTGCTGTTCTTTTTGTTGTTGTTGTTGTTGTGCCGATTGCTGTTTTTATTCTACTCCGCTACCATGTATCAGAGAACGTTAAAACCAGGCTGGCCATAGTTTTATGTCTTCTTGTTCTCGCTGTTCTTGTGTTGAATGTGCCGTAAGTGCTCTTGGTCTTTGTCTCTGGCCTCTGCTTTTATTCTCCTATCTAAGAAGCTCTTTATGCTCAGATTGACCATTGGGGCCAATTAGAGAAAGAAAGAGAGATTTCGGATCCGCTGTCCCAATTCCGTCTCCTCTCGAAGACAGCTCGCGAGGCGCTGACCTTTGATTTCACATCGCGATTGTGTTGAAATCTTGGGTTCTGGGCATCAATAAAAATTTAACGACCTTTCGTCAACCCACGTTTTTCCATTGGGAGTCGATTTTCCTCTGGAATTTCAGTCGGCGGCCCTGGACCGAGCGCCACATAAGATTCTCAGCCTCCGTCAAGCTCGTCAGGCAAACGAATAATCTGTTGAAATAATGGATGGATTGGCGCGACACGTTTTTCTCTTTCCCGGCCCTCGCTGGCCGCCGTCGTCGTCTTTTCTCTTTCGGTTCTTTTCCTCCCGCCGAGGCGTGCTGCCGACCAGGTCGAGTCTTTCTTTCGATTTCACTCGGGCCCGGTTTTCCGGTTGCTCCCCACTGGCGAATGCAAATGATCGAATAGAAATTCTAGCCATAAATTCGCGATCGACTCGATTGCCAACAACTCAGTCATTCGTTCGCTCCATGGATCGTTCGTTGGTTGCTTCTGCGGAATTCAGTTCCACGCCCGAAACAACTCTCTCAACTCTGACATTCAGCCGTCGACACAACCTTTCAGCAGTTCTTTTGCGCGCGCCCAGCAGCACCAGCAGCAGCCACCACCAGGCGCCAGTCAACACGGCCAAAATGCGCGAACACAGAGCAGCAACAGCAACCACAGCAATAACGGAGAAGAAGAAAACGAGCCCACGATGGAACTTGTTAACCCGAGCGCACTTTGACAGCCGCGAAAAATCGGACACAAATGCAAATGAGGCGGCGGCGCGGCTCAGCCCCACGACAACCTTAGAAGCAGCAGCAACACCAGCGGCAGCAACAACTGCACCGACGGCCGCCGCGGCAACAACTACAGCATCATCAGCATCGGCCGCTGCAACAAAAGGCACGCCACGGTGATGACGACGATGGCGATGGCGATGACGACGTTGACGACGTCGACAACAACAAAGTGTTTTCCAGTTTGACGTTCGGCAAGTGGGTCAGTGGCAAAATTCGCCCGACTCCGCGCGGTTTTCCTCCCATTTTCCAATCTCTCTCTCTCTCTCTCTGTTGCCATCTGCTCGGCTGTCACATCTCTTCTGTAATCGCTCATCCGTCCCGCAGGTTTCTCGCTCTCGTCCTCTGCTGCATCGCCCCGTGTTTGCCTGTATTTTAATTTTTCTTGTTTGCCTTTTGTTTCTCTCACTGTTTCCACTAATTTCTCTAATTTCTGTTTGCCTTGTTATTTCTTGTTATTTATTTGTTCCAACTCGTCTTCTCATGCCATTCGTCATTTTTCTCCTTTGCCAGAATTCTCTTTGCTTTCCTTTGCATTTATTTCGTTTTATTTCATTTTTATTTCGTTTTTATTTTCTAATTTCCCACTTCCCTCAATTATTTTCTCGCCTCGCTCGTCTTTCTCGAGTCTCGGTCATCTGTCTTCATTCACCGGCGCATCCAGGCAAGCGTGGAAAGTCATTGCACGCCCGTTGCAACAGTGGCAGCGGCCGCAGCAGCAACATCGACTCGTCCGACAGCAACAAAGTTGGTCAAACAGCTGAGCGCCGCGCCGGGCCGGGCCAGGGAGGGGAGGGGCTCCGGGGCGGGAACCGGAATGCCGTGAGCGCGCCAAAGAAAAGCGAGATGCGCCGCGAAAAGGAAAAACTCCACCAACAACAACAACATCACCATTAGGAGCCACAACAAGTGAAATGGCTTTGGCGTCGCTCGAACTTGAACTAAAAGCGATGCCGTTAGACGACGACAATAAAAACAACAGCCACAGCGACGACAACAACACCTAGAGGAAAACGAAATGATGAACATCATCAACACAACAACAACAAAAAGATCATCAACCATAGTAACGACAACAACAACAGCCACGGAGCTGAAGCGTCAGAGAAGAAATAAAATGAGGAGAAAAATAAAATTACATTAAATTAAAACACAACCAAGCAACAACAGTAACAGCAACTGCAACAGGAACCTCCTCGACGACTACAACACAACGACAACAACAACGACGACAATGGCAACTACAACACGACATTGGCAGCAACGACAGCGTTTGTCTGGCCACTCGCCCGGTTTTAAAGACTCCATTGACTTTGGAGCCGCATCCGAAGCCACGGGCCACGACCAATTGGCGGCAGCGACACCAACCGCCGCCGCATCCCCAGGCGGCGTCGTCGCGGAGGAGGCGGTCGGCAGCCAGCGGGCTTTCTTCGTTTTGCATGCATGCGGCTTCTCTTCGTTTCCAGCCAATGTTATTGACCAAAAATTGCCGCTGCCGCGCCGGTGTGGGGTTGTTGGTGTTTGTGTTGTTGTCATCGTCGCCGCCGTTGTTGTTGATGCTGATTCCGATGTTATTTTTAAGTAAGTTGTTGTTTTGGGAGTCACCGCCGGTTGCCGCTGGAGCTGCAGCGTGGAAAGTGAAAACCAACGGCGTGAAAATGTGCGAAAATCGCTGAGAAGCGATGGAACGACGGACCGAAATCCCCCGCTGTCATCGCGTTGCAGGTGCTGGAGTTGAAAAACCCCACACCGAAGTCCGCGAAATAGTCGGAAATAATTTCCAAATCCACTTTATTGGACTTTAATAAGAATAATCGTGTGTATTGAGGAAATTAATGAACTGTCAAAAAGTAAATTTCGCTTAATTGTTTATTTATTTTAATTAAAAGTGAAATTTCGAGAATCGTTTGCCGCCATCTGTCATCGGCGGCAATCGACGAAGAACATATGGGGGGAATATGGGGGGAGGGGGCGCTGACAAACAAAAGAATCAAGACACGAACTTGATTCGCGAACAACATTTGAACGGGTTTCACGTCTAGACTGATGACGTCGATCGACTGTAATCCAACAGCAACAGCAACTCCACAGACGACGAATGGCACAGTATCAGTATTGCCGATCATATCAGCATAATTTTGCATAAATTTATAAGTTTTTGCGACAAAATCTTTCAATTAGAGACTGTTTGCATCATTCAGATTTGATTGCCACTTTTTTCCATTTTTTTGTTGTTTAATTTTTAAGCTTTTGATTCAATGTTTTTCTTTTTGCGGCGGCTCTTCGTTAGCTGCAATTAGCCAGCAGCTTATGGGACCACTAAGCATCGATTGAACGGCGAAATCTTGTTTATCCTTGTCTAATTTTCCCACTCCGCTCCTCTGTGTGTTCGCTTCAATTAGGAACAAGTGGAGAGGGAAATCGAAACCGAAATCCCCAACTGTTGCTATTTTTAAAATGGTTCTCGAATTGTCCGCCGCCTGCATGGACCGGGCCCGGGTGGCGGATCGATCGGTCGACCGATGATGGTGCGAATATCAGACCCTCATGAGGCGAAACAATGACAATAAATTTTGGCCGACCACGACGACGGCGGAATATCCTAAGGGCCCTCATTTCGACGTCGATTGGACAGTCGTGTTGTTGTTGTGTTGTTTTTCCTCCTGCATAAATGAGAATTCAGCTGTGAAATTCCTGCGGCCCTCATTCGAGTCGAGAACGAGATCCGGCTTTAGAATTTTGCTTCTTGCATTCGTCGTCAACTGGGTGTTGGAGATGCCAGGTTTTGTTTTGTTGTTGCCTTTGGCAACGCACGAGAGGAGCCTCCGTGATGTGGCCGACTCCGTCGACGACGTTCTCGACTCGGCGATTTTGGTTTGTTTGTGTTTTTTCTGCAACTGCGATGGGTTTATTTATTGTCTTCGAGCCTAGCTTAAGTGCAAAACCTCGTTGCTGAGGACGAGGGCACAGCTAGCGCTGATCCGGGCATCCGGATTTCATTGACCTGGGACTCAGCAAGAGCATCATCGGCCATTCTGGGTTCTCCCTCCCCCGGTGCATTCGAGGCATTCAATGCAGAAAAGGAATCCCGCCATGCGAGTGTAATTAAAACCCTAATTAGCCGCATGCTCGACTCCCAGCCTGGGAACAAGTTTATGCCAGTTGCGGGCAACAACACGAGCAACATGACCGGCAACATCACAACGCCAAGATCACCAGCAACAGCAACAGCAACAACGATTGCATAAAAACTGGGCTTCATTTCCATAAAGCTCTTGCGACAAGCGCACGAAATTAGAATAGAAAACGAGAATGGAGATAAATTGAAATTGAAATTGAATGAGAAGCTGAATGGGAAAGAGAGAAACGAATTAATTCAGAAACAATGGAGGGAGGGGAAAAACTTGCTCAAGTTTACGATGAGTTGCAGACTCATCGCAACAACAAGTGGCAAGCAAATGAAGCAACTGCCTGTGCAATGAGCGAGCCCGAGGAAACCATGGTTGATGATGACGATGGCTTTGTTGTTGTGATTATTAATGCTGCTACAGCCGGTGATGTTGCTGGTGTTGGCGGCGGTTGGGCGAAGGTGTTGCTGTTGTTAACACAAGGCGCGCTCACACCCGCCGCAAATAGTGCGAAGAAGTCAGGGAATCAGTGAAAGAAAATTGTAGTTTCGAGAGGCGAAGAGAGAAGAGATGTAGATATGGAAAGATCAATGGACAATTTAACAATATTATTTTAAAGTCTTTCCCCTTCCCCGCACTTCGCTTCGGGTGTTGAAGTTGCGGTGGAAATTAAATTTTGCATTTGAATTCGTGACAGATGCCTACACGAACTGCGCATGCATGGGAACAAACGACGTCTTCACAACGCCAACAACGACGACAACAACAGAACAATCATAACAATAACAACTACCTGGCAATAAGAAAACCTCTTCGCCACCTACAACAACAATCAACAGCAACACCGCCATAACAAATCCACCCACGCGGCCATCGACAACCGAACCGACAACTGCTGGCAAATCGCAGGCAAATTCTTAATTGCAAATAATTAATGATTTCCCTAAATAACCGCGGCAATTCATAAATTAAGGCCGCCCTGTGGTGGCTCCTTTGACTAATCCCCGTCTAGTTTATTGCTCTATTATATTTTCCTCCATTCTATTATCATTCTTTGGCCTTTCGAGCCAATCGCTGACAGCCGCCGCCTCCATGGGTCGCCGCGCGCCGCATGTGCTTTGCGAACGAGTTGAGGCGGTGTGTGTGGCGTCTGTGAAATTGTTGTAATGGTCCATGAAGTTGTTGCAAATGTTGGTGGCGCGATTAACTGCGATTGCGAGTCGTGTCGAGTCGAGTCGCTGAGAACGCTCAACAAGGTTGTGGCGACTGGCCATGAAACTCAGTCAACTCAACTGATCGACGACGACGGTGCAAGGGGGACAACGGCAGCAACAACTACAATGACAGCATTGACAGCAACAACTACAATGCCACTTGTGGTCAGCTGGCACATCTGATCGCATTCGCTCATTCGAGCAAGTAATCTAATAAATTGCTGCATTAAGCCGAGTACAATAAATAAGGAAAGCAAAATAAAAACTAAAGTAAATGTTCCACGATTTGCATGTGTCGCGGCTGGTTGGCAACGCGACCCGCCGGCGGTCGAGTGACATTTCGGCGCGCGCTCCACCCAGTCGGAGCGTGGGAAACGGCTCACATGTCAGCTTGGCCTATACTGTACGGCCAGCTAGTCAGATCGGATCTCAGATGGCAGTGAGCGACTGGGACAGGGAGCGGTTCCCACGTGGAGCCCGTTCGAAAGGCGGCGATCTTCAATCGCCATGCAGCCCAACTGCTGCTGGCGACGAGGTCAGGTCAGGGCCAGGCGGCTGAGTGGGCGAAATTTCCAATTACGACCTGATTTACAACCACTCGAGTTCCACTGGGATCGACTTGGGGTTCTCTGCATCGGTTCCTTGCAGTCGGCGACGGACCCTTCATGGATTCCCTGCTTCCAGCCCACGCTTCCTTCCCACAGAGATTCTCTCTCGCAGCTCCCAGAACCCTTTATCAATCCACATGTCCTGCGGCCCATTTCTCATCGCTCGATATGAGAGTGTGTCGTAAATCAGGCACTCGGGGCATGTGCAGCCAGCCACATGATAAAATGCTGTCGCGACACCTCGCCTCGCCTATTGTTGACGGCACCATGGGTGTTGTTATCACAAGTGTTCGTCGTTGTCGTTGTCGTAGTCGTGTTGCTGGTGCCCTGATTTGACCCCAGAGCTGGCTCGTGTAAGGAAAACCGAGAAGAAGGAGGGAACCAAGTCGAGGAACGTCTGGCACGAAACCGCATCGAAGCAACTCAATCCGGAGACCACGACGTCTGGGGCGACGCCAGCAGCCGTTCCTTCTTGTCTCCCACTTCATCTGTCTGTCTGTCGCTCCTCCATCTGTCCCGCTTCCAACGTGTGTCTGCGGGTCTATCCTGCGCCTGTCTGTCCTACGCCTTCGCCTCTGCCTGTCTTGGCTGCTCAGCTCGTGTAGCAATTTGCACTCTTATGACATTGCAACATAGCAGCAAAAGCAACAGCGACAACGACGACAATAATAAAAATGCCAACGACATCATCATCACTGTCGTTTGTTGTTACCGGTGTTGTTGCCAAAGCCGGGTTGTTGCCGAAGAAATCATTGTTAAATTTAATCAACACCCAGGAATCTCGTAAAACCCTCAGACCTACGCACATTCTGTCTCCATCTCTTCTTGTGATATTGTTATGCCCTCTGCTTGTTGTTATGGTTATGTTGCTGCTGGCAGTTTTATTCGTGCCATTGTTGATATTTCCCTTGTTGTTGTGGACACTCACGCCTCTGCAGGTGAGAATTTATTGCGAGTTCCAACGCAATTGTTGCCAATCTCGTGTCGATTGTCTCGCATTCGAGAAGTCAACGATTTTTCGACACCGCGCGACAACAACAATGCTGTCGCGACCACTGCAGTGGGTGCCGGCAGCGGATCGTCGTCTCCTTCTGCCGCAACTCCTGCGGTTTCAATATCAAGTTCATTCCAAGGAGATTAGGATTTTCCCTGGCGAGGGTCGTAAATTTAAGCCCGGGTCGTTGTCGCATTCCGCCGTGTCGTGAAGGTGACGGAGCCTGATTTAGTGAAGCGCGACGTCCTGGTGCAGCCTGACGAAAGGGCGGGCATTTGTCAGTATGCAATTTAGGACTGAAGGTGTCCACGGCTTCCGTCCCGACAATGGTCCAGAAAACCAAAAACCCCACGCCCTGCCCGACCTCTCAGAAGCCTGGCTCGAATCCCGTAACTCAAAACCAAGCTCCGTCGGAACTGTATGAGGCGGAGACTTTGAAAACCGCCGCAAAATGAAACCCTCCGAGGACGGCCACAGTGGAAGCCGCTCTCGATCACCGCGTGAGATCGATCACTGGTGGGCCCTCGCCGCTGGAGGTGGTTCGGTCGGGTCAAACTAATGAATTCGTGCAAATTTAAATTTGTTATGCAAATTTCCATCAAAAACAACATCCACATTTAATTTGGAGCTGCGGTGTGGGGCAGACAGAGTTCGAGCCCGTCCACAGCGTTGAAGCCGCGAGCGATTAACTTGTCAGGAGTGATAAAATAATATATCACCGGCACTTTACGATGTGATGGTGATGGGTGATGTAACTTGAAATATACGAGATGTGCGTGCGATTTGGGATTAAGTTGTTGCTTGCTGGTTGGTTGAGAAATATTTAGAAATCGGAGAGATTATAGAAATCTCTGATGGTCAAATTTTGATAGTCGAATGTTCAAAAATTAATATGAAATTAATTGATAGATTTTGTTTTCCACACAGCCCAAATCTTCGCATTATTATCGCGACTTGTTCCTGAATACAAACTAGAAATGATCACAAGTTTTGGTTACAGGTTCCCACTAATTGAGCGACATCACCCGATGGCCACCTAGGCCGGAATCGCCACCAGATCCATCGAAATCGACCACGGTCTGGTTCGCCAATTACTGGAGCTTCTGAGGAAGCCCGCGACGAATTCCTACTCAGAGAGCGATTAGCGAAATACGCATTGGCGTCGGGTTCTAAGCCGAGGTCTTACGTCAATCGCCAATGACATCCGACTAGTTGATGGCCGGCGATGCCGAGGCGCCTTGGAAATAGCCATAGACTTGGCCAAAGATAAAGACAACCACAGAGACGACGATGTCAGCAACGGTCGACGCCAAATCACCGCACATGCGACCGCCAACTTCGTGCTGAACGTAGGCTTAGGTTTTTTCATTTCATGAAATGAGCCTGAGATTTGCTTTAACTTTGACAAATTAAATGGTGCTTCAAAACCTTGATCTGTCGATTCGTTGAATATTCGGAGTCTTGGAGCAAAAATTAAATGAACATTTAATTTCAAGCAAAGATTTCATTAGGAGTCTGAGCTTCTGAGCTTTTTCACTCTTTATATTGGAAGAGGCGAAAAAATGCAGTCTTGAACAATTTAAAAATCAGCCATTCATTCGTTTTCCAATACGAATACTTTTTTTACTATTATAAATTTTTGTAATATGAAGTCGAAAAGTTCGAAGTTTATAAACATGTATTCCGATATGAAAATTTATTCAAAGACCTCATACATCCAAAAACAATATCAACAATATTAATATCAATATTAGCTCTTAAATGGATGTAATTGTGTTCGAAGAGCGAAGATAATGCCTTAAACATTTGATATTTAAATGTGTTTAGCCGACCATAAGAAGCAAAACATGAGGATAGTAGAAAAAAAATAAAACAAATAATAAAAAAACAAACAAACAAAAAATCGCAATCAATTTGAAAAAGGTTTAAAATTCCATTTGAAAATTTACACATTTTTCAGTTTGGGTTTTGCATAAACATTTAATTAATCGTTTTATGGTTTTGCATTTTGATCACTGTGAAAAATTGATTTCCGATGCCACGTCATCGTTCGTCGAATTTGCCAAACCAAACACCTTTGGGGTTGTTTTTGCATATTAATTACATAATTCTGGGAAGTGTTTTTATGGCACTCATAGTGGGAAAACTAGAGGATTTTAATTAGGTCCAAATAGATTGATGAATCAACTTGGAAAATAAACTCCAATCTACAATTTTAGTTTGTGATAACTCCAAGCAAAATTAAGTTCAACTGATGACAAACTTAACCGCACTTATCACAAAACTGCATTTATTTATTTATATATCTGAGAAGTTCTGCCGCCGAGCGATTCGCCGAAAGATCGCGTGATTGCAATCCGACTAAGCAGCGCTAATTAATTTGTCTAATTAAGCATCAACATCGGCGACGAACGACGATCAGCGGGCGAATCGCATGCCAGACGAGATTGTCGCAGCATAAAAATTAACAAAAAAAGTCATTAAAAAAATGTTCGAGTCTTTTGCGTGGTGGATGTTGCTGAATTTTTTTCTCTGTTGTTGGCAATTAAAGTCGTCAGTCGGTTAACGACGATGCCGCCAATAAAACTGACACGTATTTTGTCTCTGCAACGATAAAGATCTCGCCGCGCTCTTGGCCTCTGCAACATCCACTATGACAAATTAGTCATTATGGAAAAAAGTCGCAGTAAAAAAATAATTGCACTCATTTCCGTTCAGAGAACATTTTGTATATTTCCCACCGTTGCTGCTCTCATTTGGTTCTTTTATTCACCTACTCTGTCTAATGAATCGTAAGGTGCAGTTGTTATTGTGCTAATGACTGCTTTTTTAATCCCCAACTTTTAAGATGTTAGCTTTTGATCTCATAATTTGAGAACTTTTCCCCCTGCTTTTATGTTCTCTGTTATGTTTACTTCATATTTGCTTTTACGAAGTTCTCACCAAGAATTTTGTTGGTTTCTACTCGCTTAAAAATTTATAATGTGTTCATACTGAATTGATTTTTGAATCGATTCGGTGTTGAAACAACAGTTCTGTGCCCTGGCGAACATTCCCACTTATGTGCCCAAATTAATTTCCTAATTCACGTACTTCCTGACAACCTCGACGACTCTCGCTGCGCGAACGAGCGACGAGTCTCGGAGACCGGACTCAGTGGCCTCAAACTAGGCCACTCGAACGATCTTCTGTGGCGGCTGCTCGACTTCTATATTTATCTAATATCAGTTGTTGTTGTGGTCGCACTCGAAGTTGTTGCTATATTTTTGGCCGTTGCCACAGGTCGTGGTTGTTGTTGCTGTTGCTGTTGCTGTTGCTGAGCTCGACATTGTTTCGGAGTCATTGGCTGCAAATAGACTTCTAACTGCCTCGAGTCCACTCTGTCTCGGTCGCAATTATTTAATGGAATTTCTATTGACACCGCGAATCGAAACGAATCCAATTGAATTCAATTGAATTAAATTGAATTGAATTGACTTAAGTTGAATTGAAACGCATTGAACTTCGAGTGGGCACCGGCCGACAAGTGGCGGGCCGAGAGAACGGCCCAAAGAAACAACCGGCCGAAACTACTTCCGAGATCCATTGTCATTTCCACGAGCACGAGCGATCGATGACTAATTTTCTCGCGAGGCAGCCTCTGAGCCGGATCTCGTTTTGTCAATGGGTTTTTTCTCTTCTCTTCCCAAATCTACTTCTTTCTTATTCACCATCGCAGCGACTCCGACCTCCTCTTCTCCAGCTTCGAGACCACACGCCGGCCGAGGCGACGCTCTCGGGGTTCTGCGTGCGACGTTCGTTTAATCCGCAGTGGAGGAAACGAGTTCGGACAGAAATGCGGCAAGGACAGACATCCACGCTTCAACTCACCTGCAAGCAGAGGGGAAAGTATTAATATTTATTGAGAATTTATGAAAACTACGCAGAATAAGTAAACAAAAGGAAATGCCATAATAATCTTGATAATGATTCAAAAAGGCTGTTAAGAATCTTGTATTACAAAAAGGATGGGATAAAATGTTTTGCAATATTAATTTTTTTTCAATTTTTATTTTTTCAAGGAGTGCGATCTGAGAAATGTTCAATTGAGGGCAATAAATTTAACATTGCTGAGAGCACGGCAATATTTCGAAAAAAGCTTATTATAATTAAACCGAAAATACCATGTTTTACAAACCGATCAAGTCAAGCTTCTGCGTATTTAAAACACGTTTAGTGAGTTTCAGTTTTCTGCTAAAACCCCTTGTAACTGTAAATTGACGCAAATGTCTACACAATAAATTCTAAAAAATACTCAGACTACCATGAGTCATTGACAAGACTCCAAACTCAAGTTTCGGTGATATTCCCGAACCTTAATTCATAAAATTTTGTGATTTTTCGTAAAGAAAGCGCACACGTGACGTCTTGTCTGCGACAATAACCAGCAATTGCGAAACCAAATCGAAAAAATTAGTAATAATATAAGATGAAGTAAAGCCACACATGGAAATGGAAGACGAGTTGAACGCTCGATTGAACGGCGGTCGCCACTCGCGGCTTTTCTTCTTCTTCTTCTCCCATCTAATTGTCCATCATCGGCTGATGCAAACACGAGCCGCATCGGCGCAACGGCCAACAAAAGTGGCGACTGCTGTCGACAAAGGCCTGCGGCGGCTGTTGTTGTTGTTGTTGTTGTTGTTGTGGTGCCACAGTTGAAACGAGCCAAGCCGAGCCGATTGAATCGTCGAAACTCAAATGGAATTTTCACTATTTTCGATCATTTTCGCACTACGACCACTGCCATAACAACAAAGCACCACAGCAGCAACAATTGGCAGTGGCAAAAACATGAAAATAGCAGCAGATGAAATTAAATATAAATATAAACGTATGTGTTTTTCTCTTTTCCAGTGACTTATGAGTTGAGTTTGCTGGATGAGTTTTTTAACGCTCGGCTCCTTCCTCGTCTTCGTCACGGTCTCGTCCACGAGTTGTCAGCGCGCCATCGGACGACGGACGTGGCCTCGTGTGGCCCGTGTCAGGAGCTGCGGCCACCTGTCGCGAGGCCCCGAGACGCCGATTGTTTCCGCCTCGTCGAGGAGTCCTCGGCGGCCGAAAGTGGTTTCCCGACCTCCCGGCACATTCCGCAAGTTCAATTCCACGTTCAATTAATCGCCAGATTTTCGATGAGTCGCTGCTTTTTAATTCGATGTTTCCATCAACTCACCGGCCATTTGTGGCCACTCAAAATTCGTTCAACGGCCAGTGAAGGCCTCCATCGACCGTCCGTCCGTCCGTCCCCGGCAGCCCCTTCGACCGACCGCCGAAGTCGAAATCGAAATCCACGAGTCAGCGGTCGATGGCATTCGCAGTCGATTTATTTCGACGCGACGCGATTAAACTCGAGCAGCGATCGAGGGGGGCCGAAAGTGGATCAGAGCAGTAGGAGAACACGAAGATAGCAATTGATTTAGTGGACGGCGATGAACCACCGAGTATTTGCGAAAATAACGATTGTTGTTGTTTCGAATTTTGCGCCGTCGCCGCCAGAAGCCGTGGCGGCTGTCGACGTTGGTGCTTCACGCAACACTAGGCAGGCAGCAAGGGGCGACCAAGGGGCAGAGTGAGTGAGGAGGAGGGGAGGGGGGAATATGCTCCATTTATTGACATAATTTCGCATGCCGCGCTTTAATTACCGGTTTTTGTTTCAGCCCCGAGCAGAGTTGTTACATAAATCCGCAGCTGACGGAATTCAAATCTCAGGGCTCTAAGCAAAAACTCCACAATGAAGTCAGGTAGAGAAAATCGGCAAGAAACAAATCCTACTCATTAATCACCCGGCTGTCGATTGAGCAAAAAGTCCAGTCGACAGGGGAAGCGATTGGGTCGAAAGCGTCCTGGCCTGGCCGATGGCTTCCTGGGCGACTTCTAGCGACGGCAGACGTTCCATTGTCGCCATCACGTCGCTGTGATTCGGCGGAATGTTCGCGATTCGGAAATCGGCTCCTCCGACTGCGTCTCCTTATTGAATTCGTTCCGTCAAGTTTTCAATGCCAGCGCGATCTCCCAATCGGTAATGGGCTTACGTGGAAAATATGATTGGCCAATGCGTTTGAGCTGCCAGTGAAAGGCAGCAGGCGCGTGAAGCGTGGAAACGCTTAAGCTCTTGGCGCCCGGAAGTGCGCGGTGCGTTTTTCCATTTCTCGTCGGACGCCAAAAACCGCGGAATTCAAATTAATTGCACTCGAGCGATCGACAGGGACGGCAGAGAGACATCGTGAGGGGAGGGGACGAGAGAGAGAGAGGAAGTGATTGTGAATGAGAAACCGAATTCCCAAATCCCACAGTCCATCACAATGGGAGGTCGGGGATTTTCCACAGCCACAACGATTCACCCGACCTAATGCTAGTCATTGTAAATTGATTTGAGTTAAAAATGTGTACACTGAACGATTAAATGCCAATTTTGAACTTTACACATGTGTCCGACTTGTAACTTTATAAGTTCAAACTCAAACGTGGGGGTTTCGTAAGAGATCAACAGAGTTCAGTCGTTGCAAGATGAGAGAATAATAAATTGCGTTCAATAATTGCAAGTCAAATACGAAATATGCATTTGGATTAGATTAATGAAAAGTCCCAGTTGCTTTCAATGCAATTAGAAAATATATTAAATGGCCTCAAGAGTCCAAACATGGATTTTAGCAAAACAAATTGTATAATTGGCGGTATTAATTATTTCGTTGTTAGTTGTCCTAAATTTGTGTTTGGTTTTTCCTTTCAAGAGCATCTGAAAAACTATTACAAATTAAATTTGCTTTTACCTTAATGCTAAATGATTCAAAAAATGCATACAGTAATTTCTAATCTGTCTGATATTGAATAATGTCGAATGTTTTGCCTTCTCATGTAATTTGTTTCACATGAGAAAATCGCCTGTTGCCCCTTTGCTTTCGCTTTCTTTCACTCGATTAATTATGTTTGCACAACCGAAGGCTGCAGCCTAAACCCAACTTTTCCCCGTTGAAATCCCACCAACAGCAAAAACAACAAAACAACAATCGAAAATATCATGTTTGAAAATTCCACTCGGATCGGCGCGCGAATTGATTGCATTTTTGTTGGCTCCGACGCCAAATTGATTCGTCCTTTGGTTGTTAAGCAAGTCAGTCAGTCAGTCAGTCAGCCAATAACAACAACAAAACCCAACAACAACGTGGGCAATCGTTTCGTAATACAACAACAAAGGCAACACCGAAGAGCGCTTTAACATAATTTAAGAGCACAAATGGATTTAATTGACTGCAGCATAAAATCGTCCGTTGCTGCAACCGGGATCGCGTTGCTCATGCCGCTGTTGTTGGAATTGTGGTTGTCGTGTTGTTGCTGGGCGCTCGCAATTCGGCGGACCTGCCGCAAGGTCGTTCGTTCACGATTCACGCATCGAAGGAAGCCTTTTCGCTGTCGGACCGGCCGAACCGAGAGCGAGGACGACCAACAGGCCGCAGCTGCCGCACGCAACGGGTTTCCGCGTTTTGATTTTTATTGCTACTGTTGCTGCCTGTGGTGCTGTTGTTGTTGTCCGAAAAAGTGCCGCATTTCGGGAGGAATTGTCGGGTTTTTGTCGAGGAGGAATTCTTCATTATTGTCGGTAAAATCTTTTCTTCTTCCTCCGCTCCACGGCCACAATCGAGTTCGTTGCCTGAGTCTTTTGTTTCCGCCGCTGACGAACGACTGGTGAATGCATTTCAATAGGTTGCAACTTATGTCCAACTCATTTTCAATTCTTCTTCTTGTTTTCTACTCATTTTCAACTTGTTTTCAAGTCATTTTCTGCTTGTCTTCGGTTTGCAAAAATAACCACACGAATGACGACTCTTTGTTGAAAGGGAAATTGAGGAAGGAAAGGACAAAAGGAACCTCCTCCGGTCCTCCAGCAGCGATCGGAGATCAAATGAAAGTGAATTGCTCGTCGTGCAGTGCCAGAAAATCGAAAACAGCAACAACAAAAACAACACCAGCATCAGAGCAACATGAGAGCGCATGAAAAGGGAATGTCTTGGAAATTAATCAAGACAAAGTTAAACCCAACAGCAACAACAACAACAGCAGCCTGACAACGACGCAACGACCTTGATCTGTTGTTGTAATTTTGTTGCTGTTGCTATTGTTGTTGTTGTTGGCATCGTTTCCACAGCAGTCGCTGGTTTCGTTTCGTCTCGTTTTGCGGCCAAGCGAAGGGCGAAGGGTCAGCGCGACTTTTTGCGACTTGAGGCAGATCAAGGATTCACCACTGATGCGATCGCGTCGTTTCGATCGACGCGTCGCGACGACGACGCGCAAATCGAAGGGAACGACGGCGACGTTGTTGCTGTGAAAGTGTCGAAGCCTCCGGAGCGTGACCGGCGAAGGTCGGCGGAGTTCACCGGACGGACGGATGGATGGGCAGAGGGAATGGCGAGTGAGGGAATTAAAATAAGTCGTGCGACTTTAATTCATCATCGCATGGCGTTGGAAAGGAATATCGAAGAAAGGGAGTGGGGAATTTATTGAGGAAGGCATCATCAATCGAAATTATGGAATGGGCTTCGTGAGGAACGCGACGCGACACGAGGCGAGGCGACAACGCAACTCGTGTCACTCCTGGGCTGGGATCCCGAGCTCTCACTCTCTCTGGACTTGGAAATGAAAGTGAGGGATTCCGAGACCCGGACCTGGCTGGAGGTCGCATGGGGGTTCGAGGTCCCCCCCCGAGTGTCGCGAATAAATCACAAACATTTTCTCGACTCGTTCCCACCACGCGCCCAAGGTTTCGCCCGAAGTCTTTTGTTTCTAAACGGCACGCAAACAAGATCACAATGAATTCATTTCAATTTGAACACAATTTAAACAAATTTTCTCTCGTCGACCGTTGTCTCGCTCAAGGCGACCGCCGCACGAACCACATTAAACAATTCAAGGAGCTCGGCTCGTTTTGAGCCAAATTGCGTTTGATTTCGGAAAACCTCGAGCAACAACCACAAGCCAACAGAAACAAAACGAGACGAAACGAAACGAGGCAAACAATGCAAGCCAAACATGCAGATGTATAACAGGCAGAAATTAAATCAGTCCGAACGGCGTGTGAATTTTGATTCGCCGCAGCAACGACGGCCATCAGGCGGCGATCGAGAGCGATAGGGATATCGGAGTCGGGCCGCAGGCGTGAGGGCGTGAGCGGCGTAACTCATGCGGCGGCCACGACGGCGGCGGCGGCTTTCGAAACGACAAGACGCATGTCCGGCGACGCTCGGGCTGCGCTTCCGATGGCATGTGTCGAATGAACGATCGCTCGAGCGGCAGACACTCAGGAATTTCACCTTGAAACCGCACTCGCCGCTCGCAGATGCGACTGCGATTGCGACAACACAGGCGGAGGCGGGGGCAGCACGAGGCGCTGGGCGCAACCCGAGGGCAGCTCAAGCCACTCAGCCCACCCCAAACACCCGCACAACCACAGCAACAACGCCAGCAACACCAACTGGAACAACATGCCCAGCAACCCCAGCGCCTACTGGCAATTGAAATGGAAACAATTGTGTTTAATGGCCGGCATTACAACAACACTTAACACTGGCCTGGCTCTTGGGTCTCTTCGTTCCGCTTGTTGTCTGTTTTTGCACTCCCTGCACTGCCTTCGCTTTTGTTTCTGTCTCCCCTGGTCTCTGCCGCTGCTGTTGTTGTTGCAACTGCTCCGATTGCCGTTGTTGTTGCTGGCCGTCGTTGTGCAATCGCAGCCGTTGGTTGTTGTCGGCACGCCTCCTCCGCGGCGGTTGTTGTTGCGGCTGCAGCTGCTGCTGTCGGCGGAGAGAGTGCGACGCGGACCTCAGTCGCTGCTTCCGACCTGGCGGCCTTCGATTGGGAGCGAATGTGGGTTGTGCAACCCTAGGGGCCGGAACGGGCGCCCCTCGCGAAGGATTTGGCGGGGGACTTTTGAATGTCTCGGTGGATGAACGCGAAAGGCCCGAACTTGGGGATCGGAAGGAAAGTCAGCGCATGATGGCGGAGTCACTGCGAAGTCAATGACGAAGCGACCGCTCATTAGAAAGCGGTGAAAGGACCTCGCGAGGTGCCAGCGAAAGGCAACCGTCCCTCGCTTCCCTCCCTCCGCCTCCCGCTCTCGCTCTGTCCCCTGACTCACGCACCGACAGCCCCGATCCGGTGCCGATTTGCGCCCAATTTCGCACCCAGACCTCGCGCCGGCCTCAGACGACTCAGTTCTGTGTCTCCGTCTCTCCGTCTCTCCCTCTCTCGCTCCTGGCCCTCTGAAGCAATTTCGAATTTGCACATAATTTCGTTTTCATTTTCGCACCAGATGATTTTTCAATCCAGTGCGAGCCGAAGTCGTGGACCGTGAAGAAGAGCTGCGCAATCGGCAGCGGCGGCAAAAGTGGCAACGACAACAACAACAACGACAGTGACAACAATGAAGATTAAAATAAAAACAATAGCAACAACAACACGGCGGCCAGCGACAGCCATCGATCAAAAGCTCGCGACGCTGCAGCTCTCGTTGATGATGGCGTTCGTCGTTGTTTTCATCATTTCTGCCACGGTTGTTGTTGCTGATATTTGCTGAGTTGTGTTGTTGCTGCGTTGCGTTGTTGCCATTGCCGCGTTGTTGCCGTGTCATTTGAAGCCAACTGCATGCAGTCGGGATCCAAAACCTCGTCTCGCCTCGTCCCGTCTCGCGGCCCCGCTCGGCCCCACGCCAAGCCGTTCGCCGCTCGCTCCAGCCCAACACCCCGGGCATCCCCCCCCCCCTTCGTCCCTTCCTCCCCCTCTGGATCTTCGGCCGGCCCTCCACTCGCACCCATTTCACGCCTCGTCACGCGGTTGAATTTTAATGCGTTTTTGAAACATCGGCACCGACATCGAAGCCAACAACGACAGAGCCGTCGACAGAGTCGTCGTCAGAGCCGTCGTCAGAGCCGTCGACAGAGCCGTCGACAGAGCCGTCGTCAGAGCCGTCGACAGAGCCGTCGTCAGAGTCGTCGCCATCGGGCTCAGTCGGGGAAAAACTGCGTTCGTTCGCTTTGCGAAACTCTGCAGGCTTCAAAGACACGCAGCCAGCGAGCGCACGACGCAGGGGGCGGGGGTGGGGGTGATGTTTCGGGAGACGTGGTTCGGGCCACGGCGGTGGTCTTAATGAAGACGATGCGAAGGTCGCAGCTTTCAAAATGTGCGTGCAGCGAATCGACGTTAAACAAAAAATCAAGAACTCCGAAAATCGAAAAGGAATTAAGACAATAAATTCATGAATTTATTTGTGAATAAAAAGATTTCTGCGACTTCCTCCGCCGCCGTCGCACCACAGGCCACAAGCTCGAAATGAAGATGCATCGGAATTGAAAGCGAAGACCGTCGACAAGTACACAACAACAACAACAACAACAACAAATACACCGACAACGACGGCTGGTCCGAGCCGGCGACGACGTCGAGCCAATTGAAAATGTTTCTCACAGCGTGCAGAAACGGTGTGGGAAATATCAATGCAGTACGACAACAACAACAACAACAACAACGACAACTACAACAACTTCGACTGTTGGAAAAAGTGGTTAAACTTTGAAACCAGCAACAAAAACAACAACAGCGACCGGTGACAGGCGACACAAACCAGAGCGAAAAGGGAGGTGAATTTTGTTGTTGTTGTTGCTGTTGTTGTTGTTGTTGTTGCTATTGTTGCAACCACCACCTCGCCAAACTGTGAATGAAAGTAACATGAGTTGCGAGTTGGCAACAGCAAGAACAACAGCAACAACAACAACAACAACAGAGTCATGATACCCAGCATAGAAAAAACGCCGTCAGGCTGAGATTTGATTTCACGGAGGATGTCGTCATCACCATCAACAACATCGACCGACGTAACGACAATGCAAGAACAACAGAAATTTGTTGCACAGCAGGAGCTTCAGCAAAATTAACTGGTTTAACTTCACACTAATATTGTTGAAAAAATAAATCTTAAATTTAAATTGTCCACTGAACACTTTTTTAATATTATAATTAATATTATTTTATAATTGATTAAATACAAGTGTATTCGTTTTCTAATTCTTTTTTTCAGCTTAGGTTCTTCCATTTTAATGCACTAACCATATATAGAAATATCAAAATAAATAAATAAACATAGATCAAAAGCCATGTTTCTACAGTGCAGTAAAAGCCATAAAATGTTAATTTAATTAGGTGAGGATTCAAATGACAACGTCTATAATTAAATCAATCATTGGACGCCGGAGAACACGGCTAAAAATGAGTAGCAAAAACGACGAACAAAAGACGTAAATCGTGTGCTGTTTATAATAAATTTATTAGCAGAATTCTGGGCGAAACCGTTAATTTCTCGCTGCTGCCAAAAGTCGAATTGAACTTTTTAAGGCAAGTGAGCGGTTCAGGTTTAATGGAAAAAAAAACCAAAAAAAACGAAAAATTAATTATTTAAAAAATCGCCTGACAACGCAACGACAGGGAAAATATAAATAATTTTAAGCGTTTTAGTTGCTCGTGCTGGTTGTTGTATTATGTTCAATTTTTTTAATACCACTGGACTTTCAATGTTTTTGTATCGTAACAGTGATATTTCTTTCATTGTTGTTGTTGTTGCACTTGTTACCTGCCCAATTTGATGTTATCGGTAAAAATTTGCGAGATTGATTTTTTATTTTTTGCCTTCTTCTCTTCACTTCTTTCTTTGAAAATTTGATTAATTTTATATTCCGGACAAAAACATTTGTACAACTTATATTTCTGCAACAACAACGATTCATTTGCGAGTGGGTTTGTGTGTGTGTGTGTGTTTTTGTCACTCACAGCCGTTCATCATTAGCTCGTCACTGAGCATCCGGCGATTTTAATTGAAAGATTTGACCATGTTGTTTTTTCTTCTTCCCCTCTCTTCTCTTTCGCTCTCCCCTCATTGTGTTAATTTTTTGGATGTTTTCTTTGCTACTTTTCCCCTCCTTTTTATGATCTGCTCTGCTCGTTGTGGTTGCTGCTGTTTTGTTTTTGTTTTTGTTGTTCTTGCATAATATTATTATCAACTATCGTCGGTTGTTGTTGTTGGCGTTTGTGGCATTCGATAATTTCTCCATGCATTGAAGGCTTATTTAACATTTCATTTGTCGTCACAGTACTTGTTGTTGTTCCGTTGTTGTCGTCGGCGTGTTGTTTGCGGCCGTTTTGGCGAATAACACGGTCCAGTTGTCGATGGGTTTCTTCTCGCAAATCAAAACAAAATTCGCGGCACGAGTAAACAAACAGAACTTATGCAATTCCACCACAATTGCCCGTAATCGAAGTCGATAAAGGGGGGGAAATACTGAAAATGCCAGAGAAAGAGTTCCTTGGGGACGGAAACGGAACAGCCGCCAGAACGAGAAGTGCGAAAGTCGTGCCGGCGACGATGCCGGAAGCTGGTCCGCTAATTCGATGCTGCCTGGCGTGATTCCGCCGTCAACGCCGTCGGAGCCTCGTCGCAGGCAGCTGGTTCTGGTCTTCAGCGGAAGCGGAAGTCGCGAATAAATCCGCGAAACTGGGAGAATCGAACGTCTGCGTTGGAAATGTTTTCTCTCTTCCTGCCGCCGGTTTATGGAAATTTGCTTTTCTCTAGAAATGTTGTCGGCAGCTGGTCGAAAGCGTCGCCGAGCCAGCCAGTTTGTCGCTTGGGTCTTTGGTTTTGTTTTCCTTTTCCATTTCATTTTCGATTTCGTTTGTGCGCCGAGGCATGTGGGGGCTTCTTCTTCTTCTTCCCCTCTTCTCTCTCTCTCTCTCTCTCTTCTTGTTGGCGTTGTTACAGTGTTGTTGTTGTTGCGGCTGTTGTTTTGGCCGGACTTTTGTTGTCAAATTAAATTATTATTTACCGTTATGGTCAATGGGCAGTATGGAACTTCTACAACAACAACGACGACGACGACAACGACGACGCGGAAAAAGAAACAATGTCAACAACGGGCAACAACAACAACAACCACATTTGTATTGTCCATGCTTTGCATTTCGATGACCGATTATATGGGAACAACAGCAACAGCAACAGCAACAATAACAGCAACGGGAGTAATAATGAAAATGCAACAACAAAGCAAACGAAATCACAAAAAGCACGTTCGGGCTGATAAAATCGACGGCAGGCCGAAGAAAGCCACGAAAGCGATCGAAAGGTTCTGCTTCCGCGACGAACAGCGAGAAAAATCGATCGCCCGACGACGGCGACGAACAATCGAGATCGAAGGGGCCTGGAGAAGAAAAAGAGAACCCGAGAAGTCGTGACGGAGCCCTGCAGACGCCCCGAAATCGGGTTGCCGGGTTGCCATCGGGGGCAACGACGACCACAGCTGGCGACAACACAATCAACACCATCAACCGCCAGTGGCAACAAAAGCCAACGACAACGACATAAAATGACAACAGCAGCTACTGACAGAGCCAGTGCCAGAGCCAGCGCCAGCAACTCGCGTCCCAACACAAGTGTTAATGAGCAGCAGGCGTCGAAGCGTCGAAGCGTCAGCGGCGTCAAATGAAGTAACTCTTAACGAGGCCGAACCACGACCACTGCACGAGCGCCAAGCGAGGCATTTGGAAAATTTGTAATCACATTTTCCTTTTCACGAAACTCACTCCGAGCCACGTGACGACTTCTCCACTTTCTTCCGCCGTCCTTCGCCTCGTCCCACTGTCGCTCGGCCATGTCCGAATTTTATCACCACAAGTGACTCACGCGCGCGGGGCAGCGGGGCGGGAGCAGCCGACGGCGGCCGGTCGAGTCCGGCACGTCGTTCTTTTCACTTTCCTCCGCCTTGGTTACAACACGGAGCTGAAGCCGAAGCCAGACCTGGACGGCGAACCAGCAGCGAGCCGTAAACTTTTCAATAAATTAATTGAAATTACCCAGCGCAACCTGCGCCGCCCTTCCGTCGCCGTCACCAACTCGGTGGACTCCAGGCGCCCCTCCTCCCCTCCACCTCGGCCCTTCCTCTGTCGCCCGGCCCTGCCCGGCCCGGCCCGGCCCGACTTTCGATTTCTTCGATGGAAATTCTCCACCCTCGCCTCCTCCTCCCCCGTCGGCGGCCTCTTCTCGCGATTGCTATTTGCGACACGTTGGCCCGTGCCGTCCACTTGGTCCACTTTCGTTTGGCCTTTTATTGACCGGCCGCCGCGGTCCGCACAGTGGGCCGCGAGCCAATAATTAATTGCCACTAGTGGTTGTTGTCGTTGTCGGTTCAGGGGCTGGGGCTGGAGCCACAACAGCAACAACTACAGGAAGAAATTTGCATGCATAGTCGAGGTCTGTCTACTGGTTGTTGTTGTTGTTCTTGTTGTTGCTGCTGGTTTTTATTCCTACTCCTGGGGTTGTTGTGTTGTTGTATTTGCATCAACACAACAGCAACGACAACACCAACAACAACCGCCTCGATGGCCGCGGCAGGGCGAGGGCTACGTGTTGCATGCATGCTTGATTATTTCTATGTTGCCGGCTGCTGCCGCCTTCTGTGGTTGAGGTTGCTGCAATTGTTGTTGTTGTTACTGTAATTGTTGTTGTTGTTGTTATTGTTGTTGTTGCGATTGTTGCTACAGTCTGGGGTTTGACTTCCTACCAACCTTGGGATATTATGAAAGTACGAACTTAGCGTAAGGTTTTCGCTTTCGTTGCCTCAAATGAAAGCAGCGGCCGGTGGTCGTTGTTGTTGTTGTTGTTGTTGGCATTGTTTTACGTAATTATTGATGGCGGGCAATTGCAGTCCAGCAGCAGCAATTATGCCATGCTATTTCACTCCCTCTCCCTCACTCGCCCTCGCCCGCTCCCGCTCATTTGCGTCTCAACTTGAGCTTGAGGTTTCCACAGCCCGCGAGGCCGGCGGATGACGGGGAGATGAGAGGTGGGAGGTGGGGGGACATAGAGGGAGACAACAACAACAATTTCTCCCTGAACTCCCCGCCTGCCGAGAATTCCCAACGGGGGAGTGAACTGGGCAAAACGAAAGACTTCGGAAGCGAACGCGATCACTCGGTTGCTCCTTCACACATGAATGGAAGAAAATGCTCCGCGAACCATTCCGCATGATCGTCCATTTCACGCGTTCAATTGCCACAACAACAACAACAACAACAACGACAACAGTATGGACTATAAATAGCAGCAGAAACAACAACAATTACCATGAATCTCATCTCGTCACTCTTACTTTTATTCACGGCAGCGAATACGAATTCGATTTCAATGCAAGAACGACCGAGGCGCTGGACATGAAGATGGGGACGAAGGCAGGGGAAAAATTATAATATGAATAAAATCAAGACGGGACAAGATGAGTGCGGCTCATGTTGTTGTTGTCATTGCTAGTGGCTAAAAACGATGATTTCATGGCCAACACCGAGCGAGTCGAACAAACAAAACGAGGCGACAGCGCAAGCGAACCACCAACAACAACAACAACAACAATATCAGACGACAACAAGCGAAAACGACGGCGGCTACGTAGACAGAGCCAAGATGGAGCTCTAGGCGCAGCCGAAGCCGCGTCTGGGGCTGAGGCTGAGGCTGAGGCTGGAGGGGACGGCGGACGCGCGGCCGACGCCCCGCAGAAATCGCCGGCTTCGCCCCATTCGCTTATCAAGAGGCGGACAACGAAGAAACATTGAAAACATCGCGATTTCTTCGCAAAGGAAACCGGTCCCAATTACAGAGATAAGAACGCCGAAAAAATCCCCAGTGCAATAAGAGAGACGTGTGAATGCAAGAATTGTGTTCTTCAAAATACTGTGCCTTGAAAAGATGGTGTATTAAATAACAAGATATCGTTTTTCAAACAAAAATAATTAAAATTTGCAGACAGAAATTTCAAATTCGTATTCGAAATGGAAGAAAAACGTTGGATCACAACAAAAGCAGCAAAACAACAAAAGCGTGTGCAGCGACGGGAAGAAATGCAAGAAAACTGATTTACATTTACGTGTCTGAGTGAGTGTGTGTGTGGCTTAATTGAGAAGAGCGCGGCCACAGCAGACGAGGCAGCGCAGCGCCAGGAGTTCAATGGCTGGCGCCCGACTCAGGGCGAAGATGCTGTGAGTGCCGCTGCCGCTCGTCTGCAATTCGAGCGCGTCTTGGCGTTGAAAATTGCTGCAGCCGCTGCCGCGCATAAATTAAGCAACAACAATGGCATTAGCACCATCCACGAAACAATGTGGCCACCTTCTCCAACAGCCACATAATCCAATGAATTAAACATCGATGCTTCTCATGCATGCATTTTTTCAAACTTTTTTCGTGTCGAAAAAGACACATTGAACTTTGGCAGAGTTCAAGCAGAAAGCCAGAAACAAAAATTCGCCAATTTTTAACCTCCACATGTCCGCGAACCAACTCCCGATGATGGAAGTGCAGAAACAAATGCATTAATAAAAATATTTTCGTTCTTTGACTTTCAATATCTCTACTTAAGCTGAGTCCTAAATGAGTTCTTCTCGCCTTTGTTCCGCGGTAATTTAACGGTTGTCTCGTTAAAACCTCGATGTTTGTCTAGAAAGTTCCGGGATTTTCGAGATTCGCTCGCGGCCCCTCGGTCCGTGTGAATGAGTGGCAGCTGGGTGTGCGTGTGTGTGAGTGGAAATTCTCATTAATTTGAAATTAATTGCCCGAATCGCGCCGGCCCGGGCTGCCCGTGATTGATTAACTCCACCGGCGACCGGCGACACAGTATCTGGCTCACTTTCCGCCCCAGCCCTCCCGACTCAGAGGCGAAACTTCATGAACTCCGCATTGATGGAAGATTTTGAATTTCATCCAGTGCGAAATAAGGCCAAGCAAACCTCAGCAGAAACCCGTATTTGGACCTAGTACAATTAATGAAACTTAACATCTGCTGCTCAGCCCAGTCGAAAATAGTATAAATAGAATTTCTTCGAGCTGCTTTCGGAGATCTGCTCATTTCTGGTTTCGCATTTCATTGTTTTGTTAAAAACAACAAGCAACGCAAACTTGTTTCGCACACTCTACGAACGCTCCTTCAGCCCACCGGCAACAGGGGATGACAAGAGACCAAGGAGAAGTCAGAACAACAATGACTTTTTGCAAAACAAATAAATACAATAGTAAAATTTTTAAATGTGGAGTTGACAGAATCGTGCGAGCGGATTCGAATTTTTACGCCCGACATTTTTAATTAAATTGTCGACACACGCACGTTGATCCGCTTGGATTCATGCGATTGCAAACAAAAGACTCAGGCGACAAACTTCGAGTCGCGGACCTGGCCCGCGGCTTGCCTGCTTCTGGGTCCAGGAGTTCAACGACTTTGCTATTGTTCTTTCTGGTGTCGTTTTCTAGACTAATTCTTCACTCACGCTGCCCGCCTTCCGAACCATGGTTTTAATTTTGCTTTGTCTTTTCTTCGCGAGCGATAAAATCGAAAGTTTCATTGACTTCGCCTTTTTTTCTTTTTCTTTTTTGCCGTTGTGTAGGCGTTTGCGCTGACGTAGAAATTAGGTAATTTTGCCGAAATCCCCTGCAGCGAACAAGAAACAGTCGAAGAGCCTTCTTCTCGCGTTCGTTGATGTTGCTTTAATTTTTGCCACCATTTGGCTCGGTGTGGGAGGTTTTTTTCCATATTTAAGTGCAATTACTCGATCGCAAAAGCTTCGCGCATCTGCTGATTCAGATGCGAGCATCTTTGGGTATCGACCCAGGCTCGAATGTGAAATGGAATAATTTTTCGATGGGCGCCGAAGACTTGAAGATAAATTATTCGACGAAAGGAGAAAGGACATGGGGTCTTTAGTGGAATATTTTTGGCCATTGGCCGAAGTCTCTGCGATTGTTGGTTATATATTTTATATGAATATTTACCGCATACTTTTTAAAGTGAAATTTCAAAGTGGAATGAAATGTCCATCTGGAATATCAACGATTTTTAAATACAGAGGAATTTAAAATCGAATTTAAAGTCGCTTCAAAATCTCTCATAAATCGTTGCTTTGCTTCAGGTTGCGAAACATTTGACCAAAGTTGTCGAATAATGTCGTAATCGGAATTAAATTCAGTATTTGGCAATATGTAGAAAATGTTTTGAAAAAACGAAAATTAAAATATAGCACATAAAATGCACCCCAAGCAATTCCTTCATTAAACATCGTGTTTCTTCCACCAACATTTCAAAATCGAATGGCAAAATATACACAAAGACATGTTGAAAAAAGTAATAAAGAAAAACCAACTAAATATCCCCGAATAACCACAAAATCCACAGAAATAAATGTAAAAAAATAAACAAATTCGTCAAAATCCCCACATCAGGCAACAAAGAAAAAAATTCACAAATGCGGCTAATAACCGAGACTAAATTGCATTAGCAACAACAACAACAACGACAACAATGACAACGACTCAAATGAAGTATCGGCAGAAATGCCACAGAGAGACGGAGGTCTAAAAATAGTTGCCAAAATTTTGAGCACCTCAACACGAGCGGCTGCGAAAATCTATGTTACTATGTTAAATGCCCGAAAGCCAGGCGGGGGAAGGAGCGAGGCGCCGAGGAGACGCAGGGGTCGCAGTGGTGGCGGCGCGAGGGAAGCGCGAGTGGGGCTCGAGCCGCCCCACGGCGGTAGACCGTGTTAATGCTGGCCAATTGGGGTTTGGCCGAAGACTAATTTGTGTTTGTTGCGTGCCAAGCACGGGCTGCGGATGCTCGCTGCCCACTTCTCAGGGAAATCCGTGGGGATCGCTTTATTTGAGAATTGGAATATTGTTTCTCTTCCAGAGAAAAGGTTTGCAAAATAAATTTTCATTTTTATTTCACCGAATTTCGAATCATCACAAAATATGGAGTATTTTTCTTCATGGGGCAACACTTTTTTTCAATTTTCACCTACCTGTATTGAGAATGACGGCTAGTAATCCCAGGGACCACAGCAGGACTCGGCCACGCTGCGGAGACATTTCAGCAGGATGCTCTGCGCACTGGGCTGCCCAAGTGGGAATCGGGATCCTTGGAAGGGAACGGAAAAAATCCAACGTTTCTTCGGTTTGGGGCCGGTTCGCAAATTGTTGTTGTTGCGCTGCGTATTACAAAACTTGGCCAAACACAGGCGCACACACACACACGCACAATGACGCACGCGAGCACGCGCAAATGGACAAACGGCCGTGGTCAGAGGCACGAAGATGAAAACGGTAACAAACCGAGCGACCGATGGCAACAACCGGGACGCCGTCGCCGACACGCGATTTGTTGTGGTTGTGGCTGTTGTTGGTGTTGCTTTTATTTTGATTTTCGCAATCTTTCCTCGTGTTTTCCACCGCAATTTCTTCTATCGCTGCCTTTCGATCGCGATCTGCTCCTTCTCTCGCCTGGTGCGCCGATGTTGTGGCTGCTTTTGGAAATATTTCTACTGGCTAGCGATGCCGAAGCCGATGTCGGCGGTGGATTTTCTTGGCTCGCGCGCCTCCAACTTTCTTTTTCCACACGCGTCGCTCTTGCAGCGGCGGCTCGAAGTCGTTCTGGGCAGGACGCGCTGGGGCCGGGACGCGGGCACTCGACGCAGGACTCGCTCGTCAACTCGCTCGGGCGGGGACGGGGGGAGGGCGTGGAAAATTTTCGCAAAAACGCCCGCAGCTCATGGAACTCGGATCAGCTGATCGGGTCCTGAATCCGGAATCTCTCGAATCGTGATCGCGTTGCGTTCGAACTCAAGTTTCGGGCTTCTGCAACATTTTTCTCTGCCTCGATGGAAAAACAAAAATCGGTTCCCGCAGCGAATTTCTTTTTCAATTGAAGTCAGTTGATTTTGTGCAAATTCGTTAAAAAATTGTTTTTTATTTTTTTAATTTTTGAAACTCTTCTTTTTTGATTTTTTTACTCCGTTAATTCGTTGCTTGAAGTTGAGTTTTGGTTTTGATCGAAATGGGAATTTTCGTTGGAATTTCTTGCTCGAACTGTTGATGTTGTTGTTGTGCCTTTTCAACCGCCAAGAAATTTAACGTTCGCTCCTCGTTCGGTGCGCCTCGCACGAGCACTTTGCTTGAACTGCGTTTGGCTAAACGCGTCGTCTTGGCTGGAACTTGAAAACGAAACTGAAACCGCTGAAATTGGTAACGGCGACTAAAAGCCAAGTTTAGGCGGCGACAACTCCAGCAACAACAAGCCCACGATCGGACGAAACGCGAAGACGGCTGCGTCGACGTCGGCGTCGGCGTCGCCAGCGTTCCAAGGTGCAGTCGGCTTTCTGTTGTTGTCGTTTGCAGACACACCATCGCGGCAACGGCAACAACAACAAAGCACAGCAAAGCACGGCCGCCGTGAGCACGAGCAGCGCTCGCCACTCACTTTTCGCGGTCTGCCACAGCGCCGCGGAGGCCAAGCCAGAGAGAGGGAGAGAGAGAAAGCGCGCTAAGAGAGCGAGACACACGCGGCGTGAGGAGAAGTCGTCGATGCCCAGCTTAAGAGAGTTTCGGACGAGCTTCTTTATCAGTCCGATAAAGAGGGGAAAAACAAAAAACAAAAAATGAAAACTCACAAAAAAATATGTAATACTTAAAAAAAATAAAAATTTATTTTTCATATTAATACTGTATTGTTAACGTTTTATTCCATTCTGGAATATAAAATAATACTCTAATATTAGCCTTCTTATTTTAAATATATTCTGCATGAATAATTTATTTTTATTCTACAAAAAATATTTTTTGTATTATTTTATTTTTATAGTAATAATTAATGTAATAAAATATTAATAATATATTTAAAACAAATTTTTTTCTTCAATTAAAAATTTTTTGATAGTTAATATTAGTTGTTTTTAGTATATTTTTGAAATAAAAATAATTATTTCTTTTTTTTTTTTGGTTTTTTGCTGGTTATTTTTTTCTGTATTTTATGGCTACAGAATATAATGTATATAGTAATATAAAAATTCAAAATACGAAGTTTCAAATTATTTTTTAATCGTATTATTTATATATACCTGTTATTATTCATATATGATACGCAAAATAATGCGGAAACCTAAACACAATGGACAAATGTACTTTTGGTTCCTTGAGTACTCCACTGATCCAACCTAATCTAATGATCCGACCATAGCTAACTGGGCCCATTCACGCCCATTGTGCTCGCGTTTCGATCCATCTCGCCTTCATCGGGGCTTCCGGTGTCTCGCTCCAACCACCCCGGCTCGACCACATCCTATGCCACCTGTGACCGAGCGACCGACCACTCGCCAGCACCTTGAAAGCCTTCGCCTTGGGCCGCGATGACTGGGAAATCGTTCGCCATCGCGGATCTGCTGAACTCGAGCACGAGCCTTTGCGAGCGCCGACGAGAGACCTCAGGAAAAGGCGGGCACGAGGGTCGTCGCAGAGACGGCTCGAGCGAGAGACCGAGATCGCGTGGCTCTGCTCGTTCGTCCTTCACGGGGGCAGGGAGCAAAATACAGTGCTTGATGGGTGGTGGGAGCCGGTGGATTGGAAGAGAGGGCGATCGAGATCCAAAGAGAGATCAAATCGATCGATAGAGGGATCAAGCCGATGCAAAGAGACGTCGCATTCGATCCAGAGAGAGTTCAAAATCGAGAAATCGAAATCGATCCATCGAGAGATCAATGGAGAACCCGAGAGTGCTCGAACAAGGCAAATTTATGGCCGGAACAGGTCGACTGGGGCCGACCAAGAGAGAGCCATCGAGATCGCGCGACGATGGATCGATCGAGAGATTGCTCAGGTGAAGCGCGGCCCTCGGTCGGGGAGGCTCGTAAGAGAAACGCGTTCTTCTCTTCTCCACTCCATTGAGCTTTCGCTCGGGCTTCTCTTTGGCTTGACTTGGCTTGCCTTGGCTTGGTCGGGAGCTTTTTATGGCCACAACGGTAACGTGTGTGCCGTTGACTCAGGCTGAAGAGAGGCCGAGCCGTGGGGCCAGGGAACGAATTTGCTTTTGTTTCTGTCTTTGCGTTTGCCTTTGCTTTGCCTGCTCTTCGTCTTGAGTCCATTCAGCAGCGGCCGTCGAACGAGTTCCGACGACGTCGCTCCTCGCAGAACCCGGTGCAGAAACTCGGCCGACAACAACAACAATGTCGTCGTCGTCGTCGTCGTCGCCTCTGCAACAAGTGAGAGTCTGACGATGTTGTTGTTGTGATTTGCTTTTGCGCTTTTGATTTCTTTGCCGACGTCGGCGTCGTCGAAGTCGTCGACAAGTCTTGGCGGTCGCGGGATTCGACGTAGGAGACAAGCCGTCAGCGCTGTTGTTGTTGTTATTGTCGTTTCAATTGTTGCAGTTCCAGCTGTTAGTGTTCAATTTGTTGTTGCTCTTGATGTTCTTGTTGTTTTTGTTGTTGTTGTTGTTGTTGCCTTGCAAGGTGGTTTCGCCGCCTGCTGCCGCTGCTGCTCGGGTTGGTTTTTCTTGCATTGCTCGTGGCGTTTGTTGTTGTATTACTAATGTTGTTGTTGTTGTTGTTGTTATTGTTGTATTTAGTATCTTGCGATTGTGAAATACTGTTACAGTTTTTCCATCTCTCTCCCTCTCGCTCTCTCTCTCGAGGCACCCTCAGTCGTTCCTGGCGCAGACGCCCGCGAGCTCGGGGCTCGTGTTTCCCCCAGGATCAGTTGTTATTGTTGTTGTTGACTTTAATATCGTTGCTACAGTTGTTGCAATGTTTATTCCAACTGTTGTTGTTGTCTTATGTCGCTGTTGCTGTGGATTGATCAGCAGTGCTTGTTGTTGCTTTTGGTGTTAGTTTTGCTCGTTCATGAGATTTTCTACGATTCGAGCGCCAAGCGGCACAGTGGGGCAAAATATGATCATCTCATCAGCGAACAAGGAATACGAAGACCTTTTTAAAATTTATTCAATTATTTTTGTTGGCGAATATTTCTATAAAAACCTTTGAGAACATTAGAATTTTGGCGGAATTTTCGCAGCCTTGAAGCGGCGCCATCAGCCCCAAAAACAACAACATTGTTATTGAGCGACTGATTGACCACCGCACGAACGGACGACCGACACCCTGGCCAACGGGGAGCGCAGACCAAAACGCCTTGGTCCGAAGAGGAAAAAAACAGATCCGCAGCGGCCCAATCAAGGCGTAATAAAAATGAGAAATGGCCACGATCCAGAGAGGGGCGCAGAGCGGAGAGGAGGGCGGGGCAGAGGGGAAGAAATGCGAGCAAATAAAATCACGGCAAATTAGCTAAACGCGGCTCAAAGCGAGGCGAAGGAGCCCGGCCCAGAGCCGCGTTTCGTTTAAGGCAACGCCGCATGGACGGGCCGCGCAAATCGGTCAGAACTGGGCCGCGAATTAGCCATGAATTAGCCACGACCACAATAGACAATCGAGGCTTGGACGTGTTAATCACAATCACAACAACAATAACAACAATAGCAATATCACCAATGACTCTTTTGTACCCAACAACAACGGCGAACGTTGAAACAATTTAGGCAAAATTTAGCGATTTCTTTCGCTCTTCTGGCCGCCGTTGCTGTTGATGTTGTTGTTGCTATTGTTGACGTTGTTGTTTTTGGTTGTGTTTTTCAGTATTTTTCACACGAACCCAAATCATTTCCATTCTCGGGGCTGGGGGGCCTCCGTGGGAGCCCGTTCCGTTCGCTCGGCCGCCCCACGCTTGAAATTCTTCGCACAGCCTTCGCTCGAGACGGAGCGAGCGGCCGAGAGAGAGTGGGAGAGAGATGGGGAGCGGAAGAGGTGGCTGAGAGACAGAGACGGCGAGACTGACGTCGGTTTACAGAGGGACGGACGGACGGAGCTCGGCAGGCGGATGGACAGTTGTCGACAAGGTTTTGCGCTCGTCGCCGCCGTCGCCGCCGCCGCCGCCTTCGCCTCGACTTTTTCTTCTCGTCTCGCGAGGCGAGTGGTCGAGACGTAATGGAGAAGGCAGGAACGTGGAGGAGGAGGCAGGGAGGAGGGGGGCGTTGTCATGTCACGTCCATAACAACAGCAGCTGCTCGACTTCTCGGCCCTCGGCCGACCCCTGGAGTCGAACGCGCCGCCGCCTCCCGCGACTCGCCCGCCCCAGTCGTCCTTGCCAACGCCTCCAGCGCCTCCAAATGACTCGGTCACGATTCTGCCCCCGCCGATCTCGCTCGTTGCAGGGGGGGGCGTCGGTTACGACTTCCTCGTGGCCCTCCTTCGCCTCCTCTCGCCCCCGCCCCTCCTCCGCCAGGCCGGCGGCTCTTGTTGTTGCCTTCGCCGAATTGTTGCAGTTCGATGTTTTTAATCTGTTTTCTTTATTTTTACTCGAGCTGCAATTAAAACCGGGCGAAGCGTGGAGCGGGGTTCGTGGGGCATCGGCCGTTTCGTAATTGAGAAATGAAATTGCGACCCCGCCCCCTCCTCTGCGCCGTTGACAAATTAGCGTGGTTCGCGTTGCCAAATGCGGGCAAATGTCGCTTAATGTGGAGCTAATGGCGGCTTTAATTGCTCGCAGGATCGACGTGGCCGGGCGAGCGCGGCTTCGAGATCTGATCGGCGCGCCAGATGACCCAGATTCAGACATGATACGAGAGAGACGGATTGACGCGGATCAGCAAGATTTGCATACGTCGCTCGAAGGTTGAGGGAAATTAGGGAAGCCGTAGGAATTGAAGGAAAATGGCAATGGCAGAAAAAGGCGATGAATGAATATTGTAATTATATTGAACACATCTGTAGATCATTGGGAAAGCCAAAAAACTGAAAAGGTTGAATATTTTTGTAAATTATTGCAAAGATGAAAAATATTTAAATACAGTTGTGACGAATTAAATGATGTTCCAAATCATAAACAATTTAAAAATAATGCAAATTAAAGCATTCCCTATATTCAACACGATATTAAATAATATTATAAAAAAATTATGTTGAAAATTGTCAAATGTTCCAACTCAAAATGATGCCTTCCATAGAGATTTCTTAAAAAATATCATATTAAACAATACCTCAAAAAACAATACAAACTAAAAAAAGCAAATCAAAAGTCCTTTAAAGTTAACATTTTAAATAATTCTTCAGATGATAAACGTATTTGAAAATAATGAAGATTAAGACGATATTTTAAATGAAATATTAAAGGCTTTATAAATGGAAAGTCATGCTAAAAATATGTGATCATAAATGATAAAAAATCTATTTAATGAAAATTATTCGACGATAATACTCTCTGAAAAGATTTCTTTGGAAATCGAAATAGTAATATTAAATTTCAATGAACTATTAAAGAAGTAAAAAATCTCATTGGCTTCAGATCGGTTGGATCAATCAAACCACTCATGCCTTGTGTTCTTTTAAACGCAGTCATTGACGCCGTTATTGTCCATTGATTTTTTCCGGAAGACCGAGATAGGCCAAAACCTCCGCTCTCTACCTTCACTACCTTTGACCTGAATACCCTATGTGTTGAACTCGACGCGAACGACGACTGACCTTTGCGACTGGCCACGGCTCCGGATCGAGACCCTTCACCACTCTCCAACCGCCACGGAAACCAATCGAACTCATCGCGAGGCGGATTTTCTCAAACTTTCAAAATCGGTGCCGCGCCCACCCGCCGTCGCCGCCTCCTCTTGCCGACTGACGGCGACCCGCCTTTCGATCGTTCGTCGGAACCGCGCTCCGAATCACGCGTTAATTGCAGTTCTCAGCTCGGGCCACAACAACAGCAACGGCAGCAACAGGCACAGCGTAAAAACATGGTCGAAACGGCCCCGAATTCCGGGCTCAAACGGATTGACGCACTTTTGGGCCGTCCGTCCGTCCGTCCGTCCGTCGGTCGCCCAATCAATCAGCGGCGACCGCAAAATCTGCACCCATTTCCACGACGACGCCCGGAGCCGCCCCTGGGACTGCGATTGACCTGTTCGGCATTTTCCATCTCCCTCTCCCTCTCTCTCTCTCTCCAACTCTCTACGCATTCCAGGCATTAGGAGTGGGGTTGTTGTTGTTGGTGTTATCTCGACTATTAATTGTTTTTGCTGGAATTATTGTAAGTAATGGAATTGGTTTCACTTTCAAATCGCCGGACGGCTTTGCGCATGGTTTTAGCCAAATTCGATGTCGCCATCGCTGTTTGGGGTTTCCACTCTCTGTGTTGTTGTTGCCACAAATTAAAAATCAATTAATTTTTTATCGCGACCGGCCGGCCGAAGTGTCGAGCTGTGAAACGACACCTCGACTTAGTGTCCGACACCCGACCCTCGTCGATCGCCATCTGGGCGAGGGCCCGGTCGAGTGGCCGAGCGGCAGTTGAAAAGTCGCGTTTGGGAATCGGCGAAGGGATTTTTGCCCTGATCTCTAAATGTTATTGAAAAGTCCTATGTTGAATTCTTTAATAAATATTTATAAATTGGCCATTGAACAAATCACTTGTGAGGGGGAAAAGCGAAAGAAAAGCGAACGAGCTGACAATCAGCTGTTAATCAGAAATCTCAGTGGGATCTCGCGGATATCATTGAAGACTCTTCCCACAAAGCTATTAAACTAATGAGGAGCCAAAGTAATAAAAAAACCAAAAAAAATATGGACAATTAGGCCAGCCTCGGTGGGAGTTCCTGGCGGTCAATATTGATAGCGAAGTAATGACTAATGGCTTAAAGAAGACATCGAGATCATCGGCATACCGTCCGTGATGACTCTATTTTCACGTATGGCTTATGTACGAGCAAACTATAATATATTTAAAAATCAAAGAAATCACGACGTGATTGACTCCAAGCAAATAAATGAAAAATAAAGTATCACAGAGCGCTATCATTGACAACGCCAAAAATAACAAAGGTATGGGAAGCGGTCTTGGAAGTGAATCGGCATTGGGTTTGGGGCATGAGAGCGAGAGAGAGAGACTCAAATCTATTGCTCGACTTGATTTCCATTGACAGGTGGTCGCGGTCGATCAATCGATCGATCAGCTCATTAGCCCAGAGATGAATGGAAATGATTTCAGTGATTAAACCATCATCCTTAGCAGTGAGAGACGAAGGAGAAGGAGAAAAAGTTATTGAGAGAGAGAGAGAGAGAGGGAGAGAGCTGCGACTTTGTGAATGAAAGGGAGTGAAGTGTTAAAATTAAAAGAAAATAAATTCAATTTAAATCTGGCCCTAGGGGTTGCCCATGGCATAGGGTTACCGACCGACCGAAGTCACCAAGTCACGAACAACAATAACAACAACAACAACAAGAACAACAGCGGCGACAACGCCAACATAAACGCAACGTAAATGCGATCATTAGGCGAATAAATTGAACCATTACAACAACGACAACAACAACGTCGATAATCATCATTGGTGCAAAAATTCGCACCACAATCGCGTATGGTTTTTTTCTTTTCTTTTCTTTTAAATAGTTGGCAAGGCCACCTGGCTCAGACGCCGTCGTCGCCAACGTCGCCGTCGCCGTCGCCCTGACCTCCGCCGGGGCTGCGAAGTGGAGCGTTCGAGCCGGGTTTCCATGGAAATGGCCGCCGTTCATTCGCAATTATTCGTATTTATTTTTTCAATTACTTCTCGCTCCCATTGAAAATTTTGAAATTTTTCAGCCCGTGGCTGCGTTGTGGAAGCCATGGGAACTTGCTCGAGCTTCTTGCAATTATCGGGGAATTTCGCGCAACTGAACGACTGAATTTTCGGCGTTAGCCTTTGGAACTTCTCTTCTGGCGATTTTAATTCGACTTCCTTCCGATCGACGGAGACCGGCCGAAGCAAGGTTTCTTCACAACTTGTCGTAGAGACTGTTTTCAATTTCCTACTTCCCCCAGCTTCCTGCACTGACTTTCTTCCAACAGCAAACTTTGGCCATATTATCGAATAAATTTTGTCACCCACCACTTCCCGCATTTCCATCCTCCCTCCCTTCACCACTCCCACCGTTCTTTGTCTCCCTGTCCATCACCTGTCCCTTGTGGCCACCACATGTGGTGAAAAGGCAAAGCTCAAAAATCAACAAGTCTTTGTTGTTGCTGCCGTTATCATGGCTACCATTCTTCATCTCCTTATTGTTGTTACAATTATTCACCGTGCTGTTGGCATGTTTTTGCTGTTATTGCTGTTTTTGTTAATGTTGTTTTTGTTGCTCGAAGACCGTTGTCTCACCCCACAATCGATTTCCAGCTCGATTTGAACCACTTCGGTGTTCAGCAGTTTCGTCCACGATTGCTCGAGCATTTTTTAAACGATTTCTTCTTTCGGCAGCTTCGCCCAACCACTTTGTGTTCGATCGTTTCCCTACCTTTGATTTTTTTATGGTTTTTTGATTATTTTATTACGATTCGCAGCGCACCCTGCGCTCGGCCCAAGGACGTTACAGCGGCAGCCGATCGGCGCCGGCCGACACCGACACCGAAACCGACCCCGCACGCCGAACCTTCTAATGCCTCATTATTGTCTCGCCCAAGTCGGTCCGAGCGCTTTAGCTCAACATTTTTTAATTAAGTTTTCAGCGTAAACGTAACAAATTCGCCGCGCTGACGATTAGGTTTCTTTCCCTCTCTTTGTTATTGTTACTGTTGTTGTTCAGGGGCCCCTCGTCGCTGTTGTGGTTGCCACCGCTGTGGTGGATGGAAATCGCCGCGGCCGCCGACTTGCGCGCACTCGACGGCCCCGCGGCTGCTCTGGCGCTGATTGGACGAAGGGCCGGACGCGGCACGCGGTACCAGAGGTCGGTGGGAGGGGGTCGACCTTGAGCAGCTGCTGCTGGGGAGGACCTGGAGGGCCCAAAATCCCACCCCAAGTCGGCGGCGAGATCGGAGCCTCGATTTCCGCCACCCAACACTCGTCGATGCCGGCCCTCCTTCCCTCGCTCGCCCCGAACGTCCCTCGTCCTTCGCCAGGTTTTGCTCCACCTGACCTCCCTGCGCCACCTTCTCGTCCCATCTCCGACCCCGACCCCGCCCAACGACCAGCGCATGCAAATGATGTCGAAGTCGAAGTCGCAGTCGATCGCTCGGACCATGCAGAGGTTTCGCAAGTGCTGGAGAATAATTAGGTTCTATTATTAAGATTAATTGTTACGGTGGTTGTTGTGGAGTCGACATGGTTTTGGGGTTGTTGCAATCGTCATTGTTGTTGTCCGACCTGATGTTGTTGCTGTTGTTATTGTATGAAGTCGTGGTTATTATTGAAATTTTAATTAAAACGTCTCGGATCATGCAAAGCCTCGAGTGAAAAGCGACGGCCATCGACAGGCTCGAGACGGAGCCCTCGGAGGAGGTTCTGCGACCGCCTCGGCTCAGTCGTCGGGCTCCACTGGGTCCGAGGGCGGGGGCGAGGGCGAGGGCGAGAGCTGCGAGGGGCCCCTGGAAAACGCGAGCGACTTGAGTGAATCGAACTCGACTGAACTGAATTGAAACGGACTTGACTGGATCACGTCGAGAGGGGCGGGCGGGGCGAGGCTGGGTCTGGGTTTCTCGAGCGGTGGCGCAAGAAGTCATTTACAACAACAACAACAACAACTATAACATCAATAGCATTGAGACCGATTTAAGGTGGAGCAAACGCTTTCAATGCCTTCATTTGTTCTTGTCTCTTTCTTTGTTGCACCCGCCATTGTTTTTGTGGCTTCGCTCGTGTTTTTTACATTATTTTTTTTTTTGTTGTTGCTTTTTTGTGTAATTTCTGCTTCCTTTAAGGTTCGATTTTAGAAATCTCGATTGTTGTTATTATTAATTGCACTATTGTAGTTTTAATTGCACAAACGCCATTTATAAAAGTCCATCGTTGGAGTTGTATTGTTGTTGTTGTTGTTGCTCTGACCTCTTGGCTTTTATCGGTGTCGGGTACTGGGGGAGGGGGTCCTGTGGTTGTTGTTGTTGTTGTTGTTATTGTTGTCGGTTGTATTTCAATCGCTCCTGGTCGCGTTCTTTGTTCCATTTCCACTGAACTTTCTGCATTCGATTTTGTTCTTCGGACCAATTCATTCCCGTCAGATCGGTGGGCTGATGTAGTTGTTGTTGTTGTTGTGTTTTTTTGTTGTTTTCGCCACCGTTGTGTAACAGTGTTTGCAGCTTTATTCATTAATTATTAATCTATTAAGTGGATGGCAGTCGCCGATCGGTCGCTCGCTTATTTCCATGCTGGTCCACGGGCCGCCTCCGTCCGACCCCTCCAACCGTCCTTCCGGCCCCTCCACCCTCCTTCCCCTTCCTTCCTGCCCCTCCCTCGACCTCCTCCGGCCCCTCCCACGCCACTCACTCGATCGCTCGCTCGCTCAACCGATTCCCACCTCGCCTGGGGAGGTCTCGAAGGTCAACCGGTTGCCGGACGGACTTTCGAGAGCCGCCGAAGGAGCGGCCGAGGGGTGAAAGGCAAGTGGGAGAGGGTGAAGGAGAGGGAGAGAGTGAGAGAGGGAGAGAGGGAGTGAGAGGAAGCTGGACTGGGCTCCGTCGACTGGCGTCGGTTCTGTCGGGTTCTCATCGGAGTTTCAGTTGCTGTTGTTGTGGTTGCTCTGGTTCCATAGCTTTCGATTGTTGTAATTACAGAATATAATTCAGTTGTTGTTTGCAGTTGATCTGGCGATTGTTGTTGCCATTTGTTGTTGTCATTTGCCCGCGAAGGTGTGACCGAGAGCCGGCCGGGCGGCCCGAAGAAGACGGAGTTGCAGTCGTTCTCGACTTCGACGCTCTCGGCCACGTTTCGTGGATTGAGTGGCAGCGGCTCTTGTTTTCGTTATTGTTGTTGTTGTTGTTACACTTCACCTCCAGAATCGCTTGGCGCCAAGAGATACCCAGAAACAACAACAAGAAGAACAACAAAAGAACATTTGATTGATTTGCAGTTCGGCTTTTAGTTGTTGTATTTGTTTTGTTTTTGGGTTTTTTGTTTTTTTGGTTTGAAGGCGTTGCCAATCGCGCATGGCGGATTTTAGAATGTTGCAACAACAACAATAGCAACATCAAGAACAAGAGCTAAAAGCACTTCACAGGTCGCCGGGGCTGCAAAACGGATGTCGAGCGAGCTTCGAGTGCAACGTTTCGAACTGCGGAGGCAATGAGTTGTTGTTGTGGTTGTTGTTGTTGTGGTCGTTGTTCAAGTTGTTGTTCTAGTTATTGTTCTGTCTCTTTCTGTTGCGTTTCTGGCTACAGTGGAAGTTTTTTCTTTATTCAAAAGCAATATCGAAATCAGTTTCATTGAACTGGAGAATTGAAGAATAACTTCGACAAAATTTTATGATAATTTTACGTAATTCAGAGAAATACTGAAAACTAATCGTCTCGGATTTAGGAAAATATAATATATTTTTCGAAAATGTTCAATTGACATCTTATTTCCTTTAAATCCAGTCACTTGAGCCCCTCGAAATCGTTTCCTTTCGTCCACCTCACGTGGCTTCCTTCCATTCTTCGGGCCTCGCCTTCGAAGATCGAACTCGAAATCGCCCAAATGCCGTTGGACTCCGACGCCGACCCCGACCCCGACTCCGACTCCGACTTGGTTTCGAAATTCACCTCAGGGCCATTCCGGAGTCGGAAACAATGGACGCAAACTTTTATTGGCCACTTTAATTGAGATCGAAATAAAGGCGATTTGAGTTCCGTCTTGCGTGTTCCGTTGTTGTTGTCGGTGTCATTGGTATTAGCGATTGTTGTCGGCAGTATTATGTCGTTGTCGTTGTCGTTGTTGTTGTTGTTGTTGTTGCTATTGCACCTCACGACCAAACCCACCACCGCGGCCGAGCAGAACCGACCGCTGAACCCAGCGCCCGACGACGCCCTCGGCAGCCGCTCGAACGACCTTCGCCAGACCTTTCCGTTAGTCACCGTCGCCACCCCCCCCCCCCCTCGGCCGGAGCAGTTGCAGCAACAGCTGGATTTCGACGACTGGAACCAGCGACAACAACCACGGCGGCAGTGCCGATTACAACAACTACGATGAAACATTGTATTAATTTTAAATTAAGCATATCCGATCATGTGTTGCTGGCGTTGTTGTCGTTGTTGCTGCTGCTGGTTTATTAGGCGATTTTGCTCCATTTTGAATGCATTTCATTTGATGGCCGCAACGTGGACTCCATTGTTATTGCTGTTGTTGCCAATGTTGTTGTTGTTGTTGTTGTTGTTGTGGCTGCCGTTTGTGTCTTCTCATTGTGGTCTCCGGTTATTTATTTTTTTATTGTTGGGGCTTTTCTGTGTGTAATTGTGTCGTTGTTGTCGTCTAATTGAATTTAAGCCGAAAAAATTACCTTCGATTTTTGGGTTTTTCGGCTGATTTTTCGTGTGGACTTTTCAACAATTTTTTCCAAATTGCATCATTTTAGGTTTTTCCTTTTGTATTTTCTCTCTTCAGCCATGGCGACAAACATTAGATTTGTAAAATCTGGTAAAATTTTATGTTCTATATATCCTAGATTATGAAAAAAAATACTAAATTTCATTTCACTTAAAACTTCACTCCATTTCCGCTCTGCTCTTTTTATTTTTCTGCAACATTTTTAAAATTTGAATTCGGTAATTTTGCTCAATTTTATTTTTTGTTTTGTTCAAGTTTTAAAATTTTTTTTTTCAATATTTTGTATTACTTTTCAATATTTTTACGTTTGTTTTTATTGCTTTTATTTTATTATTTTTTTTTTCTCACTGGTTTGCCTTGCCGCGCCCCGTGTTGTTGACCACAAGTGAAGGCGCGAGAGCAGGCGGTCACGATTTTCTCGACTCGCCGCCAACAGGTGGCAACGCCGTGGTGAAGACAACAGTTTCGTGCCACTGGCGCCGGAGTCCAACCCACAGAGGAAATCGATCGCAGACAACTGATCGAAATCAACTGATCGCGAGATCCCTGAATCACAGTTATTAAGTCAATCATTGTGAATTATAATTATTTTCTCAAATTATTTGTATTAAATCGCTATTCTTAAATGATTTGTATCGAATTGTTATTTTTAAATAATTTCCATTACACTATTATTCCTAAATCCTTATTATAACTTATTTGTGTTGAAGTGTTTTTGAAATTATTGTCTCAAATTTGGGTTCTCATATTATTTTTATTTGCAATTACTATGTTAATCTATTAACACTGAATTATTATTCTTAGATTATTTTTATGAAATTACTATTTGTGTCAAATTATTATTCCAAATTCTTTATTCCTGAATTATTTTTGTAAACAAATTAAAGTCACTGTCTTAAATTTGTATTCTTTAATTATTTGTATCAGGAATGTTTTACTAAATTATTGCTATTGAATTATTATTCTATGTTTGTATTAAATTAATCTTCTTAAATTATTTCTCTCATATTATTTGTATTAAGTACTGGTATAAAAATATTAGTCTGAAAAGATTTGAATTAGATTATTATTCTGAATTAATTTTTATTAAATTACATTTATGAAGTTATTATTTCTAAATGAAATGAATAATATTCAGAGGCTTGCTGACGTTTTAATTAAATGTATGATTAATGATATCCTCGTTGAAAAGGCTGCCAGATCGAGGAATTATTTTTTGTCACCGTTTCCTGTTGTTGTTGCTGCGCGCTTTGCCACGGCTTTTGCCCGACTTCTTCACGATAATTAAGGCGAACATTGGAACGATTATCACACGTTGTTGTTGTTGCTGTTGTTATTGTTGCTGTAATTCCAATAATCCACGTACTCCCGTCGTTGTCGTACTAATTGTTATTGTAATTACGATCGACTTGTTCGATTCTTGTCCGCGCCGGCGACGGCGTCTCAAGAGCCAAGAGCCAAGAGCGAGGGGGACAGAGAAGAGGGGGGAGAGGTGTTGGAGCGACAGAGACGGCGCTGGAAGTTGTAATTATTTCATTGATTTGCATGTCCGGCTTCTGCCGCTGGCCGGTGGTCGGGCGCAAACGTGGCTCTGGCTCTGGCGCTGGCGACGCGGCCGACAAGTGCAGGATCAAGAACAGGTCTGTCTTATCGGCGCACTCTGCCCCGGGGCTGGGTCGATACAGGGTGCCTCGTTGCGAAATGTGAACTTCGTTAATTCAAAATCTAAACGCTTCGGAATCCTCTGGGCCCGGTTCACCCGGTGTCCAGTTCTCGAAATTGGCCACGCTTCGATTTGTTCTCCGTCGGGTGTCGCAATAAAAGCCGCAGCAACAACAACAACAGCAACAACAACAACAGCAATAACAACAACAGCAACACCATCATCTGGTGAACAAGTCAGAAGCAACGCCTTGGGCAGAAAACGAAACGAATCGAAACCGGACCCAGAAACTTTTCGTCTCGTTCTTCAGATTTTTTGCCATCGGTCAATTGATTTCAGTTTTTTCAACAACATTCGATAATTATTTTTGTTTCTTATCGAAAAAAATATATTTGCCGAAAAATATATTATCAATAATAACGAAGCAAAAACCCATTTCAAGGCTTTTCAATACACAATTGAACAAAATTTCGGGGTCCCAAGGTTTGATTTCGACAGGATCTGCAGTGGAGTGACTAATAAATTATAATAAAATAATAAATAATTAACTGGCTACAATTTTTTCATTTACTACTTTCTATATAGCACAAAACTAAACGAAATTTGAATAATATTTTAACATTTCTTGCTTGCACTTTTTTGTTTTTTTGCCTCAATCACCTTCCGGATCCATGACTTCATTCGGCTACACCATTTAAAATTCCTCCCGCAGAGATTGAAGTTCAAGAAATCGATAAAAATTCAATTAAAGGAGAGCAATTATATGTCAGGGTTTCGATTCCGAAGGGAAAAATAGAAAACAAACAGGCGGAAGGGAAACAACAAATGCGAATCGATTTAAAGATCATGATCTGAGGAGGGGGCGAGCGAGACGGAAGACAAAGAAGTGAAATGGAAACATTATAAATGTTGAAAATCTCACCAAAGAGATCAGAGAAGTTTTACATTGTTGATGTTGTCTGAGTTGTTGTTACAATTTGTTATTTTAATCGAAGTTTTTTCCACAGTTTGTTTGCTGCTGTGTTGTTCTTGTTGTTGTTGCTCTGGTTACCCAACAGTCGCAAACGGACGCGTTGTGCAACCGGCCACGAGCCCCGGACCCGGCCCACATTTATTGACCAACAACAACAATCACCCTACCAACAAACGGCAAAAAGAAATCATTTTTATTGGCTTTTTATTGGATGAACTTCGGCTGAAACTTCGGGGCATCGGAGGGCGAGGATCTCGAACTGTAACGGTAACGGTAATGGCGAGGGCCGGCGGGAGGGGCGTGGCGGGCGGGAGGGCGGCGCGGAGGACGCGGGGGTTCGGGGAAGACGCTGGAGGGATCGAGTTCGCCCGTCGATCCACCGACTGTCCTCGCATGGCGTCGGGGGTTCGGAGGAAGGTGCAAAGGATCGAGACGGATAGGGAGAAGGGCGGAGGAGGGACGGAAGGTGAGAGGGAAAAGGTGTGAGAAGGAGAGAGGGGGAGGGTGAGAGCGAGAGCGCGTGCGAAGGAGTCGGAGAAGGCGAGAAAGATCGACACCGGAAGGCGTCCGGCCCTCCGTCTCTCCGTCCGTGGAGCTGTGGCCGCGGCACCGGTCGGTGCGAGGCTCGAAGATCGGGGAACCGGGGTTGGGGGTGGGTCCGCGGCGAAGGCTGAAGGTGAGAGGAAACGCGAGCAACGGCCCGCGTCCGACCCGATCCGACCACGGCCACGCCCCTGGCAATTCATTGTTGCCGCTTGCACAACTCGGCTTTGATGGCAACTGCAATGTTAGGCACTTCTTATGGGTTCTCGTTTTGGCCATTGCTATGTGAGTGGCTTCGTGGCTCAGAATCCAGTTGGCCACGCCTGCAGGGCACTCCGGAGCACGAACAAATTTCCTGCTGCTTTTTCTATTTCATTTCGCCCTCCTTTCATTGCCCTGTCGTCCACAATCGCCGTCTGTCGTCCTCTCCTCAGGTCGCGCTGTCTTCCTGTCCCTCCCCGTGCCCCCCCCCCCCTCCATCCCTCTCTCTCGTTCGTCGGCGCCTGCTTCAAAGGCCTCGTTGCCGCGACTCCCACAACGACCTGCGGAACAGCATCAGAAACGGGCAACGGCACCCACAATAGCAACATTTAAAACAACCACAGCAGCATTTTGAACAACAACAACAACAAGGCCCACAATGACAACCGCAACAGCGACAACAACATCGACAACAACAACAACAGCATTCTCCGTCAACATTCGCTCCAAATTCGTGACACTTTCGGCAGCCAAAAGGAGCAAATGATTAATTCTGCCTTTCGAATCGTTGCATAAAAGTAAAGGAGAGCGAGGCAGAGCAGGAGACCATGAGAGAGACTGAGAGAGAGAGAGAGAGAGGCAGGCGAAGGAACTGAGTGTGAGGGGGAGAGGGAGAAGGAAACCGAGACGACGACAACCACCGCAGCAGCAAGTGAGAGAAAAAATCGAGAAACGAGAATCGAAACAATGGAATTAATCGAAGGAAGGACGTCTGATGGTCATTCGGTTGTTGGTGTTTTTGTTGTTGTGTTTGCTGTTGTTATTGCTGTTGTTATTGTTGTTGTTATTGCTGTTGTTATTGCTGTTGTTATTGCTGTTGTTATTGCTGTTGTTATCCCTATTATTCACATGTTTCTTGTTCCTGTCGTCGGAATTTTTACTGCTGGCCATTGTTTTGAGAGGAGTTGCTGACGTTGTTGGCGCAGTTGAATGAGTTGTAGTTGGAGTTGTTGGTGTTGATTTTATTTTGTTTTTTTTTTTTTTTTTTTTGTTTCTAGTTTATTCTTGCTCCCTTCTTTGTTCCTTCCCCCTAGATGCCACCTTCTTCGAACCTCCTTGTCCCAGCTTCCGCCAGCCCCGGTACAACATGGAAACCTTGCTACAACTCCATTAATTGCGGCCTAGTCGATCGCCTTCAGAGGCGAAACCGACCCGGACAATCTCTTTCCCACGCCCCCTCAGTGGGGAGTCTCGAATAATCGCAAACAAGACGTGAGAAATACGGGAAGAAAGAGTCGGAACAGGACGAAAATCTTTGGCTTTGAACAAGGCCAACAGAGCCCTCGTTGCCGGGGTTTGTGGAAGGGGTTTGACAATTGTTTTTGGAACATATAAGAATCTCCCAGGCTCGAGCCAAAGCCCGGCCCGGACCACCCATCGACATCGGCCGCAATTAGCTCGGCCCTCGGTTCGTCCATCCACCAAGCGAACGATCGACGGGCCGATCGAGCGATAGGTCGATCGATCGATCGGCCGATCGGCGGACGATCGCGGATCGATTAATCATCGCTGTGCGAAAACTCAGAACGGCGGACCTAAACGCGGTCTAATTAAAGGTTGTCCAAGAGGCCGATGATGGCAACAACAACAATCGCAACAGCCACGGCGTCGGCAACGACGCACGAGCGACCTCGACATAATTTTTGGGAGCCGATGTTGTTATGCTATTGCTGTTGTTGTTGTTGTTGTTGTTGTTGTTGTCGTGAGGCCGGCACCAAATGGCCGGGAGGCATGTTAATTATAGATGAAAATCGGAGCGCGAGATTTCGGTACCGATTAATTAAATGAAGTGCGACACTAGCAGAAACAACAACAACAACAACAACAAGATCAACAGCAACAACAACAATAACAGCAACAGCAACAACCAAAACAGAGTGACCAACAATAATGACATTAAAAAGGCACGAAGGAGAAAAGAGACAGAAACCATGACAACAACAACAACAACAAAAACAACAACAGTGCCAGTAACAATAGGCGAACATAATTCAATGACAATAACAAAAACAATTTGGGAGCAACAACGACAGCAATTGGGGAACAACAACAACGACAAAAACACTTTGTCTTCGAAAATCTTCAAAGTCTTCAAAAATATGAGAACTCCAGCAATTACCAGAATTTGGGCCTCTGAATGGAGAAAACCAAACCAAACCAAACCGAGAGGGAAGCGGGAGGAAAACGAGGAGGAGGAGAAGAAAAACAGGGCGTGGCCCGCCGTGGGGCGTTTTGGGCAATTAACAGGCGACTTTTTTCATTTTCTGCCTCGTGTCCTCAAGTGGACGAGCCCAGATTCCAAGCGATTGCGGAGCCCGGGGAGAGGAGGAAAAATGCAGATTTTATTATCGTGGGCAATTAGAGGTCTATTAAGCGACAACGACAACAACAACAACAACAACAAGAGCAACAGCAACAGCGATGACAATAATCAAAACAATCGTAAAAATAATAACGACATTAGCGCATAATCAACGATGCTGACTCCAGCAGCAACAACGCGGCGAAGTGATGACAACAACAAGAATAACAATAGCGACGGCAACAACAAAGATGACAGCATTAATAAAAACGACAACAATGCCAACAACGACAAAACGACAATAACAACGACAATGGGCATCGCTTTCAATGATGAGAAGCAAGACGTCGTCACAGCCCATTGTCGGAGCGTCGGTTGGCAACGCGACGCGGCTTGCGAAAGGCCAACACTCGCCTCGGGAGGTGCCACATTTTCGCAAAATGTCCCAAACTTGCTTCGTGGCCAATTAAAGCATTATTAAAACGTAACATCGACATTAAAGAGCCAAATGAAACCCAAGAAAAATGACTTCGAATTAAAAGAAATGCACATAAGATTTAAAAAAGAACACATATGTCAAAACATAACAGTTAGGGTGAAAAAACAAAAAAAAAATCAATAAAAATGTTCACCAAATCTTGCACTAAAAGCGGAGAAACACGCGTGAAGTTGCAGAAACTCGGCGAGAAGTTTCGGCCATCGACGGGCGTCGCCGGCCTCCGCTTTGACACTCCGGCTGTCACGTTGACGTGCCGCCTGTCAGAGCCGACTCCTGACCCCGGCGCTCGGGTCGATCATTAAAGGCACTTCGCATAAGGCCTGAGACCAGTCTGTTGCTGGTGCTACTGCGCTGCTGCTGGGTGGCTTGAAGTGTCTTGGAAATGTCGCCGCCGACAGCTGATAAATGATTTATGTGTCTCGCGAGCAGCCTGTGGAACACGCGCTTGCGCCTTACGTCATGTCCGCGATTGTCCTCGGCGACAAATTTCGCCGCAGAACAATAAAAAATTGCGCTTGCTCAAAGTAACCAAATTGCTTCACTTCTCCATTGCACAACTCCCGGGTGGTTTCGCAGGGCGTCGCCCGGAGACGACGGCACGGCGATGGGGACGGGCGCGATCTGGCAACGCTCGTTCCGCCGGCCCGCCCTGCTGTGATCGCATCTGCCTGGGCTGTTGTTTCGCTTTTGTGTCTTCTCGGCCGCGTGCCACAACTTGATCTCTCACCTCGAGCTCGCTCGCGGTCCCCCGATCGCGCTATGGGTCGATCGATCGCTTGTCGATGCCTCGATCCTCCCCGATCGCTGGGCGATAAGCCGTTCCTTATGATTTCTGCTGCCCTCGCCAATCGTGGGCGCGTCAGGCGATGGCGTCTGCCGTGCTTTTGCCAAAGTTCACCCGACGCTGCCGAGTGGACTGGATGTGATGGCAGAGATTTCCTGGGTTCTCTTTTTCAGAAATTGATTTGAAGGGACATGCGGAGGGATTTTGCCGGACTCTTCCCTTCTGACTCCCAGGAACTCCATGAAATCCTAAGCAAATGGAATCCAAACCGATGGAATATTTTCAAGAACACTTCTAGCGATTGTCCTTCCTTGCTGAGAGCCATCTTACATTAAATGTGAAGCCAAATTTCAATGCCTAACCTCAGGTGAATTGGCCAGAAAACTTGGCTGCATCCACCACTCGGCCGCCCTTCCCTTTTCGCCGGCTCTCCATTACATATTTTTCTAAGGCTCGCTCGCAAAAACCCACCCGACTTCCTTTTCGGCGCCAACTCCCAAAACAGGGCCCAGCACGCTCTGACTCCGTGACTCAGACTCCGAACCGATCCGATCCGATTCGATCTGGTCGGGACATGTAGATGGTCAAAACAAGATCAGTTGAGCTTAAGTTGGGCTTGAGTTTAATCTTTAAGAATCGAGAAAAATATAGAAAATTACGCCAAGAATAAGAATCGAGTCGAGGTCTGGCCCGAGCTCCGAATCGCAGTCAAATTCGGCCGCGGCGATCGTTTGCAGCAACAGTTGCAGGGAAGACAAGAGTAGCAACAATAATGAAAGACAGGAAAAATAACAAACATATAACAAAAATACAATAAAAAAATGTGGAACAAAAATGTGGCAAAAAATCACAAAAATACGCCAAGCCATAACAATAACGAAAAATTCAAAAACAACAACAACAACCACTAAACCCACTACAACAACTGCGAAAGTCACCGCCGCGGCGCGCCCTGAAAATGACAAAAACGACGGCGGCGGCGGCGATGGCGACGCCAACCTCCCTTCTAAGGCGCCGACGCCCGCCCCGCCCCCCGCCCCCCCGCGGTCCGCGCCTGGCGGACCCACCCACGGAGCTCGCGGTGACCCCATGCCGAAAAGTCGGGCAGCGGCGCACGAGGCGCGCTCGAGGGCGTCGCACGATCGGCCACGTCGAGACGCCGGGCGGGATGCTGTTGTTGTTGTTGTTGTTGCTGACAGTGGAAAGGCTAGAAGGCCCGTTACCACATTGTCATTGTTGTTGTTGTTGTTGTTGTTGTCCCCGCCATTGCTATTGTTATTGCCATTGCTGCTGTTTCTGCCGTGCTCGTGGGCTCGTCGCAGGTTGCGATCGCGTCCTAGTTCCACGTACGGCCGCCTGCCGCCGCCCGCTGAGTCAGTGGCTCGACCGGAATCCGGCGAAAACACAAAACATTTTTTTTTGTTTACCTCCGAGTTTTCCCGCCTGGTTTCCATCGGTCGTCAATGAATTATTCATCGGTTTTATCCTTGATTTGCCTCTGTTCTCGTCGCCTCGATCTGCAAGTCGTTGGCAACGATTTGTCATCGTCGTCGTCGTCGTCGTCGTCGCTGACAGATGTCGTCGTCGGATGCATGAGTGTTGGGAAATTTCTGTCTATTTCCCGAACATTCATACTAAACACATAACTGTAAATTGAATTTTAATATTTTTTTTTATTTTTTTTTTTGTATTTCGAACCACAGTTATGTTATCTGGGAATTGTAAAAATATTGACGTTTGGACAATAAAATGTAAACATTCGTAATATATTTAATGTATTTAGTTAATAATTTTTCATTAAAATAATTCAGTATCAAAATCAAAGTATGATCATGCTAATTTGAGAAGGATTCTATTCGTTGTTCTCTGACGAAGAGTTATAGAAAATTTAATTTTAAAAGTTAAAGAGAGTTGATGATTGGCTTAAAGAATTCAAAATCTCTTAAAACACACTTAATTTTTTTCATTTTCATTAGGCTAAATGTAAATGGAAGTGTTGAATTTTTAACTCCGAAATTTTATTCAAATGCCAGCAATTTGAAAATGTAAATTATTTCTTCAAATTACAATAACTTGTAGCATTTTCCGTCCGCTCACTGAAAATTCCTTCGTTGTCGTTTCCGACTCCTCCACGGAGTCGGCGATTTTTCGTTGCATACGCGCCAGGGGCGGCCGGCGGGCGGGGCCTGGGACGCTGCATACTTTTGGGCTCGACTGGATTCAGTTGCACCGGTTGCTGTTGCTTTGCGTTTTTGCCACTCCCGGCCGAATGCTTTGAAATGCAGGCGTCAGCACGGCGGTAGCAACTACAACAACAACGCGAAGCGACGCGAAAACAAGATCTGCAACAATTACAACAACCACGTGAAGCGATATGAAAATGAAAAAGAAAACGAAGAGAAAACGAGACAAGAGCAGAAAAGTGGGAAATTTATTTGCGAACTTCGCGTGAGTGTGGGTGAGTGTGAGTGTGAGTGTGTGAGACTGCGTCATGTCGTCGTATCTATGAGGAGGCTTTTACATACATATACGTATACCTATATATATATAGATACCATTTGCTCGAGTGTATTTGTGTCGAGTGTTGAACTCGCATCTGTGCGCTCTTTATCGACAGCCGAAGACAAGCGAAGTACGTGTGTGAGGGCCTGCGAATGTTCGTATCCATGGGATGCAACCGTCTGCGTCGTTTTGCATCTGCGAAACTGGAGGCGAACCTGCGGGAGCGGAGCGAGTGCGATGTATCCAGTAATGTATCTAGAACATGCACACATATCTGTGTATCCGTGGTTTTTCTCCCATTGCGTTGCAGCCAACGCTTCTATGGCAACGATCCTGCATCTGCACGGCCGTATCTGCTGAATGCGACCTTTTCCCGATCCCATTCGTCGCCCTCGCCAACATTTACAACGACAAAAAGTAAGGAACAACCAAATTCGGACCCCGAATTCCCCCAGTCGCTGGAGGGTGTTGGCATATCTGCCAGATACAGACGCATCCGCGTATCTATGCATCTGTGAAGCTGTGTGTCGGCAACAACAACAACAACAACAACAACAACGTGCATGCGGATTTGTCGAGTCGCTGCAGCCCACGCATGGAATTCGGCATCGCCCTCCCCCTCTCGCCCATCTCTCCCTCTCTCAACCCCCCCCCCCCCGCTGTCTCCCCGCCCGCGTGTGCACCTGAGGCCTCCTGCTGCACCCGGCCGGACCCCGAGCTGTGATCGAAGCGAACTCGGAGCGGCCGACGAGTGCGGCTCCTGGGCCGTGATTGCATCTGTGTGTCCTGGAAGGCCTCCTCTGTCTGAAGGATTCTCCTTGCCTCTGCCTCCATGTCCGTGTGCGTGTCCATGTCCATGGCCGTGAATGGGGCCGTGGGGACTTCGCCGAACCGTTTTCTCTCCATGCACGTACTCGGCTGTAACTGTGGGCGTTCCGCTTGTGTGTGTGCGCGTTTGCGTCGCCGTGGCACGGCAGCGGCCCACGTCCGGTCAGGCGACGGTCCGGGTGCAGGACCTTCCAAGGATCTGTCGCTCACCCGCTCTCTCTCTCTCTCTCTCTCTCTCTCTCTCTCTCTCTCTCTCTCTCTCGCTCCGTGTTTATCTCTGTCCTTTTCTGGGCCGCCCGCTCTCCGTCGCCCTTCCCTCCAACCTTCCCTCCCTACCTTCCTCCCTTCGATTCCTGCCTTTCATCTCGCTCTCCCTCCGTCCCTCCACCAACCCTTCTTCCCTCCCCCCTCCCCCCTTTCCGCCGCCTCTCCCTCGGCCTTCCCCGCTCCCTCGTCCTGCCCCCGGCCCAGGCCCAGGCCCAGCACCGCCTGCACCTGTGTGGGTGCCCGAGTCTTCACGAGGGTTTCCCTCGGTGCCCGGCTGTGTGACTGTGGGTGTGTCCTGTCCGTGCTCCGGTGTGCGTGTGCCTGCGTGTGCGTGTGTGTGTTTGAGTGACTCGTGGCTACGGCGTGTCCGCGTGTGGGTGCGCGACACATCCGCAGAGCCAACACGCGCTCATCCGGGCCCAGACACGCAGGGCCCCGACGTCACCCGGGCCTCACCCACTCCCACACACACACCCACACCCACAGCCACACCCCCACCCTCACACGACGCACCCACACACGCCCACACACGCTCACGCACGCTGCTCGCGCGCCCACGCGACGTCGGTCGCTCGCTCGCTCGCCCTGTGTGGGTGGGTGGAGTGTGCGTGTGTGCGCGTGTGTGTGTCTTCACGAGAAGTCTTCATTCGTTGTTGTTGTTGTTGTTGTTGTTGTCGTCGTGGCTGCTGCTGCTGCTGTTTTTGTTCCTGTTCTTGCCGTTTTCACTGCTTTCGTTGCTCTTGCTGTTGTTCTCCGCAGTTGGTGCTGCTCGATGCTGTTGTTGTTTTTGTTGCTCTTGCTGTTGTTGTTTTTCTCTGTGAATACATGTGCTATCAGTTGTCGTTGTTGTTGCTGTTGTTGCTTTCTGCCACATGCCAAGGAAAATAAAAGAAGCGAACGACGCCAAAACGCAACCGACCCTGAGGCGATTTTTCGAGCGAGCTCGGAGGGACGCCTGAGTGAGCGGGCGAGTGTGAGTGAGAGGAAGAGAGTGCGAGTGCGAGTGTGAGTGTGAGGGCGTCGGAGTGGTGTGAGTGTGTGCATGCGTGTGGCTGGCGAGGTTGGGTCGCGGTGTGCGTTTCGTGGAGTCGTCGACGGCGGCGGGCGAGGTCGGTGCTTTGGGGTGGTGACGTGGCATGAAAGCGTGGGTGCGAGTGTGTGTGTGTGTGTGGGTGTGTGTCGAAATCGCGAACTCGCCCACGCACGCTCGACTGGAGAAAGAGACGGGGAGAGGCGAGGCCCAGTCGCAACCCGAGACCGTCACAAAAAACGGAGACAGAAGCAAAGGGGGCCGAAAAACGGGGACGAAACACAGGGACAGCAACAAAGCCAAAACGAGAAAGAAGAGAAAAAAGAGAGACGAAAACAGGCTTAAAAAACAGGACGGCAAATGGGGCGAAGCAAGACAAAAAATCATAGACATCATCATGGGAAGCGAGACGGAGCCGGCAACAAGCAACAAAGAGGGCGACAGAGAAAATGAGACGAGAAGGCGACCGAGAGAGGGAGACAGAAGACAACAACAACAACAACAACAAGGATCAGGTTTTTGGCCTCACTTCGGAAACGCGGGGATTCTTGGGAAAATTTCGCGGTTCGACGAAATTCGGAAATCACAGAAAAATTAAACAAATAAAAGTAAAAAGTGAAAACAAATAAAAAAAATTAATTTCAAAAATAAAAATTCCATATTTGGAACGTTTTTTCAAGCGCACCTACACTCGATTTTAAATAGAATTTTCTAATTTATATTTTTTATTTTTTTCCAAAAATGCATTTCATCGAGTGCTCATTTCGCCATCATTTCCATCAATAGTTGCCTCGAATTCCTGGTGGCCAATTTTCGTTTATTAATACACGTTGTTTCTATTGCAATTGTTGTTGCTGTTGCTGTTGTTGTGGTTGTTGTTGTCATTTTCGCTTTCCCGCCCTCCGCGCGGCGGCGGGTTACGTAAAAATAGCTTTGAAGCAAAAGCTCCGGCGCTCCCGCACCCACACCAGCGCACGGCACGCGCTCTCCCACGCACACCGACACGCCGCGGCCCCTCGGCCCCTCTCGTGCTCGCCGCCGCTCCCGCGATCTCGCCGACCCTCTCGATCTCCCTCTCTCCAGCTCCTGTCCCTCCCTCGCCCGCTTCCGCTCACGCACACCAACACACCGCTCTTCTTCTTCGTCGTCGTCTTCGCCGCGCTCTCGCGTGCCTTCGCTTCCTGCCGCCATCGTCGGGCGCTGCGCCTGTGTTGGTGTCGCTGAATTGCAGCGCATTCAGCGCGCTCGCCCCCCTCTCTCTCGCTCACCCTCTCTCCCGCCATCACTCGTCGTCGTCGCGCTCTCTCGTTCTCGCTGTCGCTGTCGCTGTCGCTCTCGATTTCCCTGGCCCGAATCTCGCTCTCTCTCTCCATGATTTCGTTCGCTTCTCGCGTCACGCACACAGCGGCGGCGACTGTGTTCACTCGCACACACACGCACACGTGCACACAGCGCGAGCGTCTGTTGCCAGGCGACCGACGGCAAACACGCAAACACACACGCACACACACACAGACGCAGACGCAGCCACAGCCACAGACAAACTCCGCCGCTGCCTGACGCACACATTGACGGCGGCGTCTCGCCCTCACGCACACCCCGGCGCATTCACGCGGAGGCTCGCTTCCACTCACTCGCACCGACAGAGCGGCGAAAACAACAACAACAACAAAAAACAACAACAACAACAACAGCGAAGAGTACAACAACAGCACGGCCACAACTGCAAGAAAAACCACGCCAAGAGCAACAAAACCCAGGCCAGGGCAACAAAAACGGCTGCAGCAACAACAACAAAAGCAACAACAACAACAGCCCGAGCAACAAAAACAGCGCGGAGTGCAAAAACAACAAACTCAACAACAACAACCAGAACGTCGACGACGTCGTTCGCTCCCTCTTCCCTCGCTCGCTCCCTCCCTCCCCGCTCTCATAATCCCTATTTATTTTTTCTTTCACTTTTCGCGGCAACCACCGACTCTCCCTCTCCCTCTCCCTCTCCTCGTCTGCCTTCTCTTTCTGTTGCACCCTCGCACCGTCGCCGCACGCGCGTTCAACCCTCGTTCGGCGAAGGTGGTCGAGAGCCAGCAGACAGGACGACGCAGGATGCGAGGGTGCGACAGGGCCACGCACAATGCGAAACAGAGAGGGAGGGACGGGTGGCCGAGGAGGGAGGGCGGAGGTTGGGAGGGTGTGAGAGAGGGAGACGAGGGAAATGTCGCGTGTAAACGAGAGGATGAAACGGGCAGGAGGCCAGGAAGGGAGGAATCTCGAGGAGACGGCGAGGGAATGGAGGAAACCAGGCCAAGGGGAGGATCAGCGTCGCGTCGGAGGGACCTCTCGTCGCTGAGGGGTGAGGGGTGGGGTTGGGGGTTGGGCGAGGCCGATCTGAGGATCTGTGGCGAGATCGGGAATCGAACGAAGGGTTTTCGGAGGACGCCACGAGAGGACTCGAAGGGGAGACGAGCGAGGGTCGGCTGAAGGTGAGCAAAAGGGTTGAACAAATGTGAGAGAGAGGAAGAGAGAGAGAGAGAGAGAGAGGAAGGGTTTCAAGGAGGTCCGCAGAGGAGGGGTTTTAGAGTAAGCGGTCCAAAGAGGACGATGGGAGGCCCCGATCTTGACGAAGAAACCGGTCGTCGTTACTCCAGACCCCGTCCTTGGCTCGACAGGATCCACGCGGAGCCCAAACCGGCCAACATCGTGCGGCTGGGTTGCCAAGATCCAGAGTCCCAGCGTCCTGTTCCAACGGCCTTCAGTGGAGCCCGATCGTGTCCCGGGCTTGGTCCTGGATCCCCGCCAACGACAAGTTGCAGTCCGTCAAACCTGGCATGCTTTCCGCTCCTCTCCTCCCTCTGTGTGTCCTTTCTGCGGCTCGGATCAGGCTGGAGTGCTTCCGGTTCTCTCGACAGCGCTCGCTCCCTCGTAGCTCGACGGATCCTTCCAGGAAGTGACTTCGAAGGCCTTCGGCCAGGCCGCTCGTTGCTGGAGGAGACCGCGGCGGAGCCAGGGCCGGACCTCACCAGGAATCGACGCCAGAGCTCGATCGGCTGCGGCCTGGCCGGAGCGAGGGGAGTCCGAGCGCTTGTGTGTGTGTGGGTGTCGTGCACAGCGACGATTCAGGCATGTGTGCGTGACGCGCTTTTGTTTAGGCGAACGAGAGGAAGCCGAGCCGAGCCGAGCCGAGCCGCCGAAGAAGAGGAAGAGAGAACCGGGCTTCCGACGCAGGGGCGAGAAGGAAGAGGAACCCGAAGGAGAAGAAAACGAGGGCGAGTTCGACGAAGAGCACGGAGAAGAATTAGAAGAAGACTACGAAGAATTCCACGAACAAGGTGAAGAAGAGGAAGACGACGACTGTCGTTGTGTTGGTGTCGCGGCGATGGCGACGGCGACGGCGATGTCGGCTGGCGATTGTGTTGTAATTTGTTGGCGTGGAATTTTTCCCCGTGTTGTTGTAGTTATTTTCGTCGCTGCGCTTGTGGTGGTGGAACGAGGGCAAGAAACTACCAAACGCTGAGAAACGCACACAAGCCCACACGACACACACACACACACACACACGCACACACACCACGCACGCACCCCAACATTCCCTCTCGCGGCAGCAAGAAGAAGAGCGGAGGGAAGAAGCACGAAAAGGAAGGAAACGCGATTCAAAATAAAAAATCAGTTTTGATAAAAGAGCGATGGATAAGAAGACCACAACAACAACAACAACAACAACAACAACAACAATCGCACACAACAATGACTAAATCAGAGAAGAGAAAATAGAAATAATAACTACACAAAACCAACACAAAAGCAACAGCACAATTAGCAATCACGAACACACCGACAGGGCCCGCGATGCGAAGCGTGAAGCGAGAACTCGGAGGAAGAGGAAGAGAAACTGCAACGCACACACAGGCAGACAACAACAACGGCGGAGTGCGAGAGCGAGCAGGAGGTCGCGGAGCGAGCGACGGCTGCAACAACAACACATCACCACGAACACGAACACCGATGACGGCGACGCTCGCCTGAACAGGCCGAGCGGCGTGAAAGCGACTCGAACACAAACCGACGACGCGGGCACACGTGCACGAAGAACCCACGCACACACGCGCACGAGTCTTGGGTCGGCCGCTCGCCCGAAGGCTGGCCGTGGCTGTGTGCGTGGCAGCCTGAGCGCGAGCGTGTGTGCGAGCGGCGGCGCGAGAGCGAATGCGAGTGTGTGCGAGGCTGGTCGGGCGACGAGCGGCCGCTGAACGGGACTCGGAGAGAGCGAGCGAGAGCGCGGGTGCAGCTGTGTTGGTGCGCTCGGTGTGTGCGTGTGGGTCTCGGCCTCGCTCGGTCGCTCTGCCGACGACTCGTCGCGAGGCCGTCGCCAGTTTTTCGTTCGATCTCGGGCTGAACGAGTGGACGGCGCGGAAAATCGAGGAGGAAATCGCGTGGAGCCGAGAAAAGCAAGTCGTGGCGTGCACAGCAGCAGACGCAGTCGCCAGAACCCGGTGCGAGCGAGACGGCAACAACGAGATTGTGGACATCGCGCGAAATTCGCCGATCGAAAAAACCACGGACGCGGCGACCGACCGACACCGCTTGTCGTCGTCGTTGTCGTCAGCAGCGACGTCGACCGAGCAGCAGACGAGCGCGGCAGAGGTACAGTTAGCGCCCGAGCTCGCCGCCAGGTGGCGCTCGTGGCGACTGCAACAGCGCGCCGCGCGGACGGACGGCCGCGGCTGGTTCGCGGGCGAGAGTGGGAGTGCGAGTGTGAGTGTGAGTGGGAGCGAGACACACATATGCGGAGCGCGACCGTAGCAAAAAATTTCAAATTTCTCCACCCGACTCGCAGCATAAGGTTGGAATTTGTACAAAAACAACAACAGCAACACACAAAGCGCAGCAATAACAATTCCCCGTTTGTTGTTATTGTTGTTGTCATCGAATGAACGAAAACGCACTTCAACCGAATTCGGAAAAAACAAATAGTAATCATAACAATAACAACAAAAGCAACAACGACAACAACAACAACGTATCGTGTTCAATCAAATTTTTCAATTGATTTGAAATTTCGTTTTATTTTTCGGTGAAAATTTGAAGTTCGAAATAGAAGTGAGAAAAATTCCAAGAATTCGTTCGCAAAAATTATTGAAAAAAATCGAATTGGCGCAAAAGCAACAACAACAACAACAACAACGATAATAACAAAGACAACAGCCACAGCAACCACTACCAGAGCAACAAAATTACACTAACAAAGCAAAAACAAAAACGAGAGAATACGATTGAGTAAAAACAAGAAGCAGCAGCAACAGAGCGAACTCCGCAAATCCAACAACAACCACAACAACAACAACAAAGACGTCTAACTGAGAAAAGAGAACTAGTCGAGGTGGACGAGGGAAGTTCGAAAGTGAAAGAGAGTGAGAGCAAAAACAACAGCAACAGCAACAACCACATTGGAAGAATTTTAATAACAAGAGGAAGCAGCCTGAATTCAAAGTCAATCAAAACTGTTTCTTGAAATCTTTTATTGAATTCAAATTTGAAATTAAACTCGTTCGGAGTAAAATAAAATTCGGATCGCAAATCCAGTGAAATTTTGGAGTGAAGATTAGTGGAAAACCGTCGATAGAATTGAATTGATAAAGTGCACAAAATTGTGACGAAAACATTTGTGAAACTTCGTAAGAATTAATTCGCGTTTTAATTGGAAAACAATTGCATATTTGATGATAAAAGTGTTTCGATGTTAAAATTACTGAGCATTTCTGTGAAACTCAAAATAAGCCTTTAAACGACACATTGGAAGCATAAATTGAATTGGAAAAATATAATTCGGCAACTCCAATTGGCGGTGAATTCGAAATCCGATTCGAAGTGATAGAAGAACAACAACAACAACAACGAGCACAACAACCACAACGAAACATTCCGCAACTGCACTGATTCAGCAACAACAAAAACGACAACACCAGCGCCCCAAGCCGGACTCAAAGTCAGCTGCAGCGAGACTTCGTCGCCGCCGCCGAGCGATCCCTGCTGACCGACCGGAGCCGGAGTCGAAGCCGAAGTCGGGCCCACGACCGAAGCCGACCCGCGGCCATGGAGACGCAGCCGAACTTCGAGTTCCTCTGCCGGGTGTGCGCGGCGAACACGAAGGGCAAGAACTCGGTGGCCGAGTGTGTTTACATCCTGAAGACGCCGTCGCTGAGGGACAAAATCGAGAAGTACCTCTATCTCTCGGTGAGTGGGCGGGCCGAGGGCGGAAACGACATCGAAATTAGAATTCGATGCGAAATCCAATGTCGCAGCTATTTTTCGATTCTTTGATTTTTTCCTCGCCTGGCGCCAGTCGTTGCAGCCGCCGCAGCCGAAGTCGCAGCCACAGCCGCAGGTCGCGTGCCCGAGGTCCGTGTTCGGGTCCCGTGCATGTGTTGGTTCGTGTCCCACTGTGCATGTGGTTGCTTCCCGCATGGGTTCGTGTTCGGCCCTGGATGTGTGTGTGTGCGAACTCCATCAGGGACCCACGCACACACTCGCACGCTTGCTCTCGGCCCGCCGAGGCGAGCGAGCGCCACCACCACAGCCAGAGGCACGACGGCACACGAACACACACACGCCCACACACACACGCGCGCACTGGACGTCGAGCGGTCGTAAAATCGTTTGAAAGCGTTACACGAGGGCCAGGGGCGGGTCTGAGGGTTTTTAGATGTTTTCTTGGTGAACTTTTCGATCAAAAGTTTTCTTTTTCTTCTTTTTTTATATTTTTCCTTCTTCTATTTATTTATTTTTAAAATTCATGTTTATGCTTCGAAATTTGCATTTTCCCCCCTTTTTTACAATTTTTAATAAACTTTTTTGTATGTTTTTAATATCTCAACATATTGTGGAAAAGGGTTTCCTGAGACAATTGCAAAGCCTTTTTAAGGAAAAATTGAGGAAAAATTAGATTCGGCGAGGAATTACAAAAAATATCATCCGAAACGGCTTTTGATCTGTTTTGTTTTGTTTGCAATATTTCGATGGTGAATAGTTTTGAATATTGAAGTCAGAAAAACGAATTGTATATAATTTGTTTAAGGAATCCTTTGGGCCTCTAGGACTGAAATTCGAGCCTTCGCTCCCTCAGAAACTTCTCTAGCGGAACTTCTCTCCTGTCGTACTTTGCACAGACCTTCGGCTTCGATTCCCCTGATCCGACTTCGTTTATCTGTCCTACGACGCGGCCTCGGACGAAAGCTTCGCTTTAACTTACATCACGGCCTCTGGCCGAGGAGCTGACGAAAACAACAACAATAACAAAAACAACTACAACAACAAAAGTAACAACACAGTATCACCAGCGTCAGCAGTAATAGTAGTGACTAATGAAAGCAAAAAGATCAAGTACAATTACAAAAACAATGCTAACTCGCATTTACAACACAAACACATACAAACACACACACACACACACACACACACACACGCTCGCTTGCACGCACACAGAGACAGGGCGAGAGAAAACCCAACATGGCTGAATTTTTTCGTGGCGACGGACGTCGATGAAAAACTCGCTGCTGATAAAAATAAAACAACAACAACAACCACAGTAACACCAGCCAGCAACCAAATCTTGTTTCGTCGTCGTCGTCGCACACACACACACACACGCATGCCGAGCCGCCGGAGACGACAACACGAGACGCCGACGACGACGACGACGGCGACGACGAAGTCGGGGAGCGAGAAGAAGAAGAGGAAAAGCACGACGGCGACGAGAAACTTTCAAACAACAACAAAGCGGGAAAGAGCAAGAAGAAGAAGAAGAAGAAACCAAAATATCTCCTGCCGCGCCAGGTCGTGGTGTGCGTGAGACGAGTGTGTGTGTGTGGTGGTTGTGTGGGTGCGTCGGCGAGCCGCCGGAGGGAGAGCCAGGGAGGCCTAATGAAGAAAGACGGCCTCCTGACCCTCGGGACCGGGACCGGGACCGGGGCCGGGACCTCGCGGGCCGCCCGCGACTCCCGGACCCTTCCAGGGACCTGCCGAACAACCTCCAGTGCTTTTAATTCGATCGAAACCGCAAACAAACTCGCCAAACCCCGTGTCAAAGCCAGGTGGACGCCAGGTTTCCGTCTTTTGCATCCCTTTCCTCGCCTCCCCTTCCCCCGCCACCTCCGCAATCCCGCGCACGCCTGAAGCGTTTTCCACAACTGAATTCTTCACTTCGCCCCCTCCCGGACCCTCTCTCGATCACCACGAGCTCTCGCCTCGCCTCACCTCGCTGTAGCTGTCACGAAATTCCCACGAAGACCTTCCGCAACCTCTCGCCAAACCCTCCCGAACCCTCCGAAACCGCCCCAACCACCCTCGAAACCCCCGAACCCCTGCAAAACATCCCTTCGCCGCTGCCAACCTTCCGCAACCTCATCTCATCAGGAATTCTCTGCCTTCCCGGAACCTTCTCTGCAACCTCATCTCCGCAGCAAATTGTTTTTCATTCCCGGAACCTTCCTCGACCTCCCGCACCCTGTACGGAGCCTTCCTCACCATCGTCTTCCTCCCTCACTCTCCCGCCGCAGAACCTTCCTCCCAATCGCCCTGGGCTCCGGAGACGCCCACCGCACCGACGTCCACGCAGTCCAACCTCTCGGCCCATCCTCCTCCTCCTCCTCCTCCTTCTCCGCCGCCACCCTCCCGACGAACCTCAGCCAGCACCACCCACGGCAGGCGAAAAAGAAGGAAAGAAACCCGAACGCATTTTTTGCAACTCGCCGAGAGGAGAGACAACAACGGCAGCAACAACAACGAAATCCCAACGACAGCATGATAAAAACAATGCCGTGAATCAACATCACACAAATACAACAAGAGCAAAAAATATGTTTGTAACCTCGCGCAATAACAACAACACAACAAGAGCCTCCACTCACACACGCACATCGCGTCGGCGAGAGAGCTTCATCGAGTTGAGAGCGAGCGAGAGCGAGAGCGAGCGAGCAGCGAAAAAAGCTGTTTTTTACGTCGAAGCAACTTTCCGTTGATTCACGCAACACACACTCGTTCGGAGACGTAGCCACGCGTACTTCGCTCACGCACACACATACGCCGCGACCGGTATTATCTGCACATGTTTCCACAGGCGGCGCTCGAGAACCCGACCTCTCGCCTCTGATTCTCTCAGCTCGTGCCATGTTTTTCTGATAAAACTCATGTTTTATGTTTGTTGATTTTGGAGCTCAGCCGAAGATTTGTTCTCTAATTTTCCAATTCATGTAATGAAATGGTGTTTTCATTTCAATTGCATTATTTTCAAACTTGCGACGTCATTTCGTTTTAACAAATTACATTTTTGGTGGTTTTAGAAAAATCTGGTTCATTGATATTTCGTAATATTATCAGAACAAAACAAAAACATTTGTCGTCGACATAAATCCTGGCAATAGCAACAGTTCTTCTTACCGAGGGCCGACTGTAGTTTGCAGCAATTAAAATCAAGAAAACAACAAAATAATGGGGAGAAACAAAGCCTGCTGCATCGGTCTCGCTGCTCTCCTCACTCCCTCTGATCAAATTTGCTCAGTCCTTAAAAATGTTGCTGATGACGTTGTTGTTGTTGTTGTTGTTTTTGCGCTCAATGTTTATATGCGGTGGGGTGTTTGTTTTTGTTTTTGTTTACTACTATTATTTGCTTGACATCTCTCGTTCTCTCCGCTCTCTCGCGACGGCAACAGCGACGGCGACGACGACGACGAATTCGCATGCTTTTGATGCTGAAAATGAAAACGCGAGGTGAAAACGAAACAGCAACAACAACAAAGGCAACGAGTCTGCCGAGAGCGAGGGTGAGTGCGAAGAGAGGCGACGGTGACGAACGAACGAGCGAGCGAGTGATGCTGATGCAGTTGCACTGAAATCGTTGCTGTTGTTGTTGCTGCAGCGTCTGGCAGCGTGGTGTTTGTTTTGTTGTTGTCTGACGTTGTTTTGGTGGATGTTGTTGCTGTTGCTGATGTTTTCTTCTATTTACTGTTGCTGCCACCGATGCGCTCTCGCTCCCTCCCTCCCATTCCCACTTCCACTCCCGCAGTCTCGCCGTCTCTCCTTCGTTTCACCGCACATCAACTCCACTCGTGTACATGTGTGCGCGCATGTGTGAGTATCTGCAGTCTTGCGAGCGTGTGCGTGGAAAACAACAAAAATTAAATGTTGGCAAATAATGGTTTTTCTTACTGCTTTCTTCTTCTTTGCAATTAATTACTCGTTACATTTAATCGCTCATCTTCACTTCTCTTCTCTTCTCGGAGATTCCGAGATAACGAGGTGTTCTTGTCGTTGTTGTTGTTTTGGTTTTGTTGTAACGCTGCCACATGTCCCAATGTCAATGTCAGCATCTCGATCTGTCAGGGCTCGATCGGTCCTTCCACTGACAGGAAGGGAGAGGGAGAGAGGTAGAGACAGCTGCAGTGAGCGAAATGGACTTGCTTTGCTGTGGTTGCCACCAGCTGGCAACGCCTTCGCTGCCTCCAGCTGTTCCAACGTCGCCTCCCCCTTGCGCTGACCCGCGAAATCGATTTCGACTCCCTTCAACCAGTTCCACCCAACTTTCGCTCTCGTTCTAACTCTCCGCCTCCTCTCTTTGCAGATCTCCGAGACCGACATCCTGCCCAAGGTGCTCTGCAAGACCTGCTTCCGCCAGGTGGAGGCCACGGCGTCCCTCTCGAAGATCGCCAAACACACCCAGAAGGTCTTCCGCGACTTCCTGCTCTGCACCAAGGTCGGTCCCCTCTCTCTCCTCCACCTTCTCCTCACTCACTCCCAATTCGCTCTCCTTCAGCCGGGGACGTCGCACCATGACTACAACAACATCGACATCGAGGCCAAGAGCGATTCGCCGCCGGCCGCCGACGCCGCCCGGGAGCCGACGACGACGACGTCGACGATGCCGAAGCTGACCGTGCGCAAGGACGAGGTGGTCGTGAACGTCTCGATCACGGACCCGCTGACGCGCGAGAACTCGCACAAGATCCTGAACGCGACGACGACGGCGCAGCAGCAGCAGCAGCAGCGGCGCCAGAACTCGCTGGAGTCGAGGTTCACGCCGAAGTCGATCGCCCAGCGCGCCTTCACGAGCACCCCGAAGCCGGTGCCCAGCTGCACGAGCATCGTCGCCTCGCCCAAGAAGCCCTCGCCGCCCGGCGTGATCAACTTCGTCCGGCCGCCGGTCTCGACCTCGACCTCGTCCCAGACGCAGCCGCTGCAGCAGGTGACGACCTTCACCAGCGGCGGCTACATCATCGGCCGCATGGCCACGCCCGGGCCCGGGCCCGGAGCGGGCGTGGGCGTGGGCGGCGCCCGCACCGCCTCCGAGACGAGCAACGTGCTGCAGCAGAAGCGGCGCAACCTCAAGTTGGCCCTGAACAACATCCGGGCCTCGGCGGTGGCCAACAGCTCGGGCCAGGTCTCGCTGCTGAAGTCGTCGCAACGCCAGCTGCTGGCGAAGAAGCCCGAGCTGGAGATCTCGAGCGCCCCGGCGGCGGAGTCGGGCGAGGGCGCGCCGGATCCGGCGGCCGAGGAGCCGCCGCTCATTAAGACGTCGCTGTCGCCGCAGGCCGCGGAGCCGCAAGCGCAGGACCGGCCGCCGGGCATCCCCGAGGACGTGGTGCTGGGGCGCGTCATCAAGGACGTGGACCTGCTGAAGCTGATCCTGAAGGCGCTCAAGTGGCCGGTGACGAAGCAGACGCTGGACGCGCAGATGCAGCGGCTGAAGAGCTCCAAGTTCCTGGACGTCATGTCCGACCCGAACCTGCTGCAGGACATGGACCTCACCCAGATCCTGGGCCCGTACCTGGCGCCCGTGCTGCTCGCGGCCCAGGCCATTCAGCAGCAGCAGCTCGCGGCCGCGGCGCTGTCCAGTAACAACAGCAACAGCAGCAGCAACACGGCCAGTGCGACCCTGACGTCGGACGTGCAGACGCAGGCGTCGTCGTCGAGCGCCGTCGGCTCCGTGGTGGGGCTCGAGAGCGCCATCCCGTACAAGCTGCCCGCCGGCACCTCGGTCCAGCTGGTGCCGGCCACCGCCGAGGACGAGGAGGCGGAGGAGGAGGTGGCGGCGGCGGCGCGGAAGTCGAAGCCCGAGAAGCGCCCGTACTCGCAGTTCCTGCCGCCGAAGAAGGTCCGCAAGACCTCGTACCGGCCGCGCGACTCCCTGATCGTCATCTCCGACGAGGAGGAGGTGCAGCAGGACGCCGAGAGCCGCGAGACCTCGGCCTCGGTCGCGGCCACGGCGACGTCCGCGCGCCGCTTCTCGAAGTCGTCGCCCGACGTGGCGGCCGCCGCCAACTTCCGGGTCGACATCGACCCCGCCTTCCTGTCGCAGTTCGCCATCGGCGTCGGCGGCAGCGGCGACAGCTCGAACGACGCCCTCCTGGCGCTGCTCAACCGGCAGCGGGCGGCGCTGAGTCGCCTGCAGCGCGGCCAGCGACGGCGCCGCAGCAACACGAGTCTGCCGGCGCCCTTCGACGTCGACGACTTCGTGCTGGTCGAGCCGCCCTCGTCGACCCCGGGCGATGAAGAGGAGGAGGACGGCGAGGGTGACGGCGATGGCGACGGCGACGGGGCGCAGTCGGCCGACGACACGACCTCGAACACGACCTCGGCCAGCAGCTCCTCGGCCCAGCTGCCGTTCCCGGTGCCGGTGCAGGTGTCGATGCCGCTGATCACGCGGCCCATCATCAAGCGCCGCAAGACCGTCATCCAGGCCTCGCCCGGCCGCACCGCCCTCAACATCGCGACCACCACCACCGGCACCGCCACGGCCTCGACGATCACGACCACGTCAATGGCCAGCGCGGCCACCTCGACCACGTCGACGACGCAGTTCGCGGTGCCGACCGCGCCGAAGGCCCTGCAGCGCCAGGCCTCCGACAGCGCCTCGGTGTCCACCGTGAACACGATCGCCACCCAGGTGCCCTCGTCGGTGATCTCGATCGCCACCCAGGTGCCGTCCACCGACAACAAACTCACTGCGTCCACGGCCAAGATCAGCGCGTCCACGACGACCTCGTCCTCGGCCACCACGCTGGACCTGGCGAACTCGGACTCGCAGCTGGAGCTGAAGACCGAGGGCTCGTCGGCCCGCGGCTACGGCGGCAAGAAGGTGAATCCCTCGAAGTCGGCACTCGGGCAGCAGCTGCTGGAGGCCATCGGCCTGCAGAAGGTGTCGTGCGACGCGGACGAGCCCGACGAGGCCAAGTCGCAGGTGTCCGTGGAGCGATCGCGGCGCCAGAGGTCGCTGCTCGCCCGCAAGCAGGAGGAGCCGACGGTCGCCGACGCCGACTCGACGACGAAGAGCATCGTCAAGGAGGTGCTGGTGGAGGCGCGGCACAAGAACGAGACGACGCCGTCCGCCAGCGACGGCGGCCTCGGCATCGACATCGACATCGAGGAGCAGATCGACAAGATCGCGCTCGTGGTGCAGAACAACCGGCCGCGGAGCGAGCGGCAGGCGCCGGCCTCGCGCATCCCCGAGATCCGCCGGCGCTCGACGGTGGGCAGCCGCAGCCGCAAGTCGACGTCGCTGCTGCTCGACAGCAAGAAGGAGAACTCGGAGCTGAACACCATCGAGGAGGTGAAGGAGGACTCCGACACCAAGCTGCCGGAGAAGGCCACAGAGTGAGTGTTTTGCGATCTATGTAAATTTGATTTCACTCTAATCCCACCCGCGACCTACTCCAGAGCCACCCAGACCGACGACGACGAGCAGGAGGGCGACGAGGACGACGAGGAGGCCGAGAACCTGGACCAGAGCACCTCGACGACCACGACCTTCTCGGTGCACATCCACGAGAACATCTCGTCGTCGGACGCGAACTCGGGCAAGGAGTCGACGACGTCGATGTCGCCGCGCAAACGCGGTCGCAAGCGCTACGAGGACAAGGATCCGGACTTCGTGGAGCCGGGCCGCCGCGACACGAGCGCCTCGCAGCGCAACCGGGCCGCGGGTCGAGGGCGAGCGGCGGCGATCGTGGCCAAGCAGCGCGTGCGCGACCTCGAGAACGAGTCGTCGCGGACCAGCCGCCAGCAGGACGAGGACGCCGTCAGCATCTCGTACGTTTGTCGCCTCGGCCATTTCGATGAATTGTCTCAACATGGTGTCTCTGTTTCCTCCTGCAGGTCGATCAAGCGCCCGGCGCGCGTCAGCAAAACCATGTCCAAGTACTACAAGGGGCCGGAGCAGCCGCTGGCCGCGAAGCGGTCGCAGACGTCCACCGGCCGCGTCACGAGAAATCGGTGAGGACTCGGTTTTGAGGTTTCGAAACCGAACGCCTGAAACCGCCTTCACACTTCGCCTGAACAACCTCTGACTAATCCTCTTTCTCTCTCTCCCTCTCTCTCTCTTTCTTTTATAGAAATTAGATTTCTCCTCCCCCGTTCGATCTTGTGCCCTTTTCTCTCCTCCACTGATCTTTGTATAATTTTGTTTGCTGTTAACAAATCGTATTTTAGACCTAAAATAATCATAGACTTAGTTGTAAACCATTTAGAAAGATAATTCTGAAACACATGTAAATTGAAGATACTGTTAAGTTTTTATTTATGAAATTTATGAAAATATTTCGTTCTCACATATATATTTAATTAGATCGCAACAAACGGCGTTTGTATTTTTGAGAGAAACAGGGAATCGCCTGTGTGTGAAAAGTTTTCACAAAAATATGAATTCTAGAATTTAATTTTGTTTAACAAATAAATTCATTATTAATATAAGTATTAGTGTACGAATGTAGAGTTACCTTAGCAGCGTGTTAAATTGAAAAAGTATTGCCATATCAATAACTGATCTATTTACGATAATTGTATGAATTGTAAGCCACCTAATGAAGTATGATAGCGGTAGAAGAACGAAGAGCCGGTGCAGAGGAAGAGGTCGAAGGAGTGAATCTGCTGAGAAACCTCCGAACATTTCTTGAATCGATGTAATATTTAATGTTATGTGCAAATAAAGTATTTTCTTCCCGTTCATTCAATACACATAAATATTCGCATTTTGTACTTTACGGCAAGGAGGGATTTATTTCGGGCGATGACGAAAACTCCAACAGCGTCCGTTCGGGGTCCTTCAACTCGTGTCCAGCGGAGGATGTGGGGGCTGAAGTCGGACCTCCGGGAACCCTTTCGGCCACCCACGGCCGCTCCCTCGTCGTGTTCTAATCACACGCGAACCATCGGTGCGAGTCGACGTAAGGCCGAGGCAATAATTTGCGTGAGCAACAAAAATAACATCGAAACATACGGTTTTTTTCTCTTTACAAAAGAAATAAATAAATAACAGCCAACGTGAAAATAGAGCGAGAGAGAGAGAGAGAGTGGGGAAAAAAGAGAAGCGACGCAGGTCGAAAATCTGAACAAAATCACGGGTAGAATTCGGTCTTAGTGCGAAAACTGCAGCCGCGAGCGTCGCGTCGTGGGCAACGGTGAAGCGAGTGCGGCGGTGCGAAAGAGACAGAGCGAGGCCAGCCCCACCAGGTGGAGCGAGTGCGAAGTGAAAGCCGCAGAGGCTCCGAAGCTCGGACGAGGTGAAAACGCTTGGTCGGAGATCATGAAGAGTTCAATCAAAGAAAATATATGAAAATCTAAAGTTCGAAATCTAAGATAGTTAAAGGATATAAATAAAAAAACAATTGAACAAAAATTATTGAAAAAATCTATGGAATTATAAAAAAAGCTATACGAGTGAACAGAGAAAATTTAAAAGTGACTAAGAGAGCGATTAAAAAACACTTGTGTTCGAAATTATACTATTAGTTTTCTGAAAATGTCGGAGAAAACTAAGAAGAGCACAAATCATGAGTTTACTGGGGGGAGAGAAGAGAGAGAGAGAGAGAGGGAAATTATTTTCAGGACTTTAATATCAATTGGTTATAGAGGAACGAGAGGTTAGAAATTGTCCACGACATTACGAAGGATTCAAGACTATGCGTCTTGATCTAATAATGATCTGCATTTATTATGATGAAGACATTCAAAATCAAATATCGAAAGTTATTTGAAAGAGTAGTTGAAGACGGTCTCCAAATCCAGACCCCACAAATCGGGGTCGGTAGGGTGGGCTGGGGATCAGGGAGGCCGACCGACCGAGCGAATTCTCATAGCGATCCAAGATCGCCAAAGCCCGAGGAGCAGAAGTGATTTCGGCAAGAACAAGAGTGGGCCGAGGTGGGGGCGAGGGAGATAGAGAGGGGTTCGGTTCGGCCCTGGCGATCACAAATAGTTCAGCAGGCCACGCGATCGAGGCCTGCTCGATTCCCGTCGTTCTGCGGCGAAAACCAAAGTGAAGGAAGATAGTAAAAAATTGAAACCGATTGAAATCGAAACAAATGTCATCGATAGCGGCGAGAAGTTTGTTATCGATAATCCGCTGTCGTAGTCGAAGTCGATAAAATGCATTTCGACGGTGTGAGTTCAATTAACGTGCTGTTGTTCTTGTTGTTGTTGGCCCCTGCGAAGGTGTTCCTGTTGTTGGTGGCTTATCAGTAGTGGTTGTTGCTGTAGTTGTTATTGCTTTTCCCATGCCTCGGAACCGCGATAAGCGAAGCAATTAGGAATCGTGTGCGGAATCGGCGTCGACCGAATTCCTAGAAATTCTCTGAGGCTGAGTGGTTTTTTTTCAGTGTAGAAGAACGGTTGTCGTGTAGTTTGAGTTCGAGGAGACAAAAACAAAAGCGAAAATGCCGTGCTATCAGAAGAACAAGAACAGAAAGCGGAAAAACAAAAACAAATCGGGCAAACACCACGACGGCGAGGTCGGCGAAAGGGAAAGCGATCGGGATCGCGATGAGGTAAGAACTATTTTCACAGTAAAGACAATATTTAAAAAAAAAAAATTAATATTAATAAATTACCATACAGCACTTGGCAGTGGTTGAAAAATCTTTTCGAAAAGTGTAAAAGTTGAATGTTCAAAGCTTATTCGTTCTCATTATATTTGGAGGATTTTCCAACCACCATCAAAATATTTTTTTTTTTTTTGTTTCGTTTGGCCACCTTTTGCTTAGCAATATAAGAAATATTTTCATATGAAAAAATGGTGAATGTTCTCTGGACATATTTTTAAAATTAATTAACTGGTTTCCAAAAGTGCAGAAAATTTTCGAAAATTAAGTAATAAAAAAAGTTTCCAAAGACAGTGCAGGAAGTAAAAAATTATAAATCCCATTACAAGTAAATTATTCCATGAAAGGACGGAGGAAAACGCGATCCTCCAGAAGATCTTCTTATCAAAAACTCATCAGCTGCTTTTAGGCGCGAAGTAAAACAGATAAAACAACTTGAAAAATATCTGAAAAAAAACGCATCAATTAGTGGATGAAAATATTACAAGAAAAAATACAAAATATAATAATAAACAAAAACAATATATAAAATAAAGGAGAATTCAATGAAATTCGCAAACGCCTCGAGACCGCATTAGTCGGGCCTGGCGGAGAGAGAGAAAGAGAGAGAGAGAGCGGCCTCTCGCATACACTCGCATGCAGCGAGAGAGAGTCGTCGACCAGCGGCGGCAGAGAGAGCGGGAGAGGGAGCGGACGTCGCTCGGGCATTCAGCGGCGACTGAGCTCCGGCGACCGCGGATGGCGAGTCAGTCACCAACACACGAGCGCGGCGGGGCCACGCACACAGGGCCGATCGGGCACACACACACGCACGCAGGCAGCCCCACACCGACGGCCGTCGACTGAGTCAGCCAGAACTGTCAGACTCGCGAGCTGTCAGACCCGAAGTTCACCTCGGAAACGCGCGTGCGAGAGACAAAGTGCAGAGCAGGAGGAAAGAATAAAGAATAACAGCGGATAGAAGAGGAGTGGTGAGGAGAGGAGAGGCGGAGGCGGAGGAGAAGAAGAAGAGCCGAGTGACTGCTGCGAAAAGTCTCGCCTCGATGGCCGCACTGACGTTTCTCGCCTGCAACGCGATACACGGCCTTCTCGACTGGACGCGCGTCTTCGTCCGCACCGGCTGCAGCGTCTCCCGCACCTACCGCTATCTGCTGGCCAGGCGTCGCCAGCTGCTCTTTCGCGAATACTGTCGCGCCGAGTGGCGCAGATACTGTGCGTGTCCGGCGGATGCCATCGACGCACCTCGTCTCGGAGGTGGTGAAATCCGCGCAGTGCAACCAGAACCAGTGCCAACGTCGCCGACCGGGCTCGCCGAGCGCACGGCTGACCAACGACAAGTACGAGCACCCAGGGATTCCGATTCCGATACCGATTCCGATACCGACAGAGTGGACTCCGTCGTGCACGCGTCGAGGATGCTGGGCAGGAGGAGCATCGACTTCGCCGCCGTCGAGGCCTCCGCCGAGGCCTGCGAGAACCAGCTGCGCCACGAGCACGCCGAGCGTGCGGCCCTGGCGAACTTCGAGGAGATCGAGGTGATCGACGGCCAGGAGATCGACGTGAGATACTTTTCTTTTGTCTTCTTCTTTCGTTCGTCCTGTCTTTGTCTCGTCCGCCGTCCGCCGTCCTCTGGTCCCAGTCCTCGCCCCGAGCCTCGTCATCTGCGTATCTGGCGGATTGCTCGGTGCGTCGAGATACTGCGTAGTTGTTGTTTTGAGCTCCCTTCCCTTGTTGTTGTTTGTTTTCATGTGGTTCTCTGTTTGCCCTGCCTCTAATCTCGTCATTTCGAGGGCTTCACGGTTCGCATGGCGTACTATCTGGGCGTGTATTTGTGCGTGCGGGTGTGTTGGTGCTCCAATTGGAATTTCAATGGTTTTGTCAGAGGGCGAGCAAGTAAACGACGTGCGACGGCGACGGGCGCCGTGAGTGTCGCCAGGAGTCGGTGAGAGGTGGGCAGCGGTTGATCAGCTGATCACCTCCAGCCCACCTAACGGCTGACAGTCGTGGGCCGAATGTCAAACGAAGCAACTGTCCATTTGACACTCGAGCGACGGACTCTCAAACTGTGTTTTCACCGACTGTCAAACTGTTCGCGTGGAAGCTTTCAATCGGGAAAACCTCCAACTGTAGAAAAAAATGTTTCGTTAATTCGAACATTAGTTTCGAACCTTGTTAGGGTCAAAAAGCTTCAACATTTTTAATAAAAAATATTGCCATAACAAATTCCAAAACTAATTTGTACTTCTTCAATTTTTGCTTTACAAATTCTATGTTTATTTTTTCCTAATTTACTTACTAATGTGATGATATGAAATTTTTTTTTTTTTTGGTTTTAAAGTATTTTTTTATTTTATTATTATTTTTTTCATTTTGAAAGTAAAATGAAGTACCATATTTGGTGCAGACCAGGATCGGAATCATTTCAGTTCCGATCAGTCGATCTTTAGCTCTCGATCAGTCCTCAATCTGTCCAATCCTCCGCCTGAGTCACCGCCGGAGAGGGACCGAGGGCCGTGGGCGGGGTCGGAGTGGGGCGCGGAGACACCTGTTGGCGGCGACTCCCCGATGCTATCGGCGATTTGTTCAACACCAACCATTATTTGCTGCTGTGACGAACCGAGTGGCTTCGAATTGCTTGTACAACGACCAATTAGTGCTGATAACAGTGCGACGACAACAACAACAACAGCAGCAGCAACTCAACGCCAATCCCACTCCCACTCACGGTCCCTCTTTTTCGCTCCCCTCTGTTGGCGGCTGCCCAGAGCTTTCGCCCTAATCGGGTCAGGGTTTGCAAAGTCGAGTAATTTTTTTTTTCAATGACATTTTTGCGAAATTTCCAAATTTATGCAAAATTTTTTTTTATTGTTTTTTAATGTCTGTTTTTTATTATTTTGACATTTTTTTCAATATTTTTTTTAATGCTTCGACTATTTCATGTTAAACTATTTATTTTTTTCTTTATTATTTTTTCTTATACTCAATTTAAAAACAAAAATATCAAAATTAAGTCCTTCGAAATTCGATTCATACTCAATTTTAGTGCCGTTTTTAGTTTCCTGAAATTGTAAATTAAGTAAAATCCCGATCGAATTCAGAATTCAGAGAACTCTAAAGAGCTGGCCGAGACCTTCGGACGGTCGCCTACGAACTCCCTTCCGAAGACGCTCCGACGACGCTGCAACCCTCGTCCGAAGCTTTCGGAGCGCGAAGCTTTCGGAAGACTGCGAAAGGAGACGGCGAAAACAGACAGACGACGACGGCTGCTGTCGCCGAGCGCTCAGTCCAGTCGCGTATTTTCAGGGCGGCGCACGCGAGGCGCCCGACGGTCGATAACTCGAAAACCGAGAGCCGAACGAATTTTCATTTTTCACACATTTTCCCGCGCTGGGGAGCGAGAGGAAGTCGAAGGGAGAGGGAGAGAAAACGATTGTGTTCAGCGAGTGCTCAAACGTAACAACTATAACAAGAACAAGCACTGCGGGCGCCCCGACCCCGCGGTGGCCGCCCCGTCCCGCCCCCACGAGCAACGAACCCAAAAATAACACAAGAAATCGATTTTGTACACGTGATCGGATCGAACTGTGATATTTCGACTGTTTATTTTCCGAAATTCCGACTAAGTCGAGCGACTAGTGGTCGGGAAAAACGTCATAAGTTTACATGTGTCACGGATTGAATCCATCGGATACTCTTAACGCCCTCATAAAATAAAAGCAACAACAACAGAGCTCCACTTGTCAACTGCGAAGCCCGTCGACTCAGCGGCCCCGAAGGCTTCGACGACCGAAGCAGAAAATCGCGAAACAACAAGAAAACAACAAAATAAAAACAAGCAATCAGCCGGGAAAAGTATCTCGAGACCGACGGACAGGTCGTGAGTGGATGCGATGCGAAAGTATCTCGCTTGGAGTTGAAGTATCTAGGCCTAGGCGTCGTGCGACGGGCCGAATGCGGACCGGAAAAAATCCGTGCATTTCGACGTGTTTACAATTAATCAGCCAGCCGCACCTTCAAGGTCGGGCGAGAGCATCTTCCTCGTTCCCGCTGACACTGAAATCTCTGAAAAAACTCCGAGGTAGCCGAGGCGAGAGAGAGAGAGAGCGCGACAGCCGCTTGGTGGGCACGGGTGTATCTCGCGGATACACAAACAAGTCGCCAACCACAAGCGACGTGATTCACTGGGTAGAAACGAATGAAAACATTCAGAATTTTACAACAGCGCTTTTACTGTGTGTGCAAAAACAAAACAAAACAAGAAAATAAATAAGTAAAAAAATATGAAAAGAAATTTACACACGAATCGGAATTAGGAGAATTTTTAAGACAAATTTGCGTTAAGTGATGATGAGTTTTTAAAGAAAATTTTGTAAATTTTTGTAATTTAACCAATGAGGAATTTCGACCAAGTCATGCGAGTGCGGTTGCCAGACAAATGGCTCTGACTGAGACGTTGGAATTAACTACGGAACCGTCGATTCGAAGATAGTCTGAACTATCTAGATACTCGAGAGATCCCGACTAGTATGTGCAGATAATTCTAGCTAGCTTCTAGATAAAGAAATTGCTTATTGGCGAGTTTATGTCTAGTTACTGAAGAAGACTTTAGAAATACGGAGAGTGAAATCCATCTAGATACTTACACAGGGAACACATTTTACACCACTATCTAGATACTAGAGGAACGCAAAATATTCAAGCGACAACTTTACATTCGAGCATAATAAGCCAGATACAAAGGCGACAACTATCTGCCGGATACGAGGCGAAGAGCTTTTCACGAAAAATCAATCGGACTCCGGGACGCGGCACGCGAGTCGAACGAACGACGCCTTTGATTTGAACCGGCAACACAACAACAACGCCCTGAAACGACTTCCTGGAGCAAAAGCAAAAGCAACAACAACAACAACAACAACCCCTCCTCATTAACTCATCCTTGATTCGGGTGTCCGAGTCCGAGTCGAAGTCGGATCCTTAGAATGCCCTCGAGGCGAGCCGCGCACCTGGCCCTCGACTGAGAGCAACCGTCATCGAGACCTTGTTGTTGTTGTCGTTTAGACGTTGTTGTTGTTGTTGTTGTTGCCATCCCCGGACGCGCCGCCATGTGCTTCCGGGCGCTCTGCCGCGCCGTCTTCTGCTGCTGCCGGCGGCCCAAGGAGGACGGGCTGAACGAGGTGAGGACCGGGGGCGCCTCGACGGCTCTGCGGTTGCTTTTGCGACTTTCGGTTTCACTGCCGGCGCCAGGGCTGCCAGGGCTGCCAGGGGGACGACGGCATCTTCGCAACCCAATCGATTTTCCCAGATTTCCCCCGAGAGGCAGGCGAGAATCGGTAGAATTTTCTTCAATTCGATGTGAAAACACGTCCATGTCGTGTGAAAAATGCCCTCACGCCATTCCCTGCAGGTGGCAACCCCGACGGCCCTCGATTGCTCCCCATCGACGATGCTGCCGACGACGATTTTCCACTTCTGGCTGCCATGGTTTTCATTGCCCTCCTTGATTTCCTCGCTTTCCTCGCTGTTTTGCGCCGGCCCCACTGCATTGCGGCTGAGTTGTTGGCATTACAACAACAACAATCGTACATTTCTGGCATTCTCATGAGCCCCGGTCGTCGGTGACCCACGTAGCTGTTGTTCTTGTTGTTCTTGTTGTCGTTGCCTTGCTCGGCCCCGTCGATGACGACATTTTCCACCAGAGTGGGTTCGAGAGGCCCCGGGGCTGGGGCCGAGGGGTGGACCTGAAAGTTTTGGTTGTTTTGTGTGGTTGTGGCGAATGAGTCTCTTGATGTTGTTGTTGTTTGTGTGGCTTGTGATTCCTCTTGTTATTGTTGTTGTTGTTGTTGTGTCTAAAGTGCTTGCTATTCTCTGGAGTGTCTGCGTTTTGGTCAGAGATTTGCATTGTTTATTATTCTATTTTATTGTAGTTGCAGTCGTTGTTGTTGTTGTGGTTGTTATTGCTATTGACGCATTCCAAACAGCAGGTCGTCAGTTGCTTAACAAGTAGCAGAATTAACTCGATTTGTTTATTTACATAGATTTATATAAATTTTCTCACTTTAAGATGATTGAAATTGGGTAATTTTTAATTTCTTTGGAACAAAACTCTCTCAGAGTTACGGACTTTGTTCGAATTATCGAAGTCAAATTTGACTAAAATTGCTCTTGTAACTTCAGAATTATTGAATTTCAATTTCTTTAATGTCCTCAGGAAGCAATTTTTCTAGACATTTATTCTTCGAATTATTCATTATTAATTTCATTGATTGAATGAATTATTGAATTTTCATTTTTTTCATTTCCCCAGAACAGAGAATTTCTCCTAGTACTTAATCACTAATTAATGAAGTATTTCTTCAAATTTTCGACCTAATTTCTCTAGACCATTTCACTGTACTATTCCTCGTCTTTTACTTAGGGAATTTATTGAAAAAGGAACAATTGAAAACCTCTCCCTGCCACCTGAAGTTGAATTAAATCGAATTAGCACATTCAATTCTCATTCGAGTTCACTCCAGTCAAGGCTCGGAATCGCTCAATTAATTCACTCGATCCAGCCGCAAAGCCTGGAAGAGGAAGACGACGGAAATCAGGCGGCGACGACCCATTGCACAAAATGAGCGATAGCTCGGGTTCTAAAAATACTCGCTAGTAATTACAAATTTCCAAATGCCTCGACTAATCGTCGGCTGGTGAGGGTTGTCAGCGATTTCGGTATGAGTTGTTGTTGTTGTTGTTGTTGTTGTTGTAGATATTATTCAAATCATGCCCCGCGAGGGTCGCGAAAAAAATAATCGCAGTTTTGTTTTTGTTTTTCTGATCGATTTCGATCCGATTTTGGTGGGGCCCGCTCGATTCGATGTCAGCACCAAAAACCGCCGTTTCGAATTCGAACTCGAATCGCTGTCGCCGTCGCCACGAGTTCGGCATTTCAATGGCCAGCGCTCGATTGAACTCCAAAATTTCCGAAACTTACATCATCACGAGCTTTTGTAAAAGTGCTGCAAACAGTTTAATGCAGAAGGAAAAAATTTAATTGAAAATGTAAAAATATTGTTTGTAATTTTTTCAGTTTTGTAATTTTCATCACTTTTATAATTTCCTTATTTTTTAATTTTTGTTATTTTTTCATTTTTGTAATTTTTAATTTTTTCATTTTTGTAATTTTTATATTTTTTCATTTTTGTGTTTTTTGAATTTTTTAAATTTTTTCTTTTTTGTAATTTTAGAATTTTTTCATTTTTGTAATTGTTAAATTTTTGTAATTTTTCATTTTTGTAATTTGTTCATTTTTGTTATTTTTTCATTTTTGTAATTTTTAATTTTTTCATTTTTGTAATTTTTATATTTTTTCATTTTTGTATTTTTTTAATTTTATAAATTTTTTTCATTTTTGTAATTTTTCACTCCCTTGAACTCTCCATATGAGGCTGCTGGGTAGAGTCGTCGGCGTCACGGTCATTTGAGTCCGGACGCAAATATTGACTCAGCCTACATTCTGGTTCTTTGTCCCGCAATCACTTCAATATATCAATATACTTCAACATACACGGCTTTAGTCTCGATCTCGAGCTCGTCTCGTTCTCGAGCCTCGTCTCGTTCGCGTTCTTCGTCTCGATCCGTCTTCGAGATGCAGCCGCCACTTGTTTTCGCAATAACTCGCCGAACTCTGTAAGGAGTGGATTTTTTTTTTTGTCAATATTCAACAGTCAATTATGTCAATAAATGTTTTTCACTCCCCGATTTGGGCCGTGACACGGCCCGCAGCAGGCCTGGAGCCACACCTCGAACCCCCAGTCGCCGCTGCCAACCCCTGGTCCATGTTGTTTTTATTAGAATTTTTTTTTGTTTTTCAAAATCGTTCGTCATGAAAAATGCTGCGAAGTCAATTTCTCTCGTTCTGCTTCCGGCCGACGCCCCGGAACTCGGACGCCCTGTGGTTTCGCAGTGTAAACGAACCGCGAACTGAACCTTCGAGCCATCGCCACTAACGTTAATCACCCTCTTGCCCTCTCTTTTCTCTTCTCGGACGACGCTGGGCCCCTCCGGTCGCGGCCGCTGCAGTCGACCTTCTACGAGTATGTGGACACGCTGCCGGTCTACCAGAACGACAGCCTCGGGCGCATGCAGGAGGGCCTGAGCTTCACGATCACCGGCTACATCCTGCCCAACTGCGAGAGGTGAGCGAGCGATGCAAATGGCGAAGGGCGAAGGGCGTAGGGCGCAGCATTTCATTGGCGTTTCCTCCCGGCAGGTTCTCGATCAACTTCATCCTGGACAATGAGCACCGGGACGTGGCCCTGCACATCAACCCGCGGCTGCCGCAGAACTACATCGTGCGCAACACGCGCGTCCGCCAGGTGTGGGGCACCGAGGAGGTCTCCTCGGCCCTGCCGTTCGCCCTGCGGCGCGGCTCGAAGTTCGCCATCCAGGTGCTGCTGACCCACGCCTGCTACATGATCTCGGTGAACGGGCACCACTTCGCCGAGTACAGCCACCGGCTGCCCTACCAGGCCGTCGCCGCGCTCGAGGTCAAGGGCGACGTCGAGAGCGTCGCGATGGAGCGCTCCGTGGTCACCAGCTACCCCGACCGCCTGCCCGAGTCCCGGGCCAAGGAGATCCCGACCTCCGGTGCCGGTGCCGGCGCGCCCTCGTCGCCCACGGGCAACGACGACAGCGGCATGGACGAGACCTTCGACGACGTGGACGGCACGAGCGCCTGCATCCCGCGCGAGTTCAGGCTGATCCCGCGCCGGCGCGACGGCGCCGAGTCGCCGGGCCCGAGTCCCGGGGACGGCCTCCCGCTGCCCTACTACGGCCGCCTGCAGCCGCTGAGCCTGACCAAGGGCCGCAGCCTGCGCGTGGAGGGCCGCGTCAAGCTGCTGCCGCACTCGTTCTACATCAACCTGCAGCAGGGCCAGGACATCTGGCCGCACGCCATCATCGCATTCCACTTCAACCCGCGCTTCTCGAAGCAGAGCGGGGCCATCGGCAAGCACATCGTCTGCCAGAACGCCTGGTTCGACGGCGCCTGGGCCGAGGAGGAGCGCTCGGAGCTGGACACGAACTTCCGGCCCGGCAAGACCTTCAGCCTGGTGATCGCCTGCGGCCCGGAGGCGTACGAGGTCTACGTCAACCGGAAGCTGATCACCGAGTTCCGCTACCGGGTGGCGCCGGCCGTCGTCGACACCGTCTACATCCAGGGCGACATCAAGCTCTGGTCCGTCGTCCTCGAGAGCCCGGGCGCGACGCCCGCCAACGGCCAGAAGCGCATCTACAGCAACCCCGGCTACACGGAGGACTACTAGGGGCGCCAGGGGCGTGGCACGTGAGACCGTGAGTACAGCTCGAGGTTCTCCATTGGAACGCGAACTAATTTTCGCTCCCTTCCAGGTCCCGGACACACAAACAGAACGAGAGAGAGGAAGTCGCCCCGTCGCCGTCGCCGTCGCCGTCGGCGCAGAGACAGTGGGGCAAATCGGGCGTACCCTGCAGAGAGATCAGATTAAGTTATATAGTTGTAAGAGTAAATTTCATGGATTGATTTTGAGCGCCTGCGTTTGTTCTTCTTTTTAATTTCATTTCTCTCGGTCAGTCGAAAATCCGATGACCAGTTTCGAAAATTACTGAAGTTCTAAATTGGGTGTTCTAAAAATTCTACTGATTCTGACTGTAGTTAAGAAATATTGAGGATCCTTTTCTATAGTTTTAGTACTTCTAAGGCTTCTTTTTTCATATCCTTTTCATAATCCCTTTCATAATCTTCGTCGCTGATTTGTACTAAATTTTCGTTTAATCGTTTTGTACTCTTCTCCGTAGAATTAAGTGTACTAAAAGCATTGTTTATTTGCTCCTCTCTTTACTAAATTCACACTGCAATATAAGCTTTCGAAAATATTATGCTAAAGTGGTACTAAAAACCATGTTTATTTCAAAAACTAATCCATCTCACTCTAGCTCCAATCACGCCCTCACACGCACCTAACTAGCGAGTACTAAATCGGTACTAAACCCTCAACCAAATTTAGTGCTCTTCTCTACGGCATGGCATTAATTCTAAGACAATAATTGAATACTTAAACTGCTGAAACATGGTGAGTTGAACCAATTGGAGGATTTGTCAAATTGAAATGTGATTCGTATTAAAGTGTCCACAAGTTTACTTTAAAGAAATCTACGTAGGATGATATATACATATATATTTAAAAGTCATAATTATAAATGAACTATATTGAAAGTTAAATTGGTGAAAACTAATTTTCAAAACGAAATTAATACCAAAAAGTTGTTGTATTTGCAAAATTTTAAGCAACGTGTTCTATATCTTTGTTTATCAAATTCGCAATGGTCTATATACCAAATGAGAGCTCTATATACATATATACTATATTCGATATATCTGTAGCAGATGGGTATATATGAACTGTTTGTGCAAAGTAATCGTTGTTGAAATGCTTGAAATTGAATTTATATTGAAACACGAAGAAATGTCAATAAAATAATGCCTAAAATCATTTGTTCAATTGTTGCTTCATTCATAGAAAATCCTCTTTCAGAAATAATAATATTCACTGGTCTTCATTGAAAGGGCCCATCGTCCGTTGCATTGTGGGAGAGAAATATTTCTCTTCTCCCACGCGCACGCACGGAAAGCACAACTCAACGATGAGGCAGAGAAAAGTTCTTCGTTCAGTTAAGACTCTCAGGTTCTTGTCTGGGCTAAAGGCGGACGAATGGCAGACACCAACCCTTGTACCGACAGCAGAAAATGTTAGTAGCGTGTAATAACAATGAAATGGGATTCTTTTTTAAATAAAAAAAGTTAAAAAAAGACATTTTGGAAAATGCAGGAATGTCATTAAAAATTCAATGATACTAAAAATATAAGAAAAAAACAAATTTCACACAAATATCCTCGATGTTTGAGACGTTAATAAATACTGGATATCATTTTTCGATAAATAGGAGGCGGATGGACATGTGCTCGCGTCTAGACGAAGGCATCCGGACGAGTCCCGACAACCTGGACACGCTTCGGCTGCGTTGCCAACGAGTTAATTAACCCGCAACTTCCGCCGGAAGTCGACAGCATGGTTTTCAATTCTTCAACGCGAAAACCGCGACGGGAAAACCGAGCGAAAGAAAGAAATGAAAGCAAAAACAAAACGTGCGGTGACAAATCGTGCCAAGAAAATCCCAGGAATTCCCGCGGAGCGACGGAGGACGACGTTTTCGATGGAATCGCAAAATTGAGATGATGATGACTGTGGTTGTCCCTGTTGTTGTTGTTGTTGTTGGTGGTGGTGTGGTTGGTGATTCGGTTTTTGTTGTAATTATGCGTAGCGCCCGCAGCGACGGCAGATGCGGAAAATTCATTCAAAACTTCGCGCCACCGAGGCCGGCGAGGCCGTGGGCAAGAGCGAGAGGGAGAACAGAGACAGAGAGAAAGGAGAGCAAGTGCGAGGGGGAGGGGAGGTGAGAGGGAGAGAGAGCGGGATTTTCTATTCGCAGCCGCCGCCGAGTTGAATAACTTTTTGGCGACAGCGCCCGGACGGACGGACGGACGGACGTTGAGTGAACGACAGACGGAGGGAGGGACGGACGTCCAGCGAGTAATAGACAGACAAGGCGAGCTGCCGACAGACGGACGGACGGACGGGCGCGCCGGGAGACGGATAGACCAACGGACAGACAGCGACACGGGCAGAGCAGCTCGCCAGACAGACATCTGGCCCGTCTAGGCGAGAGCCGAAGACGATTTTCACTAAAAATATTGTCGTGGAGTTTGCGTCGTCGATGCATTTCGTGCTTCTGCTGCTCTTGTTGTCGTTGTTGCTCTTGTTGTTGTTGCTCTTGTGGTTGTCATCGTTGTTCTTGTTCTTGTTCTTGTTGTTGTTGTTATTTTGGTTCTTGTTGTTCCCTTTGTGGTGGTTGCCTGTGCTCTTGTTGTGACAATTTTTAAAATAGGGAAGAACCAAAACACGATCGCGATCGCGGAGCCATCTCTCAACAACTACACACACACACACACTCACACACAGCACAAATGCATGAATACGTGTGTGTATATATTTAGACGATCGGTGGATCGGTGAAAGAACTTTGGAAGCGATGGACAATAAAATGGGAGATTTCAAATTTTAGAGACCGCAGCCGCGCCATCGCTTCCGGGATAATGGAGCGGTCGACAGCCGGCGAGAGAGGGCGGGAGAGAGAGGGGGGGGGGCGGTGAGAGAGACAGACAGAGCGTGCGTATGAGTGCGGCCGAGAGACTGACGTTGGCGTGCGGTGACATTTGAATGGACGGAGTGTTTGGCATGGGTGCAGCTGCAGTGGACGGCTTTCTAATTAGGAAGGCGTTGCCGCCGCCGCCTGTCCTCGGGCGGGGGGCGGTCGAGGGGGCTGAGCAGAAGAAACTTTGAAGGCTCTCCTCGTGATCTACGAAGCCCAACAAGCAAGCTACAGTTCAAGAACTCAATGCCAAACATGATCAATCGAGACAAGATCAGGATCTTGGAGGACCAACTCGGAGGACCGTCTGAGGGACCTCTGGAGCTCCCGGGCGGCGCCCAGCCAGCCTTTTGGAAGCAAAGACCCGACCAAGACCCTTGGGCCGAAGCGTCCGCGACCGTCATCGCTTGCCACAAGGAGCCCAGAGTCAAAGCTCGACCGCCCCGCCCCGCCCCCACCATCATCGGTCGCTCCCGGTGCCCAGCCAGCCACCCTGGACTGCTCATTAATTATACCACATCGGGGCGGACGCAGACGTCGCGGTCGCGGCCTCGGCCAGTGGACTTCAAATGCCTGAAACGCTTTTCAACGTTTTCTCGATTGTGATGAACTTCTTCATTAGGCCAGCAGTCGGCAGCGAGAGCGACAGCGATCGAGGGCAGATCCGTGGCCCGGTCCAGCGCCGCAGCGCCGCGGCCAGGACCGGAGGCCCGCGGACTTCGAGCGAGAACCGCATGCGCTGCACGTTCGGCAATAAATAATATTTTTTTGAGCAATCGAATCGAAATATACGTGTGTGAAGAGAACTGGAGTCAGATGGCGGTTGGTCGGTTGGTCGGTTGTTCGGTTGGGTCGGGGTGGGGCGGGTCGAGGGCGACATCGGGAGCACGAAAACATTTGTACGACTGCGTGTTGTTCGGAGGCTGCGGTGGAATTTTGATCGGGATCGCGATCGCGATCTCGATCGCCGCTCTCAGTCGAGCCGGGCATCCTTGGGACAACGACGAGACAACAGCCACTGTCAACTGTCTGGCAAACACATGTAGACATAAATGTCATATGCTCGCGTCTTTTGATGCACGCTCATCGCCAGACAGATGCACAGACAGGCGGAGGGACAGACAGACGGTCAGTCGATCGCTGGATCGCTCGATCGCTGGATCGCCGGATCGCCGGATCGCGGCCTCGGACGGACGAGTGGACAGGCGCGCTTTTTAAATCGATTATCATTTTTAATAATCGATTTCGATGCCATGTCATTTTGCGGAAAAATGTCCGGCAGACCAACCGACCCGCCATCCAGCCATCGGCCTGTCCATCCTTCCATCCTTCCGTCCATCGGTCCGTCGGTCCGCCTTGGTTCTGGTTCGCCTTCGGGAGGCTCCTGGACAAGGACTCTAAAAATGGACATGTTTAATGACATTTCTCTGACGTTTATGAGTTGCAGTTTCGAGTATTTTAAACGGCCTCCGGCCCTCTCGCTCCTCGCTCCTCACCCCCCACCTCCCCACCTCTCTCTCTCTCTGTCTCCCTCCCTCTCCCTTTCTGTTGGTTCGACTCCTTTTGTTTTAATTGCGAACCGGAATGAACTGAAATTTCAAATGAATTCATTAATTCATCATCGTTCAATCATCGCGATTTGTGTGCTTCCTCCTCTCCCTGTCGTCCTCTCCCTCCCTCCCATTCTCCCTCTCCTCCTTCTGCCTCGCCTCCTCCTGCTTCGGCCGGCGCCGTCCCTCTGTCAGTTCGTCGTCCGCCGTGATTTATGTGTGATTTAACAAAAGTTTTTGCCGATCCTGGGCTTTTGTAAATTTGTTGTACATCACTGTTCGAACATAATGAATTTGTAGTTGGTTTTTTCTCCTCCTCCTCCTTTCCCTCTCCCGTCCAGGTCGGCCCATAAATACTGTCCTCAGATTTAAATATACATCTGTCGGCACTTTGCTTATATCCAGCCATCCATCGAGAGGTGAAGTTAAAGTTAAGACCTAATCAAGCAGTACTTCATGGATATTGATAGTTATTATAGAAAATTATTCCCTATTATCACAATAAATAAAATTATGCAAAATCAGAAGCAGGGGAGAGTTTTTGTTTTTGTTAATTTCAAATAAATGACTTCTATATTTCCTGACATGTGTTCGCGTTTTTAGTTGCATTTTTAATAACTGATTTATTTCTTTTTTGCAAAAAAAGAACAATCATTTCTGGCATGTGATCGAGGATCACTTCGAACATGGTTCGATTATTTTTGTTATTGTGAAGCCCGTGACAAGGCAGAAATCCTTGAGGCTTGTGGGGAAAGCCTTCGGACCCGATCCGGTCGCTGTCGCGGTCGCGGTCGCCCTGATCGATGCGTCTTCGCTGCAACGACAGCGGCCCCTCGGTCGACCACGGACCTCCCACAACGCTGGGCCGACTCCTTCCCCCTCCCCCCAGTCCTGGCGGCCCCAGTCGCAGCGGGGGCGTGTCCTCTTCCCCCGATCTGGCCCGTAAATCACGCCGCATCTCGATCGCGGCGATCGCGGCGACCGCCAGGATGACGCCATGCAAAACCGCGATGAAAGGAGAAGCCGCCAGAAGCGACCACCCCGGATGCAGGAGGCCGTAAACCCGAAAATCGACAACAGCAACAACAGCGACAGCGACAGCGACAACTGCAGAGGCCTTTACCTAATTCCTGGGGAAATTGAGAAATTTCACTGCTCGCACGGTTGGATCACGGTTGGCGGATCACGGCGTCTGACCGAGAGCCGGCTGACGAGGGATCGGCCGTCGGCCGCGTCGTTGTGGTTAATTAATTCTCGACATGAAGTTTATTAATACATAATTGCAGAGGATCAGCGACGGCAACAACAATAACAGCAGTAACAACAAAGACAACGACGACGGCAGCAGCAGCAGCAGCAGCTCCAGCAATGACGACGCCAACGGCCGCGACGTCAAAAATGTCGTCGGAGCTTGGTCCTTGGAAGGAGGCCGAGGAGGACCCCGAGGCGGTGGCGCGGGCGGAGGCGGGGTCGGAGGGGCTCAAAAGCAATTTTCATGGGCGCCCTCACGAGGGCTCGGACGTCTTTATTGCGGCCACTCTCTGTGTTGTGGTTGTTGTTCTCGATCGTGGTCGTCGTCGTCGTCGTCGTCATCGGCGAAATGTCAAATATGACAGCTAACAACATATTATTAACGGGCCAACGAGAGGCGGACGGACGGACGGATGGACGATCGGTGGGAGGCGCAGAAAAACGTTATTAAAAATGCGTAAAAATTTCGGACTATTTTCGGACGGACGACTGACGGACGGCCGGATCCCCTGTGACGCAACCCGGCGATGGGGCAAGGGTGGCGATCGCCAGTGGCCGGGGGTGGGGTTGGGAGGGCCGGGGTCGCGCACCAAGGGCTGCCCGGCGTCGCGTTGTTAATCAAGAGCCAAATTAATTATGCGTGCGGCGACTCGGGTCTCTTCGCTCTTGGCCCTGCTGCGATTCGGTGCGCTTTTTGCCTGCGAGCAATTAAAATTTTGTCTCGGCCGCGACGGATTCGATTGAACGGCGGCCGCTACGATCGCCGGGCGGACGGACGGACGGACGGGTGGACAGACCGATCGTCTGCCAGACCAACGGACAGACAGACAGAGAGAGCGATCCATCGATCGACGGGCCGCTCATTCGTCGATGTCGCTGGGGCTGGGGCTGGGGCTGCAGGGCTCGTGGCGTCTCCGCAACTGGCTTTTAATTGCTGGCACGGCGCCGCCGCCGCCGCTCGTCGATCGCCGCGGTTTCTCTCCATTTCGCCCCGTTCGAATTTTTATTAATTATTAATTTCATATTTCAGCTCAATCACAAGCGGCGCGAATCGCTGGCATAACTCGATAACCCCATCCTCCCCTCCATCGATCGTTCGGCCGATCGTTTGGCCGACCAGGGCGATCACTTTTGATTAAATTATTAGTGGATTTTATAATCTTTTTGCCTCATCCCGCCTCGTTTCGTTGGCGCGATCTTGATGTCTGAATTGACGCGATCGCCGGAGCGTCGGAATGCGTGTCGCCCAGGGCCCGGCGCCCGGCGCCCAGTGAAGGGAATTTCAGGCGGATCAGGGCCCTGTTGTTGTTGTCACATTGGCCCCGGTCGATGCCTGGGAAGCGTCGTCGATGGCCGAATCGGAAGTGATCGGTCGTCTGTTGGTCGGCGACTGATTTGATTACGGTTTGTCGTGGTCCGGAGATCGTGGGGAAAACTCGACGAACGAACGAACGGCTGTCGATCGGTCGGTCGGTGGATCGACAGTTGATAAATATGCAAAAGCGATCGACACGCCAGCTAAATCGCTTCGTAGGCATCAGCGATCGACCGATTATGGGATTATATCAATTAGTGCTCATATTATTGCCCATAATCGATCGATATTGCCGCGAGCTGTTGAATATGTGTATTCCAAGTGATCGCCAAGTGAGATCGGTTGATTTAGGATGTTGTGAAATGGCAAATTAATGGGATTTTCCTACGGGTGGCGGGGAATGATGTGAAGTCGGGCCGTGATCGCGATCAGATTGGTAAGCTTTGGAGGAAATTCTAACAACAAATCTAAATTTCAAAATTCAATGTTTTCAGGTTTTGATTGTAGACCAAAGTGGGTGCAAAGTGGGGTTTGATTTTCAAACGAAGTTCAAATGTGGTGAGGATCAAATGCTAGGAAGTTCAAATGATCGAAGCTCAAGCCTGTGAATCAACGATCGCCACCTTGCGGTTCAAGATTCAGACCCCAACCTCTGCTCCTTCCCCCAGGAAGCCGCCATCGCCATGCCCTCCAATCGCTTCCCCCATCGCCCGTGACTCAGCCACTGACGCCGCCGCTGCCGCCCGATCTATAGGCGGGGCCGACGCAGTCGCCTTTGCCGTCGTCGTCATCGTCATCGTCATCGCCGTCGCCGTGACAAAACCGCACACGAAATCACCTTCGAACGGCGAGCCCATAAATCGCCGCCAGAACCGCCTGTTGCCAGCAGCGGCAGCGGCATCGGCAGCAACGGCGGCCACGACGGCAGGACCATTTTTGGACGATTAATCAAATTCTTGTTAATAACATAAACATTTAAGCGGCAACAACTTACGCAGCATCCGAGCGAGGCGAGTCGAGTCGAGTTGAGTCGAGCCGCCGACAACCGACCAACCGACCAACCGACCAATCGACCAATCGACCGACCGACGATCGACCGATCGAGAGACCAACCCATGGACCGACGAACCACCGACTGGCCGCCCAATCGTCGGAACGACTGAACGGCCGACGACGAGCGATTGCGGCGAGCGTGGTTGGCGTGGCACGAAAATATTGTCACCGTCATTAAGTATTGCCGGCAATTACATTGGCCACAAAGGCAACAACAACCTCGACAACAACAACAAATTTATCGAACAATTTTCTCGACGCACAGCAACACGATCGGCAACAAAATGGTAACAAATGCATTCGCACCAAACGACAACAGAACGCAATGCAGTGGCAGTAACTTCAACAACAACAACAACAACAACACATTTTACACAATAACAAAATTTCCAACAACACCAATATTCACAACAATAACAAAACTTACAACAACAACACGAACACCAACAACATCTGAGGCAGCAGCCGTAGCCGAGCCGCCAACAGCCAGCAGCAACAGCCACCAGGCAGCGGGCACCGATTAGCGGCTTATCAATATTCCAGCTGTGTCGCCCGCGGTCTGGGATTCTGAGCCGAGCCGAGCGAATCGGAACCGCGGGACCGCAGGACCAGGGGACCGGCCGAGGCCACCGGACCAGGCGGCCGACCGTCCGACGAAATGGTCAACGGAATGCAACTTGTTTCGTGCGATCGATCGGCGGACCAAGCGATCGATGGATCGACCGATCGATGGATCGACCGATCGGCCGGGGACGGCGACGGAATGGGATGGGTCGAGGAGGTGATGCGGAGGAGACGTCGAAGGGAAGGAGGGTCGTTTGGTGGCCGATCTTCGTCCCGACGAGGGATGTTCGGCCGATCCAGCGATCCAGCGATCCAGCAATCCATCGATCATGCGGCGTCGTCGTCGTTGTCGTCGTCGGCATTCGATGCCCGCGGTATGCGACAAACGCCCCAATTGGCTGGTGGTGTCCAAAAAATCGCAAAAAGTCAGAACCGACGAAAACTTTTAGCCAGCAACAACAATAGCAATGTCAATAACAACAACGGCAGTCTCGACCACAATCACAGCATCCCACCAACAACGAGAGCCTCACGACCAACAACAACAACAAATCTTGCCAAAAAGTACTGCAATCCTCGGCGGGGGGCGGGCGGAGGAAGGGAGGGAGCGAAATTGTCAACTCGAATTGAGAAACTTCGGCGCATTGTTGGGAGTACAGTTGGGCCGAGGTGCCAGGACGGACGGACGGACCGACCGACAGACAGACAGACAGATCGACGATCGGTCGATCGCATACTTACGCGTGGCCAGCTGGAGGCAGAGAGAGCGGCCAAGCGTCGGACGGACAGGCGGCTGGACATTCAAACCGACAGATGGACGGACCAACCGAGAGTCAGATGCACAGACAGACGGACGGACAGACAAACACAATTACAAACGTCACTCACGGCTTGGAGACGAAAATCAATCAACGATTTGCAGCCGCCAGGAACGAGTCGTGGAGGGGCGGTGGCGAGGGGCGAGGGCGTGGACGAGGGTGGCGGGTGTTTGTCGGACAGTCGGTTGAACGATCGACCGGCGGTGGGATTCGAGCGGTTGGCTTTGCGTGTGCTGTTGCTGTGTTCGGTTGAAAAAATGTCACAAACAATTACGCGCTTTCCTACGCGTGAATTGACAACGAGTCGGGGCGGTGGTGCAGGTGGGAGGGAGACGGGTTGACGAGGCGCAGGAGGTGACGATGAGGGAGCGGTGACGGTGGAAGCCATAGTAAGAAGCCGCAGTTGATTAGGGATCGAACGAGCGATGGGAGCTCGATGCTGGATCGACTTCGAATCGAGGCCGGATCGCCGTTGGATCGATGCGGGATCGATAGACGATCGCGTGGATGGATGGCGGCGGACGGAGGATCGTGATGAAGCGATTAATCCGCGGCTGCTGCTGCGATGGACGGGCGAAGGCGATACAAGTGGAGATCGGGAATGTGATCGTGGAGTAGCTGAAGGTTAATGAGGAGCGAAAACACGAGGAATACAAAATAGTTTGAGTGGAAGGACAAATTATTAATGAGAGAATATCGGATGAAATGAAGAAGAGACTGAAGAATGTAATGAAGGAATGAGAATAAGGACGGAGAGACGGTGAGGGGTGAAAATAAGAAGATTTAGAAGCTCAAATCTGAGACTAATAGGAGAATTAGATGAATAAGACTATTCCGATGGATAGATGAAGGCTCCAGCAAGGTGGCTGATAAAATGGGATCAAACCGGAAGACGAAAACACACGAGGCGTCACAGGTAAATGGGGAAGCCAAAGGTGCAACGAGGGCTGAAGTTCCTGCCACTGAGAGTCCGTCGTTTCCCAAACTTCCTGTCCTTCTCCCATTCCCCTTCCTCCAGCTGTCTGGAATAATGTACAGAACTCCGAGTCAATGGCTAATTGCAAGAGACAAAACGAAGGTGGGGAAGGAGGATGGGGATCGGTGCAGCAGGATCGGTGCCGAAGGAAGAGGGCCTCAGAAGAAAGTCCCTGAGGGCACACGGTAGTCAGCAACACAAGCACACAAACAGACAGAGGGACGGACGGACAGACGGAGCCAGCGGAGTCCGAATTGAGATCGAAAATTGCTCGGATGCTTGAACTGCATTGTGCACCGAGGGAGCCGGACGGACTGAGCGACAGCAGGGCGAAGGGGCGACGGGACAGGGGAAGGGCGGAGCGGCACGAGGTGAAAAATAAGGAATAAACGCGCGACGCATGCGTCACGGCGCACCGTCCGACCGGCTCCGACTCTGACTCCGGCTGCCTCCGACGAGCCGGCCGCGGTCCCTCGACGCGAATCTCCAGAATCTGCACAGAAGTCAAGTGGCTCCGATCGCCGTGGAGTCGGCCGCGGAGCCCCTCGTCGTCGTCGTCGTCGTCGCCGTCGTGGTCGTGGTCGTGGTCGATCGCAATGCCAGGAGGAATGCAATCAGAGGCGCAGATTGATCGCGGCGATATTCCGAGAAAACGCCGAGCGGGCCCGGCCGAGCCAGGCCGAGCGGCCTGCATAAATTTAGGAGCCGCGCTTCGATTTATTGGCCCGGCCAAAAGGAGGTGAACTCTTTTTCTCTCCTTCCTTCCACGGCTCTCCTTCCGCGGCTCTCCTTCCGCCCCTCCCCTCGCCGAGGCGGCGGTTTCCGGAGCGAGGAGGCGAAATATATCATGCGCAAACGGCAGCCGAAAGGCGACAGCTTGGCGCGAAAACGAGACTTTGAACTCCGAGCAGGGGCGACCGGCGGACCGACCGATGGACAGAAGACCGAGTGGCCTCCGCGATCCCCGCCGCCGCACGGTCCAATCGCCGATCGATCGGCGGCGTCCGATGCGATCGATTGTCCGCGCCCGGCAACCAAATTTGGGAGACCGTCAGGTATGCGAGTGGAACGCTTCGGCCGCTTATCTCCGATCGGCATCGACCTGGGCCCGAGTCGCGGCTCCCGCTCGTCCTCGTCCTCGTCGTCGTCGTCGCCTCGATCGTTGTCGTCGCTGTCGTCCTTCCACATGTGCGCCACCGGAGCAGGCGAGGATCGGCCCGGTTTCGACTTCCCACGTCCTGCTCCGTGGCTTTTTGCGGGCTCCGCTCACTGCCGCCCGGTGCCCTGCACGGCCCCAGACCTCGGCCCTTCGCCGTTACTCCTCGCTGTCCATGGAATCGCTATTTAAATGCGATGGCGATGCGATGGTCGGAGTCGGGCGAGGGCGGCGGCGGCGGCGGCGGCGGGTTCGAGTCCGAGTCCGGTCGCTGCGAGTGTGTTTTCGGAACATGTTTTGCAAGTTGTCGCCGACGCCTGACAAGCGATAACAATTCGTTGCATGCGGCGTTGCATGCGAGGCCTCAAATTGTCGTCCGCGTCGCCTCCGTCGTCGCCATCGTCGTCGACTCCGATGACATTTTTTGGTCCCGACATTTGATAAAACGTTGACGCAGAAGCGCCTTCGCCGAGAACCGGTTGCCGGCTGTCGACGGGCGACGCTTGGCTCCCACTTCTCTGCCCGCTGTCAGCCACCCTCGACCCACCGCGGGCCCCCCCGGGCGACGCTCAGCCGGCCGGGCCGGGCCGTGCAGAGTGCGGGCTCCGTGGGTCATAAATCGAGTCCGGGTCCGGTCGGCGCGTCGCGTAAATCAGCGTCTCTCGCTCCCTCTCCCCTTCCTACCTCTTCGCTGTCTGTCTGTCTGGCTCTCGTTCGATGTCGGTGCCGTTGACGGTGCCGGTGTCTGTGTCGACGGGTCGCTCACGGCTGCGTTGCCAACTCTATTAGAGATGACGTCGGCGTCGCCCGCTCGCCGCGGCTTCAATTAATAACCGCGCACGCGACGCTAATGTCTGGGCCACACGATCATCACCTCCGTCCACCGGCCGCGGACCCGCACCGTCGCCGTCGCCGACGCCTGCCCGCCCCCTACCACGCCCGTTGTTCACACCGCCCCGGTGTCACCGATTACCGATCGCCGGCCAGCTCCGATCCTGAGGCCTGTCTGCCGATCCGCCGGTCCGCCGCGATCAATTTGCATGAATTAATTAATTTCCCGATCGAAGACTATTTGCAATGGAAAGTGATGCAATTTCCAGCGCCGGTCGCGGACACGCCACGTTTCGCTAATGATCTCGTCGCTCTCCGGCGATCGCCGCACGGGGCGCCGGGGCGGTGGGCGTGGCGACGAGTTGGGAAATCGCGACCGGCCGAGGGACGGCAGACGGATGAGGGACGGACGGACTCGGTTGCATCGTTCGTCACGTTCTGCACCAGCCGATCGCAGCCGGCCGGTGCTCGATCGCGATCCGCGATGATCGCTGCACTTGACGGCGGCTACGGCGACAGCGACAGGCGTCGTAGTTCGTGCAATAAATTATTGCGGCAACGCAGGCCTCCAAATGGGGGAAATTAATGTCTAAATAATCGAATGGATCTCGATCGCGATCGCGTCGGCTGACAGCCGGCCGGACGGTCGTTGGCGAACGTGAAGGGGATCATCGCGACTCTACGGAAGTGCGGGGACGGAAAGTGGATCGATAATGAGGGCTCCGATGAGGCCTTTCAACATGTAATCCGAAGCTTGTTTAGCTCCAGATCCAGGATTGGCGAGCACCAGACATCAAAATAGTACTTAAACTCTAGTAAGGCTTTGGTGTCCTACATTAAAAACTTCGTCCTTTGGCGTTCCTGCCAGGGAACAAACACGACCAAGCGAATGTCCAGCGAATGACTCCATTCCCATCCTTCATCCTATCGTCGTCCTCCCGTCGCTCGTCGTCGGCCCGTCTTCGCCTCAGACTCCTTATCGAGTTCTAATTAATTTCCCTCGCTCTGCTGCCCGGATTCATCAGCAGCAAACCAATCACGACGAACCGTGTTCGGCCACCACTCGCCGTCCTCCCACGGCGCCTGGCCACGGGACGTGGATCGCCTTCCCCTGCCCCTCCCGCACTCCCCCTGGCACTCCATTCCTCACAGCTTCCGTTGAAGTCGCTCGCGCCCCTCGCGCCGCCACGAACGCGGCGCTCGACCCGGCTCCGGCGCGCCGTCCTCGCGTCTCCACATATTTCACGATTTGCCTGCCAACGAAGCCGCACACACATAACTCCGGCACCTCCATCGCCATCATCCCCACGACCACCCCGCTCCACCACGCCGGCTCCAACTCCTGCCGCAACTCGAGCTCCGCAACTGCGGCCGCCCCGCCCCGGACTCCGGCAACTCCTGGTCCCGAGCCAGCGCCACGCACATCAAGTGCCCGCCGACCCCACCCGGCCCACTCGGCCGTCGCCCCGTCGCCCGTCGGTCGCCGCGCTGCAGACGCGCCAACTGGTGCCCCATGTCGTGGCGCGCCTGCCCACCTCGTCCTGCCCCTCGCCGCCGCCCCCAGCCGAGGGCGGCTCCGGGCGAACACCGAGAGCTGGACAATGTGACGCCAGGCGCCAATTGGCGGCAAACAAACGACCTCCCGCTCCCTCTGGTAACCCTCGCCTCCTGCTCCTCCTCCCCTCGCCTCCTCCCCTCGCCTCCTCCCCTCGCCTCCTCCCCTCGCCTCCTCCCCTCGCCTCCTCCCCTCGCCTCCTCCCCTCGCCTCCTCCCCTCGCCTCCTAGACATGCGGCACTTAACGAGCGCGAGTTCGGTTCGACTCGCTCAACTCCCGGGTCCACCGCAGTGGGCGCCAGCGCCAGCGCCAGCAGGGGCTGGCGAGAGGGCGGCAATGGATTGAGCACGGTCGGGAGGGCCACAGGGAGCGAGTCGGGAGGCTGCGGCAGGAAGACGACGACGACGACGACGGCGACGACGCATCTCGATGCTGACGACGCGAGGGCGCCGAGGTCGGGCGCAGACCACGCTCGGCCGGAGCGCCACAGCTGGCTCCGTGTCTGGTGGGCCGCCGGCGCAAGGGAGGGGGCGATGGGGGGCGATGGGGGGCGACGGAGGGGCCCGCGGGGCATTTGTGTAAATTATGTTTCGCTGCCGATAAAAATCGCACGGCGGCCCGGACGATTTGCCGCCTGGTGGCTCGCGCGGCCTCCGAGTTGTTGCTATCGGCCCTTGTTGCTGTTGTTGGACCCACTCTTGTTGTTGCTGTTTCCCCACTATTGTGCGCACAGAGAGACCGTGCGCCTCTGGTTGCTGTTGTTGGTGGCCGCGCGTAGGTGGACGTGCATCCATTTGCCGGGCGCGCGCTGTTGTTGTTAAGTGAAATTGATGGCGCTCGGCCCTCGTCGCCGGGAGTCGCGCCGAGCCGAGTCGAGAGCGCGGCGCCGCACGTGGAGCGTGCTCGAGTCCAGCCCGTCCCCCGGCCGCCCCGCTCCCTCCGCCGCTCCCCTCGCCCGGCGTGACTCCGCTGATTGGCGGTCGTGTTGATGTCGCTGTTGGTTTTACCTGTCGTCGTCGTCGTCTGGCTGACGTAATGGCGAGTTCGCACTTGCTCCGCGAAACCTCCGCGCCGGTGGCCCTCGCGTGGTCGGAGAAATTGATTCCGTCAGCGCGACGCCGGGCGGTCGCCGAGCCATCTGTCGGGGAAACCGGGAAACCGGGTGGCGTCTAATTGGCCGGAAGCGCGGCTGCGGCTGTGGCTGCGGTGCTCGTGCCTTCCCATGGGGTGTCAGCCGTGATGAATTTCCATTTCTGCGCCCGAGCTCGTCTGTCGTAAAACTCCGCGGACGGTCCAGCGAGTGGGTTGGAAATGGGGGAGGTTTCCACGAAGGCTTTAGACATTCTCTTCCGGAATTTCGACTTCGAAATCTGTCTTAAATTTCGGCTAAAAATCGGTTTGAAAAAATTTTTTTTTAAAATCTTGTTCTGCTTCGAAATTCTCTTCAAAAACTGCCTCTGAATTTCTGTAAATCCGCAAATCGAAAACATTTTGATAACCTTGTTGTAAAGCTCTGTTTTGAAAATCTATTTTTAGCGTTTTGTTTGAAAATCCCTACAAAAACATAAATCGGAATTCGAAAGTCATTTTCTAAAATCCTGTTCTCAAAATATATCTAAAAAATTCTGTTTTGAAAACCACTCTCAAATGCTGTTTTCAAAACTTTGCTGAAAGTTCCTGTAAAGTCTTCGTTTTGAAAATCTCTTCCTATGATTCTGTTTTTCAAATCTCTATCACAAATTCTATTTGGAAATCCTTTTCTTATAGTTTGGTTTAAAACCTTTGTAGAATGTTCGGTTTTGAAAATTTGTTTACAACATTCTGTTCTAAAAACCCCTGTGCAAACTCCGTTTTGAAAATCTCTTCCTAAAATCCTGCTTGCAAAATCTCTTCCCAGCTCTTCGACTTCTTCAAAGTCCCTCGTCGCCGCCGGCGCGCATATGCAATCCTTCTTCGCAATCCGAAATCCGACATCCGAGGTCCCCATCCTGCGAGCTCCCCATCCGAACCTGTCAACATCGAGAAAAAACTCTCGAATTCCGCGGAACTTTTAACAGCTTTTCGTCCGGCCTGTTGTTGGTGCTGCTGCAAATGTTGCTGTAGTGGCATTGGCGATGTTGTTGTTGCTCTTATATTGCGTTTCGTCTCGTTTCATTTCAGTTCGTAGACCCAGTGATACGCCCCGGATCCGTTTCAGGAATTCTCGCACGCATCGCCTTCCTTCATTCGTTCCTCGGTCCGTTCGCACGTTCATCGTCGGCGGACGGAGGGATCCGTTTAGGGGTCCATAAAAACCATTTCCATCCACTCGGAGGCCAATTAAGGGGAGCCAGACGACCGAGGCCCCGACGACGGAGGCCCGGCCTGGGAGGAGGGACGGAACCAGGGCAGGGGACTGGAAGACGCTCGCCCCGGGCTAGTTGAAGGCGGTTTTAATAGAGACGCCGCCGCCGACAGACCGAGACAGACTGGGAACCTGTTGCTAATTATGTGTTGCAGCGAGAGCCAGAAACACATTGCCGAAAACAATAACAACATCAACATCAATGTGGGCAACAACAACGAGAGTTGACGAGAGTAGCAACAACATTGATGTGGGCAACAATAACGTTAGCAGCAACAACAAGAGCCTCTCACGAGGTCGCTTCTAATGCAGGTCGCTGCATCGTGAGGATTTAAATGGTGGAGTGTTTTTTCAGTTTGGGCCTTTTTTGGCCACCCGCCCACACTCCTGCGGGACGCAGCCTCTCGGCGATCGGCGTCCGAACTAACGGAGCCTACAATTTGCCTAATTTGGCATGGACCGGCACACGGGGCATTGGCGGGGGTTCCGAAAGCAAATCGGGCAAAGGCATTCGCTGAAGGATCGTCGATCGATCCAAGTGCTTCGTGGCATGCGATGATAAAATCGCGAGGGCGCAAATTGCCACAACAACAACAACAACAACAACAACGACGACGACGATGGTGATGGCGATGGCGATGGCATTCTTTATTGTCACCTAATCGTCGCATTAAATGTCATTACAATAGATTGAATCGGCGCCAAGTGACAATTTATGCACTGCAACAAGTCCAATCGACAACAGCAACAACGACAGCCGCAACGACGACGACAACAACCACAGCGTGGCGCAAGTACCAACGTCAACTCGCAGCACCGATAGCAATAACGACGACGAGCAGCCACAACACAACCACATGAAACCCCATCAAGATGGAAGGCAGCGCCTGAGCCTGAGTCTGAGCCGGAGCCGCCGATGTCGCGCTTCGCATGCGCCACCTATTTGTGAACGCGGCAATTACGACGTGATCGCCCAACGCCTTCCTCTCTCGCACTCACTCGCAACCTCTGCCGCCCCCGCGCCCCGAGCCCCCCTCTGTCGCTGGCCAGCGGCTGTCGGGCGATCGGCTGCGACGAGCAAAGTGCATGCCACGCAATTATTCGCTAATTTACAACGCGTTTCAGCAATTTATCATTGTTTATGAACGCGATCTCGCAAACCTCCCTCCCTCCCTCCTGGCCCCTGCCCTCCTGCTCCTACCCCCTCTCCACAATGGGTCTGGCGCCCGGCCTGCGGCTGGGTCTGGACTCCAGAGGTGAGAGCAGCGGCTCCATGAGTAATTGCTGTTGTTGCTCGACATCCCGGCCCAGAGGTCGGACCTCAGAGGCGCCGCACGAGTCGGCGGGGGCCACGGCCAAGGCCGGGATCGTAAGAAACCCGGTCAACGGTTCCACGATCGCGATTTTTCGGCGATCTCAATGTTCGAGTCATACTCGTCGTCATTTCGACTGAAAATCGTTAACCAGTCAAATGAGTTCCTTCGCAGTCTCGACTCGAACGAAGCTCCCCACTATGACTATTGCCGTCATTTCTCTTCCCCGATCGATCCTCGACGATCGTCCTCCAGTAACCGCAGCCGATCCCAGGGCCGTCGCCGACCAGCAGACGGACCGACCGAAGACCCCTTGGCGCCGACGTCGGCAGGAATGCGAGACGAAAAGCAACGACCACCGACCGACGAGGCGCCAAAAGGACAATTTCCATACAGCGCCCGGCCCGACGTCTCGCCGTGATCGACACTTCCTTCGGCCAGCGAGGCGACGGAGGTGACGACGTGGACTCGCCATCGACTGGTGGGGCCTGGAGGGATTCGCAGTCGTCGTGGTCGTCGTTGCAATTGGATTTATGATGTCAAACTAATTTGTTTGCAAATTGAGGTAACGACGGCAACAACAACAACCGCAGTAACAACGCCACCTTTTACAACAACAACAACAACAACCACCACAAGCAACTGCGACGATCGACAACCGACAACCGACGCGCGACGACAAATGACAAACATCTGTCAATTGCCTCCCATAATCGCCGACATGTTTCAATGGTTTTCCAATTGTTTCTCCACCTCGGCCGCCCCCAACCCCTTCACCCCCCCCCTCGCCCATCGCCCCTCCCCCCACGGCTCGTTCGAAATAGTTCAACTAATAAAAGTTGGCGCCAGCCCCAGTCGGAGCCCAGACGACGAGCGATGGTCGTCCGTGTTTGTCGTCGTGTGCGAGGCGCGGGGGGCGGCGGAGGTGGAGGGTGGGGTCGCTCCGCCGGCTGCCGATTTGGAGCCGGGCTCCATTTCGCATTCCACAGCATTCGCATTCGGATTCGCATTGGCGAAGTTGGGTTGCCGAAAGCAGCTGTGGACCTGGGTCTGGGTTTGCGGCGTCTGGAGGCCGATGACGAATGAGGGCGATGTGGGGCGCGGCGCGGCGAGGGGAGGGCGAGGGCGAGGGCCGGGACCAGGTTGGGCGGATGCAAAATTACCAGCGTGGCTCTGCCTGATCTAATTGTCCGAGTGATGGCTTATGTGAGGCGGCCGAGCTGGAGAAGCCGGGCCGGGCCGAAGCGACCGGCGGCCGATCAATTACATTCCAATCAAACAAATAAATGAATAGCCGTTTCTCGATTGTGCCGATCCGAGACGAGCCAATTGGACTTCGGTTCCCGGCGTTGGGAGGACGGACGGGGGTCGCCGACGGCCTGGGAGACCGAGCGATCCCCAGACGGCCGGAGTGAGAGAGGGAGACAGGCGGACTCGCGGCGACTCACGTGCACGGAAATTTGATGGAGTGACAAAATGTGGCTGTCGATGCCAACTGACATGGGCTGACAGTAATCGACAACAACAACAACAACAACAACAACAACAACAACAACAACAACAACAACAACAACAACACATCAACCTCGACATCACCGGCGACAGCAACAATAAATCTACTGCAACTACAACTACGACGCCGACGACGACAACAACGACGCCGACGACGACGGCGACGAGGACGGCGACGAGGACGGCGACAACAGAAATTTAATTTACGACAAACACAAAACCGTCAAAATCGTCGCAGACGAGCGATTTTTTAGTGATCTGTTAATTTTGTGAATTTATTTGGTTTTTTTCGCACTTGGTTTAATTTTTCTAAGAGAGTCGTAAAAAGTCGGAGCAGCCGGTCGTCGTCCAAGATTTTTAGTTTTGTTTTCCTCTTTTTTTTTTCGTGTCGACCTCTCCTCTGCTTCCTCTTCATACGCTCCTCCCCTCGCCGCACGATCGGCTGCACCGCGCTCTGAATAATTTTTCCTGCTGTGATTTTTCTTGAATTGCGTCCAAAATCGCGCGAATCCTTTTGTTTTTCGTCTCTAATTCTCGTTACAATTGTTGTTGTCTTCATTGCAGCTCTTGCTGTTGTTGGTTTTTGCTAGCTTGACGTCCCGGCCACTTCCGTCTTCTTCGTTCACTCTCACTCGCTCCCTCACTCGATCGTCCGCCTCGCGCCCTGTTGGCGCCCCTGCTCTCGCCTAGTTGGCAACGCCGCACGCCCGACGCCCGACGCCCAACGCCTGGGGCCAGACGTCGGCTGACGCCGCGACGGGTGGGGGCGAGGGGCGAGGGGCCGGAGGTTGTGCGTTCGCCGCGAAATCGGCGCCCGATCCGCGCCCCAACAACAAGAATTCAAACGGATTCCTGAAATTCGCTGCATGGCGGGACAACGGCGAAGATGCTGCTGCCGCTTCTTCTTCTTCTTCTTCTTGGCCCCCTCCTCCTCCTCGTCTCACTTTTCGTCTTCTCTTCGTTCCCCCCTCCGCACCTCATCTGATTAGGAAAAAGAAATAAAATGAATATGGAAAATCAGAATTTTTCATGCAAAACTGGCTCGGACGCCTTGGAGTTGCTGCTGTTGCTGTTGCTGTTGCTTTTGTTTTTGTAGGAGTTGTCGCCAAGAGCTCGGTTGCTCGTTGGCGTCGTTGTGGTTGTTGTTGCAATAGTCCGTGCTGTTGGTGCTGCTGCAATTGTGCACGCCTGCCAACGGCTGCTGTCACAACAGCAAATGTCACCAACTCGGACCGGACGCCGCCGCCGTCCTCCGGCGCCCCGCCCCGTCTGGCCTGGTCTGGCCGGTCCACCCCGTTCCCTCCTCCCTCCTCCCTCCTCCGTCCTGCCCACCCTCGACGGTCGCGCGCGTTAATCCGGTGGCGACATCTACTGGCGGCGGACCCGACCCCTGCGACCGCCCGCGACGTCGCCATCGCCATCGCCGCGTCGTCGTCGACGTCGACGTCGACGTCTCTTTCGAAACAGATGTCGGCCGACTTAATTGCCCGCCGCTTCTTCTTCTTCCGCTGCCTCTGGCTGCTGTGAAATGCCAAAAAATCGACTGCAACAGAATTAACAACAACAACAACAACAACAATATCACTACCAGCAGTGGCAGCAACATCATTAGCAACATTAATTGCAACAACAACAATAGCAACGTCAATTGCACCAACATCTCGCACCCAACGCCGGCGAAACCCTCGAAACCTCGGCCTGCCCGAAGACGAAGGGTGGGGACCGAGTGGGGTAGGGTGAGGGAGGGGGAGAGGGTGGAGAGGAGGGGTGAAAATAGAAGAGGGGGGGAGAGGGAGCGAGAGGGAGGGGGCCGGGCCGGGTCTGGCGTCGGGCGCTCGTCGGCAACAGATGGACGCAGCCCGTGTCTAATTGAGATTCTCTCGCACTTTGAATTGTCGCGCACGATGGCGAAAGCGAAGCGGGGGCGGGGCGGGGCGGTGCCGCGGCATGCGGCCAGACACGCCAGCCGGCCGGGGCTGGGGCCAGGGAGGGACGCCGTGGGTCTGGGTTCGAAGCAATTCGGAAATGGGAAACCATTTGAGGAAAACACTGAGAAGGAGATGGGATGGGATGGGATGGGATGGGATTCAGAGCTCAAGCCCGCGACCGATGGAGATGGCGGGGACCAGGGGGCGCGGGGAACCTCAAGGTGCACCGCTAGAGCTGCCTGTGTTCGATTCCATTCAGGTCTCGGAGAAACCCCTTTGGAAGCTCACGGGTTTGCGGAAAGTTAGCGGAGAAGTTGGAGCGGAAGTTGGAGGGGAGGCGAGGCGAGGCGAGGCGAGGCGAGGCGAGTCCGGCCCTCTAATCAGTGGTGTCAACAACGCCCTGGCCGAGCCATGTGGGTCCCGTCCCCGACCCCCACCTGCCTTCGACCGCGGTGGTCGGCGCGTGCTGGCTGGCGAATGAATTGAACACGGAGTTGTTTCGCCATAAAACCACGATCGGCTTCAATGCGAATCTGCTCGGGCCGATTCCGATCACCCCGCAGTTCGCCAGCCGGCCGCCCAGATGTCGCCCCTCCGCCGGCGGCTCCCTGTGCGCCTCCACTCGCCGCGCGGTGACCCGGGGGTTCCGCCGGACCGGGCCCGACTTCGAGACCGAGTCGGAGTCTGAGTCTGAGTTCGAGTTCGCCTCGCTCAATTAGCGACGCGCGTGGAGGCTCCGGGGGGCGGAGCGGGCCGGACGCCTAATTAGCATCTCTATTAGACACACATTTGATCGGGCTAAAAATAGGGCCGGGCCTGGCGAGCGGCGGGAGGCGGGAGGCGGACGATCGGAGGCAGATCGATTAGGAGGCTTTTATAGTGCAATTTATGCGTGCAAATATTTGGCCAGGCAGCAACAAAACAGCTGCAGTGGAAGATCGTGATCGGCGTCGTCGTCGTCGTCGTCGTCGTTGTTGTTGTTGTTGGTCTAACACTATCATCATCATCATCGTCATTGTGGTGCCTATTGTTGGTATTATTTTTAGCAGTCGTTGCATGGCCTTTATCGGGAGCACCGGGCCATAAAGAAATTAACAATTGAATTAGCAATTAGTGGCATCGCTCCGATCGCGAAGTTGCCACATTTTCGCGCTGCTCGTCGTCACATGATCTCCCATCAGGTCCAGATCAGATCTCCTCGACGCCCCTGAGCCGCCTCCTCCAGCCCCTCGTGGGCCACCCTCGGCCTCCGCCGCCTCCTGTTGATTTAGTGGAATTTTTAAATTTCGCGAAAATATGCGCATATTTAATGGCGAGTCTCGTACTTATTCTATATGGCGTTTATCTTTCTCCCAGTTATTTTCTCCTCGAGATTTTTCATTTCCCCTTCCCTCCTGCCAGACGCGTTTCTCTCAGTGCTTAGAACCCTGCTTGGGGCTCCGAAATGGAGTGTAATTGTTGTTGTTGAACCTTTTGTTGTTATTGCTGTTGTTATTTTTGTTGGTTGGCTGCTGCTGTTGTTGCCTCAAAAATTCCATCCCAAATGATCGCATTCCGAGTTCATCAGATGTGGAGACCGGGCGAATGTGTCGCGGTCTCGATTGCAATCAGTCGGGCCGAGGCCAGAGGCGCCGGCAGGGGAGGGGAGGGTCCTGAAGGGCCGCTGCAGGGCTTTTGGGAAAGGGATATGGGAGAAAGCCGTTCTTGGGACAAAATCCGGGGAGGAAGTTTGGGAGTTTGAGGGATTTTCGAAAAAATATATTTCGGCAAGGTGGGCTGACATGGAGAGGGAGGGAGAGGAACGATTTTGAGATTCTTGAAAATGTGAAATTGGCGAAAATTTTCCACCTACGAGGAAACGAGGTTCTCAGATCCCCAGATCCCCACGATCCTTGTCCTGCATTTCAACCTGCCACGGGGCCCCCTCGTCGCCCCCGCCCGTGGAGTTCGGGTGCCCTTTGCTCTCCTCCATCTCCGCTCCCCACTCGCCCTCACGCTCCCTCTCGCTCGCTCTCTGTCTGGCCCGTGCGTTTCATTCATGAGTCGCCAATGTGGACGCCGTCGGGTCCGCCGCCGCCGCCGCCGCCGTCCGCACTTTGAAGTGGAAATAAATCTTATTAATATCCGAAGTCGAGTTCTCGGCGCGCCCGATGCTCCCGGAATATCAATTAGTTCTGAATTTTTGATTCGAATTTCGAATCGTTTGCTCCTCGTTTTCGTCTCTTCGCCCAATCGAGCGACCGACGATCGATCAATCGATCGTTCGTTTGTTCTGTTGCAATTTTCGAAAATTTATTGCATCGATTTTTGATGGACCTTCGTTCGCCCCCTCTCGGTCACAATATTTGCTCTCTTTCTCTCTCTCTCTCTCCCTCTCCCTATCCCTTCCGCAGCGCTCCGGCGTCTCTCCTGGGATTCCCTTTTCTCCGCCGAAAATTATTGCGATTCGGTGCCCGAGGAGGTCGAAAAAAGTAAAAAACTGGGAGACGATGAAATTTTCTCATTATTTAGAATTCAATCGATCGGCCCCGAATATATGAATCTTCCTCTGCGAGCAGCCGAGCGATCGCGTCGCGGGCAGGGCTTGAGTTGATTGGCTGTGTTGTGATTGCTCGATTGCAATAGAGCTTCTGTATAATTAGCCGTGTCTTCTTCGAAATCGACGCCCTCTCTCTCTGGCTCTGTCGGAATAAAGGCGATCGTTGAACCCGCGATCATTTTGGACTCGGGTCGGTCGCCAGGTCCGAGGATCCCCGGCGACGCCGCGAATTCGTCCTTGATCAACTTATTTCCTTCCTCCGACTCTAAATCAATCACTGCAGCGGGAACTTTGGATGATTAGAATGAATCGATCTGTCCTTCTGCCGTCCCTTTTATTGCCAGTTTCTCGCCTGGCTTTGCCCGCCCAACTCCTGCCCCCTCCTGTCGCTGTCCCTCTCGCCTGGGCCACGGCTTATGAAAACCATTACGATTTCGCCCCGTGCGTTTCGGAGACGTTTTGGTCGATCGCGTGGAGCGAAAACTATATTTAGTCGCCATTAAAATAAGTCTTATCGCTCAGTGATCCCCGACCGCCGACCGTCGATCGCCGACCGCTGGGGCCCGCGTTACACCGAGCCACATGCGACGATCTCCGCCACACACACATGTCTCGATCTGTCCGTCCGTCCGTCCGTACACGAGCCGCTGGAACAGAACCGACCAGAACTGAGCAGAACTGAACAGAACAGAACAGAAGTTCAAGCGATCGTTTAGCAATTATTAGTCCGTCGAGCGAGCGAGCGCTAGGCGGCCCCCGACCTCGTCCTCGCCTCTGCGCCACCCCCCGCCCGCCGCCCCACACGGCCTCAGGCTGCTCCATTTCCCGCCCCCGAACCCAGTCCCGATCCCGATCCCGATCCACGGCGAATGACTTTTGATTTCATTTGAATTCGAATTCGCATTTGAATATGAATTTGAAGTCGAGCTCGAGCCCAGATTCTCGGAAGCTGGGGGGGGGGGGGGGAGGAGGTCGAGGCAGGCTCGGGAGTCGTGGGGGGAACCCCGGGGAGCGGCGGGTCTGGTTTCTCGCATCCAATTAGCTGATGTAATTAGTTGTGTTCATTGCAAAATATTCCGCATTTTCGTTCTGCGCTCGCGCCGGGGGAAATTGATTTGAATCGAATCGCAGATCGGTCGTCGGAATTGTGTTTATTCATTTTTCAAGCTACTTTTTAGTTTTGTGTTTTTTTGCTATATTTTCCGTTTAATTTATTCGCACTGCAGTTTGCTGGATTTGCTGGATTTGCTGGATTTTTTCTGCGGTTTAATTGTGTGGCGTAGTAAACGCCATGACTTCGGCACTGACATGAGGCGGTCGAGTCGGCGGAGTTGTTGTTGCGGCCCGAAGATCATCGACCCAATGCAAACAGGTGCCGGCGGGAGCGAGTCGTGGAAGCCCCGCACCCTCGACCCCTGCCCTCGGCCAGCCAGACCCGATTACGTTTCCGATTTCGACTTGATTCCATGTCAACGCGCCGAGTCATCGAATCGAGTCGCGTCGACTGATCTCGTCGTTGTGTTTTTCACCTGCCGATGACGCCGACGACTGCAGCGTCAACAGTTGCAGGGGCTGCTGCAACGCGCCCTGATCATTGCATCAGATCGGATCGCACCGGGTCGGCGTCGACTCGGACGCGCCACGCCCAGACCCACCTACGCGGCGGCTCCAGGAATGTCTCGACATGTCGGTCGGTCGGTCTGTCGGTCTGTCGCCCCAACTGCGATCGGCGACTGTCCTTCGGCGGCGGTCTCGATGACAGAACAAGTGCAATATCGGCAATCACAACAACGGCAACGACAATAACAACAACTACAACAACAGTAACGCCAACGGCAACACGTCGATAAGCGATCTTCCTGTCACTGATAACGAAACTAGGTCTATATTCCACTTGAGCCCAGCAACAACAACAAAACGCCAGCTCACAGGTGGCAAATTCTTGCTGTAACTCTTCTATTTTTCCTATTTTTATTTTTGTTATTTTTATTTATATATTTATCTTTCCTACTTATTTATACGTATTTATATTTTATTATTTATATTAACATTTTTACATTATTATTTATGATATATTGTTTATGTTTTTAAAATGAAATATCATATTTTATATTTATACTATTATTGATTGTGTTATTTATTTATATTTTAACATTTATCACTATTTTATCGTTTTTATTTTATATTCAGTGAATTTTTGTTATATATTTATAATTTACATTTTGATTTTTCATATGGAGTTGTGTTAGTAATTTTTTATTTTTTTCTTTATTTATTTTTATTTTTACTATAACGCATTTAATTGACATGTTTGTCATTTATGACATTTATGGGATTATTTTTCGCATTATTGATTCTTTCTCCCACTCCAGTTCTTATTGTTGCTATTCTTGTTGTTTGTGTTCAACCTCCCCAGCCAGTGGACATGAAATGATTATCGGATTTCCGTTGCGTTCGCCCGAACTTGAGTCTCCCGTTGTTGTTGCTAATATGGTTTTTGCTCCTCCTCCTGTTGTTGCTGTTGTGGCGGTTGTGGCTCCGCAATCAGGTGGTTTCGCGTTCGGGGCCGCGCACCTGTTTTCGGGGCCCCGCGAGCGGCGGGCAAACAAATTAATTGCCAACTGATAACGACTTACGCCGTTCCCGCTGGTGTGGCTCCGGTTATTTCTAGTCATTGGGGTCCCTCCGTGTATTCCAAGCCCATTTCTACACGAGTGCAGCCGAACCCAGCCTCGGTGACGGACGGTGGTCAGCCAAAGTCGCCGCCCGAGTCCGGGACTCGGTCGACCCACGGCCCAATGCCGTGGGCCAGGGGAGTCAGAGGGAGAGGCGGAGCCACCCCATGACCCATTTTCCCGCTCCATCGAGGAGCAGAAGGGAAATCTCTTGTGCTCCCTCCGTATCAGCCGCAGCCCCTCAGCTGGCACTCCAGATGCCTCGCCTCGCCTCGCCTCGCCTCGACGCCGCTGCCGCCAGCGATGAGGAGAAGCCTGCGGTTCTATCGCCACCTCCGATGATGACCCGGCGAGACCCCGGGAACTCAGCCGAACCGCGCCCTGCCGCCCCGAGCCTCCGCGGTCCACTTCCAGTCCTCCTTCTGATGCAGAACCGGGCCGTGGGCCCTGAGTCGGCGGCTATTTTTGGGCCCGTCGGCTGTTATCAGGCCGGGGCCGACGAGACAACGGGCCTGCAATTGAGGGCGCGCTGGAGGTGGAGGCTGCGGACGAGCGGGTCGGGGGGCCGCGGAGTCGGGTGTCGGGGTGTCGGGGTGTCAACAACATTGTTGCGAATCAACAAGTGATCGATCGATCGGCGGCGTCGCCACGGTTCGGCTGCACCGGGCTCGCGCCGATAAAGCCGCGAGTCTGCGAGTGGGGCGCGGGGCCCAAGGGGAGGGGGGTGGGGTGGTTGAATAAAAGAAGTGCTTTTTGTTTTAAATTCTTTCAGACATTTTGGAACCAAGCAGTTTTAATGTGGTTGTTCTTGTTTGAATCTTAAAAATGCTTTAATTGCAAAATGCTTCTGTTGAAATATTTTATTTTTCATTGAATATTTTTTTTTTTGATTTTTTCTGGTTTTGTGTTTTCTTCTCTCAATATATTTGCATTTTATAAATTATGGCACTTTCGCTTAAATAGTTTTAATAATTAGAAAAACAATGAGATTTCACAACTTTTCACAAATTTTTACAATTTTCGGTAAATTTTTACAATAAATTAATTTCGACATCTAGATACATACATACATGAAGATTTTGTTTGTTTGTGTGTTTGTTTTTTTTTTACAATTTTTGTTGTTGCTCAATTTTGTCTCTGTCTTGAATTTTGTTTTATTTTATTTTATTTAAATTTATTTTTCTTATTTGTTTGTACGAATTCTCTGTTATTATTGTCCATAAATGTTCTTGTTGTTTTTATTCTTTCATGTTAGGTTTAGGAGTTGTTTTATAGTTGTTGTTGTTGTTATTATTGGTTTTAGTAATGCTAGTTCTCTACTCTAGTCGTAATGTAATGTAATGTCTACGTCTACGTCTACCTCTACATTTACGCCTACGTTCTGGAGTTTTATTGTCTTTTCAATGTGTTGCTCAAGAGTATCTGTGTGTGTGTGAGTGTGTCTGTGTGGCTTCAACAGGGCGAACGTGGATCGACCGCCTCTAGGAATTTCGGAAAATTGTTGTTTTTTTCTTCTTGTTGTTTGTACTTTTGATTAGAGTGCGAGCGTGTGGGCCGCCGTCGTGCGAGCCCCTCGAGGCTCCGCGGCTTAAGCAAATCTTAGAGCTAAGGCTCGGGTCGTCGCCCTCGGCACCGGCTCGGCATCGCTGGGAGGGCCTGGGAGGGTCCCGGACGCCGTCTCCGACCGCCTTCTTGCCTCCAAGAAGGGCGGAGCCCCGAGTCCCCAGGACTCCCTCCCCCTCCCCCTCCATGGGAGTCTCCTGAACTCCCCGGAGGGACCTCCTCGACCCCTGCCGCGCCTCGAGGCCTCCCCGCAGCCAGCTAAAGCTTTCATTAACGTTAACAACTAGTGGCTAATCTTAAAGGACTCTCGTTTGTCTGCGTTGCTGTGTGCGAGTGTGGGTGGTGTGTGTGTGTGGGCGAATGTGCGCGCGTGTGTGTGGGCACAGTTCAAGTCTTGTCGCTCCTCCCCTGTGGGCCCCTGGTCATCGGGTTTCCTTGGCCCCGGGCGTCCCTCACTCGTCCTTCTTCTTGCGGATCTTGCCCTCGGTCTGGATCGTCGCGGTGACGGCCTCGAAGCAGGACGCGATCGACGGCTCGCTCTGGTCCTCGCTGTAGTCGAGGCCCGCCATCCGGCTCAGGGTCAGGATGTACGAGCAGGCGACCCGCAGCACCGACAGCTTCGACAGCTTCTGCGAGTTCGAGTACGAGGGCACCGCCTTGCGCAGGGTCTCGTACGCGGCCGAGATCGTGTGGACTCGGGTTCGCTCGCGCGCGTTCGCCTCGATCCGGCGCTCGCGCGTCATGTTCTTGTAGTTGCGCTGGTGCGGCCGCGAGCCCGAGGCCGAGCCGGAGCTGCCCGAGAGGTTCTGCAGCGAGCCCTCGTCCATCGAGGAGGCCACCGAGGGCGAGGCCTCGGGTCGCGTCGGCAGCGGCCGCGTCTCGAGCTCCGCCTCATACTTTCGCTCCAGGTCGGACTCGAACTTTCGCTCGCGGTCCGATTCGAACTTTCGCTCCGTCGCCGCCGGCTCGTCCCTGGGCTCCAGCTCGAGCTTGATGTGCGCCGACGGCAACTGCGACTGCGGGGGGCTCTGGCTGTGGCTGAGGCCGAGGCTGAGGCGTCGCGACTTCGGCGGGCTCCCGGCCGTAGCCGAGGCCGAGGCTGCGGCGTCGCTGCTGGGCTTCTTGAGGACCAGGGCGAGCGGCTCCTGCTGAACGTCGTCGACGGAGGTGGCGATGGCGGCGGCGGCGGCGGCGGCGGCGGGCGACGGGCCGTGGCCCAGGGGCAGGCGGTGCAGGGTCGTGACGCCCGGGTGCCGGACGAAGACCTGGGCGGGGTTCGGCATCAGCTCGTGCGGCAGCCGCTGCCCGCTCGGGTCCAGCCACACCGACGACGTGGGCGTCGTCGTGGGCATGGGCGACGGCGTCGGGGTGGGCGTCGGGGTCGACGTCGGGGTGGGCGTGGGCGGCGGCGTGTGGGCGGCGGTGGCGGGGGGCGTCAGGACGACGACGGCCGAGTCCGCGGTCGACGTGTAGCGAATGCGTTTCTTGAGCGGCCCCGTCGACTCCTCGCGCTCGCAGATGACCTTCGAGGGCTCCGAGCTCTTGCGCTTGTTGCGGATGAGCGCGATCGGCGTGACCTTGACCTCGACCGAGTCCTCGGAGGCGTCGGCGGGGCTGCTGGGGTCGAGGCGCGAGTGGTCCATGGAGAGGTCGTCGCCGCCCTCGGAGCTGCCGGAGCAGAAGCCGGCGTCGCGGTCGTTCGAGTGGGGGGAGCCTGCAAAACAGAAGCAAAGGGGCCACGATTAGTTGCGTTCGATCGAATCATGATGACAGGTCGGTGGGATTTCGAGAGAGCTGCGATGTTAACGAACTGGGGTCGAGGCGCGGCTGGATGCGAGCGAGATCCGGGGGAGAAGAAGAAGCAACAGCATTTTTATGCAAATCTCGAGCGAGATTTGCATAAGCGAATTGTTGACGACTGCGGCAACACAAATGCCGGGTTTTTTAATTGAAACGACGGCCACCAGAACCCGGTCGGTCGGTCGGTCGGTCGCCCACGCCGTCCACACCCGGCAGCGCCAGAGCCGAGGTCGAAACGAGGGACGGACGCATGGACTCACGGACGGACGGATGATGGAGGGATCGCAGGCTCCAGTCTAGAGAAGCTGCGGGCGAAGTCACCAAATCGGGCCATCGCCGAAAGTCGGCCGGAAGCCGCTGTCGTTGGCCAGTCGGCTGTGGACAGTGGCCGGAAGCCGTTGAGCACGACTTGGGTGGAGCTCGAAAACCATTGAAGTCCACTGGACGCCGTCGAGAGGCATCGAAAGTGATTCCAAGTGACTGAAAGTGACTGAAATAGATTGAACTTGAAACCCCATTGAGATCGCGCTTTTGTCACGGGCGAAAAATTCCATTCAGCGCGATCGCACCTCGCATATATTTTTGAGGATATTTTCGGAAAACTTATCTTAATCCGTATTTATTGCAATTATAAATAAGTTTACCGAAAACGATCGCGAGCGAAGTTTGAGCGCGGTCTCTGAGTCGAGCGGGATTTGCATAATTTCGATGCTGAATCTTTCCGGAGCCGGGGCGGGGGCGGGCGGGCCAAGGGTGCAAAAGCTTCCGACCATGTCGAATGCTGCATGTATAAATCAGAGTTTGCATACATAACGAGAGCGAACGAGAGGACCAAGCGAAAAATCGAGAAAAACAACCAAGAAGAATCGAAAAGAAATCGAAAAAATCGGCCGCAAATTGAAGACCGAATGAGAAAGAGAGGGAGGGCGAGAGGGGCCGGGGAGAGCGAGCGGGAGGGAGAGAACAGGTATGAAGAAGAGGATGAGGGGACGAGACGGGCTGGGCCAGGCAGCGAAGGCGCCGGCTCGGAGTCTGGTCGAAGGGATCGAGCTCGGCTCAACCTGTTGCCCGCGCCCAGCACTGACCTCCAGCAACAGCGCCCGACCCCGCCCCCCTTCCCCCGTCGATCGATTATGATTTATGTCCGCGGCAGGAAGCGATGCCCTCGCTGCGGGAACCGGTCGGCGGTCGGCGGTCGCGGAGCCGCCGCTCGTCGCCGGACGCCCGCCACCAGGACAGATGCCAGAAGCATGCAAATGTGGGGAGGGTAGGGGAAGAGGGGGGTGGGGCTGGGGCTGGGGACGGTCGCGGAGGCGTCTTAAAAGCCGAGCGACCCGCCGGAGCTTCCTTGGGCCGATGGCGCGGCCGGCAGGGCGGGCGGCGAGGATTGAAAGCGTCCTAATTGAATTACAGTGAAGCCGCCGCATTCAACGGGTGTCGTCAACGACAACGACGACCAGAGCGACAAAAGCAAAAACAACAGCAGCGAAAACCTCCACGAACAACAACAAAAGCACTGCCGCACCCCGCGTTTGGCGCCCGCAGTCGTCGCTCGACACTTGATTGAAAATAAAAATCAATTAGCGAACCAGCGACCACCAGACGCTGAACCTCCCCGGTTGGGTTGGTTGTAAGGGGGGTTCGGGGGAAGGCTAAAGGGGGCTGACGCGGTGACGGGGCTGCGGGGTGTGAAGCGTCCCCGGTCGGGCGCTCAAAGCCGACGGCGGCAATTAAATCCAGTTCAAAGTGCAGCCAAATGAATTTATTTAAATACGGACAACTTTTCCATCAACGGGTCGGGTCGAGGGAGACGGGGACGCAAATCTACATATAAATGGCAGGAGAGCATTGGGAAGACATGGGGAGGTCGACTCGCCGATCGACTGATCGCCGAGGAAGTAGCAACAAAGCAATTACTCTGATACCTAGGCCACGACAAGGCGCTATCGATCAATCCATCCGAGTGCTAACTCGAGAGCCGGACTCTGGACTAGGTCGGAGCCAGCTCGAGCCCTCGACAGGTTGTTTTCGGCCCCCTCCCCTTCGTGGTCGGTCGTCCAAGGATCCCCTGGCCCTCCTGCTTGCCCTCGGTCGTGGCTCGCGAGGCCACAGAAGCCGCCGAGCCAATAAAAAAGCACTTTATTCCCATTTATACTCCACGAAATTACATTGCGTTGGACGAACATTCGCTCCGGCCGAAAACGTTGCCCCGAAAGGCCTCGGGGCGAGTCTTCCGCGGATCCTCTGAGGACTGAGACTCGGACGCGAACTCGGCACATAAATAATTCCGAGGAAGTCGGTGGGAGCCTCCTCGAAATTTATCGCGAATGGCGCGGACGACACCCGGCAACAAGTGGACGTGAACGTGAACGTGCCGCAAATTTATTTACCGTCTTCCTCCATAATCTCCGTTCGCAGTCCGCAGTCCGCCAGACCCATGTCCTCGGGCCCCTCGTGCCCCTCGTCCTCTGCGCCTGCCCTTCTCGGAAGGCGCTGAGGTCGGAGCAGGCCGTCTTGGCCACAAGGCGACCGGACGAACTGGTCGAAACCCACACACAGACAGCCGTCTGGCCCCTGGAGGCCAGGAGAAAAAATCAAAAATCGAAAAATCGAAAAAGTGAAAAATGAAAAATGAAAAGACCGAAAATCGCGAAATCTCGAAACCCGCCGTGCTCGAGATACGGAGGCATAACTACAAGCGGATTAGCGCATGGCACTGGCGGATGGCGGATGGCGGCGGCAGCAACAACAAGTGGACGGGCAGCCAAAACCGCCAGAAGCCTTTTAAAATCCCCAAAAAGAACGGCAACAACCACGACGACGACGACACGAGGAGCAACAGGAAGAGCCACCAGTCGCCAGTCGCCGGTGCAGACGAGGGACCACGGCCGGCCCTCGGACGGATCGCGGCGGCCGCTCGGACCCATTCGGACGGCGGACAGATGGACAGTAACAACAACGACAACAACAACGACAACAGCGTGCGGCTGCCCCCGGCCACCGCGCGAGGTCCCTGCGCGATCGCAGGGACAGCACTGAAAAATGTTGCCAGCGAATTTCGCTGAAATGTAAAATGACCCCAAAAGGGAAGCCGCATGCGTTCTGCGGTGTCGGTCGGCATTGCGTTGTTGTATTTAGTGCTTTTTTTTTTCTTGATTTTTTGCTTTGCTGACACTGCCCTTGTTTTAATTCCTGCCGCTGTTGTTGCTGTTGCCGCGGCTGCCGATGGTGCGCGCCGATATTGGGGATTTTAGCCTTCGCCTTTATTGTGTTGGCTTTCAGCGAAATTGATTGAGCCGCATTTGGGCGTCGGGGCGTCGGGGCGTCGGCGCGTCGAGAGCCGCGGCGCACGGCGTTCCGTGGAGATTTCGGAGTTTTGGGTCGAGGTACCGACCGCCCGCCCGCCTGAAGCCCTTCGAGCGCGCGCTGGGCATTCGAGGGCCGAATGAGTGACGCAGGCCGCGCGGGAGAGCGAGGGGGAGAGGGGCACGACGGCCCTCGGAGGCGGTTCAAGGAGACTAATGCGAAACAACCCGCCCGAAACGACGACGTCGTCGAACGCAGACGAGGTTGGCGAATCGCGCAAAGCGTTTTCCACTGAGAGAAATTTCGCCCAACTCGCCAGACGGCCAGCCAGTGGCTTCCATCGGCCGCCCTGCCCCCAACCGCCACCGCCATCCACAAAAATACTTCAGGCATAGGTCGAGTTGCCTCGACACGGCGACAACTAGCGAAAGAGTAAAGAAATGGGAAGAAAAATATATTGTAAATTTACAACTGCTGAATACAATTATCGGTGAACTTACAGCAATCGAACGAGGTTGTTGACTTTTCGACGACCGTCACGACGTTGCAGAAACGATCTATATACATGATACATATATATATATATAGCATGCAAATAGGAAACAAACTCCTCGGAGAGAGGGAAAGAGAACGCGCCAACGCTAAACGCGCGCAATAAAAACGAGATAAAAGTTAATTAGGAAACACTTCTTCACCTCTAGTAGGAGCCAGAGACGGAATACATTTTGTTGAAATTTATTTCAGAACTGGAATTGGCTGCCCAGAAGTCTACGCAAGCTCTCGAGCAGGCCAGGCGGCTGACGTCAAGGCAGAACCCGGTCCGAGAGCAGGTGGACTGACCCAAATAGCTCTGGGTCGCGGAGCGAGCGAGACGAGGAGTTGCTGGTGAAAAAATCCAGCAGCGAGAATGATTGACTGGGGCGGTTTCGTCGAATCCCTGTGGAAGGGCAGGATCGACGGATAAGGAATGAATTACGGCCGGAGGGAGCGGAGATTTCGGTTGATCGCCTGGGCGGGGGCAGGACGCGAGCAGGCGAAGTCGAGGATCGGATCACGTCCTCGCCGGTGGAAAACGACGGCGGCTTCTGGGATTTTCCTCAGTTCCCGAAACCGAGGGGAGCCGACGGAGCCGAAGCGAAGGCGCAGCTGGACAGCGGGATTTTCTCACCATCCGCAGCAGCTCCGGGTCCCCGGCTACCTGTCGCTATCGTGATGCCATTCACCCCCACCCCTCGCGACGTCCGCTCGACTTTGACTCAGACTTTATTGCTTTTTAATCTCCGACCATTCTCGGCCCCACCCCTCCGCCGTCCCGCGCCGCACCTCCGACAATGGCGACGAAAAGGGAATCGTGAAAAAACGAACCCGTGTTTTCGGGACCCTCGAGGCAGGTTCCGTTGGTGGCTCCTGTGACTCTGAGCCAAAGGACACATGGGCCTCGGTCTCCTTCTTATTGTCTGGGCACCACTTGTTGTTGCCAGGGCCTTTGTGTTGTTGTTGTTGTTGTTGTCATTGTCTGTTGCCGTCCCCTCGCCGGCCCGCGACCGAAAATCGGGAACCGAAGAACAAAAAGGAAGCCGCCCGACCGGCGAGGATCGACCGACGGCAGGCAGATGAATGAAGCCCATTGTGCGAGCATCGCCGGGCAGGGAGAGCAGGGTGGAGGGAAGAAGAGGACGAAGATGACGAAGAAGCGAAGCCTTGCCTTCAGGCAGCCAGGGACGGGCATCGAGCGATCGTCGTTTTGACGGCCGTTGTCAAAAATGTGGCCTCAAGATGTTGGCAACCCCTTGGCCGCGCGATCGTGACGAGGTCTGCTCATCGCTGTTGTTGTTGTTGTTGTTGCGACTGTCACCATCGATTTGATCGAGGCAGACCTCGCAGCAACAGCCAGGTCGAGGGTTCTCCGCCGAGTGATCGAGGGAACCCTGGGCCAGATGGATCGATCGAACGAGCCTTCGTCGAGCCCTCGCCATATTTCGCAAGGCGGCCGTCCCGGGGGCCTGTGGGGAGCTGGGAGCTGGGAGCCCGTGGAGCGGTTTAGGCCAGGGATCGCGACTTTGAGGCCAGGGGTCTCCCGTGTGTAGAGCACGGGATCCTCGCAGGAAGCCGGTGGATCCAAGGGATTGACAAGGGATCCTCATTTTGCGTCAATCGAACCTCATTGGTGGCCAACCGATCCCCAGTTCCGCGCATGTGACGACCGCCGCCTGCCGTCGCTCGATCGCGTCACTTCCGGCGTCGCCTCAAACGAGATCCCCAGCGAGGGCTCCCCAGCTTTTTAATCTCCTCCAAGTACACGAAACCAAATCAAACCAAATCAAATCACAATCGAACAACATGCGCGAACCCCGGTCTTTGATGCGAAATTTCCTTGTTCGCGACGTCACGCGAAGCGCCACGGCTGGGGCTGGGGCTGGGGCTCGGGTCGGGAGGAGGTTATCGCGGCGATCGAGCCCAGGCCCAGGCCCGGTCGAGCCGAGCCGAGCCGAGCCGAGCCGAGCCGAGTTCGAGCATAAATCATCGCCTGCTGCTTATCAGACCCTCCACGCGGCGCTCGCTCGAGTCGTTGCCGTGCCCTCGCGCTCTGGACTGCCGCTGGATGGTCTTGTTCATGTTGTTGTTGTTGTTGTTTTTGTTGTTGTTTTTGGTGTCTTCTGCCTTCCTCCATTTGGATTTCATAATTTTTATGAATGAATCGCGAATCTCGAATCGCGACGGCCGATCGCGACTTCCTCGGCGCCCCATCTGGGTAGGGAACTGATGATGATGTTGTTGTTGTGGATGTTGTTGGCGATGTTGTTGCGGAGGCTGGAAATCGGGCCTGCTGGACTTCAGTCCAGACGTCGTTGGTCTCTCAATGGTGTTCGCGGAGGTTTAAGAGAGATTTTCCCCGGCGAGATCGATGGCGAGATCTCGGCAAGGAATTAATTCCGTCGATCAATTCGTTGCTTCGTCGCCTCCTCCTTCGCCAGCGCTTCTTCCTTCTGGCTCTGGTTCAGCCTTTATGTCGGCAGGGATCGGTCACGCAGCCGATGGATCGATGGATCGATGGAGACGTAAAGCCCGAGACTCTGGCAGGCAGCGAGCGATCAATGGGAGGGGGAGGAGTGGAAGGACGGGTGAGGAGATGAGGAGAGGCAGTGAGAGGGAGAGCGAGCGATGGCCCAGGAAGTTCCAAACGATATTTGCACATCTGGCTGATAGAGATATCGACAGCCGACAACAGGAACACTGGCAACAACAACGACAACAACAAGAACCACAATAACAGCGACATCAAACGATCACACATATGTCGAGCGGCAGGCGAGCGATGGTGGGGGAAGGAGAGAGGGAGAGGGAGAGGGAGAGAGGGGAAGCGAGCGGTTGTGACGTGCGTCTCGGCAATTGATCGGCCACCACGTCCTCACCAGTTGCTCTCGCAACAATGGCAACAACAACAACAGCAGCATCACGGAAAAAACACATCATCATCAAACAACGTCATCCCGAGCGAGCAGGAGCAAAACAACAACAACAACAACAGCAGCAGCAGCAGCAGCAGCAGCCGCCGACATCACTCGAAACGAGGTCGCACGGTCGAAGTGCGATATGGCGATGGAAGGCAGAGGGAGGAGGAGAGGGGAAGAGGGGAGGCTACAGGAAGAGGAAGAGGGGGAGGAGGGGGAGGGGAAGGAGGATGAAACATATGTTAATTTAATTTCCCAGTCGGTCGGTCGATCTGTCGATCTCGCTCCCTCGGCAACTGAAGCGTCGAGAGCAGATCGGGCTCGTTCTGACCGATCGACGGCCGACCGATTGATCGATCGCTCAGGGGTGTCTGGGAGCAACAGCTGCTTTCCACACACACACACTCACACACGCACACACATGGTCATCCAGCCATTGACATGTGCACGCGTTGACGCCATTTGTAATTGACAAATTAATTAATGGAGAACAGCGAAGGCAGCAACAAGCAATGGAACAACAACAAGATCGAGCAAAACAAGAACAACAACAACGACGACGACGACGACGACGACGACACCAACAACAACGTCGACCACAACAACAACGATCGTGCGGCGTATGCAACATATTTATTTGATCAACTGATCGCGCAAATCGACGACTGCAGCCGGCCAAGGGGGTTTTGGAGTGATGTGTTATGCAATAACAACAACATTTACACAGAAACAATCACAATAACAACAATCCCATCAACACATCAACAATAGTGAAGGCAACTGCAAAAACAACTGCCAGGCGGCTTGTTTGGCTCATTAAACTCTCAATTGCACGACACTTGAGTCCAGCATTTGTTTTCATATCAGTCCAATGTGGGTTTCAACCGTCACCTGCTGGTCTTTTCCGCTCACTATTTTCCCCCTCTACCGCCCCTCTTCTCACCCTCCTCGCCCTCGACCATCGACTCCTCCGTCCCTCCACTAGTTTCCTCCCCTGGCTTCCACTGGCTTCTTCCACACCGATTTCGTTCCGTCTTCTGCCACCCCTTTCGAGTCAACCCCTTCTGCCCCACAGCCGCCCCCCCCCCCCATTGGCCCCCGTCTCGGTGGCTCGTCGCCATCCGGACAACAACCCTAATTAAGTTTTCAATTCCGCCATCGGTTGGCCCAAATTAATTCTCACTTCGTTTCCCATTGAATCGCATTAATTTACAATCTTCCACAGCTGCTCCCAAGCAACGGCAACAGCACAATAAACCCAGCAACAACGAGAAGAAGACAACAGCAACAACAACAATAGCCACCCTTGACCCCCACCCCCCGAGCCCAGCACGAAGAATCCAAAGCGACCCGTGACTGAGACGTCGTCGATCGAGGCGCAGGAGGCGGGAAGAGATTGAGCAGAAGGTGATGCAGGGAGGGGGGAAGGAGGTGATGGTGAAGGTGGTGAAGCAGTGGAGAAGGGGGGGGGAGGGGGGTGGGTTGTGCGAAGGGTCGAACTCGCCCAGACCTGCCTCCTGCTGGAGCCGCGTCGCCAGAGTCGTCGGCGGCCTCGACTCCGTGAGTTCTAAGAATAAAACTCATGGCAACGACAACGGCAGCAGCAACAGCAACAACAGCGGCACAACAATGGCCACAACAACAACAGCAAAAACAACATCACAACAACAACAACAACAACAGTCACAGCAACAACAGTCGCCTATCTGAGCGTGAATCACACATTAACGAGGCAGGAGCGAGCGACACGAAGACGCAGGACCGACCGCGGCGACCGCGAGGAGTCGCCAAAGCGGCAACAGACGAGCGCGAGGCAGAAGCAGAAGGGGCGAGGACGACGAAGAGAAAGGTCGGGAGAAGAAGAAGAAGAAGGCGGAGGCGAAAACAAAGTGGGAGGGAACGGGAACGAAAACGAAGACAAGTGAAAAAAAGGAGGCAGAAAAAGTTTGCGCTGGATTTTTATCGAACAGATGGCGCCAAACCGAAGCCCACTCGCAAGCACAGAGAGCGACAGAGAGAGGGGGGGGGGGGGGAGGAGGGGAAGAGAGAGACACCCATACAAGCACGGAGGTTCAACACACAGCGAGGCCCGCTGGCAATTTGCGGAAAACTCATGCAAAGCAATGACACGACGCAACCCCAGAAACAGAAACAGACGGCGGGACAGAGATGGAGCCAGGAGAGAGAGAGAGAGGGCGACAGAGGCGGGGGAGACCGGGGGAGGGGCGAGGGGGCGCAGACGACGGGCCGGCGACCCGCGGTCGGAGGAAGAACTGGGCAAAACAATGACGACAGCGCGCCGATAGAGAGCGGCAGACAAATAGAGATAGATAGAGAACGGGAGCGGGAGCCAGAGAGAGGAGGAGAGAGACAGGAGGGGCGAACGAGAGCGGGTGGCCGGACGGGACGACCGGGGCGGACGACGGCGACAGATGAAACGCCAGGCCGCAAATAGCATCGAGAAAGCCTGGCCAAATGGCGCCAAGCGCAGTTTCCCCACTTGGCGGCGAAATGTTTTCATCGGCAACAACTACAGCAGCAAGCACAACAACAGCAACAACGGGAGGGCGAGGACAGGGGGCGACAGCAGGGGCAGGAGAACAACAGCAACAACAAGGGCCTAAGCAAAAACGGTAGCGGCAGCAGCTGAAACATGGCTAAAAACCATAAAAATATATGACCAGGAAAATACATCATCCACAGCTGAAGCCGGAGCGGTAGCAGCAGCAGCAGCAGCAGCCGAAGAAGAAGAGGAAGATGCAGGGGGAGGGCCTGAGGGAGGAGGAGGACGACGGGGCGAGCGTCGGGCGGCCGTCAGTCGAAAACATCAGGCGAGGCGATGTCGAGTCGGTTGGGCAGGACGAGAGGAGAAAGACAGAGAGAGAGGGAGAGGGAGAGGGGAGAGAAAGAGGGAGGAACAGTGAGCGATGGGAAGATGGATCGAATGGATGGGTGGTGGGCCGTCCTGGCGCAAGCTCTCGGCGAAGTCTCCGATGGGAAGCCGCACTGGCGCCAGCTGACGGCGACCGGGGGCACGACGAGGGCAGGGTCGGGGGCAGGGCTCGACTCGGTAACGAGGCACGGACGAGTTCACGGGACGAACGCGGTCCCCGATGGCCGGAGTCGGGCCCAAACCAGCCGACCCAGCGTGGCTAATGAAACGTTCCCGTCGTGCTCGTGCTTGTGGCCACTGAAGCCTCGCCGTCAGGCGGTGGAAAAGTCGTGGCAGAAGTTGTGGAAGACGTTGTCGCCCTCTCGCTCGCACTCGCTCTCGTTATGGGCGCCCGTCCATGGGCGGGCACTTGACATGCATCGCATTCTCCTGTCCCTCGAGACCCATTTGGCGCTGGCGACCTGGCGGCTGCACCGAAGCTAATTGACATTCTCAATGTCAAGTCGCATCAATAGTGGTTCCGGCCTAATCTTCTCCACCTCCTCGACCGGCACCTCCGCCGCCTCGCTCTCCCTCTCCCTCCCTCTCTCTCTGCCTCTGCCCCTGGCTCGCCCCGTGTGTTCCGCTGATCCGGCCCGAGTCCATATAAAATTAAAACCACTGACATCTGAAGTCTGCGCCCCTGGACGACGCGAGACGAGGCTCTGGACCCCCCCCCCCCCTCTCTCTCTCTCTCCCTCTCCCTCTCTCTCTGTGATCTCAACTGGTCTCTTGGTCTTCGCCGTACCGAGGTCTCCATCGCCCATTCAGCGCAGGCTTCGGTCGTGCGTCGTCCGAGCGTCCTCCATAATTGTCGGCCATCTCTCTCTCTCTCTTGTTGTCCGTCCATCTGCCGTCTGTCTCTCCCTCCCCCCGTCCGTCTGTCTGTCCCGCTCTGCCGGTGGCGGCGTCGGCTGCCTTCAGGAATCTGCTCCAATATGGCCTAAAATGACATTCCTTTCCTTTTTGGCGCTCACGCTTGAAAGGCCTCGACAGCGCGATAGCCGGACGGACCGATGGACTGACGGACCGACGGACGGACGGACGGACGGACAGAGGGACAGACTGTTGGACGGCCCAGAGCGCCAGAGCGCACGCAACTCGGCGACATCGAAGCGCGTCCTCCCTCCAGGCCGACGCCAGGCACCACGGCCAACCACTTCGAGCCAGGCACCGGCACCGGGCCCGGCCTCGGTCTCCGGCCCGACCCCGAGTCGCCGGCCTCGGAGTCGGAGTCGGGCCATAACGCACCATGAGCTCGGTTGCGCCAACCTCCGCCTTCCCCATCAACCGTGACCCGCCCGCCTGCCCAACCCCCGCAACCCAGAGCCGCGCCAGCCTCGAGCATCGACGACTCGCCACCAACCCGGCAGCCCACGACCCTCGCCCTCGCCCTCGTCCTCGAGTCGTCGCCCTCCAACCACCCAGGGCTCTCTCTTCATCCTCGTTTGGCGCTCAACCCATCGCTGCCTCCCTCCTCCCATTCCCTTTCGAGCGACGGCCAACCGACCGACCGACCAACCGCCCGTCTGTCGGTCCATTGCCGTCGCAACTGCCAAGTGTCACGTGTGCCGAGGAGGACGGACGTCGGTTGTCGGGGGTCGGGGCGAGTGGTCGGGGTCTCGGGGGGCGACGGCTACGGTGGCATTTAATCAAGCGTGGTTCGGGCGCCACGCTCTGGTTTCGAGAGCCCGTGGCGACGGCGACGGCGACTGCGACGACGGCAACAACAGCAACTGCTCACGGCTCGCCCCTGGCAACGACTGCAGTAGCTCTCGTTAACATGTTTCTCGTTGTTGTTGTTGTTGTTCTTGTTGTTGTTGCGACGTCGCTCAGTTGCTGGTTGCTGGTTGCGGGCCGTTGTTGCTGCCGCCGGTGGTGGTTTCACAAACGACCTGCCGGCGACGCGCTGCACCAGACACCCGCGGGCCGATGGGATTTGAAGCCCAGTCGCTGGAGTGGCCGAGACGCCGCCACATGCGACGGCGACCGACGGAGCGACCCGGAGGGCCCAGGGGTGGCTCCGGGTGGCGCCGGGTCGACCGAGCTGGTTACGCCGAGGGCGGTTGGGGAGACGGACCTGGTCGTGGGCAAGGGATTGGGCTTGGGATTGGGCTGGGACTCGGGCTGGGGTTCGATCTCGGTCTCTGGCTCTGGCTCAGGGTCGGGGTCGGTCCCGGTCTCAGGCTCGGTCTTGGGCTCAGACACGGTCTGGGCCTCTGGCTTGGGGTGTCTGTTGCTCATTAGGATGCGACCGAGCACGGTCGGGCGAGGCCGGGAGCGGGTCGGCCTCGAAATGATTGGAATTTCCTGGCGCACCGACCGAAGGCGGGCCTGGTCGAAGCTGGTCCTGGTCCTGGTGCTGGTCCTGGTCCAGAGACTCCACAGAGCCCGCCTTCCGTGTAAATTGGCCGTGTCCGACGAAATCTCCTGCAGAATCGGGAGCTTTTTTCGAGCTCCTTGCATAGAGCAGCACTTGAGGACTTCGCTCGTGACTCCCTTGCACCGGTGGCCCTGGCGGATCATCGCGCCCGTGGAATCCGCCCTCGAATCAGGCTCCTCGACCCCCGTGACCCGCCGCCCTGCCCCCGCGACCGACACAGTGCACAGAGCTCGAGCGACGCCACGGCGGATCAATAAAAGCGCGCCCAGGCCAGGCCAGGCCAGCTGGCGACAGGGAGTGTGTGGAGAGCGTGAGAGTCGTGTGTGTGGGTGTGTGTGTGAGTACCCAGCCGGGCGCGTGTGGGGGTTTGTGTGGAATATTTTGGCGCCAACGTGGTTGTGAATCACGCCGAGGAAACGCGATAAAATCACGTGAGGGACGAGAGGCGACGACGGCGACACTCGACGCGCCGAGCCAGACAAATGAGCAGCGTCTGGCTGTGTGTGTGTGTGTGTGGGGGAGTGGGCGCTGGGGCCGACGGGGGGCGCCTGAGTGGCGACCGCAGACACCGGCCGGATTCGGTGACGACAGACGGTGTCGACAAATTTTTATTCTGATTCACGCTCGTCGTTCGCTTTGCATCGATTTGCGCCGAGATAAAAGCAATAAAAGCCGCCTTCAAATGCCGGTGGAAATGAAATCAGCTTGCAATAAAAACAACTGGAGATTGAAGTGATGCGAGAAAAATCGGCGGGGAAAATTTTGGGAAATCTTTCAAATCAATTCCATTTCAAATCCCCGAGAACGAGAACGAGTACAGCGTGAAGAGGTGGCCAAAACAAATGAAGCCAAGACGAATGAGGGCGAAATTGGACAAAATAATAATAAGATAAACGAAACTTTACATAAAATTATATTGGGGAAAAAATGAAGCAATCGAGGGCGCGGGGTGTCGAAAAAGGAATACGTGCAAAAGGAAAAAAGTACAAGAGACGAACGTGAAGAAAAAACCCAGTAGACAAAGCGATTGGAAATAATGGCAATAAAAATTAAACAAATTGGAGCGGTCGACGTGGGGCCGGCACCCGTGGGTGTCGCCGCCGGAAGGCATGACGACGACGACGACGGCAACAACAACAACAGCTTCACGACTGGTGGGCACGACGAGAGCAGCAGCAACAAAAGCGCCAACGACAACCCCAAATAATAGCGACAGCAGCAACAACAACAGCAACAACAACAACTCGTCTATTGCTTACACTTTCAACGCCTGTCAACGACAGTTGTTGGCCGCCGGTGTGTTGTTGTTCTTGTTGTAGTTGTTGTTGTTCCTGCCACTGCTTGTTTCAGCCGACAAATGGTTGTCGGCTTTGTGAGTGGTGTTCGCGTTGCTGTTGCTGTTGCTGTTGTTGTTGTTGCCACCGTTTTTGCCATTGCGGTCGGCGAGCCTCCCTTTTACTATTTGTTTTTGTTGTTGTTTTTGTTGTTGTTGTTGTTGTTGCCCATCGTCGCGCGCTGCTCTTCAATTTTATTTGCTCCCAGATTTGAATGCTTTTTGGGGATTTCGTTGCGAGTGACGACTGTTGTTGATGTTGTTGCTTCTCGTTCGTTTTTGTTTTTGCTAGTGTGTTTGTTGTTGTTGTTCGTGCCAGCTCCTGCCGCCGCCGCCGCCGCCGCTGCAAATGGCGCAGCAGCTGCTCTCGGTGCCGTTTTAAGTAATTAATTGTCGTTGCGAATGCCACGAGGCCGCCGTCGGGGGGCGGCCGTCGCTGGTGACGGAATGAAGGACGTCGCCTGGTGGGTGGTCGTGTCGTGGTCGCAGCCCCCACCCCGACCCCCACCGCGACCCCGACCCGGCTCGGTCGCATCTGTTGCCGTGGCGGGCCCGGCTGCGGCTGCTTCGGCGCGGCTTTCGGGGATTTGCGCGGGCGAGAGAGGGAGAGGGAGGAGGGAGTGAGCAGAGGGGCGCGGGGGACGGGGGACAGGGGGACAGGGGGAGGGGCCTGTCCATCGTCTTCAGCGCCATCGCTACATCAGGCGCGCCAACAACATTCGAAACAGATGTGCAAATTCCGGCTCTCCTTGGCCCGACTTTCTGTTGTCAGTTCCTGCTTCAGGTTTTCCAAATATCGTTTCGAAACTCATTTTTCTCAAACGTCTTCAGTTTCTTCCAGTTTTTTCAATTGTTTCCATTTTTTAAATTTTTCCATTTCTTCCATTTTTTATTCAATTTTTGCCAATTTTTTCCCAGTTCTTTTTCCCAATTTCTTCCCATTCTTCCCAATTGTTTCAAATCCATATTTTTGTATATTTTTCTGTTTTCGGTTCTCGTTTTTGTTATTCATTTCTTCCCTTTTTGTTTTGCCTTGTCGATTTGCAGTTTCGCAAAGCAAGTGCTGCCACAATTAGAAGCGCGCTTGAACAGGTGTTGACCGCAGAGCAGCAGCAGCAGCAGCAGCAGCAACAACAACAACAACAACGAGGAGCCTTTCAGAAACATTTGTGAAATTTCTGTCGAAACTCGATAAGAACGGCGCAGAGCTGAATTAATGATGGAAAAAATATATTCAGAGAACGAATTGAAAGCAAATATTTTAAAAGCAAAACTTAAAAAAACAAATTTAAAGGCAAATTTAAAAACAAAACTTAAAACAAAAGCCAAGAAAAAAATAAGAAAAAACGAAAACAAAAATTAAAAACGAAAAATTATAATTATTCAAAAGAAAAGTACAAAAATGAAAAACAGAATCGCCGATGTCGCGATCGAAACAAAGTATTTAAATCGCCCAACAACAACAACAAACACGTTGAATGACCCATTAAATGCAGCAGCAGCAACAACAACAAAAACAACGCTCAACGCCAAAAACCTTTAAAAGTTTATTAACTTCTTGAAGCCCTGCCCAGGTTCTTCGCTCGGGATTCGGCGATGTTGGCGGGTCGCGGGTCGCGTTTCGAGCCCACGTCTCGGTTGTGGTGGCAGGCGCGAGGAAACGCGAAAACCGCCGTGCACCGGGCGGCCGCAACAGGTGGCGGTCGGAGCAACAACAACAACGACAACAACAGCAAGGCCCGGCGAAATTCGAGTCGCGATCGTCGAGTCGTCGCTGGGCCGCCCGATCGAGCGGGCCCCGAACCGGGCCCTCGGCCGACCTGTCTGTCGTCCGTCTGTCCGTCCGCCGTCTGTCTGTGGCCCTGTCGTGGCTCCGTCCTCCGGCCTCCGGCCTCCGAGGGGCTCCAAATTTCGTGGCGTGTGCGCTGATGGGTCGGCAAAAATTCTGCATTTCTTCCCGCTTCCCGCTGGCCGCCGCCTCGGATCCGAGTCAATGGATTCCTCGCCGGTGCCGTCGGCCGCCGCACTTTTGCCCCGTTGCAGTTTTGCCTGTCGATTGGTCTGTCGTTCTCTCCGTCCGTCGTCCGCCCGCTCTCCGGGTCCGCCGCCTGTTGCCAAGGGCGCATCCCCAGCCGGGTCGATCGCGCGGTGTCGACTTTCAATGGCTCGCTGCGAGCCGCGAAATTCGGCGAAAGCGGGCGGGCGACTGCATGCGAGCGATGGTTTGACTTTTTAGTCCACCTGGGCACAAGTCGGGCGTTCGCCACCCCCGGGAGGAGCCCGAGCCGCCCCCGGGGCCCCAACACCCGAAGCGACCCAAAGCGACCCGAAGCGGTTCCGCGTCGAGGTCGATTTTTCGAGCCGCGTTTCTCGACAACGGACCCATGTCGGCCCAGAGCGTTCTCGGCGCACTCACCTTTCATGATGATCGCCGACAGCTCGGAGGCGTTCAGCTGCATGTAGAGGTTCTCCGACGCCGTGGTCGTCGTCGTCGTCGTCGTCGTCGTCGCGGCGCTCTTCTTCTTCTCGGCCATCAGACGGCGGGCCGCGGAGTCGCAACGGGATCCACGGGCGCGTAATCCAAGAGATGCGTCGCGTGCTGGTCCGAGTCTCGGCTCCTGCTCGGGGTCGTTTGGTAATCCAATGTTGTTGTTGCGACTGGCACTTAGTTGTTTTTGCTTTTTCTTTTCACTGGCGCTTGGATTTGCTTTTGTTTGTGCTTTTGCTTTTGCTTTTGCTCTCGTTGTGTTTTTATCTAATTATTTTTTCTTGTTTTTTCACATATTTACACTGAGTGCGTTTGACTCACAATTTGTGCTTCTTTTTTTTTTTTTTGTGTTTTTGTGTTTCTTGTGTTTCTTGTGATTTGGAAAACTTGGCAACTCGTATCCGCGAGATACTTGTGCGGGCCACTGGGGTTTGTGGTTTACACGCGTTCGTTGTTGTTGCGGTTGTGCTTTTGAACTTTCAGCTATTTTACAACTTGTTGCTGGAGGCGACTGCGCGCTGGCGACACTCGAGCGCTTGATCCGTCTGAGCCCGCGCGATAAGATACAAGATACCAGATACCAGCTACAGATGCAGTGGGCGAAATGTATCTGCCAGATAGCGTGCGGTTCACTCAGTTGTTTTGCTTTTGTTTTCTTTTATTAAAATTATTCCGGCCGATATTGTTGTTGCTGTCGGCATGCGACGCGACGCGACGCTATCGAGATTTGATTTATTGGCTTGAATTGTATCTCCGAGAGATTGGATGTGCGAAACCGTTCGAATTTTATTTTTGTTTTTCTCTATCACACGTCTTCTCTCTCACTCACTCACTGCACGTTCTTTCCCGTTCTAACAATGTTGCTGTTTGTCTGTGGCCTGCCTGTGCTTGCCCGCTGTTTGCAGCGCTCTCACTTCCGTCTGCCTGCGAAGTCGTCGTCAGACTGCAAGCGAAGCGCCCGAGCAGCGCCCTCAAGAGCCGGCCGCCCGATCAAACGGCCAACCGGACCGAGCCGAACCCAACCGACGGCCGAGCAACGCGTCGAACCCAACCCGACCGAACTCAAACGAAGTACATCCAATCCAATCGAACCGAAGCGAACCGAGGCGAACCGGATCGAACCGTGCGAACGGTGTTGCAACGCCCGAGTCGAGCCAGCCGACGAGCGGAAGAAACGAGGCGACCCGAGCGCCGGCAGCAGCTGTTCGTCGGCGCTCGTCGTCCCCTGCTGGCATTTGTGGCAGCACAAACAACAACAGCAACAACCGGCGGACCGACTTCGAACATGTTCGTTGTCGCACGCAGGTTCCTTGTCGCTGTAGGTCGCGAGTGACTTCTGTTCGTTGTTGTTGTTGTTGTTGTTGTTGTGGCTATTGCTATTGCTGCCGCTAATTGGCGCCTTCTGCTGCGGCAGCCGAAGTCGTTTGTGCTCGTGTTGTTATTGTGGTTGTTGTTGTTATTGTGGTTGTCGGGTTTCGACTTCACGCATTGCCGGCACTTTTTTGGTCTGCTCTGCTTGTTTTTGTATTGTGTGCTTTGCTTTGTTGTTGTTGTTGTTGTGCTTTTTCTCACTCGCTTACTCACGTCGCGGCCGCTGCTGTTGTTGTTGCTTTGTTCGCTGTGCGATTGGTTGGCAACGCAAAACATGTTGCAAGTGCATTAATAATTTCTCTCATTGGCGCTTTAGTTGTGGTTGTTGTTGTTGTTGTGGTTGTTGGTAGTGCAAGAGCCGCTGTGATTTATTGTTGCGATTGCATGTGAGCCGCGGTTAGTGTTGTTGTTGTTTTTGTTGTGGTTGTGCTTGGAGTGAGAAGTGTTTGTTGTCGCCTCGTTGAGTTTGTCGTTGTTATTATTTGTTGCATGTAAATCTGAACCTTGTTTGCTTTTCCATGCGGCGCCTGAGTTTGGTATTTTGTGTTTTTGTTTTCCTGACAGTTGTTGTAAAGTTTTCATGAATGAAATCCCAATTTCCCACTCCCACTCTCCCACTCTCCCTCTCTCTATCTCTCTCTGTCTCTCTCTCGCTGGCCCCGGTGCAGTTGCACCGAGCGAGCGACGCGAGTCCGACTCCCGATAAGATAAGCGAAAACCCTCAGCACGTCGTTACGAAACGCGATTCGCGACTGGCGAGAATTCTTTCCAATTTCTCACCCGCTAGACGTTTTCTCAAATAAATCAAAATCAAAAGCCGACGAACATCTGCGGGCGGCGCGTCGAAGGTGCTGGGCCGGAGCTCGGCGCCGATCACGACCGGGAAAAAACTCCATTTCGCGCGTGCCAGCTCGGCCAATGGGGTCCCCCAGGGGTCCCCGGGCGACGCCGGGAGCGCGACCCGAAAATTCGCTCCGGAGGCCCCGCCCCCGCCACTCGCTCGTAATTGAAAAATCGACCCTCGTGGTCGGCGCGGACCAACAAAGGCCGCCGAAGTGTTCGCAGAAGCGCCTCCGAAATCGGCCCGGCCGGGACAGACAGAGACGAGGGAGGCACAGACGGACGGACGGACGGACGGATCGACAGATGGACGGGCCAGGCGTCGGGAGCGGGAGCGGGGAGCGGGAGCAAAAAACGTGATTTGCATGATTGCATCGCGAGCAAAAAACCCGAATGCAATCGGCAACGAGAGCAACAACAACAGCAGCAACAGTCTACAACAAAATATACAACAACATTCTGCAATTTACAATAACAACGCACAACGAGAACAACAACAAGTCAACGCCGCCAACAAGTTGTGAAGACCGAAGTCGAGGCTGAGGATGCGGATGACGAGGAGGAGGAGGAGGAGGGGAGGAGGAAGAACAAGGACAAGGCAACTGCAGCCCAGAAGCACTCGATGACTCCGATGCCGCCACTGCCACCGTTCCATTGTTGTTCTTGTTGTTGTTGTTGTTGTTGCAACGTCTGCCGCCGTTGCTGTCCTCGATCGCCGCTGCCCCGTGATTTTTATCTCATAAATTGGCGACTGCAGCGCCCTCTGGAGAGCGCCGAGCGAGCCGAACCGAGGCGAGGTCCAGGCACTTGGGGGACGTGGGCGGCGAGGCAGGGGGGCGTGGCGGCGGGGGTCGCCGATCAAAGGGTCGCAAAGGCAGACCCGGCGCGCCGCCGACCTGCAGCAGGCGCAACAACAACAACCACCACACAGCGACAGCACCGGAGCCGGAGCCACTTTCGATGGCCGGAATGCGTGGCCGCCCCCCGCAGGGGGGGGGGGGGTGGCGGGGTATGGCGACGGATCCATCGCAGGTCGCCGCCGTCCTCGCAATTCAATTCGCCGCCATTCGATTCAATTCAATTCGATTTCGTTCCCGAGCGCGCGAGTCCGCCTTTGATTTTCGTCCTCGCCCACCGCTCTGTCTCTCTCTGCCCCTCTCTCTCTCTCTCTCGCCGGTCCCACCGCCTGCCGCCTGCCGCCCCGACCCAGCCGAGTCGGGGCCCAGGCCGTGGCCGGTCCGACCGTCCGTCCGTCCGCCCGTCGTTGCGGAGGCGCCAGCTGTGTCATATTCGCAGCACCCGGGGGGCGGGGCGGGGGCCGGCAAACAATCGCCGCCTCATGCAAACGACTCGGCGACCGAGGCTCGCCCCAACCTCCCGCCACAGCTCCGTCTGTCCCGGCCGTCCGCCGTCCGCCGTCCGCCGCCCATCGTCGTTCGACGTCCAATCGCGGACTCTGCATCCATGCCATGAACGTGCTCTTCCCCTCTTCCTCCCTTCCCTCTCCCTCTCCCTCTCGCTCCTTCTTCTTCGGCCTCGTCTGCCTCGCCGGCGCGGCATCTTTTGTTGCTCTCGTTGTTGTTGGCGACTCGTCGTTGTGTTAGCGCTGTTGGTTCTGTTGTTGCTCTCGAGTCTGTTGTTGTTGCCGTTGTCGTTGTCGTTGTCGTTGTTATTGCAATCGGGCTGCTCTCGCTGGACGCCGCGACACCCGCCAAAGTGGAAGCCGCCCGAGGAATCGCCGCGAATCGAACGACACTCGTCGAGCGCCCAGTGGCGGGGCGCCGGCCCCCCATCGACCCTTGGATCGCGTCGCAAGGGCCCGGCGTGGGCGTGCCTTGGGAGCTCGGTTGACGATCGCTTTCTGAGGAAACCCCGCGATTTTAACAGCATTATTCGCTCATCCCCAACCACCAAGAAGCAACCGCTGGACTTTGCTCCACTTTGCTCCACTTTTGTTCCTTCGGCCTGGACCTGTTTTCAGCCACCTTTCATGCCTCGCTCCGATCGGAAACCTCCTCTCGATCCGCCTCCACCGACCCACGCTGGCCACTCGTCCTGGTCCTCGCGCCCGCTCCATGGCGCCGCCACTGCGTCATCGGCGAACGAAGGAGCAACAACTGCTGCCACAACAACAAGAACGCCGAGCACACAACAACCACGGAGCCACACCAACAACCTCCCAGAGACACTCGCAGGCGTCATCCTCGTCGGAGCTCCCTCATGCATGCGACTGCGGATTACTTAGGGCTACCTCGGAGCCACGAGTGGGAGACCGAGAGCGTGGCGAGGGGGGGCGGGGGGTCACTTGGAGCCCACGCCGCCGCACGGCTCACATGTCTACACAGACCGACCGACAGAGCGAGACGAGCCAGCGAGGGCCGAAAATCCGGCGAAAGGAGGAGACGAAGGGGGGCGGAGGCGTCGTGGTAGCGCCGGCTCGGGCGGGTCCCGGGCGGTTCGGCTCCATGCAGGAGCATCGCCGAAATCCGCTCGCCGAAAGCACGGCGGGCGCAGATTTATTTACACAAATCTCCGATATCAGATGCATGCACGACGGAGTCCGTCCCGGGCTCTGCGGACTGGCGGCTGCTCTCGAGATTGCCAGCGTTCCTGGGCCTCGGTCTCGGACTCGGACTCGGACCCCCTCCCCTCCCTCGCCTGGCCGCGGTTCCCATCGGGAGTGTCCGCACGGCTCCGTCTCCGTCGCCGTCGTCCGGATGACGCCAGCTGAACGAGTTGGCAAAATAGGATTATCTTCTCGGCACTTGCGTGGCGGGGACGACGGCGAGAAGGGAGGGACGATGGGGGGAAGGAGAAGGAGAAAGAAGAGGACTCCAGCCACTCCAGCCATCGGGCATCCCTCGTCCTCCTCCCGGACTCTTCGTCCATCGCCCGGCGTCCCGGCACAGCTTGAAGTGCTGGCAGTTGTTGTTGGCGTTGTTGGCACTGACATCGTCGTTGCCGCACGACGATGAAGACGCCGAGGTTGGAGCCGGAGCTGCCGACCGACCCCACGGCTCCCCGGCCCCGGCCCCGTCCCGGCCCCCGGCTCAGCGCACACATTTGCATGCGGCGAATCCTCCGCCAGCTCGCATCTGGCCTGCGTCCGACGCCATCGACGCGGGAATTTCATTTATCATTTCATTCGCTCGCCCTCGCCCTCGCCATCGCCTTCTCCATCCCCCTCACTCCGCCCACGCTCGTCCTCTCTCTCCCTCCCTCGCTCGCTCGCCCCATTGTCTCTGTCGCCTCCCTCGCCCCGCTCCGGCCCATTTGTTTTATTTGCGCCGCACGAACTGAACGCTGAAGTCGTCCTATTTGCACCATGTGGCACCATCGCACCATCGTTTCGTCGTCCTCCACTGCTCCCATCCCCCACTGCCCGTCTCGGCTCGGCTGGTGGCGTCAACATCAACGTCGACGTCGGCTCGCGTTGGGCTCCCGGTCGGCGTCCGTCGTGATTGCGGGGTTCGGGCTCGGGTTCGGGTTCGGGTTCGGGTTGGTTTAAATGAGTGCGCGCCGAAGGTGGCTCTGATGAGGCGAATTGGCCGGTGCACCTGGTTGATTGCATCGATCCGCGCTACACGGCGAAAAAGTCGCCGTTTCCCGGCCTACTCGGGGAATCTCGCGCTTTGCTCAACAATGGAGTCCACCAAGTCGCTGCGTTGCCTTCCCTCGGCAGGAGTTCGGGCACGGCAAGGCTCAAGACCCCAGACTCGACCCGCAGCCCTGGAAGCCCTCCGGCAGTCCCTTGAAAACCCGTCGATTCGATTCAAGAAGGCGCTTTATTGAAGAAGACAGATTTGAAAGACCAAACCAAACTGAACAAAACCAAAGTGTAACCTAGGGAAGGGGAGAAATCAGCAGTACGTCCTTGCTCCACTGTGCTCGTCATGTTAGTGAGGGGGGTGGGTCGTGGCTCGGGGCTCGGGGGTCGGGACGTCGATTCGGGGTCCTGGGAAGAGGCGTGGCTGGGTCCTGGTGCCGCCGGGTCCGCGGGACGTCGTCCTAGAACTCGATGTCGTCGAGGCCGTGGGCGACGGCCTGCTCGGCGAAGCAGGCGTTGTACTGCTCGGCGGCCTCGCAGTGGTTGTCGGAGACGGCGAGCGCGCCGCAGGCGTCCGAGATCTCGCCGGCGACCTGCATCATGTGGGGGTCGTTGTTGGTGAACTTCTCGGTGTGCTGCATCGCCACCGCCTTCACGAACTTGCCGTTGGCGTCCATCTGGCAAGAGACCCAGGATTATTTGTGATTATTTGCCCAGTCTACAGTCACTGAAATCCCGCCACATACCACGTCGAACTTCTTCATGACGCAGGCCCGCAGACACTTGGCCTCCATGCTGGCGGCCGGCTTCTTGCCCTTGAGGTCGTCGATGTCGGCTGAAAGGGATTCACTGGTATTAGTTAACTGGGTCAGGATCCCCTCCCGAGGGCCTACCGGCGGTGGCGCCCGCCTCCTTCATGCAGGCGTCGGCGCTGGCCAGGAACTCCTTGATGGCCGCCTCCTTGTTGAACTCGCCCTTGGCCACGGCGGCGCCCAGCAGGCACAGAGCGACGATCGTCACGAACTTGGCCATTTTTCGAGGTTCTTCGAAAAGACTCTTTTTTGGAATCGGCTGCAGAGCAAGGCTGGAGCTGGAGCTGTAAATTAGACTGCGGCTGAAGCTGAAGCTGGAGCTGGAGTTCGGCACTGATGCCGTTGTGGAAGCGGCTCCGTCTTTATATACTGAAAATCGCCCTCCACCTGGGTCCGGGTCGTCAATGGAAACCTTTCAGCCGTGAAATTATGGGTTTCGCTGGGCCGCGTCATGAGGCTTCCGACTATTGTCGGCCGGCTGTCCATTGTCGCTGTCGAAAGTGCTGACCTTTGGTCGCGTGCGGTTCAACCTCGTTGCATGGGTGACATCATCGTCGTCGTCGTCGTCGTCCACCGTGCGATTTTTCTAGCCGAGGCCCTCGGCGATGACTCGTCGAAATCCACAACGACACTTCGCGCCGGACGAGCTCCGGCGCTTCCCCAATGGACACTCGACAATGGGCAGTGCCGAAAACCACCAGCATCCGTCAGCCGTCGAGGTCGATCGTACTGACATCGCCCCGTCAAAGATTCCTCTTTCCGTCACCCGGCAACGTCGTCTTCCAGCTCCTCTCCTCCTGCGACCGCATCGGACTCGGTGGGCTTTTTCGCCCAGTGGAGCGCAGTCGGTGGGGCGACGCATGCAAATGCGTTGCATCACTCGGTCCGTGCCATTGCAGTTGATTGAGTTGGGCCGGCCGGGAGTGCGTGTGCAGCGGCTGCACCGACGGACGGCGGACGGCGGACGACGACAGGCGACGGCTCCATCGGCCAGCACGGCTGCCTCGTGTCGCCGGGCATCGGGCGAGGCGGGCTGAGGGCTTCGCGTCGCGTCCGGCGCTCGACGGCGCTGGTGGCGACGCCTCGATAACGCCGGAGCCGATAGCGGAATGCGAGCGGGATCCCGGAGCATGGGTGGCTGGGGCAGGGCTGGGACTTGGCTGAGGATGAGTTGAGGGGGAAGAGGCCGAGGTGGTCCGTCGACCGTCGGTCGGTCGGCGGTGCTTAACGAGCATGTGGCGTGCAATTGACGTTCCATTTATCATCTCCGGGTCGCTCCTGCATTCCATGCGGCAGACCCGGCAGCAACAGCCGTTGGCAACGCCGGCGCAGCTCCTTTGGCGGCTCCGCTCGGGAGACTCGACCCATCGTCACGTGCTGTCAACCGAACGAGAAGTGATTGGAGTCGTCGTCGTGGTCGTCCTTGTTGTTGTTGAGGTGGCTGAAGTGCCTGTTGTTGTTGGCTTGTCGCTTGTTTCGGCCGGCGATTGAGCCACCTGTGCCCGAGAACCTGTAGCCGAAACTCAAAACTAGCCCCACAGCCCCGGCCCGGTCGGCGGCAACAACACTGGAACGGCTCATCACCGACCGGGAGGGACGGGGAGGGGCGGGGCGGGGCGGGGACCCGGCGCCGCGACCGAGATCGAGACCGAGACCGAGTCTTGACGTCAATGGATTTGCATAACATGAATGAAGCCAATCAGCAGCGCCGCCACCCGGCCACGCCGCGAACTTAATGAGGAGAACGGAGGACGGCTTTGAAAACCGATCGCCGACCGCCGACCGCCGACCGATCCACCGACCGATCGAAGCCCACGCATAAATGTTGGCGAACATTTGTTTTACTTAACACTCATCGTCGCCCCTTCTCGCTCTCCCCCGTCGCCCGTCGCCCGTCGCCAGTCGCTCGATCGTGATCTCCACATCATCTTCTTCATCACCGCCATGATCTTCACCTTCCCCCGCCCCTCTTCGGGGCTGGGGCGACTTCTGATTTATTTGCTTTATGTATTCAATTTCGACTTAATTCTGTGTTCCAATCGATTGCGAATGCGAATGCGAAAGCGAGGTGTTTCATTATTTCTGTATTTATTGAGGGAAATAATCGGAATCGAGCACGATTTGCACCACAATGCGACACCGGCATCCTGTTCTCGCGGTCGGCGTGGGCGTCGTCCGAATTTCGGGTTTCAGGGCGTGAAGCGAGCTCGGCCCAACTCGTTCCGTTCGTGGTCGACCGACTCACGTTGACATTGGATCTGGGGGCCCCGCGGGTCGTCGTCCGTCCGTCCATATCGCAGGCCGGTTTCTGGTTGTTTCCCCAAGAGCCCGACTCGATTCTGATCGATTGAATTCACGGCTGTGGTCCGGTAGTCGGCGCGAAGTCTGCGGGCTCTGGGGTGCCGGACGCCATTCACGACCACCTGGCCTGGTTCCGAAGGCCTTTGCTTGGCGTCGCCCAAAGGTCGTCAGACAGGCGCTGAGAGGAAGACATCGGCTCCGCGCCCAACAGCCCGCCACCAGTGGCTTTGTGGAGGATTTTCCTCCGTCATGGAGGCAACCCTTTGGGCGACGACCCTCGCTAATCATTGCATATCGTGGAACGTCGAATCGAATGCAATCGAATGTTGTGCTGCTGGCCCTCCCGGCCATCGAGGCGACCACACAAATGGTCGCGCCGAGGTCCTAAAACAACATGACACGACCCAACGTCGCAATCGTTCCTCGCCCCATCCTCGGCCCATCAATCCGTTTGTCCACAACCACAATCAAACCACCAGACCCTGTCGCAGACATGTGTGTGTGTGTGTGGCTGTGTATTTACATAATGCACCTCATTAGGGCCGACCGAGAGCCTCGAATAATTTCTAGGAAATCCGTTAAAATCAGCAACTCATGCCTACTTAACCGGTCCACACTCCTGCTCCTTCCCGACTCCGACTCCGCCTCCGCCTTCCCAACTCCTGGCCGACTCCGTCCCTGCTTCGTCTGCCGGTCACGCCACGCCGTCCCGCTCCAGCTAGACAGACGTCTTCGGGCAAACATTCCGTCGTCTAATAGGGCTGCCAACAACAACAAGAGCCCAGAAACCAAGTGGTCGAGGATCGAAGCGACAACAAAACGACGACGACGACGATCCACCAGACCTCGGCGGACGGACAGACGGACATCGGGCGGACAAAGGAGAACTTCTTCTCCAGCAGATGTTCGAGATGGCCGGGCCGGGCCGGGCTGCGCGAAGATGCCGAAGCGTCCTCCGCACAGTACGACACGAATGTCCGCGTGTCTGTCTGCCTAGCTGCCGTCTGGCTCTCCTACTCCTACTCGTCCGTCCGTCCGTCCGTCCGTCCGTCCGTCTGCTCGGCCGCCTCGCTGTCTTAGAAGCGGAGGCAATGTTTTGAATGATGACTCTTCCCTTTTCGTGGCCGGTCTCCCTGGGACACAAGTGGATCGTGTCGTGACGCGGTCGCGGTCGCTGTAGATGGCGGTGGACGTGGACGTGGAAGTGTCTGGAGCGCAGACGCAACCCGCACCGAGTCCCATCTCCTTGCTTTGGTCTTCCTTTGTCTGTGTGTCTCCCTCTGCCCTGTTGCCTCGTTCTCTTCCCTGCCGTTTCGCGTCTCTTCTGTGTGGAGGCCTTGCGTTTGAAGTTCAAGGATTTTCGTTTGGGCCGCTCTCCTTGGTCTGCTGCTGAATGGGCTCTCGAGCGCAGGGCCCAAAAAAAGCATCCGAATTCCAGGGTTTGGACGTTTCCACTCCGTCGCTCTAGCGAGAAAGGGGTCCTCGTTTTTGTGCCCCTGCTCCTGTCGTCGAGTCGGCGTAACACGATATTTCGTTTTGAAGAAGATCCTTGCGGACGACGCTGTCTCTCGTTCGCTCCCGAAGCCTTTTTGTGACATGTCTTCAAATACTTCTTCTTTTTCTCCAGGGCCCTTAGTCCTTCGGCTAGCTGCGTTTTTTGAGATCGGCCTTACTCAAGTTGCAGCCACTGATTTGGCTTCTGCCGCGGCAGCGCGCGGCTCTGGGTCGTGGCTACCGTGGCCACAGCCGAAGCATTCGCTAATTGGTCTCGTCTTACCTGGGGCGCGGGGCTGCCGGGCTGCCGGGCGGCCGGAAGACGCCCTCAGGGCGACACGACAAGCCGTCTCCCCTCCTCCTCCTTCCTTTTCAGACACTGGCCTGTTGCACGATCGACAGGGCCCAAAGGTCTAGGGTTACGATTGCCTTCCTCTCCTAATCCTAGCGCCTGAAACCCCCGCTCCTTCGTTGGCGACCCATGACAAGGGTGACAAGGGCCCGGCATCAGACTTAATTATTCGTGATAATTCCCGTGGTTTCATCTCTTCCGACGCGATCGGTTCATCGCTGTCTTCTTCACAAGTCTTCAATGAAGGCCCCTGTGCTTTGCCTTGATCGATCCCGGCCACTGAGGCGAAAACGGCGTCGATTCTTGAATAAAGCGGAAATCCCGAAACTCCCGCCGCCCACCACCTCGATTAGGGAGTTATCCGCGCTGCCTGGCCGCGACTTCTCTCCGTGCCACCAGTTGATTCTGCGCTCAGGCGGAAATTCCAGAGTCCAGTTGATTCCGCCAGCCCGCGGGCGCTGGAGGAGGAGGGCAGGGCAGGGCGAGGGATTTGTTTGTTATTCCCATGTCCAAAACACTAATTACCCTCTGTCTGCTTAGCCTAATTGCGCTTTTCGCAAGTTTCGCTTTCGCACTTCTCGGAATTCCTGCGCCGCTCGAGGGACTCGGATCGATTGATAGTCGCCGGGATTTTCCAGCCTGTGGCCACGTTCCGTACCTGCGGCAGTGACTTTTCCGAGCGGGTTCCCGGAACCCGGAGTGGCGGCGGCGCGATTGCGAGGTGTGTTTAATAAGCGGGTTCGATCGGCCGGCGGATCGTAAACACCTACTTTGCTCCGGCCTAATGATCTCCGCCAGCGGTTCAGGGTCGCCGTCGTCGTCGCCGATGCCGCCACAAAGAGACAACGTTTGTTTTTCGTTCCTCCGGCTGGGAACCGGTCGTGTCGCCCCGTACCTGTTGCGCGTCCATCGGTAGGTGTGTAATAAAATCCTCTCTAGCGCCATTTAATTTCCACGGAACGCAGTGGAATATTGTCCCAACTTGATTGATTATAAATGAGGGTTTTTCCAACGAAGTTTCGACTAATTGTCTCACCTCAGCCCTTGGCCCGAGGACTTGTGGTCGACCCAGCCTCTCGGCCCCTCAACCTCGCGATCGATACTCGAAACTTCAGCCAGTGCAGTTGCGGGGAGTGGGAAAAAACCTGCAGCTAGATGGTACTTTAATTGCATGCTCGCCACTGGAGCGCCCGGGCCCCGGGGCTGCCGGCAGCCTCCGAAGGGCCTCGCCCCTAGTCCGAAAGAGAGGAAGAGAGAGAGAGAGAGAGCACACACAATTGCGTTTAATTATGAGGCCCAGAGGCCGACCTCAAGATCAGTTGGTTGGAAGATGATCGACCCGAGATGGAAAGGAAGATCGGCCCGAGGTGCTGGTAATGACTTCACTCGGCCCGGGCTGGGGCTGGGGCTGGCGGTGACGGAACCTTCCACGGAGAGTCCTCCAGACCTCGTGCGGCCATAAGCGGATCAAAGGATCAATTCTCGAAGGTCCTCCACCGGGTGACCGGCTGACAGGATTCTCCACGAGCCCGTGACGCAGCCGGAAACGCGCACACGTTTCCATGTCTAATAAAACATTTTTTGTTATTTTTATTAAGGAGCCACGGCAATCACATGCTACAGGTGCATCCACGCCTACTTGTGGCAGCCACCGACCGACGGCCCGACCACGGCCAGCTGCAGAAGCAACACAAACAAGTGGCGAACGAAACCGGGAGTGAATCCTCGAGTCCGTCGATCGTCGGGAAATCCACGCAACTCCGGAATTAGATTAGACGAGGAGACTGAGATCGACCGTGATCGGGGTCAGACGGACGCAGGGACCCTGGCTGGTTGTTTGGAGGGACGCGCAGTTGGACCGGGCATGTGAAAAGGAGGCCAATCATAAATAACTCGCCGGACGTGCGGATCCTTGAGGAGCAGGCCAGACGCATAAGTCATCGGCTCGCAGCCGACGGAGCCGCCTCGACGGAAGGAGTTCAGCAGGTCGGCCGTCGGACCGTCGGACCGTCGGACCGTCAGACCAACCGAGCAACGACGCCCGACGATCGTGACCACAGCTGTTCGGGGGAATTAAGCGAAAGGATCGGATCAGCTGCGGCCCAGGATCGAGCACGGAGGACGAGCACGGAGCGTGGACGCAGCAGGTACGGCCAGCGAGAAGGAGACGAAGAGGGCGAGGGGCCGGCGACGGAATCAAATTTCGAAGATTTGCACCTGATTAACCCACAGCGATCGGCAGCTCGGGATGAGGACTGAGTAAAGAATGGGAATGATATAAAATGAGTAATCGAGGATCGGCGGCGTCAGGTACAACAACAGCAGCAACAACAACAACAACGGGCACAGCAACAAAAACCAGGCCTATAATTAACGCAGGATCCCGGACGCAGCCCAGGACCAGGCCTGGCCTTAGTCCTTCCCTACTGCGCGTCCCCCTGCCGACTCTCGACGGACGTCGGCGTCGGCGTCGCCGTCGTCGTCTCTGGTTTTATTGAGGACCGACCGACGTCTGTTCTTGAGTTCTCGCGGATCCTGCCAGTGACGCAAGGATTGCGTTCGCGAACACCTTGAGCGACTGCGGTCGAGCCGGGCCGGGCCGGGTCGCGCGGATGTGGCGCAGGTGACTCGAGGCGAGCGCCGAAAATGACGAGTTTGTCCTCGCTCCACCTGCAGCCCGGCTTCTGTCCCTCCGTCCGTCCGTCCGTCAGTCTGCTTGTGTCGTTTCCAGGCGGTCCTCGTCCTTCGTCCTCCTGCCCGGCCTCGGTGCGCGGTTCTGAAGCGACTCCTCGTGAGCTTCCACGCATTGTCGAGAACTTAATTGGTATTTTCGACTGAACTAGAGGAGAGAGAGAGAGAGAGAGAGAGCGAGGAGTTGCGAGTCCTGGCCGAAGGAAGTTTCTGCGACATCAGGATCGTTCCTAAAGCATTTTCACGACAATTTCTTCGAGTTCCTGAACCGAAGCCGTGGCGTTTTCGACCGAGAAACGATTTCAGAGGAATGCCCTTCAAAAGGGAGTCCCGTCGACCCCTCCCCCCCTCAACCTCCCCGTCGCGCACTGGGCTCCACGACGACGCCTCCCGTGGTCAATTAATTGAATAAACACGCCACATGAGCCCAGCTGCCACGCCCAGGGGGGCCGGTCGACGGCCGCCGGCTCCATGAGGCGCACGAAGCGCCAACGAGAACAGGGTGCCCAGCTGCAGACCGTTTGGCGCCGCTCAATTGCGAGGACCCCCCAACACTCGCCCGAAAGCACTTCACGCAACCTCGAAATCGACCTCGTTGGGCGATCGAAAACAAACAACGCAATCGACGCAGGGCGACTGCGGCGAACGGCGAGAGGCAGGGGGGGGGGGGGGAGGAGAGAAGGGTGGGCAATCGCAGGAGGATGTTTTTCTCCCACTCGGGAAAAACTTTTCCGACAATTACTCCGTAATCTGTCAGCTGGATATTGCCCAAACACGAACCGCGCACGCCGAGGGCCGGGCGAGTCACATGCGGCCACCGCGTGCATCCTGCGTCTCCCCGCCCCCGCGCCGCAGCCGCCCCCCGCCAACAACGCGCCGCTCGTCACGCCGAGCGAGCGTCGGCGGCCGGGCGCCTGGCAAGGGACCGGTTTGGGTTTCGAGCCCGGCGGCGTGATGTAAACAGAAGCCGGGCGGGTGCCGCAGGCCAACAACGGCAGCAGCGCAGAAGTGACAACAACAACAAGTTAGAAAACAACAACAACAACAGGGCCCTTCCCCATAGACGATGAGGCCGAGCATCGAAATCGAAAATTTGTGCGTTCACGCGTTGGACCCACGTATTGGCAACGCGACCACCGCCCGAGCGCATGACGCCCGAACACTGCTCTGCCCTCTCTCTCTCTCACTCCCTCTCTCCCTCTTTTTCTGTGCCCTCCTGTCGTCATCTCGTTCTGCCCGCGAGGACGAAAGCGACCCATGGCGCTGGAGATGATAATTTCCCACTTGGCCGCACCACCCTCCGCCGACTTGTTGTTGCATAAATCCCTGTTGTTGTTGCCGTCATCTCGCTCACTTGGCGATGCCGACGGCCGCGCTCGACGTGACGTCACAGCCCGGCCTGGCCTGGCCTGGCCGGGTCAGGTCGAGTCGGGTCGGGTCGGTCCGTGGGGAGGATTATAATTGCCCATACAGTGCAACGGCGCAGCCACCACGACCACGGCGACGACGTCTCATTTGACGTCGCTGTCGCTGTCGCCGTCGTCGTCGGCACACGCATGACATGTCACGTGTCTGTTGCTAATGCTGCCGCCACTCGGGCCGCCCCGTTGTTGTTGTCACTATCGGCGCTCTGGCTCTGGCTGCTCTTGTTGCTATTGATTTTGTTGTTGGCACCCTGTTGTCGTTGTTGTCGTTGTTGGCGCTGCTGGTTCAGCTGTTGTGGCTGTTGCTTAATCCGACTGTGAAAGCAAAATTTCATAATCACTTCTTTCCAATTTGCTCGGGCCGGGCGAGGGGATGAAACAGTGCTCGTCGTTCTCGTTGTTCTTGTCGTCGTTGTGGCTGGTGGTGTTTGCGGCGCTGGCGATGGTGGTGGCCGCTGCTGTTGGCGGCAGACACGCAGACTTTGCACGCTTGTCGTAGCTTCATTTGACGCCAGCAGCTTCCGAGCCGCCTCCCGTCGACGCCGTCGCCCGTCTGCCGCCAGACGTCTGTCGCCGTCCTTCGGTCGGTCGCCTGCCGCCTGCCGCCTGCCGCCTCGCCGGAAACGTGCTGTGGGCGGCCTGGGGTGTGCGACGCCCAGCCCAGGTTGAAACGCAATAAACTCTCGACGCCGATGTTCCAGACCAGCAGTGTTTGGTGCCACGTGTCGCCCCCATGCCCGCTTTCAGCCGTCCGCTGCCAGCCTCCCGCCCCGCTCCCGCTCCCGCTTCCCACTCCCACCCCCGGCACCGAGGGTGCGAATCAATTGCCCGGCACGCTCCGAACCGCGCTGAGCCGAGTCGAGTGCCAGACCCAGGTGTCGGCGACGCCCGCCACTTGTGAGCGGCAGCCGCACCTGGGTCCGAGGGCGCCCAGGCGCGACTTCCCGCTAATCCGGCTCGCTCGAAGTCCTCGACGGCGGCCGCCAGAAGTGGCAGCGAAGCCGCTGGAGCAGGCAAATGCGATTGTGCGCGAACTCCTCGTGCGCGAATCAGTGCGAAAGGCCAATATCGAGGAAGATCCCATCAGCAAAAGACACAACCGGCGACAGGGTGAGGGTGGAATCCTATGCATAAAAGCCATCCGCTTATAAATACCGTCTTCGGCGAACGGAGGCTTCGGCTTCCCACGGCCGGGCCGTCTAAATATGCCGGGGCGTTTAAAATATGCCAAACATGTGAGCCATGACGGCGTCGGCGTCATAAACGATGCCCTGCTGCCCACGCATGGCCATTTGTAGGCAATTATCCAAACAGCCCGGCCCCCCGTCCTCGTCCTTGTGCTGGTCCTGGTCCTCGCCTGCGCCTGGTCGGCTCCTCGCAATCCTATCGATCTAAATTTAGAGCTCGGCTCGCATCCTCCCTCACGCCCAGGTCGTAAACTAAAAATAGCTCGGTGTTTGATTTGCCAGTGATGGATGTCGACTGCCAGTCCGTCCCTCCCTCCGTCCCTCTGTCCATCCGTCGGTTGTCTGTCGTCCTGCTCGCCTACGTGCGGCATCCGTTCACACATTTGCCACCGTCGAATTATCCTATTTACATATTTTCCACTTGAAGAAGCCCCGAGAACGCGCCTCATGTCGTCGCCAATGTGGCCTCGAAGTCAGGGCCGGGCTCGGGTCCTTCGCCCCTGCGGCCCCGCCATGTGTCCGGCCGGAGGAGGCCGGAGACTAATTGTCGGCAATCTGTTCGACATGTGAACTGTTTACCCAGCAACGGCAGAAGCACCGCCGGGTGTCGAGGAAGGAACTCGAGTACAGAATTCCGAAAGTCAAACAAATGCCGACCCGAATCTCGGTGACTCATTAGCAGAGGGCAGGCGGTTATGGAGAGCGAAAGAGAGGGAGGGCGAGGGCGAGAGGGACTGGGCGAAACCCACACACCGGCAGAGAGCCAGCGACCCACACTCATGCACATAAATCAAAGGATTGTCGGCGGGAGCCAGGACGAGGGCTGGAGAGTTGTCGGAGCGGAAGCAGCTTCCGCAGGAGGGAGGCAGGCGAAGTCGGGGAAGCACTTGAGAGAGGCCGAAGGCGGGACGGACGGACAGACGGAGGGAGGGACGGCGGGAGGACGGCGGGAGGCTGGACGGATGAATGGGCGGCTGGCAGACCCAGTTGGCAACACATGTGGACTCGGAGCGGTTCCCAAAGACGACAGGACGCGATGGCGACGGCGACGACGACGACGGCGACGACTTTCACACTCAATTAAGTCCGCCAGCCCGAGCGAGGGACGGAGGCACGAGGGACCGACCTCCAGAGCGACACGACAGACCAGAGAAGACAGACAAGCCAAGGATAGAGCGAGAGGGCGAGAGGGCGAGAGAGCGTCGCGGAACAATGGAAGGACCTTGAGCGGCGACAGAGCGACTCCTTGGATTTTCATGGAAATCGCAGCCGGGGCAACTCGACTCAACTCGTCTCGCGCTCACACACATGGCGGCCAGAAGCGGCCGAGGACGCCGTCGTCCGGGAAAACAACCGAGTGCCGACTGGCGACCTTCCGTCGACCCAGCCAAGCGTCCGCCACCCGTCCGTCCGTCCGTCTGTCCGTCCGTCCGTCTGTCCTTTGTACGTGCTGTGCTTGGGAAACGCCAAGCGCGAGTCAGCCAGACAGACAGAGAGACAGACAGACATCGACTCGGCGACGACGACATCCAGATGGACCGGATCGGCAACGATGGGAACGGAATAATTTCTGGGATTTTTGAAATATTTGCTGAATTTCATTCTCATCGCATCGGTGGAAAATCTGTGCGGACTCGCCAGATGTTTCGCCCTCTCTCTCTCTCTCTCACTCACTGTGTGTTCCGCCCTCTTTGTCTGCGCCTCGCGCCCTCGCCGTGCCGGAACATGTGGAATTTCTGAGCGATGTCTGCGATTGAGTCAAGACGGCGGACGTCGCTGCCATCACGGCGACACATGGCGCGGATTGCAAATTGAAATCGTTCCATTCGCTCAGCCGCCCAACCCCGGCCTCTCCCGTGTCCTCGGCGACCCCGGCCGATTCCCTCGAATTCCAGCGCCAGTCGAAGGACTAAGTGGGAAACTTCCCCTGGCGAAGGGATTTTTCCGCTGCCATGAGTGCTGGTAAATTCCACATGCGGAGGAGTGCGGAGTCCTCGGACCAAGTCTATTTAGCCCGCAGACCTCGGCGGAGGACAGCAGAAAGTCTGACCAATTTAAGCCCAAGCGTGTCCGAAGTTGGGGAATCGAAATTAAACCGCAGCAACCGGCGACCGGCGACCGGCGACAGGAGCCCGGTTCGGAGGACCGTGGACCGCCTGCGAATTTGAATAAGACGGACATTAAACGGCATCCTGCCGGATACGTCTAATTTCAGGAGCAATTATGTCAAATGAATGGCTTCCTCGGGATCTCGCATTCGCCAAAGATCTCGGCGGCAGGAAGAAATCGCTCAACTCGCAGCCCGGTTGACGTTTCATTTAGATTGGAGAGACCCTCGGCCTCGGCATCGGCCTCGGCCCCGCAGCCGCAGACGATGATTAGCATAAACAGAAATTAGCTACCTCACTTATGCATGTCCACATGTTGGGGCCGGGCAGCGGCATCGGATCGGCGGCCGGTCGGCCGGATCGGGCGATCATCGTCGAGATCCCGGCGCGAGACGTGGAATACCCCAAGAATACCCCAAGGACATAAATAAATTTCGCTCCCAACAACAACGAGCAGCCGCTGCTGTCGGTGCCACCAAACGCAGCCTAGTTTTCAGGGTCAAGCGGACAGAGGGGGATCGGGCCGGGCCGGGCCGGGCCGGCCCGGTGCAGAGTCGGAGGCCGGTCTCCGGAATCTGACGAGGATCGAAAAACGTCAATTAAATCATTTTTGGAGAGAAACGAGTTTCGCACACCCGTCGCTCGCCGACGATCGCCAACGATCGCCGCGCCATCGACGGGCGGGCATCGCGTTTGGAGCCCCGAGACGCCCGCATTCGGAAATTATGCCTCGATGGCGGCAACGTGACAGCCCCGAGGAACGACAAGTCGCCCGACCGACCGACCGACCGACCTGATCCCGAGCGACGCGATCGGTTGGGATCGCATGCACAGTTGCGATCTGTTGATCGATCGCTGGCTGACTGGCTGACGAACAACATGACGGGCAACCCGGCGATTAAATGTATGAAATCACAATTAGAATCCGACGCCCGCCCCCTCCCGCTCGCTCGTCCTCCCGTCCCTCGGTCTCCCTCTCTCTATGGCGGTCGCTGGACTCATGCAAAAACGCCATCGCCTATCGAGGATCCCCGCATTCCATCAAATAATTTGATTCGACATCGAGCCCGCAGTCGGACACGCGATCGTTTGATCGCTCGTCTCTCTCTCTCCCCCTCTTTCTCTCTGTCTGAGGGACTGTCGATGTCCCGTCCCCGCGAGGATCGTCTTCGTGCCCTGTTCCCTCGTGTCCTTCTGTGGCCTCGTCCACCGGGAGCCAATTCCCACGCTTCCCGTCGCTCCAAAGGCCGCGGTGGACGCCAGGTTTCTTCTCACCGTCTTGTTGTTGCTGTTGTTGTTGTTACCATTGCCGTCGTTGTGGCCGCTCTGACGACGACGACGACGACGACGACGACGACACCCTCAAGCTCTAACCCTCCCTCAACCAGCACGTCAGCGGCCCCGCCCGCGCTCCGGCCCGCTCCGTGGTTCGTTTTCAATTTCAGAACCCTGCAATCGGCTTCTGTGCGCTGGGGATCGCATCGCATCGCATCGCATTGGATCGGATCGGATCGGATCGTGCGCCGAGGACCCCGTCGGAGCCTCGGGGTCTCTCGCTGATCGGTGGACGGCGATCGGTGTTTGGTGCCGAGTCGCCGAGTTCTTTTTGCGCCACCGATCCGGTCAAATTGTAGATTTGCTGTTAATGCGAAAATCGGGATCGCCCTGAGCGCCTCCGTTTCGCAAGGTCCCTTCGACCACGGACCACGGCCGACCCTTCTCACTCACTCACGTGCTCCCTCACTCCTTCTAATTGGAGGCCCCACCAGCAACGACGGCTGCAGTCGACGGCAATTGTCTCGAACGATCGATCGTGGGAGCCTCGTTGCATGTGGCGCATTTTTTCCAGACCTCTGTCTGACTCCAAATTTTGGGAATTTTCTCTCGTCGTCGACATCGTCGTGCCCTCGGAGGCCCTTCAACTTGTCGCCTCGCCGCGATCGGCGAGTGACTCCCGCGATCTCCGGGCCCGGGGTGCGCATCAGCCGCAGCTGCCGGAGCCGCGTTCGCCCGGCACCGATCGTGACGTCGCGGCTGCAGCGGCTGATCGGGGTCGGCCTCGGCGGCGGGGTTGGAGTTGGAGTTGGGGTCGACGGCGTTGACACCCTCCAGGCAGATCCAATCGAGCGTTTAATGGATCATGAAGACTATTTGCGGCGGGTCCGCTCGGTCTGGCAACTGCTGTGACAGGCACTTGTGCGGTCCGTGTGTGTTTCTTCTTCCTCTTCTTGCCGGTCTATAAATAACGCCGACCTCGTCGCTGCTCCTAATGAGCTTCTAATTAATTCATGTCTCGTTGTTTAGACACAGAATCAGTGCCGGCGAAACGGAGGGTTGCATGGCGACGATTTTCCGAGATGAATTTTCCGAGGCAATTGGATTCCGTTTTGTTTCAATCAACTGGCGGCGGGGACTTCGAAGAGGTCCCGCCGCCATGGATCGACCTTCGATTTCCAGCGAGGATCGCTTCAGGGAACCGATGAATTTGCTTCGGTCTGGAGGGCGGGTGGAAAAGATTTTCCAATATTTCCCAAATTCACGAAATATGACGTGTCCAGGTCTGCGAAGTCATCGGCAAGGGGGCGTGGCCTGCGCCCTCGCAAAGACCCCGACGTCACCGCGAACGAAAAGCCCTGATCGATGATCGTCATAGCCGATGATCCTGCCCGATCCCGTCTCTCCCTCACTCGCTCTCCTGCTCTGAATGAATCGGTGGGAAGGTTGGTGGGGAGGGGGTAGCAGAGGGCAGAGGTCGGCGAACACCGGACGAAGGCTGAGACCAAAAGGGATCCGCGTAAACGGAAACCTTAAAAGGATCGCGACGGCCGGTGGACGCGACAAAAGATCACTTAAAGCGACGGCAACATGTGGCTCTGGATTCCGGTGCTGTTGTTGTAAATGTCGGTGGTGGTGGTGTTGTTCTTGGTGTTCTCGTTGTTGTTGTTGTTGTTGTTGTTGTAAAACTGCCCGATGTTGATAACAAGACAAGTTTTAACAAATCAGTCGAACGCGTCATTAACGCGTCGCTCGCCGGCCCTCAATGAGCGAATTCCAATTACGGACATCGGGGAGCACTTAATCCAGCAGCAACAACAACAACACGAAGATGAAGGAAGAACAAGAACGACTCCGACACCGACGCCGACACCTCGTTGGACGGACGGGCCGACAGCAGAGCGAAAACAACAACAACACGCCGAACTGATCGGTGCACCTGAGCGGCCGAGGGCTGGTCGAGGGGTTGGACCGGCCTCGGATCGGGATCGGGATCGGAATCGGAGTCGAGATCGAGACCAGGACGAGGAGGAGGCTGTTGTTGGCGACGAGGGAGACAACAACAACAACAGCAGGCCGAGGGAGAAACGGACAAAAACGCGTGGATCCTTAAAAGGCGATCGGCTCGGGTTCGAGTAGAAAAAATATTAGCTTAGTTCGAATGAAGGCCAGGACGATAAATCACGCTGAGGAGGATTAAGGAATTAACACGACAGGGTGGTGGGGCGATGGTGGAGGGGGTGGAGAACGAGGGACGGCCTGAGGATCTCCGCGCATCGGATCCGGGGCTCGTTAGGCTGTCGCAGCGCCTGACGTGGGACGGATCGCGGAGGCGTCGAGAGAGCGGGAGGGATGGGGGTGGGGAGGGCGGTAGGCGGGTGCAGGGAGACAGGGAGAGAGATGAAGAGAGGATCGAACGTGAAGAGGGCCAGGAAATGCGCCGAGAGTCGGGCATTTCTGTGGTGACCTCAGGTCGGCCACTCGCCTTAATTGACGCGAGGGTCCCGCGTCCCGTCGTCGGCCGCCGCCCCGTGCCGTTGCCGTTTGTCTGGCTCAGCCGATGCTGTTGTCGTCGTCGTCGTCGTCGTTGCTGCTGGTGCCACCTCGTGCCCCTGCAACGCCCTCTAATTGCATTTGCACATTGTTCGCAAATCCTCCCTAGCGCCAGCGCCAGCCCAGCCTGCCAAAGTCTGCCAAAAGGACACAAAGGACTCGCTTTCTCTTCGCAACGCCCTTCTCTCTTCGCCTTGTGCCCGTCGCCTCCCGTCTCTGCCTCTGTCGCTGTCTCTGTCTCTGTCTCTCGCACCGCGTCCGTCCTAGCGCCAGATGATGATGATTCGACGGAATTGAATCTGCTTTCGGGGCCCTCCACGGACACGTGAGGCATTGAAATCCTAACGGGATCAGGCGATAAGTCCTTGCGTCCTCCCGCCCCTGGCCCGGTACCTGTCGTCGTCGTCGTCGTCGTCGTCATCGTCATCGCCGCCGGCACTCGAGGTCCTTTGTCGGAGTCGCTGCTGAACCTGTTTCGATTCGATACCGCTCTCTCTCTCTCTGTCCGTCTCCCTCCCTCCGATGGTTGTCACCACAGCCCTCTCGCTCGCTCCCTCCCACTCACTCCTCTAATTTATTGTTGTTTCCCTTCCATTGTTGTCATAAAAATCCGATTGCTTCCTAACAATTTTTGCTTTTATTACCCCGGCTCTCGCTATCTCTCTCTCGCCCTCGCCCTCTTCTGCCTTCCCCTTCCGTCCGTCTCCGTCGGTGCGACTCGCGTTTGTGTGAAACTTTGCATTTGTGTGCGTTTCGTCTGGCGAAACTCATTTTCCTGGCGCCAGTCGCTCGGTTGGTGTTTCCTTTGCTAAATGCCCAGCTCCCTGCTGGTTGTTGTTGTGCTTCTTCTTGTGGCTATTGTTTTCCCCTGCCCTGCTGTTATTGCAATACATTGTCGTTGTTGTCGTTGTTGTTGTTGTGCTGGGTTTTTGCTTCTCCCACCCGGCGTCCTGCCTTTTTAGGAAAGATTTTGCATTGTGAGCGCCCTGGACGGAACCATGCGGACAACCTGTCCATAAATCAAATCCATCCATCCATCGCCATCGCCCGCTCGTCCTCCTCCACCTCCTCCGGCGCTTCCTCTGTCATTCCTGTTGTTATTGTTATTGTTATTAGTTTATTTGTTGTTGGCTGGCTTTTTTTATGTCCGCGTCGTAAATCGTTGCGGCCGCCTTCGCCGAAGGCGGTCCGCGGGGGGCCCGAGGCAGCGCCAGACGAACGGGTTCCCGCGGCAACACCTCGGCGACGAACGGACGGCGGAGTCGGCGATCGGATGAGTGGGGGTCCGCGGGGCTCCCCAAACTTCGCTCGCAACCGCCCTCGGCACCAAGTGCCAATTAAGATCATTTGATAGCCCAGTTTCTTGATCAACTTCCAGAAGACCTCAAGAAGATCACGAGATCGCTTCCCAGGTGAGCAGTTGGCGGAATACCAGAATAATTGATAAATTTCCACTCCCCAGATGAATCGATCCTCGCGGTAAACGGATGAAATCGGGGTCCTCGGAGTCAGCCCCACGTCCCCGAACTTCAGCTCCCTTCGCTTGTCTTCCCATTGCCACCGCATGCTAATTAAGACCGTTCCTTATTCGAGCACTTGAAGGATCGCTCGTCAGTTGATCAGTGCGCGCTCAATCAATTTTCGCATGAAGATCTTGAAATCAGCCCCCAGGTGATCAATTAACAGAGTGCCAGATGATCAGCTTCCAGTCCCCAGATGGCCTGACTTCACATGGTCTCTCGGCCATCGCTTCAGGGAGGAACTCGAAAGACCGGTCCCCAAAAATTTAGTTCCTGCCTCTTCCACACGATCAATCGGCGATCGACGATCGACTGAAGGCTCCGTCCTCAGCTGACCAGTCCTCACAGGATTAATCCATGGCCGATCTATCTCTGATGGATCAGTCCTTGATGCGTCGATCTGTCTCTCTCCCTGTCTCTGGATGTCGCGGCATAATCCGGCCTGGTGGCAGCGCGAGCGCCAGCGCCAGGTGTAAACCAGTCGGCCGGAAGGCTTTCGAGGCGAAGTCGAGCATTTCGAGCAATTCGCCGCTCGCACGTTGTCACGCGTAACTCGAGCAATTCCCGGGACACCTCGTCCTGGCCTGGCCGACGACGAGATGATCGCGGTCCCAGCTGCGGAGATCGAGAGAAATTATCAGAAAATAACAATAATAATGCCAGAGACAGAGGTGAGGAACAAGCGAAGAGCGAAAACGAAAGTTTAAATTTAATAAATTGTTTAATTCATGAACCATTAAAAGACAATTGATCCGCTCGCCACCAGGCCGGGCCGATATCGCCTTCGATTGGGGGCCCCGGGGGGCTGGCAAGGGGTGTTGTTATTGTTGTTGCTACTGCGGTTGTTTTTGCTGTTTTGCTTTGGCCGAGAGCATTAACGAAATTTTGAAAATGTGGCCGAAGGTCCGGCAAAACAACGAAGCGACGAGCGATTCACAAAAGCAACTGCGATAAAAATACAAGGGACAACAACGCCGACAACAATGAGTGCAATAATAACAACAACAACAATGCCGGCGATAATAATTGCTACAACAAGAGGAGCCCATGGGGGGGGGGAGGGGGACAAGTGAAGGACCGAAGCACCTGACAAACGTGACCGCACGCAGTAATTATTAATTTAGGAAGACTCCAGATCACCCGCCACACGGACAGACGGACAGACGGACGTCCGGACAGCCAGCGAGAGGACAAAGGAGACACATATGAGGGACCGACAGACGGACGGACAGATGACGGCCGTCTGGCTGCATGCAGGAAGCTACCGGCTGAATGCATGCAGCAAGCATGTAAATTCCGAGCAGCCCTCGGTGGCCGGCCACGATGATCTGCGCCGATCATTTCGATCGGCCGGCAGCTCGAAGTCCAAGGTGAGTGGTGGGGAAACGAGTTCCTGACTTATTGCAGGCCTCCGGTCCACACTGCCGTGCCGAGTGGCCTACAGTGGGGTCCGCACGGGCGGCGACGATGGTTCTCGACAGCGCAGAACTGCAGAAGGCCTCATTTTTGCAGATCTTCGTAAAGAGACCGTCCTTCAACCCATGGATATTCTCAAATCACTCTATCCGTCGACCATTCTGTCCTATTGGCTCCAACCCGACCACTTGGTCGACCTTCCCCTGAGGCGACCACGACCCGACCTCGCCCGGCCCCCCGCAGTGTAGGGTGCGGAGCAGTGCATTTTTGTCAACATTCGGCGGATCGATCGCCACGTTCTAGACGGGAAGGCGGGACGACTCAGGGCCCATGGTGGCCAAGAAGCTGTTCTCTGGTATTCTGGCTCTTACCTGTTGTTGATGTTGATGAGGTTGTTGTTGATGAGGTTTTTGTTGTAGTCGATGTTGTGGATGTTGTTGTGAGTGCTGTTGTTGTTGGCGGCATGTGTTGCCGGCGACAAATGCGCTGTCAAAACGCATCTGGTGGCGAAACCCGCCAAACCCGGTGGCAGCCGCAGGTTCCGCCAGAACGAGGCGAGCGGAGGGAGGGAGGGAGACAGGGAGAGGGCGAGGTGTTTGCGGCCGGCAGTTGCGCCAATTTGTGGAACCCGTTTTCGATTCCGCACGGGATTCCTTTGCGGTAACGGTCGACGACAGCCGCCTGCCGCCTGGGTCTCGTCACTGGCGATGGCGATGGCGGTGACGACGACGAGGTGTCGTGTCGGGCCTGGTGTGGCCGACTTTGCATTCGCAGAGCCCTCTTAATTGCGGCCCTCGCTTAATCGTCCCGCTAGCTGCACCAATATCTGGGCCGACGTAATAACTGTGAATTTAATAAATAATTATTTGCCTTGACGCCCGACGGAGGCGAGGCGAGAGGCCGAGCCCGACCGACACGAGAGTCGCCGAGGAGCCGTCGCCCGGGAGGTCCTGGCCGCAGCTCGGCGCGTCCTGTCAGTCGTCGGTCGGACCCTCCTTCGACTTTCTCTCAGGCAAGCCCAAGGCTGGTTTCTGGCGAAGTCCCCGACTCCGACTCCGACTCCGACTGGGGCTCGCTTCGTCCCACTGCCGCAGGGCCGCCCGCACCCATCACCAGCCGATCGATGCAAGCGCCGCGCCCGGGCGACCTCGCCCCAGACTCTTAAGCCTTTGCCCGGAGTCGAAGACCCGACCCCGCCGCGGGTGCAGCCGCAAGGAGGGTTGGCGAGGCCGAGGTAGAGCTGAAGGCGGGAAGGCGAGGGAATGCGGGGCGGCTGGCATCGAGACCCCACCAGAGTCTCGAGCCGCGGCCATCGAGGGTCCCGCCCTGCTTCGGCTCTGGCCGGTGTCTTCGGAGCTGCCAACTGGGAGCGTAGGAGAAGCCCAGGAAGCGGCGCCGAAATGGAGACCGGTTATCTGGGAATGGCCAGGAGTCCATGCGACGGGGACGGAATTCGCTCCTACTTACTACTGAAACTAGTCCCGTCGCCTCCGCAGGAGGAGTTTTCAGCACCTCCCCGAAGGACGTGTTCCACGGCTCATCTGGGTCAGTCGGACTCGTCTCGCCGTCCCGAGCCGAGCACAGGAGCAGGAATAACTTTGGAACGAAAATAACAACAGGAACAACAAGGAGACCAACTGCAACAACAACGAGAACTACGAAACAACAACCCATTCCACTTGAAGCTGCCGCCTGTGTGACTCACAAAGGACGTCAAGGACGAAGTCGAGGATGGGCACGAGGACGGACGGACGGACGGACAGCAGGACAGCAGGACAGACGGGAGTTGGCAGCACTTCCAAGCGAAAGCAATTAGTGCAGCATATGGAGCGGACAGACGGACGGACGGACGGACGGAGCGAGAGGCAGACGAGTGATAAGACGAATGGTCAAGTGGAGAAATGGGAGTGGTCTGGGAGGGAGAGAGAGAGCGAGAGCGAGAGCGGGAGGGGAAGGAGGAGGAGAAGGGGAACGGACGACCGAACAGACCAACCTGCTCCTCAAATTCCGGCCAACCGGACCGACCAATGGTTCTTCCGACCCTCTGTTCCTTCAGTTCTTTTCCTTCTTCTCGGGTCCCTCGAGCCTCCAACTGAACGACCGCTGGGCCTCCGCCGTCTGATGCCATCCACCAGTCCGTCCAGCCGTCCAGCCGTCCGTCCCTCCATCCGTCCAACCGCCCGTGACTCGCCCGAGCTGCTGATGGCCTCAGGTGTTTTCGAGGCGATTCGCAGTTGTTGCTGCTGCAGCTGATGAAACGACGTTCCTATTGTTATTGTTACTATTGTTTTTGTTGTTGTTGTTGGCTGGCGAACGCAAAGCGAATGCAGGAGACACCGACTGCCGGCGGACGGACCCAGAGAGGGGTGGACGAACAGACATTCGGCCACAAATAGACGACCAGACACTCGAGCACACGACCAGACATTCGCATATACGACATCCCGAGATAGATGGGCAGACGGACGGACGGACGGACGGACGGACTGCCGGTGGATCCGATCCTGGTCGGGCTGCAGCTGATCGGGCGGCTCGTCCTGGAGTTACACAAATAAATGCAGCAACAAAGCGAGTGGAAACGAAAATAAAACCTTGTTGCTTTTTTATTGCCGTGGCTGTTGGTGCTCAATGGGGAGGTTGTTGTTGTTGTTGCGTCTGTTGTTGTTGTTGCGTCTGTTGTTGTTGTTGCGTCTGTTGTTGTTTTTGCGTCTGTTGTTGATGTTGTTGTTGTTGGTATCACATGTCCCGGCCGAACGTCGCTTATGAAGAAGTCGCCCCGACATGCGGCGACCCACCCCGGCCCACTCACGTTGCCGCCCCGTCCCGTTGGCAGGACATGTGATAATTTTGTAATGAACCGCCCCGCCCCGCCCCGCCCCGCCCCGCCCCGTCCCCCTCCCTTCCTCTCGCCCCCACTCGCTCGGTCTGGAGGAACACCGTGATTCCTGGGAAATCGATTGCATCGCCGTCATGGCAACACACTTGCTGTAACAACAACAACACCAACAATGACAATGACAATGGCAACAACCATAACAACAACAACAACAGCGTCGACAACAACAACGGGAAATTAATCAATCATGAACACGTCCAGCCGCCGTCGATGCTGCCAACATTGTGCAGTCCTTCTGCATAATATTCGGAGATCCGTGTCTTTGGCATGGCGCCATCGAGGGCACATCGTGGGCTTTCCAGGAAAGCAACTGGAGCGATTTGTACAAGGTCCAAATCCACCACTTCTACTGGGTTCGAATCCACCAATTCAACCCTCCAAACTCTACCAATCGGACCAACCAAAGTCATGAATTCGCACTGCACAAGATTATGATAAATATTAATTTAATTTCGAATCATTTTTTGCCTTTTGGTTTATTTAAAATTTTGAAATTTATTAATTATATACACGATTTGTTGATTACTTCATGTAATAAAATAAATTATGAATGTTTTGCTTTTTCTTCTGACTTGAACCAATACAAATTTTACACTTTGCCTCAAATACTTTTACTCGTGATTTTATGCATTGGTTTTTTTTTTGTTTTTTGTGAACATTACACCAACTCAACAACTCTTCGGAGGCTCCTCGAAAACACCTGCTGCAACGCCAGATCGAGAGGAAGCTTTCGAGCCGTCGACCAGGCGTTTCCAACTCGAATGCTGTCATTGCGGTCTCTCCCGACCCCGCCGCCGCTCCGCCCACCGATCGAGTCCGCGCTGAAGTCCGAGTGCGAGTCCGAGCCCGAGGTGGAACCAACGCCCATCGCGATTTCCATAGCGAACAAAGTCGTCGGCGGCGGCGGAATTTCTAGCGAACGAAGGCCGTAACAATAGAAATAAATTCCTGCACCACTTCCTCGTCGACATCTCAATGACAGGGGCGCAGACCGAGGCCGTTCGAGAGGGGATGGGGGGGGGGGCGGGGTGGGGAGGAGATCTTATCGCGGAAAGGTGGAAAATTAACCTGTAACCCGGGCGGTTGCCAACACTTGCACTTGATTAACAATCGATTCATGATAAATTAATCGGCCTGTACTGATCGTGCCACGACCAAACGATGGGAGCACCAACAACATCGGCGCGGTCGATCGTCGATTAGCGATCGCTGTTCGTGATCGCTGTAATAGGGAAATTATACACTGCAACAACAACAACAACAACAACAACAACAACAAGTAGAACAAAGCGAAACCAACGATGGATTCCAGCCAGCGAACCATCGGTCGATCGATCGGTCGGGCGCGCGGATGGAGCGACACCAGATCGCCAGCTGTTGGCACAGACGAGACCACAAGTTGTTGTTGTTGTTGTTGTTGTTGTTTGGCGACACGACATTGTTTGGTGAGCGGCGTCGCCAGCCTGAGCAAACAGGAGTTCGAGAAGGCGATAGAGGAGGAGAAGAACTGGAGACGCAGTCGTTGCCAACATTTGCATGTCGTTGGCCAGCGTGGACGGCGTTGAAACAACAATAAAAAACCACAAGAGAGAGAGAGAGTGAGAGAGAGAGGGGGGGGGGAGAGAGATAAGGAATTGGCAGCAGCCAGGTGTCCTGCGTGATGGGAGCTGATAAGAAGCCCAAATGTTTGAGGGTCTGGCGCGTAAACAACGCGCGATAAGAGGGCGGCGAACAGCGACAGTAACAACAACAACAACAACAACAACAAGAACGAGAGCCCCCGATATCGCCGACCTTGCCATGGAACAAATGTCGCCCAAGCCCGGAGAACCGCATCGGAACCCCGTTTGGCCCGCCCACAGGTTCGTTAGGTCGAGGTAGGTCGAGCCGAGAAGCCGGAAACCGAAAGCGATGCTTGTGGCTCCTGCAGCCCCCTGTGGGCGGGGTGGCGGGGTTTCATGGGAAACTCGAAACTCTGCCTCCGAGGAACCACCAAAAGGAGTCTCAAATAAAACCGAGTAACGTCAGAGTTTTAAATTGTGTTTATTTTCTGATTAACTCGGAAGAAATTCAAGTGGTTCTCGTTGAAAATGAATAACATTGCCGTTGACAAAGGGGTCTCCCTCGGCCTCGCGGCATTGACGACGTCACGAAGTCTGCGTTAGAGCACAATCATTCAATTTAGGGCCGATCGTGCGATTTCCGTCGCGCATAATTTCCGCGACGGTCGGCCGCGTGAACGGATCGGCTCGATTGCGACCCAGTAATTTGCATTATCGCCGCCGTCGCCGCCGCCGTCAGCGGCCAACACCTCGGCGATCGGCGTAATTGCTTCGGTCAACAGAGGGCGACGACGACGACGACGGCGACGACGTCCCCAGACGGTTTCGCCTCGACTTTGTTTGATCGCCAGCTCGCACCTGTTGCCACCATCTTCAAGACCGAATCGACCGACCGCCGACCGCCGACCGATCGATTGCTGATCATGTGATCGAGAGCTCGGATCACGAAGTCTGCCAAGGAGGGAGGGAGGCGAGAGGAAGAGGGAGAGGGAGCGGGAGCGGGAAAGGCCTGACTGCGTTCCGAATAAAATTACAAATTATTCGCCATCGCCGTGCAATTAGCGAGGCGGCTGCCTCCAGTCGTCCCCACCCCCACGGTCTGCCGGGAACCGATCGATTGAGCGCGATCCGCAAACATGGGAGCGCTAAAAATACCGAGGTTATTTTCAGAGGCGAAGATCTAAATTTATATCTGGCCGAAACCGCCGTCGTCGCCGCGACTACGATTTGCATCTCGAGAATCGGCGCTAATTGCGGCTCCAAATGTCGCCAACGGTCGCCGCGGCCGGCGGCACCGGATCACGATTTTCGCGGCTCGTGGCGCGTCCGAGCCGGGCCCGGTCCTCCCGTCCCGTCCCGTCCCGTCCGGTCTGGGGCCGCCAACCGTGGTCCGAGCCAGGTCCGAGCCGTGCTTCGCGCGTTTGCACCCGACAGCGGAACTTGCAGGCCAGAGTCCTCGGCTTCTGGCTGACGACCGGAGGTTTAGATCAAGTCAGTTTTGAATAAACGAAATCAATTTGAATTAATAAAATCATCTTTTGAATTATTAAAATTACTCCAATAACATAAATACAATGAGTGAAGAACATCATCTTTGGAATTAATAAAATAACTATTGAGCAAAAAATCACTTTTGAATACAAACAAATAAATAAAAATCAATCACATTTGAAGAAAAAAAATAAAGTTTGAATACAAAAAACCACTTTTGAATGAATACATAATTCTCTTCTGAATAAGAAAATCACTTTTGAATAACTAAATTAATTTTTGAATAATTAAATTAATTTCTGAATAAATACGTTGACTTTTGTACACCTCTCAATATAAAACCCATTCGTTACGAATGATTAAAAAATGCATTTTCGTGGAAATAAATTCATTTTCGAATAAATGAGTGCATTTTCGACTGACTAAATTCACTTTTTAATAAATTCATTAACTTTTGTGTACCTTTCAAAACAAACCCATTTTTTGGGTATCGTTTAAAAATTTATTTCGAATGAAAAGTATAACTTAAAGCACTTCAAGGCGCTATTTTTGGCCGCTGAGCTATTTTTAGCCCGAAGCGTGCACAAATTCACTTAATGCCAAAAACAAAATTCAATATACTGTAAAATACTGTAAAAGATCCACAAAACCCAGGCTAATTAAAGGTCGAAACGCATGCTAAACTTAATGCGAACTTGAAACTAAATGAAAAAAGAAACGTTTTTGACATAGTCCTCACATTTTGACTTAATTTCGCTTTGAGGACGGTTTTTTAACTCAACTATTTGAGCCCTATTTTCCGAATATTTTCTCCTGCAGTCGAAATCCTTAGTTTCCGACTTGAACGCTCGATTTCGTATAATTTCCATAATTCTCGGTGCGGCTGCCCGCAGCGGTGGAGCGATCGGTTTCGTCGCTTGTCTCGAAGTTAATTTTGGTGTTGTGCGCCCTCTTATCGGGGGCCCAGCCGTTTGGACCGATTTTCGCAACCGCACCGCGTGTCGTCATCGACTCTCGCGCCGCGTTCGCGTGCACTTTTGACACTTGCCCGTGGGCGCGAGCGAGAGGGCACGAGGCGGCGCGCGGTGGAGCGAATTGAATTCAATTTCGCACACCTGTCTGCAAACGCCTTATCGCCGCAGCCCGCTATCGGTTATCGGCGGAATTGATTACGCAGCTTAGATGTGTTTCAATAAGTTATTTTCGTGCCTCTTTCGTGACCCGGTGCAGATGCACCCAGCGACCAGCGAGAAATTTCTCAAAAATTTCACAAAAATTCTTCTTCAATGTCGAAAATTCTTCCTTCCATTCAACAGTTCGTCTTCAAATGCACGAGCCAGTGAAAGTATTGAAACTCTCTATCGAAATTTGAATAAATTCCCTGCGAGAAAGTCATTTCTTCGCTAACAAAAGTCAGCATGGAATATTCTATTCATTTCTCGAGCCATTGAGTTAGCAACGTACTAACCTAGAAACAGCAATGAATAACCAAAGGAACATCAATAAAACAATTATCAATCCTTGCATACAAAATCGAAATTAAATGCATGCAATCTAGCCAGTGAATATTCAGTTAATTGCTCTGAACATAAGCCACAAGCCACAAGCCAAGAGTCATCAACACGGACAGCATAATTTGATTTCAAGGCCCCAGACGGAAAACTGTCGCCTCATTTTTAAGTTCGGCCCGCGACCCAGGAACCTTCGTGAGTCTGGCCATCGGCCGGTCGGTCGGTCCTTGAGACGAGCGAGGGGTCTCCAGAGGTCTGGAAATGCAAGTGAGTTCGAGCGGACTTGTATATGCGATTGCAAATACACATGCATATGAATTCTGATTCAGAATTTTTCCATTTCTGTGGAACTTAGAACTTCATTTCAAAAACAAGGTGACACAGGAACAACAAAAACAACTAAAATAACAAGAGCCAACACAACGCAAGAGAGCACAGCGACAACAACAACAGCCGGCGCCGTTCACCAACATCAACACGAATTGAAACAATTCAGACAACAACAGCAGAAATGTTAGAAACACTTGCAGCTTGACGCAAATCGGGAGAGAGCGAGAGAGAGAGAGAGAGAGTGTAGGAAGTATTCGCTGTTTAGACAAATGGTTTTTCCTATTGTACTTCTTGTTGTTGTTGTAGAAATTGGTTTTGTTGTAATAGTTGTTGCACAGATGTCGTCGCTTCGATGGCAACAGGTGGACGCAGGGACTGGAGGAAAAATCGTCGTCATGTTGGCTGCCCTTTTTCACGCGCACAGTTGTTGTTGTTGCAAAGGCTTTTCGAGCTGTTGAAGTGTGTGTTGTTTAATTGCCATTTCCACTACCGTTGATCAGTATGGCACGATTACTTGTAACGATTAATTTGAATAAATAAATTAATTATATGCGGCATTTATTCAGTTTCAACAATTACAACAGGGCTTGTTGTTGTTGTTGTTGATGTGTGAGCGCAATTTCGTTATCTTTTTAATTGTTGAATTGTTGACTTCAGTGTTGCTCAATGTTGCTTGTTTACTCTAATTCTTAATGATGTTGTTGCAGGTCCGTAAGGTCGCGTTCTTGTTGTTGTTGTTGTGCCACAGGTTGTCGGTTTTTAATTGTTCCTGCTGTTTGACAACCAATGTTGTTATTTATAATTAACAACGAAAACAATGCAATGACTTCTGCAGACATTGCATTGTTTTGCATACAAAGTAGCAAAAACAACAACAGCAGCAGCAGCAGCAGCAGTAAAAAAGCCAGAAATCATTTCGAATCAAATTAAAAACAAATAAAACATCAACATTAAACGTCGATCGCTTGCCGGAAATATAAATAAACCATTAATTGAGCATTAATTTCGATCGTTCGACCGCCAGCCCAAACACGCGCAGCCGCCCCGCCCCGCCCCGAACGTCAGTCGGTCCGATGGCTCGAGGTGACCCGCCCCCTGCAGCACCCACTGCCGGCCGCCCAGAGTGACCAGACGTGCGTCAGCGAAAGCCGACGAAAGTCATTCCGATTGCGATTTGATTCGCATTCGAATGCAATCATTGTTATTAACGACATCGTCACAAATGTCTAGTCTAAATCGCTAACTACAAGCATTGACCGCAACTTTTCAGTTCATTTCATTTAATTAAACGAAATTGTAATACATTTTCGAACAATATCATTTTTTATTCAAATTTTAATACATTTTTTTCTTCTGCTCGTTCTGCAAAGATCAAGTTTCGATTCTACATCTAATTTCATCTGGTCTCCCCAGACTTCCCGGCCGGCCGCCCGAGAGGTCAGCACGTGCCGCGTGTGGGACGGAGACGGAGACAGCGACAAAAGCTTCGCACCCGAATTCAATATCGAGCTCAAAGGCTCAGCTCATCGATCCGAATGCGAGCGCGAATTCGCGTCCGAGCCGAGTCGAGCCGAGCCGAGCCGACGTCGCAAATCATTCGGAGGTCGCGAATGGATCCGCCATAATCCGTTGCTTATCAGCATGCGGCAAACCGTGTAATTTCCAGGGAGAAAAGTCCCCATTGTTGTTGTTGTTGTTGTTGTTGTTGTTGTTGTTGGTGTTGTCGTCATTGTATTTGCTGTTGGTGTAAAGTTGTTTTCAAGCTCGTGGTGGCTCGTTTTATTGTTGTTTCCATTTGTTGATTTCCATTTCCATTTCCATTATCATTGTTGTTGTTGTTCTTGCCAATTGTCATTGCTGTTGTTGTTATTGTTTTTATTAAATTGCCATCGTTATTGTTGTTGTTGTTGTTGTTGTTGTTATTTGTAACTCATTAAACATCTGTCTCTCGCCGCTGAACCGCGATGACTCGCGTTCGAAATGCAAATCGCTGAGCATTTTAATTACGTCGACGACTTTTGATTTCATTTCAATTGAATTTCCGCCCCATCATGTAAATTTCAGCACCGTCTATACCCACAATCCGATTACAACAACAACACAATGCAATAAAAAACAAATATACAATAATAATAACAACAATAACACCAGCCATGCCAATTGAAGGCACTTAATTTATTATTTGTATTACAATCATTTGTAATTAATTCACGCTTATCAGCACGCGTCGCAGTCGTCGCCAACGCCGGCGTCGCCGTCGGCAGCGCCGACTTCGCAGCTGCTGGCGTCTGATGCAATCTGTTGCCAATATTTCAAAAGGTCAGTCGCAGCGGCGCCCCCGAGCGAGAGCCGAAGCCCAGCGAGTCGAAGTGAAGTGAAATATTCGCGGAATTCCCGATCTTGTGCGCCGAGGCTGAGAAGGAGATTGAGATCGAGAACAAGATTGCGATTTCCACGACTTGATCGCGTTTCAGCCGCCGATCGAACGATCGTTAAGCGAACACCGTGTGGATCGATTGGAGATTAACGAAGGAATCGACGGAGCGATTAGCGGCAAAGGCAAATCGATCGAACAACCGACGAAAACGCACGATTATCGATAAAGGAACCGATCGATCGAACGATTATCGAAGAAGGAACCGGCCGAACGATTGAGGAGCCGATCAATTGACCGGTCTCTCGGCCTCGGGTTGGCGGAACCTCCTCGATTTGGGAACTTTTTTTTATTTTCCCACAACTCGCCCTCGTCATCCCCCCCTCCTCCTCCACCACCTCCTCCACCACCTCCTCCTTGGCACGTCGTCGCTCGCTGGGCTTCGGATCGCTTCCTGCGAGTCCCACGCAGGAGTCGAAAACCCCACATTTGTCAGCGACAGACGGCAGACGACAGGCGACTGGCGATGTTGGCGACGTTGGCGACGTTGGCGTCATCAGCGTCCGCGACGGCGTCGACCAAAAGCCATGGAGGAGTCACTGGCGACTGCTGGCCTCCCTCGCCCGCCCGCCAGCCCGCGGCCCACTCGATCGCCCCACTTCCGACGCGGAGGCTGCCAAATGCTCCACAGGCCGCCCGCAGGACGGCGGATCCGGCCGAGGACGAGTCGGGACGAGCGGGAGCGGGAGCGGAGGGCGGAGTAGGGACGGGGGAGGGGGATCGGGAGCGCGGGCGGAGGGGCGAGAGGCGAAGGGATTTCGGCGAATCCTTGGCATCAAATGCTGACATGTCGCCAATGCGTGTCGGGGCGCGGGGCGCGGGGCGGAGGGAGCCGGGGGGAGGGCGGGAAGCAGAAGAAGCGCGCATAAATTTGGCGCCAACGTTATTTAACCGTTGCGCGAGTGAGTGACAACAACAACAACAACAACAACCACGACAATAGAACCAGGCGCCCGCCGCCCTCTCGAGTCCACGGATTTGAGGCCAATCGAAGTGCGCTGTGGTTGCTGCTGTTAGTGTGGTTGTTGTTGTTGTTGTTATAGTTCCAATTGTTGTTGCTGTTGTTGCCGTCGCTCGCCCAGCTGCTGTCGTCGCCACTGCGAACGCATTGCGATGTTGGTGGCTTTTTCTGGTTCTTCTTCTGAATCTGATTTTGTTTTATTTCATTTCATTTTCGTTTTTCTCTCTCCTTTTCGTTTTCCTTTGGCAGTGCTGCCAACTTTGTGCAACATTCGTTACCCCCCCCCCTCCCCCCCGTCCTCCCCTCCCTTTCGCTCACACACAGCGAAAACTTTTTGCGGCCCCGACGGCGGCTGCGGGTCGGATGCGGATGCGTTTGCGTCCGTCGCCGCCAGGGGGCGACCCCGGGGACGATCGCGGAGTCCCCCTGCCCCCCCCTCCCTCATCCGCTGGCGAGCGCACTAAATACCAACATGGCGGCATTTTGTCGCCGCCAACAACAACAGCAACCACGACGACGACGACGACGAAATCCCAACAACAACAAGAAAATGTCGCCGCCAGTCACCGCCAGCAACAACAACAGCAGCAACGGCGCGTCGACGACACTCGGACGTTCAGTGCTGCCAACGCAACGTGACAAAGTCCGCTGCAGCGAGTTGAACTTTTGGACCGCGGCTACCGAGGCGGCGACGGGCGGATGGGGCGACGGGGCGACGGGGCGACGAGGGCGTGGCTGTGGGTGGTCAAGGTGGAGCCGCGTAACGGGAGCGGGGGCGCGGCGGGGGGCGGGGGTGGCCGTAATGATGAATTCGTCGTTTGGTCCCAGCCCTGGCCGAGGTGGGGGTGGGCACCGGAGCGGGCGATGTTGGGCGGTTTGGCGACCGCGTTGCCAAAAGAAACGAAAGAATCGCTCGCTGTGAGTGGCAACGTGGGAGGGGGGGTCGCGCGACGCCCGGGAGGGTGGCGGCGAGGCGTGGCGAGGGAAGCGGGGAGTCGTCGCCGTTGGTGCAGCTGCAGGCGCGAGTCGAGTAGTGGGAAGGAAATGGTGCTAAGGGGGAAGGAGGGGGGGGGGGGGTCGCGAGGGAACCGAAGGAAGCGAGGTCGCGGGGCCGGTGGGATGGGGAGGGGGGAGGGAAAGAGACAGCACGAGCAGGGGTCGGGCTGCCGTCGTTTGCCTGGCGCCGTGTTTTGTGTTGTTGTTGTTGTTGTTGTTGTTGCTTTTCTTATTGTTGCTACCACTCTATCCGTGTTCTAATTACTCTTGTTGTTGTTGTTGTTGTTGTTGTTGTTGTTGTTGTTCTTGTGTCTGTTCTCAATACCTTCGTTCGATTCGTTCGCCTCGGTTGTGAATGAATTTCAGATATTCGCCAGCTCTTCCTCTTCTTCGCCTGCTTCCTCTTCTTCTGATTCTAATTACCTCTTTGCTTGTTGTTGCTGTTGTTGTGCCTCTTGTTGTTGTGATTGTTGCAGCTGCCGCCATTGACAATTGCTCGAAACAATCGACCAAATTGTTTCCTATTTTTTGTTTTTGTTTTTCAATTTCCTTTTTTCGTTTTCTCAACATTTCTCGCATTGTTGCTGTTTTCCCGATATTGAGTTGTTCTTGTTGTTGTGTTGTCATTGGTTGTAATCACTAAAATTATCGATGACAGAAATCAATGAGAATTTCCCATTGTTGTTGTTGTTGTTGTTGTTGTTCACTACCGACCATCGATAAATTTAAACGATCATCGATTGGCTTCACTTTCCCTCTCCTTCACTCTCCCACCCTCTCTCTCTCTCTCTCTCTCTCTCTCTCTCTCTCTCTCTCTCTCTCTATCTCTATCTCTCTCTCGTTCTCTGGGGCGATCACCTGGCGCACGGCACGGCGTATGCGCGATTTCGTGGCAACCCTGTTCCGCTTGTTCGTCAATTTGCATGTTGGCAACGCTGTCGCGAGACACCCACAAATATGTCAAGGAGTTTCGCGCAAAAAACAATAAACAACAACAACAATAAATCCATAACTCAATCCCCCACCCTCAATCGCCACCCCCGCCCCTCCACCATCGCCGCTCGTTACGACCCACCCGAGCTGCGCCACCTGCGTGACCGCGAACCGGCGACGACGCGACTTCGAGCATGTTGCGAGCTCGACTCCGGTTCGACGTTGCGAGCCAACGTGTTGCGAACGACATGTTGAGCCAACCGCCACCAACCACAACACCGCGCAACCCCAACTGCAGCCAACATTCCGGCTGAGGATATTATGAATGAAATGCAATGAATTTGTAAAACGCCGACATCGACGTCGTCGTCGTCGTCGTCGTAACTCGATGTTGTTGTTGTTGCTGTATGGAGGTTAATTCGAAGGCATGCGAGAAATTTCTATCGTGCGAGAGAAAATTTTAGCACGTCCCTGCTAATAGGCGCGAGTGACGTCACGAGGCGCCGCCGCGAACGTTGCGAATTCTCTCACTTCGTCTCGCTCTTTCCTCATCGCACATGCTTCGCTTCGAGTGCACCCGGCAACGCCATTACGATGCGCATAGCGTTGCCACTGAAGATCGTTTGTTGTTGTTGATTTGAATTGTATTTGATTAAAAATAGTTAATGTTGTTAAATTTTTGTTGTATTTTACAACTTGAGAGAGATTTTGGTTTAGTTGAATTTTAATTTTTCTTCAATTCCCATCTTTTTTTTCAAATTTCAAATACTTCAGGAAAACAATTTATAATTTATATTTTCTTCGATTCCCATTTTTTCACTTTCAAACTTGTTGAAAAAATCGGTATCAAGAAATTATAAAAAATTCCGATTTTTTTTATTATATTTTATTTCTCTTCGGTTCTCACATCTTCATTTTCAAACCTGTTGAAGAAATTAGAACAAAAAAAGTCTAAAAAGATGCACATTAACTCCGGTTTTTGTTAGAATTTGATTTTCTCCGGTTCCCGAGAGTTTGAAAAAACCTTCCGAATTCCACAAAGTAATCGATCCGGCCGGAGCCAGGGGCCGGTTGGCGCCAGGCGATCCCGACCTCGAGAAGCCCTAGAAGCTCATCCCGCTCCCGCCAAGGTGAAGCCGGGACCCCACGCCGCGGAGGACCGCGCACGACGGCGCCCCAAAGGCTCGATTTCAAGGGGGCCGGCTCCGAAAACCGCCGTCCCGACCTCCGCCCGGGCCTCTCGCGATCGGCCGCGAACTCTGGAGCGCCGACGAAGGGGGTGGGGGGGGGGTGGGATGGCATCGCCGTAAATCCGCCGTCGTAAACTGCGAAATTGCGCCGAGCTGAGCGAAACATCTGCTGACGCCCCCGGTCGCGACAACCACAAGGGCGGCGGACGGGGGCCGATGGAGGGAGGGCAGGGGGCGGTCGCGTGAGTGACTCGTCGTTGTTGTTGTTGTTGTTGCCGTTTGGGGAAGGTGTTATTGTTGTTGTGTCTGGCGGTTGCGGTTGCGTGTGACGAAGGCGAAGGAGTCGCGGCTGCACTTGCGAAGACTCGCTCGATCCCGGTCGAACCAGCCGGCCGTCCGTCCGTCCGTCCGTCCGTCCGTCCGTCCGCCTCTCTTCCAGTTTGTCCGTCCGCCTCCCTATCTTCCTGTCTGTCTGTCTGTCTGTCTGTCTGTCCGATGACGAGGGGATGGCGACGAGATCAGTCGAGGGCTCGCGACGACCGAACAAAGCGAGTGGTTCAGAAGCAGAGTCAGAGCCGGAGTAGAGAAGGGAGCAGGCGCAGGGGAGGAGGAGGGGAAGTGGAGTTGCGGGAAAGGGACAAGAAAAGAAAGGAAGAGTGGAGATCGGGGGAAGAGAAGGGAGAGGGACGAAACCACGATAGACGCAGAAGTCGGAGATGCTGCAGTGATTTGGATGAGCGGTGACGATCATGACGGCGATGATGACGATCATGACGATGATGACGATCATGACGATGATCATCCTCGTTGATCTGTGTCGGCGTCGGCGTCGTCGAGCTGCGAGAGAAGTTGTGAAGAAATCAAAGCACTTGGTCTGCCACTCAGGAGCCAGGGCGACTGAAGACCGAAGGGGGAACGGGGTGGAGAGAGCAGAGGGAGGAAGGCGCGGGCGAGGAGGAGGAGTCTGGCGATGTGGAGGGAGAGGGAGCGGGAGCGGGAGTGAGAATTGAAGGAGTGTGGGCGCCGCCGACGGCCGGACGAGGGTCTCCGACTTGCCTTCCATTCATGGACTCGCGTGGAGGCGAGACCGAGACCGAGGGCGGGCCGAGGGACGGGCGACGGGCGACGGGCGACCGGGTGGACGTTGAAGGGGATGTGAATGGGGACAGAGGGCGTTGGGAGGGCGAGGCGGAGGCGGAGGCGGGCAGCAGGGCGTCCCGAGGGCCCCTCGATCCGAGTTCTTCCTTCACCACGCCTCGTTTTATGCTCTCGTTAACCCCACGCCTGCGGCTCTCATTAGCGTCGTGCTGTGGTTGTTGCTCTTGTTTTTGTTGTTGTTGTTGTTGTTGTGGCGACAGCTTCCGCCTCACCGACGACATCTGGCATGCCGTGTGGGCAGAGAACGGGCGGAAAGGGAGAGAGCGAGAGAGAGAGAGAGAGAGGCGAGCGCTTAACATGCACTCCTTGACTTTGTCGGCATCGCAAGGAGGGAGAGGAGGAGGGCAATGAGAGGGGTGGCAGGAGGAGGGAGAAGGAGCGAGGAAGGAAGGGTTAAAAGGAGGCCATGTGTTGAACAACGAAGGGGAGGACGGAGAACCGCGGGTGAGTGGGACGAACATCTGTTGAGATTGAGATTGAGATGAATTCGCGACTGCGAACGAACAATGAATCATCTGTGTCATCATCGTTGTCATCATCGTCATCATCATCGTCGGCATCAGCATCGCCATCGCCATCGTCATCAACGTTGTCATCATGTTGTCATCAACGCTGGTCATGATCATCGTGGTCTTCGGCCCCTGCTCCCCACCTCTACCTCTGCCTACTCCTTCTCCCTCCTTCTACTCCTCGTTTGCCTCCTCCTCCTCCTCCTCTCCTCCCACTCCTCCTGAATGCCATCTGGCGGATCATCGTCGGCCAGGCCGGGCTCGCCAGTGGATGGCGAACGAGGTGAAGCAGAGGGGGAGGCGCCAGAAAGCGACAGACAACAGCGAGAACGAGACGGAAAAGCCACAGAGCTCTACGTGCCTGGACGTCATCAAAATAATTTAAAATGCGCCGTCCTCAAATCCGTCATTAATCGATCGCCATGTCATTTCCTTCATCCTTCACCCGTTCCTTCCTTCAGTCCTTCCTCCCCTGCCTCCCTGCCTCGCTCCTCCTCCGTCTGCTCCTCCTCCTCCTCCAGGGCTGCCACCACTTTGGCGTCCACCTGAGGCGCCGAGAAGCCACGCCCCTGGTTCCGTCCTCCGCCTCGGCCCTCAGAGGACGATTTTTACAACCATAACCCGGAAACTTTTCAATTTCACACAATTTTCGAGCGGACCAGGGAGGCTCAGGAGGTGGGGAAGAAGAGAAGGGGAGAGGGAGCGGTCAAGGCAGGAGAGGGCGAGAGGCGAGGACGCCGTTTGCATCACATCGTCGTAAGCGAGCTCTCGGGACTCTCGACCGTTCCTCGTTGTTGCTGTTCGAATTCAATCATCCTCCCCATTACCATTATCGTCAGCGTCATCGCCACGGCCCGCGAAGTCGTTGTGGCTGTCATTGTCGTCGTCATGGTCGTCGTCGTCGTCGTCGTCGTTGTTGTTGCTGTTGCTGTTGCTGTCCTGGGGTAACGTGTCGCCCGACACTTGGCCGAAACCGCAACTAGTTAAAAGTAATTTCCCAGAGGTCGTAAATAATTTTATGGATTCCCGAGCGAGCGCACGAACCATCGAATGAACGAGCCATCGATCGAGAGCCGATCGAGCGATCGATCGACTGATCGAGGTCCTCGCGACGCTCTCGATCCTCGTCCGGACACGCGGTTAATGATTTGACCCAAATATCGCGGAACCGGCTCGGCCATTATCGATAAGAGGCGAAATCATCGACACCACGGCAGCGGCGTCGTGCACTGCGTCCACCAGCGCCAGCGCCAGCGCCATCGCCATCGCCGTCACCAGCAACCGCAACAACATCTACATCGAAAACTGCACCACGTGATCTCCCGGTCGGCGGCAAACATCTAAATTCGCTCACGCACTCGCACTCGCTCTCGAGGGTCCGCGGACAGATGGCGAGCGCGAGGCAAAGGCAGCGAGAGGGAGAGAGAGGGAGAGAGAGGGAGAGAGAGGGAGGCAGGGCAATTGAGAGAGGAAGAGCGAGGGGCCGTCGTGCCGTGCTAATGACTTGCATTAATTAAATTTTGCGCGATCACCTGCGCGCGATCCATTTAAATGAGTTCCTCAAATATTTTGGCCAAGTTTATGAGGGCAATTCGGCTTTTATGTTGTTCTCGCCCATGTTGCTGGCCAGCACATTCGTGTTGTTGCTGCTGCTGCTTCGCCGTCCTCGTCCTCGTCGTCATCGTCGTCGTCATCGGCAGCAGCAGCTGATCTTTCGCGGATCTTAATGAAGAATCCCATTTCTTGGCTCCGTCCGCGAGGCTCCTCCCGTGTCTCGCGCCTCCCCCCTCTCGTCGTTGTTCCGGCGATCGCTCCCCCCTCTCTCTCTCTCTCTTTCTGTCCCCCTGCTCGTTTCGTCCCCGCCCGATGGCGATTAATTGCAATGTAATTTTTCGCCGTTGACATTTGTGGCGGCCAACCATAAATTTTCGGCATTGGTTGGCCGAGTCGAGTCGATTCGACCACAAAGTGTTTCGACAACTCCTCCCGTTGTTGTTGCTGTTGCTGTTGCTATTTCCACTGTCTCCCGTTGTTGTTGTTGTTACCGCCGGCGACTGTGCCGAGCGTTGCCAATTTAATTGTTGCCCCTGGAACCGCCGTCCTTGCCATTGGTGGCGATGCAGTTGTTGTTGTTGCGCTTGTTGTTGTTGTGGCTGTCGTTGTTTTTGCTGCCGCTGCTGCTGCTGGTGTCAGTTTTGTCGACCCACGGTGACACATTGTTATTGTTGCTGCTGATGTCGACGACAACAGAGTCGTTGTTGCTGGGTGCAATGGCGTTGCTGCCCCTGTCGGTGTTGTTGTCATTGTCGTTGTTATTCTTGTTGTTGTTGTCCTCCTCAACGCGCACCTGTTGGGCCTCCTGCGTCGTCCTTCGAGGTCCTGCGACGACGCCGCCGGCCGGTGCTTTTGGCGCGCCTCCGACGCCATGTGTGTTTTTGTTGCCACCACAGCCGCTTTTGTTGTTGTTGTTGCTGCCGCTTTCTTTGACATCGTAATTGCTCCAGTTCTCGATATAGGGGGATTGGCTTTCGTTGTTGTTGTTGTTGTTGTTGTTGGAATTGTTGTCCCCGGTGTCGCCAGCGTGGTCGATAATTGCGGGTTTCTTTCGCTCCTTCGCCGATCGCCAACCAAACGCCCGACGCCTTTCGTCGACGCCACTCGAGGACACCCTCGTCGCCTGCTGCTTCTTCTTCTTCTCCTCCTCCTCCGCATGGCCTTCCTCTCCTCCTCTGGGTCATGCCGTGGAACCACGACCGACGGCAACGGCGACGGCGACGACCACGTCACGATCCGCGCTGTGGATTCAAAAATCCCAGCGCAACCCAACCCACCTCATCCCATCCCATCCCATCGGACGCAATCATCTGGAGCTCGCCTGCCCCGCACGCGAGACGGCCGGGCCCGAGTGGGCGGAGGGGTTCGGGCGAGGTCGGCGGCCCACCGCTCAGACCACGCGCCACCTTCTGCTCAACCCCGCCTCCGACGCCTCCGCCTCCGCAACCGCATTTTCTTCCTTCTTCCTCTCGTGCGGCCCATGTCAAGAGCCAGCAGGCCAACAGGAAGGGGAGGAACAGGGGGGAGGGAGGGGCGGACGACGGCACCGATTGACGATCGGGCGACAGTTGGCTTTATGGACCATTTGGCCCCGTGATCGCGGCGCTCGGCGGCGGTCGTTCGCGGGTCGGCTGACGATTTACGAGAGCGTCGCCGGGATTTCGGGGAACACACACGCACACGCACACGCACACACACATCCGCACCGCGAGCACAGAGCCACACAAACGCACTCTCACTCGCCGTCGCCTCCTGCGAGGCTCTTCAAAGGCAGGCCTCGAAACTGCCCGCATTTGCCGAGCGCCGGCGGGAGCCAAAAATAACCACCCCCCCCCCTCCACCCCTCGTCCCCTCCGGGAGCGGTTTTGGGTGCTCTGCTGGTTTCTTTTTTTTTTTTTTTGTTTGACAAATTTCCGACCAACTGAAAAAAGCTGCAGGAGGCGCAGCGAAAACAACAACGGCAACGGGAACAAGAAAAACACATTTGACACGATCGGCCGCGGGCGAGGCGGGCAGGACTTCCAGAGGGGGCGGGGAGCGGGGGGCGTGGGTCGAGGGGGCCTGGAGATTAAGTGGTCTCTTAGGCGGCCCCTCCGGAAGCGCGACCGCATGCAAATTGATGGGATGCATTTGGGCGAAGGCGGCGACCGATCGATCGTCGTCGTGGTTTGTTGGACGCCTGATGTGCGGCTGCCGGCTGGCGGCACCACAACAACAACAACAGCAACAACGACGACAACAACAACGACAACATCAAGCAGATCACCAAGCAGCAGTTGTCGTTGTTGTTGTTGGCGATGTCGGTGCCATATGTCGCCATCGCCTTCGTCGTCTCCATCGCCGTCGCCGCCGCCTTCGCCTTCGATGCCCGTCGCTCTCAAATATTTTCCGCCGGATGTCTCGCTGGCATTTAAATTAATTTGTTAATTTGTTTTCACGAACTCCCCCGTCCCCCGTCCCCTGCCCCTTCGCCCCTCCTCACCCCGCTCTTCTGCATCGCCATCGTCGTCGTCGCTTCTCGATGTCGGCCCGGGTTTTCGGATGCCGCGTGCCGGAAGGTGGGCCGGCCGCACTTTCGCCGCACGATCGGCGACGGGCCGAGGGTGTCGAGGTCGCCGAGAAGCGATGGGGAGGGGACGCGACTTGGGGGAAGCAGGGGGGGGGGGGGTCGCCCCCGCTCAGATCTCGTTTTAATCAACTCAATTGGAGCACGGACTCCGGCCCGATTTCGATTTCGATCTCGAGCGACTCGACGTCGAGGCGGCGACGCACTCGAGGGGCCAAAACGCGATCGATGAGGGGGGCAGGGGGGCTTCTGCGCAGTCCAACTGGCTGCGACGTCGCCGATGTGGAAACAGATTTATTCGATGGAATTTGTTTCAACGGAAATCGAAGAATTCTTGGTGGGTTTTGAAACAACGGCCATAATAATAAGAGACATTTAAGTGGATTCGAAATGGATTCAAAAGTTTGAGATTTCAAGAAGAATTAATTGAGTTTTATACTAATGGGATAAATATTAATTTTGATGAAACCATAAATTATTTTAAAAGATATGCAATTAAGATCAGGGTTTTTAAAATAAAATGATTTTATCCAACAGAATAATTTAATCAAATTAAGTTGAATGACAATAATTGGCAATTATTAATACCAATTGGAGAATCAATTATATTGAAGAAGTTCAGAGTTTTCAGAAAATGATTTTACTCTAATCAAAATAATTTAATGAAAATAATGTTTAATAATTGCAGAACTAATTGTATTAAAGATGTTCGAAATTATTTAAAAAAATTGTTGCTATAAGTGGAGAGCAGAGCAGATTAATTTAGTCATCATTATTTTGATCAAATTTACACAATTATTAGTATTAGTATTTTTTATATATTTCGCATACTTTTTTCTATTTTCTATGGCTATTTCTGAAAATTCGATATTTAGCAATTCCATTCCATTTCTCATTCTTCTACGGATTGGGGCCCGATCGCGCCAATCACGGAGGTGTCCACGAGCCGTCCATCGGCACCGGCCCAGCCCAGGCCAGGGAAACCAAGTCGAGCCGAGTCACGCCATGTGTGTCGGGATCCTTCTGTTGTGCAAACAATTAAATAAATTCTGCGCGCCGTTTCGATTCATTCCGCGGCGACCTCGGAGTCACGCCCCGTCGCACGTAAACGGCCAATAAAGTCGCCCGCAGTTCAAAAAGCGCATAAACCACAATCGCCCCCTCCACCCCGCCCTCGGGCCGGCGGATGCGGCTTCCGGGAGGGAGCGGGCGGCCGGACGACGGACACTCAGCGGACATCATAATTTGTCGCATTTGTCATCGGCCACCGCCACGCCGACGACGGCGACTTCGCGCCGACGCCGACGCCAACGCCGACCGCATGTCGCAGTGTTGGTGGTTGGCAATCGTCCGATGGCCGCCGAGCCGTCCACGAGGCGCAGTTGCTGGAATCGGCTGGCGACTGGAAAAACGCCGCAATTCCGGGCAACTGGGGGCAGGGAGTGGGGAGCGAGAGGGAGCGGAAACAGCGAAATTGGCGGTGGAGTGTGGAGACAGCGGGAGGTGGGAGGGAGGTGCAAGAGCGGGAGGCGGGAAGGCGGGGCGACGCTGCAGCTGGAGACAGAGTGAAATTAGAGGAAGGTGGGAGCAGGTGGCGGAAGGACAGAGGGCGGGAGAAAAGGAGGTGGTGGAGGTGGAGAGATTGAGTACAAGCGGAGAGAGGGAGAGGGAGAGAAGGGCGAGAGATTTGGTGGTGAGAATCCAACCACAACCAGGGTGAGCGGAGGGCGACGGAGGCGGAGGAGGCGGGCAGATGGAGCTGAAGGCGAACGAGAGCGAGGCGAAAAGAAGAACCGAACGCGGAGACGATCGAGGTGACGCGAGCCGGACGAATTCCGCCGAATAATTTAGAGTGAAATTGATTAAACGGGACCAGGGGAAGACGAGGAGGATCTCGATTAAATCAAAATGATTGCCGTTGGCAGGAAAATTCGCAGCAGCGCGGCCGCAGGTAAGAAGCGCTCTTGTTGTTGTCGTTGTTCCACTTGGTCTCGTTGCCAGATCTGTTCTTGTTCTTGTTCTTGTTCTTGTTCTTGTTTTGTTGTTATTGTTGTTGTTGTTGTTGTCATTTGTTAGCACCGTTGCCTTTTGTTTCGGCTGCCGTCGTTGCAGACACTTGCGGGTGTTGCGGTTGCTGCTGTTGTCACTGTTGTCTGTTGCTTTTGTCACTTCTTTATTTGCATCATCCTCGCTGCGTTTAATGCAAGTTTAAATAAAGATTAAAACCCCATAAAGGAATTAACATTTTCAGAGGGAGACCGAGTGCCTCCCCTTCACCCACTCGCCGCCCTCCTCCGGGCCTCGCCGCGTTCGCGTTCGCGGGCGACGGCGACGGCGACGGCGATGACAGCCGTAATTGAGCAGCTGTCGTCGTAAATCGGGCGGCGATCGAGGGCGGGCGGGGCGTGGCACGGGCGGCAACGGCGGCGGGGGCGGACGCGGCCGGACGCCCGGATGGACCTCGATCGCCTCGGGCTGTCGACGGCGCTGCGGACAGGCGATCGTAAATTTGACGCGATCGCGGCAATTTGTCAACGCCGACGGAGGACGATCCAGGAGAAAACGAAAAGGAAGAAGAAGAAGAAACGGCAGCCGCAGCGGACGGACAACAAAGGAAGCTGGACCGCGGACAGAGGGGCTGAGGGGGAGGGGGAGGGGGCGGAGGTGGTCGTAGCTCGCCGTCGATGGCGCAGAGTCGAGGACGCGGTCTTGAGAAGGCTTCGGAAGGTAGGTGGAGAAGTCGGTGGAAAGGAAAACAAAACCGCTCAATAAGCTGAAGTGAAAGTCGCTCTCTCTCTCTCTCTCTCTCCTCTCACTCTCGCGCTCTCGCTTACTTTCTCGCCGCCTGCAGTCTTCCCACAATCGCCGCTCAAAAATAGAATGTTTTGGTTTAAAAATAAATATCGTTTTTCAACGTTGTCATCAGATATTTATCTCAGTATTATCTGTATCTGTATCTGTATCTGTATCTGTATCTGTACCATTCTAATCTATATTCAGTCCAATGCAAGTTCGGCCAATTTTCAATTTCAATTCAATTCCACGCTGCATCAATCAGTCCGCCTCACATACATGGCTGTTGTTTCCGCTACCGAATTCCCGATGCCCCGGACGGACGTTGGTGGCAGATCAAATCGGTGCCGAACACGTGCCATCGCTCGAGAGGATCCTCTTGAGAGACACCGGAAGCCAATGCCATTCCATCGCGTTCCCTGCCCACCTCCCACCCCTGGCTCAACTCATTCCCTGCTTCAACTCCTACGATCTCCTACTCCAACTCCATCCCCTCTGAACTCCTTCTCCTCCTTCCCTCGCTCTTCCTGTCCCGGTAAACAACGTGTCACCACCAGGAGAGGGACCGACGCGAGGGGAGGGGAGAAGCCTCGAGGATCACCAGCACAAGAACTAAATGCATCAATGGCCGAAGGAAGAAGGAAAGGGAGTAAACAACCAGAGGAGTGCAGGAGAGAGGGATGACAAGGGAGCGAGAGGGATGAAAAGGGAAAGATGAAACGCAGGAAGGCAAATGTGTTTACATGCATAACGAGCTGGATGGAAGGGGGACGGAAGACGACTGGCGGCAAGTGGCGGAAAAGGAGCCAAAATGCGAAGGTACAGACAACTGGGGATGGGGATCGGAAACAAGGCGAGGGGGGGGGCCATGGAGGGGCACTAGAAAAGCGAATACGAGGACGATGATCTGAGGGAATCCCCACCCCGCAGTCAGAGGCCGGGCGAGGGTCGGAAGGCGTCCGTGGTCGCCAGTGGCGCGCGAGTCCCAGCGGCAAGGAGGGCAGATTGAGGAACTGGACACAAGGAGGGGGGGGCCGGGGCCGGGGCCGGGGATGGCAGGCGGCGCAGGAGAGGTGGCGATTGTGGGCAGGGGAGGAGGGCGGCGTCGGCACGTGCAGGAGACGACGACGCGCGGCCGCCGTGGCCGTTATCAAGGGCAAGTGCGAGTGCGAGAGACCGCGACCGACGCAGGACCGGCGACCGGCGACCGGCGACCGGCCACGCCCCCTCACGGCGCACGCGCATTACGGCCACAAATTAAAAATGTATCGAAAGTCAGTGGCGTTGGGTGCACGTTCTTGTTGTTGTTGTTGTTGTTGAAATTTCTGCTGTCAGGCGCAGCGATCGCCGATAACGCGGCCATCGATCATCGGCCAGTTGCGTCCGCCGCGACCCGGCACTCGGCGAGTGGATCGAGGGACGGAAGAAGAGGAAGCGCAAGCGGAAGCGGAGGAGCAGGAGGACGAGGTCGAGGCGTCCAAAGCGCAGTCGCCGTCGCCGTCGCCGTCGCCGTCGCAGTACATTTCAATTACCGTGCCGCGAACCACCGAGGGAGCCCGCGACCGAGCCGGAGAACGAGGAGCAGAAGGGGCGAAGAAGCCCGGGGAGGAAGGAGGGGTGAAGGAAGGCAGGAGCGCAGGAGTGACGGAGACGAGCGAGGGGAGGCGAGCGGAGTTTCCGCGAAACACTTCGGGCTGTGACCACGCGTCCGTCCCTCCGTCCGTCCGTCCGTCCGACTCCTCCAACGGCTCTCCTTCTTCTCTTCTCCTCCCCTCCTCCTGGTCCGTCTCTCCCTCAGTCCTCGACGGTCTTCTGGTCTCCCCTGGTCTCCCTCTCCCTTCCCCCGTTCCCTCCGTCGCTCGCCAACTCCATTCCATTCACCGCCACTTGCCTCGTCTCCTTCCTCGCCCTCGCCCTCTCCGTCTCCCTCCGTCGCTGCGGTCCTGCCGGTGCACCTTGCGCCCCAGGACAATTAGGCCCATGAAGGATTGCGCGCATGCGCAGCCACTGTGCGTTCCCGAGACGATCCGATCCGATCCGATCCGTCGCGATCAGCGCGGTTGGCCGATGCACCGGGGACGAGCGACAGACGCCGCAATTGCGCGCCACGTCAACGGCGACGATGACGATGACGACGGCCACGATGACGGCACGCGATGGGCCGCCTGCGTCCCTCCGTCGGTCCGTCGGTCCGTCCGTCCGTCCCGTCGCCCTCGACCAAATGCGCAAAAAGTTAAAAACCGAAAAAATGTAAATGTTTTTCATTTTTCTCTCCTCGCTCTTTCCCGCGGCCGCTGGTGCTTTGGAGGCAGGAGCGATTGAAAGGGTGACGGAGGGGGAGGGAGAAGGAGAGAAGAGGGATTGGAAGAAGGAGATCGAGGACGAGGACGAGGACGAGGCGACTTTGGATCCGCACACCTTGGCAGCAAATAATAATTTGTGGCGTTCTCAATGATTTCGGGCAGCGGCCCGGACGGCGGTTCCCGACGTTCAGACCTCAGCCGACCTCCTTCTCTCCCCTTTCCCTTTCCCTTCCTTCCGCTTTCCTTCCTCCCTCTCTCGTTCACGTCGGGTGCCTGCGATCGGTGCCAAAGCAAACAATTCGAGCTGGCAGGCGCGTAATGAATGCAATTAATTCCCATCCCGATCGAGCCCAGTCGATCCCTCAAGAGCTCCTCCCCCCCCCCCCTCTCTTCCCCTCCCCCCCCCCTCTCTCTCCCTCTCCACGGCTCTGGTTCGGCTCGGTTCGCAGTTAAATTAAAATGCTTTATGGTTTTAATTAAACACTGAAGCTTCGCCCGACCGTTCAGCGCGCCTCCGTCCCGCGTCCTTCCCCCCGGCCGCCTTCCTGTGGGTCCTTTGATCCATTCCTCTTCTTCTTCACCATCGTCATCTTCTTGGCCATCTTCTTTGTCCTGTCTTGCTCCGGAAGGCAGGCCTCTAAAAAATGATTGCCGTGATAAATTTTTATGCAAATTTAAGCACGAAATGTGCTCCGAAAACGCGGCCCCGACAGGTGCGGCGCGACCTCCGAAATGTGTGCACTTGGGGGGTTCTTCCCGAAACAACAACAACAACAACAGCAACAACAAGAGCGACAACCACGGGTTGAGCTCAGGAGTTGAACTCGCAAAATCTCCTGCCAAGAGGGAGGAAACTCGGGGTAGAAAGAGTCGGTTTTTCCTTCCTTCTTCTCTTCACTCCAGACTCGTGCTCGCAGATCGATTAATCTCCTATACATTAATCTTCCGTCTGCTCATCGGAGCAACCTCAAGAGGTCGCCCTCGGCTCCAACGCCCTCGCCCTCGCCATCGCCTGGCCTTCAACAACATGTGGCTCCCGTCAGCGGCATCTCGAAGCACTCAGAGGCCGCTCGGGCAGCAATTAGCTGCCCTTCGACACCCCTCAGCAAGGCCCTTCGACACCCCAGCCCGCCCCCCAACACTTCCCACCTCGCCCTCAGCCCCTCGCCTTCCCACCCCATCTCCCAACCAGATGTTGATTGTTTTTTAATCTCAACCTCTTACAGGGGACCAGCACGAAGATCTCGACAGGGAGGCAGGCCGCAGGCCGCAGATCGACAGACAGACAGACAGACAGATAGACAGATGTGCGAATAAATATTTTATAAATGTTCGACCTCCGCTGGCCCCGCCCGGTGCCACGATGTCAGCCGCATTTATTTTTAACATTTTACGATTCCGAGATTTTTTCCTGATTTTCTAGAAAATTTTTGAAAATTTTACATTTTCTATTTTTTAATTTTCATGTTAAATGCGGGCGATTGAAATGTTTATTGGACAGATCGATGGAGGAACGGACGGACGGACGCACGGTGGGACGGGAGGGCGAGTTGGAATGGGGAAGGGGGAGGGAATGAGAGGGAGGGAGAGGGAGAGGGAAGGGTGGAAGGCGTTGGCTGTGAACATGGAGGAGCCCGAAGCTGGCCCTCGTTAGCTGCCGAGTGGTTCGCGGCAGCCTCGGGTGTGGGCCGAGACTGAGGGGCGTCGGCAGAGGCCGGTGGGGGCAGGGGCAGAGGCAGAGGCAGGGGCAGGGGTCGGGGAGGGCGAGCCAGCGACAGTGAGTGTTGGAATCTGAGGAATGCATAATTTATGGCTTTTCCTAATAGTTTGAAGATTTCGAATTTCATTTAAGTTCTTAATTTTAATTCAACACACACACACACACACACAGACTCCCCGTGACAGTGGAAGAAGAAGCATCATACACGACAAAAAGAAGAGAACATGAAAATTTCCACGGAAAATACCAAAATCACATGAAGAAAATGTGAAAATTATTGCCCGGGTGGAAAATAAAAGTTGTTCTTTTTCGCTCGCTCGCTCTTTCTAAGATCACAGATGTCTTCCCGCGAATATTTCCGATTTTCCATTTTTTATTCCATATATTTTTTATTCGTTATTGGCTACATAATTTTTTTGTAGTGATTTTAATGTTTTGTTTTTGTATTTCTTGTTTGCTGATTTTTTGATTATTTCTTTATTATACATAATTTTTCAGCACTTCTGATTTGATGTTTTTTATTTTCCCCGAATATCTTAATAATTTCGGAAAATTTATTCTCTCTGGACGGCGTTTGATTTGGATCCTCGTCGTCGTCGGTCGTTCTGCGATTTTATTCAATTTTGATGAGTACCGACGTCGGCCGATCTCGTTGATATATCGTCGCCCCTGTGGAACCGGTCCATTTGTTGTCGATAAATTTCCAACATCGTATTTTTCGTTCTATTTATCAATTTTTTATCCGGTTGTTTTTTTATTTTTTCACAACGGCGGGATTTGTTTGTGGTGCCATTTGAGGTCGGATCTGCCCCAATTTATGATGGACAAACCGGACGAAGTGGGGAATTAACGATGGAATTCGAGGTCGTCGGAAGGTATAGAGAAACCAGCTGGTCTGGGCATGGATTTGATCGGCGAACTCTCTGATTCTAATTTCTCGATTGCTGAATCCTTTCGAAATACCACAGAAGCAGATTTTCGAATTCCTCCTATGCTTTCATGAGATTATGTGTCACACGAAGCATATTCAGAACCCGAACCGCCTCCAGATCAATCCTAAACAAAAACCATTGCCTACAATTAGGATTCGCCATTTTCTGCCAACTTCCACACCTGGCAACGCCGTAACTTTAAGCTCTACTTATTCATGCTCGCTCACTATAGTCACCCCTTTCTCTCACATACACCTCAACCATTCGTCTATGCCACCAGAAAATATAGCCGTCTCCTTGGACACATGCTTCGGCAGCATGCCGTTGCCGATTTGTTGTTGTTGTTGCGACAACCCCACAGCCGCTGACATTCGTCGACGAGAATTTCGAGCGTGTGGAATTTCGAAAAATCGTCAATCGCCACCTTCTAAAAACGCTGAGCGCCTGATAAATGACGCGCGCCCTGATACAACACCTCGGCGATGCCGCAGCGCCTCTTATTCAGCAGCTGGCCCGACCCTCGTTATGTTGTTATTGTAAGCATCGGTCGGCGTCGTAGGAAATCCACGTCGCTGTATTCATGGTTGTCCGCATAGGGTTTGTTGCTGCCGCTGCTATGCTCTTATTACTCATTATTTCGTAAGCGTTGCCGCTTTTAGCAATGGCAAACGTGGTTGCCACCGTAGTTGTTCATGTTGAAATTGTTGCTACTCTAGAGGCGAATGAAAGTGCCGGGAACATGTGTCGCCGTCGTAGTCGCTGCCTCTGCTAATGTTGTTGTTGCTGCTTTGTTGCACGTGTAGTCGTACCGCGCGTGCAGTATCGGGTACAGAAATGGCGCCGTGTTGCGAACCTCCTGGCTACAGTCGTTGTTGTTGGTTTTCGAGCTCACGCCGAAGCAGCGCCCTACGAGCGGCAAACGACCAGCGACATGTTGCATGCAAAGATGTCAGGGGGATATCAAAACACAAAAGGGGCCTTTTATATTTATTTAAACTCGAAATTGAATAGTTTTTTATTCCTTTTAATTCTTTAGTACTTAATGATGTTTTTTCGTGTCGAAAATCAATCATTTGTGGACAAATTCTTACCAACAATTTTATACTCTATCGCAGACTTTACAACGGGGGAATAGATGGCAAAACGATTACCGATTACGGTGTGGCCGGTGGGAACTCAAACTTCGGAAAAACGTCGCCATATAGAAGACCTTGACTTCACACATGCATCCTATATAGACTTTATATACGCATCGTATGTATACGAGACGAGCGACACCGAGGTCCGATGTAGCGCACACACCGAAACGCTAGGTGTCGCGTTTCAACTTTTCCCAATCACGCGCAATTTCCGAAACCATTCGAAATACACCCAATTTATCGATGCTTACTTCTTCGTGGGTCCATGATTCCGGGCTCAATTCTATTTCTCGATATTCCAAAATATTTACCCATCAATTTGCTGAAACGCCAGTGCAGCAATCGGGCGAACTTGGAGGCGCGATGAACGATTTTTGTCAGCCGTAAAGTGATTTGCGTTGTTCGCTGTGGCCACAGAATCCATGAATGGGCCCAGCGATGCGTGGGGGAAAACAATGTTGCATTTCTGCCATGAGAAATGTCAAATGTCATGATATGTTCATCGAATCAACATTCCCAAACTTAATTTCAAATAAAATGGTCTTTAATTCATTCTATTGCAGAAACATTTCCTCAAAATTTTATTGTATTGTGAGTCCAAAAATATTTGTTATAAGAAATATATATATAAATAGCTATTTTACTACATTACTAATGAAACTAATTTCTCTTCTGCTATATAGATTGAGATAGAAAATTAAAAATCTAATGCAGATATGACCAAATTCTACAAAAAATTAAAACACATGCTTGATTCAGGATTCAATTTAAAACGGATTTTCGCTAGGCAATTACAGCAAATATATAAGCAAATTAAGGATATTAACAAAAAACAATATTTATGTACGAAAAAAACTTCGTCCATTAGTAGGGATTTTTCTTACCCCTTGTCATGACTTCTGAAATGATATCACTTGCCGATGGCGAAAAAGCGCGCATTCGCGCTCTTGCACACACACACTAACGTAGAACCAACCGAAGCCAACAGACTTCGAACTTTTCGCGCCGACCCAACAAAAATACAAGGTGTTCGCTGTAACAACAATAACAAATAGAGCCAGCAGCACCAATGACTGAAACATCAATAGCAACAACAAATGCCGCAGCCAATAAGAATCTTCATCCAACTGAAACAACGCAATCACATGCTGCACTCGCTGCGCGCCTGGCGGATGAATTGTGCGATTCGACCAACACAAAATTTTCGAAATTGATTTCCAGTCGCCATCCGGCCGCGGCGACCAATGACAACGACAACAACAAACGGAACAAAGCCAAATCGTGTTGTTGCACCGAACGCCGACCAAGGGTCGGTCGCGAGAGCGCCATCCATCGCCAACCGCCGAAGAGAACGAACCAGCGAACGGTTCGATTCGTGCGTCCGTCCGTCCAGACACCGGCCCCAACCACTTTCAACGAATGGAATGAATGTGTTGCCTTGCTGCCGGTTGGTCGACGGGGATGAAACGACCGGCGTTTGAGGTTATGTTCGCTTCGACTCGAGCGCCAACGCAGAGCGAACAGAAACTTCCCTTGGTCGGCGGTTTGTCGTCGTTGCTGCGAGCCTGGTGCAAATATCGGTAACGCTGTGCAGCGGACGTCAGTCGCGCAGTACGTAACGTGTCGTGTCGTAGGCGCAGCGGGACACAAAGCCAACCGTTGTGGCAACGACGTCGCCAGCAACCAGCAGCCGGACAACCCCGCTAATCGTCGCTGTCGACGCAACGCGACGCGACGGTGTCGCCGGAGCAAACGACGTAAGCTACATGTCGTCAACGCTACGACGTAACGTAGGCAGGAGCCCGAGGGAATCGCAAGGACAACGCAGTGGCGACGACCAACGACAACGCCCGAGTTGGCGGGTGACTTCCCTTCGACCTTGGCCGCTCGCAGTCATTGAAACGCCCTTTGCGCCGAAAGTGGAGCACGGCGACGAAACCTTGGCCAGCTCGCGCTCGAAGGTTTTAGCCTCGCTCCCAATGCCAGCCGCGTTCCAATAGCTGGGTCAATGACACGACCCTGACCACGAATTTCCCTCACATTCGCTTCACTTTGTCGCTGACGTCGTCGCCGACAGCACTGTAAAGCCTCGGTTGGTAGAACCGCTGTCAGTAGGGTGGGGAGCAGAGGTTGAGAATTTCTGACGCCATAATCAAATATTATACATATTTTAAAATTAAAGTAAAACTGCGACGTTTCACGTCGAAATCGTACTCATACGTAACCATCTTTTCCATACCACTCCCACTCGCACAAGCAACAACAATAATAATGTGTCATCGCGGCCATCTTTGCTGTGGTTGCTCATTTCGCGCCAAAGGTCTGTCGTACTTTTATATGATGGTACACACTTGCCATCTCTTTCTAACAACCGCATCGCTTGGGTCGTCGGACGGCAGCCATCTCTGTCTTCGCACCTCACTAACCACATGCGCTGCGACTGCCGCCTGCCGCTGCTCGCCTGGTACTGCGGTCAGAAATTTGTTTCACTTTTCTTTTGCGGCACGACTCGCCGTCGGATGTGTGACAGGCGCAACAACAACTTGCACGGAGCCCGGTTAATGAACGCGTGTCGCTTTTCGGCAAGTTCATTGGACTCCAGCAACTCCCTCTCGCTCGCTCTTGTGTTCGGGTACGGAGCTGAATTTCGGGGGTCGTTGACCGCGTGTTGAAAGTTACGGTAAAGTTACGATTTTCACTTTTTGTTCGTGGAAGGTTGTCGACCTTTTTCTGGTCATTCGCCTCGGCTTTCTAGAGGTTTCGGAGAAAGGTGAATAAGAAGACGGTCTTGAAATGAGGTCAACTCCAAGAGGAAGACGAGTAATTGAAGGGTTTAAGGGAGGGAAGCTCTGAAAGTACAAGGGACGATTCCTTCTTATTGAACTCCTAGTTGTCCCATTGCAATTCCTGGTCTTCGCTAGCACACATCAAACCTTACTTAATAATTAATCGCTTCTCATTTTGATCAGCAAATTCAAGCGATCACTTCAAATATTACCAAAAGAATCAATATTCCAACTTTGTTCCATAAAATACAATAAATAAAATCGTAATAAATAAAATAAAAATCGAAAATGCCCCCTCCGAAAAATCTCCAAAAAGCGGCATCACTTTGACACACATTTCGCTGTCCCCATTCGAGGGCACACATTCACACGCACACACGCTGGAGTACCGTGGCCCGAACAAACAAACATGGTGTCGAAATCGACTATCAACATGTTTACAACTTAACAGCTGCAATGGAAATTCCCCATTTCGCGCCGCGGCTGCCTGCAGCGCTCGCTGCGCGCCTGCTTCATTTAAACTCGGCAACATTGCACTAGGTAAGTGCTACAGAACCCGAACGAGTTCGTGGTGAGTGGCGCGGTCGAAAAAGCACTCCACGAACCTGCCCGTCGACCCTCCGACCAACGACCGACATCAGGCAACCCGGACTCCAAGTTCACTCGAACTCGAGTTGCCTGTGGACGCCAAACACGAACAAGTGAACGGACGCCTCGGTACAGACGCACTTGGCAACATTTCGCACTAGGAAACATGTTGTTGTCGTCTCGCTCTTAATTCATGTTGTCGAATCCTCATGGCTGCGTGCCTGTTGTTGTTCGTGTATTGGCCGCCATTGTCGGTATCGAGCGAAGACGCTCGTTCGTTGAGTTTGAAAGCAGGCGCGGACGGCAGACGTTGGGTTGCGGTCGGGTCTGCACGCCTGGTGGGAAAAAAGTTCCTTTTTCTCGACAGTTTGAAATGTTTGTCAGGCAACACTGATAAAAAAGCAACAGTTATTGGTTGGGAAGGCCAATAAGAATTATTCGACCTTTTCGTCTCAGGGCATCCTGATTTTTCTTCGGGTTTCTTCGATTATTCGACGACAATCGGACGGAAATCGACCGAGATTTATTCGCAGTGTGCAGTGCCGCGGGTTCGTGCCCTCGCTAAGGCGGTCGGCAATAAGTGGGTGTCAACAGTGGAAGCCAATGGATCTGACCACGGTTGGCATAATTTGAAATATACATTGTAATATTTCACGAATGGAATTTATATAATTTGTTCACATATTTTTAAAATTTAATTTCTTACTTATTCAGGTTGGTTCAGGTTGTTACTTATCATGTTTTTCGGTCGTTTCTCTCTCGTGTATTCGTATTTTTATTATCAGCAACGACAATTCTAGTTATCGATAACTTGTGCAAATTTAATTTTTTATTGATTTGATCATTCAAGAACCTCAATTTAATTTACATATGCCATTCAAATATGTTATTGCAACAATATAATAAATTCGTTCCGAAAAGTAATTTGATCCGACATTATCAAACCATTTTCTTTTGTGAATATGTCAAACATACACAAATTAATTCATAATTCTCATTTTTTGCTTAGTTAATTATCTGTGAAATCAGGTTAATTTCCTATGCGCTCGGAAATAAATTTGAAAACAAGAGAAGAAGTCATGTAAACATCTATACAAATATCAAAAATTCTAAATGAATAAATGCTGAAACAGAAAGTGCATAAAAATAGACTTCCATGACGAGGAGAGACAAAAGCGACCAAGAACAATTTATATAAAAGAAAAAACAAAGACCAAGAGAAAGATTAAGAAAACTCTTCAGAAATTATTAAAGAATTTGTCAGGGAAAAATGTGTCAACGGAGCGAAAAATAAATAAAAATCCGAGATATCCACTAAAGAGCTGCTCGTCAATTGCGCAACGGACAGACAACTAAATTTCGACATCTCGGGGTTCTGAGAAATTTGGAAAACTCCGCACGAGATTCGAACGATTCTCATTCGCTGTTGTTGAAAGCGATTCGAAAACCACTTTTCCCTAACATAAATATTTAAATACAATTCCCAGTGACATTTCACCAAAGTGAAAATAAGGAAAATTCAGAGAACGAGATGCAGAGAGCGAGACAACGGCAGGGAGCGAAAAAACTTTGAGGAAAACATGAGAAACTCACGATCGTGCGCAGAAGGATTTGATAATTTTTCTTTTTTTGTCTCATGTGATCGTGCTATTACTTGATTTTGCTTTGTTTTGTTTTTCTTTGTGGGTATTTGTTGTATTATTTATTTTTATTTTCCGTTTCTCAGTCGACAAATGAAACGACGTTGAAAAAACATGAAATGTTTCAATGTTTTCTATTTTTTACGTCGAACCGTTTTGAGAAACATTCTCGACTTGCAATCAACACGAGTATTTTATGAATGAACGCGCATTGAAGAGCGATTAGCGTGAAATCGCTGGCGCGATGTCGTCCAAATTGACCAAAACATGGATGGGACACGACGTTCCAGTCGCTCGCCCTCATTATCAATGTCGTCTTCCATTCCTTTCCACAGGCTGTTGCGTAATGCAAGACGTCGTTGGGTCCACCGGCCAGGATCTAATTTCCGACCATGAATCAGTTGTTCCGCCCGTTCGATTTGGGCCATGCCCTGTCCTTTGATCTGCCGTTCACCTCTGCCTGAGAAGTTGCACGACATAATAAATACATTTATTATATCACGGCCGCACGTCACAGGGGGACGAGTGAAACAGAGATATGCCGAGAGCGAGTGAGAGGGAGTGATGGACAGAGCGAGAGAGGGTGTGATCGAGAGAGAGTGTGTGATCGAGAAATAGTGTGATAGGGAGAGTGTATGATGGGAAAGAGTGGGAGAGATCGAGGCAGAGCGTGTGATCGATATCATCAGGAGGAGGAGGTAGTGACGTGAACGGTAGGAGCTACAATGAGGATGATTAGTAGGTGATTTAGGAGCAATTTAAAAAATAGATCCTGCTTAAGAAGGAGATCTGGCAACGAATCAATGAAATATAAATAAAAAAAATTATAAAATTAATCGATATCCCAATAAATCTAATCAATTTAATATTAAAAAATAATCTATTAGTAAAAATAAATAAATTTATGAAATTAAAAATTATTAATTGAATTTAATTTAAACATTATTCACTCTCTTAAATAAAAAACAAATTTTAAGTATATTGAAAATATTACACAGAAACAATATATGAAAGAAAGGTTATGATTTATGAAGGAAATAAATAATCGACTGATCATAGCGATCGATGGACTGAGTTACAGAATGAGAATTCGTCCGCTACTTTGGACGAGACGGCGAGCGCGACGCTGTCGGCAGCTTTTAATAGAGACACTCTGCTCATTAGAGGAAGATCATAAAACGAAAACAAATCGATTGCTAGATACTGTAGATAGACAGAACAACAGGCAGGCAGACAGGCAGCGGATAGAAAGAAAGCATTTCGAAAATCTCGAGGCGCACGTAAGCAAATCACAACGAAACAGTCTGTGTCTGAAGTTCAAGCGAATCGTTGGGATTCACCATCGCCATCGACATCGCCACCAGCTCCACCAACACCTTTGGTGGGCCAGTAACATTTTATTCAGAAAACCAACGCAATTTTACAAGAAATTCTCACTATTTACAACAAGGTTTGTGTGTACTTTTAATTTAAAAACTCTTACTTTCTCAATTTTGTTGTCGATGGAATGCATTTTCCTGAAAATGAATATTTTTCCAGAAAATTATGAATGAAATGAGGTGTTTTTTGAGTGAAAAAATGTTGCGAAAATAACTAGAAAAAAGTGCGTTGAATCGGTTGAGGGAAACGGGTCGAAAACGGATCCTTCGAGTTCGTGAAACACAAAAATGGCTGCGAGGGGGTGGCAACGATCAGTTGTTGCATAACGTGGCCAAATGAAGAAAACATGAAAACATGACAATGTTTTTTTCTGCTCTTATATTCATTTCATCGCTCAATTTCGTGTTTTTCTTTTTTATTATTTTACGTATTTGAGATGCTTGCGTTCGCTCATGAGAAAGAACACGAAATTTATTTTCAAATACGACAAATTCCAACAACTATTTATAGTTGAAATATTTGTACGAATTTATATCAGAGGCAACAACACAGCGGGCACAACAAATATAGCAACAATACAAATACTCAAAGAGCAAACGAGAGGAGACGAAACATGTCTCCGAACGAACATTTGAGGATCCTCCGACAGTATTGACACGGGAGGAGGGCCGTGCGAGGGGGCTTGTGAAGAGGGGGCGGGGTCTGCTTGGAGGGCCTTCGATGGCGTATGATTGACCACCTCTATGGAGCGTGAACGTGAAAATGGAGCTCGGGCTCTCTCACTCCCTCTCTCTTCGGGCACTTCGGCCCTCTTGACAGGAGATTCCGTTAAAAGTCGACGTTTTTCATTGATGTCGATTGAGCGAATCGCGCTCGTGCTGGGCACATGTGAGAGAAAGTGAGAGTGGACGAGGAGAGAGAGCGAGAAAGTTAGGTACATTCATGCTAGCGAGCGAGGGAGACGGAGATAGACCGAGAGAAAGAGTATTTGGCAGTGTTGTTCTTGTTGTTATTGCATGTATTTATACCAATAATTCTCATCTGTTGCGACCCACTTTGAATCATCGAAATGTTGTGTCATGTTTTTTGCGCCCCGCCACCCTGCGACATTCGACGTCCTTTCGGATGTCGTCGCCCACGCTATCGATTCGGATTTCTTCTTGAAACTCTACACTGCATCCTACTTCTTCTCGTTTCAGCACCTACTGTCAGCGACTCCGTCCGACCACCTCGATTCCCATGGAGGGCAGCCACAGTCGACCACAGCGCAATCGTCGTCACAGTAGGTTCGTCCCTTGTCTGTTTGGATCGCAAGAAACGTCTGCGTGTCTAACATTGAGCCTGAGCCACTAACAGAAGCTTCTGCACACTGCATGTTTGTCCACCGTCCATTCACTCTCTCACCTATTAACTCACTCTCACCCCCTCTCGCCCACGACAGACGCGCCTGGCCGCCCGAGGACGACGTCCACCACCCGCGGCCGGCCAAGCGTCTGTTCACGCCCGAGATCAAGCGCATGCTCAAGGACTGGCTGATACGGCGGCGCGAGAACCCCTACCCGAGTCGGGACGAGAAGAAGCGGCTAGCCGTCGAGACGGGCCTCACCTACACACAGATCTGCAACTGGTTCGCCAACTGGCGCCGGAAGCTGAAGAACTCGGAGCGCGAGAAGTTCAAAAAGTCCTGGGGCCACCTCATCAAGCACTACAACTCCAATGCCAAGGGCAACGTGGAGCAGTTCAGCATATCCTCCGAGGACAGTATTTGGGAGGAGGAGGAGGAGCAGCAGCAGCGGGAAAGAATGCGCCGGCGTCGGGGGCGGGACGGCGAGATGCACACCGACGAGGACGAGGTTGAAGACGAGGAGGACGTGGACGAGTACGACGAGGACGAGTACACGACGAGTGAGACCGACCAGGAGCGCGGTCGTAGCAGAGTGGAGGAACGCGGGCAGGAGGTCGGGTTTTATACGATCGCGGACGCGCCGGAGCTGTACGTGGAAGCGGTTAAGATGGAGCACAGCAACTACTTCCCGGGGGAGAGTGGGGTGAACACTACGGCCCAGTGTTATCAGATCAGTTCGACGACGCAAGAGTACGATCAGGAGCAGTTGAGGAATCCTCGGTCGCCTCTGCAGCAGCAGCAACAGCAGTATCAACATGAACCACAACAACAATCTCAACCACCACAAACATTTACACCCAATAAGGCCAAGTACAAGCAGCAGATGATGGAAAAGTATTTGCGAGACACAAACGAGCTCAACAATAACAATAACCACAACCAGAACCGCAACAATAGCGATCAAATGGCAACACTAGCTGAGCCTGGTTCGGGAGCTGAATTATCGAAATGGCTGGAGAGTGCTGCCAAATTCACACCAAACAAAAACAACTACTTCATCGAGTGGAGTCGAAAAAGGTTTGTTCTTTTTACATTTCAAAATCTTCACGTTTTATATATGGAAGTTTTCTTTTCAGAAATAAACTTGAGAAACGACAGCGACCCAAGCAAATACGAAGAAGATCCATGACGCTGGCCCCACCGACGCAGCAATTGGAGACGCCGTTACAGCACCAGCAGCAGCAGCACATCTACGATACGATCCATCACAAGGATGAGTTGGACGCAGCCGAGGCCCTGGCGAACTTGGCCTTCAATTGCCGGCAACGTATGCTGGATGGCCACCTATTCCAGACGCCGCACTCGATCAATGCGATCCCCAGTTCCTAGCAGCACACCTGAGCCACATACAAAATAGACTTAAAGCAGTAGAAAAACAAAAACATACGTACATATTTAAAGGAAAACGGTTACGAACGTGAAAGCATTCCAGCACATGAATGGGTGCTTCTTTTAGGGATTATGTGAAGGGCAAAGTGCAATTTTTTCAGTGAAAACAATATACATATTTATATTAATGAAAATATGAATCTTAGATATGAAAAAGACAAATTTACAATAAATTAAATAAACGATAGGAGATGGAAACAAAGATCTCGTCAATAAAATAAGTCAGAGGTTTTATATTCGGTTCTTCCATTGGATAAATTTCTTCACTTATGAATGTAAAAAAACAATTTCAAATTATATTTACATTAATTAATACATCTACTCCTTTTGGGGCTCCTCCGTAGAAGAAGACGGCGATGAAGTTCCCTCGGTGTCAGCTGACTTTGCATATACATCCAACACATTAACGAAATTATTCTGGTGTGTCTCCAACTGTTTAACTAAGTTGCTGGCTGCCATGTTAATCGTGTTGACCAGCTCAGCTTGAGCCGACTGCAAACCAGGCAACTGGGCGTAGTTTATCAACTCGTTGCGACTCAGAAGCTTGTCGTGGACTATGCCCGCCATTAGTATTAGATGTGGCACTTTGCGGGTGATACGTATCAGCTGTGATACTTGCGCTTCCGAGGAAAACACCATGCAATGACTCGAAACGAACAACGGTAAAATAGCCTCATAGCGGGTGTCCTTTACTGCCATTTCGATGATCTTTTTCCCGTAGGACTTGACATGCATGTTATGTTTGTGAAGCTGCACACGGACGCGGAAGAACTCGTCTGCGGTAATGGAGTTCATGTGAAAAATGGCAACCATGCGGGAGTTGTCCAACCAGTTGCGAACCTCGCGGGCGATAATGTTGTTATAGGGATTCAATACTTGGGTTTGTAGCCGATCCTTGGCCGGCTGAAAGCAGGTTGTGGTTTTCGGGGGATCAGGATACTTGGGTTGCGTGACAGCAATCATCCTGGCGCGTTCATAATGTGGCTTCTGCGGACGTTGTATATTAATTTTTCCACGGAAACGCTGGGATTGAGTGAGAGGCGTTCGGCTCTGGAGTAGCGCTGTGGACGATCCAAAGATTGTATAACCAACAAAATATTATATTGTGAATAGAACATTTACCTTGTTTAACGAAGCTCGACATGTTTCTCCACTAACTCTACACACGCACTCACTTGTCAAAACGTCTGAAAGAAATTCGTTTTTATATTTCATTCAGATTTAGAGAATAATATAAATAATTACGGAAAATAGAAATAAAGCCGCGGACGCAGTCGCTACTCGTGTATTAGTATTTTTGGCAAACAGCTGATATTGACGTTTTTGCATTGGATTTATTGTGTATGGTTCGTTCGAGACTCGTTCCTAAGGCGCCCACACAATGTCAGAGTTGAGTCTGCAGACCGAAGTGGGGAATTCGTTTCAAGGCTACTGCTGCCCCATGAAACATTGTACATATTTATGAATACGTATCATTCTTATATAAATTACAAAAGAACACTTTCTTACAGACTATTGCCAAAATAATACCCTCGTCGAATCTTTGGAGATTGTTCCTCGCGTCTTCATATGCCAGAAGCGGTTGCGAACATCGGAGATGTATCGCCAATATCTCCTGGTGATAAACCGGGGCATGGTGAGTTGCCTACTCAAAAAGGATCATAATTACTTTCGTTCCTTGTTCCTTGTTCCTCCGCGTCGACTGCAACAAATGATCCTTTCAGTACCCCCGTCGCTTAAACTACTTCACGGACAGCCCTTCGGATACCCTAATAACGATCGACCGGAAAATGCAGTTCAAGGACTTGCTGCCCGACCAGTCGATTAACGTGACCATTCAGATTGAACCCTCTGAGAAGGAGAACATCAATAGGCGACGTCATATCTTCATTCAATCCGAGCATCCGAACATTATCTTCGAAGTTCCCATCATAAGCGAGTTCGGAGATGCCATAATGATCGGTCAGATAATGATGTTCTTCCATTGTAGTTGTGGACAAATCGGGGTTGCCAAGCATCCCAAAGACCATTCAGTTCCTACCAAGCATTCCGAAAACAAAGTCTTGTTACGAATTCACCGTCTACAACCCCAGTCTGGAGCCAAGCGCAGTGATTATCAAGAGGTTGGACCTGTTCTGTGTACGACTGTCGAACCAACTGTCGACGTTTCACTATTTCCAGCTTAAACGCGAAGTTATCGATCCACTTCAATGCGAAGACCGTTCCGAAGAAGGACTTCATCAGAGTATTGTTGGTACTGAACGTCAAGGATATGAAGCCTTTCAACGATGTACTGAAAATCAAGTTGGCGAATGGTAAACATAAAAGCAATCCCATTTAATTGATCGCTATTCACCGCGTATCGTAGCCGCCTACATCAACATCACCGTGGAGCACAAGCCCATCGCCAGCTCGCTCTTCATCGGCGCCAGCCATCTTCACTTCGAGGAGTTGAAATTCGGAAGGAATGCCATGAAGGAGTTCACCGTTTGCAACGAGTCACAGGAACCCATTCACTTCACCACCAAGTTCCTAACCGAAAGGGCGGAGTTGGATGACGTCAATTTGGATGCCAACAACGAGACCGACGATGAGGTGGAGCTGAAGTCCCCGGAGAGATCGTCGTCTTCGGGAAGCTTCAACCGTCCGGAAGGAGGACTGAAAAGCGCGTGGCCACCGAAAGTCAACGAGGACAAGTTCGACCTGAAGGCCTTCCGACACTTCGCCGTGAACACAAAGGCAATTGGGTTGTACGAGGATATCTAGGGGATCCAGATCGTCACTCAGCATCTGTCTATCTCTGTTCTCCGCAGGGTGGAAATATAAAGCTCAATAGCTCCAATCGATTCACGGTCACCTTCCACCCGATCATGGATGACCAATGCGATTTCGATGAAAACGTCGAACCCCCGTACACGGTCCAAACCAAGCTTCTGCTGATCGTCAGAGACGAGCTGCATGTGGAGCAGAAGTCGTTGGTTCTCACCGGGCTGATCGCGGGTCCAGATGTCAAGTTCACTCCCATGAACATCGATGTGCGGAAGGTCTATCTGGGCGAGGAGCACTGCGAACAGATCACCGCCCTCAATATCGACGGTGGAAGCCACATGACTTCTCACCAGTCTACCATCTTCTGACCGGGTCTTGTTCTCGCTCCCCAGGTCAGGTGAATGCGAGTGTCTACTTCAAGGATTACTATTCGGAATCGATGGGGGTGTGTGTGATCGCTCCGGCGGAGGGCTTCAATTTGGAACCCTGCAAGTCTGGCATTTTCCACTTGACCTTCTTCTCACGCATAGTCGGCCGCTTCATGATAAAACTGAGATTTAAGGTCAAGTGTGGAAAACACTACAAGATCACATTAAGGTAATGCTTATGAAGAGTTGATGTCAGTTGGATAAGAATACGATCATTTCTCCGCTATTAGTGGGGTCTCGCATCAAGTGCATGTGAAGCACTTTCCGGAAATCATCGAATTCGGCAATGTGGCGATCGGTGTGCCGCAGAAACGCTACGTTCTCCTCATGAATCCTCTCTCCGTGCCGATGACTGTGCAGTGCAGCCCCTCCGTCGATGGCGTCGAGGCCCCGCTGACCCTGAACGTCCAAAACATACAGGAACTGCTGCCGGTGAACGTGAAGAATCCCATCAAGCAACTGGACGAAGCCAAATCTGAGTACGACGAGAACGATCCGGCGCCCGTTGTGTTCTCCGATCGGGACAGTTCAGAGCACTCCTTTCAATCGGCTTACGACGCCCGCTCGACCTCCACCTACAGCACTCTCTTCGAAGAGGACGTACTAGGTAGGAGCGCCATCATTAGTCACTACCATCAAAGGTACCGTCGGAGTTCTCCTTGTAGATCCCATGGAGGAGTTCGCGACCAAAGTGATTTCCAACATCAAGAAGCACAAGCCGTTCGAGAAGCCCGAGGTGGAGAAACGCATACTGGAGGAGGCTCTGGAGAGCCTGATGGACGGAAACTATTTCCAGGATTTCAAATTCACCAACTACAAGTACATGGACTGGAACGCCCTGCCCAACGACCCGCGGGAATTGTACGTAGACAGCGAGATCATCTTCCTGAAGCCGAACACAGGGAAAACGATAACGGTGATGGTGATCCCAAACCATGTGGGGCACTTCAATCGGGCCATCGAGATACGCTGCTGTCCCTACAACGAGTACAACGAGGAGGAGAAACGGGTGCTGGTCGACTCGAAGCTTATGGTGTCGAAGCTGTGGCTCGAGTACCACTGTCGCGTGCCGGAGATAGTGTGGGACAGGATCGTGACCTTCGAGAAGCGGGCCATCTACTCGGGCCAGGAGTATCACTTCGATATGGCGTTCGAGAACACCGGCCAAGTGGGCGCATTCCTCCACTACGACATAATTGTAATCGATTCGTCTTGGTGATAGCGGTTAGCATTGCATCAGTAACAATACCAACATTTCCAGCCCGGCTGTGCCGATGGCGAGATGTTCTTCCTCGACAACAACTGGAAGTTCTACATCCCCCCGGAGAATATCATCTATGCCTACTGTGGCGTAGTCTTCAAGAAATTCGGCGAAATCCAACTCTCCGGCATGTAGGACAATTGTTAGGCACCCATTGGATATCGAGGGACTATAGTGATTTTATTCCCTTCTCAGTATAAAGGTAGTCGGACACAACAACGGTATGCCATTCTTCCTGAGCGCTCGTGTCCTGCCGACGAGGGTGCACATTTCGCCCAAGGTCATATATCGGCGCCAGAACGTCTTGGAGACCACCCGTGTGTACGTGTTCATTGAGAACGCAACGCCAACGGTGACCTGGGTGACGTTGGCCTTGGTGAGTGGGCGTCCGTTTGCTCCCTTCCCCTCCTCCTCATCACTCCAACTCACACTGCCTGTTTTAGAAGCACGAGGCCCACCACGACATCGAGCCACAGGGCGCCATTCTAGGGCCGAACGGTCAGGGATTCTACGTCGTCTTGTCCACCAAATACAACGATCCAGAGACCTACAAGAACATCCTGTACGTGAATCTGCGCTACGGAAACTCAATCGTAAGATGGCGGTCCTTTGTGAGGCCCTTCCGGATTGCGCCGGAAGTGACTGCCGTTTTTGAAACGCACGAATAAACAGGGATTTTATGTTATTTCTAGGAAATACCCCTGACTTTCAACATCGAGGGCATGCCGATCTTCTTCGAACCGAACATCAAGGATGGTCTGCATGTTGGCGTCATCCTGACGAGCACCATGGAGGAATTCCGCGAAAATCTTGTGCAGTTCTCGAAGGACATCAAAGTGATCAATCGCGGCGAACGATCCTACCGCCTCATCATCCACAAGCTCAAGAACGGAAACTCGAAGTGCTCGGTGTCAACGCTGAGGGCTCGACTGAATGTGAGTCCCAGCACGTTGTTGCTGGCGCCAGGCAGCGAGCAGTGGCTTCGCATCACGGCAAATGCCTACGAGGAGACCACGGTATACAATGAGTTCCGGATTCAGATCGTCGATCAGACGAATCGGCAGCGTTTCCAAAATATTCGATTTGTGGCCACGGCCACGTTCGTCGCTCCCGAATTGGTCTGGAGTAAGAGGGAGATCACCATGGTGTACCGTAGAACGCACCGATTCAAGGAACACTTGCTCCTAGGTTGGATCCATTTACACTCCATACCATTCCATACCCATCAACACGATTTTCTCTCCAGAATTAGTGCACTTAACAAACTTGAGTGTGGTGGAAATTGAGAGTGTCAATCTGAGGGTCATGGGGCCCTTCAAGATCCGGTACTTGTTCGAGCATCGCTTCAAAAAGGAGGTGGACTTTCGAATGGACGGGTCGGAGAAGAAGGAGCTGTCGATATTGCTAAACAAAGCCGCCATCGAGGACAAGTTCTGTACCCATGTAGATGGACGAATCTACTGCACAGCCAATGGACGACCCCAGGTCCCATTCATGCCAACATATACCATATCCACCTGTACCTGTACTGATGGCACTTTCAGAAGTCTGTGAGTTTGCGGGTCAACATGCTGAATCCCGAAGTGAAGATCACTGAGTCCGAGTTGATCATTTTCACGAAGTTCCAGGAGGACACCGCGATGGTGAAGATCGAAAACATCGGCTGCCTGGAGGCCGAGTACAAGTGGAAGAAACTGGACGAGACTGTGAACTACATCGCAGAGGTGCGCATTCCATAGATTGATATAATAATCGAATACATATTTGATATTCGCACATCAGTCGGACGATGCCCGGGACTTCTCCCGGGAAATTCTCTCTGAAATCTTTCTCATGCTGGAACTGAGCGATGATGAAGATGTGTTTGATGACGAGTCCACAGACAGACCCAATATGACACTGCGTTATCAGAGATATCGGTGCAAACTCGAAAGGACGAGGCCCTACGATCCCATTGGGGTCGTAGATATCCTGAATGACCTGATCGATAACCTGGACCTGGAGCATAAACGCTACATGATGCGGCTGGGCGTCGACTTCCCAACCGACACCCTGGGAAGCACCGATGACCGCTCCTTGAATTCGGACGTGGAGCGGGCGATCGAGCAAATACTGAAGAGCTTGAACTTGGAGGACAGCTACGACGTGTCCGAGGCCAGTTCCGAGGAGTGCGATGGAGAGCGCAGGGTGTATTTCTACGAGAAGACCGGGGTGCTCCAGCCGAAGGAGAAGCGCGAATGTAGAATGCATTTGCCCGCCGTGCGCAAGGGTTCGTTGGACGAGATTCCGCTTCCCTCCCACTCACATCATATACTACTTCTATATCTACGGCAGGCTACGCCAGGAAGACGTTCTTCGAACTGGTCGTCGTCGGCGGCCACACTCGGAACTTGTGCATAACCCTGGTAAATTTGGAGCAAACGATTGAGATCCTGCGAGACAGCGTCTATCTGGGAATGAAGGTTAGTCCTTGAGTCCTTGGAGTCGTTGAGAAGTCTTCACATCGGCCACCTTCCATGGCAGCCGTGGTACGAACAGTTCCACTTCAGTGTCAAGATCCAGAATGTCACGCAATTCAGCCTCAAACTAAGCGTGATCGCAACCACTCCGCCGGGAAGGAACAGGCGTCATCGCACCTGCGATGGCTACGTCGATGTGGTCGGCGAGTCGGTCGTCGATCTGGGTCCCAAGGCCTTGCGCTCGGTGAAGCTCTCCGGCGTGATGGGCTTCTCGGACGAGTTCACGCGCGAGGTGCGGACGATCGTCGACAATGGCGAGGAGAAGACCGTGCGGTTGCGCGGCCAGGGCATCATGCCGATCCTCTCGGTGACCAGCAACTTGAAGCGCATCGAGCAGGACATGCTCGAGGTGGCCATCGAGTACGAGCTGCTCCAGCGTGTCTACTACTTCGACATATTCAAGGGCATCATCGAGGAGGACGAGGGCCTGTCGCTGAATGGGGAAGAGGGGGTCGTCGAAAATCAGTTCTCCCAATTCTCGCAGTTCTCGCTGCTCAACGATCAGTCGCAGTTGAGCATAATTTCCTCCAGTCCCGGCAGCACCCGGAAAAGCGATCGCCGATTCTATCGTCTGATGGAGACCTATGTCGTGGTCAATAACAACGCTGAGCTGCCGAACGCCACCGTCTTGGAGCAACTGCTCGAGACGGAGAAGTTCAAGGAGCAGGTCCATGCGAACGACGACACCAACTGCCTGCTGAACATGGTCTATCAGGACTACGTGAAGGAGAACAAGGCGCACGATGAGCGAATACCGACCAATTTGAAGCACTTCACGGTCCAACCGCTGCCGTTCGAGCTGCACGGATACATCCTGAGCATGAATGAGATGAAGGTCGACCAGTACCGACGATTCGAGGTCGACTTGCACTTCTTCGGTCCCGGCCGGCTGATTGCGGCCGCCAGGACGGCCGTGAAAATACCAGGTCTCCTGGTCGACTTCGAGGTCTATGACAGGTTTGGACTTGCTACATCCCTTAGGTCGATAAGATTCAGTCTCAACTCATTCATCTCGTCCCTTTCAGCGTCGAGGAGAGAACCTACATCTACTATAATGCGGAGGACAAGGCGCCCGACTTCTACGACAAGCCTTATCGCAATATGTACGAACGCGAGATCGACAAGGAAACCGATCCGAAGCTGAAGCACGCCCACTCCTTCGACGTCGATGAGCAGATGAAGCACCAGCGCGAGAAGTCGGCCAAGGAGCGAAAGAACATCAAGAACTACTACAACAGTCTCAACAAGTCGGTGTACCTGGAGCACAAGCACCACTTCATACTGTGCAAGATCTACGCGAAGAGCAGGAAAAACTTCTCGGGAACCAACCTGCGAGTCGTGATACTCATCAAGCCGGAGGCACGATTCTATGAGGACAGCCAACTGATCGAGGATTTCGTCTATATCGACGTATGTTGAGTGACACGTGTTTCACTCCCTGTTCCCTTTCCATCGTCTGTCTATTTTCAGCTGCACCTGGGCCCGACTCTGCCGATCCTACTGCGTGGCATGATTAGGAAACCTCCTACGTGAATGGAACGAGAATCGGACTTTTGTCTCACATTGTCTAAACTTTAAGGGAGCTTTCTTCGTTTTATCAAATACAAATTATTATTATTTTTCCGAAAGACAAATAACAATCCTCTAGCTCTAGTTTGTTGTCTGCATCAACAGTACATGTTGAGTTGCCGGAAGAAGTAGTGAAAGATGAAGAGGACGATGAAAGAGCTCGTCACAGGTAGGCCAGCAGCCTTAATCCAACCCATGATGCTGGAATAAAGGCAATGAATAGATGAGTGCATCTTGTTCTGGGAGACTTGGAGAACTCTGCTTACTTGAAATCGTCGGGATAGAACTCGAACGGTTCCGTCGGTATCTCGCCGCAATTGGTTATGTAAACGGGCTTCGTAGGGAAATCTTCCGTGTCCGTTTTCACCTGCGAAATACGAACACAAATAATTAGATTATTTGCTTTGGCAGTGGTTGACAAAACAAAAGAACTCTCACATCCTCCACGGCATACACTGTGTCCATGCCTTCCAACACTTTGCCGAACACGGTGTGCTTGCCGTCCAGCCATTTCGCCGCCACGGTGGTCACATAGAACTGGCAGCCGTTCGTGTTCGGTCCCCGATTGGCCATGCCCAAGTAGCCGGGCCGATTGTGTTCCACTGCCAGGGCCTCGTCTTCGAAGAATTCCCCGTACTTGCTGATCGATCCGGTGCCATCGCCGTTCACAATGTCGCCGCCCTGTATGAGGAAGCGATCGATAACGCGATGGAACTTCGAGCCCACGTACGTTGTACCGTTGATGCCACGCAGGCAGATGTGCCGGAAATTCGCGACGGTCTTCGGTGCCAACTTCCCAAAGAGGCCGAACACGATGCGTCCCAGGGGCTTCTTTTGATGTTTCACATCCATGTAGATCTTCGAGGTTACCGTGAAACTGAGGCAATTGGAGAGCGTAAGAATGGAAGTCAGAAGAATGAGTATTCCCGATATTCGCATCTTCCTTCCTCGTTGTTGTGCACTTGGATCACTGTGTTCAATCGCGCGCTGTTGAAGACTGAAGCCAGACACAGGTGGAAATGAGAAAAGAAAATACTGTGGAATTTCCACAAAATTTGAAGCCATAGAAGTCGGTGTCGGCTATTGGAAAATCGATCTCTGACCTCAGCCAGACCAGAGGCGCATACTGGAGAATTGAACTAGAACCATTGAACTTCGGGGAACCTGCATGAGTGTTGTGTAAAAACGCACGAGGTTCCTAACCAGTCGCTTTCCTTTAATGACAAATCGGCTAGTTTATGTTATATTTTTAATTCATCACGATTTATTTTCAGTTAGAAATAAAAGTAATATTCATGTAATGTGGTATAAAAAATTTACTACTCACTAAATTTTCAGATATAAAGTTACTTAATGAAAATATAACTCTAGAACGTTCTAAATGAATATAATTATTTTATGATTTAATTAATAAAAGCATTGGTTTAAAACTAATTAACAGAAAATCAGTATGCTTGTTAAGTTATCGATAGTGGGATTACACAATGATTTTTGATTTCTTTTGTTGTCCATCATTTACAATTAGAACCTTTATACAGAAAAGGAAATGCTTGAATATTTTTAGATATAAAGTGTCTTCTTAGAAAATTTTAAATAAACAATAATTGTTTTGAAATAATAGAACTAATTCTTGGATGATACATATTTGCAAAATAATAATATATGGAAATATTTACATAACGATCGGTACAAAAGTACAACAAAACGTGATATAAAAAAAATTTTGTACATTAATAAAATATTAGAACATATTTTAAGGCGACCAGCCGTTGGTTTTCAAAGCAGTATAGAGGGGTGTCCTTCGCGAATCATGAGGCTTTTTATAAATGCACTTTGCACTCTTGGCAACGAAACCCTTGGGTATGGGTAGGAACAATGCACCATCCATCTCTTGTGACATCCTTCACTTGTACACACACAGCTGGCTTGCTTTGCATGTGCCGTGTACTACGAACAGGTCATAACAGCGAAGTTTCATTCTTGAACCAACTGTATCAGAGCACCTGGCGGTTATCTCGGCTTGCCGTTATCACAGTCATTTGTCGAGTCTTCCATTGAAGAATTCATCGACTCCTATATTCGCTTGTTCTTGGGATGAATATATTTACAGGACTTGCCCAATCGGCAGTGGCCGCGCATGAATGCTTTGCAGACGCCATTGTTCGGATTGTTACTGTTCCCAGTGACCCAGTCGTTGCGATTCGGTCCAGATCCAGCTGGCCGCCAGTTACCGCCACCGTTGTTCTCAGAGAAATTCGATCCACCCGTCCGCCAGTTGCCACCATTGCCGCCACGGTGGTTGTTGCCACCGCGAGGTCCATTCATCATCGGCCCACCACCCATGTTACCGGGGCCCATTCCGTTCATCATCGGTCCGGGTCCCATGGGTCCTCCCGGTCCCATTGGTCCGCCAGGACCCATCGGCCCACCAGGTCCCATGGGCCCAAAGTTGGGGCCATTGAATCCAGGAGGACCGAATTGCGGACCTGGACCACCAGGTCCGTACTGGTTCGGTCCCGGACCATTGGGTCCGAAAGGATTTCGGCCGCCCATGAAGTTCGGAGGAGGTCCATTCATTGGGCCTCCAGGTCCCATGGGTCCATTCGGGCCCATATCCACACAGGGGCTGCTTGGCATCGGTCCGCCGAAAGGATTACCGCCGGGTCCCATCATTGGTCCTGGACCGTGGCCCATAGGACCGTTCGGCATGGCTCCATTTGGGCCCTGCCATACGCCAGGGGGTCCGACTTGCATTGGCTGTTGAGGCTGCTGCTGCGGCTGTTGTTGTTGTTGTTGTTGTGGAGGCATGCCCCCTGGAATTCCCGATGCGGCAAATGGATTCACGAACGGATTGAATGGATTGACCGTATTGCCAAACAAGTCACCGCCGCCCATTGTGTTATCGCCAGGTTTGGGCGATCCCTTAGGCTCGGGCCAAGGCATGCTTGTGAAATCATTGACAGCGTCTGGATTTCCTGTTATGTCATCGAGTGGTATCACCGGTATATCATGTGCATAGTGGGGCTCCAATTCCGCCTCAGCAGGGGAGTCGGGAATCATCGAATGCGAGAAGTAGAGAGCGCGGAGGGTGGTTAGTTCACGTTCGCTTTGCACTTTGCGCTCCTTCGATTGGCCGCCCTCGGGATGTGGTGGCACATCGTCAACCACTATGAGAGGTTTCCACGGGATCTGAGGTTCCATGTTGTCCTCATGGTTGAAGCCACGTCGGGACATATTGATCGCATCGCGCTCACTGAACCTCTCCATGTTCTTCATGTCCATGAACGTTTTCGTCACATTGACCCGTTCAGTTTCGTCCAATTCAAAGTAACGGATTTGCTCCAACTGCTCCTGTGGACGCCAAGTGAGCTTCTTCTTGGGTCCCTTTCTTCGATGCAACATTAGAACGCCCGGTGGACCATCAGGACCGCATCCAGGACCTGGTTTCTTCGGATCAGATTCCTCTTTCGAATCCCCACTCTTGGAGTCCTTATCTTCAGTGTCGCTGCCCAAGTCAAGGGAGCCGGACTTTTGCTCCTTGAGCACCTTCTGCTCTATATCTTCCTTTACTTTCTTCAGAGGAATATCATCATCATCCTCTCCGGCGTTTTCCTTGTCCGTGCCGTCATCTTTGTTATTTTCCTTCGAACTATTTGCGGATTTCTCATCCGATGTTTTGTCCTCCTCTTTGCTCTCATCCAAGGTATCCTGGTAGAACTTTAGCGGAGCGACCTTGGGAGCATCTGGACTGGTCGGCGGTGATGGACCTTCTTTCGGTGCTACAGGTCGTTTCCGCTTTACCGTCTTCTTGGGTCCTGTTGCCGCCGACAGTGCATCGGAGAATATATTGGTCTCAACGAGAGTTTGAACTGTAAATAGAGATAGAAACGATCATTAGCTAGTAATTAACGGGAGAAAAAAAAGTGATAGTGATGCGGCGCCAGAAACTGTTGTTGGTTTTGCTTTGAAACTTGAATAGCTCGATCGACTGAAAATAATTAACAAATGGAAAATACACACACAAACTTCATCAGTCATCAATACAAATCATATTAGGGGAATTAAAATCCTGTAGATATTAGTAGATTATTTGAGCATACTATTAACATATTATCGTAATGTCTTAAGAAAAGTAAACATAATCGCTGATCGCTAAACTTTGAGTTTTCTTCAAAAGGATAAACCATTGCTAATTTCATGTTAAAATTGGAGTTCGAGGGAGTTTTTGGGTATATTAATTGGGGTTTCAAATTCAACTCCAGAAGGATCGGGTTCCCGGGGATTCAATTTGACTTCTCGGTCCTGATCTTTAACCATCTGACGCGGTTTTTGACAAACACCTGTATACTGAAGCGAAACGACCGTCTGTTGCCATGTCCTTGATAATGCTTCTTTGAACTTTGAAAATGTGCGATCGCCACCCGACGTAGCAGGGTAAAACGGAAAAGGTGCAGATTTAGGGGTGTGAACTGGTTACACGAAAGCATTTCATTTTAAAATATAAACGTGTTAGGATGACGCATGATCAAAAGATCGCAGTTTGGGGTGAAAATAAGGATACATACATTGTTATAAACGTAAAATTATAATATATAAGGAGCAATAAAACACGCATCTACCCTTTGAGCCTGGTTGCAGAATATTATTTGATAGTTTATTCCCATTATGATGAATTACTGAATAAAATAATTTCTTTCAGTCAGAATCGTCTGGAGTACGCGCAGTCTATTTGTTAGAGAAATTAGTGCATTGCACTAGTATGTTAAAAACTATCTGTAATATATGGGAATCATGTGTATAATTCACATCATTCGAAGACAATGTTCGGATTTGCAATTCGAACGATTACACTTGAAGTGAATTATTAGCACTTCGAATACATGTATAAACTAAATATACTATACGTAACATGAGGGTGGCGCCGCTGTTATGCATATATATTAAGTTCAAGTCTACGAACTTTAAAAACACACAATTCATTGTGTTCGTTGTTGTTGCACAGCTGATACATTTTGAAGATCATACTAAGGAATGTCTAGTGGAGGTGTCAGTAGTGGCAACGGACAATACTCTGTTGTTGTTGGGAGGGGCCTCTGATGATGCATCAGAGGAATGAAATTTATTTATACGATAATCATGGATGAGTCATGATCATATTTTTATATAGGTCGATCCGTTGCTGTATGAATATCCTTTGTCTGTATGTAATGACACTTGCATAAGGTCCCATGAGTGGTCCAATAAGAAAATTTAAAATGTTTGCGCCATAAACGAATTGAACGCAAAACGAATTCTCTATTTCAATATTATTCTGCTACCAAACTTCAAGGACCATCAGCTCAAAACATTTTATTCTTGTTTCCAATAGAAAAAAATTCTTTATTTTTTCCATTCTTGTTTTCTTATGTAATTGTACTTTTTTCTTAAATAGCGCTTAAAACTAGGAAAGAAAAATATGCACTGTTATATATATATATTTAAAATATATATGTATGTCAAATTTTGTTTTATGGTTATACACCACATTTCAAAGTAATGAACACCAATAAAACGCGATCAATTGTAAAAGATTTGCTTATAGGAATAAAATTTTCAAAAATACTTAACATGAGGCATACATCACCGTCTGAGAGCACACTTTGAGTGAGCGAGCAAGCGATTGAAAGAGGCTCTGAGAGCTTATATCCTTTCTTATATCCTTTTAGCACTTATTAACAATGTTAAATTGAAGGAATTCAATAATTAATCGTACGCCAAAGAAACATCACAAGATATAAACTCTGTAGAAACCTCTGGCAGCAGTTTCAGCTTGCATTCATTCAGGCAAGGCGGAACGATGAAGATACGGATGAACCTCCAAGAGAACCGACATCTCATAAACTGCTACCGTTTTGTTGATGATCATTAGCGGGAAGTTTTTGAAGACGCATTGCTCGCTATGGTGCATGACACATCCTGTCCAATAACTGCAAAGGTCATCAGATCATGCTAACCGTTCGTTTTGGGATTGTTTTCCAATTGGAAAATAAGTATTAGCACTTTTGTTGACGAAGGAGGGTAAACATTTTTCATAATATATCTATTATAACGCCACTTGAATGTACCGTGAATAATAAGCCTTAGTAACACTGCCACAATCATACTAGTTTGAAAAATCCCTATTTTGAGCTGCAATCGATCAGAAGTGTCAAGGTCATGTTCAATTGAACAGAATACAACACACATGCAAGGTGATTTCTACTTGAAAATAAGTCACATAACTCAAAAATCGTTTTTTTTTTTCGAAAATCAAATACCTTCAATTTAGAATAGTCAGGCTTTTGCGTACTGCTTGTATTGTACAAGTTTAAATATAAGAATTTACGCAAAGCATAGATAAAAAATGTCCTATCTCGAATTAAATGATACTTCTTCAATCTCATCTACCACTATTTCTAAAACTAATATCTTGAACCTCTAATTTTATCAAAATTGTAATCATATCTACTTGGTTCCCAAAATTCTTATTCGACCCTTGTTTCAATGGGAAAGAAGTTAAATACAATAGGTGGCAGTGTTTCCAAGACACTCGATTATCTAATTTTTTGTTTGGTGTTTTTTTTTTTTATCACAATTAAGTTTAACCGCAATCCGCCTGAAAATCCATTATTGTCGCCGTGATATGTATAAAAAAAATATATAATATATAACTGGAAAAAAACTTTGTGGAGCATTTCATAAAATTTGTTTCAAAGTCAAAGCAAAAACCAGCAACAATTTTTCTGGAAATATAGGAAAAGAAAGAGATACCATTAGTAAAGTATTCAACAATGCGGTACTTACTTTTCTTCGGAGCAATAAGTTTTATTGCACCGGGTTTCTCAGTTCCAACGTTGCTCACGTTGTTAATGTCAATCTTTGCCTTTTTCTCAGTGGGCGAGTCTCGATTAGGAGGCGGTGAAGTGCGCTTTATAGAAGATGGTAGACTTGACGGTATTGATGTACCTGGAGAAGAGGCAGATGTAGGTTTCTTCAAGCCCTTGCGTGAGGGGGGTGGAGGGGCCTCTTCAGTAAGACCATGTGATCTAAATTGAGATTTATAAGTTTTTACAGTTTTCGCCTTTTCACTGTCTCGGCGGATCTCAATGGACATAGATGCCTTCTTCGAGGGAATGGTAATGGAAGTTGGTTTATTACTACTATTGCTGTCCTCGGAATCAGCCTCTTTTGGTTTTTTAGGTATTTTACCAAGTTTGTCAAGTGATGGTTGTTGTTTCGTCATGCTTGCTAGGGTTTCCTTATCCTTCTCAGCTTGAATTGTTTCTTTGTCTTTCTTACTCGATGAGCTAGACTTTTCCTTATCGCGATGGCGATCTTTACTATTCGAAGAAGAAGACTTCGATGATGATGAAGATCTATGTTTGCTAGAGCTACTGCTGCTACGGTCCTTGTCTTTGCTGGAACGATCTTTATCCTTGTCACTGTTACTACGATGTTTGTCACTAGAGCTGCGATGAGAAGATGATGAACTGGATTTTGATTTGCTCGATGACGATGATGAACTCTTCGATGAAGATTTATGACTGGATGATGATCTATGACTTGAGGATGACGATAATCTGCGTTCTTTTTCGTCCTTTCTCTCTTTATCTTTTTCTTTGCCTTCCTTTGAATCCCTAGAACTCTTGCGTTCTAATTTCTTATCGGTTTTATCTTTTGACTCATCGTTCTTGAGTTCACTAGAGGCACCATCTAACTCGGATTTTCCACCCGCTTGAGCATCAGAAACTGCCTCTTCTTCTCCACTTTCGTTGCATTTTGCCGATTTTTCTCCAGTGCCTTCGTCTTCAGCACCTTTAGTTTTTGATCCGTCATTTACTGTATCAGTCAATTCCTCGTCATCATCTTCCTCTTCTGCATCAACACTCTCGGCTTCTTCATCTACTTCATCTGATTTAGCTGTCCTATACTCCGAGTCTGTTTGTTTTGAACCAGAGTCAACTTTGGTCAGAACCTGTTGACCATCTTTAACTATAATTTTATATACGAGTCCAGCTTCACTAGCCTTTTTTTGCGCTATTGTTGGACCATAACTTGGTACAGGGGGAACATCAGTTGGAACATCTGCCAATGGATCTTGTTCTGTTTCATACTGTTGGGAGTTTTCAGTTCCGGTAGATCCTTTCGATCCAAGAGTTGGTGTTCTCTTTGTTGCATTGTTTGGTTTCATTGCCGTCGATACAATAGCAGCAGTTCCAGGTGAAGGATTTTGAATTGTAGTTGCTTGTGGCGGCATGGCTGATGTATTATTAGCTAATGAAGATGCACCAACTAAACTGGAATCTGCTGTTACCACTTTTAGCCACTGCTCGACTAAACGTTTAGCCAAAATTCGTACTCCTGAAAAGAAATATATAGTATATTTAGTAATAGTTTAAAAATTTAATAACTGACGAAGATGAGATACATTTTTTTTAACAATAGTAAAATTTTAATGTTCTATAACTGCATTGAATAACTACGCGATGTAAATGTGCTTATATAGGGGATACACTATAGTTTATAGAATGCTTCATGCATCATCTAATTATTAATTTCACCACGTGGTGTAATTCTCCCATACTAGTTACTATTAAATGTGATGTAATCGGAAATAAGAGCTCATGGTTAAGTTTTTCCATAATACGCAATAGATTAAGAATTAAGTTAATTATGTATCGTATTATTATGCCGAAGGTACAGTTGCTTACAGAGTATTTATATTTTTCCAAAAACAAAACCAGATGAATCATTTATAATTTCCAAGAACCGTAATCGAATAAGCGTTTTTAAACCCAGTAAAATCATATACAATTAAACGCACGTCTGCAGAAAGCACAACATTTCAAACCGAAAGTCGTGAATGTACTGAAGACATTTTCTCAATTTCATAGACCACATGCGTAGTTTGTGTGTGTTTGTTTTTAAGCACACATGACGACTACACCAGTGCAATTTATTTTCGAGCATGTATCGTTTCTATGTACGGTCTGGTTTACTATGAAAACTGATTGAAGCAGATAGTCAAAGGAACACCCGACAGGTATATGAATATATGGACAAAAATAATTGGATATTCAAAAAATAGCTCACAAAAGGTAGTTATTCTACCTGAATGACCTTCTGTGCATTTAAATTCCTACTACGGTACTACGGTAGTTAAACCAAAAACCTACCTTCAATGCCTCCGTCCTTGCATAGTCCACGAACTAGTTTTGGGGCAGAATTGCTTTTTAGACGATCTACATCAACTGGACAGAGCAATAATAGCTCCAGTATTTCTTGAACCAAAGGCCAATTCATTGCGCGAATGGCATCATTAAGCCACATGTGAACCAAGGTCCATCCGCCAGCGCCCATGAATTCACCGAGTAGTTCAGTTTTTGTACATTTCAAAATTTGTACGTAAATGCATTTTGACACAAGTTTCTTCGAATATTTAGTCATAAGGCTGTAAGGAAAAAAAAAGTAATTCAGTTAATTACGACTTAAACTAGGTAGAATAATTCATATTCATTCGTATACCCCTAGTAGGTATATACAAAAACAAATTAGTTTTTATAATTACAGCCCTGTAGTAAATGTAATAGATTAATAAGTTAGTAATATTGTACATACCCAGCAATTCGCTTCACTTCACTTTCACTCAATATGCCACCATTGTCGTCGAGTAGCACTTTAAGGCATTTCAACAATTGTAGGGGAACTATGCGCGGCTAAAATTGAAAAAAAAAAAAAAAAAACGTGTTTTTGAAATTTCTAAAAACTAATTTTATTTATTTCAATTAGTATATTTTTACTGATAACACTCACCATTTTCATTTGGTTGCACAGACCGCCAGTTTCCTGTATATTATATTGTAATAGATTCAATGTGTTGGATCTTCTCTATCATTAGAATAGCACGTCACTACAATGCTTTTGTTGTCTCTTTCATTCGAATCGTTCTTTCTTGATGTTACGTAACTCTATTGCATCATTTTTCACACATAAATACAAAATCTAAATAAGAAAATATGTTGACCGAATTAGAAACAATCGCGATACACAATTAAAATGGGGTAATATCTGTGACCTTCAACCCAAACAAAGAAAAGACTGTGGGGTCGCAGAAATCCCATCCGCTTGCAATTCTAAAGTTTTGCAATGTTTATTACCCAAATTAATTAAAATGTATGAAAAGAATCTGAATGAATAATTAATTATTTGTCTGCGTTCGAGCTGAAAATTTCACAAAAGAAATAATTAACGTCTCTCGTCCTTTCTACTGCAATGAATTCATAAAACTGAGAGAAAACTTATTTGCTCGTTGCCAACGCACTTAAATTTTGTAACAGATTGTAAATGATGCACAGGGTGCTCAACGGTTTAATAAAGCCTGACAGCTCTCACGCTACAATTTCCGTAGCACAACAAATACAAAACAAAGCGGCACTATTCGAGATTATGAATTGTGTATTATAAGCATCCATTCTTTTTTTGTAAAAATTGTATAGTTAATACATATGCGTACAATGAATGCACTTCGAAAAAAATATAAAGTCCAATACTCTGTCCGGTAAAATGCGGTACACCATCAACCGAGAATCCTCGGTGTTTACAAACGCCAACCGGTATCTCAATACACTTCGAGGGTTGACTGTGTCATGAACTGGGTTCGAGTCCCTGCTATTATTAGTTAGATAATGATTATCGCTTACGATGGATACTGAAATAAAATCTATTACATTTTAAGGCAAATTATTGACGCCCCGAAGCCATTTTGTTTTTCATCTATAATTTTCTTAATCACCAAAGGAAAATCGATAATTCTTCATACCAAGTTAATATTTGAGACCACGAAATAGTTTATTGCAAAAGATACTCCACGAAATTGCAATTACTCGTCAGCTTCTTTTGTTAACGGGATATCCGAGATATTCGTTGTTGCAATGCAAGATTTCACTTTGAAACGTCGCAATAAATATTTTTTCATTGAGAAAAAAAAAGCATTCGCTCTCTCTCTTAAACGTATCTTTTACCCTATTCTGTTTTTTTTCACAATAAAATCGCTTAAAACTAATATAGATTAGAATTGCAGTGAATCTTTATATTTGTCAATGATACATCTGCAGACGTACAGTTTTTCTTTGTTTAAATTTTTCCGACTGATTGCAAATCCGCAGAGAAAGCCTCTAAAATCCACGTCCAACTCACCCGTAAGTACGAAATTTTCTAAATCACTTTCACAGTGTGACCGTTCTCAGACATGGTTTCCTACCAAAACAGGGTTGCATATTCACGTACAGTATACTACTATTTTCATTATGCCATCAATTTGGAACAACCAGTGCTGCTGCGAGCTATTTTTATAGGGTAAAATTAAAACAAAAAATGATCCATTTAGACAAAGCTATATTGTTGGTTGTTTTATATAGAGAATAGAAGAATTTTGTTTCATAGATATACGAAGGAGGATTTTTTATTCACCTTTTTGCGACCTTCTCTATTTATAGGTTATTTCTGATATTTTTGTTATCTGTGTCTCCTTCTCGACACATACTTAGAAAAATGTATTATTTATTAAACTAATGAAACAAAAGATGAAATTTCGGCAATTGCACTCAATCGCTATGAACGCTATTTAAGCTACAGATTTCCGTTGTTGAATAATGTTAATCTTAATCGCATAATGTCTTCTCTATATTTCCTCTAAGTATAGATTGGAAATGTTGGTTTGGGGACATAATTGCTTATGCGGCGCATGATGCCAATAAAATATTATACTGCCTAAATTAAAAGCTATACTCTTTTCCGCTAGTGGCGAAAAGATAATTACTTTTCGTTTACATTTCTATATATTCTAATATATATATATAGGTAATATTCACACCGCATCGTTGCCTTCATATTAATATAACTGGAAACGTTTGTATGCATTTCCCTGGAGGATCAGGCAGTGAATTAGAATATTCCATTTAAAGTAATATATGACTTCCTTTTGAGCACATTAAAGGTTTTCATATTCCTGTGCTAAATAAAAAAGACACGTTTAGTTTTCAAATATTTACTATATTATAATTATAATTCATTGTGGACATACTCATTTTTACGATTTGAATAATCCTCTCAGTTAAGTGATCAATTATTATCATTATAACATAATATGATCAATGTATTGTTATTAAAAAAAAAAATGTTTAACATTACAAACAAATTTTAGAAAAATATGTATGTATATATCAACAGTTTTGTGGCAGAGTACATATATTAAGTATACAAAATATAAGCAAATGGTATAAAATATATGTGTAAAAACAACCTTACATATGAATAAAAAAGAAAAGAAATCTATTTATAACTGCGTCTTGGGCATTGTAGAGATGACGGGAGTTAATAGTTATAACTTAATCTGAACTAATAACTACTGAGGGTACTTAAACATTGGGATTGGCTTTAAATATTTGTTTTTTTAAGAAACGATAATGCAAAAATTTAACATGAACCAGAGTTTAATATACGCATAATAATTATATACGCCAGAAATACATTTTAAGTTAGTATGTGACTGCTTGTTCAATTCAGAGAACGATTGTTATGTATATGAATTTTGGAAGACAATATTTTCAAAACATGAATGCAAACGAAATACGCTATAATGTTGGAATGGCCTAAAGGTAATACATCAATAGTAGATAAGGGGAAACTATTAAAGGCAGTCAAAATTGAGTATTTAATGTTGCAAAATATCTCCATACATAATACTTGAGTTATTGAATTATTTAATATATATTTTGCAAAATGTTTTTAAATATTTGTTATTAGTGTATAATATATAATCCAATGCGACGAAAATTAAACTAGTTGACTATTCCTCCGTTTGTTCATTGTTAGTTTCGTTTTTATTATGATTTGTAGTTCTTGTCTTTGTGGACGATATTTCAGTCTCGTTTTCATTTAAATTGGCACATTGCTCTATGGGAGCAGGATCTACTACAGCTGCAGTAATATCCATTTCATTAGAACCACCAATCGCACCAACTTCAATGTCCACTTTCTCGGGTATATCCATTAGAGCTGCAACCGCTGCCGTACACTCTGAAGAATCAAGTGTATCTGCCTTTGTGAACTTAGGTTTAAACGAATTGTTGTCCGTATTGAGTTCATAATTTTTAAAGGGATCTGCATATTTCATTTGCTTTGTGCCACCATTTCCGATATTTGAGGTTCGTGCGCGACGATGTTCATTACTTAAGTTCGGACTCTCTGAACGCGCCCGTTGTAAAATTGGTCTTTGTTGGTGCTGCGCCTGAAGAGACTGGTCACAATCTCGAGATCTTCCAAATTCGAAGCCATTATTCCAATGAACGTGAACATTTTCATAGGATGGGTCTTCTTGGCGATGTTGACGGTTTGGGTTCAATTCAGATTCGCGAAGTCGATTAAGCGTACTTCGTAGTGGTCGTCCACTTGCATCACGTCTTATAACAGGAGCAGAACAAGGTCCATGCATTTCTGCTCTCCCATTGAACCGAACAATGTCGTGGGGTAATGTACCTAAACGTGGGCTAGTATAAGGATTTACCCGGCCGGTTGCGTTTAAGGGACCGGGATCACATGCAACACAGTCGCGAGAGAACATAAAGTTGAAGTCAATAACCTTTAAGAAAAATTCGAATTTATGTATTCATGAGTTATTGAACATAACATGGCAAATACCTTGCAATCTGGCCCTTGTCCAATCCATAGTGGTAACCATTTATTGACCAACAACCACTGTAGACTAGACTTTGATATGCGATTCAGAGTGCTATTTGAGTGCTCTGCAGAAGTACCGATGCTCCTTTGTGTATTGGTAGTTGTAGTTTTCTTTGTTAGTGCATGTTTTATAGTTGACGTTTTCTCAGTTACGGAACTTTGTGTGTTCGTTTTATTAGAATTAGATGTGTTGGTTTTTGTTTTTGGTATAGCTCCAGTTTGCCTGTTCACTAAATTTGTCGATGACGGTAGGTCTGCAGCTGAATTAGCAGGGGTTGCAGTAGTTGTAGGTCCAGCTGAGGTAGAACGGGCTTCACGTTCCTTCGAAGAGTTCGGCGAAGCTTAAAATAAAGTATTTTAAATATAATAAAATAAATATCTTTTATATTTCTATTCTTTTTTAAATACCATTCGTCGTTGTTGCTCCACCAGATGTTGCTCGATATATGTTGTTCATACTTTGCGAGTTCTCGCCTTGTAAGCAGCTGAAAAACGATGAAGCGCTATTTTTCACATTGTTGGGATCCTTAACATTTACCGCAGTGCCCCCAGGAGCCGTCCCTCCACAACTACTTGTGCCATTCGTAGCACTGGACGATGTGGTTCCCGCATTTAGGCGTATATGACCAACTGTACCGAAATGTGAATGACCCAAAACCGCGTAATGACCACCTAAATTATAATGATCGATATTGCCACACGAGGAGCTCAGATGTCGCTCAATCCGCCCAATGCCATGACCAATAACATTTAAACGGCCGTAAACACGCCCGCCTGAGCCAGTGTTACGGTAGATAGGCTCATCTCGTATTTGTTCATAAATGTTTTCGTAGCGCATTGGATGATTGTAGTTCATATTGTAGTATTGATGAGATTCAGTATCGTCGAAACTGCGCTGTCGTTGACAGCTACCATAGAGCAAGTGCCCTGCAGTAGTGGCACAACGCGATGTATTTAAGCGATTTCCTTGAAAGAGTAATTATATGTATGAATTCGAGTAGTTTTTAGACTGTATAGAACTCACCAGCACTAAGATCTAATTGCAAATTTCTCCGGAAACCAAGACCAGAACGTACGGATCTTGGTACATCATATGCCGGTGAATTTGAGTTAGTCCGATCATAAAGGTCATTTCTGTAGCCAACGCTAAAATTATTAGCTCCGTTTCCAGAAGAGAGGACAAATTTTCGTTTTTGACTATTATTCAGATTTGGGGAAAAAGAAGCGTTTATATTTTGATTTTGATTTCCATCTACTTGCGCATGTTGATCGTTATTAGTATTATTGTTGTTGTTATTTTGTAATACAGCATCCGCAGGGCCAACAGCAGCATTTGGAGCCACAGCAGCAGCTCCATTTAGGCCAGCAACATTAGCATTAACAGCTCCGCTTACAGCAGCAGCTGCAGCAGCGGCGTATTGTTCAATGGATTCGTAGATGTTTTCGTAGTATGGATGATATGGTTGTTGTATTTGATTGTTGTTATTACTGTTGTTGTTATTGTTGATACCCTCATTTAAATTATTACGCGAATAACCAATAGCACCTTCGACAGTGCCTTCGGCCTGACTATTTTCATCATCTACGACTCCACCACCCATTCCTGTTGCTTGGCTAAACGAAAATAATTATATAGATTTTTTCCTTATAATTTACGCTGTGCAACCAACCGAGCTATTGCGCCCTGCTCTCCCATTCACATGGGCTTATCTATCATACAAACACCGGCATAACTACGTCCTATAGTCATGGAAGCAGGCAAAATGCGCCAAGTATCTGTATCTGGGCAATACACCTAGAACAGGAAAATCGAATGAAATATTTTTCGACGTATACACTATCGAAATGGGATGTACAAACCTCAACAGATGCTAAATTCGAATTACCATCGTCTCCTCCAACTACATAGAGTACACCTTCATGTGCCACAACGCCTGCGTTGCGTCGACAAAATGCCATATCAGCCACTGAGTGCCACAAATTTGTTTCTGGATCGTAGGCTTCTACAGATTTTCGCACCATAGGACCGTCATGTCCTCCCACAGCATAAAGTATGTTATTCAAAACTCCAACACCAGCACCACTACGCCTGGCTGACATATCGGCTACTGCACTCCAAGTGTCAGTTTCTGGATTATACCGTTCAACAGAGGAAAGGCATTGTCGTGAAAACCCGTCATAGCCCCCCACCGCGTATAATAGACCATTTACAACTCCGACACCGACTGAACTACGCCTTGTAGACATAGAAGCAATGAAACGCCACACTTCAGACTTTGGATCAAACACTTCCGCACTACATAAACCCGTGGTTCCATCGAATCCACCAACGGCATAAATGCAACCATTAAGAACAGCTACACCGAGCGTTGATCTTCGAGCTTCCATGCTATTACAAGTAGACCACAGATCAGTGGCCGGATCATAAACATCTACTGTGCGCACGCGCAATGAACCATTAAATCCACCCACCGCATATACTTTATCTCCAAGAACTGAGAGTCCAGCGCTACAATAAAAAAATTAAGAACCTTTCAGATTATATTAAATGAAAGAAACATACCGACAACGGCGATTTGGCATTTCAGCAGCCTGGTACCATTTTTCTTCTCTTAGATCATAGCATTCTACGGAACGTATCGCCTTGGGTGCTTGGCCACCAATAACTAAAAGTATTTTGGGCAAACTCACAGGCTTTCTTGGTATGGTTCGAGCGCTTTTCGTATCGTTGGGCAACAAGTGATAAGTCAAAGCTTCAATTATTAAATTTTTGCATATAATATTTCCTTCAAGTAAAGGTTCTTTATCCACGCGCTGAGCTATGTACTCTTTGGATAGAAAGGGCAACCGAACATGTTCCATAAGATCTGCAGTGTACTGTTCCCGCATTGTTGGATCGTAACGTATCCAAGAAATAACGCATTCATATACCTTCTCCTCGCTTGATACACAAATGCGATCATTGCTTATGAGATTAATTACTTGTTCGTGAGTTAAGTTTAGAAACTCGTCAAATTGCATGACTTCGCTAAAGGAATATATGATTTATAACTAATAATAGTGGGTCAAATTCATAATACTAACATAAAATGTTGTTCAATATATGTTTCTGCATAGTTTAACAAGTCCACACAACCATGCATATCGGCAAAATCACGAATACCTAGACAATTACTAGCGTCCAACTGAGTTTGCAAATAGTCACAACATGCCTCACGAACATCTATCAGTTGCAGTAGATTTGCTGCTGTTAGCAAAACTTGAACATTGTCTTCGTTTACCTCTACCGTCGAGGTGTAAACGTATTCAATTAGTAGCTCCAGGGCCCGATGATCGACCCCTTGTAGTGTAATGCGTCCTTGCCGTGACTCTTCAAAGCCTGTAAACATGGCATAAAAGTAGGGACTACAGGAAGCAAGCACCATTTTATGTGCCGGAATCTCAATATCTTCAGCAACTAAAGTGACGTCGCAGAGTAAATTTTGTCTACGGAGAGATATTTGTAATCGTGGTCACTTCTTTAGAACAAGATACAATAAAAAATGTATTATTAAATAAATCAAAATCTAGAGTTCAAGAGAGTTCAAATCAAGAGACACAATATCAAATTCATTTTGTATACTCGCGATAAACATAGTTCAAGGTATTGTGAAATCTATTATTATTATAAATGCGCAATGAATCGACGATACGTTAAATAACAAAATCAATAGCTATTTAATTATATATTGAAGGAGATAATATACAAAATATGGAGTCGAACTGTGAAGGGTATTTTAGGAATTAGTTATGATTCACTCACTTTCTCATTTCATTCATAGACTCAAAGGAGCGAGTTGTATGCAATTCATTGTGGTATGATCCGATTGTGCGGTCTTTGCCATTCGGACGTTGAATATGTTTTTGGGAGCTCTCATCCAAAGAATTCTGGCTGGCGTATCGGAGCAAACAGCTACTATTGAAATATTTTGTTATTAAGACATTTCACTAAAAACAATATACCAACCGACCTTCCTCTTTCCATACTGCCCTCTGCCGCCGAATTATGACCACCACCTGCTCCGCCTCCTCCTCCCACACCAGCAGCACCACCAGCTGGATTATTGTTGCCCAGATTGCTCATGATGCCAAGCGTGTATTTGGTCAGCAGAGCGCTCAATGATATCATGCACCAGGCAAGCAACCGCTGCTTGAGCTGGTTGCTAAATATGAACGCAGCTGATGTGGTTGCTGAAGCTTCGTAAGAGGAATGTACTTCAAGTTTTTAACTAATATATTAATTAACAATGTTTTTTTATGTTTTTTGTAATTTTGTGAATGTCTTTAAAAATTGTTTATTCACACACATATTTCACTAGATGCAATTAGTCTGCCCTATACTACATACTTTTTTAAACTTCGACGGGAGTATGTTCCCGAATGTCTTTGATACAGACAACAAAAATTAAAACTAGTTTTCTGTCCTTCACATTGAGTTCTTTATTGAATTATTATGTAATCAAAACACAGAGTTCTCTTTTGCAACGTTCCATAATGATTTTCAAAATTAATATCTATAAAATATCAATATTTTGCACTACAAACGATGGTTTTCAACGAAAAGTAAAATTTTTATCAATATACGCCATATGTATGTAGAAATTCTTATTTCGGAACTGCGTCAAAATAACAACGATTTCAAATGTATGTATGTAGCTTTCAGTTTTGAGACCGATAGAGGCTGAGTCATAATACAAAAGTCAAGAATAAAAAAAAATTATATATATATACATATTTTTTTTTTATGTAGATATTTGTAGATATAATCGCGCCAACTCTTTGACAAATTCGTTATTTAAAGAAAATTCTATATTTCGTTAAAATATGAAATGTTAATGTTGTGAGAAACTATTGTGAATAGCTGAAGTGAAAACAGCTGTTTTGGCAAATATAAACAAAGTAGGAGTGTTCTTTTGAAGATGCTGGAACCAGTAATTAATCCAGCGCCCACACTTCACCAGCCTTTACACTCCAAAGTGTCCAACTACCTCAATGACCAACGAAGAAGTGGACAATTTTGCGACTTAAAGATTGAATTGGAAAATGGTGAACATTTTGCATGGGCACATTTTTGCGTTGTAGGAGCCCAAAGCGAGTTCATTGGTGGTTCACATTTTCTTCAAAAATCTCTTCAGTTCTCCATACACAACCCATTAATAGTCACAATTAAGAACTTCAGCTGTGTTCAGTGTTTGGATACAATCATCGACTTCTTCTATGAGGATGTAGTGTCCGTAGCAAAGGAACACGAAGAGCACTTCAAGAATTTGGCCAAATTACTTTCGGTAACGGAGTTGGTTAAACTCTTCGCATTGTCGGACGATCCAACTGAAGTTCTTAGTTGCAAAATTAATGAAGGAGGTACTACAAATTCCAGCATTGATAATATTACTAACAAGAATGATATAAACGTGGCAATAGAAAATGTATTCGAGCAAAGGAAATATTTCAAGGTAGAATTACTTTTTAGTATTGATTTGAAAGTTTAAACACATTTAAATTACAGGTTCATAACCCACGTGCTACTAATAGTTCCAGTAAATATAATTACTGCATTGGATGTGATTTCAAGTGTTATCGCGTGCAAGATATGATAGCTCATATGTGCACCTGCGAACAATCACATCTCACATGTTCCCTCTGCGAAGTCGGTTTTTTGTCATGGCGTCACTACGACACACATCTAAAAAACCATTCTAGCGATCTAAAAAAGCCTTTCTTCTGCTTTGAATGTGATGCCAGATTTATGACTCGTGCCGCTCTAATGGTTCACCACCCAAAGCATTCTGTTGAAACTCCATATATTTGTCCACATTGTTCCAAGGGTTTTAAATGGAAACAGGGTCTTACGAACCATCTCTTAATACACAACAGCGAGAAACAAATGCTTTGCGATGTTTGTGGCTATAGCACTACCCATATGAAAGCTCTTAAATCCCATAAACTACGCCACACGGGAGAACTTTTCAAATGTACTTTTGCTGGTTGTTCGCATACATCAAATAGGAAAGAAAACCTTAAAATTCACATAGATACACATAAGCAGGAACGACCTTTTGTCTGTGAAGTCTGTGGCTATAAATTTAGTCAAAGTAAGAACTTGAAAAGGCATGCCCTGAAGCACTCAGCGGAGGACATAAATAAGCATAAATGTCAGTTATGCACCTTCAGTAGCCATCGGTCCGATAAACTGAAAGAGCACATGCAACGTGTTCATACGGAGAAAGCAGTGCAGCTGGAGTTACCAGAAATTGTAGAAAATTCATTTGAGACCAGAGAAGACTTTGATTTACCACCACTATCACTACCAGAAGAAGAAGCCGGTTCAAAGAAACCGACAAAACGGAAAAAACGATATGCAGAAAAGAAGAAACGTGTTATCGTTAAGCGTTTAAGACCATTGAAACAGAAGCCAGTTGTCGTTTCACCAGAAGAAATCAGATTAAATCATTCAGATTAAATCAGATTAAAAATTATACATTTTGTGTTTTTTATTTAACTATATTTCCGATATGATTTATTATTACTAAAAATAGTTTCTTATAACTGAAAACATATATTTCACGGAAGAACAAAATTTATTCAATGACTAAGAAATTCTGGAAATCAAATAAGTACGTCATTTAGCTACACTTTTCACCAGCGCTAAGTTAGCAACGTTGCTGGCTGTCAAAAATTTTGACAGCTGCACGGAAGGGAAATATCACAGGGCAACTCAGAAATATAAAAAGACAAAACGGTGGATCTTCGAAAATAGGAACCACAAACGATACAGGGTCCATTTCGGTATCCAAAAATAAGTAAAAATATTCCCCATCGAAATAAATGAGTGTCATACCCGTTGAAAACGCAGGAAAACTGTAGTAGGCCAGCAACGATTTTCACGAAAACCCAAAAATGTAGTAAAAATCGAATAAAACGTAAACCCAGCAGAGATACAGGGTCCATTTCCATTTTGGGAATATTCTTACCTATTTTTGGACACTTTTGGAAATGGACACTGTATCTCTTGTAGTTCTTATTTTTCAAAGTCCCTCCAAGCAATGTTTTTATAGTTTTTAAATTTCCCCTCCGTGCAACTATCAACATTTTTGACAGCCAGCAACGTTGCTATCTTAACGCTCGTTCAGTACTGCAGTGCTCTTCAACCGGTAATGTGATGCCATATTGTACAACACGGTCCAGCATTTACCAGTTTTTATAAATCAATCAGTAACATTCACAATTTGTTTGCAATTCACTGCTTACAATTTTTGACGTAACAAATGGTATAATAACAACACACAATACATACCTGGTGAAATGTATGTGTTTCATATAAATAACAATAGTAAAATACACAGTAATAAAGGAAAAACACGTCATGTTTTCTTAATTTGCTTTTGTCTGCAATTTCGTATTAGGCAACCAATCAACGACCTCCAAATATGGAGAAATGAGGAATAAGAACAAAAACAAGTGTATACTGGTAGACAACAGTGTTGCTTGAAATGATAGTAAAAGGGAAATTTTCAGGTTTGAAAATCATTTTTTTTCATATAAATTTACTTGGCTCCTATTTTTTGATGAATAAGTTTGATTGAAGTGGAAGGTTATTTATTTATCACGCAATTACAATTATTGAAAGTCTGGGAGTCAATGTCATAGGGAAGAAAGAATTTATAATGATATAAAATCAATGATTCTGACATCACTGTCAGAGATGAAGACAAGTGGTACTGTCATTTTATCTGCCTGCCAGCAAAAACAGACGAACGAAGGTATTTGAAGAAAAACGACGGGAACGTAACTCGAGCTCAAAATTTACACGATTAAGTAATATTTCTAGTTTTGAGAGGTCTCTGTGGATAATTGTGAAAATTTCAAAGCTTTAATTTATGCAAAGAGAACGCGAAGGTTGTCAAAATCCAGAAAAAGGGCCTCCGTATCGATGGTAATAGTTTTATAATCGTGAAGAAAATTCCATATACATAAGAAAACGTAACGAAGTAGTGGAGTCGAAGAAAACGGAAAAGAGAAATTTCAATATATCACACACACATTCAACACAGTACAAATCAGAAAAGGCAAACGAGAATATAGGAAATCAAAAACAGGGAAGGTCGAAAAAAAGGTAAATAAACCGGAAAACTACAATTTCTGTATTTCGGAAATCCCCGATTTTTATTCATCTCTGTTTACTTCTTCCAATTCCTCCTTCCTTTTTCATTATTCGAATTCTGTTTTCTTATTTCATTCGCTAAAAGGTAAGAGATATCAAAATAGGAGGAAGTCATTTCGAGAAACTCGCAAAGTGGTCGTATAAAATTGTCAAACGTTCGGAGCGAAGCTTTTGGTGATCGCAAACTAAATATAATAAAATTAATTATTCAATCGATTCCAACGTACTCGGTTCGTTGTTGAGAGAATTGCAGTGAGAAACGTCTGAGTAAACAAACCAGTTTATCGGGAGCAACAGCAACAGCAGCAGCAGTAGAGTTAACATGGATGAGACTGCAACGACCTCCTCGTCGTCCGCTGCCGCAGTGGCTGACTCTGCCAGCAGCGCTGCCAATTGCAAGTCCGGCGGCGCTACAGCATCGGAAACGACGAGTGTGAAGCTACTGATCAAAGCCTCGAACCAGCAGTTCGATGATCAAATCATAGAAAGTGACTTGCTGTGGACAGTGAAGCGCCTGAAGACCCAGCTCTCATTAGTCTACCCCAGCAAACCGGTGAGTAACCTCTGCAGGCACTTTAATTGCGTCTCAATTAAGTTCAGTTCTCATTTCTATTGCATAATTGTTATACACCCGATTTGTAGCCCCAATTTCGAGGCCTCGATAGTTGTGTGATCATAGAACAGTTTTCATTTCCATTTTACAGTTGTTTCGTTCTTATGCTTATCTTATCTGGACTTTCAATTGCTTGTGCTTCCAGAAAGCGACAAGTGTACTCTTCCCATTCGCGGACTCTTCGCAAATCTCTTCTTGCAGTCCTCACCTTTTGTCGTTGTGCCAATCTACTGCCAATAAATTGTTTCTTATTGTGGAAAGCTGAACACGTCGCTTTATCAGTGTCAAACGTTGTGCCTCTTAGTGGTGCTACAAGGTCGATTGATTGTCGTTTATAGCAGTGATTTTAATTAATATTGCCATCAAATGCAAACGAAAAATTCTAGCGCAGTCTAATATTTGCTTTAAATTAATTCAATTGCGTTGCCCTGTCTTGTACGAGCTTCATTAGTAATTTTAAAAAGCAGTCCGCAATTATTTAAATTTGATTCATTGTTGAAAATATAAATTCTCCTTTTATCCCCGACATTACTTCGAGGCGCAAACAGAACCTCTTTTATTTACCAGGCATCATCAATATTTATTGAACTGATCAGCTGTTCCCTACTCCCCCTCTCCCACAGAGAGATCCCAACATTTAGCACAGCTGCCAAGTTAACACTGATAGTCATACGAACACAATCAACTAAATGCCACTCGTTTTACGGTCAAAGCTCCCAGTTTAAGTGAAAAACCACCATCCTCCTGCGTTACCTTTCGAATTCAATAACGTCTGTACCATTGTTGTAAATTGTCATGTTTGGTTTCGTTGCAGCCGGTTGCTGATCAGAAGCTGATTTACTCAGGGCAGTTGTTGAACGACAGTCTGCTGCTGAAGGATGTTATACGGAGTTATAAGGACGTCTACACTCACAATCACATTTTCCACTTGGTCTGCGCGACAAAGAACATGCCGCCCGCGTCGAATCTATCCCAGAAACCAAAGGCAGCCGCTACTGCAATGACGCCGGGCGCTAACAGTGCTTCCTCGACTACCGCCAGTTCTACCCTACGATATCGCGCTGTAGCAGGTTTGGGGCAACAGTTGCCACAGACTACAGAGCAGCAAACGGCACAACCACAGCAGCAACAAAACCAAAACGCTCCTAACACTAACGTATTCAATTCGCAATTCATTCCCCAAATGATGACGCCCAACACCACTCAATGTCCTACCAATCCGCCATACATGATGCCATTCAGTTTCCCTGGACAATTCAACATGCAGTCGTTGGCCAATCAGCAGGCGGCAATGTATAACTGGATGCAGCAGGTGTACTCGCAGTACATGGATCAGTGTATACGATTGTGAGATAAAATCGTATTTGAAGTAAATTTCCAATTGGAACTATCATTATTTTCTTTTTCAGATCGAACTCTTCTGCTCCTGGCATGCCACAGATACCGACTAATGCAGACGTGTCGGCGACCAACATGCCTCTTCACTCGCAATTTCCAGCGAATCCCTTTCTGCAACAAATGCCTTTCATGTCGAACGCTATGCCGGCGACGAATTTCGCTACATTTGCTGGTGCAAGCAATGCGGCTCCGGCAACAGCCTTAAATGCCGGCATACCAAATCCTCCTGTGATACAATTTTCGAACCCATCTCCACACCAAACAGATGCTTCTGCAGCCCCAGCTTCATTGGCTCAGGGACAACCAGCTGCAGCTGAACAACCGCCTGTTGCGGGTGCCGCCGCTGCTGGTGACGACCAGCAAGTTGCGCAACAGCCTTTGCGTTTCCCCAACATTGCGCAGGATGAAGAGGATGCACATGACTGGTTGGAAAGTTTCTTCTCCATTACGCGTTTGGCAATCTTTTTAACGATTCTATTTTTCAACACCTCACCACTTCGATGCTTGATTGTGGTTATTATTGCTGGTGGAATTTACCTGTAAGTTTCGATATACCATAATTATCCCATTTCCCTGATTTACCCATTTCTAATTCTGCTTCAGATATCACATTGGTGTATTTCGTTCTCGTGGAGAACGCAACAATAACAATTTGAACCGTAACAACAACGCCGCCGACGCTCTGAATCAGATCCGACAAATAGTGCAGGAGGTGCAACAAGGTCAGGCGCAACCACAACCGCAACAACAGGAGCAACCTGAAAGAAACCCACCGAATGCAGAAGCGGCAGGCGAAGACGCATCGCCGAACGCAGACCAATCGACCAATACCAATGCTGCGCGTTCTTCCACGGAGTCTCCAGTGGCAAACGCTGCGGAAAACCATGTTGAGGATAATCAAACCACATCTGTGATTTCGTTCATACGCACCTTTGTCGTGTCCTTCTTCACATCTTTGTTGCCTGAGACGCCGGCGATCTAAGGAACATGGACAGTGAAAAATGGCGGTAGAGAATGATTTAAGTTTTCACGCAAAGGACGCGTTTTCTTCAAATTTGTTGTTGTTATTAATATTACTTAAACCATTACTAAGCATTACACGCCGCAGACTAGACGCGAACACATACATAGAGAAGCATAGTATATGCTGACTGCGATTACGGAAAGAATTGTGGTGATTGTAATTTTGAAATGTGATTGCGAATAACATTTGAAATGTACGTAGTCATCTATGTATTCACAAAATCATGAAGTTATACCAAATTCAATTGGGAATTATATTTGAAAATTGTTTCTCATGCGTGTACTGTATGAACTTTATTTATTGACATGAGTTTATTCCATATAGATATTTCTTAATTAGCTGCAAAGGTGTCGTCGCATCGCAGTCGGTCACAACTTTATTTTGCATCCTTTGGCATTACACAAGCTTTACATTTATTTTTAACTAAATGTAAGGAGTATTTTATTTACATAGATGTTTAGGTACAAAAGAAAAAGCATACTATATACATACATGAATAAAAATATATTGAAACAAATGACATGGTGTTTGCTTTCCGGATCTCTGGGGTGCATTTGGAGTGCGATTTGGAAGGTGGAAAAGAGCATCACCGAATAATTGTGAATTGCATGTAGCAGGGGCCCAGGGCACTCGTAGGGATTTGGAGGAAATGGTAGGAACCCAGAGTGGCTTGGAACAATTCTACCAGGCGCGAAGAGGCGGGAGGAAGAAGCTTTTAGACGGGACACAAACCGCATGCCAGACAGAAGGAATGCGGAACACTGTGGTGTGGGAGTGAGTGGCGACGTAGGTAGCTCTCTCGCTCTCTCTCTCTCTCTCTCTCTCTCTCTCTCCCTGCTTCGTGCTCAGTGTAAGTGACAGTCGAATAACCAGGGCCAACACTGTGGAGAAGATGGTAGCAACAGGCGCTCAGAAAATGCCGACAGGTGTGCAGTGGGACGTGTGAGAAAGGGTGAGCCAGAGCATGGCCGACTGAATATAATGCAGGCTGTTTCAGAGACACAAAAACCATTTAATTAAAAATTCCTCATTTCGATGACTACCACCAATAATCACCACGACGGTTGGGAAAAGCATACTAATAAAAATGCATTGGAATATAATGAAATATCATATATTTTTTGAATGTGTTCCTCCTACCTGCTTAAACAAATATTTACTCTAAATGTAATTAATTTCATACGTGCGAAAGATAAGTAGAAATAGTATTTCGCGCCACTTGGCAGCCCCTTTGAGGCCTCCTTTCGTCCTGCATTTATCTATCTATCTATCTAAATCTAGCTGTTTGTTGAATGCTCCTGGGAACCTCGCAGTTGTGACTCCTCGTTATCTCATGTATTTTTTTGGTAATTTTCCGTAAAATATGTGGCAGGGACATGGAACAATGTTGTGTGTGTTTTGTTTTGTATGGCAATTGGAAGAAAATGCATATGGTTTCCTCTGGAGACGCATGTGGTCAGTGGGTCACTCGGCTTCCACCTGATTGCCTGTCCTGATTGCTATTCAGTTCTCTTTCCATGGACGAGGTGGGCTTAAAATTGTGAAAATGAAGCACAATTTCTTTCCATAATTTATTTCAGGATTCAGGCCAAGGATGGGCTATCGCTTAACAAATCGGGAAATTCCGCCAACCGCGATGCCTCCTGCTTAGGGGCCCTGCACAGCAACTGCCAGAACCCGCAGCCGTCCGTGCGAGAGATAAGAAAATCTCGCGGCAATCGCCGAATTCCGATCGCAGACGATAGCGCTCGCGTTCTCCAGGCGAACACGAGTGTCGATAACAGAGCTCCGGCCGGCCGAGCGAGCCTGGATGCCGATGCCGAGAGTAAGAGAGAGAGAGTGAGAGGGAGAGAGAGGGAGGAACAGAGAAGGCAATGAGTGCCTAGGACGAAGCCGGCCGAGATTTCGAGTTCTCGCGCTTATCTCGCGTCCGAGCGGCGGCGGAACTTGAAATTTTGACAAAAACTCTTCGAGCGCAAAACGAAACGAAACTGAAAACAGGCAACGGAATGAGAAAAATAAAAATGAAAATAAAAACGCGCTCGTCGGCTGATAGGGGCTCGACCGCGGCTCCGGCTGAGGTGATTAGAACGGTTTTGGCTTTCGGAAGGAGCGGATCGGATCCAGTCGAGTCGAGACGAGTTGAAGAATCGCGCGATTGATCGAAGTGAATTTGAAAAAAAAAAAAACAAGTGATCTCCTCTGCGAGCGACAGAAGTAGAACGAGAGATTTTTTTCGAACGTGATTGGACCGGAATTTGAGCGGCGGAGCAAGGGGAAGGAGCGATTGGGAACAAAATGATGCGTCTACTGCAGTGTCGGGCGCCGACGGCCGGCATCGGCTCGTTGCAGGCCACGGTGTCCAAGTCGATCAACAGATGGCGCCACGTGAGTACAGAACCTGTGTGGTAGAAAGAGAGATAGAGATATTAGTGGTAGTGAGAAAGTGATATTTAAAACAAATTGTGAATTTAAATTAATGAACTCAGTAAATTGTAATCAATTACTTCAGTAAATTTAAAACAAATTAACTCTAAAATAATTGAAATCTATAAATTCTGTAAATGATCGTAAACAACTCCAGTAACTCATAACAAAATAATTAATTAATATAAAAATATGAAATCAAAAAGTCCTTCATCCTTGCAGCACGGAAAGATCATCGCCATACGCCGCGAGGACCAGTCAGTGTGGGAGCGCCGGGCCCCCTTCGGCCCCTCGCACGTGCAGAAGCTGGTCAAGAAGGGTGTCAAGGTCATCGTCCAGCCGTCCAATCGCCGGGCCTACCCCATGCAGGTGAGTGCGCGGGACGGGGCCGGGTGGTCAGGGGAGCGCTCGAATTGCGTTTTTAAACTTGTCGCTCGCTCGCTCGCTGGCTGATAAAACGCGCTCCCCTGCGAAAGCAAGACCGAAATCACAGACCTCGTCCAGGTCTCGCCGCCCCCTCTCCATCCTCCTGGAGACAAAGAATATATAATTATATTTTTTATTTTATTGTTGTTGTTGTTGTTCCTTCTTGATCATCAATTCGCTCACTTCTTATCAGTTCTATAAACACTCGGTGAGTGCCCTTGTTGTAGTTGTTGTTGTTGTTTTTGTGGTGCCGTTTGAAAGAAATTCGAATTTGGTTTGATTTTATTTCATATTTTTGTGCTTCTTGTTTTCAATTTGGTATTCCGTGGAAAACAACAACAACCAGCCTCGCAAGGTTGCGCCGATCGGGAGGATAACGACACGGCTGTCTCTGCCCATACAGGGTGCGCCGCACCGCGGGAGCACCGGCGATGCATGCAAACCGGATCGCGCAGAACCTTCCTCGAGGCCGGTCGCCTCCGCGGCCGGGGGTGTCGAGGGTGGACCGCGGGGATTTCCAGGCGAACGGGTTTCGTTCGTCGCGGCCTCAAAAATAACTAGAGTAAAACAACAACAACAACAACAACAGCAAGAGCGACAACAACACTCGATCGTGCTACGACGTCATGTGTCGGCCGCAATCGCCGCCGAGTGTTTTTTCGCAGAAACTCCGAAATCGAAGACTCGAATCTCGACAACAATTGATCAACTCGAGCCAGGGGCGGGGGGCGGTTGGCGGGTGGCGGGGGGCGACCAGGGGTCTAGGGAGGGACGTAGGGTGGAGGCTCTTTTATCGCGAGATGATCGATAAGGCGCGCCAATCGGTCGACGACGGCTCCGGTGGCCACTGCGAGGCACTCGTGCCCACTTAGGGACACGAGAACGTGGTCGGAGCAGGAAGTCGGCTGCGATCGTCTCCTGGTCTGTGGGGAGGTTCCTTTTGTCCACTATTTGAGGGAGTTGGGGAAATCGAGTCGAGAAATCTGAATATGAAGCACTTTCCTAGAAAACTTATCCATCATTCTAAAAAAATTGTTTTCAATGGCAGAAATATTAAAAATCAAAAATCAGGTTACATTGGAAGAATTTTTTGATGGCTGTTTTATAATAAATCAATACGAACACTTAAAAACGATTAGCTACAAAAACTGCCTTGAATCGTGTTGCGGATGCAGGTCACAACAACAACCATAACAATACCAACAACGGGTCGATGCTTTGTGGTTTCGATTGTTTTCTTCTCGTCATCTCCTGTTTTTGTTTCCATTGATTTTTATTTGTTTTGTTAGATTCAATCTGTTTGATAACAAAGTATAAAAGTTTCGCTCTTGATAAGAGTTGGAGTGATTGAGGTTCGTGTTGTTGTTGTTATTGCTCCTATTGTTGCTGTCGCTCCTATCGTGATTTCGTTGTCTGTTGAAAATCCCCGCCGAGGGTCTGTGGTGCGACCGACCAGTGCTGCCAGGCTGCGGTCTCTGAAGCCTCGCACAAGGCGTGCCAGCAGCTTCCAGCAGAGAGCGAGCGAGGGTGATGGGCAGAGTGAGCTGGGGAGAGTTTTGAGCAGATTCTCCAATTGATTCTCACTTGTTTTGCTGTGGCGCTGTCGTGTCCTGTGGAGCCGCTTAATTTCTCCGGCGGTCTTTGAAGCCCCCTCAGAGCCCATCGAAATCTCTTCCTCGAAGGCACCTCAGTCGATTTCAGTCGGGGAATTAATCTATTTAATACGTCCATGACGACGAATGCAGATCGCCGAGAGCGGAAACCATTAATGAGCGAAAACATCCACGCTCTTTTTCGCTCTCACTCTCCCTCTCGCTCCTTCACCGGTGCGCCCTCCACAGCCCACCCAACGATGACGAGGGCCGCCAAAGAGAGCGAGGCGGGAGTGGGGGAGAGAGAAATTAACTCGTAATGCGGACAAATATAATCATCGGATCTGTAATCGCAGTCGCTCGACAAATATAGCTCTCCGCTGCCCCTCCTCGAGAGGACGGCGACGTCGCGAAATTAACGACTGTCGCAGCCCCCGAGTGTCTGTTCGTCTGTCCGTCCCTGTTTCCGACTGTCCGTCCGTCCCCGGTTCGAGGTCCTCGAAGCCCATTAAATATTGAAAATGCAATCTCATCGCCCGCGCATGTTTCTCTGCATTTCGCGGCTCTCTGCATTTCGCGGATTTCGCAATAATTCCTTCGCAAGTCCATAACTTAATTTCGATTTAACTGCACTTCCTCTTTACCCATCGATATGTAAAGGTTTATTTTTCATGTTTCCTTTACATGTTTAATTTTCTTATTAACTCAGCATATTGCTCCATAACTGTCCATAACTGTAACTCCAGACTTCAGGTCGTCATTCAGATGACTTCAACACTGCCATTTCGGCTTCCCTTCTCTAATCGTCGCTTCTCGCTCTGCTCCACAGGCCTACCTCCAGTCGGGCGCCATCATCCAGGAGGACATCAGCGAGGCCTCGGTCATCTTCGGCGTGAAGCAGGTGCCCATCGACGCCCTGATCCCGGGCAAGACCTACTGCTTCTTCTCGCACACGATCAAGGCGCAGGAGTCGAACATGCCGCTGCTGGACGCCATCCTCGAGAAGGTAACGAAGCCAACTGACCATTGACCATTTGCCCAATTGTCATCCACGCCCCGACCTCTCGACCCCTTGCAGAAAATCCGTCTGATCGACTACGAGCGCATCATCGACGAGCGCGGCGCCCGGCAGGTGGCCTTCGGCAAGTACGCCGGCGTCGCCGGCATGGTGAACATCCTGCACGGCATCGGGCTGCGGCTGCTGGCCCTCGGCCACCACACGCCCTTCATGCACATCGGCCCCGCCCACAACTACCGCAACTCCTCGATGGCCCGCCAGGCGATCCGCGACTGCGGCTACGAGATCTCCCTGGGCATGATGCCCAAGTCGATCGGGCCGCTGACGTTCGTCTTCACCGGCTCGGGCAACGTGTCGCAGGGGGCGCAGGAGGTCTTCCAGGAGCTGCCCATCGAGTACGTGCCGCCCGAGATGCTGCGCAAGGTGGCCGAGCACGGAAGTAGGTCCAGCGTCCCCTCCCTTCCACGACCACCCACTCAACCTCTCAACCGTTTGTCCTCCCTTCGTGTCTTCGGCAGGCCAGAACAAGCTGTACGGCTGCGAGGTCAGCCGCAGCGACCACCTGGAGCGGCGCGAGGGCGGCGGCTTCGACGCCAAGGAGTACGACGAGTTCCCCGAGCGCTACATCTCGACCTTCAACCAGAAGATCGCGCCCTACGCCTCGGTGATCGTGAACGGCATCTACTGGGCCGTGGGCAGCCCGAAGCTGATCAGCATCCCGGACGCGAAGAACCTGCTGCGGCCGGCGAACACGCCCTGGCTGCCGACCAGCAAGGGCTCGCCCGCCCTGCCACATCGCATGCTGGCCATCTGCGACATCTCGGCGGACCCCGGCGGCTCGATCGAGTTCATGAACGAGTGCACCACGATCGACACGCCCTTCTGCCTGTACGACGCCGACCGCAACAAGGACACCAAGAGCTTCAAGGGGCCGGGCGTGCTCGTCTGCTCGATCGACAACATGCCGACGCAGCTGCCGCGCGAGGCGACCGATCTGTTCGGCGAGCTCCTCACGCCCTTCGTCCACGACATCATCAAGAGCGACGCGCGCCGCCCCCTCGAGGAGGAGAACTTCGCCTACCCCATCCAGTCGGTGAGTCGAAGACTTCGGACTCGGCACGAGGCAGAGCCAGAGGCAGAGGCCGTCGATAACAGTTTTTGCGTTGCGACTGCAGTCGACCGATCGAGCGATCGACCGATCGACCGATCAGTCGAGCGCTGATCGCCCCAGGGCCCAGTCGCGACCACGGACGCTCCGCCATGGACGAAGTGCTGAGTCCGGGCATTGAAATCTCAAACTAAATCTCACTCTCTCTCGCTCCGCAGGCCATCATCGCCAGCAACGGGCGCCTGACCGACAACTACCAGTACATCCAGGACCTGCGCGAGGCCAATAGGTAAGTGGCTGGAGTCCATCCTCCTCCTCCTCCACCTCCGTACTCACCGACTCCACTCTGTCCGCAGCAACCGGTCGCGGCACAAGATCGAGGGCCGCTCGGAGACCGACAAGAAGGTGCTCGTGCTGGGGGCCGGGATGGTCTCGGCGCCGCTGGTCGAGTGGCTGCACCGCGAGAAGGACGTCTCGATCACGGTGTGCTCCCAGGTGAAGGAGGAGGCCGACCGGCTGGCCCAGCAGTACGCGGGCGTCGACAGCGTCTACCTGAACGTGACCGAGGGCACCGACCACCTGCACGAGCTGTGCGGCCAGGCGGACGTGGTGGTGTCGCTGCTGCCGTACGGGCTGCACGGCATGGTCGCCAAGTACTGCGTGGCCGAGCGGACGCACATGGTCACGGCCAGCTACCTGAGCGACGAGATCAAGGCCCTGCACGAGGAGGCCCGCCGCAACGGGGTGACGATCATGAACGAGGTGGGCCTCGACCCGGGCATCGACCACCTGCTGGCGCTCGAGTGCATCCACGAGGCGCAGGAGAAGGGCGGCGTCATCGAGTCGTTCGTGAGCTTCTGCGGCGGCCTCCCCGCGCCGGAGCACTCGGACAACGCTCTGCGCTACAAGTTCTCTTGGTCGCCGCGCGGCGTCCTCCTGAACACCCTGTCGGCGGCGAAGTACCTGAGCAAGGGCCAGATCGTGGAGGTCTCGGGGGGCGGCGACCTCATGTCGAACCCCAAGAGCCTCGACTTCCTGCCCGGCTTCGCGCTCGAGGGCTTCCCCAACCGCGACTCCACCAAGTACTCGGAGCTCTACGGGCTGGGCCGCGACATCCACACGTTGCTGCGCGGCACGATCCGCTACAAGGGCTTCTCGGAGTCGATTCAGCCGATGCAGCTGCTGGGCCTGATCGACCCCGAGACCCACCCGATGCTGCACCCCAGCGGGCCGGAGGTCACCTGGCGGCAGCTGATCATCAACATGCTGGGCATGTCCGACACGAGCATCTTCTACGAGAACCTCAAGCAGAAGCTGGTCGAGCGCATCGGCGACGCGGACTGCGTCGAGAGCCTGGGCCTGCTCGAGGAGACGCCGGTCGTGAAGCTCAACACGCCCCTGGACACCCTCAGCCACTACCTCTCCAAGCGGCTGGCCTTCGGTGAGCATCCGCGATCCGCCTGCAAGGCCCGACCCGAATTCATTTCTCTTTCTCTCGTCCTTGTTTAGAGCGTGACGAGCGCGACCTGGTGATCCTGCGACACGAGGTCGGCATCCGCTGGCAGGACGGGCGGCGCGAGGAGCGCGGCATCAACTTCGTCGTCTACGGCCAGCCCCAGGGCCACTCGGCCATGGCCATGACCGTGGGCAAGCCGGCGGCCATCGCGGCCAAGATGATCCTGGACGGTGAGTGAAATCGGTCAACTAGTCGAGTGAATTAATCGAACTTCTCGTGCCCCTCCCCCCGCCAGGTGAGATCCAGGAGCGCGGCGTGATCCTGCCCTTCACCCCCGACATCTACCGCCCGATGCTGCAGCGCCTGCGCGCCGAGGGCCTGACGGCCACCGAGACCTCCAAGTGGATCCACTGAGCGGGTCCAGCGAGTGCTGCGTTTAGGAAATCGTTTAGGAATTCTCTAGTATTTCGTATTTGTCTGTGTTGCTCTAGTTGTGTTTGTAAATATTTATGAAGCTCCGAATAAAGTGTTTGATCGAGTCTCGACGAGTCTTTCCGGGACCCTCCGGGTGCCTCTGGGTCCGGTGACAAATGGGAGTCGTCCGTCATACGGCCGAGTGCCTTTTGCGCCCGTCCGCCCGCGACCGTGTCGAATCGAGTTGTTCGAGGCCCAGGGCTCTCGATGCGGGCGAGGGAAGAGAGCAGAGTGAGAGTAAGAGTGAGTGGGAGGGAGAGAGGGAGACAGTGGGAGTGGGACACGGAGCGCCGTATGTTTGTCGCCGATAACCTGTGTCGTCGCAACGCTTCCGTCGGCCCCTCTGCCTCCGCCGCCCGAGGCGAGTCGACAACGTTGTTGGTCCTTTGGTCCAGGTCGTCCCTGTGGTCGGCGGGCGATTTGTTAGGATTTTGTTGTGCGGGACGGGGGCAGGAGGACGAGGAGGAGGAGGAGGCGGAGCCGGTCGAGGGTCGTCGAAAAGTTTTGCGAAAAATCGAGAGAATATTTCACGGATTTTTAATGTGCGAATCCATCAAAAATGTCTTTTTTGCGCTGCTGGATGCCAGGAAGCGCCGGACGATTGGTCGCCTGCGGGGACCCCGCGGTGTTGCCGTCTCGTTCACTCGTTCACTCGCCCATCCCCATCCCAGTCTCAGCGCCGTCGGTCTGTCTCTTATAAATTCAATGGGATTAGCAGATTTTCGCTCTCTTGCCTTCGCCCCAACGGCGGCTCCTGTCGCACTCGCAGAGCATTCGGAATTCAATGAACTCGGAGAGGAGCGCCAGAGAGGTGTTGATATAGAGACGTTGAGAGAGAGAGAGAGAGAGAGAGAGAGGAAGAGAGAGAGACGGAGGGAAATAAAGTGGGACATGGAGCGATGGAGAGATGGCGACGGAGAAGGGAGTGTTTTAGAGGTGAGACGTTGGAAAGAAAAAATGGGCCTTTACAAGTAACCCGAGAAATCTCTAGGAAGCCTCTGGATGTACGGTCGACCCGGGGGAGGGTGAATTAGAGGGAGACAGCGATGGCTTCGATTGCTTGATCCGAGCACGTTTCCTCTTATTACAACCGTCATGATAATTCAACAACAATCGACTTCCAACGAGCCCATCAACAAGTTCCGTCATTGCCTTGAGATGCTTCAGCGGAAACATGCGTTAGAGGAGATAAGACAGAGCGAGAGTGTGAGGGGGAGGCTGATCTTATCGAGGGACCCCAGTGACCAGGGGTCAAGTACTCTCGATAGCTCCGGGCGACTCCAGGGCCTCTAGAGCAAACTTGACCTGGATCGGATTCAGATTCCGACTTCCAAACCCGCTGGAGCCAGATGAGAAGCCGTCGTCGGAGGTCGGAGGAAGCTCCAACGAGCTGGTTAGACCGAGGGAGACAGCAATAAACGCGGTTGAAGAGGGTGCCGGGAAGGAGCGAGCCAGGAGCAGACGGAGACGGAGGCGTTAAAAATAATTTATCACTGTTAAGCAGAGGGCCGAGGACGTGTGGATGGTGGGGAGTGAAGCCGATGAGGCGAGGGAGTGAAGGAGCCAAGGAGAGAGTGAATGAAGCCGGCCGACTGATGCGGGGACGGAGCGCATCGAGGACGACGCAGAAGGAGACGGAAAGAAGAAGAACGAAAAGAAGCGGCAGCAAAAGGCGTCTGAGGCGGAAGATGGGAGTAAATCAAAGAAATCCCGCTTGCAACGAGCGGGCCCAGGAGCCGGAGCCGCTGGCAGAGGAGACCGAGATCCTTGAAATATGTTTGCATCTGATGCATCGCTGGCAGAGCGGCGAAAACAAACGACTCGGATCCGCCCGCCCCGCACCGTCTCGACGCCTCTCGCCGCCCCGACGCAGGCCACGAACAAGACAAATTGCGTGTCTGGGGCCGGAGGGAGCCGGCGAGGAGGCGACGAGAGGTGTCTGCGGTAGGAGGGGGGCTGCGAAGAGGGGAGAGGGAAGACACCAGGAATTTATCGCTTTTTTAGGTTAACTGATTTACGATGTGAAGTGGAACAGCAGCGAATCGGCGAGGACGACGACGAGGTGAGGAGGGAAGAGAGAGGAAGGATCGGAAAGCGGAACTGCGGCGGAGACAGCGGTAGGAATCAGTCGGGACCATTGGGAATCTTCGGCAAGGGACGGGGGCGGCGTCGAAGCCATCAACGGGCAATTAATCGTTGGCCGCAGGACGGGGAGAACCAGAAGCACTGCGGACGAGGAGGAGGCGACCGGGGGAGGCGTAGGCGAAGACGTCCTGAGTCGTCCCAAGGAATCAAACAAAGCGTTATTCGAAAGTCCTATATCGAGAAGGAGGGGAAAATGGAGACACGGAGAAAGAGCCAAAAGCGAGCAAAGACTAGAGAGAGAAAAAAACACTCCTGTTGAGGCCTTTGAGGTCTTTTCAGCGGCTCTATTTCATAAAGTAGTAACTCTGGGCTGGGGAGCTCGACCCGGCCTCGTCCTCAGTTGCAGTCCACTGGCCACTGTCCCGAGGTCCTTGGTCGCGAGGTCCAGGTGCTGGCCTGAGGGGGCAAAAAAATTGAAAAAAATTTAAAAAAAGAAAACACTTGCTGGACTTATTTCTATGGACTTGGACTTTCTATACATTTGGAGCTTTTTGCACATTGATGGCAGACCTTCTTTCTAAAGTTTTATTATCGACTATAAATGCATGTACAAAAAAATTAAGGTTTCAAAAAAGTTTTCTAGAAATATTTCCGATGCTCTTTTAAACAACCAGAATAAAAAACAAACAAAAAATTAATACAAAAAATTTGATTTTTGAGTCAATGACCGCCCAAATACAAAAACTTTCGTGCCCGCGGCGACTCCGTCTATAAAATTAATTTTGATATGTGCGACGACGGTTGTAAAGGATTTCGGGAGCACGCGGCCTGTCAATGGACGAACCATGAATGAATCTCGCGTGCTCCCGGGGCCGCCGAGGGCGAGGCGGAGCGGATTCGCCGATAACCCTTCGAACTGAGAGGCTTCGTCCCGAAGGGTTGCCACCGAGCGTCGTCGGCGTGGTTTTCGCGGAGAGAGCGAAATTATCGCCGAAACACTCGAGGCTGATAAACGGAAGAGGAGATGGAGACGGCGAGTGAGAAAGAGAACGGCTAGAGATAGTAGACAACTATAATAAAGCGCATAATTGCGACACCGACTGCTGATGTGGACGGACGGCGGAGAGCCGGCTCTGTCGGAAGACCCTCGGAGCGCACGGCAATCAAGAATAAAAATTGATTTCGCTTGGTGCGGAGAGAGAGGTGAAGACAGGCGAGAGGGACGATGGAAACGGGATGGTGGGAGCGGGACGGCGAGAGCGCTTCAGAGGCAGCGACTCGACCTCGACGCTCGAGCGTTCGCTCGCCCGCCTGTTCGTTCAGTCAGTCTTGAGAACCGACGCGAGCCGTGATGTGGATTTGAAATCGGACTCGAGCGAAGAAACCGCAAACGACCACAACCGAAGCGAATCGAACCGAACAGGACCGAGTCCTGTGCCGAGAGTCCACAGCGTGGGTGCGAGCGAGACGTATCAACAACAATAACAATAACGATTTTCGCGTCCAACGACGACGACGACGTTTATTTCATTAAACAAAATATTATTAAATCCCCTTCAATTGACCGCGCAGAGGGGAGAAGTGGTGAAGTGAGGTGGGTTCAACAAGTGTCGGAAACAACAAAAATACGAACAATGAAGAACCAACCATAGCAACAACAACGGACGGAGTGCAACGAAAGGGAAAACAAGAAGAAGATCATGAATAATTTTGCGCTATCTGGGAGCTGTTGTTGTTGTGGTGGTGGGTTTTGCAATCATGCGACGAAAAGGCACAGTGGAGGCGAAAACATGACGACACCGAGACGGCCTTCGGACCGCGGTCCACAGACAGGACCTGAACACATTTCGAACTCTTAAGATTTTTCCAACTTGACCATGATCGTTCGCCTAGGGTTGATAACGATGGGCATCCGGGGAGGTGGGGCGGCGATCGATTTAAGACAAAAACAACAAACAGCAAACACCAAACAAGGGCGACCAACACGTGTTGGCGGCCCCAAGTGAAACGAACCGAACTGATAATAACATCCGCGATGGAGCGAGAAACGAGAAAACGTTTAAATCATCAGCTACAATAACATGATAGCACAAGACAGCTAAAAAAAAAGGCAAAAAAAAACAAACAAAAATTTAAAAACCTTATAAAAGTAAAACAAAGTTACACAAGGTTAAATTAAGTACAACATTTTAAAAAAGTTAAAAATGAAAAAAATTTCAAAATTAAGTCAACCGAAAAATCAAAAAAAAAAAAAAAAAAAAATGTTAAAAAAGTCAAAAAGAGTAAAAGGGGGCAAACCGTAATAGAATAGATTGTGGAGAGCGTGGAGTGGTGACAACCCCGAAATCGGCCGCGAGATTCGCCGTCGCCTGATTTCGCGATAAGCGCGAAACGCGGGCGATAAGAAATCCCGGCTATTTCGGGACCCTGGAGCCGTGAGGCTCGATAAGACGAAAGATAATTCACGGACAGATGACCGGGGGCCCCGCCGAATTTAAGAACAACCCGTTCCCGCGGCCCCCCACTTCGGCCGGCGATCGCAGCTCGTGGGGAGGCGCGTGAAGGGTTCGGAGATTGGGTGGAGAGATTGAGTGAGAGCAGGATCACGAGAGTAGGTGGCGGGTCTTGGACTTCCTCTCTCACACGCTCTCTCTCTGGACGTGCTTCATCGATGGTGGTCTTTCCATTGCAGAGACCTCGACGCAATTCAGTTTGAAATTCGCAAACAATTATTCTGATCCTGTTCCCGATCCGCCTGCCAACATGTTCGGCGTCAAATACCTGAGGGAGGACCATTTGAAGGGCTTCGAGCGCTACAAGGTGAGTTCAACACCGCTTTCTCCACTCACCCTCGCCTCCTCACCCGCACCCGCACCCGCTTGATCGCTCATTCCTCGTTACTTCTTTTGCATTCCATTTCGTTTGCATTTTAAGGCGCCTCATGCGGGGTTTCGCGACCCCGACCGGCCGAGGGCTTCGGACGTCTGATGAGGCGGCGTTTTTCACTCGAAATTGTTTTTGTGTTGCTGCCTTCGCCCTTTGGACTTCGATCAAGGGTCCGATTAATCCAATTACAAGCACATTGGCTTCTTTGGCGCGGGGTGAACTTTTTATTTTTAATAGGTAGGTCAGGAAACCTGAGAGGGATGAGGTTAAATTTCGAATGCCGCGAATGACTGGGGAATGGCCGAGAGAGAATTATGTCAATTATTTGTAATGCAGAAATGTTTAGAGAAAAACGGCCCTGATCAATTCGACGGAATGGCAAAAATAGTCACAAAATGAGTGTAATAAAAAAATTGCATATCACAAAAGAAAGGCTTTGACAAATCCAATTTACATGATGAATTTTATTTTTTCGTTTTGTTTGCTCTCTCGAGAGCTGTCGAGGGTTATGAGCCAATTAGTACGAATATTTTGCGGGTGGGGTAATCACGCCACTTGTGGAGCGGACTCTTGTAATCGTGGCCGACAACAGAACACACTTATTCTAATCATTTCATAGACACAAGAACATCAACAACAGCTTCAGCGCCAACAAAAAAATGCAGATGAAAAATGACAATAAAAAACGTCACAATGAACGAATAAAAACAAAAAACGGAAAAAAAAACCGGAAAAAACAATGCAATGGAACGAAAATAAACGAGCGAATTAAACAAATGAAATGATGAAGCAACAACTGCAACAACATTGGGAGCAAAGGAGATAGTGAGAGAGATGCCCGTTGGAAATTGATGCTAATAAACTTAATGCCTACAAACACACACAGATAGAGACACTCATGTGAAGTGGTGGAGAGGGGCGGCAGAGAGAGTGAGAGAATTGGATGGCGGGCGACAGACTTTGACACAAATTGTCAATGAATGCTGCTCAAAAAAAAGTCAAAGCCAAAGAGTCAAGCGGTGCTGATAACACGAGGCTCGTCCCGGCCCCTGCTGCTCAACCGTCCGCGTCCCGCTATCCTCGCGCCGCTGCCGGTCCACACGCGAGATGGCGCGCTCTTCTGGAAATAATCGCCGAAAGTCAGTGACTCAGTTTCAGTCGCCCACGAAGAGAGGGCGGCAGGGAGAAAACATAGAGACAGAGAGAGAGAGAGAGACGGCGTTTGTGAAGCACATTAATTGCAACGTTATTGTTTGGTGTTTATTGTTGTTATAATGGTAAACAACAAGTAAATAAATTGCCTCACAATCGAAACGACAACAGGGAGAGGCCTCCAAAACGAAGGCTGCAGTTTGTGAAGCCCCAGAAGATCTCATAAAAATTCACCTCGAAGTCTACGAACTAACTTCAAAAACGTTCCCTTGTCGCAACTTTAACGAGGTTGGGATTTTATGGGAAAATGTATGGCACTCGTGAGAACCCATGAATTAATTGTCTTCTTTCTGTTTTTTTTTTTAAATAAAAAATGACGCGGATTTTCTTAGCAAAAAGTCGAACTCCCTTCAATAATTGAAGCCTCTTGTCAATTAATCGTACAGCTTGCGGTAATTGAGTCGAACTCGAACTGGATCCCGATCTCGATTTGGATTTAAACGCAGTCCAAATAAATTAAACCAAAATAATTGTTCCATAAACTGAGCGGCGGAGTCAATAAAACGGGCAAATATTTGAAATCAATATTAAATAGACGTGTGGGGACGGCAAAAAATAGACAGCCGGAGGGAGGGAGACAGCAGATTGCGCTGGACGCTAACCCGGAGCAGCGGCTTCGATTTAATTGTTTGCGGGCGGCTCCGGCCCGGCCCGGTCCGGTCCCTCCCTCACTCTCCTTTGCCACGCCTACTTTTGCGGCCTCCCCTAGCCGAAAATAATAATAATTATGATTCCATTGAAACGCCAATAATCACAACAATAACAAGAATGGTTCGCGAAATATCGGCGCGAATAATTGAAATATCGCCGGCGGTTTATTTCGGGCCGAAAGTCAATGAAATGAAATGATTATTGCGTGAGTCTGGCTTTCGTTGCATATTTCATGGCGCGTCCACGCCCACGCCCACGCCCACGTCCACTCGTCCCTATCCTTCTCCCTCTCTCTCTCCCTCTGTCGCGTTCGCTGTCTCTGTCGCCCAGCACACAGAGAAGTAATCAATTTTCAATTTGTTTTTCTTCTTTGACGTATTTATCACCACCATTGTTGTTGTTGTTGTTGTTGTTGTTGCGTCCCTGGGCTGAACGGGAGAGAAGGAATGGTGGGTAGAGAAGGTGAGGGGAGGGGAGGGGAGGGGAATTTTCATCTGTCGAAAATGAATTATTTGCTTATTTATTTATTTCTTTGTTGCTGCTGCTGCTGCTGCTTTTGTTGTTGTGGTTCCTGTTGTTGTTGTTTTTGTTGTTGTTGTTGTTGTTGTTGTTATAGTTGTTGCCGTTGTTCAATCGTTGTATAATCGTTGTTGTAATTTGTTACATTTTAACTCGTTTCACACGATTACTTATTAATATTTAATACGTTCCTGATTGTGCTCGACATCGAGCCAATCGTCGATCGAATTGCTATCGTTGTTGCTATTGTTGTTGTTGCCATTCTCTTTGCTGTCGTTCTTGATATTGTTTTGTCAGTTTGCTGCAAACATGGTCGTTGTTGTTGGGAGTTAATGCGTCGGATACCATCAGGAAAGAAAATCGAAAATTAAATAAATACATTGAGATATTTTGAAAAGGTGTAGTGGATTTTTGCAATTTTCTAAAATCCCTCCTCTAATCGTTTTACTTTTTCACTTCAAATGAAAACCCAAAATCGCATCAACGCAGATTTACGGGCATTTAATATTTAATAAAACGGGCTTAAACTCTTTCTCCCGACCGTTCGTCAAATTCGCGCCTAAAAGCATGCAGCAACAATCACAATAATAGCAATAGTAATCAGCGTGCCAAAAACAACTGCGAAGCGCTCCGAATTCCATTCATTTTCATTCATTTTCATTAATTTCCAACCTCCATCCGCCACCCACCCGTTTATTTCCCCCAACGTCTTCCACATCCGCCTCTCTATCTCTCTCTCTCTTTCCGGCCCCGCCCGCGCAGTACAACAGCGTCGACACGAGCTACCTGAGCGTCTACGTCATGCACCCCTTCTGGAACTGGTGCGTCCAGGTGAGTCCCGACCGCTGCCGTCGCCATCAGAATCAGCATCAGCATCAGCTTGAGCTTGAGTTTTCGTCCACCTGCAGTTCCTGCCGAAGTGGCTCGCGCCGAACCTCATCACGTTCACCGGGTTCCTGATGACCGTGGTCAACTTCGGCCTGATCGCCCACTACGACTGGGACTTCACGGCGGCCAACAGCGCCGAGAACTCCGTGCCGCGCTGGGTCTGGTCCGTGGCCGCCCTCAACATCCTGCTCTACTACAACCTGGGTGAGTTCGCCCGATTCAGTCGGGCCTTCGTCCAATGCCGTCCAATGCCGTCCAATGAATCACGAACTTCCTCCTCTCGCAGACGGCATGGACGGGAAGCAGGCGCGCCGCACGGGGACGAGCGGCCCCCTGGGCGAGCTCTTCGACCACGGGCTCGACTCGTACTCGGCCGTCCTGATCCCGATCTACATGTTCTCGCTGTTCGGCACCGAGGACCTGCCGCCGATCCGCATGTTCTTCGTCATCTGGAACGTGTTCCTCAACTTCTACCTGACGCACGTCGAGAAGTACAACACGGGCGTGATGTTCCTGCCCTGGGGCTACGACTTCACCATGTGGGTAAGTGCGGGCACGGCCGGAGTGTGACCGATTGTTCCTCATCGTCTCTTCGTCCTTGCGCAGGGCGTGAGCCTGACGCTGTTCCTGACGACGTTCGTCGGCCCCGGCATCTGGCGGGCGCGCACCGTGTTCGACCTCTCGATGGCCAACATCTTCGAGGTGATCCTGATCGGCTCCGGCGTGGTCACCAGCCACCCCATCATCATCAAGAACATCTACCTGTGAGTGGGCGGCCAGGAGGCATCCCTCGATTGGCGGCATATTAATTCGTTTCATTTCCCATCCTTTCTCCGTGGGTCGATCCGTCCATCCAGTTCGTACAAGAACAAGACCGGCAAGATGCGTCCCCTCGCGGAGGCCGCCCGGCCGCTCTTCCCCTTCCTGTGGCTGTTCGCCATCACCACCGTGTGGTGCTTGTACTCGCGCAACGACATCCTCGCCCTCGAGCCGCGCATCCTGTTCGTGCTCTTCGGCACGCTCTTCTCCAACATCGCGGTGAGTGAAAGACGCGAATTCTCTCCTCGTCCTGGTTTCAACTTGCAGCCCTTGCTGTCCTCTGTTTAGTGCCGCCTGATCGTCGCCCAGATGTCGGACACGCGCTGCGACTCGTTCAACATCCTGATGTGGCCGCTGCTGGCCGCCGTCGGCGTCTCCTGCTTCCCCTGGTACGAGCGGCTCCTGGGCATGGACCTGACGCCGGACGGCGAGCGCTGGATGGTCCACGGGCTGACGATCTTTGTCACCCTGGCGCACCTGCACTTCGGCCAGGGCGTGGTGGGTATCTCGAACCTGGGCTGGATCGTGGTGAACGCGATTTAATGTCGATTTTGTTCCGCCGCAGGTCCGTGAGATGTGCGACCACTTCCGGGTGCGGTGCTTCAAAGTAAGGACCGGGGCGCCGCGCGCACCCCTCAACAACAACCTCACGTCCCATCCGAAGGCATCGTAGCCGCTCATCCGGGCTCGCTAACCTCTAGCCTTAAGCTCGTCCTCATCACGGGGCTCTAGTCTAAGTGGGGGGCGCTTGGAATGCCATGACTGGGCGGGACCGAGCGAATTTAAGATAATTTAATTGAACAGCAACAATTGCCGTAATTAAGTCGCACTGCAACACGGCAAAAATTCAACATCCGTTTGTCCTGCATGCGAGTATGGGTGTCGATGTCGGTGTGTTTGTGTGTGGCTGTGTTTGTCATGGCTGGGGAATTCGGTCGTGCTCTGGAATGGGTAGACTAAGGACGATTGGGATGTTTTCCTGTGGGGTTTGTGTACCGTAAGTAAGTTATATTTCTAAAGATAACAAAGAGTCTTCTGCACGTCGTGCTTGGGGGTTTCAGGGTTGAGATAATGTGGAAATAGTAAAACTACTCCATACTCGAAAACGTGTATAAGTCTGAGTCATAAAATGAGATTTACTTGTTAACTAACCTGTGTTTTTATCATTCTCGTGAACGGCATGTCGTAATCGTATTATTGTACCATAACATCAGATCCGAAGAAACCTATGCATGGAAAGGAGAAAACTATGTCATTTTACAACATTTTACAAACATGTAGTTAAAGTGATAAAACTATATTCATTCAAATCATCTTAAGGTGGGGAGATTTTGGCTCGGCCGAATTAAACCCGCTCATTTAACTTGCCATTCGATCTCTTGGTCATCTACAAATTTACATGTTCAACAGTCCTGTCGCCCTCATGATTATGTTCAATGGTAATAACCGGGTGTGGACAGGAACCCCTCACAGGTGCCGACTCTGCTAACACTGGAAGCATGCTGGGGACATCGTGACGACCGAAGAGAGCAGAGATTAATACCATCTTATATATAAATCTTTAGATATCGAAGCCTGCGCCCGCGGATCAGGAGCTGCAGAACGCGACGGTCTGAAGGCAGTGGAGCAGGGTCGGGGACCAAAGCCCAGAGCGCCCCAAGCGGGCTCCCAGGAGTCCGTCGAAAGCAATGCAACAAAGACATTAATTGTGAAGGAAGACATTTATTATCGCAATAAAAGAATTGTATTTTTAACATGTAGTTTCTGTAGTTCCTGCACCTAGGGACCCAGGGACGGTCACGAGTTCTCCTCCTCCTCCTCCTCCTCCTCCTCCTCCTCCTCCTCCTCCTCCTCGGGCCACTCGACGCCGTTGGGGCTGCGGAAGGCCTTCATGTGGTGGGCGGAGCCCGCCTCGCGGAAGCCCAGCTGGCGGAAGAGCGCCTTGGAGGCCTCGTTGTGCTCGTAGACCAGCGCGCGGACGTCGTCGTCGGTGGCCGCGGCCACCTCGCGGGCGAAGGCCCGGACCACGAGCGACGCGAAGCCGCGCCGCCGGTGCCGCTCGCGCACCTGCAGCGTCCCGAGGAAGCCGGCCTGGCACCGGGTGCACCAGGCCACGAGCTCGCCGTCGGCCTCGCTGCACAGCCCCAGGCTGGGGTTCAGCCGGATCAGGGTGCGGACGAAGGTCAGGGAGCCCGGGTGCCGGTTCGGCCAGTGGGCGTTGACGGTGCGGGCGTCGTCCGGGCGCAGCGGCCGCAGCCGGAAGCCCGCGGGGCAGCTGCGGAGACAAGACCGGAAGACCATAAGACTGAGGTTCGACCCAGGACCAGGACCAGGACCAGGACTCACTCGACTGGCAGCCGGCGGGCCTCGGCTCGCGGCATCTGGTAGACGACCATGCGGGCGGCGGCTGCGCGGATCCCCTGCTGGCGCACGACGCGCTCCACCACCGGCAGCAGCGGCGGCGCCATCGCCATGACCTTGAAGCCCCGCGACCAGTCCAGCAGCCGCAGGGCCCGGGCCAGGCGCTCGGCCCCGCCCTCGGCTTCGGACAAGGTGTTCACGAACAGCTGGAAGCGGTCCTAAGAGAGACAGAGGCAGAGAGAGAGCGAGAGAGAGGAGAGAGTGACGGCCGCTGAGGTGAAGTTCCCGAACTCACCACGACGAGGTACAGGCCGTCGCCGCGCCAGTCGCCGCTCAGCGTGTAGACCGCGACGTCCGTCCGCTGTCCCCGCTCCCACCACTCGCTGTAGTTTCGCAGCGTCTGCCGCCCAGTGGCGTCCGCGGGCCCCTCGCGCCCCTCGTAGAGCTCGCGGATCGCGCGCAACTCGGCGGGCGTCGCGACGGGCGTGAGGCGGTCCATGGGTACCGGTTACTCAAAGGCGACTCTCGGTTCTGATCGGTTGTCAGCGCGACCGCGAGGCGCGTCTGCCCCGGCCCAGCAGGTCTCCCGAACTGAGGCGGCGACGAGCTCCAGTAGTGGCGACGACGAGGCTGGCTCTCTTCTCCGCCCTCTCCCGCTCTCCCAGACAAAGAGAAAGCTGGGTTTCGATAGCGAAGTATTCTTTATTTCGTTTCGTTTCCACGCAACGTCCCCACGAACTACAAGCAACTGAAACCAGTCGTGGGCAATCACTCGCCGTCGGGCCAGTCGAGGCCCTCCTGGGTGGGCAGCGTGCGCAGCCAGTAGGCGGCGTCGACGACCTCGAAGCCCAGCCGCCCGAAGAGCGCGCGCGAGGCCGCGTTGGCCCGGTTCACCAGGGCCGTCACGTCGTGGCCCAGCTCCAGGGCCAGGCGGCGGGCGGTGGCGGCCGCCACGAGGCTGCCGAGCCCGCGCCGCCGGTGCGAGTCGAGCACCTGCAGGGCGCCCAGGAAGCCGCCCTGCAGGCGCAGGCACCAGGCGACCAGCTGGCCCGAGGCCTCCTCGTAGACGCCCATGTTGGGGTTCCAGGCGATCAGGCGGCGCACCAGGAAGAGCGAGCCCTGGTGGCGGTTGGGCCAGTGCGCGTCGATGAGGGCGGCGTCGGCCACGTCCAGGGGCCGCAGCGCGAAGCCGGGCGGGCACCTGCGGAAGACGACGTGAGCGACGGGAAGCGGAGGATCCGACGGCGTCTCCACTTACTCGACTCCGAGCTGGGCGGCCCGGGCGGCCGGCAGGTAGTAGAGCAGGGTCAGGCTGTCGTACTCCGGGCGCAGGCCGCGCTCGCGCACCACGGCGAGCACGGCCGAGCGGTGCCGCTCCAGGAAGGAGCTGACCTTGTAGCCGGCCGTCCAGTCCAGCAGCGCGAGGGCCCGGCTCAGCAGCGCGTTGTCGTCGTCGCGGCCGCGGGGCCGCAGCGAGCCGACGAACAGCTGGTAGCGGTCCTGGGGCGAACGAAATCACGAGAAATTGGATCACAAGAGAGGGAGAGTCAAGGAGAGGGGGAGAGGGAGCGTACCACGATCAGGAAGAGGCCCTCGCTGCGCCAGTCGCCGTTCAGGGTGAGCACGCGCAGGTGCCGCAGCCCGGGCTCCCGCTCGAGCCAGCGCACGTAGTTGTCCAGGGCGTAGAAGCCGACGCAGTGCTCGGGCCAGTCCCGCCGGTAGAGCTCGCGCAGCTCCGACAGCTCCGCGAGGCTGGTGATGGCCGTCAGGCGGTCACCAGACGAAGCCTGCGCTTCCAGGTCGGTGGCGATGGGCGACATGTCAGGGTCAGCGGCGACCGAGTGTCTGAAAGAGCGAGGTGGGCGTGGAGGAGACGAATCTGGGTCTAGCGAAGAGAAATCGGCTCGCTCGCTGTTCACCACTCTCTGTGTCGAACTCTCGTCCGCTGAGTTGAGAAACTCTGTCTCTCTCTCTCTCTCGCTCTGCGGCGTGACGCGGGAAGCGCGATGCGATGGCGCTCGCTCTTGCGAACAGACTGAGAGCCGGCCGACAGCTGACTGTGTTTTATTCACTCGCCATTTCTTTGTTCGCCGTCACTCCCGATAACACTGGGCAAATTTAATACAAGTAGGGAGCCAACAACAACTCGTTTTGGCTCATCGCAAATCGGGTTGGAGTCGAGTGGATTTGGATCTTTCAATATAAAAATCTCTTCTGAACACTGCATAAACTACATTTGTCTTCTCCACTCTTTGCTTGCAATGTTCGGCACGCCATCCCTGGTGTCGCATGAGGCGATATCTCCGGTATTGGTATCCCTGGTCCCTGGACAAAGAGAGCGCGAGAGAGGAGAAAGCCTTGTGTTTGCACGCTCTTCGAATAGATTTATAAGTAGATTTCATCATCTGTTTCCAAGGGGGCGCTGATAAAAAACAAACCAAAAACAGGGGACTGCGGCGAGTTTTGTGATTCCGGTTCGGCGCTTTTTACGGAATGCTGTCGGGCCGTGTATCCGGAAAATGAACCATAAATTGGTCCCTCCGAAGCCCCCTCGACCCGGTTCACGGGCCGTGAAATGCGGGTCAATTAGACCCGGAAACGAGACCACGTCGCCTGCATTCGGCTGATGAACGCACTTCATTTTCGGTCTCCTTCGGGCGCATCCTGGGCCAACGAGTGCGGTGCACCTGAGCGGAACACAGGGAGAGGGATAGAGACGGCAGTAGTAGAGGGAGAGGGAGAGGGAGAGGGAGAGCGAGGCGGCGACGTCGTTGTTCAAATGCAGGGTTTTTCGCTTGCCTTTTGCGAAAATGAATAGCTGTGAAAGTTCATCACAAAAAATATAAAAGTAATAATAATAATAACAAACGACAAGAAAATAAATTCGAGAAAATAAGCAAACAACGTCGAGTTGCATCAAAAAACTAACAATAACGCTGGAGAACCTCACGATTTTTGCTACTAGACTAAACAAGTATTACTGAATTTTTCTCTCCGAAGGTTGTCAGGGCGAGGACATGGATGGAGAGATAGAGATAGAGAGAGAGAGAGAGAGAGAGAGGGCTCACAGGGTGGCGCAGGTCATCAGAGCGTGATTCGGATGCACCGAAATCAACGGCAACAACAACAACAAGCCCAGAGCGAACATAAAAAATCGTCTCGAGGCCACAAAAAGTGTGGCAACGCTGTGGATGGCAAAGTTAATGTCGTTGCTTGCAGCTTGTTCTTTTTTGTATACCGAATATTGTTGTTGTCTTCCCCGCCGGCAATGCTACTGTTGTCGTCGTCGTTGTTGTTGTTGTTCGCGCCGATAAAGAAGTTCGCAGTTGTTGTTTTTGTTGCCAAGATAGTTGTTGCATTTTTTTTACGCTTCGTGTATATTTTTAATTTGTGGCAGGAAAAATTTCCGGCATTCCTTCTGCATACTCCGAGCGTTTTTGCTTCGACAACAACGACAACGACAACAACAACAACAACAACAACAACAACAACAACAACAACAACAACGACAACAACACACAACAACTACAGCGAGTGAAAAGTCTGGTGTTTTTCTGCATGTTGATCTTGTTGTTGTTGTCGATGTTGCCACCAGACGTCACAAAGGATTCGTCGCTCCAGTCAATCGGTGTCTTTTTATAGCAACAACAACAACGATGCACCAACGCGTTTTTCGTCGTCGTCGTCGTTGTTGTTGTTGTTGTTGTTGTTGATATGGACAATGGCATCGGGGATTATGTTGGCGTCGCCATTGACAACAACCATTTCCACGATGTCTCCCACGTTCGACCAAGAAAATTAATCGAGTTCCCGACTCCGCCGCTCTCTCTCTCTCTCTCTCTGGGTTCATGGTTCGCGCCAAAGGAAGCGAGGCGAAGAACCCGCTGGCTCGTGAAGCTCGAAACTGTCGTCAACAGGAACAACAACAAAAGACAGCCCAGGTAATAGCGAGAACAACAACAACAACATCATCAACAAACAACCGCTGCAACGACCACGACGACGTCGGCAATCGCGGGAATGAAAATAATAATCGCGGAACCGGGATCCACGATGACACCTTCCGTGACGACGTCCTTCCTTCCTTCCTGACTTCCTCCCATCCCTCCGCCCTCTTCTCCCTCTGCCAGGATGCAATTCCAGTCAGTTCGTCCTCCTGTTCCGTCCCCTCGCCACCTTCTGTCCACTTGCCTTCCGATCCTTCACCCGTCACCCGTCACCCGTCACCCTTCAGTCTTCATCATCGCGGCCAGCAGCAGGGTTGCCAGCTGCGTCCGCGCCCTTTGTTTATTTGACAATCTCTGTCATTGTTTGCCTTTGTCCGTCTCCCTCGCTGCCTGCCTTTTCGTCCCTCTGCCCCTTCCCGAAGTCCGTCTGTCTGCCTGTCTGTCCCGCTGCTGTCTGTCCGCGGAATGTCTCTCGACAAAGGCGTCGGGACTGAATTGAAATTTTCGCCTCGGAATCCTTCATTTGCGTTAATTTTATTGCGTTCTCGCTGCAGCGTGTGAAAATGTCATTCGTTCGCTCAACACTGTTTTTGTGGGCGGCGAAGGGCGGTCGGCGGTGCGAAACTCGCGCGGAGTCCGAGCGATGAAAACTTGCTCAGAAGTTGGCGAGCAGTCCGTGGACCTGGGCCGATCTGGGAGTCGAGAGTCCGGATGACTCTGCCGAAGCACCAGCAGGGGATGCCGATGAGGGGTGGCGTCCAAGGAGGAGGGTGGGGGTGCCTTCTGTGAGTTGTTTACGCGAGGTGGGCCAAGATTTTGGCAATACTAAGGGCAGTTTAAATTGAGCACAACCTACCTTGAGAACCGCGAACTGGGGCCGACTGAAGACTGCTGAATGGGCTCCTTCCTGCAATGGAAAGAGACAGAACTAAGTGTGGGTCGGTGGTGAAAAGGACGAATATTTTCATCATTTTCATCACAAAACCGATTCTTAATAAAGACACGATGCTGTTGGAAACCATCGAATTCATTTCGAAATTGACCATATTTTTTAAAGACTTCCTTTTTCCCGGAGTCCCGGGCCTTTGCCGTGTATTCCGTGCTTGGCCGAAGATCAGTCGAACGCCTGGATCCCGTCCCGGAGCCCGCGGGGACCCTCGGCGATGGCCGCCGCCCGTGGAAATGGATTCGTACGCGGGCAGCTGCTTCCGTCTCCCTCGTCCCCACACCCTCGTCCCGCGCGATTGTCCAATTGCCATGGAGCCCACGTCGCTGCCGGAATGTTGTTGTTGTCGTTGGCCGCCCTGTTGTTGCCGCAAAAGTTGTTGCAATAAATTTGCATTTTCCGTGCAGATGTCAACGGATCGAACTGCAGCACGTCGGCATGCGCGGGAGATGAGGGAGCGAGACGGAGCATTATATTGTGGAAATTTGATTTACAAAACAACACACGAGGGCGAACGGGGAGAGGGCGAAAAGATGCGATGGAGATGGCGAAAAAATCGCAATAAAACCGGGAGAGCGAGAGCGAAACATCGAAATCAAGTTCGGAAAACATCGAATTCCCTGATTTGTTTGATTTGAATTTTTGATTTACGTCCAGCCACAGCCGGAGCCGAATTTGGAGCCGCTGCCGCTGCCGGTGTCGGAGCCGGAACTGGCGCTGAGATTGATTTGTGATTGGGTTCCGAATATCAAATCACGGCATCGCGGTCCCGGTGCTGGGCTCAGGTCGCGGCCCGACGTCATAAAGCAGGATTTCGTTCGGGTCCTGCAACCGCCTTCCTTTGGCCTGCCGTCGCCATTTGAAGTCCTTCGCCAAAGTCGTCGGAGCTTAAATTTTTCCGCTTTCATGGCGCTCTTTTACACAAAGGATTTCGGGGTCCTTCGAACTTTGGCCTTCCGTTCCCCGGGTCCTCGAAGTCCCGCCCTGTGATTCGCCTTCGTCCTCGCCTTCGCCTTCGCCATCGCCTTCGCTTCGTTTGGTTTCGCTTTCCGCTTCCTATTTGTCCCTTAATAAATATTCCAATTATGCAAAATGTCCGCGGACAGAGGCGAAATCCCTGTCTCTCTCTCTCTCTCTCTCTCCCTCTCTCTGTCCCGCTCACTCCTGTCGCTTCTTCTTTTCGCTGTCGTCCACTTCCTGCGACACTCGGCAAGAAATCCGGGCATTGCCTGGCATCCGCTCATAAACCGGAAGTGCAGTCGCTGAGGATGTTCGTTTATTTGCATTTGCTTCACCCTTCTTGCCGCCCTTTCGCGTCGCCCTCGGGCCACTCGCCCCACTTCCGGTTCCTGTCCATTGCTGTTTTCTGCTGGCCTTTTCCCGATTTTTCTGCTAGCCTTTTATTTTCCTCTCCTTTGAGTCTTTCCTACTGTGCTGCTTCTTATTCCGCTACTGCTCCTTGGGTTCCTCCTGTTGTTCTTGTTGTTGTTGTTGTTGTTGTTCGTTTCCCGGTGTTGTTGCTGGCCTCTTGCTGTTGCTGTTGACATCGCTGCGAATCCAGTTGCCATCCCGCTGACACCCGCCGAGCAGCCGACGGAACCGACTCGTCGTCGCTTCGTCCTTGCCCTTGGCGCCATCTCCTTGGGCGCTGTCGCAGTCGTCCTCGTCCTTGTCGTCGGTGTTGTTGGAGCGAATGGATCCTGCGGATTGCTGCGGCTCCTCGTCCTGGCTGCGGCGCTGGAAGTGTAAATTGTTCGATAAGGATTTCCGGCCGGCGGACTTTTATTTCACTTTCACTTCCTTGCATTTCCGCCTGACCTGTGCATCCCTGTCGTCGTCATCGTCGTCGATGGCCTCCTCGCGGCCGTCGTTGGTCCAGTCGCTGCGAGGACCTTCGAGGGCTGCTGGCCGATAAGGTGCTGGGGAATTTGTTCGAATTCATTTTACCTCCATGAGGACTTATCCCCTTGCTGAGCCTTGCTCAGGGCTTAGGGCTCAGGGCGATCAACCGCGCTCTTAACCGGTGCGCCCTCGCTCCCTCTCTCTTCAATATCTGCCGTTTTTCTCTCTCTCTCTCTCCCGCTATCAGCTGGTGGGTGTTGTAAACGAGCACCGTCGCCTAATGTTAAATGTCTAACGATAAGACCTTTGGGGCTCCCACGTGCCGCTCAGTGTGCGGAGAGCCCTCGGCCGATCCAGTCGTCTGTACTTTCGATTCGACGTCAACATGCCTTCCCAGAACTCGCTGGTGGAGATCCCGCGCTCGGAGTGGCCGCAACTCCGCGACCTGTACCAGGTGCAGCGCACGCGCTCCTCGGCCTACAACATGCTGCAGGTCTTCATCAACTGGGTGGCCAAGGACGCGGAGCTGAACATTCGGATCTTCTCGCTCAATGGCGACTGGCAGAGCGACGGCACCTTCGTCGCCCAGGTGAGTTCCGGCGGTTGGCGGGGAACCTCGGCCGCAATAAACACCTCTTCCAGCCGATAAGCCGTTTATCGGCGTGTTTTTCGAACCGCCATAGCGACCGACTCCATCTCCACCAATCGCTCTCCGCCCGATCATGACCATTCTTCACACTATCTCTCTCCTCCTCCTCCTCCTCCTCTGCTTTTACAGAAAGAAACATTCGTGTACTTCAACACCCTGAGCGACAACCACGAGCGCCTCCTGGCCGCCCTCAACTGCCTCGACCGCGAGACTAGTTATCACCTGCGAGCCTTCCAGGACCGCTTCTCGCCGATCGTGCTGGAGCACTTCGTGGCCAACGGGCTGCAGCCGGAGGACTTCCAGCCGGACCGAACTGTGTGGTACCACATTCCGAGCGAGCAGGTCCGGCAGTTCTCCATCGAGTGAGTACGACCGATGTCGAGAGCAAGGAATCGGTGACAAAATTCACATTCCTCTCCCAAGACCGCCCGCTGGCATCACGATCCGATCCCTGGAGCCCCGCCACGCGGAGTTCGTGAACTCCATTTGGCCCCATCGCTTTCCCGGATCGTTGGCCTTCGTGGAGACGCTCGTCCATTACAACGACAGCGTGGGCGCCTTCGACGAGTCCGGCCAACTCCTGGCCTGGTGTCTTCAGTAAGCAGGGAGCTGGATGACTTTCCGACTTTCTATCGAACTAACTTGTGACTGCTTTTGCAGGCTGCCGGTGGGCTCTTTGGGCCTGTTGCGCGTTACGGAGCCGCACAAACGACGCGGCCTGGGGAGCCTCTTGGTGCGATGCATGGCCAAGAAGCTGTTGGAGCAGGACCTCGAGGTTTTGGCGCCCGTGGTCCTCACGAACGTGCCTTCGCGCTCCATGTTCGAGAAGCTGGGCGCCGTGCCGGTGGATCGAGTGAACTGGGTCCAGAAGCCGGCGAGCAGGGAAGTCTAGGGAGGTGACTTGGTTGTGGCGGGTATCGAATCCAATAAATTTAATGATGAAAATGTCGATGTAATCAGAAACTCCAATGCAGAGAAATAAATAAACGGAAAACAAATTTGTAATGTTTAGCTTTCAAAAAAAAACTAAGTTGCATCGGCCGGGAATCGAACCCGGGCCGCCCGCGTGGCAGGCGAGCATTCTACCACTGAACCACCGATGCTCGTGAAGATCGAATGCCGCTCACCGACCGGTTGCCTGGATGAATGTCGTTTAGTGAGCTTGTTTAGTGAGTTCTGCGATTAATTTGAGCAGTTTAATATTTATATTAAGTGATCCTGTGTTCATTTCCTACTAGGAAACGGAGACCGTTGACATGTATATCGACAATTTGATCAGTCGCCCCCTTTCAGTCCTTATACTAATAACATTCATTATGTCAACATAAGTGCAATCAAGTTGACATGGTTGCCGCCTCAAAGTTTATTAAAAGTTTATTAACGGGTTGGTTTTGGATATGTTTATAATTTTGAATGTCAATATGTAAAAGTAGTAATTTGGATATAAAAAGAAAAAAGAAAAATCGATAATGAATTAATATAAAATGGTTTAGAAAAGAGTAATATACAATTTTCGACTAGCAATCCATACTTTTATAAAACTTGTCACTAAAACGGTGACAAGCAGATGGCCAAGAGAGTTCAAGATTTTATGAAAATTCTAGATCACAATGTAATTTGATTGCAAAAATTGTTTAGAAGCGGCAACCCTGCCGTCAGTAGAATGGAGAGAAGTCATTGCCTACCCTCAGTCTATCGCGAGCTCTCGTTCCGTGCGATTCTCTGCGCTGTCGTCGTGTGCTCATGTCTCAGATGAACTCGTTGGTGCCGATTCCGGTCGCGGAGTGGCCGCAGCTCCGCGACCTGTACCAGGTGCAGCGCACGCGCTCCTCGGCCTACAACATGCTGCAGGTCTTCATCAACTGGATGGCCCAGGACCCGGAGCTGAACATTCGGATCTTCTCGCTGAACGGGGACTGGCAAAGCGACGGCACCTTCATCGCCCAAGTGAGTAGGGCCAATCACGAGAAACCTCAACTATATCCGACTTATCATATTCTCGATAACCCAATTCTGTGCTGGGATGACTATTGAGTGTTTCGAGATTAGATGGCTGGACAGCTGTTTCAGAAACACAAAGTCGCTCCCGGAATTCGACTCTCTCTGGCGATATTCACCACCCTCTCATCGCCTCGCTCTTTCCAGCAGCTGATTCCCTCTCATCCAGTCACTCTCTTAACTAAATGTTCTCTGCTCTTATCTGTCAGCAAAACTCGTTTATTTTCTTCAACACCTTGACCGTTAACCACGAACGCCTCTTGGCCGCCCTCAACTGCCTCGACCGCGAGACGGAGTGGCTCCTGAGCGGGTTCCAGGAGCGCTTCTTGGAGACTGTCCGGATGCACTTCGAGGCCATCGGGCTGCGACGGGAGGACTTCCGTCCCGAACCAACCGTTTGGTACCACATTCCGAGGGAGCAGGTCCAGCACTTCTCCACCGAGTGAGTACGATCGATGACGAGAGCAAGGCAAAAATCACAAAATCCCTCTCTACCCTCCGCACAGGCCGCCCGCTGGCGTCACATTGCGATCGCTGGAGCCCCTCCACGCGGAGCACATCAACAGCATTTGGCCCCATCGTTCGCCCGATTCGCTGGGCTTTGTGACTGCGCTCATTCGCCACAACGTCAGTGTGGGCGCCTTCGACGATGCTGGTGAACTTCTGGCATGGTGTCTGCAGTAAGCAAGGATCTGGAAGTCTCCGATTTCCTATCGAACTTACTCATGATGCTTTTGCAGGTTGTCGCTGGGCGCCTTGGGCGTGCTGCAGGTCGAGGAGCAGCACAAACGACGCGGCCTCGGGAGCCTCGTGGTTCGCTGCATGGCCAAGAAGCTGTTGGCGCAGGACCTCGAGGTCCTTGCGCCGGTTGTCGACACGAACGAGCCTTCGCGTTGCATGTTCGAGAACCTGGGCGCCGTGCCGGTGGATCGAGTGTTCTGGGCCCAGAGGCCGGTGGTGAGGAAGGAGGCCTAGACCCCCTCGGGGGATGTTAAAGGGAAGGATAGGGGAAGAGATCCGATACTTTACAAATAATAAGAGAAATTCAAAGAGAATTTCCGTATTAATAGTGAAAATATTAAATTGGAATCAATAAACTATAGTACATAATAACTTGAAATAGTATGTAAAAAAATATTTTCGGAAAAAAGCATTGCATCGGCCGGGAATCGAACCCGGGCCGCCCGCGTGGCAGGCGAGCATTCTACCACTGAACCACCGATGCTTGTGATGGACCGTACGAATCGTTGGCTTTTCTCCCACCCAATGTGGGACCGACGACTACGGCGAGGAACCTGATCTGAAGCTAGCAACGTCTGCTTGCAGCTAGCCTGCTGGGAGATCGTCTCCGCTTCGCCCCATCTAATTCCAGTGGAGCTCTTGTTCTGCGATGGCGTCTCGGCGGCTCGACGTTATCAGTGGCTGTCGTGCGATCGCTCCACATTCAAGCAGTCGCCGTCGTCGTCGTTAGTCCCCGACACCCACTGATCGCGGTGCAATGCGCGAACACCGTCTGCAGCCCATCGCGCGCGAAGACCTGCCTCGCCTGCGCGACCTCTACGCGGAGGGCGGCGGGCACTCGTTCAGTTTCAACCTGCTGCACAACTACTGCATCCTGCTGGAGCGCCGACCCGACCTGCCCGACCTGGCCCTGTACGCGCTGGACGGCGACTGGCGGCTCGACGGCCTCTTCCTGATGCGGGTGAGCGCACAGAGTCCCCACCTCATCAATCTCACTCTCACCTCGCACGGCCTCCCTTCCCCAGTTCAAGAACTACCTGCACTTCGACTCCCTGGCCGCCGACGCCGAGCGGCTCCAGACGTCCCTTGGCCTGCTGCTCGACCTCGACTTCAGGGACCGGCGGCGGCAGCTGCTGGTCTTCAACGGCTACGCGGAGCGCTTCCAGAGCGCCGTCGATGCCGTGGTGCGGCGGAACCGCCTGTGGACGGACGACGGGCTCCACGGCAGCTACGACTACTTCGAGCTGCCGCCGGAGCGACTGCGGGCGCTCGAGACAAGGTATGCGCAGCTGCCCACTGGCCTCCGCCTGGGGCCGCTCCGCGGCGAGCACGCGTCCCGCGTGAACGACTCCTGGCCGGCCCGGCACGAGCGCAGCGTGGACCTGGTCCGGTCGTACATCGAGGACGGCACCAGCCTGGGCGTGTACGCGGTTCGCACCGGCGAGCTGGTGGCCTGGATCATGGTGTAGGAAAATCTGCCAAAGGCCTCGCCAGTTTTCTCACCGTCGCTCTCGCTCTTGCAGGCAACTCGTGGGCGCCATCGGCCTGCTCCACGTGACGCCCGACCGCCGGCAGCGGGGCCTGGGCTCGCTGCTGGTCGCCGAGCTGGCGCGCAGGATGCACGGGCAGGGCCTGCGCGTGGCCGCCACCATCGCGCCGCAGAACCTCGCCTCGCGCCGCCTCTTCGCCCAGCTCGGCTTCCGGCAGCAGACGCCGGGGCGCTTCAACTGGACCTACGCCCGGCCAGCGGGAGTCCTGGAGGTTGATGCAGTGGAATGAGGGAATAAAGCGAGCCGAACTGGGCCGTCATTCGATCTGCCGCCTTGAGTTCGTTTCATTTCGGAGGGAAACTTCGAGGGGTGCTGGTCGGGGGTCGGGGGTCGGCGGTTGCCCAGGCGGGGACTCGCCGTTGCACCGGAGCCATCCACCGATACTTTGTCGTTGTCGTCGTCCTTGTTCTCGGTGCTGCCGCAGTTGCACGAAACATCTTCCGAAGCCACGGGTTGGGTGGGAGACAGAGAGAGAGAGAGAGGCAGGAGGAGGAGGAATTCCTTGTTATTAGTTTTAATCCTTAATTATTTCCCCGCGAGGAGGGGAGAGCGAGCGGGGAGGTGGCTTCGGTGATAACTTTCGTGCTTTGACTTCGGAAGCGGCGGCGGCGGCGGCGGCGACGGCGTGACGACTGAAGTTGTTGATGGCGTTGTTAGCATTGTTGTTGCTACTGTTCGACTCCACGATGCTGTTGCTCCGGTCCTCGACGACGTCGCTCTCCTCGAAGGAGTGCGCGCGTGTATGCACTTCCGTTTCCGCTCACCGCGCCAGCTGAATTCCTGACGAGGCCCCCGATTCGGCAGGACCCGCACCGCCCTCACCGCTTCGCTGCATCGGTGTCATTTTCCCGTGCCCTCCTGTGTGGCTGCCGAGCATCCTCTGTCGACCTGATTGCGCGACATCGCGCTGTCGGCGTCGTCTCGTCGTCGCCGTTGATGAACGAGTCGCGTCGCAGGACGAGGTTTTACTTTGACGAGCGCGAAGTTTTCGAGTGATTTCACGGGGTCGCCGCGAACAGGGTGGTGGCGAAATGCAATATTAACAAAGATGTTGCTCGTGTACATTTGTTAATTGGCGTGCTTCGATTTTCGACCCGGAAGTTTGCGAAGGTAAATTATCGAAAACAATTTCCAACATAAAATGATCTCGGAGGTAATGAAAATCACCGCGAAAAATCCACCAATTCACCAAACCCATGCCCTGTGGCCGAAGAACTCGGATAAGTTTAAAATTCGCTTGCGAAATTTCGCACAAGAGCCAGGCACACTAAGCAAGGGGTGGGTGAGGGCACGAAATGCCAAATTGAGAGTGAAAGAGGGAGATCCAAACAACAAGAACAACAACAACAAGCAACAAACAACAAGCAACAAACAACAAACAGCAAACAACACCTAGTACAAAAAAGGAACCTGACATTGAGTCAGAAACTCTGGAACGTTACGTTGGAGCGGATAACGACAGCGACGAGGATGATATTGTACAGACGGAGACAACAACAACTACACGATAATAATGCAAAAAATGAATAGAAGAAGAACAAGAACAACCACAACAACAATGGCAGCAACAACTACAAGCAAATTCTCGGGGAAAATGTTTGAAAGACGACCGAAAACAAACAAAAACTTGGAGCAAGTTCAAGCTCCAACTTGGGAGAGAGTGAAGGACCTCGCGAATAAGAAGAAGAAGAAGTCGGACGGGGACAAATGAGGTTCAGGGGGAGGGGTCGATGTTGGTGATGAATATTTTTGGCTCTTCGAGTGAAAGTTGAGACGACGGTTTTCGCTACAGCGCGCGACAGGCAGCGTCAGAGAGCGAGATGGATTGTCTCCATTCACCATTAGCGATGGCTCTCCTTTCCCTCCACACCCCCCACTGTTTCCCTCTGCTCTGCGGAAAGCTTGATCCACTTCGCCGAGAGCCGCCAAAGCACTTTGAAGCCAATCGGAAGCCACTTTACTTAATCAGACGACGCGCCGATGAATCGGAGCCAGGCAGCCAGATGGAGCTCGCGCACGACAGATAGCGGGACAGACAATCAAGATCAAGAGAGAGAAAGCGAGAGAGAGAAAGACTGACAGCCGATGGACCGACCGGAGTGGAGACAGAGGAGAGGGAAAAAACTTTGCCGATAGTCGGAGTGCAAACTTTCGTAGGAATTGATTTTAATGCCTTTTTATGGGAATTCGCCGGCGTCTCGTTTGTTGCCTCCTCAATTGTTGCGAATTCGATGGCTTTTTATGATTCTCCCTCTTTCTCTCTTCTCCCCTCCGCCCGTCTTCCGCCAACCACTCCTCGATCCTCCCCTCTTCTGGCTCCGAGGGACTCGAGTTTAAAGCTGGAGAATTTCACAGATTCGGTTGTTGGTTGTTGGTTGTTGGTTGCTTTTATTCATTTAGCATATTCGCAGCTTCTTGTCTAAACCTAATGGGCCTCGCCGTCCGCCTCGAGCTTCTCGAACCAGTAGACACGGTCGATCACCTGGAAGCCGAGCCCCTCGAAGAGGCACCGCGAGGCGACGTTCGTCACCATCACCGTGGCCAGGGCGTCCAGGCCCCGGGCCGCCAGCTCGCGCGCCAGCCGCACCACCACGTGGGTGCCCAGGCCGCGCCGCTTGTGGGTCTCCTCCGTCTGCAGCAGCCCGATGGCGCCGAGCTCCAGCCTGCAAGAGAGCGAGATTGATCGATTTGAGCGACACCCGCGCGATCGAGCGAGCGACAGGGGCGGGACTCACTGCATGGTCCAGGCGCAGAGCTCCTGGGAGGCCACGTCGAAGACGCCCACGCTGGGGTTGTGCCGGACGAGGCGCCGGATGAAGTCGTCCGAGCCCGGGTACCGGTGCGGCCAGAGCCGGTCGATGCGGCCGACGTGGGCCTCGGCCAGGGGTCGCGCCTCGAGGCCGGCCGGCAGGGGCCTGAAAGGGGTAGGAGGAGGCAGCGCGTGAGGGCGGGCTTCGACCCCTCGATTCACTGGGACTCACTTGGGCTGGAGCTGGGCGGCCCGGTGGCGGGGCAGGTGGTAGAGCAGGGTCGGGCAGCTGCCGGCGTCGAAGTCCGTGGTGCCGAGGGCGCGCAGGTGCTGCAGGGCCGCCGGCTGGACGCGCTCCACGTAGGCGCTCAGGGTGTAGGCGGGCCGGCGCTCCAGGCGCTGCAGGGCGTCCAGCATCAGGGCTCGGTTGGCCGCGGCCAGAGTGTTGAAGTGGACGTTGTACTTGAGCTCGTTGCGGTCCTGCGGGAGGCGGGGAGGGTCAGAGGTCAAGGTGTCTGCTTCGTCGCCCGCCGCCGGTTCCTCACCTCGATGATGTACGTGCCGTGCTCGCGCCACCGGTCGTCGGTGGTGCAGATCTGGACCTCGTCCATGGCGGGGTTCCGCGCCAGCCAGTCGATGAAGTTCTGCAGGGTGTACACGCTGAGCAGGTTCGCCGGCAGGTCCCTGGCGTAGAGGTCGCGCAGGACGGGCCACTCGCTGGGCGGCAGCACGAGCAGGCCGCGGAAGTCCAGGGCGGGGCGCATCGCGGGCTCGAACGACCTGACGAGAGTCGTGTGTGGGCAGAGCGGAGGCGGTGGGTGACGGAGTCGGAGTCGGTTGGAGTCGGAGTCGGAGCCACGGGACAGGCCGGCGCGACGGACGGGTCGATACTGCGGTGGCGTCGACAGGTCGCCAGGTTGGGGGCCCTCAAATTGTGTCTCGTGCTATCGGTCTTCTCGACACAACCCAACTTCTTGGGTTCCCATTGGGAAGCCGGGAGTTCTTTCGACTACCTAGTTAGGAGAAAACGAACTCCCCCGTACCTGATGTATTTGCTTCATGTATTTATAAAAGGAACATTCTTATCGGGTTCTCATCGCGTCGCTTTTCTTCAAATCGGTTTCTGTCGAAATCGAAAACCGTGGTCTGCACCGATAAGTGACGTTGGGCAAACACGGTGTACTAAACTCGACCACATGGGGGTCGTATTGGATTTTCATGGATCATCGAACTTGATATCGATGAAGACCCAAAATCTGTTTCCTTAAAGCTTGTAGAAGAATTCCAAGTGAAACTAATATGAACTTAATTGGCGTTCACGTGTTCTCGTGAAGCTCGGTGTAACCAGTTCAATTGGCATCAATAATTCCTATCAATAAGAACAATCAACGACAACTGTTTCGATGGACACGCAGTAGAAAGAGATGAAAGGTGGCTGTGGGCATTCGGTAGTGAGTTCTGATAAGAATTTGGGGCAAAACCAACGATTACGAAGAAGTTTTTATAACTCCATTATCGGGACTTTGGGTCGGAGAGGCCTTTGACAGAGATACGAGGGCCGGGAAACGCCGACGACCCAGGAGCCAAGGCGAATGACCTCCCATGGTGACGGAGAGAGACGGCACTCGTCCAGCCGTCCATTCAGACACGACTCCACTTACCAGCTGTTGAGGGCGAGGGCGACCCCGAGTGAATGATTAATAAGCCAACTAATTCGCTTCACGTCCTTTTAATGAGGGTCCCACTCGTCCTCGCTGCAAAGAAGAGGGCGAAACTTGGTCAGGACGAAACTCGTTTCGGAGAACTTTTAACAGGCAAGGCCGGGACGCAGGGCGAAGTCGATGCCGACGGCGACTGTCAGGGACTCTCAGACGGGTCGAAGAAAGGACTCGTCCTGGCAGTGAGTGGCACCCACACATGCAAACATCGCCTGCACGCGGGGAAAGTTTTCGCCAGCTTCCTTCGGGGGTGGCGCAGCGGCGGGAGGAAAAGTTAATAATTACACGGGGCGATGGGAGGAAGGGCTTTGCCAGAGGAAACCTGCAATTATTCAATTAAGAGCAGCTGATTACGGACCGAGGGGGCGGCGCAGTCGGGGCGGGAACGAGCGAGATGAACCGATAGGAACCGGTGAACGGGTGACGATCGACCGACCGACCGACCGACGGCAGCTCGTGTCGTTGCAATGTTAATGGCGCGGCTCCGCTGCAGTCCTGCAGATAGCGAGGAATTCAATTTAAAGTTTTATGCGCAAAATGTCCAAAACAAACATCGGGGGGAGAGTGAGGAAATGTCGTCCACTGGAGGACAAAGCGAGACAAGACGATACCGTCTTTTGCCTGCGGCTGCAGGACGACAAGGACAAGGACACGACATGTGGACAAATCCATTTTGCATCCTGAGGAGCTCGGCCCACGTCGTCTTGTCGTCTTTTGTGCTGAGGCCGCTGTGTGCGAGTGTTTGTCGTGTGTGTGGGTGTGGGTGCGGGTTCTTGAACATCCTTTTGGTTACTCCGCATTACGACGACTTATCTCTCGGCCATTCAATTTCCATGTCAGACACAACGGAGAGAGAGAGAGAGGGAGAGGGAGAGAGAGAGGGAGAGGGCAAGAGCCGACCGGGCTCGGGCCGGCCACGTGCCAGATAAGTTGTGAATTCAATCAGGGCCGGAGCGACCGCCGGATAGGGATCACGGTTTTAAATGCACTCGCAGAGGGCTCCGAGTCGACGACGAGCCGGAAAACCCGAGCGAGGAGGGATTAGGGGGAGAGAGGGAGAGAGAGATACCTCTCGAGCCCCGGGGCGACAGGAGGAGCCCGACCCGCATCTGCTGAGGGGCCCCAGGACGACGAGCTGAAGTTTCAAACTCGATTCAGATGCTCGCCCGCCCACCCCGGGCCCTTCTGGCGGATGACTTTAAGGACTCGCCATTGGATTAATTGCATTCCGGCCAACTCCTCACTTCCGCCGCCCACCGCCACACCGAGAGTAAATACCAACTCAGTCGGGTGTCTGGTTCCACGTCCTCGGGCTTGAGTGAATCACTGTGCGAGTAATAGTTCGGTCTGTCTTCCACGCTCCGTCTCGCTCCCGCCCTCTCCTCTGCATACTTCAATTGGCATTGACCATGTTTACAATTACTCAGCTGATGTTGTTTGCATGCAGTTGTTGTTGGTCTGCTTTTGCTGGCAGCGCTGCATTTTTTGCTGTCTCTGACTTTGTTGTTGTTCTTGTTGTTGCTCTGTACAACGAACGCCGCATGGGTCTCGCCGATTCCCCATCGTCGTCCACCCCGTCCTCGCCCACGTCCACGTCCACGCTGTTAGGCGAGCCGAGGGCCGGACACGACCTGTTTCCGGTCTGTGATTCGCATGCGAAGCACTTCCGGTGCCCGGTGACCGCCCAAACGAGCAGCCGACCGACGGACGGACGGACGGACGGACGGATGGATTACCGATGGTGCCTGCTTGCATGCGAAATTAGCTCCGATTTCGGGATGTTCTTAGCAAATGTTTGTAGTTATTTTTATCCGTCACACTCTGCACTCGCCCACCACCACCCGCCACCCCTCACGGCGGCCCACTTCCGAGTCCTGGCTGGCCGGATGCACACGTGGACGTCCATCATTCACCCAAGGACACACGGTCCGTCCGTCCATCCGCCCTGATTCCTGATTGATCCAGGCTCAGAAGCGACCATGGCCATGGAGAGGACGAAAGTCAGAAGACTTTCTTGGTCCTTGGGGACCAGCGAGTGCTCGGGCACATCAGGCGCCGGGCACATCAGGCTGCAGTCCGCAAAAAGGACATTCCGGGGAAAATGCAGGAGACGCGCATCTCATTCAAGGACTTCCGAGGCGAAGGCGATGGCGCTAAATTGAAGCCCGAGGAGGAGTCGAAGGAGGAGGGAATTCGCGACTTGGTGCACTTTTGCCGCCCAAGGCAAGGACCTGATTTTCTCTTCTTCTTCCCTTGACTCCCCTCCCCTCACTCCGTTTGTGGAAATTTCCTCGGAGACACGAGATGGAAAGCCAGGCGAAGACGCCACAGGCACAGGAGGCGGGCGGGGACGAGGCGAGGGCATGGGCGAGGGAGAAGCGCATAAATTAAGTCGTCGTCAAAGGCGGGCGGTGGGCGGTGGGCGAGAGGGGGCGTGGCTAATGGAAGGCGACGCCCGAGTGGACGGCGCCGGGGGCGGGCAGCAGGTTAATGGGAGCGATTAACTGGGAGCAACTAAGTAGCGTTCCCTCCCATTCCCTCATTCGCTCTCGCTCTCGCTCTGACTCCCACCCCTCTCTTTCTCTCGACGCCGAGGTAATTGGTGGAGGGATTGAATTAAGAGAGCGAATCATTCGCACCGGGCGGTGGCGGCGCATTCATGAATGATTGATTGACGCATGGCCGTCGTTAATGAACGCATTGAGGGGATCGTCCACTGCACACGAAGGCCGTGGCCGTGGCCGCGGAGGCAGTGGCGGAGGAGGGGCCAGGGCGGGACGTCGGAGGCCGGGAGCAGGAGATTCAGAGGGATTCGTTTGTGAAATCGAATACACATGGGGAGCACGAAGAGTTCAAGGCCGATGGAATCTCTTTGGAGAAACGAGAGCCACGTGCGTGGTGGAGGCCAGAACAAGCTGATGTGAGAATAAAACTGGATGAATGAGAAGTCAATGTGTGAAGAGGGCCTGAAGGGAAGCACAGGGAATTACTATAAATCAGTAGGAATACTGGGAGTACAAGTAGGAGTTCCATGAAGACCACAATTGAGTCAAGTCGAGGAACAGAGGTCGAATGGAAAGGTGGCAACGCAATTCATAAAAGCCACCAGGAATTCTTGATCTAAGAAGCACGATCCCCGTTCCGCGACTCGATCCTCGTAATTCATCCAAAGGCCGACGCCCAACGCCCATGACCACTGTCCACTGTCCACTGTCCGCTGTCCAGCAGGTGTCGCGGGAGAAGAGGAGAAAAAGTAGAGGGAAGAAGAACGAACGAACGAAAGAAAGGGCGTCCGCGTAATTGTGCGCGGCGAGTCGAACGGGGTTTGGAGCGAAAAAACGTGCGAATTTTCAAATGCGGGACGTCGACGAGAGGGTGGCGAGGCAGAGAGAGTGGGCGAGTGAGCGGGTGAGCGCGTGAAGGCGACTGTGGGAGGCGAAGCGCTGGGGTCCTGCGGCGCTTTGCTTACAAGGACACGACGTTGTTCGGACAGTTGTGTGCAATGGCTGCAGCAACAGAACGAGAAACAGAAACGCCTGCAACAACAGCGCGAACAAAGCAGCAACAAAGCAACCCGGCCACGAAGCAACATCGCAGCAACAACACAACGCGACGAACGACGGCGTCAGAAACAACAATAACAAGCATTTAACTCTTGGAGGCCGCATTAAAACGAACCTCACTGAGCGAGGAATTAGAATTTTAAATGGACGGCACGTGGTGGGCGGCGGCAGCAGCAGGGACTCTGTTGTTGTTGCGACAACGTGGATGTTGTTGCTGCTGTTGTTGTTGGCGGGGAGGTGCAGCGTGATTCTCACTTTATAAACACTTCATTGCGGGCGGTGGGCGACGGGCGGCGGGCCACGAACGAGGGCGCGGGTGACGAACGAGCGACAGGGCCTGACAAATGGCTGGCGAAGGGGACCGGGGGCAGGGGCGTAAGCGGTGCGCTGCGACATTTTAAGCGGTCGTTAAAAAGTCAACATTTTTCTCCCCACTTCCGTCCGCCGGACGCTCGTGGAGAGCTTAAATTAAAGCCGGCCATTGGGGGCGACTTCGGTCGGGTTGGAGTCGAGCCGGACGACGAAAGTTCGGGCCAAACTGGGCGGCGGACGTGCGGCGGAAGCGCGGTGGGGTGGGGCGCGAGGCGCGCTCTGGAGTGGAGGTTGTCAAATCAAGGCGAGGGGCCTCGGCAGCCCCGTCCATCCGAGCGAATCAATCGCGGCAAAGCTCTCACATTAATTTCCAGCTCCGCCTTTGCTCGGATGCAATCAGCAAATGCAGTCGATCTGCGTTGCCACACTTTCGCCTCGTGCTCGTCCTCCTTTTAGTCCTGGCCCTCACCCTCATCCTCGTCCTCGTCCTCGTGCTCGACTTCGCCCCTGTCCTCGCCTCGCCCTCGTGCTCGTCAACTGTGTCGCCCTCGACAAAGCGCCCGCCGCACGCGTCTCAAGTGCAAAGGAATCCCTCGCACATTCTCTCTTTCCTCTCTTCTCTCTTCTCTCTGCTCGCCTCTCTTCCGCGCTCTCTTCCTCCGAACTTCCTCTGCATCAAAAACTCCTCACCTGCGTCTCCGCCGCTTGTGTTCAGACAGCTCTCGACACCGGGAGGAGATGCGAACAACGAGGATGCGAATAATGATTGGGAAAATATTGCGAGGCCTTGGACGACCTCAAAGGAGAGAACAGAGAGAGAGAGAGAGCGAGAGTGTAGGGAGAGCGAGGAGCGGGAGTCGTGATAGTGAGAGGAAGCGATCTCTTCTATTTAACCTCCTCTTCCTCCTCTTCCTCCTACCAGGAAAGGCCCCTCTGACTCCCCTGCCTCGTTCCCGCGACCGACCTCAGCAGCTGATTCTACGACGGCAAATGCACCGAAGCATTTCGCCCCTCTGTCCACAGCCCCGTCCCGCTCTCGCCGCCGACTCCTCCACCTCCTCCCCCTCCGACTCCTCCACCTCCTCCCCCTCCGACTCCTCCACCTCCTCCCCCTCCGACAGTGGAGACTTCTATCTCTCCCTTTGAGTCTAGTCTCGCTCGGGAGCAACTGCACTTTGAGCTGCTGCCCTTTGTCTGGTGCTCGAAGTCAACCGTGGCTGATGAAGTCACAGGGGGGCGGGTCGAGGGAGGCTGGGGCGGGTGTCTGCCGCATCCTTTGTTTCGAGCAAAAAATGCATGGCAAAAATGTTCGACTGGAACTCGACTGGATCGACTGTGGCGGCGATGGGGAGGAGCAGGAAGCGGTTGGGAGGCAGGCGATCTCGGCAAGGGGGTGGGAGTCGCTTTAATTTGAGGTGGCCGTTGCCGTTGCCGCTGTGACTGTAATTGTTGTTAAACCGGGAATCGAAAATGGAGAACCCGAGGCCGCCGCCGCCGGCAGCAACCGCTGTAAATAAATATGGCGACCGCACGCGCGCTGCGTCCGCCGGGCCGAGGACCGGAGCGGGAGCCGGCGCTGGAGTCGGAGTCGGAGGACGCGGCGAGCTGGAACGAAGATTGTGTCAATTCCAATTGATTGCCATCGAAATGGGCTCCAATGACGGTACAACAATGCAACGGCCCCCAGCTCGCCTCGCCCTCTCTCGCGCGCGCCGCGGAGTCCACATGCAAATAAAGGAGCATAATTGGAAAATAGTGAAATCACATACGAAAAATAAAAAACACATATTTACTTTACAGCGATGGAAAAAATCCGTGGAAGCAGGCCGAAATCCGCGCCTGCAATTAAATTGTTCTTGTAATTACTCACAACAACAACGAGCGACAACGGGCCACAAAAGCACAAAAATCGTTCCTGCTGACGATGGCGCTGCAGAGAGCGGGCGGAGGGGACGAGCGGTTGGCAAGAAAACCCGCAAGTGGAGGATAATTGAATGCAGAGCGCATTCATGTGCGCCGGATCGGGCGCGACTGCTACGGGCCGGGCCTGGAGCAGGGCGGGGCTCGCGGGCGTTTAATTGAAAAGCTCTGGCTGCTGCAATCCTTTGTCCCGGCGCCGGAAGTGACGACGACAACGGCGACATCGACAACGCCAAAGGGCTCGGCGTCGCGGCTCAAGGGCGTCGTGGCCGGAAGCCGCAGCGGATCGCCTGAGGTCCACCTGCACCTGGTCCGATTCGTGCCCTCGTCGCTTGAACACGGCTCCACCTCGACCTGGTCCCCACTCGTTGCCGAGTCGCGATCGCGGTCTCGCGCCCTCCGCGCGTCGACCAAAGCCTCACCGGAAGTGGCGCAGGAGGCGAAGGAGCCGCGGTCGTGCCGGGTCAACCGGGGCCACGGGACAAGCGGCGATGAGTCGAAATGGCGCGCTCAATCAATCGGGGCGAACAATGGCCGCCGGCGCACACTCACACACACGCTCCGCACTTGGGCTCCTCACTGAGTGCTGCCTACTCTCGGGCGGAAGCGGTGACAATGGCCACAACAACAACAACAACAGCAACAGCATTGACAATGGTGGAGCGAAAGCCATCAGAGCCATCGACGTCGTCATCGTGGCCGTTGGCGTCAACGCGTTCACCGCGGAGGGAGCGAGGGAGGGAGGGAGGTAGGGACGAAATATCGCGAAAATATCAACCGACATTTTCTGCTCGACTCGTCGCTCTGCGGCCCCCCGGCACGCGGTCCGCGGGCCCCAGGAATTCGGGCCGCCTTTGTTCGGAACCACGTGAGCGGAACCCGCTGCATTTTTCTCCTCCAAGGGCAGCTGCCGGAGGATCCGAGCACCAGGGGCAGGACGAGGGTTGGGTTGGCAGAAATATGAAAAATGCAATCAAAGGCGATTGATGAGCGACGGAAAGTGCACAAAAGCTCCGGCTTAAAAGCTTCTCCTCAGTGTTTTCCACCCGCCATCGGCCTCGGCCTCGGCCTCGACCACCCCGCTCGGTCTAAGCGCTTTTTAGTTTCGCCCTGGCAGCGGAAGTTTTTGCCCCGGATCGAACTTTAATTAAATTCCGAGAGCCGGGAGAGGACAAAAAACGCCTCTCATTTGCGCCCTCGGCCCCTCTCCGCAGCCACTCGCCCGGCCCGGCCCGGCCAGCTGTTGGCGAAAGTTGGCGGAGGAAGCCGTGTTCGAGCAGTTGTCGCCGGAGACACACGCACGCCCCGACAGATGTCTGAACAGCAGCGAGACAGATGTCTGAAGTGAGCGCACTCACACACACACACACACACACACAGCTCGCACTCGCTCACCAGGCAGTGCCATGGCGGGCAGGCCTGAAGACGGTTCGGCGAGGATTCGAGGCTGGTCGTGGTGCCCACAAGCGGCAAAGGCGTCACTTGGTATGGCTTGAATAAATTCTCGGCTTTCCCCTCCTCTCCGTCGCCCTCGCCCTCGCCCTCGCCCTCGCACCGGATGAAATTTGGAAATCAATCCTCACGGATTCGAATGGGAAATTTCGAGCGCAATAGAAATGCACTCTCAAGCCTTAAAGCCCAATCATCGAGCCGATGTCGCAGAGCATCCGGACAACTGCCTCCTGCCCGCAGGACCCTCGCCGCCTGAAGCTCGCCTCGGTCGCTCGTTCGCTCGTTCGCCGGTGGCCTGGGCTCGAATGCAAATCAATTTCCTCTTCACAAAAGCCTCGTGCGAATTATGCAAATTGCTAGGTGTGTGCGACTCCCAGGGCCAGTGTGAGTCCGTGCGTGGGCGTGGGCGTGTGCGTGTGTGCGGAGTGAGCACGCGTGCATTGGTGTGCGTTTCAATGGGTCTTTAAATGAATTAGTGAGCGTTCATTAATCGCCGAGGACGAGACGCGAGCGAGAGCCGAATTTATTTCGTTTATTACGTTATTACGTTTATTACGTCGGCGGCTCTATCGATTACAACAACGGGTCCCTCCGTGGTCCCCACTCAATTTCCAGCGAATGGACTTCCGCTTGCAGGGAGACACAGACGACGACGACGACGACAGCGGCGAGGGAGGAATCAAAGGATACAGAAAAGGACAAGAGAAGCAGACGTCGACGACGAGTCACGAAGGCCATCGAAGGAGGGCGACGACACCGCCAACCAGGGGGCCAAAACACCCGAAACAACGGTGGAAAGCCAGCGATTGGCGACGAAAGACAGGACAACAACAAAGAACCCGATCACTTGCATGGCGGGCGAGGGCAGGAGAGGAGGGAGAGCTTGACGAGGAGGCGGATCGAGAGGATTCGTTGATGACGACGCGGGCGGTGATCGAAGTCGGCTCCCCTCGGGCATTCGAAGTTCTGTAATTGCAACATGTTGCTGCTGTCGCTGCTTCTGGAATTGTGTCGCAGTCCTAGATAACAACAACAACAACAACAACAACGAACGCGTTGCCAACGCGTTCCCAGCGGTGGCCGCGACACCGACGAGCCAAGGTGCAGAGCTGTGCATAGTTTTAGGAGCGACGACAACGACAACGACAATCACAACAGGAATAAGACGAGCAGTCGGCGCCGCTAACGAAGCCTCCGCCAACCCAGTCCCTCCGCCCCTCCGTCCGACCCTTGCGGGCTGGGGGCCGTGCGAAGTTTCGGGCGCCAATTTGATGCCGTAAGTTCGGCGCAGTAGCGGAAGCGGCAGCGGCAGCGGCGGCGACTTTGACTCGGCGCCTGTGGAGCGACCGCGAGCCGGGAGGCAGTAATTGTTGCTTCGGGGGCCGGGTGTGGCGGGGCCACCCCAGCGGGAACCGGCGACAGACTCCACGACCGACTCCTCTCGATCTCGCCCCTGGACATGACGGGCCTGCCTCACGTCCTCGAAGCCACCGTGCGCAACGCTTTGTCTGCCATCGGGACCTTGTTTCGGCCGGGGCGCCGGCAGGAGCCCGGGCTGTCGACGACAACGCGCCGAATCGTGGCGTTCGCGCCAGGACATTGAAGTTAATTAGTTTCACTTTGATTATCAACCTGGTCGAGCACGAACACACGCACTTCCTCGACCGCGCCCGCCACCCACACAACTAAGCAGCGAGTGCCGGCGACGCGGGAGTCGCGTCGCCTGTCACGCATTGTTGTCGCTCGGCACGAATTTGCCGGTTGCTGCGTGCGACATTCCACATGCAACTAAGACGTTGTTGTTGCCATTGTTGTTGCCGATCGAATGGCTGATGTTGGTCGAAGCGGCAAATGTAGTGGAAAACAAGAACATTAGCCGAATGAGGGGCGAGGGAAGCGCCGGCAGCGAGGCCTTGTGGTGAGCGGAAGTGCTTTCGGGCGAGGGGTCGGGGATCGCGTTGACATCGCCCGCACAAGGACCTCCCGAGGGGGAGCAACGAGGTGTCGAATGCACAGCTGCAGGTGCAGCTTCAAATGCTGAACGCGGCTGACAAATGTCGAGTGGGTCGCGGGACAAGGCGGGAATTTGGCTCAGCAATTCAGCGACCGATGGATCATTGGAGTTCCTCAAAGGGAGCTCGGCGTTCCAGTTTGTGGCTTTCGAACTCATCGACATTGTCAGTTCTTGTCGACGCCTCGGGTCGACCGAAGTGTTTCTGCAATTACAAAGTCGACTCGGGACGAATTTGCATTTTCGATAAAAATTGACCCAATTTTATTGGGGAAGACAGAGGGACGACGAGGCTGGGGAGTCCGGGCGAGCGGGGCGAAAACTGTAGAACCGTAAAAAGCACGAAGTCAAAACTCGAAACTACCGAAACCGAAATATCGAGGACAGGCAGTAAAAGAAGTTCTTGTTGTTCTACCCATCGTTGTACTTATTGTTGCTGGCGACGTCGACGACTCCTGTCAACGGGCCAACAACAACCAGGTGGGCCATAAAAATGCAATTTGCAACAAAGTCAGGGTCATAACAGGGCAGTCGGCTGAGGAGGGTCGGCGGAGGAGAGGCGGGCAATGGGGGAGGACAAGGGCCAGGGCAATAAAAGCTGGAGACACCGTGAAATGCGGTCGCGATTGTGCGCGGAATTAATTTGGGAGAAAATATTGCATACTTACGGGAGCGGACGAGGGCGAGGGCGCGGGCGCGATTCGATGAACACGGCGACAGGAAAATCAGCCTTATCGGGAGGATCAAAGTCGGTTGAACAGGACGCGGGATTCGCGTAAAGACACGAGAAATCCTCACTGAGACCGACCATGCAGGAGCAGGAGCAGGGGCTTCGAGGGCTTCGTTCGGTTTCCTCGACGCCGCCTCGTCGTTGCATACTTTCAGGCGTGAGCATTATTCCCATCCACAGCCCAGTCCGCACACGAATCCCTTCACCACACGACAGGACAACAACAGCGACTGTGGCTGAAAGTAGAAGGAAGTAGACGAGGATGAGAGGAGACTGAAGAAGGTGGGATGGAAATGGAGAGACGGAGGTGGGATTGAAAAAGACGGAGAGAAAGAGATGTAGACGGGAATCAGGGAAGACGAAAAGATGCAGACAGCGCCAGTCGCACAAAAACACACACACACAGCGGCAGCAGCTCACACGACGACCTCAGCTGCAGGCCGAGTCCTTCGTCCCTCGTCCTTCGATGCACAAAAAGCCGTCTAATGAAAACGTCAGTCTCGACTGGCGGCGAGGGCGGCCGGGTCGAAGGCCGAGAGCAAAGAAGGCCGAAGCAAAGACAAAGATCAACTGCAAATGGGAAATTTTGAGGCGAAGGCGAGACTCACAGGGAGGCAGCCACGGACACGGAAGAGCGTGGATGATGGAGGATGAACGATGGACGATGGGGAAGGGCAGAGACGGAAGGAAGCGTGCTAAGAACCAGCTGGACATGCGATGAGCCCCGGTGCGGAGACAGAGCCCGACACCTGCTCGAAGTGCGGGCCTGCGACGACGCCCAACTAATTGAACGGACGTTTCGGGGCACCGAGAGGAGTGAGGAGGACGCAAGAGCTTGACGGCCGAGTGTAGCAATCGACGTCAGTCGGGCCGGTTGACACTTGATGGACACAGTTGTTGGCACCGAAAATTACGTCGCCGGTGTCAGCGAACGGAGCTGCTGACGGGTGAATCAGGTGGGCGGGGATGGACCGAGGCGCTCCTGGATCTCTGGACCCAACAGATTTGATTTTTGAGGGCCCTCAACATCTTGATTTCATCAAGATCTGGGAATTTTGAACCTGGCAAATTTGCGTGGCTCCGGGAGCAGGCGAAGCGCATCGGTCTGGGCCATGGCTCATGAACCGACCACTCCTTGGCGTTCGTCGGCACGAACTGGTTGCACTCGCGAGTGCAGGACGTCGCCGTTGTCGGCGTGGGCGGCCGAGCAGCGACGGCCGGCGGAGAAACGCGTTTCCCCCCATGAACCGTGGATCGCCTCGCCTTGGGGAGTCTGCGCGGGAACTCGGTGAATTGTGGATCACGGTTTGTCAGCGCGCCTTTCAAGGGGAAGAGTGGGAGCAACATGAGGCGAGCCACATGAGGGGCGATGACGACTCAACATGTTGCAAAGAAAGTCGTGAGGACAAAAACATGTTTCAGCAGCTGGAATAGTTAATTTTTTTGTTGACAAATAAAAGTGTTTCGAAACTAACAAGGCATGACTTATTCAGATGGCAAAGATTCTCAGGAGAAACTAGCCATTAAGGAGAAGAAATAATCTTTTAAAAATATAAATTTCTTTAAGTTGGGGGACAAAATGCATACAAATTAAAAAACATTGAGAAAATTGTAAAATGTGAAAAATTTTATGCATAAAATTTAATATGCCTATTCATGATAAAATTTAGTAAAATCGTTAATTTCTAAACAAATTCAAAAATATAAAAAAATATATATATCAATATATATATAGAAAAAGGAATACAGTTTGCCCTTCAATTTTGGTAAAGAAGCTAAAAAAAATAATGTTCATAATCTCATATTCGTTTCTTTTAGGATAAAATTATTGCTGTAGACTTCATTACAAGGCTCTGCTATGCAATGAGAAGATATGAAAAACAAATTATGTCATGTCCGGATAATGCTAAACCCCACAGTAATTTGAGTCGGCCACATACATAGATAATTATAATAATTTTCCAGACATACACCAATAGATGCAACTCCAGATTCCACCTCAATTTGGTTCATTTTGTTCTAGCTCTTACCGAAGCTTTGACAGTTTATGGAAAACGTTGGAAAAGTTCCCATGGGAGAAAGCTTTTTGAGACCAACTGTAGATGTCGGCTTCTGCACGAATATTGGGAAATTCGACACTCCGAATGTCCTTTTGCGGGAGAATCCGAAACTGTTCCAAAGGTTCCTGCTGACCACGACTGAGTTGTGGGCCATGGAAATGGAAAACCGACAATTAAGCTTTACGAAGCCTCCCTCAAAAGCCGCCGACACTGGCAAGAGCTGCGGCTTTTGTAAGAGCTTCCTGCAGAGGGCCAAACAGAATGCTAAAAGCTCTCAGGATGCCAGAATTTCTCGCTTGAGGCGCTGTCAACCTGCAGCTGACACTCGGTCTTCCCTTGCACGCTCTCTCTCCACTGTCTCTCTCCGTCCTGGAGGCGTCTTTCATGAAGGGCAGATGGCGCAACCTTCGTGCTAGGTTCCTTAAAAGTTCCTCATTCCCAGGGACGACATGTTTATCTCTCCATTCCGACTAGGAGGACGCCATTCACATACCTCTCGGGTGATTTCTGGGAGCCCTGACGGCCTGACGGCTGGGATGACATCGAGTGAGCGCTCGCCAATCGTCCTTGGACACGGGCCAAATGGCGTCTGCAAATTTCCTTGATGCATTTCGCAGCGGAAATTTATTTTAATTGCTCCACCGCTGGCCGGGGAGACAGAGAGAGGGAGGGACGTGATGGGGGCGCCCCTGGAGAGGGGGTGGAGGCGGAGGTCAGGACGATGAAATTCTGATGAAACAAATTCGAAACTCATTTATTGTGAGCGTCGAGCAGGCCCAGCCCGATGGGGGCCCGTCGGCCGAGGTCCTTAGGATCTGTTTATTCCCCGCCCTGTCTGTCTGTCCCTGTCGCTGCCTCGGTCTCGGTCTCGGTCTCGGATCCTGCTCCGTCCGCCCCGTTCTGCTCGTGATTGAGGTGTTCGGCCGGACGGCGGCGTTTAAATACGAGCGACGGCTACAGTCGGCGGATTTACGGCCACGGCGAGATGGGAATTCCACGGGAGGAGACGCTGGAGGAGTCCGGGCCAAATGAAATGCCGGCCAAGTGGAGCGCGGTGCGGCGTGGGCTGGGGAGCCTCCCGAAGATAAGGTGATGGCTTTTCCATATTTCTATTTTCGATCCCTGCGGACCCCACGACCCGCCGACGCCGCCGCCGCCGCGGATCCCGGTTCCATCTGCCACTAATGTTCCGCTTCACTCACGTCACCGGGCGACCCCCGCACAGCCCTGGCCATCCCGCTCGCACACAGACAGACAACCCGTGGACGGACGAGCCGCGCGATACCGTAAAATTGTATCACTGCCGCAGCGGAGTCCGAACAAAGGGATGGGAAGAGCTAGAGGGAGAGGGAACTATTTTCAACTATTGATAAAACAACGAATAAAACATGCATTTATTTCGCCCAGTGTGTTCGTTTCTTTCGCTCATTCGAGCCACACTTCGAGGCAGTCGTAAACAGGACGATGGGGATCGGAAAGGGCTGGGGTCTGGAGATGGAGATGGGGAAGCCGAGGACGCGGCGGTCGCCACGTCAGGACCCCGGGACGCTCCGGGACCGGAGCACGAGTCCCGGGCAGAATAATCACCGACATTACAAAGCGGAAACGACCCTTGATATCATAAATGGCCGCCGTTAACATAATCAAGGCGACAACGAGGGACACCTCGCCCCCGAACCCCTCTGTTGGGCGTGGGGGGGGAGGAGAGCGGGCGGAGGCACCTGCTTGGAATGCGCAGCAGCGACAATGATCGTAATTTAGCCAGCCAGGAGCTCGGATTTGCGGATAATTCAATCGCGTTTGGATTCACGCGCCGCCAGCCGGAGTCGTTTTGCGCATGAAAATAAATGAGTGCGACACGCCCTCCTCAGGCACCCGCTTGCAGGGCGCCCATGGGTCCTTCTCTCCGAGATCCTCCTCCCAGCGGTCCTCCTCGCTGGCTCGACAGCCCCAAGTGCCATCGCTGATTCTCCAGGGGTCGTCGGCCGGCGCAGCCAATGGTGCAAGGCGAGCCAGAAGGTGGAATCCCGGTCTAGACGGCTGAACAAACATCTCGCGAAAGAAGTGTCCCTCGTCGGCGTTGGCGTTAGGAGGAGGAGCGGTTGGTGGCCTGGCGTGGCCTGGCCCGGCTGTGCCTCGCTCTGAGCGCCTCGCCAAACACAATTAGGGAGCCGGCGCCAAACTCATTGCGGCCAATTGGTGCCGCCCCTGCCCACGGACCCCTGTAAGCCCCGTTTAATTATTTGGCTCGCAAGTCGCCGGGACGTTCGCAGCCTGGCAGAGGGGCGGAAGCCTTGGGACGGGGCTCTGAGGTTTGTTGAACCTTCGTCATCGCCATCGCCATCGTCTGCTGTGAGCGAGAGGGAGGAGGGTGAAAAATTCGCATGAGTGGAAACGGATCGGAGACTAGGGGACATAGCGGGGAATAGCGGAAATCAGAAGACCATAATAAGAATAGCGAATTGAAGAAATGAATTGTGTCTTTGTTTTCTTTACCGCGAATCCAAACAACGTCGGCGAACGAGCTCTTCCACGGAAGAGCAAAATGCGAGGAAGGCGAGGGAAAAATCTCAAATTTAAATGCACTCATCCTGCACATTCCAGAGATAGGGAATCTGAATACATTTATCTGATCTATGCAGGGGTGCGAGTTTTGATGTTTTTGGATTTCCCGAAACCGATGCTGTTGACTTTTCTTATGCAAATTTCATCTTTATGGAAATAATTTCGCGAGCAATTTTTGGAACAATTTTTCATTTCTCGCAAATCGAGCTCCAGAACCCTTTAAGTTTGAGATCGTCGCCAGAACGCGAACCGCCAAAGCTCCACGGACATGAGTTTCTTTCGCCAGACAGATAAGGACGAACAAGAAGAAAATAAAAAGACAAAAATCCAAGACAAAACCAACTTCTGCCAAATTTAAAATCCTCCGGGATTTCCCGCCGTTGTCTGGCTTCGGTCGAACGTCGACTTTTTCCCGGCCTTGGCGCAGTTTTTGTTGCTCGTCCTTCCGAGCCCACGATCGCCGTCTTGCGGTGAGCGCAACGTTACATGTCGGGGTCGCCGGAACAACAACAACAAGAACAAGAACAACAACAAAGGGGCCGATACAGCCGCACAGCATCGGGGCTTAAGTGATTTACGATGAATCTACGTTTTGTGCCCTCCGTCCGCCGTCCGCAGTCCGCCGTCCGCAGTCCGCCGTCCGCAGTCCGCCGTCCGCAGTCCGCCGTCCTTCGTCTCCTCCTCATCCTGCTCCACCTCGGGCTGTCTCCCGGTCCATCCGTCCCTCCTCGGTCCCCGCAGCCGCGCCGTGCCTCGGCGGACCCAGCCGTTGACACGGGTCACTCGCTCGGGCGCCCGGCTGGCCTTCGCCGCGCTGGTTTAATTACGTTTCAGCGTGATTGAAAGTTTTAATTTTTGACGCTTGACGACGAACTTATTGCCTCCGATTCTCCGATCCTCCGGCCGCCGGCCGCCGACCCCCGGCCGGCAGTCGCGTCCTGCGCCACCCACCCCGCGTTGCTGCCGCTGACACTCAGCGGACAGGAACATGAGTTGTTCCTCGAGCCGCCGTGGGCGGGGCGGCGAACCGGAAGCGGGGAATGGCGGAGGGAGAGAGAGAGAGAGAAGCCCACTCGCCCTCTGGCCCTCTCTCTCTAGTTCTCCTCGATCCCGGCCCGAGTGCGCCGCTAAGTGACATCTCTTTACTTGACGTCACTTCCGGGAGACGCCGCCACTTGCGGCGCGCTGACATGATTTGACACGAAATTGAAGTCGCGGGACAAATTTGCGCATCATCGTCACCCTGACGCCCCCGGGCCCGCGACCGCGACCGCGCCCGCGCCCTCGTCCGCGCGCACTAGCCGTCGCCACCGGGGCGCAGTCAAACGCATCGATCAAAAGTGGAAAGTCACTCGAATCCCATGGCAGGAAGTGACTGTGAGTGATTTTGATTTTTATTCTGACTGCTGCCACTCGACCGCCGCCCCACCCACGTCCCGGGCTCAGTCCTTGTCTCTGGCGTCACTCGCCGCCGGCGGCCTCCGCAGGACGCTCGCCGGCCGGTGATTGATGGGCCTGCCTTTGACATGTCCTGTTGCTGGGATTTACTTTGTTGCCGGCCATAATTAAAATTTCAAGCGCAGCCCGAGGAAATGAACCCTTCGAAGCCGGCTTGATAGATCGCACAGGGGTCGGACCCGAACCCCGGCTCAGCCGAGCTGCTTAAAGCGGTCCCAGGAGCATCCTTAAAGCATCCCCTCGTCGTCGTCGTCGGCCCCGTTCTGACGTCTTCGCCGACGCGTTTTCGGCGCTCCCGGCGGCGTCGAATTAAATCCAGAACAACGTCGTTTTCGTTGGCGTTGTCGTCGCCGTTGTTGCTGTCGTTGCTGTTGGTCGTGTTGCCTTCAAGGACGTCGGCCGCTGGGATCGGGTTGGGCGAAATTCGACACCCTTGCCGGGCATGGGCTGGCAGGACTTCGCAAGTGGCGCCGCTCCACCTCCGCGCGCCCCAAATCCGCGCCAAGGACTCGCGCAATCGAGAGCTCCTTCGGACGACGGCAGCGAAATAACTGCGTTTTTCCCGAGTCCCTCACAATCGATTCGATTCGATTCGATTCGACTCTCGTCCGCTCCCTTCTCCACCGAGGTGGACAGAAGTTTTTCAGCGAAAATTAAAACGGACGCAGGACGAAACTAAGCGAATGCCTGGCCCTGCCAGTGGCAGGCAGCGGAGGGCGCGAGGCGGGGCCGGCCCCAAGTTTTCTCCCTCGCTCTCGCCTTCAGACGACGCCTCCGCTGCGCAACTATTGATCCTTCCGCAGTGCGTCCAGAGCAGCAGCACTGAGGGCAACAACATCTGATCACTGCCGGCAGTGGCGAGGGGCCGGGAGCATGGGGGCGTGGCTCTTTCGTTGGAACGGCGGAACTTGGCACGCCTGCCTCCCTCCTGCCTCCTCCATCGGTGCAGTGACACACTTTCGCGCAACTGGTAGCAACAACAACGAGCACAATGGCGGCGACAATGACGACGCCAGCAGCAGCAGCGAAGATCGCTAAAAGAAGTCCATTAAAATTTTAATTTTTAATGATAAGCGCGGAAATGGTGTCGCCTCGTCCTGTCACTGGCACGACCCCGAGCGCCGACTCGGGCGTCGGGCGTCGGTCGTTGGGCGGCTGCCGCGTCCTACCGCTGCGAGCTCGTCATCGGCTCAATCTCGACCTGTGGCAAGTGCTTTAAAGCGAGCGCCTTTAATGGTCTCCGAGCCCTGGCTGCTGTTGCTGTTCATGTCCCTCGTGTCGGGCGGCTTTAATGCGCCCCCTGTTGTTCATAAATTATGCAGCCGGGGGCTCCCCGTTCGTCCTTCCTCGCTGCAGGGAGAAAGACGAGATTCCGAATTTCCGGCCCCGGTTTTTCTATCGCCCTGCGCCGCCATCGACTCTCGCTTCATCGGTACCTGCCACACGCACACGCCCTTCACGTCGCACACATGGACACCGCGGCAGCCTCGGCACACACGCTCTCGCACAGACATGGGAGCGAACGCTTCCGGCTCCTTCGCGGCCTGGAGCTGCGTTATTTATTTAAGCATCCCATAATTTATTTAAATGGCCAGACGGCCGCCAACATGTGTGTCCGACTGCGGATGCAAAAAAGTCGCCGTAACGCCTCGGACCCGTCATCGAAGCCGCTTGACAGGAGCCGACGCGCCGCCGCCCCCTGTCACGTCGCCGTCCCACCGTCGTCTGCTCATCAGCGCCGTCGGGCTCGTCCACAACGGTCCCGCGGGAGCCCGGAAGTGAAATTTATCTGCCCTCGCTATTAAATAATGAACGCCAGTCCCCAGTCATGCGTCGGTCTGTCTGTCTGTCGGTCTCCCTCTCGACTGTCTGCTTCCGGGTCCCGCTCCCCCGGGTCCTCGTTAAAGCGCGCCGCTCAATTACGGCGCCGGAAGTGGGGCGGGACCCACCCGGATCCGGATCCGGATCGGCCTCGAACTCGGCCTGGACGACGCTCTCTTCGAGGTCGACTAAAATTCGATTGGCCGTTTGTGGGGGTGGGGGCGAATCGAATGAGTGTAACTGCATTTGAGCAAACATTCGATTTGGCTCCTCTCAAGGATCCTCGCATCCCGTATGCATAACCGTGGCACACACACACGCGCACACAACCACAACCCATCTTCACGTCCGGCTGTTCTCGGTCCGAGGTTCGCCCGGGACACATGGTGGGGGCGACGATCGTTCATCACGACAGAAGTCGGTGGCCAGAGCGACAGAGAGACAGAGAGCGAGAGAGATGGAGGGGAGTTTCCTTGCGCGATGACCTTCGAACGTCCTGCGTCGTGAGTCCTGAAGAAGACGAAGGAGGCCGAGGCCACATGGTCATCGGTCCATGATAGTGAGGTGCCAGTGATGAAGTGCTCGATGTCTCGTGATTGAATAAAGTACGAGACTCCCGCAGACTGCTGGATTCTGCAGGAAAGGAAGACGTCTCGCAAGCATCCTGTATCCTGCGATCCCACACCCTCCCGCACACATACTCACAGCAGACTCAACCCGACGCAAATAAATATTTGATGAACAAATATAAATATTCACTTCCTCAATTACGGGCTACTTGTGACTGGAATGACGAGACCAGCGGACAGACGACCGACGGGCGCCTCGCCTCGGCCACGGACAGGCAGTCGGACAGATGGGGAGACAGACAGACAGATGGGCAGACGCTCCCGACAGAGGCATGAAATCATAATGTCCTCTCATAATGAATTCCGGAATTTATTGATTTAGTTATTAAGCAATTACGCTTAATTATTATGTGTCCTTTGAGAGATCCTGGCCGAGATACGGACGGGACGACGAGCGTCCTTTGAACAGTCGTCTTCTTGTTCCTGCACCTCTCTGGCCCTCTCCACTACTTTGCCTACTGTCCTCCCTCCCACCCAGACGGTTGCTTTTCACTTTCTCCGGGCCGGGCCGGGCCGAGCGTTTCGGTCTTCCATAAATATGCAAAACCTAATTGAGCAGAAAATGGCACGCCTCTCAGCCATCGCTCTCGCTTCCACTCCCGCTCGCTCTCTCTCTGTCTCTCTGTCTGCCACCGGCTCCTCCTCCCCGGCCTCTATTTCCACTACTATGCCATGCAAATGCTCGCTCTCATACATTATGCACAACACATCCTTTGAGGAGGCGGCGCGGCGCGGCGCGGCGAGGGGCCGGGAATTTTTAATACGCCCCAACGGGGCCGCGACGGGTCGGGCCAGGAGAAATTAAATTAAGAAGCCATTAATGATTGAGGGCGACGCACATGTGACGCTGATTGACGGAGCGGCGCATCCATCACGGCGAAGGCGGGTGCCGGGGTTGGGAAGGGGATTCACTTAGGCGCAGCTCCTCCAGACGACCTTGAGCCCGAGGCAGCCCGCCAGGTGGTGGCTCGGCGGCCAGGCGGTGGCCTTTGATGTCACCCGATCGTCCCGCCGCCCAGGTGTCCACAGGGAGCGGAAGCCACCGCAAGGACTTCACAGAGCGCGGAACTCGACGAGGTCCTCCAAATAGTTTGAACTCGCGCCGCTGGTTCAACTCAGGTTCGGGTTCGGGTTCGGGGAACTCGCAGCGCGGCATTCGAGAACACTTAAGACACTTGTGATCTAATTATGGCGCGGTATCAGAGGCTCGAGTCGCTGCCGCTGCCGCCGCCGCCGCCGCCATGAAGGCGACGATTATTTCGACATCACTTCGGGCTTCGAGAGCTCCGACTGTGGGCGCCAACCCACTCCGGCCCTCGCCTCCATCGCCCCGCCCCTCGCGGCATCGCATCGGCGTCGGCATTGGAAATTGCTTAAAACAATCTCCATCGTCGGCAATTCAATTAAGGGCCGCTCGGCGCCCCCGCAGCAGGCGTGGCATAATTTTGGGCTTTCGACAAATTATTAGCAGCACTACTGGCTCCGCCTCCTCCGGCTCCTCTACCACCTCAGCCGCTTCCCCCGAGCCCGAGCCCCAGGACCACGCGCCATTAGCAGCTCACACGTAATTGAGTAAATTTTTGGCGCAATTTAACAAAGCCTCGCCCTCCTACTCCTATTTTGGCTCGCACTCTCGCGTTAGGAAGACACAATCGCTCTCGCAAAGAACACAAGTGGGCCAGAGCGAGCGAGAGAGACAGAGAAAGACAGAGAGAGAGAGAGAGAGACGAAGGCGGGATGTCTGCATAATTGAACTCAAATGATATCCTAGTGAATGTAATTATTTCGTGCTTTCAATTTAATTACCGCCTTCAAAGTGCGTCACTCGGGCGGAATGCGACGCTGACAGACGGACGGACGGACGGACGGACAGGAAGTCAATAGAGACGTGTGTGTGTGTGTGGGTGTGTTTGAGTGGCGGGTGTCAACTGTTGATTTAGTCAGATCCCCAGGGGCGTCCGTGCGTCCCAATAGATTGCATTCGATGGCAACTGCAATTGAATTGTGAGCGGGTGGGAGGCGAGGCACGGAGGCCGGGCCGGGCCGGGACACCAGCCAGCCACCGGCCACCGGCCGAGGATCCCCTGGCCCCGCCCGAGTGCCGAGCACTCATCGCTGCAGAGGGCCACGACCATAACTTGGCATCAATTGCTGACTTATCGCCTCGACGAGGGCTTCTCCGCGCTGACTGGCGCGGCTCCCGGCAACTCAGCTCCTGGCAGCTGGCAGCTGGCAACTGGCAACTGTAAGCAGCCGACGTCCTGCCAACCAGGAGCGCCGTGTTGTTGGGATATTTATTGCAGACCGCGAGATGTTTACGACGGACGCTGCGGCCCCACCTGCTGCCAACGCCAGCGCCAGCGCCAGCGCCCAACCGACCGACCGACCAGCAACAAATGCCAAATGGCGTCTCGCGTTTTTCCATGTTCCGGCGCACAAATAAACTAGCATTTTGCAGTGCATATTTTCGGGCGCAAATACCTGCAGCCGTCGGACCGGGAGCCAGGGGGCCGCCAACGGAGCGCACTGCGGCTCCATCAGAGTCCATTTGGCGGCTCGTAAAAAACGGCCGACGCGATGACTTTATTGTTGCAGCCATTACTGTTGCTATTGTTGCTATTGTTGCTATTGCTGGTGTGTTTGTCGTTGGCACCGCCATGGTCGTGGCTCTCGCCGCACCACCGCGTCCCGTCCCGGCTGGCGCATGAATATTTATGAATTCTAATGTCTCCTGTGGCGTATTTAATGAAAACGTCAGGCGTCGAAACCCCGAACAAAACTGCATCAAAATTCAGTTGTCAGCGCTCTTCCGCTCCCCATCCGGAGCGAATGAGTGAATGTTAAATTTTCATCGGGAGCGAAATGGTGATGGCTGGAGCCGCTGTTAAAGAGTTCGGACCACGCGCGCGGTCCGCGGATGCCTTTTTCATGTTCCTGCTGGCCACTGTTCGCTCCACTGAATGGACGCGTCTGTCAATCACATGCAGATGCGACTTTGGGCGTTCGTTTTTTCTTCGATCGAAACCGGGTCCCGCTGCGCCCGGCACGAGATCGGACCCGCTTTTGGTGAAGGGCTTTCGAGCAGTTCAAGGACTGCCGCCGTCTCCGCCTTGGCTTGAATGTCGACCACTCGTGATTATCTCGTCGACTTCGCATACAGTCGACTTGAAGTCAGCTCCCACCTCTCTGACAGACCTTGAAGGCTTCACCGAAGACTTCACTAAACTGGCCGCCCGACTGGATTCGTCCTGATCTCTGTCGACGCCTCCGCCACTTGACGGTCTCGCCACTCGTCCGGCACTCGAACTTTATTTCCATTCCAAGCCATCGGGCACTGCAGGAGTCCGTCGAGTTCGATCGATGTCGCCTCCCCTCAACCCTCGACCATCAACGATTAGTCGGCAATCACTTGACCATCACTCGATTATCACTCGACGACCAGAGCACTTAAAGACATCGCCATGCGTCAGAGCGACAGACGGACGTGTTTTAAATACCGTCAGGACAAGAAGGACAAAGACCAAGACAAAGAGATCTGGAGGAACTCTTCGTTTCGTGCACTTGGTCATGGACTGATGTCCGACAACGGGTCGAACGTGCGTCCGTGGCGTTGGACAAACAAAATAGGAAATTAATTAAAAATCCAAATATCCTGAATTATGCATGTCCGGCGAGAATTACAAGAGCACGTGAGCGAGGACGGAGAGAGGCGGAGGGAGGCGGAGTAGCTTAGGACGAATCCTCGGGCTCAAGTGGACGTCAGACGACGACTGGTGATGGCGACGAAGGGCGGAAGGAAGGGCGAAGGAGACAGGAAGAGGCGCGATCGAAAGGAATCCGAGAGCTGCATTTGTGCGAGTGCGTCCCACATAAACAGGAAATCTGTGTTGGTGTGTGTTTGGCGGAGGCGGAGACGGGGCGTGGCGTGGCGACGAGGTGGCCTTTGTGCATGGACCTGTGTCCATTATTGATCACTTGAATTGCTCACAAATAACTTAAATAATGCAAATATCTGTGAAATTTGTCATGCTCACGTTTCGATATCGGACGATTGCACAAAAGGTTATTGCAGCAGGATAAAAGGATATGCAAACTAATAATACTGGCAACGACGGCAACAACAGCGACTGCGACTGCGACGACAACAACAACGACTGCAACAAGTAGTAGCAGGTACTGCTGCGATAGTAACAACAACAACAACAACAACAAAAACACATACCTATAATATTATAATAGCAGTAATAATAAATATTTTATTTCAGCTTCCAGTTGAGCACGAAATCGTGCAACGAGTGCGAATATGTGAACTCAGAGGGAATCTCGCCCTCTCGCTCTCGCTCTCACTCGCCGCCGCCCTCACCCTCACCCTCGCCATCGCTTTGGCTCCATCTATCGGTTTTATGTGCGATGCTGGCAACAGTGGCGCAAAGTGCACATGGCCAGGACATTCCAGCCATGCCGGCTCCATGCATGTGTGTGTGTGTGTGTGCGTGTGTGTGCTAGCACTATATTTGAAATTCCTTCTGTCACAATCACAAATCGCATTCACACTTGAGATAATTTCAAAAATTCCATATTGTCAGCTCCCAGCCTCGCTCTGCCCTCTGACCCCGGCAGGATCTCGTCTTGTAAGCTGTCGAGAGCCGGAGTCGAGAGTCGGCAGTCGGAGGCGGAGTCGGGAGTGGGGAGTCGGAGTCTTGGGGGCCTTAAGGCGGGGTTAAAGTGTTTTTCATTATAATTACGCCCAGGCCCTGGCAGGACAACGACGAGAACACACCAAACAAAACTCCTCTAACGGTTGCTACGTGCGCAAATGCCTCAAAGACCTCGGTGCAGGTGTGAGCGTGTGTGTGTGTGTGAGTGGATGGTAGTCCTGAGAGCTCGTTGCATTTATTTTCGACCCGACTCGAATCGACATCAAAATCAATTGTGGGCGACTTCGAGCATCCGTGAGCTGCAACTGAGGTCCCCTCGCTCTCCTCCGGCTTAATTGGACATTTAATTGGGCGAGAGCGAGACAGAGAGAGAGAGAGAGAGAGAGGGACGAAGGACGAACAGGAAGCAGAGTCATGACAACTATAATCCTGTGGCTGAGGAGTCATTAACGAGCGATTGCCGAGGGACGACAATCTGGTCTACGAAACGTCGATGACTCGAAACGAGCAACAGCTGCCGGAGTCGTCGGAAAGGGTGATCAAACGACGAGGACGACGACGACGACAACGGTGATGATGGTGTGTGAAATTTTATAGTTTGTCAAAGGACGCGAAACAAGCGGTTTAAGAGGTTCTTAGGGGAACCCTAAAGCCGGGTGATGGCGCGAAATCGGAAGCCGCGGAGCTGGCGACAGTACAGAGGACTTACCTGAGGGGTCGTGGTCGTGGTCGTGGTCGGGATCGGGGTCGGGGAGTCGGCCGTGGCGGGTGTGAGCGCCATCTGTCATCGATGTAAAGCGCGTGATATTCGTCAACGCCATTGCCATAGTCCTCGCCGTCATCTCCACCCGAGCAGCAGCAGCGGCGGGCGCACGTGATCAGTCGCGTCACACGTCTGCGTTAATTGCTCCGCCCCCTGGAGCCCTGGCGCGTTAAACCTGGAAACGTTGATATCTCTTTAACGTAAAACTTATTACCGTGGTAATCCCGGTGACAAATGAAATATTTAATGTGCCAAATCGCAGCTTTTTTCCATCGCTCACACTCACGTGCGCCCGCACACACAGCCAGGCGATGTGACTCACACACACGCACCCTCCCTCCGAGGACGACACATTTAGCATGTCGACATTAAGTACGCCGGAGTTATGCACGCGCCCTCCCCGCCACCGCCCCCGCCGCCCTTCGCCGCGCTCGCGACATACGCAATGCGATGTAAATCCTTTGACAGCCGTAATCCTTTTTTACGTTCATTTCATTTGTTCCGCGCCGCGTCGCGCACCCTCGCTCCCGCTCCCGCTCCCGCTCTCTCCCCCTCTCGCCAGCCCTCGCTCTCCATCGACGATTTGATTTTGTGGCAGGTTCACAGCTGTCCTGAAGCTCTTTCCGTGCCTCTGGCCCGCCCATTCTCTGCGGTTGCCGTGCCTTAAAGCGAGGCCCTCGGCGCCTTCAAGTGTCCGGAGCCGTGTCCGACCCCGTGTCCTGGGCCCTGAGTCCGGGGCTCAACTCCTGGCCACATCCTTTCGGGGCGCCGAGCATTTAATTTAATATTTATTTGGTTTCCGCGCCGAGTGCTTAATGCAAATACTCCTGTTGGTTGTTGTTCTTGTGGCTCCTGGCACGGCTCTCGGCCCTCATGGGCTGTCGATCTGGCCTGCCGGCCTGCGCTGAGGGCGGGGTCGATGGGACCTGGCAGCGGGACCCCTAATAAAAAATTTAATCTCCAAAACATTTCAATTTTCAAATTCAATTTCCGTTTCGCACGCACGCAAAGACAGACGCACGCTGCAAGTGAACGAGAGGCGAACCGGCGAGCGAGTGAGCGAGAGGGAGGGAGGGCGAATAAGCAGGAAGTAGGCGCCGCACAGTGGGTCGAGGGAATTCAGATTTGTAACGAAAATAAGAGTTTTAGACAAGCCAACATCCTTTTTTTTGTTCATTTTAAAAAATGTTGTGTATTCTCTGTTTTCGGTTTTTACTTCAATTTTTTACTTCATCCCAAAGTCTTTGAATAAAAATCGCTTGGATAGAGATCAAGAGAACTTTATAAAGCACAGCACAAATTGGAGTTGAAAAAACTATAAATGAGGAAAAACACTAAACGACTTATTTTGCCTTCCCAGAAATAAACCCAGAGCTGTGAAAAAAACCATACTTTAAAAGTGTCAACAAACCGAATACGGTCGAACGGTGTTGAGAGAGGACAAGTCGGTGACTGTACCTGGATTTTATGAAATTTCTGATTCGTGGAATTGAAAGAGATCGGCAATTAATGAAATATATAAATATAAATCGCTTTTAACCACTGTGCGCCGTTGTGATTGATTGTTGCCTCCGTGCGCCGTCACGACGATGACTTCGCGGGCCTGGCGAGGACGGGGGACGGAGCCAAGGTCGGGGGAAGCCCCAAAAAGGACGGATTTGGCGTCCAAATGCGGATCAGAGGCGGGCACAAGGCGGTGTGCGGGGCGAGAGCTGATGCGATGATTCATACGCGGAATTATCCTGATTAGGATCATTCGCGAGAATGGACGACATTCGCAGTCGACGCCGGACGCTTCGGGAGGGGTGTGGGGCACGGTCGCAGTTGGACTGGAGCCCAGCCGAGCACGAGGGTGCGCCGCGACCAGCCCAGGGTCCCCTTGGCTGTTGCTGCAGGACATCAAACTCGATTCTCGATTCCCAGGCCGGAGATCGGAGTCCACTGGAGCGGACTTGGTGGGAGCGCAAACATGGCGAGTGAATGCATCGTTGGTGCGGAAATGTGGCGTCGCTTTAATGCGGTGGAGAAACAGCAGCAACAACATAGCGAAACAATGCAAAACCACAGCAACAACGCAAGCGTAATGCAAAAACAATGAAAATCAACAGCAGTAAAATAGCAATAAGAATCAACTCAATAACAAACAAATAATGACAGGAAGAACTACAACAAGAGCAACAGTCACAGCAACGACAACTGTGGGCAAATAATAGCGAAAGCATGGAGAAATCAAACATGTTGATGAATTTTTCATACAGCGGCGCTTTAACGAGTTCCGTCCGTCCGTCCGGGTGTGGGTGCGTGTGTGTGGTTGTGTTGGTGCGCATAATTGTAATCTGCGTGGAAAATCACACTTCGCCATCATCGCAGACAGAGACAAAAACACAAACACAATCAACAGCAACAACAACAGCAATGGAATGCCAACTGCCAGAGTGAATTGAGCGATAAAACGGTCAGCGCTGCCACCGGAAGCAATAAAATGCCAGTGTGTGCATGCGTGGCGGAGAGCGAAGGACGAGAGGAGGATTGAGTTAATGCACAAAATCACTAAAATTGCAATTGCAATGCAATCACAACAAACGCACGCACACTCGCACCCACCGGAAGCGCACGCGATTCGAAACTTCCGGCTTCAGACGCAACCAGTGTCTCAAGCCTGGCCGTCTGTCCGCCCGACGGTGAGGGCCTTGAGATTCAACTGGCGACCCGGGCACCGGGGTCGGGGCGAAGGACCAAGAGCCAGGAGAACCCGAAGCTCGCGAGCTGCTCGAGCCGTGGGTGTGGCCGGGTCGAGTCCCGAATCTCGGCCCTGCTCACCGTCGGAGCGCGCCGAATGGGCCGCTATCTCTGGGCCGCCTCGCAATTTGAATATCTTTCTCGTAAAAGTCGCCTGCGTCGTCGTCGTCGTCGTCGTCGAGAGATTCGGCGGCTCGGAGGCGACCTCAATTAAAATTGCGCATACGTCCCGACAGACAAACTCGGGACTCTCGAGTGGGCCAGCGAGTGGACAGAAGGGGAAGGTGTGGCGGCAGAGGGCCAGAGGGAAGCCCGTGGAGTCGTTGGCAAACTATTACGAGGGCGACACGTTATCGTTGCCATAAATTTAATGGCACTAAACAACGATTTAATGAACTAATCGCGCATGCAAACACCAACACACCCTCGCACACACACACGAGCAAAGGGCAGATATACAGACGGACGGACGGACAGACACGAGCGAACAAACAGACAACTGGGGACAACCGGGGAGTCGGGGCCAAAGCACAAATACACAGACCCCGAGTCGGAGGCCGCTCGGGCGCGATCTGAGCTGGAGCTGGAGTTCGAGCAGGGACGCTGTCGGCGTTTCCTGTTTGTAAACGCAGCCGGAAGTTGTACAAGAACAGCAAGTACATGAACAATAACAACAACAAGAGCCAGAGAAACAACAGCAAACAGGGAGCTGGGGAGTTGGGGACGACACCCTGAGCACCCATCGCCGGGCAAACTAAATCACAAACATAACAACGACTTCTGCAGCAACAACAACGAAAAGAACTCCAACAACAATGAGGAGAACTCCAACAACAATGCGGAGAGCAACTCCAACGAGCACTGTGGACTCTCGCATGGCGTCGCTTCCGATTGCGTTTTTATCTCGCATAAATAAAACCACGTCCTGCCCGGGAGGGTGCGAGGTTGGGCTTGGGGTTGAAGTGCGGTTCCATGTAAATGAAGGCGGACGCGGCGCTTTTAATTGCGAGCGCACTCGACTAGGCCAGGGCTGGGGAACCGCGGGCTGGTCGAGGAGGTCCCTCGGCCCTGTCGGAAGTCTTTAGGAGCAGAATCGGCACTAAATGTCGGCTCAGGCTGAGCCAGCGGCCGGCGACCGGGCGGCCGAACTTTTTCCACGGACGTCGGCTGTGGATCCCACTCGACTGCGAATTTCAGGGGTCGGGCCTGGACCCATTCGTGACGGCCTGGTTTTGAAAAAACCGTTTGGAACTCGCCAGGCGACATCGACATCGAAGGGGCTGCGATTGCGGCTCGATGTCCAGGGGCGGCAGAGCGAGCGATATTTCACGAGGAACGTCAGCGAACTCTCTTCCACGAGATCGGAAACGGCGCCAAGCTCGGTTTTTACGGTCGTCAGTTTTTGCTGGCTCAACTTGACTCGTCACAGACTCCGTCCTCCACTCGAGGCACGGACGACTGTGGCCGATTTTACTGTTCAGGAAGCCTTTCGAATAAACCAACCTCCAGCTGTGACCTCAGAGACCCCCCTCACCTTCGACGCGAAGCCGGCTCAAATCCGAGTCCGCCGCTACAAAGTCAACTCTTGCGCCAACGTGGTCGCAATCAATGTTCGAGCGAATCTCCCTCGGCCGCCCGCAAATATTTGCCGCGCCCTGCAAATTAATTGCAGCAACATTTTCCGTTGTGCCGGGTCTCCTTCCGTCCATTCGGCCTGAGTCCGTCCTCGCCGTTGTCGACGGCCACCTCGAGTTTGAGGCCACTCGAATCGGTGCCGGAAAAAGTTGAACAAGGAGGTTTTTGTTGCCAAAATTCACTAATAAATCAGGCGAACAAAAACCGACGCCTTGCCGAGCCCTCGTTAAGTACTCAAATATTTGCACAATCAATTTTTTCTGTCACAGCTCCTCGTGGCTCTTTCTCTCCCCTCTTCCCCTTTTCCCCTCTCTGTTCTACTCCTCTGTTCCCCTTCGGTCCTTCGCACTCCTTCGATTCCGTTCGCTTTTGAATTCTTTCATTCTTCCGCCCCCCTCCATTCGCTCACTCGCTCAATCATTCATTCATTCGTTCGTTCGGTCGTTCGTTCGTTTCACACTTTGCATTTTATTTGCTCTTCGGCGTTTTTCGCTCCTTCGCTCGCTCTCACGCCTCCCCCTGCCGTCCGCAGCCCTCGTGGCTCTCGTCCTGCGGTTGCCGCTATTTATGGCGTATTTATGAATTATTTTCCCGCCCTCTGCACCCTTCGCCCGCTCCCGGCCGGTTGCATCGGCGCTCCGCGTTCGGTTCCTCCGCGCCCCGCACTCGCGACCAGGACGCCTTCATCGCCATGCCATATTTTATGATAATGCGCCATTGCGCGCTTCTTCTCCTGCTTCTTCGTCGCTCGCCGGTCGGGTTGTGCGGATCCGGCCACGCTGTTGCTTCTACATGTGTCGGCGCTGGCGGAAGCGGAAGTGGTGGAAGCGGCGTTGCGGCGGATGTTGCTTTCTTTCGGATGTTGCCGAGTCTCGCCCCGACCGCCGGACGGACGGAAGGACGACGCGTGACGACGAGTGACAGACCGACCGATGAATGGGCGGCCGGAGCGGGAGAGAAATAAGAATTCCTGTCGGGCTCTGGTTCGTTAGCTGGCGTTCAGGGTTGACGAGGTGGGGTCGCCGGGGGCGGCGGAAGGGGTTCGCAAAAAACGCAACTCAAATTAAATCGATGAAGTGGCTCGAATTGGCTGCGGCTGGGGCGAGGCCTGCTCTATTTGCATTTCAAATGAGTGGATCCTTTTGGTCCCCCTCCCGCTCTCTCTCTCTCGTTCGACCCTCCCGCAATCGGTTCGGGGTTCATTCTTTCGATTTTTCGTTCCTTTGGGTCGATGGAAATTTATTTGATTGGAAAATTGCCCCATTGTAGGCTTCGCTCTCTCCCTCTCCCTCTCCCTCTGCATCTGCGGCGCCGGCTCCTCGACCGCCATCCCCGACTCCGCTTCCTCTCGGCTCGTTCACTTTGTTTTGCATCTTCTTTAATTGCTTCTAAATGCCGACGGCCCGCTCCACGCCCCACGCCCCACGCCCCACGCCCCACGCCCCACCCGGGGGGATGCGTTTTCATTTAGCCCCGGCGGCCGTGTTTGTTGTGATTGCCACATTTTTGTTATTGTGGTGGTCGCTGAGTTGTTGGTGCTGCGGCTGTGGCTGCTGCTCGGGAGCCGCGCTTAATGAACTTTCACGTCGGCGAGAAGCCGAGGTAGTGGCGGAGACGGTTCCGTTGAGTAATTTTTCCGTTCCTTCGCTCGGGCCGAGTCGCCAGAGGTCGCCGTCGGTTGCCGACCCGGTCCCGGACCCGGCACCGGCACCGGGCATCGGAGGCCGCGCTTTGACGGCTCGGTCGCTCGTCGGCCGTCGAGGAAGAATCGTTTAAGTTAATGGATTTCACGAGAAACTCTCGATGCTTCCGGAAATTAACAGCGAGCTCAAAGCCTGCTCCTCTGCCCACAGACGGGCACTGGCTCCGATGGCCCTGATCGGGGCGACGGGAGCGCCATTAAATTGGAGCGAAATCAGTGGAAATTATGAACCGGGCCATCACTCCTTTCATATTTCTACTCAACTCTATTCCACTCTCTCCCTTCTCTGCCCTCGGCTCCAGCACTGGCCATTAAATTGATTGAGTTCCGCGTGCCGCGTTCCGGCCGAGAAACTTTGGAATTTCATTCATTCATTCATTTGGTTTGGATCATCATCCGTCTCTCCATCATCTGCATCCGCTCTCTCTCAATCGTTCCTTCTCTCAGATTGGCTGAGGGGCTTTCGCGAGGCCATGGAGAGGAGATCAATCGATAACTTCTCGTCCTACTCCTGAAGCGGAGGCCTCCTGAACGAAGGTCCTCGGAAGGTCCTCCGGTGATCAGTTGCATTTACTCCATCCGTTGTTTCGGCGAGTGCACAAAGGATCCCTTGTCTGAACATTATCCAAGGGGGTAGCTTGAGGTTCATCCTCGCCGTCGAGCGTCTTCTTTGACTCCGGGCTTCCAGGCGTTTGCCCTGCGATCCTCCGCCAGGTGCGCCAGGAAGCACTCAATGAAAAGTACTCACACCAACAAACCCATACACACACACACACACACACAGCGGTCCTCGCACAATCACAGTCAGACACCGACGTCGACCTAAATGCACCGTTAAGTCGCTGCTGTCGTTAACAAGTTGTTGGCCGTCGTGTCGCTGTCGCTGTCGCAATCTCGGACGCCGGCTCCGGCTGGGGAGGGGGGAAGCGGCGGCTTTAGCGGAGGTGACAGTTGAGTCGGCGGCCGCGGTGGCGGAAGCGGAAGTAGACCTGGAAGTCGGCAGCCCTGGCGGCGATGGCGGCTGCCCGTTGCGGGCTCCACGGCGTGGCGGGGCGGTCCGTGACGGAGGAGGGCGCGACACGAAACACGAAACAAAGAGCAGATGCAGAGCGAGCGCAACAACAACAGCGACCACCACAACAGCAGCCTCCACGAGCCACCGGGTCAGGTGAGACGGCAAGAGCAGGACTTGAAAAGAAAATTGAAAAATTGCCCGGGGCTCACGAGCGCCGGAGACGGCGACGGCGTCGGCGACGTGGACAAAGGTTGCTGCTGTTTCTGTTGTTGCTCCAGATGTCTCGTTGTTGTCATCAACGTCGTTGTTGTTGTTCCGGTTGCGGCTCCCGCGCTTTGCTTCCGACGCCTCCGCCTCCCACCATCGACCCGCCGCGGCAGTTCGAGCGAGACCAGCAGGTGCCGGCCGTCGATGCAGCCGGGCCGCTGTGGCTACGGCGAGAAATCGACGGAATCTTGCACGAGCACTCGAGTGGTTCCTCTCTGGAGAAAGAGGTTCACTGGAGTCCCTTTGGGGGATCGAAGCCTCGCCCACGGACCCGAGGTTTCGCAGGGCATGGGTCCAAGCAATTCAATTTTCCATTTTCGCCTGGAAGGGTTCGAAAACTCCGATCCGATGAAAGCGCTGGCAAATCGATGGTCCAATCAAATTATCTGAGCAGTCCTTTTGTCCTGCCGAAAGCCCTTCAACCATTTGCCTAAGAGGTCCGTGGCGAAGGTGTTGCGTATCGAGACATTGAGTGGGGGTTGAAGGCTAGAGCGAAGTCCGACGTCGTGAAGAGAAAACCAAATACAGTGAACGTTCGGAATGCCATTGTGAGGAAACCGTCGGAACGAAAAGGACAGCGATGTGCAAGGAAGGGACCTGGAAGACGACGGCCATTACTCGGGACGACTGAAGTCGAGTGTTCCTGATGAAGTTCCAACGATAGCGAGATCGACGCCGTGAAATCGGTCGAACCGACACAAAAGTTGTTAACGAAGAGAAAGGATGATTTAATTTCTGATTAATAATCAGGTGGGAGGTTTAGTTTTAGCGATTAAGAAATTGAGTCGCACCTAGAATCAATTGATGTCAGAAATGGTGTGGGTGTGAAACGTTCTAAAAATGCTACTTATGTAGACAGAAATTTAAAAAGCACACGAGCATTTTGTCAATATAAAGCCATTCACTCCTTTCTCGACCCCTGGGAGTCGGCGCAAATCCGCGTTCTCGCCTCTTATGCAGGACCAGCGGCGACTCGTGTCCTGCCCCAGGCGCATGGGACGCGGGACGAGCGACGCAGGACGAGGGACAATGGATCGATTGCGATATCGCTGCCATTACACGCCTATTAATGTGGACCGCAGCGTGGCGCCGACCCGAGGGGCCGAGGCCGGGGCTGTCGGCCCGATGGGAGGTGGTCGCGGCCTTCCCGAAAAATCATGCGCCTCGTATAAAAGCGAGCTGCAGCGAGTGCGGATTAAACACACACACACAAACAGATATTGAGCCAAATGTCGTCCATCATCGACACGAGGCACGAGCACACAGGACATCATCGTGTGGTCGTTCACAGCTGCGAGTGGCCGCAGGAGAGACTTTTGTGCGCGAGTCCACGCCGGGAGCCACGCGGACTGATGGATGGAGAGACGGACTGACGGACGGACGGACGGACAGAATCACTTGCACTCCCTCGCCTGACGCCCATCAATCGCCCATCGGCGGCGCGCGAAGACCCAGGGCCCGAGGGACGGAGGTCGGACGGACGGTGGACGGTGGACGATGGACGATGGACGATGGACGGCCGGGCATTCGTGTCCTCGTGCATGTGTGTCCTCGGTATGCGTGTATGGATTAACGAATACACGTGCGCCAAGTTACTCAATCAGCGAGTCGGAGGCACGGATTGAGTTGACCGAAAAAACTACAATTACAACAACGACTGCGACTGCGACTGCGACTACGACTGCGGCAAAAACAATAACCGTGCATATCTCCGAAATCGAGGCTCGAGCAAAAAGGGATCCCAGCGAAATGAGACCAGCTCGCCAACAACAACGACAAGGAGAACAACAATGTGAACAACATCGATGACGACAGCTCCGGCGACGGCGGCTGCGATGGCGATGGCGACAACGACGATGACAGCGACATCTGTTGTGCGGTCGCAGGCTGCGGACGAGTGTCGCGGGAGGGCCCGAGGCGCCCGGGGCTCGGAAAAATGCAATGAAAAACGATTCGTATGATTAATGTTCGCCCCTGCGATGCGTGGCGGCACCGCCGGGGGTGGGGGGTGCTTGGTTGGTAGGCGAGGACGGGGATCCAGGACACGCCATCGACAACATGAAAAATCGATTTTTGATTTAGTGCCCGTGGGGGCTCGGCCGAGCTGCAGGGCCCGGGAGGGGGCGCCAGGGTAGGTGACCCAGGGGCCCGAAACCTTGATTGACCTTGAGCCGAAACCGACAGCGGCGGGTGGACGGCGCGGCCTCGCCTCAGCCTCGGCGTCGTCTCCCCTTTCGTCGTTCGTCGCCCAGTCCCGGCCGCCCAGACCCGCCCCGGGCGAGTTGAAGCAATCGCCGAAATAGACTTCCGCCCCCTTCTGGCGCCCCCGTCCCAAGTCCCGCCGCTGTGCTTACCACCAATTTATCCTTTGGGATTTGTCATTGACTTGGGATAATAATATCTTCGCAGAGGCAGCTCGCACAACAACAGCGTCGAGCGCCGGCAGCAGGAGCAACAACAGCGCTGTCTGCTCTGAAATAAGCGACAGACGGAGAGAGATAGAAGCAGGGAATAGACTGAGAGAGAGGGAGAGCAGGAAGTTCAAACATAAACAAATCGTGGAGAACAAACAGCATGCAAATGACGGAGGGCCGCACGAAAGGGGCGAGGAAGTGAGCAAGAGAGCGAGAGAGAGAGAGAGAGGGGTGCAGGCGTGTCCTTCGGAGCGAAAATTACTCATTTCTCCACGACCACACACACGCAGACACGAACACATCGACACACACAGCGCAGCACAGGTGCTGGCCTAGAACGGATCCCGCAGACCCTGCGAGGGACCGCGGCCGAGCCGGGCTGAGGCGCCAATGGGCGAAATCCCATATCAACGCGCAAAAATAAACAAATAAAAAGAAATTTATGTTAATCCGCCGGGTCCCCGCCGGTCGCCGGTCGCTGGTCGTCGGTCGCCGGCCGCCCGTCGCTCGCCGCGCCCTCGCGCCTTTCGACTCCATTTCGGGAATTCGATTTCTAATGTTGATTTATGTGGCTCGTTTTACACGGACTCGAGCCGGGCGAGGCGACCCGATCCGATCCAATCCGACCTGCTCGAAGACAAAGGGAGCTCCCCACAGACGGGGTGGCGGAGGCGAGGGAGACGAGGGGGGGGGGGCGAGTGGCTTGGGAAATGGAAATCGAGCTCTCGGTCGTTGGTTCGTGACGTCGGCGCTCGTTGCTGGGTCCCCAGGGACCGGGCGGAACCTCAAACAATTCGGTCAGCAAATTTAAATTGAGAAATTTTTCCAACTCCTTGCGAAGGCGCAGCCAGGGAAGCGGCGGGAAGGGATGTGGCGCGGGCGAGGGCGAGGGCGAGAGCGAGCCGGCAACAACAGGCCGGGGTTGTTTTGGTGTTTGTCGAAATCATATTAAAATAATGAAAACAAACCCACACACAAGTCGCACCCACACACAGACGAGCGCACTTTGGCGGTCGGTGGGGGCCGTCGAGGAGGGGGTCGGGGCAGAACCGCTCACACATGCAGGACAGGGCAGGACGAGGCTTTGTTTTCCGTCCCGTGACTCCGTCGGCGGCCGCCGCAGCTGTCTGTCTGTCTCTGTCTCTGTCGTCCGTCGGTTTGGGTGAGAAGTAGAACGACAAACACGAAGGCAAAAACATCATCAAACTGAACCGGAGGCGCGGCGCGGCGAGGGGACGGGAGCGGGAGCGGATTCGCCTACGTGGGCATCGGTCGGAAAATGATGAATGATTCCATGGTTTATTTGACCTGGAAATTGAATGAGCTGAGTGCGGAAAAAGTAGTTCATGCTCCGCCCGCGCCTTCGGGGAGTCCGAAGTTGAGTTCGACGGGCGGTAGCGAGGGGGGGGGGGCGGCGCAGACCCGAGGACCCGTGGTTTCGGGCGCGGGCTCGGCTCGGCGAGGCGACCAAAAGAGCGGTCGAGCGCCGCCGTCGGTCGGCGAAGGGGTTGCGGCGGAGTCGATGGTGAAAAATTAGAGTCCATTTCGCATACCGCTGTCTTCGGCGGACATTCGATCTCCCCCCGTCGACCCACCCGCGCCCCCACCGACTCCCTCGAAAACCAATTTCGCACTCGTGGCCTTCGAGAAGGCGCCCGCGCGACCCGCTCCCCAACCCAGTCACTGGCCGAAAACTTTTCCGGGCGCCCCACCCAATTTAGTTGCCCGCCTGCTGCCCCGCCGGCAGCGCATTCCGGGCCGGGGCAAAAACAACGATCGCTGCATCGGCCGGCGAAGTGGGTCACGAGCGAGGGCGGGGCAGGGGCAGGGGCGGTGGCGGCGGCATTGGCGCGGAAGAAGCGGAGGAAGAAGCCGAGGTATCGGGCGCGTAATTAAACAGTCGCAAAGGACGAGCGGCAGCAACAACGACACGGGCGGCGAAGGAACATGGCGACCGGAAACGCACACGGAGCGCGACGCGGGGAACAAAGCGAGCGAAGGAGAGGGTGAGAAAGAGAGATAATAAAGCGGCGAGAACTAATAAAGCAGGCCAACGCCGGGGCGCAAATGAACGGGGGCGACGGGCGCGGACCGAGCGCTTATTGAACACTCGTCGCTTGCGTAAATGTTTGCCCAGCGCCGCCCGGCGGACGGGGTCGCCGCTCAGCACTTCCAATAACCGGCTGCCTCGCCCTGTCGCCCCGTCCCCGCTCCGCCCCTGGAGCGAGGGGAAATAATTAAAAAAGTTGCAATATTAAGCGTTCGGAGCGCGTTGCCAAATAGTGCGCGGGTGTGATGGCCGCGGGCGTTTTTGGCAACGCCGAGCCAAGTGTCATTCCCTTCCCGTTCCCGTTCCCGAGCCGTACCCAGGCCCGCCTGGCCCGCCCACCGCCACCCTTCGCCTCCTCTCGCTCCGACTTTTTGCTGCTGGGCTCCCACGCCGCCTCTCTCTCTCTCCCTCCCTCTTTCTGCCTCCCTTCCTCGGTGGAGCGTGGAAAATTACTTTTCATTTGAGTTGTTGCTATTGTTATTGTTTCTGTTGCCTTCGCTTTCGCCTTGGCTGTAGTTGTTGTTGGCCGTTGTTTGCGCCAGCTTCGAGAATCCTTGAGATCGTGTGTTTGCTCAGCCCTCGTCCTTGACGTGACGTGACAGAGACTTCGACGACGGTGACGGTGACGACAAGGACGATGGCGTCGCTTATGAGCTCTTCTCGAAGAACTATTGCGCCCGCCGGGCATCGATTCCGATTGGCCGGGTGCGGCGGGCGGCTCTTGGAATCGGCGACCGGGCGAAGGGACGACCATTATTGCATTCCACGTAATGCAATCACTCGCCGCGCCAGATGGAGGCGCCGCCGAGCAGCAGATGTCGTCGACGGCCGACGACCGACCAGGGCCTTTGACGGCTTTCGTTGGCGCCGCGGTTCGATTGGTGTCGCCGCTGACTCGGCCCCGGCCCTCAGCCCAGCCGGCCAGGACCAGGTCAGAGGAGAAGTAGGGAGTCGGAGGCCGTCGGCTTCACGTCCTGCCCCGGCCACCGGCTCGCGGCTTCTCTGGTTCCCTCTCTCGAGTGCGGCGAGCGTAATTAAGCAGATTCAGCCGGTCGGCGTTTGTATTTATAGCCCTCGTCGGCGAGTGCGACGGGCGGCATCCCATTTAGGGCCTGTCAACGGCCGCAACCTTCCTCAAGCGAACACGGAACACGACTTAGGCAGGTCGCTGGCGTTGGGGAGGGAGCGGGAGCGGCAGCGGGAGGAGACGACAAAAGGAAGCCGGAGCGGGCCGACTAAACTCGACCGGATTTGTAAGGAAATAAAATCGCCTCGATGGGGGTTGCAAAATAAACCGAGAGCAAGAGTGAGTTTCTTTTGCTTTTTCTCTTCCCCTCCTCCTCCGCTCCGCCGCTCCACCGCTCCGATAACCACGGGCGGGATGGAGAATCGATGACAACGAAGACAACAACGGGAAGGAGAAGAAGCACAGGGCACAGCATCGAACTGAAAATAATGTCATTGTTTTGCTTGCTTTGTCCTTTTCTCCGCTGCTTTTCATCTGCCCGGCCGCTCGCCGCCTCCTTCGCGGGCTCCACCGAGCGAGCCTCTTCTTGTTAACATAATGGAAGGCACTCTGGGGGCGAGGGGCGGCGGCGGCGGCGGCGGCGGATCGGAAATTTTCAATTCCGCTTTGAGGAGCCTAAAAATATAAACAATGTTGCAAATGCGCCCCCCGGAGGCGGGCAACCGGCGGCCGAAGACGAAGAAGGAGGACGAGGACGAGTTGAAAGCAAACTCCCAGGTAGACGGGGGCGGCGGGCGGCTGGGGGTGGTTGACAAATGTAGTTAAAAGCGAAACAGACGAAAAATCATGGCGGGTTCCATTGTTCCGGGCGGGGAGGGTCGACGACGAGTTGAGGTTGATGCTCGAAATTGAGTGTTTAAAGGGATGACGACGGCTTTTAGAAGACCGTAAATCTTGCGAAACCCCGTCCGCTCCGCAGTGGCTCCACCCGAGGGTCCAAAGGGGCTGGGAGAGGGCGAGTGGAGGAGATGTGCGATTCTTAAAGAGCGAAGAGTCCGCTGAATGCGAGAAGAGTTCGCTAAAGAGCGGCGGATTCCCCAAGGAGCGGAGGACGCGTCGCTTTTTCGGGGACTGCGATCGAACGAGGCCGATACGAGTTCAAAAGGACCCCCAAAGGACGCCGCATTGTCCGCGCTGTAATTAAGCCACTCGAACGCGAACTCGAGTGGCCACGGCCAGGGTCCGGGGTCCCTTTGTCGGCGGAACAATCGCGGCCGTGGATTTTATTTACTTGTCGGACATGAGGAATGCCGTCGTCGCTTTAAATCGTCGCTCACTCGTTGCCGTTGCCGCCGGGGGGCGGTGGTGGGTCGAGGGGCGCGTTCTAAGAAGCTCGCAGGCGGGCAAAAACGGAAGACAAATGATGTTCGGTGCGCGTGGAGCGAGCGGGCAAAAAGCAGGGCGAACTGAAAGCGGCGACGAGCAGCGGGAGGACGCGACGAAGAGGCGGGGGCGGAAGCGGAAACTCGCAGAAGGAATCTTTTAATTGCTGCTGTTCCTAAGCACTGAACAATTTGTCTTCCTGCTTGTTACACGCCGGCGTGTGGCCCGAGGACGCCTGGCGGATGGCGAGGGACGAATGTGATCTGTAGCTCGGACACAAAGGAGCCAGCCAGCAGCCAGCCAGCGGCAGCAGAAGAGCGGATTAAGTCCGAGGCAGAGCTTTCGAGTTCCGCCTCCTGAAGACAGGACGAGACCAGCACCGGCTCAGGAGGATTAGGCGAGCGATGGGCGGACGGGCGAGCGGGCGAGACTGTCGGCGGAGGAGGTCCTCGAATGGAGAGACAGGAGGAGGTGAAGATAGAGAGGGAGAGGGGGACTCGGGGTAGCCGAGATGGAGGGGGTCCTTTGAGAGCCGCCTAATGAGCGCATAAATATGCGAGGCAGCCGAGGTGCATCCGCAGGGCTGTCGCCGAAACCCAGTGCTTGTTGCTCTTGTCTTCTTATTGTGGGTTGCTGTTGCTGTTGTTGCTGTGGGTAGTTTATATTCCCGCTGTTGTTGTCTCTGCCGCAACCTTGTCCTTCAGCAAGGAAGCTCCTCGCTAACGAGACGAGCACGAGCCCCAGCACAAGCACGAGCTCGAGCTCGAGCAGGAGGCATCGGCCGCCAGTCGCGCCGTCCGCCGCAGCCGGCGACTGTGTCAAGTGCAGTGCCGTGGAGGGCGCAGGGGCAGAGGGGCGGCGGCTGGAGGGGCGGCGGCTGGAGGGGGCGACAGAATTTTCGCATTTTTACGAGGACGACGCGAACGCGCTGCTGCATGTGGTTGTGCTTGCTGTTGTTTGCTGCCGTTGTTTATGGCGTTGTTGCCATTGTTTATTTTCATTTCTGGAGGTGGTGGCTGTTGTTGCAGCCCTCGCAATGACCCAGTTTTTTGTGCAACTCCGTTAATGAGGACAATAGAGTGGGCCGGGGTCGGAAATAGACTGCGAGGACACGTGACAACGGCAGACAGCCGCGGTCCCGCCCCACCCCGCAGTTCCGAGGTGTCCTCGGGCGGGCTGCGTCGCCGTCGTCGCCGAACTGGATCCTGAAACAGTTTCCACTTGGCGGGCGACGGGTTGATTATCCGCTGAGATACGAGCGAGCGAGGGAAGGACGCGCTGGTCGATGGACGCAAATAAAGCGGTCTCCGTGGCCGGCGCTGGAGGGCCGCGCTTTCGGCGAGGAGTCTCGAAAGACGACGACGACAAGGCGCGTCTTCCTCGCCAGAAGCTCTCGGAGTGTCCTCGTGGCTTCTCCTTCTCCTTACCTTCTCCTCTTCTCCTTCCCCTCGCCAGCTCAAGGATCACTGAAATGTGAAATAGTTTCCTTTATTTTGCTTCGACCTCGGCCGGCAGCTGAAAGGGATTTTAAAGATCCTCCCAAGCGTGCTCAAGGATCGCTCCAAGAGCCACGAAAACTCACTCGCTGTCGCCGTCGCTGTCGCTGTCGCTGCCTCTGCCATCGCTGCTCACGTTCCTGCAGACCTTGGCTTGGCGCGAAATCACTTAATTCTTTATTTCTACTCACTTTTCGCGCCTCCCCTTCGTCGCCTGTCCACCCCTCTCCCCCTCTCCAACCTTCCTTGTCTCGATGTCCTCTTCCCTCGCACGGAGAATCGGCGGAAAGCGGGCGCTCGTCCTGCGTCCTTCACCCACATCCGAGCGAGCGTTCGAGAGTTTCGGCGAAGCGTGAAAACTCGCCGGGGGCGTGGCTGTGGGTGCAGGTGACGGGGCCCCGAAGTTAACAATGACAAAAGAACAGCGACACTTGCACTAACACGGCGACGCTCGCACACGCACACACTCGCATAGACAGATGCACTCCAGAACATGAGCAGCAATTTCTTAGCGTCAATTCATTACTTCGGCGCGAGCGGGCTGGAGGGGCGAGTGGGGGGCGCGGGCCGGGCCCGGGCGACGCAGGCGACTCGAGTGCGTGTCGCGATGTGAGGCGAAATTACGCAAATTAACAGCATTACGCAGTGGAACGCGACGGACGCGCACGGACGACGGACGGCGGACGCCGGACGGACGCGAGGACGTGTCGGGCGAAATGCAAACGAGCTACGGCATGCCGGACCAGAGCGGGACGCTGTTGCCAGGACACGCAGCACAGCTCCCTGAGTGCGGCCGGAAAGGCGGGAAGGGGAACCGCAGCAGGGTCGGCAGGAAACGCAAGCACCAGAGCCAAGGTCAACGTCGAGTTACTCGAGATGACGCAAAGAACAAAGGTCGAAATATATGAACTCAATATAGGAAACGTGGAGGAAAATGGAATAATGCAAAACGGAAGCAATGGAAAAAGTATGATAAAATGTCAAACATCACTAACTACTGAAATCGTACAGTATCTAACATAAAATGTGATAATTATAACAGTGTAGATAAATAGGGAACCTGATGTAAATGCAATGTGAATTGAGTAAACGTAAAGACATTTCTTTCAAAACAAATAAGCTCAGTATTGTAATTTCGAGAAAATTTAATGAGAAAAATATAATCGATAGTAACATCGATAGTTGGTGACTTCAAGCAAGTAATGGGAAATATTTAATTATCCAATCTTTCATGACAAGCCCTTCTGTATAATGAAAGTGACATGACATAAAGATTAGAGATAAGAGTTTAATAAGAGTTTGAATCGCAAACAACTTGAGGAGAAAATTTAAAATGTTATGGCAAAATAGAGTGAGTGTGACGTCAGTCGTGTGATGGCTGCACTTTTGTATCTCGTACAGCGTCGTCTTCGGAGTCGGAGTCACATGTCGTCCACTCCCTCCGAGGACCATCTCAGCTCGTGATTCCCGGGGCACACGTAGTCGTAGTCGTAGTCGTGGCCGTTGCCGTTGTCGTAACAGCCGAAACGTAAGAGGGCTAAGCATCGGAGTCATTACGTAAGGACCCATAACGCAGGGAGCCGTGACGTTGCACCCGGTGCGGTTTAAAGGACCTCGATGCACACGTAGCGACGCCGTGAAATTTTACATAACGTCGCAAATATAACGTGACAAAATATGACGTAACACTGCGAGATGGAACGGGTCGTAAAAACGAACTCAGTCCAGTCCTCCCTCCGTCCGTCCGTCCGTCCGTCTGTCTGTTTGTCCGACTGGCGACTCGTCCTCGGATAATTGCACGAGCTGGGAAGCAAGGGCATGCGTTAGCGAGAGCAGAGCGACAACGGGGAAGGGCGAACGGGGTAGAGCGAAATAGTAGAGAGTGCAAATGAGCCAAGGAGAGCCGGAGTCAGGCGGAACGCGGAGGAGAGTGGGTGGAGAAGACTGGGAGCGACCGACTGAGGAGAATGGGAAGAAGTCGCTTTGGTGTGGCTTGCGCCGGAGTCCACGTAATGCAGCGTTCAAGAGCGGGGCTCGCAGGACCCGCGCGTCTCCTGCCTGCCTCAGCCGCTCTCACAGGCCCTTCTGCTCACCTCCCTGACCTCTCTGTGGGAATCGCCTTCGGGCGCCCTCCCGTCGCACGTGTGATTTCGGATTTTAAAGCCGAGTCATAAATCGCCGCAGCACGCGTAAAACATCGAGACCCACACCGAACGCCCACCGTGAGCCCACACACCGCCTGCCGGCTGGCCTCGTCCTGTTGCCGGGCGGCGTCTCGTCGTCGTCGTCGTCGTCATCGTCGTCGTCGTCGTTGTGGAGGACTCGTAAATATTTCAGGCGAGTGAACAAATTGCTTCGTCTCAATAATTCAGCGGCGCGTTGAACTTCCTCTGATTGATTGGACCTGTCTTGAGTTATGGCAACCCGCCCTCGCTCCCGCCCTGCCTCCTGCAGCAGGGTGCGTGTGCTGCAGCCCCGCCCCTCGCCGCACTTCGCTGACTCCCCGCCATCCATTTGTTATCAGCCTCACTTATTTATTTATCAAGATATTGAAATGATTTCCCGTTTCCCCGTTTTCCCACCGATCGCTACATCGCAACATCGAACAGCAGAGAGTCGGGGTGGCGATGGCGAGGCCTTCCTGGATCCCGATCCGCCGTGTTTTTCTACCGCCAACTCGAGGCTCTTCCCAGCTCAACCCGTTCCGACTGACTTCGGAACTACTTTTTTGCCTTACTTTTACGAGTCCAGTCGATTCGATTCGAGAGCCGACTCAATCACCGCCCCTGCCCGCGCCCACTGGGCCGTGTGGCCTGCTCGCCCGGAAGCGGAAACTCGTGCCAAATCTCGGTCTGTGGCAACTGCAACAACTTCCGATCGATTGTCCAGATGCCATCGCCATCGCCATAGCCATCGCCAACACCTTCGCCTGCTGTGGCCCCGCCGGCCCGCCGAGGAGTCGATTTTTTATCCGCTTTCTTTGGCCTTTTCCACTCTCCTTCTTTCTCCCCATCTCTCGTCCCTCTCCGCCGGTCGCACTGGGCCCAGCTGCGCAGATTCAGGTCTGGTTCGGCGCTGCGACGCCGTCTCCGGTGCGGCCGCCCGTCACGTGCCCGGTATTTGTTGGTCATCATGTGGCTTATATTTGCACTTCCCCCAGCCCCGGCCCCGACCCGGTCCCCGACCCGGTCCCCGACCTGGACCGGACTCCAACCAGGGCCTCCCAAATGGGAGTCGGACTCGGCCTCGGCCGCGTCAGATGTCGTTGAAATATCTCCGTCGTCCGTCGCTGTCCGACGCCTCCCGGTCCCTGGCGGCGGCTCTCGTTGCACATCAATTCGTGCTCGTCGCAGCCTCAGCCTCGGTTGGCGGCGCCGTCGTCGTGGCCGTCATCGTCGTCGCGGCGCCGCCTGACGTTGCAATTTTTCCACCTGAACGAATGACACTTGGCCGGACTCATTTGAGGCTTAGACGAGCCCGGAAGAGGCTGCGGCCCGCACTTCCGGCCCCGCACACACGACCCGGCCCGGTGGCCGTAGTCGGGTCCCTCGCCGCTCGATCCGGTCGTCGGCTCAACACCGTGCCAGGGCCGGGTCCGTGTCCGTGTCGAGTCCGAGTCCGAGACCGAGTCCGAGTCGCAAACGAGCCAGCATCGGGCTGAGTGATTGTTTGGCTATAAAAACGCGCTGACCGGAAGTCGGTCCTGTGTCCTGTGTCCGTGCCTCGGCGGTGCATCTGTGCGGCTCGTTTGTGTGTGTATGGGTCAGTTGGAGACGACCGAGGCGAAGCAGGCACAACGGGGGCGGAGGAGGGAGGAAGTGGAATCAATGAATGGCCATGAATAGACAATGGCGAGCGAGATCCAGAGAGACGACGCGGAGAGGAGGATGGAGAGAAGAGGGGAGGGGAGGGGAGGGGAGGGGAGGGGAGGGGAGGGGAGGGGAGGGGGAGTGAAAGAGATGCATTTGCGAAATTAGTACTCGGACAAGATAATAAACTAGACGGGGTCGTCCGTCGCTGCTCCATCGCGACGACTTCCGGCCGACGGGGAGGGCGGGAGAAAACTCCAGTTCGCCCTCTCCTTCCGGAGTTCGGATTCGGAGATGGCCCCGCAGCAGGAGGACGGTGGATGAGGCCCTCGATCGGCCGGAAGGGCGGCAGGCGCGGCGACCGCTTTATGGCTTTTCATGTCTTTTAATGCGAGCGCCCCGCGCGACCGACGGCTTTTACGAGCGCCGTCTCGGGTCGCTGGAGGGGCCGCCCAGAGGCCGCCGCCGGCTGATGATCCGACGATGGACGGCGCGAGGGGGGCGCGGCCCGGCTGACAGCCTGGTCATTAACTATTAATTTCCACTTTCGGCTTTTTGCCATTTCAGGGCGCTCGCTGCCGTTGTTATGGTGTTGCTGTTGCTGTTGCTGTTGGTGTTTGATGTTTTTATTTCGCCTGGATTTATGACGCCCTGCGAAGCGGCTCTCAACATACACACAGGCACACAAACACATACACGGCGAGTGGCGAGTGCGAGCTTGTGCTCCTGGTTGTATTCCTGTCCGTCCGTCCGTCCGTCAGTCAGTCCGTCAGTCCGCTGGCCGGCTGGCTGCCTGTGTGGGTGTGAAGTAAACAAACAAGCACACACTCCCACCGAATCGCAGCAGCAGCAACAACAGCAATGGCAACAACAACAACAACAACGGGAACGGTAACGCTAACGATAACAAAAACAACGCACAAAAACATCAGCAACAGCGAAGTGCAAAATAATGAACTTCCATAAAACTCATCGATGAGTTGTTGCCACAAAAACAACAACGCAAATACAACAATAACAAAAGCAAGAAGACCAACAACAGTAATAACACCACCAACACCAACAACACCAGTAACATTAACTCCAACATCAACACTGATGCCAACAACAACATCGTGGCAGCCACAAAATCGCCAATAAATTCACAGTGGACGGGACCGGACCGGACGCTGGGCCGTTGGACCTCCGAGCAGGGACGGCGCGGCGACGGGAGGGTGGGGGTTGGGGTGGTGCTGGTCGAACACACGGTCACGATGCAATTTTAATCAGCAATTAATGGGTTGCCACCACCACTTCGATTTCACAGCCGCCGAGCAGCGGCAGCGACAACAACAGACGCGGACCACAGCGGGTCGGGCCGGCCGTCTGTCCGTGGAGCGGGGCGGCCTCGACGGTGGCCGCTGTCGAGATTCGTGCGATTTTATGCGAATTTCACGCATGGCTGCGGCCCGCGACCACCAACGACGGCCGGCCTCCAGGCGAAGGACTCGAGCATTTTCCGCCATTTCGAGGGAAGTGGAAGAGGCGAACCGGTCAGCGAACGGCGACGACTTCAAGGAGTCGGAGGAGGAGGAGTGGGAGTGGAAGCCGAGGCAGGTCCATGCCTTGTTCTCGACAACCGCACGCCTCCATGCCTGGAAAGCCTTCGCCGCGAATGGGCTCTCGATGTTGATTCTTCTCCCGATCCGATCCTGTCGCCACTCGATGCAGGTCCTGCTGGTGGCCTCTGACGGGGCCCCATTCATCTCGCGACGACATGTGGGGGTGGCTGCTGTCGAGCCCCAATGCAAACACGTCTTCGCACCCACGGCAGCCACTCATGCAATATTTAGTCTGCAATCAAAACTTTAATCGCTGTTTGCCATCGAAATTTACATGCGCCAGTTCCCGCAGCTCCTTGGCCGACCCTCTCCTCCCGCTGATGCTGATGCTGATGCGTTTTCTTTCCTTTCTTTCACCAAGAAGAATCCTTTCTTTGCCGCTTCTTCGCCCTCCCGCCCACGGCCTTTGTTGCTTTGTGCGCCCGCAATGAAGAACTGAGCCGTCTCCCTGTCTCCCCTCCCGCCCCCTCTCTGCGACGGTCGGTGGCTTTCCTTAAGTTTATCGCTTTCTTTGCATCTGAAATTATTATTTCTCCCCCTTCGGCCAACCCTCGTCGCCGCCGCCGCCGCCTCGCCTCGGGCCCAGCGCTTTGTGTTCGGCGAAGATGTACGACTTGTGTGCTCAACTCTGTATGCAAACGGGGCGCGTGTGTGCGTGTTGGTGTGAATGTGTGTGGGAGGGAGGGAGGTAGGTGAGAAATGAGAGAGAATTCTAATTTCGCGAAGATGAAGAATGTGAGGAAAATGGTTGTTTGTTGTTCGCTGTTTGCTCAGCGCCAAAGGATGCAAATTGCTTGCAAGCGAGCGTCTTCCGTGCGTGCATGTGGCCCAGCACCAGCACCAGGACCAGGGCCGCCGACCCCGCCAACCCCGAAGATGATCCCTCATCAGGGCCAACTGCGGTGTGGCCGGATAGCGGATAAGCCGCGCCGGTTGACGGCTCGGCGAGGACTTCTGACTTTCGTCCGCGATGAGCTGCGGCGTCGTCTTCGCGACCTGGCCCGGCAGGCCGTCGCCGTCGTCGTCGTCTTCGCGGGCTGGGGAATTAAGTGTGTAATGAAGAGGGCGCCGAGATCCCATCGACATCACGGCCAGGATCCAGGGGTCGCTGCGGGATCGGGATCCTCATCGCACTCCAGGCTGCAGGCGTCGTCGCCTCGCCGCAAAACCTCCCGCCAGCTCGCAGCACCCTCCGCCCAGTCCCGTCCCGATCGTCCCCAGGACCCGTCGGGTCCTCGTCAGACACGCCATTAGCAGCAATTTTCAATTTCAAAGGATCTGCGCTCGCACCAGTAACAACTCGAGGTTGTCGTCGTCGTCGAGCACAATACTTGGCTATGCTTGAGTAGGAAGAGCACAACAACGGCAACACCAACAACAATGACGGCTGTACGAGTGACAGGACGGACCGAGCGACCGAGCGACCGACCACGCCAACCAGAGGGAGCGAGGGAGAGAGAAAGAGAGGCTGAGAGTGAGAGAAAAATAAACGCTCGCAAGTTTGTTTGCTTTGATGCTCAATAACGAGCTTATCGCATAGATTGAGCGACAATCTAAATTCTCGAGCAACACTTGCCGTTATCCTCGCACGCCACACACACTCGCCCACACACACACACACACACAGGCACACCTCAACTCTCGTCGCCTGGCTGCGCTGCGTGCCTGGCGTGGCGGGACGGACGAGGCGGCGCCCGGCGCCCGGCCCTCGGTGCGAGACGCCGTTTAGCACTTGGCCAGGCCAGTTGCACGAAGATGACGAGGACGATGGCGACGACGACGGCGATGGCGCCACCCCCACCCTGCGCTAAACGCTCCTCGATGTGTCGCAGGATCCTCGCCAAGTGGCATGCAAATGATGCAGGTGAGCGCTTGTGGCATCCGGCGGGGTCGGGCGCCCACCTGCCTCGGGCCATGGAAGATGCCAATTGAAACGCTGGGGAGCGAGGGGTGGCCGCAGCAATGGAGGCCCCGGGACACCCCTTGGTCGGAAGGGCCAAAGCTCACGCCCAGGGGTTTCGCATGATGTGTGGCTCAGACTAAAGAACATCACTTAGGACAAGAAATTTGACCTCATGTTATAACTATTCAAAGTCATAAACAATTGAAATGTGACCATAAAAAACAGAAGATTCAAAGTACACCGAGATACGCGCGAACTCATTGGAGGATTCATCACCTTTTTCAGACCCAGAGCACGGAGTCCGGCTCCCAGGACTCACGGGAGTGGACGGAAAGCCTGGAGCGCCCTTCGAGGCCACGCGGAGACCGCTCTTCATAAGTTGTTGGGCCGCGGCTCCCGGGTGGGCCTTCACGAGAGGCCGAGGTTGACGCACGCCGTGGGTCGCATCAAAAATGCTCCATCGCTTCGCGCCGGCCGCGGTTCAACGGCTGGGCGGGTCGCCGCCTGCTCGCAGGTTCCCAGGTTCGCGGCTGCTGCGCCCGACTGTATGCAACAGTTGGCAACACTCGCATTCAATTCGCATCGGCGACCGCAATCCGTGACCGAAATCCGCCCCGGCCTCGCAGCGGACGACGATTGCAATTGGGGATTCGCTTCCCGAATGTTGCTGCTGCTGCTGCTGCTGCGGTTGTTTTTGTTGCTGCGGCTGCCCGACGCCGCACAGGTCGCTGTTGCCGCACGTGCGCCGGCAGCGACCGCGGCGCAATTTCCGGTTCAACACATTTTGCGGCCGGCGAGCATAGAATTATTTTCGGCTCCCCTGTTTCCACATCCGAGTGGGGGCGGCGGGTCGGCGGGTCGGCGGCGACCCCGCGATCGCCCACCGGCAACAGGTCGCGGCCGCTGCTTTAATATCCTGTCTAATTCCGGATTCCTGTTCATCCGCGCGACCGGGGTCCACGGGAGCCTCCGAGGTCCGACCGCGTCGACGCAACTTGTTGGCTGCGACGGGCGCGGACAACGCGACCTGGTCGCAATGGGGCCGTGTGCGGTCCGTCGATTTCGAAGGGAGGGACGTGGATGTAGATCGACGGACGGTCTGAATAAGTAATGGAAGTAATCTGGGATAATTGGCGAGCGATAGACAAAAATGCGTGCCCGCCGTAGAGCAAGAAGCAGGGCTGGATCACGTCGTCTAATTGTGGGAACGGCGCGAATAAGCAGCGCTAAAGCGGTCGGCAGTCCGGGAAGCCCCGTATAAAACCGGAAGAATCCGGGGAAATCCAGTTGAGTCCAGACAACGCCGGACCAACGCGCCCCACATCCGGTTTGCACTTCAATATTTTCGCAACCCCGACTTTTCTCCCTCGACTCCCCTTCACCGCGTTGGCCTTTGTTGAAACGGCGAGATTCTCGGAAGAACGCTCGGAAAAGCAGACTCCTCTCGAAATCTGAATAAGAGCTTCGTGGAAACCCGGCCCTCGCCCGACGACCTCGACGACCCCGACGTTGCAACAACGGCAGCAGCAGCAGCGACGGCGGGACTCCGGTCTCCGGCGTGCTTCAAAGGCTTTCGCCGAGATAAACACGACTCCCGCGGCCGCCGAGGCCGCACCTCTCCGCACCCCTCCCTCCGAGGGCCGCCCACACAACTCGCACGCACACATGTTGCGGGAGCCTCGCCGGGTCTCGGGTCCGCTCGTTCCATAAATTTCCAGGGCACGGCTTCGGCTTCGCCGCTCGGCGTCGGCGTCGGCGACGGCGACGGCGTGGGCTCTGGCTTCATATTTGAGTTTTAACCTCGAAAACTTTGCCTGATCCTGCGACTGTCGGCGGTGGACGGACGGATGGACGGACGGATGGACGGACGGATGGACGGACGGACGGCGCTGACTCGTGTTTTGTTTCTGTGAATGTTGTTGTTGGCCTTCCGCTGTAGTAGGATTTTGTCGTAGTTGTTTCAGTTGCTCGTGTTGTTGGTTTTTGTTTCGTTTCTGCTGCTGCTGCTGCTGTTGCTGGCGTGCGTAGTCGGCCGTGGCTCGCATTTGCAGCGACTCCGGGCACTGGCAACGTGTTGCTCCTCGTGGGCCCCCTCCCCTCACACACACACGCACACCCGCACACCTTGTTTATCCTTGAAAAAGGAGTTCAATAAATTTCGCTGGTATCGGGGCCGTGCTTGTTGTTGCTGTTGCTGTTCGTGGAGCTCGGCTCCGTTGCTCGTATTTGTGCGCTCGGAGTGTGCGGTTCGATCCGAAAGCAACAACAGCAACACCGACAGCAACAACAACATCCTGTTCGCTCTGCCTCATTTCCGTTGTCTGTCCGTCGGTCCGTCTGTCTATCTGTCTGTCTGCGTGTGAGTCCGTGTGAGCGAGCGAGCGAGTGGGTCTGTGAGGTTGTGTGCGTGAGTGTAATCTTGGCTGGCTGGCTGTAAGTTATTAGTTGTTGTTGTACGTGCTGTTGTTGTTGTTGCGCCGGCTAATAGCCGTGTCGGACAAATGTTTACAAAACAGGCGGCCGGCGACATGGGCGCCCACGGACCCAGGCACAGGCACAGGCACCACCACTACAGGCTCCCCACAGGATCACTCCGTTGACTGCGGAGGGGTGGCGGACGGAGGCAGGCTGAGGGAGACGGACAGTGGAAGAGCGAGAGCGAGAGGACCGAGCCTCACTCAGTATTTTACAATAGCTAATAGTGCTGTTGTTGTAGTTGTTGCTGTAGTTGTAGCTGCCTGGCTCGGCGTTGACTTCTCGTCGCAGCAGTTGTTGTTGCAATTGCATTTGTTGTTGCTGTTTCGCATTCCGTAATGGACTGTGAATGTGTCAAATTATCTGCGTTGGCCGGACTGCGAGCGCAGGTCCTTCCGTCGATTGGGTTCGTTCGGCTTCCATTCGAGAGGACTCCAAGGATCGGGCGGGGCTTGGAGGGGCCGTCGTAATGAAAGGTCGGGTTCAATCGACAGGAAGAGACCACGACCGCAGGGGCAGAAGAAGAAGGAGGAGGAAAAATCACTCACCTAATCACGGAGTCTGGAGTTCGTTTCGTGCCTTTGGGCGGGCGGTGGCGGAGGCCGGGGTCCGACAGGTGCAGCTGAGTGTGCTCTGAGTCCTGGCCTTCAGTCCAGAGGCATCGCCCGTGCCGCACTGCAATCCGGCGTAACCATAATTGTCCTTTGTGGGCGTTTTACGACCCCTCAACTCCGCCCACCCCCCACTCGTCGTTCACGCTCCGGCAAATGCGGTGCTCTAATGAAGTCCGTCGGCGAATCCAATTACCGGCTGAGTCATCATTGGAATCGTAAGGATCAATAAATCGTCGCCATTCGCCGAGGATCGGCCAATCTTGATTTTAATGAAGCTCCTTCGTCTTATCGAGCCGTGGCCAGGACAGGCGACACAGGACAGTCGCGAGAGGGAGAGGGTGGGGGGGGAGGTTTGTTGAAGGGTCCTCGGTCTCATCTCGCGGGACTCTTGGCTCGGCTCTAATTCATCGTCTGCGTCGTTGACTCCGGCTGGGGTTCTTGTTGTTCTTGTTGTTGTTGTCGTGTTATAGGGAGCAATATAAATAGGCTCATCAATTTTAGATTAAAATTTTGGAAGTGCCTGCCCGACCCACCCCGCCGCCAGCCGCCCCTTCGCTCGGCGACGACGCCCTGGAATAAATGTCAATTTTATGGCCGCTCCTAAAAATATACCGCGGCGCAGTCGGGAGGACAGCAACAACAGCTACGGCCGACGCCCGCGACCGGCGACCGACAAATGGGCACAACAACAACGGAAACCGGCCCAACAACAACAGCGCCGATAAATACAATGGAATCAACAGCAAAACGGCAACAAAATAAACGCTTGCAATTTTATTGCCGCCCGGCCTCCCCCGTCGTAAAGCCCCGTGTCGTCGCAGGACCCGTGTTGCACCGCCTCGAGGGAGGGTCGCGACAGGGCTGGGGCGGGGGCGGGCCGTAAAAGGCGCCGTTTGTGGCCGCCCATTAAACCGGATTTGATTGCGAATGCACCGCACCACCGAGGGCGAGGGCGAGGGCGAGGGCCAGGCCGAGGAACGGCGGCCGCTCCTCGAGCGGTTCGCTTGTGGTCAGCTGCCGTTTTTAATTCTTCCATTCTCACGACTTCCCTTCGCGAAGGGTCCTCGAGCAACGTCCTTGAGCGTAGTTCCGGGGCGACCTTGGGGGCAGGATGCGCTCGCCAAGCGGCCGAAGGACATCTGCTGGAGCGAGTTCACGTCACCGGGCTTCGCCGCCTCTAATCAGTCGAACCATCAACTGGACGTGGCGTGACGCGGGTTTGACGCGGTCGAGGTCCCTCGAGGGCCCCCGCTGCACCCTCTCTCAGCGACGCCGCCGTTCGTAACAAATTGCGATCAATCGCCGGGGCGACTCTCGAGCACGCGGCGACCCCCGCCTTGTTACGCGAGCGCCGAGTGCCTTCAGTCCTCACCTTCGCTCTCTCTCTCTCTCCCCCTCTCGCTGTGGATTGGTGAAAAATTGCACTCGGCCACAGTTGGAGGCGTCCTGCGGCCCCTCCCCGGCTGCCCTCGGCTGCCAGATGCTCATTGACACCCTGCTTAACCTTCGAATCTCGGCTGATGGACGGATATAAATTCGTCGACCATTATCTGCTGCTGCGACGTCCTTCGCCGGCGCCCCAGGGTCCCGCTGATTTATGCGAGTCCCCGCTCGCGCCCCGCTCCGACGCTGGCGGATTACGCGAAGGCGAAGGCGGTGGGCGGTGGGCGGTGGGCGGAGGGCGCTTGACCGCACTCGCCACGCCCCACGCCCTCGTCGGGGGACACTGTGAATCTCAATGAGCAGGCGAGACAATAAACTAGTTGTTTGTTTCTTGTTGCTGTGCCAACTGTTGTTGTTGTTGTTGTTGTTGTCAGCGTTCGCAGTTGTTGTGGAAAATTAAACAAAGTTAAAGCTTTCTTGCGGTCTCACCTTGGGGCGCGTGCGGGGCCGAGAGAGTGAGGGAAGTTGCCGCAAACTTAAACTTCCGGAAGGGTCCGCCTTCGGAGGAAGGGAAAAGTTTCTTTCGCCGACTCGAACGCGTCCCTCGTCCCCCATCTTGCGAGTGTTTTTACGGGCTCAATCGGCTCTGTTGTGGTAGTTGGTGGGGGATCGCATTGCGGTGCTCGTCCCGGGCTGCAGCGAACACGAGAGGCAGGTCTTGAGAGAAGCCGCCAGGATCCAGGCGGCTTATCAGCGGCCGCGCAGGCGGATCGCGCCAGGACGAAATCCGCACTCTCGCGAGAGCCTTAATCAGCGCAGGGGATGGAGTGAAGCAGGAAAGTGGGAGGCTCTCGGCTAATTACGGGGCGCTCGAGACTTCCGCCGGGATCAGGAGTTTCCCCGAGCACGCGGCTGGATCGCGCCCAGCCGGGTGGCCTCCACGGGGAAACGAGGAGCATGCGGCGCTGAACCCCGGGGGCTGCTTAGCAGACCCTGTCGTCTGGTCGGCGGGTGGCGGGAGGCGGGAGGCGGGTCGGCTTTGGGTTGTCTGGTCGACGCCCCCGAACGCTGATTGAGTTCCTGGGGTTTCTGGGTGATTAAAAGTTTCGAACGGAAGAAGCCAAACTTCCCCATGCGAGCGTCGCTGTCGCCGTCGGCCCGCCGAAGGGCCCACACGGCGAAATGAGGCGGAAACACGAGGCGAAATTAAATCGTGAAGCGAATCGCAAGGAAACAATGAAGACACAGGCAGCGGTGGCGTGGCAGAGACCAAGGGAGGAGGGCGCGGTCGGAGGACGTTGGCGAATAAAAGTTTTTCGCTCCGAACTTGTGATTGCCGAGCGGAGATGAATGTGTCGCTCGGGAGCAATTTCCGGCGAATGAGTTGCCGAAAGTTTCGCCCGAGTCCCGCATTTTAATCCGCCCAGGCCCAGGTCCAGGACCCGCTCCACCTCGCCCCACCCTCTCGCGATCGAAATTTAAATGCGTCGAGTGGGCGGGGGCTTCGGCGACGACCGACGAGCACCGGCGCTGCCCATTAGCGGCCCTGCCGCCGCTCTAATTGCGAGGACCCGCCTTCACCCTTCGGCGCCGTCGTCGCGGTGCTAAAATATTAAAAACCAACATCGAGGCGCCTGCAACAACAGAGTCAGCCGGCGGACGGAGGAAGGGAGGCAGCCTGCAGCGGCGACCGGAAGTGGAAGTCCATCACGTGAAGAACTCGCGCGCACGGCAGGTCCGTGGGCACGACTCCGAGCGGCCGGGCCGGGCCGGGTCGAGGGTGCAGCGAGACGCTGGGGAGGGAAGTGTTTTAATTTCCTGTGCAATAAAGTGTTCGTCGGAGGCGCTTAAAGAGCTTCTTCTTCTCCGCTGCTGCTGCTTCTAATTCTGGCTTCTTCCTCCTCTCTGCGCTCTTCTTTTTCTGGGCCTTCCTTCTTGCGGCTCGAGTTCCTCGGCCACGGCTGCAACTCTCAGGATTCTCGTTTTCGGAGGACGTCGCTGCAGTCACTCGACAACCCCGCCGCCCCAGCCCGCGGCGAGGCAGAGACAGAGACGTGGCCGGCTTTTGTGTTTCCTCGAGGGCCACTTTTTCCAGCGAAACGAAACTTTCGCGATCGTCACTTCTGCGTCCTGCCCGCGGCCCCGGCCCGCGCCCACTCGAGTCTTTCATTTCCGGCCGGGCGGACGGAGGGCGGCAAGAGCTACCTTCACAGGGCGCGAGAGATAGAGAGCGAGAGCGAGAGCGAGAGAGGAGACAAAGCGGAAACGGAAATTTCAAATTTACGCCTCGGTCGGTGGACCAACCGATGCAGCCGAGCCGAGCCGAGTCGAGTCGCCGGCGACGGAAGCGGAAGCAGAACTCGTTGTCACGTGGCAGAAGAGACTTCTTCGTGGACCCGAGCCATCTTGAGTGGGGAAATCGACGGCGGGATTTCGTCTGAAAATTTAGTTCCATCGCCTAATTGGTGGTCCACATTCGCGGCGGCCCCAGCTCCCGAAACCCTCGATGGATGCCTCGAAATTCGGGAAGCTCTCTTGAAATTCAATGAAATCAAAACTTCCCAAAACTTTGTCGCCTCCCTGCCGTTGGGTTGGGTTCGTCGTGTCATAAACACGAGTGGATTTTTCAACCTCCCTTGGCCCCGGCGTCCATCCTTGAACTTGGCGGCCGGGACTCGGCGCCCGGGACCGGAAGACCCTGCACGCACACACACGTATGCAAGCCCTGGCAGACACGCACGCACACTGGCAGATACATAGAATCAATCTCCGAACGAAAAGTAATAAATATTTGAAGCACATTCGCGGCGCCTCCCTGGAGAGCGCTCGCCCCCACCGTCGCGCTCGCCCCCGCCGTCGCCGTCGCCTGCACGAAGCCGCACACAGCCACACGTGTCAGCCGGAAGTGGGGTAGGGTGAGGGCGGCTCGGGCGGGTCCCTTTCGAGGGATCCGATCGACTCAGTATGCAAAATTCATGCAAAATTTCAGAAATATCCCTTTTAAAAACTTTTTACAATAACACCAGCGAGCGGCGGCATCGCGGCCGCCGGTAGCAACAGCGACGACAATAGCAGCAACAACAACACCGTGCACAGAGTGTGGCAACAAGAACAACAGCAAGAGCAACAACGCCGGCGACAACAACATTGCAGGAGACAACAATGAATACGAATATTGAAAACACAAAGGTAGGACGGCTTTGTCGATGTAGTTGTTGTTTGTTGCTTTGTTTGCTGCTGCTGCTGCTGTTGTTGTGGTTGTTGTTGTTGTTGTTGTTGTTGTGGTGTTGCTCCTGTACCGGAGCCGGAAACATGCCAGCAGCTCCTGTCGACCAGGCATGAAGCGGAAAACACGATCGGGAGGGGCCGACGGGCGGCTCATTCGTCATTTAAATCAAATTTTATGATTGTAGAGCAGCATCAGCCGTGAATTCGGGTGTGTCCGGCGCGAGGGCGACTGGGCGGGGAGTGGGTGGCGGAGTGAGTGAGTGCGGGGCTCCGTGTGTGTGTGCGTGTGTGTGTGTGAATAAAAGCGAGAGGCTTTAATGGCAACTACGGGAATAAATATTGATGCGCATCGACTGATCCTTTCGTTTATCGCGATGAGTTATTGAGACAGCGAGAGTGTGTGTGTCGGGGAGAGAGAGAGAGAGAGAGAGAGATGCAGAGGGAGGGAGGGAGTGGAGGAGAGAGCGAGAGAGAGCAAGAGGCGGAAGGATAATGGCGGGATTATTGGCTGCTCCATTTCCCAATAACGGCCATTTCAGGGCTTCCGCAGCCACGATTTTAATCTAGGGAATTATTATTAGAATTCTCCGGGAATTTCGGACTCCATTCACAGAACCGCCGCCTTCCGCCGCCGCGTCACCCCTTCATCCGACTAGCAGCGGTCCATCCATCTGCCTATCGATTGCTCCATCAATCGCTCCATACACGGGTCGTTTCCACACCGAATTTTCCACCCTGGCCCCAACGTCGGCGCTTCGACTGCTCTCGTGGCCCTCCCTGTCTCCCAGCCATGTCGTACGGTCGCCTCGCCCTCATTCCCCTCTCCCCTTCCTTCTTCCGCCTGCTCCATCTCGCTCTCATGTTCCGCCATGGAGTGCTCGTTATGCCGCACTCGTGGGATCCTTTATTATTTATTGCGAATTTTTGAGAAACCGACTCTCGTCCTGACTCCATCTACTGCCAAGTCCACGTCCACGTCCACACCCACGTCCGTGTCCTTCAGCGCTTCCGCCTTCTTCCACCTGTCGTCCTCGTGCTCGTCATCGTCCTTCGCTCGATCCGATTCACTCCGACGTTTAACGTTCTGCATCGGTCAAGTGGATTCTCGCGGTTCCCCCTCGCGGCCGCCCACCCTCGCGCCCTTCGCCTCCTCTGCACTCCTCACTTCCGCGCTCCTGCCTTCTCAGGACCGCGACATGCCGTGCTGTTGTTGGTGCCGTTGTTGCTGCCACACATGTCGGTGTTGGCGTTGGGAACACGGTGTTGCTGCTGATTCCCCCGTAATAATTGAGATTAATTCGCCGCCGGAGGAGGGGAGCAGGTGCTCCGGAAATGCAATGACAAGTTTTCCATTCAACGCCGGCCGCAGCCACATGCGATGGAGAGAAAATAAACACCGTTCCATCAAACCCCCTCCCTCCCTCTCCATCGCTCTCTGCTGCTCCCTACCTCGTCCCCACCCTCCCTCCACCCACACGACGCCGTTCCTGCTACTGCTGATGATCACTTCGTTGCTCCGAAGCCACCGAGTGGCGGGGACGGAGCTCGCGAAGGGCAGGGGGTGGCCAGGGGAGGCAGGTACTTGAGTTGTTGCTAATCACATTTGCTCCATTCAAAGTTCTTCCTGCTCCTATTTTGCTGTTGCTCCCCTTGAAGTTGCCATCGTCGTGCCTGTTATTGTTGTTTTTATTGCTGCTGCCGTCGTCAGGCATTCACCCACGCAACGCGAGAGGCTCCATTGCAGCCGTCGGCGTTGACGAAGTGTTTCCCACCTTCCGCCGACTCGGCGCTGCTGCTGCAATTAATTTTACTGCATGTTTGCGCAAGTAACGAGCTCGCAAAGCGCTGCAGGAGCCTCGCTCTCTCGCGAGCCGCGCGGCAGCAAAAATAATTTGCGCATTTTGGGCCCACTCAAGGCACCACTTGGAGCGGCTTCGGCGACGACGTCGGGCGGCGCTGGATTCCGGGTTCGCCGCAGACAACCTGCGAAGAGTCGCCACAACGAGGCCGAGGGAGGCTCGGGCCAACAAAGGCCACGTGGCCTGAAGTGCCCGAAGTTTTTCGGTCCGTCCCTCGGTCTCAGCTCTGCGAATTCATTCGAAATTTAATTTGAAATATTGAAAGCTCGTTTCCCGGAAGCGCGTCCGAACCGCGTCCCTCGACCGCAAACCCGACAATTTGATCTGGCTGAATCCGATTCGCTGCGACTTTTAAATCCACGTCAAGTGACCACGAAAATTCACAACAGCAGCACCAACAACTACTCGGAGCAACAGCCATTCGTCGATTGACATCGGCGCTCGTGTGGGTTGAGCCGGGGTCGGTTTCGGGGCGGGTTTGGGTCGACGTCGCCGAGCCCAACGTGCGCGTGTGCGGACGGCTGAGGGGCGATCATGCCCTGTGCGTGTGTGTGTGTGTGCGGTTGATGTTTAGATTTATTAGAGAACCGCAGGAGCCCGCGTTGACATTTCCGAATTCGATTACAGCATTCCAACAACAGCCACGCAGCAGCAACGAATCCACAAAGAACCACAATAACATCAAACGATTGAGAGGAGGTCGCGTTGTGGGCCGCGGTGGCAGCGACGTCGACGTTGGCAGCGGCGGCGGTGACGGCGACGACGACCATATGTTGGCATTTGCATCGTATTATGGACAGCGACGAGGGTTTCAGCAACATCATTGGGAGCGAAACATTGCGAATGCCAAAAATAAACAGCGTCCTCGACGACGGAACCACAGCGAAAACAATGCCGAGCGCCTCCAGCTATGCAAGGGTTTTTTGCTGTTCGATTCCCCCTCGGGTGCGACGGGTGAAAATCACTCCAATGCATTGCTGACGACTGCAGCAACAACAGCGGCGTGGCCAGAGACGATTCGATGTAAACAAAATGCAAACAATTAGCAGGTAATTGTGGAATCCGGAAAGCAACAGCAGCGACGACCACAACAACAACAGTGACATCACGGCTCTCACGCCGAAACTGCAAAATTCCTCGAATTGCTGCGTCGGAATTAATCACAGTTATTATTATTATTATTAAAATTCCCGGTACTGTTGTTGACTGATTGTTGCTGCTGCTTTCCACGAAATCATTGTCCGCCCACGTCGAACCACAATTACATAAGTACGACAACGAGACAACAATGACTTCATTATGCCCGATTATTAATTTAAATATTGAACATTCCATACTAAAAACCCCCAGCTCACGAGCCAGGAGTCAGGACTCGAAGCCGTGTCCAGGCAGGTCAGCGAGGGCCCCGGACGAGAGGCCTTCATGCGAGTGAAATGCGGTGTCCTCTGCGGGGCGAGGTGGGACGACGTGGGGTGGGGCGGGGCTCCGCGCATCGTCAATTCCCGAAAATTATGGCCCATAAAGGAGCCATAAATTGCTCCAATCTGGCGAGTCCCCAAGCGGTCCCCGGTCCCCGGTCTCCGGTTCCCGCCGAAGTCCTCGAGGGCGAGCGTCTTTAGTCTTTACGGCGGACACATACTTAAGATAAGCATCAAATGGGGCGACCCCGCCGCCACCCCTCCCAGCCCTCGTGCGGCGGAAACGGCTCCGGGCAGCATAAAATTAAGTCGCCCGCCTCTGCGAGCGCAGGGCCGGGTCGTTGTCGCTGTCGGTGTCGATGTCGGTGTCGCGCTGCAAATGAGTTTTTATTCGCTGGATTTGCATAAACATAAATTCTCTTCCGGTCAAAGGAAGTCCGGGAGGACATTTGAATGGCCATCACTTTCGCGCTCGCTGATCCTGCGTGTCCACTCGTCCTGGTCGCCAACCCCAGCCACGCGCACACACCCACACCCACTCAGAGGCCCGCTCGCGGGCGGAGCGGGTGCGAAGCCATTTGGCGCAAATCGCTTTATTATCCTCGCTCCACGTCCTCGCCCGGCATTAAAACGTAATTTCCGTCACTCGCTGCCGCGATCGCCGGCCCTCCGTCCTCGATCCCTCCGCGTCTCGCCGAGTCCTTCTTTCGCCTCTCGCCACCTCGGTCACCTCCTCCTCTCTCTCTCTCTGCCCGTCCCCACCCAAGTCGCGGAGAGGAAACTTTTAATTTCTTTGTTCGCAGCGAGCGTCTGAGTGAGAGAATTTATCTCCTTATTTGCACTTGACAGTCGACGTCGGCGGGCTGCGCGAGGACGTCGGGTGGGCGGACGGGCGGACGGGCTGCTGCTGCTGCTGCTGGAATCGCCCCACATCCTCCGCCACGCATCCTTCCTCCGCACATATTGTTGTCATTAGAAGTTTTCTCATTTCTTCGTTGAACTTTGCGCTCTCCTCCTCTGCCTCCTCCTCCTCCCCGTCCTCGTTCTCGTCGTCGTCGTCGTCGCTTCCGAATTCCATCAATTTTAGAGGACTTTTAAAAGATTTGTTTTCCGTTTTATGTGTTGTTCCACCTTTGTCGTTGTCGTCGACACCGCCGTCATCGTTGTTGCTGCCGTTGTTGTTGTGTTGCTGTGACACGAATCCGGGATAATGAGAGCGTAATTAAATCTCGACAGGCGACAGGCGACAGTCGACTGGGTGCAGGTGGGCGGGGGCAATGGAGCGAGCACCTGGAGCGACACGGACCAGGACCGGGACCTGGACCAGGACCGGGACCAGGACCTGGAGTTCTTCGAGTTCGCTCTTGCCCGGGAACTGATCCCGTGATTTATCCGTGCATGATTTTTCCTCTCTCTCCCAGCTGTCCGCTCCTTCTCTCTTGCCCACGTTGCCGTCCCGACCTGGACGTCTGCGTCCCGCCTCCTCCTCCTCCTCCTCCTCCTCCTCCACAGTGCACGAATTAATTGTGACGAGCGCAGGTGTCGCGAGCCGATGTCGATTCCTCTTCCGCCCCACGCCGGCGATGACATTGCTTTATTTTCGTCCTTCCCTTTACCGCTACAAGGACGTTTATGACCCGCTGCAAGTGCGGCGCCGTTATTTATGAGTCGCCGGAATCATTTATTTATGTCGCTGCCAATTAGGAGCCCCAGCGATCCGCAACAGTGCGTGTGTGCGTGGGTGTGGGTGTGGGTGTGGGTGTGTGTGTCTGTCTATTTGTGCGAGTCGCCGCGACGACGACGACGGATTTCTTTCCTGTCGTCGCCGTCGTGTCGCTTGACAAAATATTTATATGAAATCAAAGTTGCTGTTTCTTCTTGTTTGTATTGTTATTGTTGTTGTTGTCGTGGTTGTCGCCACTGTTGTTGTCGTTTCGTTGTTGTCGCCACTGTTGTCATTTCGCGTTGTCGCCCACAGTGTGGGGGTTCTGTGTTTGTGTGTGTGTGGCCACGTGGCGTGGACGGACCAGGTACCGGTCGGTGCCGCGCGCGCGTGTGTGGGTGTGCTACGAGTAATTAACGACGTCCACGCGGTGTTCGATTCGCTTTCGCCAGCCACTGCTGCCCAGACGGGGGCGAAGGAGCGGCGACGAGGGGAGAGGGAGGAGAGGAAGGGCAGAAGAAGGAGGAGCGGAAGCGGAAGCGCAGACGGAGAAATGCACTGGCGTCCTTGGCGAGTCCTCGGCGCGGCGAGAGTGCAGCGGGCTCGGGTCGTCGGCGCCCACTCCGTCTTCTTCAGCCGATGAAAGGCCGTCGCCAGGAGGGGACGGGGCCGGGGACGGGGATGGCGAGGAAGCCCGGACGGACCGATGAATGGATGGTCGGTGGACACCAGGACGTTATCTGGCCATCAGCGCCACTCACACCCGCTGACACACACACACACACCGGCACCACGCCCCATCGACATGAGGATCCGATCCGTCGACGTCGACGAAGCGCAAAAATGTCTCGTCTCATTTGTCGCCACGTTACGATGCGTCACGTGCGCTGGTGCTGGCGCTACGTTACGTTGCGATGCGATGCGATGCGCCGAGCCCCGGCAACTCCTTCTCGTCGTCGCCGCGACGGACGGACGGACGGAAGGACGGTCGGTCGATGGGTCGTCATTCGTTTCGGTTCAGTTCGGTTTCGTTGGCTTCGCCGTCGCCGCTGGTCCTTCGTCCTGGCGGCGCCGTAATGACATTTATTAACAGCTAAGTGAGCGTCGACTGACAGCTCGATTAATCATAGTTCGACACACTTCTCGGCTAATAATATTCCACTAGATTTGATTTATGGCATCCGGCGCCCCCCTCGGTCGGCCCTCGGAAGGATTCGCCAGGACGTGTGTCATGTGGGCCGAAGTGGGGGGCAGTTCGAGGAGGATTTCCTTGCGATGAGCCTTCGTGTGTCCACCGTGGCACTGTCGGGCAATCGATTCGGCAGTGGGCAGCGGTGCAGGACGACATGGCCAGCTCGACTCTTGACGATAATCTCTTGCTCTGAGTCGACGGCTCCTCCATTACAGGAAGATCTTTCGACGAGCTTCGTCTCTGCCGTCGCCGTTGCCGCTGCCGTCGTCCGTGGACGAGCGAATGCCGTTGCCGGGAGATCAAAGGATCTTAAAAAATTCCTCCATAATTGCATAATGGACTTATTAAATGGCTTCCGGTTCCACATCCGGCTCGCTCCTATTGATACGCTCGGCACCACTAATCGAATCCAAGCGAACTCTGCCACTGCCACCGGCTGAGGGCAGGAGGGCGGACGCCGGTCGGGCCGGATTCGCAGGATAAAAGCTTTCAAGCCATTAGAACAAAGGAGGACGCCGGCGTTTTAAAAATTTCATTAGAGACGCGCGAACGTTGCGGCGAACAAGTTGGATTTTAATTCGAATCCGAATGCGAATTTTAATAATGCAGCGATAATTTTGATTAAACAGAGACACGCAGGACAAAGGACTTGGCGACTTCTGACGGGGTCGGGGTGCGGAGCCATTGAAATGGAAATGAAAGCGCAGTTCGATCCGACCCGACCGGACGCCGACTCGACTCGAGTCGACTCGAAGCGGAGGGGGCGAATGCGAGAGCAAAGCGTAATTGATCAAATTATAAGTTCAGAGGAATCGGAGGAAATGGAAGCGAAGTGGACGGGGCGCGGCGGGACTCCGAGAAATAAGTGGAAAGTCATAAAATGCACCTCCTCCCCCTGCCAGAGCCCGCCCCGTCCTCAGCCGCTCCCAGGCCGGCCCGCTGTCTTGCGGTTGCCTGGCGATGGCGCCACGGATCGCATCGTCCTGGCTCCGCTCTGGTAATGAACAGGTTCCGCTGTCGCGGCGAACTTCGGGGCAGGGCGAGGCGGGCGCGGGCCGGAGCCGGACCCGGAGCCGGAGCGAGACTCGTCAATGGGAATCAGCGAGCGTGGCTCAATCGCGATGCCGGCGAATGCGCCCGGCGGGGGCGGGGTGGGAGCTCGAAGCCATTCTGTTCGATTTTAATTAAATCCGAAGTTTTCCTCGTCCTCTCGCGGGACCCGGTCTCGGCCTCGGTCTCGCGAGGCGACGGGGAGACTCCATCGAGTGTCCGACGTCGCATCGGTGATCGGTCGTCACCGGACTGAACTTCGACCTCCGCTCTCCGGCTCTCTCTCTCTCTCGCTCTATCTCCCTCTAATCTCCATCTCCCTGAGGTTCAATCGACCTGTGCTCAATCTCTCGACCTCTGCCTTCAACTCAGATGCCCCGGATCCCTCGCCCGCGGCCAGTGTTCGCTCGTCCCTGAGTCGGGATCAATATTCAGAATCGATGCTCGGAGCCACACTTCCGAGACTCCGGCGAACGGTCGTCCGTGATTCCCACTCAAGCGTTGACCTTGCCAGCCACCTCCGCTCATCTGCTTCTTTTCGCTCGCTCTCGCTGTCACTCTCTCTTTCACCCCGGCCCTCCCTCTCCGGCTGGCGGGCGCTCAATCCTCTCAAAGCCACATCGATATTTCAGAATCCTGTTCAATATTTCAGAATCATCCGCGATTTCTCAACCCCAGTCAATGCACCGCCGACGGAGGAGGCGAGGGAGTCGGAGGATCCCCGGAGGGTTTTCATTTCATTTGCTACGTGCAGCGATACATCAAACGGCTGCCAACTGCCAGCGACGCGGCCTTGGCGGAGGGCCGGCGGGGCGTGGGGCGACGAGGCGGGCGCCAAAGATCGCTGTCGCGCACAAGCGACAGGGAGGGACGTGGCGCGCGTGTGTGTACGCAAATACACGCGGCCCCGCCCCTCGTCCCGGGGGACCCTCGCCGCCGCGTTCGCCGAAATAAATTCGTTTAATGGGTTTCCGGGAGCCGGGGTTCGGGGTCCGGGGTCCGCGCGGCGCAATCACTTCAAAGCAGCGGCAAAAACATTTGATTTGTTTCGCGAGACTTTTCGCCGGCTCCACGGCGAGGGGCGCGAGCCCTTCATTATGGCCCCGAGGCCCGGGCGACGGCGGGCCGGGCGGATGGCGTCTTATTTGGCAAATAATGTCAATTGTCGAGTTGATAAGAAGAGATAAAGAATCGTAAGCCCGGGCGCGAGCGGGATAAATAAATAAACATCCGTCGATTTATTGCGCGCCGCTCAGACGCCGCCTGACACGCCGGCTGGTCTCCTTGACACCACACACACACCGACACACCGACCCACCGACCCACCGACCCACCGCCTCACTCGGTGCAAATCGCAAATTGCCGGGATGAAGCGAAATGCGTGTGTCGTTGAGATTCAAATTGTATTTGTCTGCTCCTCAGTCGCTGCCTCAGCTCGCCCGGCAAACCCTCGCGGGTGCAGGAGGACGAGGCAACGACCCCGACCGTCAGCCGGGGTTCCCGGACCTTGTCGCGGGGAATACTTTGTATGGCTGGGGCGCGAAGGCAGGGGCGATATCGGGAAAGTGAATCTCACTCACCTCTCCATTACCGCCTCCATCGCCTCCTGCTCCAGCTCCGCTCCCACGTCCTCTCATCAACGCTCTTGAGCGCACTTTGTTGCCTGGTTTTCCGCTGTCGTTCGCCTCGGATGGTGTCCTGCAAATGGGGAAACAAGCGTGAGTGAGCGAGAGTGACAGCCCTTAATTGAAGGGAATAAAATTCGATCGTGGTGAAAATCAATCAACTGCAGTCATTTGCCCACTGTTCTGGAGCCAAACCCACATGCTGTCCAACGCCACCGGCACCGACCCGCCCCCCGTGATTCGTCCTTGATGTCGTCCCTCGGCCATTGACTTAATTACATTTCATGGACACTCCTTACAACTCGATCTCACGTGAGGCCGAAGCCGTACCCGAGAATATTTTCAACTTCGTTATGAGTTGGCCAGGACTACTGTTGCCACCCACACCATCCCACCAACACTCATCCACACACGCACACAGTCATGCATGCACGGCGCTTTTGTCTGCGAATAAAACGCAACGAGGACCTTTCATTAGAACTTTAATTTATGGAGTGTTTAAAGTGTGGAATTCCATACGAGCCTCGTCCATCCGATGCGCCGCCTCCCGGCCACCGGGTCCTGTTGCCACAATCGTTGTTGTCGTTGTCGTTGTCGTTGGTGTTGCTGCTGCTGTTGTTGCTGTTGTCGCTGGTGCCGGACTACGCACACGTATATAGTTTAAATAGATTTCGCCTGGAGCCGAGCCGAGCCGAGACGGGGCCGGGCCGGTTCCGAGCCTCGTCCCGGCCCGAAACAATTACACGCCACAGCGCACACGTATGGCGTCCTCCCCTGCCCCCTCCTTACCTCCTTACCCCCTCCACCGACTGACCCTCGCTCCCCTGGGCAGGCTGCCAGGAGCCGCCCCGGGCCGCCGTGGAAGCTGCCGTCATCTCGTCGCCCCCCATCTCGCCCGCCGCACGTTCGCTCGACTGATAACTAAATATAATTATGGTTAGTTGCCCGTGCATCTGCCGGTGTATGGGTGTGTGTGTGTGAGTGGGTGGCTCCTCTCCTGGCGTGAGAGGGACGCTTGGACGAGGGGTTGTGTGTGCAAGGGAGGAGGGAAGACGGGGTCGAGTGCGTGCAACTTTTCGTCAGCAATTTGTAAACATGAGAAGGGAATTTTGATTAGGTCCGTGCGGTGCCGACCTTTCGTCAGCGAACGACGACTGCGGTGGGCGGCGAAGGGCGGGCCGGCGATGGTGGGGGCGGAAGTGGATGGAACTCCAATTAAAATATAGCGAAAACTTGTTTTTCGGTGAAACGAGGCGAAGGAACGCCGACCTAAGGGGCGTCAAATGCCGCATTGTTGCAGCTGATGATCCCTGCCTAGAACGAGTTAGTTGTTCACGATGATGACGATGGTGTTCGGGAAAAAGCGATCTGATCTTATTTAATTGTTGGCTAGTTCTTGGATCATTCTGTTGTCGGCCCAACCCAGCTGGAGGTCAAGACGGAGAGAATGAAAACAATTTGCGCCGCAAAAAGGGTCGCCAATCGGGCCTCCATCTCCATCGATTTGAAGGCAGCCCGAGTCGACCCCGATCGGGACGTTTTAATGCCCTCGTTCACAGCTCCTCGCCCATGACCGCCCCGGGTCCCTTCGATGGGCCGATGTCTCCACATCCTGGTGTTTATGGCTAGCTGGCCAAGGGCCATAAGCACTAACGAGATCCCTCTATTTCGGGCCCTTTTGTTGTCGCGCCGCGACGATGGGCGACGAGCCAAGACGTGGTGTCGAAGGTCACACGTGGAGAGCGGAATGGCCGAAAGCAGGTGCTGTGGATGCGCAGCAGGTAGAAGCGCTTCCGCGTAGGCTTCCAATATATTTTAATGGAAATTCGATGGTGGGAAAACGACCGAGGCGGGTCGGCCCAAGGAGCCGAAGCCAAGGCATTTCCAAGGCTTCCCCAGCAGCGGGTGAATGAGTGCGTCCTAAGCCCAGCGATCTCCAGGAAGACCCGAGAGGACGAGGGCGCACAATGGGTCGTGCACGGTCGACCCTCCAGCCTCCTGGTGGCAGGACCTTCGCCCTCGCCCTCGCCAACCTTGAGTCGGAGGCTTCCCGGAACGCCAATCGTGGCGACCGCCGCCGGCCATGCATCACTGCCGACGTCGGCGCGTGCATATTTCGGACATTAAACAAGTCGGCTTAAGGGGCCCGAGGTCGCAGCGACTCAGGCCACGGGAGGCCCGAGTCGCGCTCACACGCAGGCAAGTGAGCGGCAGCGGGTCACACAAGCCGGGGCGACCTCCAGGAGTCGGGGGACGGAAGGAGCACAAGCGGCGAGACGGACGCACGGACGGACGGGCCGTGGGACAGACGGAGCGAATCGCAATGCACTGCCCACGTGATTTGCGGCAAGCGGCGCTCGCCGGAGGCCGAGGTCCGGGGCCGGACGTCGACCCGAGCCCGACGAATGTAAATGCGAAAATGAATTAGAGTCGCCCGAAGAGGGACTGAGGCCTGGGCCTGAGACTGAGGCAGGAGACGAGGAAGAGGACGACGACGAGGATCAGACCAGACGATGCGCCAGAACATGACCGACGACCGGCGAAGGGAAAGAGAGAGAGAGAGAGAGAGAGAGCGCGGACGACATGAAAGAGTTCGGCTCAAACGAGCTTTTGAACATGTGCAGATTTTCTTGAATTTCTACGCCGGCACTCACACAATGGCTGGGACATGCGGCGCGCGAATGAATGAAGTCCTCGCACTCACACTCACACAGTCTGCCCAGTCTCACACCAGGCGCCCGAGCAAGGTGCAGAAAAAGTCAGACACAAACTTAAAATCGAATTTAGGACATTCGGAGAAGTCCCTGCGGCTCGTGCGCGTGGAGACGGCCGGGAAGGTGAGGGCGGCCGGGGCAGGGCGGTGGGCAACGTATGCCGTGTGGAAGCTCCTGAGGACGTCGCTTCCTAGGACGCCATTGTGCGCAATGCGGACGCCGGAAGGGAGCGAGAGGCACGACGTCGAGGTGGAAGAGGAGCAGCGTGAAGGGGTCGTCGAAGAGCAAGAGCACGAAGATGAAGCACAAGACGGAGGGACGGCGAAGAGCACCAGAAGAAGAAGGAGACGATGAAGGAGGAGGAGGAGAAGAAGAATGGGCAATGGAAGACGAAGTGGGTCGCCGGCACTAACAATGGGCTGCCAGCGCTCGCTCGCTCGCTCCCCCGGGAAATGGACCAATAAATCACCCGGGCTGCACTTGGCCAGCGGGAGGCCTGCGGAAGGGCGGCGGCGGCGGGGCTGGGGCTTGGGCTTGGGTCAGGGAGACGGGAACGGGAGCGGGCCGGGTTCAGGTCAAGCTCGGTTATCGCCGTGCGGCGGAGGCTCCAGCTTCAGGTCTGGCTCTGACTGGGGCGAGTTCTGAGGTCTCTGTTAGGGACGGCGCGGGGCGGGTCACAGTGGGCGTGCCCGACACCCACCCTGGGCCCTCGAACCCCCACCACCACTTCCCTTAAGCGCTCCTCCCTCCACCAGCCCTCCTCACTGCTCCCCACTCCCCATCGCCGACACTCTCGGCTTCCCCGGGGCCCGATTTTATTGTTTGGCGCCTCAGAGGGTTCGTTCGGAATGTCGTGCGCCAGCCGATTATTAATTAATGGAAATTTCTTGAATTTTCCAACCTCCCCACAACCCTCCTTCAACACCTCCCCCGAGAGGCCCCGACCTCGGCTCCATTGAGAAACTTTCAATTATCACCTGGAACTTTCGCACTCAGAGTCGGACACGCACACAGGCACAGAAATCCCCCAATACACACACATACACACTCACACACACAGGCAGCGCGTAGTCAACGGCGCCTAATTAAAATTAAATCTTAAAATATCCTTCCGTTGGCACGGCACGGCAGCAGCAACAAGAGCAGAAGAACTGGAGGTTTTGGGAGTTTCTTTCGCGCGTCAACAGTTTCTAATATTCGTTGTTGTTGTTGTTGTTGTTGTCGTCATTACTCTTGAGAATATTTGCGAATTACGGTTACTGTTGCTGTTGTTGTTGTGGTTGCCTTTCAGAAGTTCCTCCTCGTACTTGTCGTTATTGGTTTGCTGTTCTTTCCCTTCCCTTCCCTCACTAGGAAATGATTTCGAATTAGTTTCCTAGGATTTCTCTTGCTTTCCATCGGCCACCCGCTGCACCCGCGGCCGACACCGCTGGAGAGCTTCGCAGGACTCGCTTGGGAAGCCGACTCCGCTGATTACTGGCCATCGATATCCTGGCGCCTTCGCCCTCGCCCTCGCCCTCGCCCCCGTACGGCCCCACCGCCGTCCGCAGCTCCTTTGAGCGGTTCATAAATAAACGTCGCTGGCTTCTTGGCGCTCTGCCCCCGTATCTCGGCGCCGCATCAGCCCGACTCGCCTTCAACCACGTCTGTGTTTCGCTAGGCAAGCGACGACGGTGGCTACGGCGAAGACACAGACAGAAAACGACTCAATAATTCAGTTGACTTCGGCGGAGTTAATGCCAATGAAGACGGAGGCCGGGGTGGGCCAACGTCGCGAGCGAAGGTGCTGCAGGCAGACAAATCTCTCCCGCACTCTTACTTGTTTGTTGCCTTCTACACTCCGCCCGAGTCGAGGACCCAGCGACTGGAAACCAATTTAGTCAATTCCGGACGCTCCGAGGAGCGGGATGCGGATGCGGCGCAATCAGGTATTTGAGGGGCGGCGATGCATCGACCGAGCCATAATTGGAGATACTGCGACATTTCCAGCGTCTCCTGTTGCTGGCAGATGCCAACAGTTGGAACAACCCACAGTGGTAACAAAACTGAAATTCAAGCTAAGCTGGAGATGGCGACGTCCTGTAATATGCCAAAATAAACATAGCTTAGTAAAGTTTACAAAGAATACGTTGTTTAAATGATTCTTGACCTTTTCTTTCATTAATCACCAATTACCAATGCTATTATCATCTACTATATGTTTACTTTTCTGGCAACACATGTACGTAAATAAATGTAAATGGTTTTAACTTTGCTCTGTCAATACAATTCGTTCATGCGTTCATGTGTCACTGTGCGACATCGAGAGGCAGACAGACGGAGGTGGAGAAAAAATTGGCGAGAGGGAGCGATGAAAAACGTGCGAGACAGTGAGACTGGAGAAATTAATTTGCATTCTCCCCTGGGGTCCCCGAGGCATGCGGCATGTGTCGGAAGCTGCAGAGACGAAGTTTGAAATTACAGCATCTATGGTTGGCTCCAGCTGCAACATGAGCCAGGTAATGAGGGCTCTTGGCGAGGGTGGGGACGTTCAGCGGGCCCGTTGCAAATCGGCCCCTCGCAAATCATTGCAAAGTGCACAGTTTTCCACTGCAGCAACAGGCGCGGCGGAATCGGCGGCACCGGCGGCACCGGCGGATGCGGAGCAGACTAATGGAGTGATTAATTGGTAAAGGCGAGCGAAAAAAACCTGTTCACGCATGTTCGCTGATGTAATCGAGGGATGGAATTCATCAGGGACTCCCACGAGCAACTGCCGGCGAGCGACCCCGCAATACTCGTTCATTAAAAACCCCGCTGACGCCCTCGACTCGCCACACGATATGACACGGAGCGTGTTATTTGGAGGAACATGCGTGAGGCGCAACCCCTTCTGGGGAGAACGTCTTGGGCGCCGTCTTCGCCCGACTCCCGCCGTCGGCCTAATCGCCTCGTGTTAAACGTCGCCCATACGTCACGGTGCCTTAATTACATGCTGTGTGCTCCAGAGGGCTTCAATTGAAAACCTTCCCCCCGGTGTGCTGGGGGCGCGTCCAGCCTGCCCCCGGCGACGCTGGTAATCGCCCCCCAGCCCGGCAGAAACCGTCATTATCTCGTCCCTTCTCATTTGGTCTTAACTGCTGAAACCCCTCGTTGCACGAAGTCGTCTCGGGGCTTCGGTCGCCGACTACCAGCAGCCGGATAGCACTCGCTCTCTCTCTCTCTCTCCCTCCCTCCCCCTATGCCTCGCCTTTGGAGGTCGTTATCCCTGTTCCCGCCCGGCCCTGCGTCCCCTCCGGAGGCACTCGAGTGACCCAGAAAGACGGCCAGATCGCAAAGGAAGCCGCTTACGACGAGCGACGAGTTTGTCGCATGCATGTCCCTCGGCATTTCGACTGACTCCCTCCTGCGCCCGCTCCGCCGCCAACCGTCGCCGAGGTCCCCGGGCGGTTCGATTGTGGACGGTTCAATGTTTTCACTTCTCGAGCCGTCAGGACCGAGGACGAGGCCCGGACGGAACGGGACGAACACAAAAAACTGGACAGACGGGTGAGGGCCGAGATGGTGGGGGAGCGAAAAGGAGGGATGTGAACGGGGCGGGGGGACGGGAGGACGAACCGGGCGGGAGGCCACAAAATGCCGAATTCAAACAGACAAAACAACAATTTGATGCCAAAGACAAACAGCAATTGTTGATTACAAAACAACAACAAGAACAATAAACACAATATAACAAAACATATAGGGAGGGAGGGAGAGAGAGAGAGAGAGAGAGGGAGAGAATGAGAGAGCGAGAGGGATCGACTCAAACGTCAGGGCTTCGACCCAGGCCTCGGTCAGCCAGTCGTCGGTCGTCCTGGCAGTGGACCCTGTTGCTGTGATTAAATGACTCCCTCCGTCTCTGTCTCTCCCTCGCTGAGCGTTTTCCCTTTCCATTTTGCTTTTCCGTCTCCCTCGCTTTCTCTCTCTCTGTCCTTGTATCGATTGCTGGGAATTTAAATTCGTTTCTTTGGCCTGCGTCGGCGATGGCGTGCGAGTGGGCGGCCGGATCGGCGGCGCCCCGACTCGGTCGCCCCTTCCGCAGGACTGCAGGATGCGTCTGCGGCGGGGAACCGATTTCCGAAGTCAGGCGCGACGCCCCACCGACCCCGCCGAGCCCTGGCCCAGGCGCCACTCGGGCTCCTCCAATCGCATTAACGAAGTTCACTCGTCCGTCCCAGGAGTTGTCCTCGAAGGAGTCCTCGCGGTCGGCCCTTAATCCGCCCATCCATCGGGGGAACTTCATCGTGCTGTCCTCCTTTCCCCTCTCTGTTTCCCCTTCCTCTTCCTCTCCCGTTGCCTGTCACTCACTCCTTCGGTCCAAGAACCCGCGTCCTCGTCCTTCGCGCCTCGGTCCGGCGGAAACTGCATTAAAATCGACGCGAATTCGACACGCGAATCAATCATCGCGTATGAAGATGATGCTGATGGCATTTTCCGACACCACACACACACAGATACTCTCGCTCCCTCTCTCTCTCCCTCTTTCTGGCGGTCCACTATGGTCCACACACACAGGCTTTCATTTGGCTTGGCACGTAATGCAAATAAACGGCGGCTGTGGACGGAGTTTTAATGGAACTGTCAGCGCTCGAGGTCGGAGGCGGGAGGGCGGAAGGGCTGAGGCCAGGAGCGACGTTTGCGGGGACGGGGCGAACGACTGACGAATTATTTCGGGACAGAATGCAATTTTTGTGTATTTGTCGGAAATTATCATTTCACACATTGTTTGTCACCGCGGCGACAGCAGGTCGAGCGGATGACGGGACGGGGCGCTGCGAGCGACGGCCAGGCGAGGACGGAAAAGTCATCAGGGGTCAGGGGGCGGGCCGGATTGACGGGGCGCGCTTAACTCTGAGCGCCTGCGGCCGGAGTCGTGATTTTGTAAACCCTTCCGCAGGAGGAGGGATTTCCCGATGATGAAAGGACTTCGTTTGCGCCGTGGCCAAATATTGATTGACCGATGATGGATGGACTTCGGCTCGGGGGGGGGGGGCTGGAGGCGGGCGGCTGACCTTCGCCCAGGGCAGGGCCGTCTCGGAGCCTGCGGCCGCGGGACGTGATTTCGCGAAAAGAATATTCTTAGCTCAGTCTCCCTCCCTTCCCTGCGTGTGGGCGTGAGGACGAGCGAGTGTGTGGGCGTGTGTGTGGGCGTGTGTGTGGGCGTGTGTGTGGTCGACGCGCATCTGCGCACTGGGTCGAGGGCGGGGGCGGGGACGAAGGCGAGAGTGAGTGCGAGACCTCAAATTTACTCGAGCATGAACTGCCATCGATGCCTTTAAGTGATTAATTAATGCATCGACGCATCGTGCGGCCGGCCCCCGACGAGCGAGCGCCGAAGGACGGTGGCTAGCGGGGGGAGGAAGCGCGTGGGGCGGGGCCGATGTGGCGGGTGCTCATTTTACGCTTCCTTGAGCAGGCCAAAGCGGCAAATATTGATTTAAAATAAACCCGTCTTCCTGCGAGTGACCTGCGAAGCCGGCGGCAGGACGCCTCGAACTCGAACACGGCTTAAAGGCGCATATGCGAGGGTCCTTCGCCTCGCATTCTGCGGATTTTCCGCAGTATCGGCTCCATTCGCCTCTCCTTCCGTCCGTCCGCCCGTCCGGCTGTTCGTCCGCCTGTCAGTCCGTTCGCCGCTCCTCCCGGCACATATTAAATTATCTCCGACTTCCACCGCGGCCATGGAGGACGCCGCGATGCGAAACGACGTTTCAATGAACCGGCACGTCATTTAAATGGCGGCCCTTCCGCTTCCGCCTCAGCCTCCTCCTCCGCATCCGCCTCCGCCTTCCCGTTCGGTCAGCGCGATCCGTGCGTCATGCGATGCGCTCCGGTCGATCGGTTTCCACGTCTCTCCTTGGGCGCCTCCAGTGCGTGGTGTGAGTGTGTGTTTGTGCTTGTGTGCGTCGGCCGGCCGGTCAGTTCATCGGGATTCGATTTTAATTAAATTCCAATTAATTAACTTTTACTTTTGAGCGGCGTTTTGCGAGGAAATTCGTTTAAAATTCATCCGCGCCGCGCCGCGCTCAGCTCGGCCCAGCTCAAAGCGAGAAAGAGCGACAGAGCGAGGGAGACAGCGAGACCATCAGAACGTCGATCACAGAAACCAGAACAAGAACAAAGTCGAGTGGGGGCGGCGAGACCGAGACCGGGTCCCGATGCTGATGGGTCCTCACAAATGGAGCCTGCGAATCTCGCCACGACACGAAACTCGGGCCTGCGAGTCGAGCTCGTCGACGAGGACGAAGGATCAAGGACGAGGGCGAGGAGGAATTATTTATTGCCTTTGACGAAATTGTCGTTGCTGTTGCCGTTGTCGTTGTTGCTTCTGCTGCTACTGCCGGAGAGTCGTTTAAGAAGAAAGGGCTTCCAGTCGCCGGCCCGGGGCGTATGAGCGGCCTGTAATTGGAAGTAAGAGAGAGAGAGAGAGAAGAACGAGGGGGAGGGCAGATGTAAATTCGAGGTCAGTCTATTTTCGTGTCCCCATGTGGCCGATTCGCCGATTCCCCCATCGCCCGCCGCGCGCCCGGGGCGACCGCAGTTCGGCGCCGCTGTCACGGCAAAAATTGTCGAACTTTCGTGCTGCAGTCGAGGCGGAACCGGAGCGACGCCGATGGCAACAGCACCGACCGCCCGCACTCACGACAGCTGGGGCGACGAGTGCAGGAGGGTGGGTTGGGGTAGGAGCAATAGCAACAATGACAGTGGCAAGAATGGGACAAAATGTTTTATTTTTGATTAAAACACAAAATGTCAACGTTATGAGTTGCGCAAATAACTCAGCGACGACCCTCGGACCCGCTGCCGGCCCCCACACAACGACAAAGGCGAGGCAGAGTGCGAGGGAGAGGCAGAGGGAGACGAAGCCAGAAGACAACATGACAGCTTATTTTGCAGACAGCGAGGAGGAAGGACGAGGAAGAGGAGGCAGGCGAAAGGTTGTGGGAGGGGGAACAGAGAGGGGGAGAGAGAGCGGGTCGTGTGCAACGACGACGTCGACAATAAGAATTTGCTCGATTCCCATTTCGTGCTCAAGGTGCACAATAAGCAATTCATTCAAGCGCTATTTCACTCCGGCGACAACAATAACATCGACAACAATAACAACAACAATAACAATAGCGCCGGCACCAACGGGCAGGCGAACGAACGACGACAGAGACAATCCCACTCACACCAGCCAACAGCAGCCCGGCCCCAGCACACCTGCAGCCCACCACGACCGACAGCCAGATGGCGGACGGAGGAAGGACGAATGTCGTTGGCTGCGAGCCTGCGGAGAGATTGAGGGAGAGCGAGCGGCGAGGGGCGAGGCGCGAGGAGGGAGGACGACGGTAGCGTGTCCGAAATAGGGATAAGAAAATCTGCAATAACTGCGAGAGCGACAGCAACAACTACAGCACACACAACAACCACATGAGCGGGAAAAGTTTGCGCAGCGACGGCGACGTTGACGGCGACGACGACGGCGACACCTTCGTCTCGAGTGGACGCCAGCGCCGACGAGGTGCAGCGACAGAGCCAGGGGAGGTGGTTGGTGGATAAAAATAACGGAATGGCACAAGTATCGGGAAAGAAATCCAGCTGAGAGGCCAAAGGAGAGAGACCGAAACAACAAGAACTTTGCTAACAATGTTGTTATTTGTTATTTGTTTGTTTTTCCATTCCGTTGTTGTTCCCATTGTGTTTGTAGTCGTTTTTGTTGTTGCTTACGTTGCCGTTTCTTCTCTCGGTGTTGTTGTTGTTGTTGTCGTTGTTGTTGCTGCTGCTGTTGCTCTTGCGTTTGTTATTTTTAAACACACTTCCGCCTGCTTTGCTCCGCCACGAAACGGAAACGGTTTCGACAGCCGCGCCCCCGGCGGCAGGACGACGAGTGACATGTCGCAGGCAATAAAGGGGAAAACTTTCGCTCACCTTTTGTGCAGCACTTTAAACTTTCACCCCTCCCCTCCACCGCCGGCCACGGCCGTCCTCATCCTAAACCGCTTCCGCTTCCGCTTCCGCCTCGCCCTCGCCCTGGCTCTCGCCTTTGCCGGCCGCCACACAACAAGTGAGGCAACAACAACTGCAACTTTGAGGAGTCCCCTCCTGGGAGAGAATTCGAATTCGTTGCTGCATTTATTTGGGCTGACGACGACGACGAGTTTTTGTTACAGATGTTGCTTCTGCTGCATCCGGTTCTGAGGCTGCTGCGGCTCTGCTGTCGCTGGCGGGCTCGTCGCTGTTCCAACCTCGTCAACGCGACACCCTCGCCGCCGCTCTGGATTCGGGGATCCGCGCGCTTCCGGCTCGGGATTCGCAGGATCTGCCGCGACGAATCATGGCCTACCCTGACAAGCGACACGGCGGCCTCGACTCGACTGGAATTGGGGAGCTGGGGGCAGGGCTCGAGAAAGTTTCGGGCGGCTGGAAAATCGCGCGGTCGGTCGAAGGAGGTCCACGCGCTTGGCCAGCCGAGCCGGGCCTCTCTCCCTGTGCCGTGCCTTCGACAGGAGTGCGAGAGGCGCTCGGCGGACGAGGGCGGTTTTTCGAGGCTCCCTCGTCTGCCCTCATTTGCTTTTCGATTTCCCCCGATGTCCTCGCAGTGTCGTTCGGGGAAATCTGGGTTGATGACGACGACGAGGACGAGAACGGGGACGAGGACAAGGACGACTCGCTGCAACTGGGGTCGTCAGGGGGCCAGGGCTGGGCTGAGGCGAGCCAAATGGAGGTCGCAGTCGGAGCAAGTGCCCGGAGAGAAGAGGAGGAGGGGGTGGGGGAGATGGAGGCGGAGGAGGCGACTTTGTCTGAGCGACCGACGTCGAGACCGCAAAATTTGCAACTTACATAATGCAGGGCTGCTCATTGTTGTTGCTATAGTTCTGCTGATCGCTGTTCTTGCTTCGTTGTCCGTCCCGACATTGTTGCTGAAATCGTTTGAGACGTTGTTGTCGTTGTCGTTGTAGACTATTTGACAGAAGTGAAACACCGACGGCCACAACAAACACGCAACAACACGACGAACAGCATCCAGTGAGTGCTGATGCGCCGATCGATTCCGTTGGCAACACTGTTGTGGTTGCTGTGAAACAATGGTTGTTGCTGTTTGTTGTTGCCGTTGCTGTGACTCAGCCAACTGTTGCCAAGCGGTTGGGAGCTTTCAACGCCAACCGAGCAGACATCGCCGATCGAAGACGGCTCTCGACGAGGCGGCGAAGTGAAGGAGTTGGAGCCGAGGCGAGGGGGAGAGAGAGCGGAAGATGGAGAAGAGGGACGGCAGGAGCGAAGCCGTCGACACGCACTCGGCTCCTCAATCGACCGTGCAGCGTGCGGAGTCCTGCGAGGGCGGGGCGATTGAGCTCTGGCTGTTGTTGTTGATGTCACTGCCATTGCCGGCTTGTTGTTCTACTGTTGCATTTGTTGTTGCTCTTGTTGTGGTTGTTGTGGTTGTTGGTGTAACGCCGTCCCAGCGGAGCTCGTGTAGAACACGCTCGTAAATGTCCGGGGACGCGGTGGCTGCCATTGAAATTTGTCCGAAATTGAAAACATTGAAACAATTCAAAACAAATTCAGGTCCTCCTCCGCCTCCGCCTCCCTGCCGGTCACCCAGTGTTCGTCCCGTGGATGCGCGTGTGTGCGTGTGCGGGCTCCCGGTCTGATCGCCATCAATTAACGCTGATGGCAGGTGCAGGGGTCGGTGGACATCGCTTGTTTATTTGACTTTGCGACGTGTTGTTCGGTGTTTGTTTTTTATCGGTTCGGTTTGTTTTTTATTGGCTTTGCTTGTTAAATTTCCTCTCATTGATTTATTTGTTTTTTATTGGTTTTGTTCATTTGATGGTTTTTTCCCCCGATTTGTTCTCATTGACTCGCATTGTCATTGTATTTGTTATTGTGTTTTTGTTTTGTTTTTTGCTATCACTGCAGGTGCTCGTCTTCGCTGATGTTGCTCGCCGTTATGATGCCGACAACACGAAAAACAAATGACGACATCGACAGCGACACCAACAACGACAACGCCATCCACAACAACAACAACAACCACGACAATAACAACAACGACAGCGGCCACAGCGTTCCATCGATGACAACTTTAATGATGGCTGTTAATGATGTCATTGATGACGTCGCTGTTGCTGTTGTTGTTCCCATTGTTATCGTTGTTTTCGTTGCTGTTTCTTGCCGCTGCTGCTGTTGTTGTTGTTATTGTTGTTGTTGGCTTTCGCTCTGTTTTTATTGATACCGAAGGCCCTGTTGTTGCTTTTGTAACTGCGACAAATTAACACCGAGCGAAGGACTTTTTCCCACTGTGTATCGATTAAAGTGATATCGTTATTTTTGTTGGCAGGTTGTTGTTGTTGGTATGTCTTCTTTTTACCGTTTTGTGGCCGTTGTTGTTGCTGTTGCTTTTGTTGCTGGTGCTGTTTCCAATTCTCGGCTGTGATTAAAATTTCATTGGAAACAATTCGAAATGAAAAATTGCTCGCGATGGCTGGGTGATGGTCGGCTCGGAGCCGCCCCCACCCCGATCCCCGCCTCTTGAAATCAATCGCGGACGAATTCTTTATCGCCGACAATCGGAGTCATCGAGAACGGGGCAGCGAGGCCAACAACAGCAACAACACACATGAGTGTAAGCAACAATAACGCCAATGGGAAGGACAATAACAACACCAAGAAGAGCAACAACAACAACAACAACAAAAACACCAAGGAGAGGGACAGCGGCAACGACGACGTTATGAAATGCAATCCTCGGAGCTGTGATAAAAATGCATTCGCTGGCGACAGGACGTGCGCTCGCTAAGAGGCGCCGGCCGCCAGGGCGAGGGAGGCAGGACGAGGGAGGACGTCGAGGAGAGCTCGAGGCAGACCCGGCGGGGCAGGCGCAGGACGGCGGGAGGAAATTGCAATCGCATGCCTCATCCAGAGCCCGATCCACATCCACATCTCGACGCTCCGCAGCGCCCGGTCTGCCCTGCCACGCCCCGACCCGTCCCGCCCCGTCGCGGCGATGCATTAAAACAGTGCAAAAATATTTCCGAGCTGGCATCGATTGAATTTGAAATTGGTTCCCCCACCCTCCCGCACCTTCGTCCACCACCCACCGTCGCCTGCTCGCCGAAGACTCTGTTTTTACTGTGGCGTTTGTAGAACTTCTGTAAATACACGAGTGAGGGTGTGGGTGGGCGTGGGTGGCGAGTGAGATTGGAAAATCTCGTGTCCTGGAAATCGTGTCCTGCTTGATATTATGCCATCTATCAGGGCGACGAGCGCCCCGTCCCCCGTCCGCCGCTCCTCCTCGCCGTCGTCGACACGGAGTAAATCCTTGAATTACATTTCCAATCGCATCAAGGAGCTTCTGGTTACTTTGTGTTAGTCGCGCCATGCATGGGTGGTGGAGAGGGTGAGGGTGGGTCTGCGAGCGTGTGAGTTTGTGTGACGGTGCCTGCGCGATTTTTAATTCAATTCTGGATTCGTTGTCCCGAAGACAGACCCGTCATCGTCGCGGCGACCGGGGCGGGTCGAGAGGGGACGACGGAGAGAGTGGTTGACCCAGACCCGGCACCCTCCACCACCCCCTGCCAGCATTCGGCGATTTCTACACCCAAAGGACTGCACTGCAGTCCTCTTGACATCGTCCTCTCTCGCCCTCCCTCACACTCTCTCCCAACCTTTGGCCTTTGACGAACTCTTGGGCCGCGTTTCGAGCAGACTTTAAAGAGTTGGCCCCCCACCGCCCCTAGGTAGGAGTTGTTAACGACGCAGTCACCTGCGCGCTGGAAAAACTGAAGCCAAATCGCACACAGACACGTGCTCGGGGGAAGTGTGTGTGTGTGTGAGTTGGTGTCAACTTCATCAGTCTAATTAGGACGTGGTGGCGATGCAGCCGATGTTGTTGCTGCTGCTGCTGTTGTTGTCGTCTCAACGCATCGCCGGCTGAAAAAAGACGGCCCAGGCGAGCGGGGGCGGGGCGGGGCGGCCGCGGAAGAAAACTCAATTATTCATAACTCGCGTTCGAATCGAGCCCGACCGCGGCGACCGCAGTCCGCAGCCCGAGCCGGCGTCGCCACTCACCCAAACCCCAGCGAACCGAGTCGAGTAGAGTCGAGTCCACGCCCCCGTCCCCGCCCTCGATCCGCTCCCGTCCCTGGTCTCGGTCCCGTCGCCCCGGCAGCGCACCGCAAGTTTCTCGACTGCCGACCGCCGCGCAATTAGCGCAATTTCGGTCAAAGCTCTCGGCGTTGGGAGAGACGTCAACGAAGTCCTCGGCGCCCTGGGCGGAATCGGCGCGGCGCGGCGTCGGCGTAGGCGCGGCTGCTGCGGCCTCTGCCTCCTCCTCTGCCTCCTCCTCTGTCACCGCATCTGCCTCTGCCGTTGCCTCTGCCGCTGCATCTGTTCCTGCAGGCGGCTTTGAGCCTCGTCCTGGCCTGCATTTGCGCATTAGGCTCGGCCTCTCGCCCACCCCCGTCGTCGCCGTCCGCCCTCGGGCCTCTGGGCCGGTGGCGTTCGCAGCCAGCCATTAGGTTATTAGTGCGCCCGACAAGAACAACAAAACGGCGGCATCATCTTCGCATTACACGGCCCACAACCCACGACGCCCGGTGCACGGGCCGCTCGCGACCTTGTGTGCACGGGTGTGTGTTGGTGTATGTGTGGTTCACACGCAGGCGGCCGGAAGGCGAATTCGCATTCGATTTCAAGGATTTCGATAATGGCTTAATGAGTGGGCCGACAATCGGATCGGGTCGCCGAGAGCGCGGAGCGTGGAGGGAGGGAAGGAAACGGACCAGAGGAACTCGAACGCGGCAAGTCCGGCATGGCATCCTTCATTTGGCTAACAGCAGCCTCATTCATCGGAGAGGACGAACTCGGAGAGAGAGCCTCGGGCAGCCAATGTCACTGGTCTAAGAAGGGCATCGATGGAGCGTCGCGATGCCGGTCGACGTCGGCAACCACAACAAAGGACCCACCGCTGACCCCGTCCTCCCCCTCCTCGCCCTCGCCCGGGCCAAGCCGCAGCGAGAGTTAATTAAAAAAATCTCCGAGTGGAGCGAAATCAGTATTTAATTTAATTTCCTCTCCAGATCGAACCGCAGGAATGTCCTGCCGACAGGACGAGCGGTGGGAGGCAGCGGGACTGTGGGTTATTAAATTCCACGAAGCCGGCCGAAAGACAAACAGCCGAGAGACAGACAGACAGACAGACAGAGGGTCGGCCAGTGTGGACTGGAGAAGACCGAGGGAGGAAACGATTGATAAGACACTGGGGGAGGCGGACGAGGATGAGTTGCGGGACCAGCGGTGGAAAGGAAGGGATTCGCAGTTCTCCCTCTCGCCCTCCCACACTCACACACCCACCACCATGTCGTTGTAGAGAGGATGCGGGGTGGGGCCGGAATCAATTTCACTGCCGGCGCATTCCGGAGGCCGGCCGCGGGAGGCGTCTCGAAGACTGAGAGCCCACCAGACAGGGAGAGAGAGGGAGACGGAGTCGGAGAGGACGGTGGACCGGCCGCAGGAGATTTATGGCCCCTCGCGAGCGTTGCCACATTTGTCCGCGTCCTCCTCCCCGGCTGGCTGATCGCGTTCCTCCGTCTGGCGTTGAAATATTTGCCAAATGCTTGCCGCGAATTGATTTCCAGCAACGCCGAAAACAGTGACAAGCACAACAACAACGATGACAACGGCAACCCCAACAACACGACGACCCCAGCAACACGACGACCCCAGGAACAATAGCGAGCATTATCAAAAGAACAAAAACAAAGGCGGGAGGAGCAGGAAGAGGAGATCTCTTATCCTGGCGCCCAGAAGCAGCTGGCTGTCGGAGCTGTTGCTGCTCGCTGTCCTGACCCAGTTTAGAGTACAACGGCAGCGGCACCGGCAGCGGCAACAACCAAAGAACAATAAAAAAAGAAACTTCAAACAAGCGCCGAACTGGGGCCGGCGCAGGCGGAGGTGGAGGCGGCGAAACGTGGCTTAAAAATGGCGTCGATCACTCATTTTCCCCGCTCCCCAACGCCAGCTCGTCCGCCCACCGACCTCCTGCGCCCTTGTGGAGGTAGACAAATTTTGTTTTATTGCCCGTTGTTGTCTTTATTGTCTGACCGTTGTTGTTGCGGCCGTCGCTGGCGCTGTCTGTTGGCAACAATAACAGCCAGAACAAGGAGTCAAAACAAGAAACGATTCACGTTGGAAAAACTTCAAATTTTCCACTCCTGCCCATCTGCTCGACGCCGTGGCAGGGCCGAGGCAGGGGATGAGGGCGGCTGGCCTTGGCTGGCAAAAAGAACGCTTAAGCGATTTCCCCACGAACGTTTCGCAGCTGGTCTTTCGTGGCGACCAGCCCTTCAATTGCGAGGGCGTTTCCTTTGTCCAAGGACGAGGACGAGGACGAGAACGAGGCCGGTGCCGGTGCCGACGGAGGTCCTGCCGCTCGCAGACGAGGGAAGACGGGTCGAGTCGGCCAGGGCAGGGCGGCGGTTGGCCGTCGAGAACTTCCGACTCATTGTCGTCCACGCACGAGTCAGGTGCGGCGAGTGCCGGGTCGCGGACGCGGATGCCGGCCAAGGGTGTTCTCGAACCTTAAAAATTGCTGTTTCACTGGACCGCTAATTTCCCCAGGAACGAGTCCACCCCAGCTCCAGCCCGTCCACGCCGTCCAGGGCCGTCCCACGCAAGGATAATCGCCAGCAAACCTTGAAATTAGGAAAAGTGCGCGAAAGTGGAATTAAATTCGGTCGCCTGTCTCATTATGCACATCGCAGCGGCGGACGAGGGACCTGAAACAACAACATCGAACAATGGGTCGACGACGGCGACGATGGAGTCCAACAATGGGGCCGTGGCCGCGGCGAGGACTCAAGTGTAACTGTAAAAATATCCTTATTATGCAAATTAACGGTGCCCGTGCGCTGCGAACTGAGGGCTGCGAGAGAAAAGGATGCGGAACTGGGTCAATCATCACGGCCGACGACGCCGAGGACGGATCCACCATCCACAGGACACCGCAGGAGAGAGAGAGAGAGAGTCGGTCGGATGGTCCTGAGACAATGGAACGACCCGCACAAAACGGCGGAGAGGCGCGGAGGGGGCGAGAGCCGAATAAAGCAGGGCCCAGGGGTCAAGGTTCGGTCGGCGGTATATTTGGCCAGAGCAACTACATCGGGCGGATGCTGGGGGAGAAAACGGGGCGAGTTCGGGCGTCCAGAACATTCCACCACCCTCCCCTCCGCCCACCACGCCTGGGCCGTCCCCACCTGCCTTCCGAGAACAGCGAGTGGAAAATCATTCCATGCTTCATCGTTGGGCCTTGCTGTTGTTGTTCTCATCTGTTCCGCTGTTCTAGTTGTTATTGTTACCGTTGCTGCTGATGTTGTTGCTATCGATTCGAGCGTGTTATTGCCGTGGAATATTGCTGCTCTTCGATCCGCGCCATGGCAACGAACGAGATGCGCCTCGCCGTTCGGAATTCAATTAAAATAAATAAATCATTATAAAATATTCATTTAAATTTTGACAAAGAACAATGCATAATTAAATGCCTCCATACAAGCGCACACACACATGAGTAACTCCTCCCCCAGACACTCACACCAGCACCCACACTCCCCCCCCAGACACGTTAATGCAAACATGTATTTATTACAAACGCACGGATTAATCATTGCCGTCGAGATTAAAAACGCGACCGCGCAATTCGTGATTAGAGAAAGAAAAACAAAAAAAAGCAGCCCAGACGACCACACATCTCGTAATTGTGACAGCCTCCAGTCTCTGCCTCTCTTTCTGCTGCCCATTAACCTGTCGCCCGTCATCCGTCGCCCGTCGCCCCTCCTTCCCGTGGCTCTTGGTCAGGTCTGCTCCAATGAGCTCAAGGTCTGTTCGGAAACCCTTCTTCCTCCTGATCCCATTTGTATCCTCGACGAGCTCCCTCCAGCTCCAGCAGACATTCATCATCGGCCTGCTGGCCGTCGTCTCCTGAGAACCCGACTCCGACCCCTTCCGCTCCACGTGTCGTTCGCTCTCGGTCTGTTTATCTGTCCATCGCCTTGTCAGGTGGCCCGTCTGGCCGGGCGTGTGTCCTGAACGTATGCACGCGTCCGTCCCACCGTCCGTCCGTCCGTCCGTCTGTTCGGTGATTTCATTCCGGATGGGTCGTTCGCAAGTGTTGCTCATACGCCCCATTCCCCCGATGCGGTCGAGCGTCGCGATGGAGTGGGACGAGACATCATTTGAGATGGACGAACGATCCCTCATAATTACTCTGCTGCGAGGCAACACGAGGGAACCAACCAACCAACCCCTCACGAATCACCGGACTACACACGAATCGGGAGCAGAGGCGATAGAAGCGACGACAGAAGCGCCTGGCGAAGGACGAGTCCTGCGTGAGCGTTGTAGGTATTAATTTATTTATATTTTTAATTTCACCTCCTTTCGCTCCAGCCAGGCTAGCAGCAGAGAAACCCTGAAATTACTCAAAGTCCTGACAAGGATTGAGCGGCACCGCAGAGTTTACTAAAGCACAAAAAGGATTTCACCAGGAACGAAATTTAAGCGCGAATACAGTTCCATAAATGAGTGACCCGGGCTGAGGTTCCGGGCGGAATCCAGCGATGGAATCAAGGACGGAGATGGGCGGGGCGGGGCGGGGCGAGGCGAGCCACGGTACCAGGCGGACTGGGAGGTTTAAACAAAAACCGCAGGGACTCGTGAAGAACTTCGGCTTTAACGACGGCATGTGAAAAGTTATCGATTAATGGCGGGAATTAGATAAGCGGGCCAGGACACGCGGCCCGCCGATCGACCGTCGACCGACGACCGTCGACCGTCGACCGTGGGCCGTCGGCGATGGAGGCGGTGGCGCGAACGAGCGGCGGACGTGGCATTGCGTGACCGGCGCTCTCGAAACGAGACGGAATGCGCGTTGCCCCTCCCGTTGCTCGTTGCCCACCTCAGGCCGCGGCTACAGCGATTTCGAGCGATGAACCCGGTGAACCTCGCCGTCGTCTTCGTGGCCTCGGAGGAGCTGCTGGGGAAGTTTCCTGTAGACGAGGCCCGAGGCCCGAGGCCGGTCTCGCATGCTTCTAATTACTTTGGCATAAAATTGATTTCCTCTTCGTGTGCTCGCTATCTCGGTCTCGCTCTCGCTCTCTCGGCCAGCTCCCTCCACCCCCTGGCTCCCTCCCTGTTCCACTGCCCTCTGGCCCACCGAAGCGTTCACACGAAACAAACGAATGCTTCAAAGTTTTCCGTGAAAACGCAGAGGGAGGAAATTCACGAAAATTAAATATTCGCGTAATTGATGTGAGAAAAACTCTCTCTCCCTCTCGCCCGGCCCTTTTGACGCTGCAAATGCAAATTCCCAAAATCACAATAACACACATAGGAACAACAACAACGCTGTTTGGGGCGGGAGGGAGACGACGACATTATCGGGAAGCTGTCGACGGAATCTCAGAGAGTGCGGGTGTGAGAGGTGACTGAGTTAGGGAGAGAGAAGGAGCGAGAGGGAGAGAGAGAGCGTGTGTGTGAGAGAGAGCGCGACATTCGCTGATAAATCGAGTTTATAAAGAATTATGAATTTGCTGCAATTGCTCTTGCCGTGCCATGGAAACAAGGTATTAAGCAACTATGTATAAGAACGACAACAACAACAATAACAGCAAAAGCATGCAGGGAAAATCACTTACACTAACAACGATAACAATAGCCAATGAAACAGCAACAACGCCAACAACAACAGCTGAAACGACCTCATCGACAACAACACAGGGCTGCGATGAGAAGCTCGATCGACAGAGGGAGAGAGAGAGAGGCGTGGTGGGGAGCGTGAGCGAGAAATGGTATAAACTAGATAGATAAGTAACAACAACAACAACAACAACAACGACATCTCATAACAACAGTGAAGAATGTAAAAATAGCAACAACAACAAGAACCAAAGTTGGCGAAACGAACGACCGAAGGAACGACGGAGAGAGAGAGAGAGAGGGAGGGATAGAGAGTGCGAGTGGGAGAGAAAGAGTGAAGGAGAGTGTGGGAGAGAGAGAGAGGGCGCGGACGGGAGTCGGTTGGATTTTTTTTTTAACGCTAATATCCTTCGAACACGCGAATCATAAATAATAAACCTTTATTATGACCGCAACAAAAACGCGTGCAACAACAATGGAAATGGCAGCAACAACGACAACAACAACAATAGGAATAGCAACAACAGCAGCCACATCAGCAACACCATCGCCACACCAGCAGCAGCAGCAGCAGCAGAAACAACAACTACAACAACTAAATGGAAAATCACTCACACCTGCGCGAGAAGAAGGAGCCGAAATAAAAAACAAAACCAAAAACCAACAAAAAAGGAGCGATGGCGGAGATTTCCGAAGCTTCCGTCCGCCCTCCCCCTCTCACGCCCCCTCTCACGCCCCGCGCGACGCTCGAGCCCGTGTCCTCCGGCCGGATCCTGTTGCCGACCCGGTGACTCATCGACGGCCGCCTGGACGCATCGAGAATGAGTCGGATGGAACTCGACCCGATGGCCCGAAAAAGCGCGACCACAGGCGAGACGACGCTCTCCCCTCTCGCCCTCCCTTTCCCACCCAGTTCCCGAGTCCTGGACGTCCGCGGGACGTCGCAGTCCGGAGTCGTTCGCCACAAGTGACTTCATTCAAAACTCGCTTCAACTCCGAGTGTCGGTGGCCATCGCCAACCCATGCCCCGCATTTCCCCCTCTGCCCCTCGCTACCCCTCCCGAGGACCCCTCAATATGTTCCGCTTTAGTTTATTGACTTTTACGAGCCCGTAAAATAAAACTACAAATGCAAATCTTCGGTCTTCCACTGGCCGCCACCCGGCCGCCACCCGGCCGCTGTGCCTTCGTCGCTTTACGACAGCGATTCGCTCGTCCTGTCGCTCGCGGACGACTTCCTGTCAATGCGACACGGCAGCGGCGGCGGCGGCGGCGGCGACAAAGGGCGGTTCGAAAATACGAAAACCCTCGGTCAAGGCGGGCGCCGTGGAGGACGACGGAAGTTCGATGCGAAAGAATGCGGCGAGAAATATGATTATGTGATTATTATGATTATGCGAAATCATATTTCGTCGCTGGCCGGCAACAACCATTGCCACCAGCAAAACAATGGGTACAACAAAAACGACAGCCACAGCAACAGCAGCGACAACAAAGCCAGGAAATTGCTACCTGGCGGTGTAAATGCGAGGAGGCTCCGGTGGCGCGGCCTTAGCGGGTCGTTTCGGCCCCCATGGAGGCCATAAATAATGCCGGAAGGGGCCGGGAGGGGGCGGCACGAGCTCTTCTTCAAGTGTCCCCATTTTTTGCTCCTCCCCGAGATCGACCGCCGCGTTGTCTCGACGTCGGTCGTGGTGCCGATGTCGTGGTCGTCGTCGTTGATGGCTTCGGGCCGTGCGGATCCTGCACCGGCTCCCCATGACAGACCGCAGCACAAATATGGTGTTGTTGTTGTTGTTGTTGTTGTTGTTGCGGAGACCACCGCCCAGACCTCCCAGCCCTCCCAGCGCTGATATGACATGCTCTAATGTGCTTGCGAGCACTCGGAAGCGAATGCAAAGCGCCTGCACTCGAGGCGAATTATTGCAGCTTCCTCGCTGCACATGTGCAGTCGCGCGCATGTGTGAGTGTGCTGCATGTAAGGTGCACGCTGCAGCAGGCAGCAGGCAGGAGGCAGGTGGACCCGGGGCGGAGGGGAATCTATAATTCACCGCATCGAAGTCATTAAATCATTGTTATTCATTGCACGCTCGGAGTCGCCGGCCGCAGGACCCTCCGACTGCCCGCCAGCAGTTCATTAAAATGCAATCGAGACGCGTCCCACCGCCGGGAGGGCAGCACTGGATCCTCGCCGTCGTCGTCCACATGTCGAAGGATACACGGCGGGCCCCGGGGTCGCCCTCCCAGGAGCCGGCCGGCCTCGCCAAGACGCAGGTCGCCCTCAGTCGTCGGGCAAAGCACACTTGGAGATTCCAGGAAGACCAGCACAAAGGACGACCCCTGCAGCCCCATCCTTGAACAGCCCCCCCCCACCACGAGGACAGTCCGCATGCAGTCGATTTAGAAATTATTTATTGTCTGCCTCGTCGCCTCCCTCGAGCCGCATCCGGCGCAGCTACGGGGAGGACTCGAGCCAGTCGGTCGGTGTGGCGAGGACGATGCAGGCTGAGTAAATAAAACGCGAGGGTCCCGGTGGCAAAAAGCAGAACGGCGGACTCTGACGGACCTCGTCCTCGAACGTCTCATTACATCATGTTCTGCGGGGCCGTCGAGGGTCCTTCGTGGAAGTATGAAAATGTAAATTGAATGCACGCCTAAGGAGGACGGCGCTGGTTCGGCCGTTGCTTATGAGCCGCAGTGTAGGGCTTGCTGCAGGTCGTATCTCATCGCCGGCAAGGGGTCCTCGAGTCCGCTTCAAGGGAGGAGGACGAGGCTCTGCCAGGACAACCGCCTGTGGCCCGAGGGACGGCGCTGAGTGAGTGAAACCCAAGACATGTCCTTCGAGCTCCCACGACGGACCATCGATGGACCGTAATCGCAGTCTAATGATGTTTTGATCGCCGAGACATTCCGGGAATCCGACTCCGGTTTTCTCTGTGAGCCCTGTGAAGACTGTGAAGACCCGGATTCGCCGAATTCCGCCTCGGCAGACTCGATTTTAACATTTCCCAAAAAACTCTTCTCGAGGGCGGCGTCGATGGCTCGAGATGACACCCGAGACGCTGCGAGAGTCCTCAATATGAGGAGCATCGTGTCCCACTTTGCTCGCTGCCCGGCGGCGCTGCCCTGTGTCGCCTCCACAGCACATCCTGTGCCGATGTTATCGCCTCGCTTTTATGGGCCCACGGAGCGGGCCGTCGTCGGGCGAGCGTGGACGACATCGACGACGACAACAACGACGACGACGTGTGTGGAGTCGCGGCCTCTCGACCTGCAGGTGTTGCACGTTGCGAGCGCGGCAATCGGAATCCAAGGAACCTCCGTCGCCACTCCATGGTCGTGAAAGTCCCGCCTTCCACCCGCACCGCCCAGGCGGCGCTTCCTTGGGCGGGGCCAGACGAAGGTCGCGTCCCGGGGGAGGGCGAACGGGCGAGCGCCGAGGTCGAGGCCGAGGTCAGTGATTCGCCGGCAGCAATTGTGGTAATCAAGGGCCTAATCGTAGGCGATTGATTGAAACTCCGAGCCATTTGTAAATTGAGCCGGCCAGGGGGAGGGGGCCGCAACACCCACCTGGCCTTGTCCCGGATCGTCCGCCCGTCGATGTCTTCCATGCCTAATGACACGCCGTTCGCCGCTGCTCCGCAATTACAGACACCCCTCAGCGAGGACCCTCATCTCGGACTTGTGAAGGTCAGTTCCGAGAGAACCGTGGACGGTGGAGGGTCGGAAGTCGCCGCCGTCCGAACGGTTGCCACTTACTTTAAATATTTTCCCACACAACACGCGTCCCCGGCACGGAAGCCCGGACGACGGCTTGTAAAATGTGGACCGCCCAGCGGAGGAGGAGCGGGGGACGGGGCGTGGCCTGTCCTGGCCTGGTCTGGTCTGGCGTGCCGTGTAATTAACAATGACGTGCGGGCATTTTTGTGTTTCGCGTCGCGGCCCGCCGGCGCTGTCACGGAATTCGAAGCGCAGGAAAGGCAGTTAGACTCGGGTCGGGTCTCTGGTCTGGTGGGCCGAGGCCTTGGACTCATGAAAAATTCATCAATTCGATTTTCAGTCGCCGCTCCGTTCCGTTCAACTCGATTTCAATCGCATTACGATTTGATTGCGGTTCAACAGCAACTCCGTTTCCCCCCGGGTCCCGGTTCCGGGTCCTGGTCGCCGGGTGTCATGTGAGCCCGAGCACGGCCTCGCTCGATTGCGGTTCGGTTCAAATCTATTCCGGTTTAACCTTTCACAATTATTGATCGCAGTTTCGTTTCAACTTCAGCCGTCCGTCGTGTCCCTGCCGCGCTTCTGACTAATCGGTCGTGTATGTTATTCAAATTTCCTGCATTCTTGTTTCTGAATTCATAATTCCTTGTTTTTCCAATAATTTATTTCGCTCTACTTCTAGTTGCTATATTTATTTTAATTAGTTTATTTTCGTTTGTTGTCGGTTATTTTCTGGATTTTTTCTCATTGTTTCAGCCGCACTAATTTAAGTAAAAACTAGTTCTATATTCCCTTTAGTGCATGGCTTTTCATCAATTCGATTCCTCTACATTGAACACCCTTTTGATTTCAGTTCATTTGGTGTTGGTTTCGTTTCCACGTTTAGTTCATTAAACTGGAATTTTCAGAAGGTATTACTTTGGTTGTTTCCACTCCGGTTTAGGCCAACGCCATTTGCATTCAATCGAGCCTTTCAATGCAGTTGCATCGGATTTGTTCGGTTCCAAATGCATTTAACAGCGCCTCGCATTGAGGTCAATTTTGTTGCATTTAATTGCATTGTTAGGCCATTTCCATCTACCCAACTTTCGCCCCAGTCGGTATCAGATATTTCAGTTCAAACTAAATTCAAATGTTCTTGATTAAATTCAGCACCACTTGCCCACTTTGGGCGATTGGTTTCATTAGAGGCGAAACATTTAAATTGCGTACTAAATTCGATTGTCGGCTGGCTCTCGATTGAGCATCGAGTTAAAGTTTCCTTTACGTGTTCCTGGAAATTCCTCCCGAAGTGCGTTTTATATCGCTTCCATTATAATTTCGCGATTTATTTCAGACTCGTTCGCCCGCTGCCGCGGCTGCTGTCGGTCAAGGTCGTTTGAGTGCGAAAGGTGAGCGCGGCCTTCGCGTCGCCCCTGGCCGAGGGACGTAAACGTGGACGTGGCCATGGCCGGCGAGTCCCGGATCAGTCGCTGAGCGAACCCAACACCGACGACCCACGGCCCCCAGACATCGCAGTCGGAGCCACGCCACGCAGACACCGACGGTTCGACCGCAGACTCAAGTGGCTGGCGTGCATCTGGGACTCGGATTCGGGAAAATATCTCAATCACAAAGCTTCGAATTGCGTCGAAAATCCCCGATCAACCGAGGCGCCTCCGCCGTGGCTCCGCCCCCGCCCCGCCCTGCGAGATGCGTAGCCGGCGACTCCCTCCACAGCCACCAACCACCGACCACCGTCCAACGACCGACCGACCGAGCGAGCGAACGTCGCCCGCGCCTAATTCCGCAATTTATATTCAGCCACCATAATCGTCCGATGCAGCAAACGTACATTTAAGGACTTTAACTCTAATCCCTGCAGCCGCACCGCCCCCTCCCCACCCTGCACGACACCGGTAGTTGTTGGTGCCGGGGAAATAAAGAAATTTCGCAGTTAGTTGCAAAAGTTTCCCAGCTATCGCGCGGTTCGTTGCCCACTCAGAGCAGGCCGGGCCGGGGCGAGGGCGACCCGAGGCGGGTGGGGACGTGGGGGGTGCTGGCGGAGGTGGCCGAGGAGCCTCGGTCCTGGAATCTTCGTGAGTTTCTGGGTTTCCCTCAGTCCGTCTCGAGTTTGTTGTTATTGTGTTGGTATTTTTTGCTGGAGGAAACGAGTTCAGATAAACGTAAGCGCCGGATTAGCGCAGCGTAGTTTCAAACGCCATCGAGCAATATTTACTATCTGCTAGTGAGAGCGAGCGAGCGCCAGGGATTGTGCGAGGGCGGATGACGAGATTGGAATTTTATACTTCGTGACTTCCATCAACGCGAAATCGACAAACTTTCCTTCCTTCGAACTCTGCTCGCAGAGCAATCGAACGGGAATCGGGCCCTGCCGTGCCCATCGTCCGAGGTCCTCGCTTCCGGGAACCAATTCGAGCGCATCGTCGTGCCCAGCTTCAACTCGCCTTTAAGGCCGCCGCCCACGAGCCCGCACTGGGCCCATGCAAATGCCGAAAGGCGTCAACAACGCGCCGAGTCCGAGCCCGAGTCCGTGTCCACGCGGGCCAGGAAGTGGGCCGAATTTAATAAGCAGCAGCACCGGCGGGCGGCGCGCAGTTCGTGCCAATCGCTTCATGGGTCATTGGGCTCGCACAAAACAGCCCCGAGGGCCGGGGCGAGTCCCAGTCCCGAGTCACTGGCCAGGGGCCGGCGCGGGGTCGCGGTCGGGGGTCGGCAGGCGGGCCGAAATAAAGTTATTGTCGCCGCGCGGCAAATGGACTCGAAATGCGGCCGACGAAAAGTTCGGGCCCAGGCACGAGAACCGGCGGGATGGGGGAAGGGTGGGGGCCGGAGGGCCGGACCCGGAGTTTCCGCATTAAAGATTCCTGGAAATTATTCGTTCGTTGGTGCTGCCGCTGTTGCCCAGAGATGTTGTTGCAGTTGCCTAACGTTGTTTGTGCCGCTGTTGCTTGTCAATAGAAAAACTCTCGATTCACTAAACTTTTCGAAATTGCTCTTCAACTCCAACTTTTCCCTTTGTTGATTGCCGTCGTTCTTGGTTGTCCTCGCAGTGGTTGTTGTTTGTTGTTGTCATTTCGTGTCCAGTCGCTGTAATTGTTCAAATTGTAGTTGGTGTAATTGTTGAATTCGTTTTCGGCGTCCCTGCTGTTGTTGACTGGAATCAATAGCGACGGGTGGACCCGCACGCGTTCGCTTCGAACCGAATTTCCAAAGCCTTCGATCGCTGCACTCGCCGCTCAGCCCAGGCCCAGCTGCGCCCGCTCAACCCAGGGGCGACGTCGAAGAAGGTGGAGCCGCCACGCCGCTCCCTGCCCGCCCACGAGCTCTCAGTTATTCACGAATCGCTGGTGAAAATCGTTCGCAGGACTTTCACTCATACGCCTGACCCGCCCCTGGCCATGGCTCGAAATTACAAATGAATTGAAAATAAATTCCACTCGCTATTTCAATATTTAATTTATTTAAGTCAATAAATTAAAATTGCATTTAATTGTTTAGCTCCGATTGTTGGAATTGTTATTGCCCGGGTTGTTGTTGTCGCTGCATTATAGCCTTATTTTAGGCGGTTTTGCTGCAGCGTTTTTCACCGCTGTCGGCATGAATAATCGCCCAGCGAGCGAGCGGCAGAGCGGCCGAGCGAGTTGTTTAAAATATTTGCAAATAAGCCAGATATTTATGCAAATTAGTGGTAGAACGCACGGACTCCCCGGGACACGCGGGACCCACCCCTCGGAGGGACCGGGGATGTCGCCTGATGGTAGCCGAATGCAGCTCCAAGGCGACGTGGGAGTGGGGAGGACAGTCGGCGAGGGGGACGACCGAGGTCAAATATGGGCAATTATGCGTTCCAAAACGACTTCTTACCTGTGCTCAGTCAGTGGCTTGCGGTGCACAGGTCGACGAAAACGAGCTGCAGTTTCCAAACTTCTAAGCGTAGTCAATCGTTAAGCGTCGACAAGCCTGCAAAATATGAATATCGGCTACAAGTCGGACGACAAACATAAAAAATCATCAACAACATAGAGAAAAGAACTTCCAATTCAAAGGACGAAAACCCCGGCAAACGTCCACGACGGCCGATGAAGCTCAGGACGAGGGGAGGAGAGAGAAAGAGAGCCCTGCCGAAGCACCCAGGACCCTCCAGGACCCCTCCGGAATCCGCCGACTGATCCTGCGGATTCTTTGAATGCTGTTTTTCAGCTAAATCAGAAGTAAATCATGCGAACTGAAGAGGAGCGGAGTTCAAGTGATGTGGGGAGCGGGGCGGCTCTGGGAATTTCTCATATTTAAAAGTCTTCAGGTGAAGAATTGCACTAAAATAATGTTCACTCTTCGCTGCTCTCGAAACATCAATGCAGTTTCTTCTGCTGGGACTTTATGTAAGGCATTGGAAAGATTGACTCATTATCCATTAAATCGACATGAACTGCCGTCTCCTTAACCCTGGTGTGTTCCGTCGTGCTTTTTAATTTGCCCGATCCGCACGGTCGAATTTCACTCAGCGGAGGCCAACCAAAGGGCGCTTTGCGGTGACCCTGACGGCCGCCCTAATTGCAGATCAAGTACTGACAGAGCGGGGCGTGTGGAGTCGCATTTGCGGGAGGGGGTGGCGGACAATGGACCGCACCGACCGCTGTTGACATCTGGTCGAAGCAATAATTGGGCATCCGGGCGGCGACGCGAGCGGACGAAGGTCAAAGGACCGAGGACGCGAAAGGAAGGCGATAATCGAACCGAAGGGGAGGGTGAAAAGGACAGAGCGACACGAGGTTGGGTCGGCTGTCGTCGGAACTCACGCCCTACCTCCCTCCCTCCCACTCACTTATGCAAATTTCAGGATCTCGCCGCAAAATTTGTTATTTCTCCGCAAATACGATTCCTCCGAACATCGCCTCTTAAAGTTCGCCGCCACAAGGACGACGGCAGCACCAGCAGCGAGGACGCCGAGGACGGCAGCAACAACAACGACGAGGGCTACAGCGGGATGCACTCCAAGGGAACCGCAAGACGGAGGATGGGGCGATGCGTGACGGAAAAAGTCCTGGCAGTACGGCGGAGGAGGACAGCGGAAGAGGAAGGAAGGGGGATTCGGGATAACCACGAGCAAGAATTCCAAATCCAAGGCAAACCGAGCGAAAGGACGCCTGCGAGAGGAGGACGAGCGGCGGTCGGTCGTTGCCGGCTTCGAGGGGTGGGGGCAGATCCTTCGGCAAGAGCTGAACACGACGACGAGGACGACGTCGCCGACAGCGAGCGACAAGAAATCTTGGCTTAAGTTTTCAATATCAAAATAATGCAGCGGATGAAATGGCAGCGCTCTCTGGCGACAGACACACACATTCGCACACACACATATGATCGTACATGCATGTGCACTCTCGCACACGAGCACACGCTGTCTTTCACAGACCGACCGACCGACCGACCGACCGACGGACCGACGGACGGACGCAGGATCGCGAAGACGTCCTCGCAGGCGGACGCCAAGGTCGAAGATGGGGCGGCGGAGTCGGAGGCGGGAGCCGAGGTCTGGGAAATGCAAATATTGTTCGTTGTTTTTACTGCGGTCGGAGTTGGTGTAGTTGTTCTTGTTGTTGTTGTTGTTGTGGTTGTAGCTGCTGCTGGCATTGTCTTGGCAGCGAAAAGAGCGCCAGCGAGAAATGCGCCAAAGTCTCCGGGCGGGCGTGAGTGTGTGGAAGCTGAACTTCTGCAACCGCAAGGAGCAAAAAATCATGTCAAACACCACCACCAACAACAACAACAACAACGCCAGCGATGGCAACAAGAACAACAGCAACAACATCCATTTGGCGGAGGGAAAAAACAACGCGAACCCGAGTAACAATAACATGGACCAGCAACAACAACTGCAGGCCGCAGATCAAATGCAGCAAAATATTTGCGTCCGACCGACAGACAGCCGGACCGACAGACAGAGCAGCTAAAAATCCGAGCAGCCAAGGATGCGACCCGGGATGTGCGCCGGGCGGGCCGCGGGCAGGGCAGGAGACCCGCAAGGGAGGCCGCCGACTGCTCGCGGAGGTCGGGGAGCAGCCTGTGGGCGAATACGTCGAGCTCTTTACACGACCACGCCACGCCTTGGCCGCTCCCTCCCTGCCGCCGTCCCTGGCACCGCGCGTGCTGCCACCTCAGTCAGTTGGCTGCAACTTTTTCGCCTGCGACACGTTCCGAATGCAATCTAATTACAATGTATCTAGCTGGCACTCTCTCTCTCCCTCTCTCACTCTCTCCCTCTCCCTTCCCCTCCTAGTCCGCCTCTCCAGCCACCCCCGTGTGACGCGTAATTGCATTAAGCTATGGGAGTTCCATTTTTAAACGCGCTCCACCCCGGCCCCGCCAGGCCGAGATGCAACAGTTTTAATTGCGTTACGCGTGGATTTGAACCGGGGGTGAGGTGGGTTGAGGGGTTGCGTGCGGGGGGGGAGGGGTGTTTGATGGCGTCGGTGCTAATTGCGTTATTGTGTCATTTAACTTGCTGTGCATTCGATTCAGCAGAGGTCAATGCATGGCAGCACATGTGCAGCGAGGACCCATCGACCCGTCCCCACCGACCCCAACGCGGAAACGCTCAAAGCCAGCTCGCCGGTTCCCTCGCCTGCCGGGGTCGCTCTCGCACCCCCTCAGAGTCGTCGCTCACGCATACGGAGCCAGGTCTTCCGCCACTGAGACTCTCGCTACTTCCTGCCAAACTCAGCTCGGCGATTTTCGAATTTGCATCGCCGGCGAGCAACACTTGTTGGTCGGTCGGTCGGTCGGTGCGTCGGTCGGTCTGGCAACGCCAACACCTACTCGCGCGGCGGCCCCGGGCGCCTCAGCTGCTGACGCTTTGTCATGAATTATGCTCGGCATAATCTACTCCCGCATAATTAATTTCATTTGCCACGTAATCGGCCGTCCGTCCGTCCGTCAGTCCCGGGCCCTGCCGAGTTCCACGAAAATATCCCGCGTATTCGGGGCGGATGTGGGGAGGCGTACGAGTAAACAAAAACATTGTTTACAGCGTTCTGGGGATGTCGAGCAGCGACGACGACAACAACCATTGCAACTACAACTACGTCTACAACAACTGCAAGTGCAGCGAATTTAATCGCATTGTCCTTGTGTTGTCAGTCGCACACCCATTCGCACGCACACACGCACGCACACATCTCAGCTCCATCTGACAGTGGCAGACACGTCGACCGCCTCGCTCTGGCCTCGCCCGCCCGGCTGCCTGTCTCGCTCGCACACGGACCGGCAGCGATTTGGAGGCGCGCACAAAGTTAAACAACACATCAAGCCTACTTAGAGATAATGCATTCGCACTTGGGCAGCACCAACAGCTACAAAGACAACAACAGAAACCACAACAACAACGGCGACACTAACAACTGCAGCAACATCTGCTCTGCAACATTCCCTACAACGGGGACCAGGAGTCGGCAGGAGCAACAATAAAGTCGGTTCCAACAACGCTCCAATGAAGCAGCAGCAGCAGCAGCAGCAGCAGCAGTTGCTGGAGTCACCCGCCTGCAGCCAGCAACATTAGCGGCAGCGACAACAACAACAAAGGCAGCACCGGCAGCAACAGATTCTAGCCGAGCTGCGGATAAACATTTCGCAATTATGTTGCATACTTGTAGGCGCGCAAATATTAGCTTTGCTCTTAAATGCGGCTGAATTTAAAATTTAATAGAAATGCAAATGTTGTAACGAGGCCCATCCGCCACTTGCGCCACTGTGCGTGGAGCGGTAGGGGCGGTCCGCGGCAATCTCGGCTCCTAATCCCCACTCGGTTTGATTCCTGAGGCCCTCGTTGAAGGCTCGCCGCCGGAGCCGAGGCAAAAATCGAGCAAAGCGAGGAATCCGATCCAATTAACGACAGCGACGAACACTAATCGTCTAATGGCCATTTTGCAAATAATTACCGACGCTTAGACGGCCTCAAGTTGCCTCCCCCGGGCTAGAGAGGGACAGAGAAAGAGAGAGAGAGAGAGAGAGGGCGGGCGGAAGACGTCGAGTGATTTGCATGCGGACGCCGTTCGATTCGCAGTCGAACTCAACTGGTCCGCCGACGGTCGGTTGGTCGGTTGGTCGGTCTGTCGCCGGTTTTAGCTTCCCCTCTGTCTCCTCTTCCGGCCGCCCACCGCCCGCCACACACGGCCGCTTCCTGCCCGGCCCGCGCCGCCGCCTGGGGCCCGACACCACTCGGCTTAGCGGCGCTTAAGCCGATTGCCGCGCCATGCAACAGAACTACTTTTTATTACAGCCCTTCGCCAACGGCTCCCCCCTCGCTCCCCTGCTCACACATCATTTTTGATTCTCCTTTTGTGCGAGGCGTCTGCGCCCGCGTCGGCTTCGACGTCGACGTCGACACCGGCAGCACCTGCCTTTATAAATCTTCGCCTAATCCTCGTCGTATAATTAGCTCCATGGAAACGCGTCCCACTTCGCTCGCCGAGATTGTTGCCGGATTAGGAGGGCGTGACCGAAACCGGGCGGGGCGGGGGCGGTGGCTGCGGCCACCGGAGCGGGGAGTGGTCGCGAAATCCCGTCGGGAGCTCGAGTCCCCCACTGGCACCGGAGTGGGAGCGAGCGGGCCTTCGCTTTCAAAGGGTATCCAATGGCCACGCCGGCTATCGCGACCAGGTCTGGGCCGCGCGAGGCGGGGATTACGAAGATTACAGCGCCGAGCCCGCGATTGGCAACCCGTAAATCCTGCAAGGCAGTCGCGCAGAGCGTTTCACCTGTATGTCCAACCGTTAATTAGAGCGTTCCAACAAAAATGTGTCTGTTATGTCTGTCTGGAATGTGTCTGGATGCCACAAATGTCTTCTCGCGGAGACGGAAAGATTTCGGCAACAGAGCGTTTTTGCCAACGGCGTCCTTCACCACCGGAATCTGCGGCCGCAACGAGGGCCGGGGACGATTTTGCATGGACATCATATTTATTTTCCATTACGCAGAGCAAACAAACAGTTGTAATTTGTTGTCGAGCGAAAAACGCTCCACCCGCCCTTGTCGGGCTGTGGTCAGGGGGCGGCCGTCGAAGGAATCTAATTTAATTTGCAATAAAAACAAGAGACAAATTCGTACTGTCAATAAAGCACATAAAATTCAATTAACACAACAACACTTGCCTACTCGCCCACACCCACACCGGTAGACATCTACATCTACATCGATATCGACACAGACGACAGCGGTGGCTCAGCTGGTGCCCAGTGGCAGGACGACATCGAGGAGGTGGCCAGAAGGATGAGATTGCCACAAATAAATTCCATAAAGAGGACGTGAGACAATGGCGGCCGCAAGGACCAAGACCACGAACGGCCCCAAGGAGCCGGGGAGTCCGCCGAAGGAGCAGAACAAGGAGCCGGGACGGACGGATGAGGATAGGGGGAATCTTGGAAGCAGCCACTCATTGAATCATTTAATTAGCGCTTAGCTTAACGTGCTCGTCGATGTAGTTGGGCAGCACACACACACACACACACTTGCACACTCGCACACAGTCTTCTGGAGTGGGGACAATGGGCGAGGGAGGACCGAGTCGTTGTTGTTGTTGGAGTTGGGGACAACGACAGCACAACTGTCCTGTTCTGTCAATGAGTTGGTCGGGCCGGGACCGAGACCGGGGCCGGAGCCGGTTCCGGGTGTGGGCGACAAAAACGATTCGAGCTCGATTTCAATTAGTTTTCGGTCGATCCACGAGCGTCTTCTGCTGCACGTGTGTGGGGGTGGGCGGTGCTCGGTGCTCGGGGTGTGGGTGTGGGTGCGGTTGTGTCGTCCCCCTGGGCATGTGTGTATAACGGCCTCGGACATTCCTCGTCGAGCGTCATTAATTTCGCTCAATTCTCAGTCCTCGATCTCGCTCCCCTCCACTGGGGACCAACACGAACGGGTCCGGGGGCCTCCGGGTGGGGGCCTCGTGTGCATGTTAAATTGAATTTTCAATTGTACGCCACAACTACACGTACAACCGATGCAGCAACAACGCCACCAACACAACAGCCGCCTGCGACTCGGACAAAACGAAATTAACGAAAGGGCTGCATGGCGGGCAGGTGCTGGGGCGGCGTCCGACCGCCAGGAAGGAGAAAATTAGTTTTAAGGTGGAAATAAAAGTAAGACCCAGAAAATGAAGCAACCGCAGTGGGGGAGCGGGAGGACGAGGGCGTGGACGGGACGAGGAAAAAAACGACCACGACGACGAGGTCGACGAGGACGACGACATGAAAACGACGAAAATTGGCTGAGGATGACCATTATGTTCGTGTAGTTGGCGTTGTTGTTGGCCGTGTTTATCGTCCTGCGGCAAGGAGCGGAGCCGACGAGGACGAGGCGCGGAGCAGCGGGGGCAGCGCATTTAAGAAAAATTCAATTAATGGCCGCCTCCGTCGGACGAAAGTTAGTTAAGGACCTTCGTCCATCCTTGTTGTCCATGATGCGATGACGAGGACGACGGCGAGGGCGCGGACGCGGGCGTGGGCGGCTGAGGAGGAGGCTGTGGGAATGGCCGCCGAAACGGCCTGCTTAAATAGGGCCGGCCCACACACAAACACACACACAAACACACACACACACACATAGGCACTCACCCCGACCGGCCTCGTGCACACACAGAGACCCACACATCGGCACTGCCATTTATTTGTTCGCCTCTACCGTTAAAAGAATTCACTCAATCAGCATTCGGGAGAGGCCAGAGAGAGTGAGAGAGAGGTGGAGCGGGAGGGAACGAGCGAACACGCTGCGCTAATGAAAGGATTCTTTTGTCATGTCTTCCCGCCGCCCCGCCACGAGTCGCCGACGTCGTGGAGTCCGTCGTCCTGCGGAGCTTCAGGAAATCATTAATTTTCTTGTAAGCGACTTTTTCTCCCTCCCGTCGCCCCGTCGGCCGTCGGCCTGCTCTCTGATGGCGTCCTATCGAAGGCATTGATGAGCTGAAGGCTCTTTAAAGAGGATCAGGAAAATTAGAAGCTCCATCGAGGGGCCGATGAGTGGCGGAGCCGAGGGGTCGGAGGGGAGATTTATGCGCATGCATTGTGAGAAGTAATGAATTTGCTGAGGAATCCATTGAACGCCACGGGCACGAGCCGACGACGCGGACGACGAGGGAGAGCAACAGGAAGCGGCTGCAGGACGGGCGGACGTCGAATTCATTACGATTCGGTGGTCGGTCGGAGGAGGACCGAGAGCAGGGCTGGGGCTGGAGGACCCAGGGCGGAATGCGAGGCCCGATTTTCCGGCGATGAATAATGAGCTCTTGTTGAGATCCAGTGGAGGCGCTTCATCGATGAGGGGCGGTGGTGGGAACGCAACAAAACGACCGGGAGTCCCTTTAAGATCCAAACAAAACGCCGACGAGGCTGAAACAACTTCAAGCCATTTCAACGGATTCCCGTCAAGGCCTGAGGAAGGCTCTTTGGAACTCCTTGAGCAGGCTGCGAGGTCCGGAAACATTCACGGAGAAACCCACTGTGGATTCATATCGATCGATAGTGCTTCAGTTGCTCCTTCTGGAGGACTTCAGGCGAGGCAGAAAGAAGCTAGAGCGGAGAGATCCTCGAGGAATCCCTGCCACAGCTTGACACAGGGGACCGAACACTGCCTAACACCGACCCTTGCCGAAAATGAACGCACCCCTGCCCCCCCACGTGGACGCCTCATGATGGCCCATTAAGCCTGTCACCGCAGGGCCGGGCAGGGCACCGAGAGCCAGACACGAACGCCTGGCCCCCGGCTCCAGCTCCTGCTCCTGCTCCGGCTGGAATCCGAGTCAAGGCAGCAACATATTCATTACGAGTTCGTGTCATCGTCGTCCTTCCCATAGATACCGACACGGACACGAGCACTGACACAGCCACCGGGGGGCGGAGAGGGGAGGGAAATTATAGGTGAGCAGGTCAGAGCGGGGCCGCTCGAGTTGCAGCCCGAGTTGTGGGCGCCGCGTCCGCCCTCGTCTCTGGTTCCGAGCCACATGAGGGCAGCCCGAGTGCAGCAAAGCCGTAGAACTGCGAGCGGGCGCCTCTCGATTGGGGCTTTCCAGGAACGGCCCGCCCGAGACGGGCCGCACGTCGCCGAGGTGTGGGAGCCGATTGCAAAGCAATCGCCTGCGGAGGGTCCCGTCGGTCCGGAGTCCTGCGCCGGCCGTTGTCCTTGACACAAACGGGCTTCATTAACAATATTTTCTCGGCAAACAGATCCCCAGTCGTCCGGCCTCGACTCGGTTCGACTCTGCCTTCTCATCTGGAGCTGGTGCCGCCTCGGTTCCCTCGGGCCGTCGGAGCAGCTCCGGTGCCGAAGGTTGACGCAGGCGTGGCCCGGCTGCAACCTGTGCATGTTAGGTGCTAATTAAAGTCCTTCGACTCAACCCGAGCCCGGCCGTCTCGCTCTGGCCCGTCACAGAGGCGTAGGCGTGAGCGTGGAGCCGGAGGTGGTCGTCGGCAGCGGGGAAGGGAATTTAAAAAACGATTCCTTCGAAGCTGGAGCTCGGAGACGGCTCGGGCTGCACTCGCATGTTCCATAACTTTTCATTTATTTCTGAGAGCAAACATCACGGTCCGAGTTGCCGGAGTCCGATATTGAATAAACTTAAATTAAAAACAAACACAGCATCAGCTCCAGCGACGGTGGAAGGGCTGAGAGACCGAATTCGGAACTAGAGGCGGACGGCGTTTTATGCAGACTCATTGCGAGCCGAGAGTTGTAGAAGAGACGGCGAATCCAGGGCACAAACGACAGACGCATGGGCGAAGGAGAGCCGGGAGAAAAACTTCCACAAGAGTCTGGGCAAGAAGGGGAAGGAGAGTAAGAGAGCGAGACGAAATGTGCTGTAAATGGCAAGTCAACAAAACATTAGACGCCGTTCCGTCCGCTCCTGTCCAGGAGAGCGGGAGCAGAACAACTTCGCAAAGTGCTTGCGAACGAGCCGCCCTTCTTCACACACACACACAGACACACATGGCAGGCCGGTCGGCCGGGACATCGGGTCAAGCGCAGGAGGAGGAGGTCGACGTAATGCATATTTAAAGGTTGCCCGACCGTTGCGGAGAACAATAACAAATGCCGGTCGTAACGGACCCGAGCATGCGGCGGCATTCGTCGAGCCTCCAGCGTCCGGCGTCCGGGGTCCGGAGTCCGGGGTCCGGCCGCAAGTGGCCGGGATTGTGTTTAATGCGCCGAATTTATCACTCGTCCTCCATCGGCCCGCCGCGTGCATCCGCCGACACTCCGCCGTCCTTCTTTCCTTGAAGTCGAGCGGAGGTGATGGACAGAGGGAAGGGGAGGGGCGGCACTGCATAAGGCGCGAGGGAACAACAACGCAACCTCCTCTGATGAGCACCTCGGCACCAACAACAACAACAACAGGCCCGGCCCCTCTCAACATCCGGCGGGCGAGTCGCGCACTCATCAATGAGGAAATGAAACGGCGGCGACGTCAGCCAGGGGCGTGAGTGGCAGCAGAAGGCGAGGGGCCGCGTCATCCTTGATTTCGCATCGCTGGCAGGAAGGAGCAGAAGAAGCAGAAGGAGCTGAAGGAGCAGCCGAAGTAGAAGTAGAAGTAGAAGATGAGGCGAAGAAGAAGAAGGCAGAGCAAACAGTGGGACGAGTGGCCAGCGGCATGCAATCAATTTTGTTTACCGCGAGCGAGGGCCGGGTCGCGTGAGGGCGGGGTCTCTGGGGTGGACCAGGATCGGGATCTTCAGCTGCTAGATCTCGGCTGAGTGATTGCTGTGCTCGGATTAAGAGCAACCGACCCCTCCCATCCCATCCGCAACCCCCTCGATCTGTCTGCCTGGCCCGGGTTGGCTCGAGGGAGGTGGAGAGGAGGAGGGCAGGCGGGAGACAGTGTAATCCATCTGCTCCTCCCCTCAGAGGGGCAGAAGCGTGCGTGCCTCTCTCTCTCTCTCCGTCACTCCCTCTGCGTCTGCGTCTGTCTCTGTCTCGCTCCTGATATAATAACGTTGCAATTGGAAAATCATCTGCGAAAAGTCAATTCATCCGTTCAGCTGTGCGCAAACACTCACGCACACCAACACACAGGCACCGCTGCCGACACAGCTACTCCACACACACACACGCACACACTGCTCAGTGAATACCCTTCGGGCCATTTATTTGACACTCGAGCTCATTCACCCGCGCTCATCCTGTTGTTGCTGCGGGCGGGAGCGGCGGACGCCAGGACGTGGCAAGTGCAGCAGCAGCAGCAGCAGCTGGAGTCGAAACGGATCTGGAACAGCTGTGCACACACACGCACAGCCTTCGATCTGCCTCGATTCGATTCAAGGACTCGGCTCTCGACGTCGACGCCGACGCCGACGCCGCCTCGAGTGGCGTTGGATGGTGGGCATGTGGTCGGGGCTCGGGTTTCGCTGCGAGTTATTAACGAAGTTTATATTTGCAAGACAACAACTGCAACAACAGCACCAGCAACAATAAAAACAATGAAAGCAACAAAACCAATGAGAACATCGAGAGCAACAAAAACAGCAGGAACGTCCACGATCCCACCACCACATCAGACGGAGAACAATTAAACGAGCGAATAGAGGTCACCATGCGAGCGAGGGAGGGACGAGTGGGTGGGGAGGGCGCGATGGGGAGAGAGATGGGAAACCGATACACGGCGAAAAAGTCGCCGTCGATTGCCAGAGTCGGGGTCCTTCGGCCAGTGGGAGCCGGCGCCGCCCCTCGCAGTCGGGCCCTGATTGATTCACCAACCCAACCCTCCCTGATTCCCACGAAGTTCCGTCCATGGATTTCGCCCAAGTCTTCGCCGACCCCCGCTCCACACCAGCAGGGGGTCTGGAGCGACCCAGCGACGTCGCTCATCGAGTTCATCAATAAAACACGCGTCCTTGCGATGTTCATGGCTGCCGCGGGCCATAATTAAATAAATATTTGAAATTTGTTTGCTTGGTTGGGCGGGCCCCGGGCGGCTGCAGTCTTTGATGAGGGCGTGCACATACACACCAGCACGCCGTGTGCTGGCCTGTGTTTGTGTGTGGGTGGATGTGAGGGAAGCGAGCGGCAAATTGATTTTTCCGTAATCCTCAATCCTGGTGCCACGCAATAGCGCTGGGAGCGATCACGACCCAGGGAGGAATCGGAAAGGATGTCGTAAGAAGAGGGGGGCGGGGTTCGCTGGGTTGAAAGGAGAGGCCCTCAATTAGAGAATCCGCTCCCCGACCTCCGTGGTCGCGGGCTTCCCAGGACCTCCTCAGAGAGCGGGTTCCCAAGTGGACCAGATGCAGGGGCTGAAGCGGCGCAGGCAAATGTCCTCATTACGACTCGCCGCCACATCCGCCCCCACCTCCTCCGGCCCCGGCATCCACCGGAGCAGACGACGGCCGACTCCCGAAATGGCGAATAATGAAGCAGTGGCGGAGAGATGGAGAAATCATCGACTCCGCTTTGCCCACAGCACCCTCGCCCCGACCCCAGCCGCTGCTCCTGCCAACAGCGCGCGCTGGCCACGGTGGAGAGGTGGAGGCGCAGGGGGCAACAGCATGAGGACGAATAAACGGAACAATGGCAGGACGAGCCACGAAAAAAGCGCATAAATTTCGAGTCATTCACATGGAAAACTGTTGTATTATATTCGCAGGCCCCAGCCCCCAGCCCCACCCCGTCCTCAGCACCCTTCCGCAGTGCCACCCCATCGCACACTCAGGCATGCATGGAAGGACGGATCGGCGGACGGACAGGCGGACGGACGGACGTTTGGTCGGTCGGACGAACGCACAGTGCAGCAGCCTCGTGCGAGGGGCCGGTGGGCAGGAGCGGCGCAGAGGGGTCGATGGGGCGGAGGCGCCGAGGCCGATGGGTGAAGAAATGGCCGCAAAAACTGCTGGCTGCTCAAAGGCAAAAAAGGATAATGGAATAAGCTCGAGCATAAATGTCAGACATATCATGGCTCCCGGGGGGAGAGCGGGAGCGGGAGGCGGGAGGCGGGTGGCGGGAGGAGGGTGGCCAAGTGACTGTGCGACTCGAACGAGCCCCAGCGAGGGGATGCGTGCGTGTGTGTGTGTGTGTGAGTTAGGGTGGAGTCTTTTGCATAAGAAGCATGCGGGCGACATGGGCGGGCCTGGGCCGGACGGACGGATTTGTCGCATATGCCCTCGCATTGCTGCTCATTTGTGCGTGATTATTTGTTCAAGCGGAGCGCGTCCCGCCCCGCTCCCCGACTCCGCCCTGGAAGAGACACTCGATCGGCGGGGGAGGGGCGAGGACGGCGCAGGCAGGGATCGATGAGGATGAGGTCGTAGCCGGATGCGCTGGAGGCGGTGTCGATGAACCCCGAGGGTGCTGGCGGCAGCGGTGGGGGAAGGGGAGGGGCGGCCCCGGAGGATCGCGAACCCAGTTCGGGGGCCCCCGAGGCACCGTCGATCATCACCTCGTCCTTCGCCCTCAGGCATCGTCGCTTCTGGCAACGAAGGGAGCGAAGGAAGGAGAGTCGCGTTTTCAATGGCAGCGGACTCGGCGATCGAACTCGCGGGACGGACGAGGGGGCGACAGGCCGGCGCAATTAGTTGCGATGGCGGCTCGCAGGACTCGCAGGAGGCGACGAGGCGTGCGTCCTGATTGCGGGACAAAATCACTCGTCGACCGTGAAATTGCGTTTGCGCCAACTCGACACCAGCAGAATCGCCGACAACAGCAGCAACAGCAACAGCAACAACAAGAACCGGTGCAGCGACGACGATCTCTCCAATGACAGCAACAACGGCGATTGCAATTAATAACTGTTTCGATGTGGTCGTTGCGAGTGCGTGCGTGTGTGTGAGGGTGTCCTTGCGGCCGGCTGGGCGTGAGGGTGGGCGAGTGCGAGCGACGAAGTCAAGCCTCGCGTCGGCAAAGAGGGCAACTGACCGCCGCCGGGCCCTGTCAATAACTGGGGCCTCGCTCCGCCCCTCCCCGCCCCGCCTCCTCCCGGCCAGACGGGGCTCGGGCGAGTCGGGGCGAGACTGAAATGAAGTCGAAGTCGAAAATCGATCTCGCACGCACTCCACGCACACAATGGCAGAAGATACGCTCGCACACACGCCATGAATTGTGGTTTCCTGCACCGGTCCGGTCCGGTCCGGTCCGGTCCGGTCCACGCACCCCGCCACGGGCCTGGCAGGGCGGCGGCGGGAGAACGAGAGAGGGACGAACGGCGGGCGAACGCAATCGGAACTCGGTTCTTTGCGATGTAACAATTATTGCCGCCCGAGGCTGTGCGTGTCCAGGCAACTTGTTCGCACTGCGGCCGCACGAACCACGTCCGGCCCGGGCACGACTCCGCCCCCTCTCTGTCTTCTGTTCTTCCCCCGCCCGCCGCTGTACAGTGGTTTCGAGGTCTCAGACAGGGAAAATATTCCTCAATTTTGAATACAGCTCAACTTTTGACTGCCAAATTTTGACTGGACGTATTTTGAGGGATTTTTTGAAATAATTTATTTCGTCACAAAAGCCACTTGTTAAAACTTTATTCGTTCAAAAAAATTGGGTTGGAAATTTCTCCGTCTTCACAAAAGTTCAAACTATTTTTCTGAGAAATTCGTTCGTAAACGTCCTACCTATTTTGCAAACTTAACGGAAAAGGAAATTGAAAGAAATTAAAATGTCATTGTGGAAAATATTTCAAGATAGTTGAATATTTTGCAACTGATGAGTGGGAATTGGTTGATTTTGATAGTTATTTCTCAAACTTATTAGAAGAAAGTGCCAAAAACTCGAAACGATGCAGTTTTGGCCCACTGTCCATCGAGTGCCGCGGGCTGAAGATGTCTGTGAAAAGCACACATGCGTGTGTGAGCGAGAGCGAAAGAGTGGGATGGAGAGGGAGCGAGGGCCACGCATTTGTTTCGCTGGACCGCAAGAACGCTCGCAAAGCGGAGCCGACGGAGGCCGCGAAACCAGAGCCGAGCCGTCGACGTCTGTGTGAGTGGACGAGGGTGGGTGTGTGTGGGTGTGTGTGGGTGTGCGGGCGTCTGTGGATGGGAGTCAGCGGATGGAATTCGCTGATCCTTCAACGTCGGAATATGGTGATAAATCGGTTGCGGGAACGATCGACGCACGTCCGCTCGTCCTCGGGCTGGAGGCTCGTCCGGCCACCCTCGCCGTCATCGTCGTCGTCATTGACGAATGGGCAGTGGGATTTTGTCACGATCTCTCGTGCTCGCTCCCTCTCTCTCTAATGTGCTCGGCGACAACTGCGACAATGGAGCACATTTCCGCATTTAGTGGCGCCTAAAGCGCGACAGACTGACCCAGAGCACAACTAGAAACGCACACACACACACCCCCCGTCCCGTTCGCACCTATGCCAACACATTTATTGCATCGTTAACGATTTGGCGGCTGCTGCCGTCGTTGTTGTTGTCGTTGTCGTTGTCGTTGCTGCTGTTGCTGCGAATGATACGAGCGAACGAGACGATAAAGATTTCTATCGAGAAGCGAAATTAAACTTTAACGGCCGCGGAAGCGCCAGCAGACGGGAGCGAACTATCCACACGCCCACACACACATACACACCGGGCCCATGTGCGTGTGCGAAGGTGCCGGCGGGGGCGGGGAGGCGGAGGACGTTTTATTAATTGCCGCGCACTCGAATAAAGTTTTATTCATTCAGAAACATATTTGACACCGACTCCAACAACACCATAAACTCCAGAAACAGCACCATAAACTCCAACAACAACATCGCCGACTCCACCAACAACACCATCAACTCCACCGACGCCGTAAAATACAACGGCAGCATTTAGCAACAGCAACAGCGCGAGCTCAAACAACAGCATTAAATACAACAATATGACTATAAAATACAACAACACCACTTATACCAGCAACAACAACAACAACACAAATAAAACCAATTACAACAATGGCGGCGAGGCCTCCGCACCAACACTAGCGCACGCACATCGGCAGACACACAGACAGACACACGGGGGACGGACGGACGGACGGACGGACGGACGGACGGCCTGCTTTTAACGCGGCCGCGAAGTGGGTGTGAACGGATTTCACCGCGGTCTCCCCTCTCGCTCTCTCTCTCTCTCTGTCTTCCTCTCCCTCTCCGTCCCTCTCCATCCAGCCCCCCGCCCCCTCACTATTTCCCTCGCCCCTCCGCGCACGCGGTAACGAGAGCGATTTAATTGCGCCGTTCGCGGCGAAGCCCGGCACCCGACCCTCCGGTGCTGGGTCGGCATCGGAGGTGGGACGCCGGCGGGGTGGGGGTGGGGAGCACGCGGCAAGTGGCAGGAAATGATTTGGAAAATCACTCGGAGTGCGAATTTCTTTAATTACCACAGGCAAAGGGCACAGGCGAGAGGTTGCGAAAGGATCGCGGCGTCGAGTGATGAGGACGGACCGCGATGGCGGCTCGACGTTGTCGACGATGGTGGGCGGGACGGCCCGGTGAGGGATCAGCGAGCGACGGCTGGGAAGGAACGGACTTCTTCCCTCGGATTATTCTCTCCTCCTCGAACTCTTCCGCGCTGCCTCTCGCCCGTGCTCCATCCCGTAATCTCAGATCATCCTTCTTCCTTCCATTCTACTGTCCGTCTCCTCTCTCGCCTCCTCGATTTCTCTTCTCCCTCGCCCCCGCTCTCCGCTCGCCCAATTACATCCTCTCCGTTCTGGGAATTTTTTATGATTTTGTGGTTTTTATCCGTCGCCATCTCCCTCTTCGTCCTCGTCCTCGCCTTCTTCTTAGTCAATTTAATTTGTTTCCCCTTGCCTCGGCCGCGCTGGCTGTGGAAACATTTTCTTCACCTTCGCCTCCTCCGCCTCCCACCGAGATTTGCCTGCTCCATCTCCGTCCTCTGATCTCCTCGGCCTGCCTTCCTCCCTACCCTATTCCCGCAATCCCACTCTGCCATTTGCCTTTGTGTCGCTTCCTCCCACTTCTAGGGCTCCACCTTTCCCCCACCCCTTCCTTCCGCCGTCCGCCTTCCGCCGCCGCATCCTGGGGATCCTTTGACTGATTCGCAGCTATTTTCGTTTCGGAATCCAATTAGACGACGCCGCGCTCCCCCACCGCCCTCGCCTCGCCTCGCCCCGCCCCGTCCCCGCCCCTCTTCCGGCGCTCAGCCCCAGCTAAGCCCGATTGTGATTCTGGTTCCGATTCTGATTCCGATTCGATTCCGCGCCGAGCGATTCCGGAATCGTTCCGATGTTCGCTCGTCCTGGCGGCGTCCGTCGCCGTGTTTGTTGGTCTTGTTGTCGCGCCGTCGTCGTCGTCGGCAGGAAATTTGTTAATCCTTTTAGGGAATCGCGGCGGCGACAAGTGGAGCGCGGCGTGGGGCGAGGGGCGCGGGGCGTCAGGCAGGAACGACATAAGCCGCTGGCTGATGACAAAACGAATTACGCGACGGCGGAGCGGAGACGCGCGGCACCGAGGGACGTCGGCCGCACAAACGAAACGCAAATATCTTCAAAGAGAGGCAAAATAAATAAAAACAAAGTTGCGGAAGCAGCGAACAGCACTGAGCAGAGCAGCAACTTCGGAAGCCAGAACAAGCGGCTGCAACAACAACACCAAACCAATCGCCTTCGCCAGCTATCGCTGAGTTTAATGCGATCCGAACGCAGCACCTCTGCCTTCGCCCCGGGAAGCCAATCGTCGACACCCCCAACCCACGCCACGCCCCACCTCGTCGCCGTCTCCGTCGCCGTCGCCTGGTCGTTGTTGTCGTCGTCCACCGGTATCCGTGCGACACTTCAAATAAAATCGCAGCAATTGCAGAATTTATTTGCTTTATCCGGAATTCCGCTTCGCAGTCGCATTCGCATTGATCGCGTCGTCCTTCATCCTCCGCTGCGCCTCGTCAACGTCCTTCCGCCCCCCACGTCATCCTGTCCCTGCCGCTCTCCGTCTCCGTCCCCGTGTCCGCCTCCCTCGCCGTCCCTCCCGCTGTTTCGCAATTACAACGTGTTTCACTTTTATTTAAGACGATTTCTTTCAGCCAGCAATCGCAATCGCACCCGCCACGCGCCCTTCCACGCCCCGCCGGTCGTCCCGGGAGTGACGTCGCCGTCGTCGTCGCCCTTCGCTGCCTCCTCTCGCCCCTCCTGCGCTCGTTGTCATCGCAGCGAAATTATTGCCGGATACGATTTCGCTTCGAAGAGTTCTCTCGGCTCCTTTATTTCGAGTGGATTTGATTGGATTGCATTGTATGGGCATTAAGAGTTTCCTCCGTCCCCACCCCTGCCCTTCCTATGCTCCTCTCTTTCATCGGGGTGATGTTGTCCCCGCAGTAGTTGTTGTGGTGGTTGTTGTTGCTGCCGTTGTTGTCGGCGATAATGTTTATGTTTTTGTGTTCAGCAAGAATGTTGCAGGAAACTTCAAATCGAAAGCAAACAACAGACAAATTGAAACTTTCGATATCCTTAATTTGTTTTATTTCGTCCCCGGAGAAAAGGAGTACACATACAAACATACATGCATACAAACCCGTGCGGGAGCGAGACGGAAGGGAGACAGAAGCGACCTCGTCCCCTCCAACTCGCTCTCTAATTTGCGCCACTAGGAAGACATCGTGGCGTTGTTGCCATCCCAGACTCGAGCCTCATCTTGTCGATGATCGAGTGTGGGCGGCTCAGCCATTCTTTTCTTCCTTTCTCCTCCCTCTTCCTCTCGGTGGCTCTCTATTGACAGAACGTCTCGCATTCAGTTCCAGTCCTTAATTATTGCCGAGTCCTCGCATCCTCGGCTCGCTTATCTATTATCCTGGCGGACGCAATCTCATCAATTTTCTGAATTTAATAACATTCAGTCTCTTCATTTGTATTGCTGCCTCTCCTCCACGTCTCTCGCGCCCTGTTGCCGACCCCTTCGCCCGCCGCCCCCCGCCCAACTGTAGCTGGCTAGGTTGTAGGCGCCGTCCTGGCCTGGTTCTCGTCCTCGACGCCGTCGTCGCTCCTCGGCAGGGTCCGCGCGGCTCCTCCGGCGCTCCATGATTAATGAAAGGCTTTTTGCCAGCTTATTTCCTGGCATCATTCAATCAGTTGCGCTGGACACGGCCTCATCTCGTTGGTGTCTCATGACTCATGGCTCATGGCTGGTGGCTGCTGGACGCGCGGAGCATGTGTCGGGGCAAATCCTTGCAGCCCGAGTCCGAGGACTCGAGACGAGACTCCTTTAATTTGCAAATTACGAAAATTGTACGCTTTGTGCTCGACTCGTGTCGTTCGGGGTTATGAAAGTCCAAAGATCGGAACAGAACCAGGCGAACGAGACGAAACGAGGCGGCAGAAGCAGCGAGTGAGAGAGAGGAAACGGAACAGCAGCGAGGCGACTGAGTAAGACGGAGGCAACGGATCGAACTCGGATGCTCTTGAGACCCCAACGGTCCAGGAGGTGGCGAAGGGAGATGGAAAAGCGAAACGGGGAAGGGGCAGGAGAAGCAGGCCAGAAACACCCTTTCATGCAACGACCCGGTGGAGGTTCGAGGGTCTTCTTCAGCCCCCATTGGTACCGATTTGACGGAGGGGGGCCAGGACAGACCGACTGAGAGGAAGAAAGTAAGACCAAAGGATAGACAGCAGCTGACGCGCGACGAGGGCTGACATAAATCGTGTTCGCAACTAATTAATGTTAATTTTCAGCTTCATTTCGAGTTGCGAGCGCCGCGTCAAACCCAGACACACACCCACACGCACACTTGCTCGTACTTACTCTCGCTCCCCCCCTCCACGCGGGGCGGGAAGGACTCCGGGAACGCATGCACGTCCGGTTGATGGATCATCGGCTGATGGCTGCGACGAGATTTGCCGACATTTGTTTACGTCTGCCGGCCCGGCTCGGCTCGGCCCAGGCTCTGTCTCCGGCGCCGGTTCTCGAAAAAACTCGCCGGCGGAAGGAACGAGGGAGGGAGGGAGGATGGAAGGTAGGTCCTCGTGCCTTCTGCATTTAAAGGCTCGCGTCCATGGCGGGACGAAGGACACGGGGACAAGGCGGACGGAATGAGGAGTTTACCTTGAATTCCTCGCATTCCACGCGTCACGCAGACGGTGGGCGGCGGGCGGCAGGCGTGCGTGAACGAGACGGCTAATCCGAGAACCTGCTACAAATTTGCCGCCATCATCGTCGGCTCGTCCGGCCCGCCCTCCGTCCACAGCCGTCGCCGTCGCTGTTGCCGTGGTCGCACGCCCCAGACCGTGAAACCGAAAATATGCAGATTCCCGGATTGAATCCATTTTCGGCGCCTTCGATTCCCGGTCTCGGCCTCGGTTCCTTCCGTCTCTTCTCGCCTGCCTCGCCCTCGTTGTCCGTCCTCTGTTGCCCTCGCCCTGGCCGTCGCCGTCGCCGTCTCTGTCGCGGGCCTCGTCGCGAGTGCGTTGGGAAAAATATGAAATTAATTTTCTGCGAGACACGTGTGCTCTGATAAATTCCTAAGGCATGGCCGCGGATCCCCGGCCCAGATCGCGGGTTCCTGGAGCGATGCGCGATATCGGGCTCGTCTTCAAACGGTTCGCAGCCCAAAAGGAATCCTGGGCACATGCCAGGGCCACCGCCGCGCACAGTGGTTCGCGAATGAAATGAATTCACTTTGATTGCATTGAATGTTCTCTTTACTTACGTTTCAATTTAGGAATGCCCAGCATCGAAATTCTGAAACAAATTCCTTAACTCAGCAAGAAATAAAATCATACTCGCCCAAAATAGGCGAAGAGAAAATAATGAATGTAACAAATCATTTGTATTTACACAATTTCCTTATGGGTTCGATCTACTGTATGACGGCAGTGAACTGCACGTGAGCAGGATTCCGTACGAGATGGCTTCGTGCTTCCAGCAGTCATTCTCTCAACCTGCCGTGGAGGTGGGCGTGGCCAAAAGGTCTACCTTCAGCGGCTATTGAGGAGGCTGACTTCAGTTGAGAGGAGCCCGCGTGGAGGTCGTCCTGCAGGTCCCTCCCCCCACTCGATGCCATCCCCGCCGCGTTAATCGTTAAACACACGTTCGATTTCGTCGTTCTCGATGCAATGTCGCCCCTGGTGTGACCTCGCGCCACGGTGCACTCGATCGCCGTCCCTCGTTCTCGGCTTTGTGTCTGGAAATTGAATGCACTCCAACTACTCCGAGGCAGCTTAATTAATCCGAGCGAGCACAGACGACGGCCGACACCAGCAGCGACAACAAGACTATGAACAACAACAACAACGACACCTCCATCGACGACACCAACCTGAACAACCACAGCAACGAGTACAACAACAGCAGATAGTGAGCGAAGAAGAGGAGCCGAGCGTCGAGCGGCGAGCGCGGCGACGAGCGTCAGGTCGCAACACCGAAGGGAGACCACGTAAAAACACTACTTAATGCAAAATTACAATAATTAACGCCGTGTGGCTAGCAAGTGGCCCCCGACGCTGGCCGGAGGGTCAGCCGACGAGGGTGGGAGTGGAGGGGGTCGCAGAGGCGCCTCCAATCGGGGCTTAATTACGAACTAGTCGAGTGTCGTAGTTAGTTAAATGAAGTAATTAACGCCGATTCAATATGCCGGACTGAACTGGACGTCCCACCCACACACACACACACACACACACACACGTCCACTCCTCTCTCACTGTCTCTCTCTCGCTCGCCCTGTCTCTCCTCGACACACACAGTCGAGGCGGGGCCCGGAGTGGACTCGAAGCGGGGTCGCCTCGTACGCGGTGTCAGCTAAATTTCGTATAAAAACCGGAAGCGGCGAGGGAACGAGACACTTCCGGCAGCCAGGGTATTAAAGCGAGCAGTGCCGAGCGCGTGAGCGAGATAGCGAGTCGGCGCGAGAGAGTGACAGGGATAGAGGAAGCCAGAGAGTGCGAATTTATTCACAGTAATCTCCATAAACTGCCCGGGCACAAGGACAATGCGTCCGACCGACCGGGACTGCGACGTTGTTGATGGCGGCACCGGCACCGGCACCGGGTACGATGGGGCCGGCACGCCGACCGGAGGGGAGTGGAGTGGGGGGAGTGCGATGACGATAATTATCGGTGGCCGGGCGAGCGACGCCGGTGCGGGCCCCAACTTAATTACGGTGTAAATTTTACACGATTCCCATTTCGCCAGCGCAGCAGGTGCGCCGGGCCCGGGGAGAGGTCGAGAGGGTCTGATGGAAGGTGGGCGCTGTAGTCGCCGCGTAATCAGCTGGAAGTCAAATACCGGCCGCACTCGTCGTCGATTGGTCGTGTTGCGGGGCGCTCCACGGCCGCTTAATTGCCGGGGACACTTAGAGAGCGCTAATCGCCAGCCTCCCCCGGCCGCCTCGTGGTTTATTGCTCCCGGGCAGAGGAGCCGAGGGTCCGGGGCGGCCAAGAAGCCGACGGACACCGCCGACGAGGCCAAGACGTCGTAATGACCTCAGGCGGTGGGGCGGAATCGGGCGGGACCCGTTGCCTGTCGCTATTTTCGGCGGCCTCTGTGTCGTCTCGACGCGGTGCCGGAGCAATTAAAAAGCGTTTAGTTACACGACTTCCGGTGGCGCTGGAACCCTTTCGGTGTCACGGCGGAGGGACGTGAGTCGCCCGCGGACACGTGTCGGTCATGGCGGTCTTGCTCCGGCCCTCCATCGACCCCACAATGTCGTTTATGGAGGCGTGGCCTGATTTACCATCAGCAATCCTTCCCAAAATAACCACTGATTCTTCCGAAGGACTCATGTCGGGGGCCTCGTCCTCACCTCCCCTGCGCGGTGTTTAAGGCTGAGGTCAGTATAGCGAAAAGCAAAGCAATGAGAGAGCGAACTCATTTTCGATTCGATTCATCGAAATGAAATTCGCAGCGGAAACAAACACTCGCCTGAGACAATGCCGGGCGCAATTATTGTCCTGATTGAAGTGGTCGCGCCGTAGCTGGCCAGCTGGCGTCGAGGCGATGGGGCGACGGGGCGACGTGGCCGCAGTCGAGAGGCGGGCGCCCTTCTGGTGGCCACTGCCACTACATTCAGGCTGTATTAAGATTCATGAAAGTCATTAGCTCCTGCGCACAAAGAAGGACTTCATGGAGATTTCTGCTCCAGCTTCTTGCACGCCTCGCCTCGCTTCGCCCCTCCTCCTCCTCGTCCTCTACGAGCGTTTCTTTCGCCACTCTCTTCTTGCTCGCCTTTTCTTCTCCCTTCTTCTTCGTCGCCGTCGGCGCCAGAGAAAAATGCCCGGCGGGATTTTCTGATTGATGGCGATTAATTTATTTCCCTTTGAATATTCCTTTGTGCCCTAAATGAAAGGAATCTGTTCGTGGCCAGACCGAAGCGAATCGTGAAGGTGCTGGGGAAGACGGACGTGGGGATTGGGTGGGGGCGGGTCCTTGGACTCGGAGATCCGTCAAAGGCCCTGGCCATAGGAGTGAAATGCGGCTGTGAATCGAATGAACTGGAACGCAGAGTTATTTAAAATACCATCCTAAGAGCGGCCAAGACGAATCCATTCAATAACTCTTTCTTTTGCATTCAATTAGCATTCAGGATGTCCTGGATCCGATGCTGTCCCCGGAGAGGATTCATGATGGTTTCTTTTGAGACCAAAACTAGTGTTACGAGTTTGTTATTGGAATTCCTCGCCTAAATTGGTTATTTAAAAGCCCTCCAACTCCCAGCGGTGGCTCCCAAGGGCCGCCCACGCCCGGTCGAAATCAATCCAAGAACTGCATCCGTTCCCTCCTTCCAACATTACCAACAACAAGGAGTGAAACCGCTCCCACTGCAATTTCTCACAGGCTCGCCCGCCTGCCAAAGTAGCTGCTGCTGCTGCCCCGTCCCCGCGGCCCCGTCCAGAGCTCGACTGGCTCTCAATCTGCCACCGCAACACTAATTTTTTCACTTCAACCGAAATGCCATCTGCCGGCGAGGGCGGCGGCGCAGTGGGCGGGTCGAGCGGCGACGCCAACCGGAAGGAAGGAAGACTGTGATGGATTTTTCTATGATCTCTTTCTTTCTTTCGCTCTCTCGCTCTTGACTTCCTGACTCGGGAGCTCGGTAAAAGCCGGGGCGAGCCGGGCCGGGCCGGGCCGCCTCGACACCGAGGGAGCCAAATGAGAAAGCGATGGCAGACGAAAGGGAGGGCGGAGATTGGGATTGGGATTGGGGTGACGGGAAAAGGGCAAAACAAACAGATTGAGCCAGAGCGGGAAGTTGAACTTTCCGCCATCAATCGCCATTTGCAATTCAATGCAAATAGCTGCGCAAAGTGAGCGGAAATCACTTTTCTTCAACGTCAGCGTCGACATCGGCTTCGACGTTGACGGCGACGTTGCCGTTGCCGTAGCCGTTGCCGTCCACGTCTTAGTCTCGGCCCGAGTGCTTCGTCCTTCCTTCGCGCTGGCTCCGTGGTCCTGCGTTGGCTGCGTCCGGGCTGTCGAAGCTCTCAGCGCCGTCTCAGCTGGCAGCCGAGAGACGCGCGCTAAAATCTAATATAAGGAGGGCGCGGCAAGAGAGATGGGCGGAGGAAGCGAGCGAGACAGCCAAGATGGAAGAGGTGGAGGAGGTGGAGGAGGCGGAGGGGAGGAAAAAGTACTAAAAAATATCAAATTTCGCTTTGTTTGCGGGCGATGATGAATAGATGGCACTGCTCTGGCTCCAGCCTCGGCTCCACCGCGGCAGGACGAAGACGTCTGATCCTTGTCGGGTGGGGGCGGGGAAGGGACGAGGTGGGCGCCGGGCTCTCACGGTGGAGTGGCGCAGTATTTGCGGAATGAAGCATTTTGAAATTTGATTTTATTTGGGAAATTTGCTGCACAAATATTATAATAAATTCAAATTTGAATGACAGACAGGGAGGCAGACAGACAGACAGACAGACAGGCAGGCGGAGCGAAGCGCGGCATTCGGTTCGATTGGCTCGGGACGGAGGGAGCTCCGGGAAAGCCTGCTGATTTCACACACCGCATAGTGGTCCCGGGAGAGCCCCGTTCGCCTCCCCGGCGGGCGGAGGAGCGTCGGATCTGTCTGGAGTTTCCCACGGAGGGCGGGCGCGGGCAGGAGAACCACTCAGAGGCCTCCGAGCGACTTGATCGAAGCAATCCGCATCTGAGTTGGACAGATCGAGTCGGTGAGCGGGGAGCGGGCACGACTGGGGCTCCCTGGGGAATCAACTCGGGAAAGGAAACTCGTGCCAGCTCGTCCTTAGAGACTCTCGGAAGACGAGCCGGGCCAATCGACCGACCGACTGCGCATTGCGAAGGAACAGCAGCAGCAATGAAGCGGCCACAAGACGGGAAAACGAACACCAGCAGCCGCACAATGGGAACAAAAACAGTCAGGGGAAACAACGAGAACTTTGCGGGAAGGGGGCGACGGAGGAAGGCACTCGGAAGAATCCTTTCGCCAAACGAAAGGATGAACGAAAGAAATTTAATTAACAATCACAACAAGGCCAGGACTCAAATTGCGCATTCAGAGAACAAGGAAAACAACGGCATTAACAACAAAGAAAGAACAGCAACCGGAACACAAAATCGCCGACGAGGAGTAGGGCAAGGACAACGACCAAGATGATGACGACGACAATGACAACGACGACGACGACGACGTGGTTCATCATGACGAGGCGCATGAGGCCGGGGTTGGGCGGAAGCGCCGAAGCCGAACTTTTATTTCATTTTTATTGCCATTAAAAAAGCCATATTTTTACTCTGTCCTTTAAGAGGGCCCTCGAGGAGGCGCGCGCAGACGGCCGGGGACGACAAATCGAGACACACAGAGAGAGAGAGGGAGTGGTGAGGGGTGGGAGTCGGGAGTCGGGAGGAGGCGACTCGCCTTGACGCTTGCACTCGCGTCGAAATGATTTACTTATCCATCAGGGAAATGACAGGCGACGTCGGGCGGCTCCGACTGACGGCGAGTAGGCCGCGACTCAGGCGGACAGACAGACAGCCACGAAGGCGGCCGACAAGCCCAGGAACGGACGGACTGACGGCGGCTGGCAGGACGCTCTCGAGAAAGGATGAAGGCCCATCTTGTTCTGTCGCTTCCTGTCTGGTGTCAAGAGCAGGTTCCCGGCCCGCCCCCACCTTGTCTAAAGATGACGAGCGCCATTTTTACAGAGCGCCCGCCGAAAACAAGCCCGGTGCCACCCCTAGACGGTCTCCCGGGACCGCCCTGGAGCCGCGCTCCCAACTCAAATTGAATCTCTAACCTGCTCCTGAACGGCTCCTGGCGGCGGCGACGACGACGACGACGATGACGACGACGACGTCGAGAGCGGAGACGAGGTGTCGGGTCCTCGAGACGAGCGCAAATTACAAACGACTTCCATTTAATTTCGACTCAAGGCGAAGGTGAAAAACAATCCGCGACGGACACCAGGAAGAGGGAGACAGAGCGAGGACGGAAGAAGGAAGGAAGGAAGGAAGGACCCTGACAATGGGGCGAAGGGTGGGCGGAGGTCGGGCGGGAATGGCGCAATATTCAAATGATTATCCTTTAAATGCAATAATTTTCGCCGCTCGCTTTCGGCGCTCTTCCATTTCCTCTGTCTATGCGTCCGTCCGTCCGTCCGTCCGTCTGCCGTCTCCCTTCCTCCGCTCGTGGGCTAAATTGTTTCATTGGCATCCGCATCCGCGCCCATCCTCCGCGCTCGTCGTCTTCATTTCGTCCTGGGCGCCGCGATTCGCAATCAAAATTTACGCTCGCGGCAATAAAAATGAAATTTCACCTTAATTTAATAATGTTTCGCGAAATAATGATAATAATAAAAGAATGCAGCAACAACACGGGAGGGAGAGGAAGAGGGAGAGGGAGCAGGAGCAGACGATGGAGACGAGGCGGCGCCGCTAAACGTCGAGCATAAACGAGGAATTAAACTCCGCTCACTTCCTCGTGATCCGCCGTCCTCGGCACGTCCCGTCGTTCATCGTCGCTCGTCGCTCGTCCTCGCTCGTTGTCGTCGTCCGGCTCAACCCGAGGGCCCTGTCGAAGTGTCAGGACGAGGCCTTTCAACAGCCGCCCGCCCGCCTCCGACCGTCCGCCACATCCCTTCCCGGGGGCAATAATTGCCGAAAAGTGAGCCTTCCGTTGAGTGCCGCCCTCCTGCCCCTTTGGCCCCTTCCCCCTCGACGACCCCGGCTCCTGGGTACATGTTGTTGTTGCTGCAACGCGGGTTGTTGTAATTGTTTTAGGCGGCCATATTTTAATTTTTCTTTTCGCCGTCGAAATTGTTTCCGCAGATTCTCGTCCTTCGGGGCTCGACGCGATTTGTTTCTTACAAATTTAATCAGATCCCCGAAACCATCAGCATCATCACCGCCGCGATGGTCCTGCGACCCTTCCGCAAGGGTCACCGCTCGAGGCGACGGCAGACCGGTGCCGAACTGGGTCGACAGCCTCGTGTTTCCTCCTCGATGCTCGCAATTAAAACTCGATTTGGGCCCGATCTCTGCAATTGCCCTCCCACCGAAGCTCATCCGCGGCCCTCAGCCCCGTCCTTTGCCGTCCCGATAAGAGGAAACATTTCGAAAAGGAGTGGCAGAAGAGCGAGAGAAAGAAGGAGAAGGAGTCAATATTGTGGCGGAGAGTCGAGAGATTGCAGAGATTACGTTTCGGCCGAATCCGAGGCAGCGACGACTGCTCGTTCCCAGCCGGGCGAGCTCCGTCTGCCCCATCACCTTCCAATTTTTCCACTTCTTTCTTCTCTACCTCTCTCTATCTTTCTCTCCCTCTCCCTTTCACTCTCTTTCTCTCTACACAAAGCATCCAATTTATTAGGACGCATATTCGTCGAACTTCCCTGCAGGACGCATTTTTCAGCAGGCGACCTGGGGCTCCTGGTCGATGCCGCCAGGACCCAGCATTTATTTAAATGTTAAGGAAGCACAAGCAGGGCGACGTGTGGGGGATCCACTGACTGCAGTGGCGCTTAAGCTGCAAACAAGCAGTGGCAGCAGGAAAGGAGCATCCGACTGATTGAGCAGGAAAAGCACCGTCGACAGCACAAACAACAATAACAAGGATATCCTGTGCACCCTGCGACGATGCGGAGCCCGAAACAACGGCAGCTCGTTATTGTTGAGGTTTTCGAGGTCCGGGGCGGGGCAGACACGAGCTGTCGCTGTCGCTGTCGTCGTCGTCGTCGTCATCGTCCTCGACCGGTGGACAGCGGCGATGGGGTTCGATGAGGATCGAGGGGTTCATAAGCCAGCTGGACTTTCGATAATTCGCTTTATTTCCTTACCTTCGACGCATCGACCACGGACGTGTGGACGGACGGAGGCTGGCCGGCCCAGGGCTGGTCCTTTGAGCGGTGCCAGGCTCCGATTGCCCGCTGTTGTGTTGCTGTTCCTGTCGCCGGCGACGGCGGGGGGCACAGGTGGAGGACGGGATCCGGATTACTTTGTGGGCCTCCGCAGTGCAGTTATGCGGCAAGTGGTCGCCGGTCCCGCTCCCGGCTGCACCTCCGCGGCCACTGTCGGCGCCACGTGCCCACCCGGATGCCGGCCTGACGGCAGCGACGACGGCGAGGACGGCGAGGACGACAACCCATGAGGGCGACAACGCAGTTCCGGCAAGAGCCCGAGCCCCGGGAGTCTTTGCGGCCGTTTCTTTGTCTGTTCCGGATGCAGCGCACGACCATTCTTTGAACTCCCACGTCGCTCAAAGGAGCGCATTCGCCAAACCCAACATCCTCCCGACCCCGACCCGCACCGCTCCCCTGGGCAGCCCAATACATCGCCGCCGGTCCCTCTCGAAACCGTCTCACTTTCGGCAACATCCCCCCATATCGCAGCACGCACTCCCACACACTTGGAGAGCTCGCCCGCGTCCCTCGACCCCGCCTCGCACACTCATGTCGTTATTTACATGTATTCCTTTATTTATTTGCAAATCTACCGGCATGCATATCCTTTTATTTGCTAATATCCTTTCGAATGCTCCTTGGGTTCGTGTGGCGGGGTTGCCGACGTTGCTCGCGCTGCTCTCCGCGTGGGCACCGCGCACTCTGAGCTCTCCGCTGAGCTGTCTATTTCGTTCGCACCTCCGCGCTGCCCGCTGCCCACTCCCTGCAGACCGGTCCGTTGGCCTCTTGTGCTCCGCATTAATTTCGAGCGCTCGCAGGCACTGCGGAATTTATTGCCGCGGCGGGCGGCGCGGCCGAGGGACGTCGAAGGTTCGATGCGTCTGGCGCGGAGCCCCCACCACCGCCGCCCGATGTCCCTCCACAGGTCCCCCCGCCGGCCTTCGAACCCTTGCCGTCGCTCCGCATAACTTTTACGACCTTTTGCACTGGTTCGCGTGGCAACTCTGGCTCTGATCCCTCGCGGAGATGGGGCCAGAAGGCGAGGCGCAGACGAAGCCCCGAACAAGGGTGAATAAGTTGCTTTTCCAGCGAACGACTGCCGGCGAGAATGAGGCCGAGGCTCGAATGGGATGCCTCGAGGTCCCTCCGACGTGCCGAGCGGCGGCGGGACACGGCGGGCGCGCAGAAACAAAACAGCGACCAAACAGGGATGACAACAACAAGTAGAAGGAAAAGGAAAACAGGAAAAAACTCATCACGTGCAAACTGTTCGCTGGAAAAATGCCCCACTTTACGTGGGCCGAGCCGCATGGGGACGAGGGACGAGGGCCGAGATAGCGAGAGTCGAGAAAATGCAAAGCAGGACTCGGAGCAGAGCAATTTTGTTGTTATTCCCCAATTTGCGATTTTCTGGCACTGCCAGGACGTCGCGAAGACGGTCGACATGAGTGTTCTTGGGGCGACCACCGAAGACGAACTGGGAGAGTGGCAGCCGCGACAAGGTCTTCGAAATTTCGTACAGGGTCGACAACATTTTCGAGATTCCTCTGTCGAGCCCTCGCCTCTCGATGCGCCCAGCCCCGTCCAGCCCCGCCCCGCTCGCATTGCGCACGAGCATTAAAAACAGTCGCCGCAGAAAGGACGGCAAAATTAATTTTCCATTAAGTCGCGCCACGACCGTCTCTGCGACTCCTGCAGGGAGCGCGTCCTTTTAGTGTCCAACAGCGTTGTTCTTGTGTGTTGTTATGGCTCATAATTTGTTGTTGCAATAATTGATGCCGCTCTTAATGCAGCTGCGCACCATCCCATCTCTCTCTTTCCCTTCCCAACCCCATCTCTCTCTCCGGCGCTGCTCCCTCGGCTCGCATCAATCGATCGTTCTATCGGCGGCTCCATCTTCGCCGCAAATGGACGTCGACTGCACTGCACTTAGGCGCCCCCTCCATAAGCGAATTAAATGGCGAACGGAAAGTATTTCTAATGAAAATGCCACGAGCCGGGCAAGGGCCGGAGGGCAAGGGACTGGGGCCTGGTCAGAGCCTGCGTCCATTGAAAGCTGTTCAACGAACTGTCCGGCAGGACTCGCAGTAGTCGAAGCCTTTTAAGCTCCTCGCCCGGCGGGTCAACGATCGCTCCCAATCGGTCTCCGCCGCTAATTTGCGGGCGTGGATGTGCAAAAGTTTCCATCGCGGTTAAAAGCTTCTCCTGGCCTCGCTCCAGGGCAGAGACAGAGGCAGAGGCAGAGACTCGATCCGAGGTCGTATACGTTACTTTCAAACAATTTCGTCTCAGAAGTTGATGGTGAAAGTTCGATCGGATCTGATTCGGGGCGACGACCAGAGCGAGGTCTCGGAGGTGGCTGGGTTAAGAGCCAGCCGAGAACCCGATGGCTCGAACCAAGGCGCGAAGTCGAGAAAAAAAAACCTCCTCCCTCTGCCGCACCTGGCCACGCCCCTCGTACCGCGGCACATCTGTAATTATTTCTGCTCGGCACAACATCCGGATTCCGTTTATGCGTCGTTCGGGCTCCGGCCCGCCTCGTGACCGACGCCCAAACGGATTCACGTGCGACGTCACGTCTCGGCGGGACCGACGTGGGTCGAGTTGCGTGGCGAGGGCGCCTCCAGAGGGGCGGGGCGGGGCGGTGCTCCGTGCTCGGTGCGGATCGAACCGAACAAAGCCCATCAAATAACCCTTAGCTGCTGTTATTGCCAGGTCCGATCCGAAGCTCGGCGCCGTCGACGTCAGTCAAGCACTTGTTATGCAGGAAATGCCCTGTTTTTGTTTCCCAATCGAAATCAACAACAAAGTAATGGACTAAAACAACCTAACCAACAACAACAGGCAACGGCAAGCACAAAATGAGAATAGCACAAAATATTTATGCAAATTTAAAAACGCCGTCGACGGCACGACGTGGAAGAGAAGACCAAGCAGAAGTAGGAGCGAGGAGGGAGGAGAGACAGGGAGAGAGAGAGAGGAGGGAGGCCAATGAGGTCGCAGCCAGAAACAAACAGCGTTCATTGGGACGATAACAAGGATACCAGGAGCATCGCCGAGCTCGACGTGAGCGACAGTCGGCGGAGGATGAAACGTCAACCAGAGAAGGGCGAGAGAGGGGCAGGGGCAGGGGCAGGGACTGCAGGTCGGTCGGCGGTGGGGCGGGGACGAACGGAAGCCGAAACGAGTATCGAAAGGAGTTCGAGCACCAGCAGCAGCAGCGGCAGTCGAGCAGCTCGAACGTGGGCTTCGAATCTCCGCCGGAAATTGACAGGGCACCACTGCAGCACACAGCCACACACACGGACAGAGACACGGGCAGAGACACCGACATGCGGACATGCCCGGCACGTGCGCTGCACTGCATCCAAATGCGCCCGGAGACGCCGTCGAGTCGGTTCGGTTCGCTTCGGTCTGGATTCGCATCCGATTCGGAATCCGAGTCAGTCCGCCGACTGCGCCGCTAATGTTTTATAATCCTTGCATGCCAAACAATCTATAAATCTTGCGCACACGCCCCGCCACGCCCGGCCACGCTCCTCCCCGCGCAGGCCCGAAGGCGCCATCACATCCTCGGATCGCCATCGCCATCGTCATCGCCGCCGCTGCGGTCCGAGACAGGCGTGTGCGAGGACGGACGATTCCTTCTGGCAGCCCCGTTTCCGAGTGCTCAGCCTCGTTCCGAGGGAGGCCCGCCATGTCAGCCGCCATGGCGAACATGAAAAAGCCATTGTATGCGTCGCCATGTCCGGGATGCGTGTGTGTGGGTGTGGGTGGAGGGGCCGGCGACGGAGCCGAGCGCTCGGGAGCAGTGAATGGCGTTTAACATTTCGTGAATGGCGCTTCTTGAACAGAGCGGGCACGGAAGGCGGCGGCGGCGGCGACGGCGACGACGACGACGACGACGGCGTATCGATCAGGCTCTGATTAGAGGCGGAGGGCGGGCCTCTGCGGCGATGGGCGTGGCACCAGGGCCAGAGCGTGGGCGTAGACGACGGCGAGGGATGGACAGAGAGATGGCGCAGTGTTGGTTCTCCGGCGGAAATAAAAACCGGAAATGGGATTTTGATTTGTGCGTCATGTCGTACATGTGCCGCTGTCATGTGCCTCCGTCTGTGGGTGTGTGTGGGTGTGTGTGTGTGTGTCGTGTGTGCTTGTGTGGGTATAAATTCTGCTCCATTTTGCTGTTGATTTATATGCAAATTTCATGGGCTCCTCCGTCTCGTTCGCCGCTGAGCTGCATAAGCGGCGCCGATCCCTCGGAAGGATCCCGTCGCCGCCCGACGACGACGCGTCATCTCGTCAATCGCAACCGATGACTGCGCGCGTGTGTGTGTGTGTGTGTGTGTGTTTGTGTGTGGGAGCGAGTATGTGTCGATGGGCTCGTGCGACTCCTTGCACTGACAGCAATTTCCGTTAGTTTAAAGGATTCCCTCTCTCGACGTGTCTCCGGAATGTAAACCGAGTCGTGCCGAGGACGCCGGCTCTGAAAAGGATTCGCCAGACGCCCCGCGACGCCGCCCTTGTTGTTGCTGACCCGGGAGTCGAGTCAAATGAGAAGCCGCACGTCCCGGACCCATCACCGACGGGGGACGAGCTGGCAAATCGAGAAAGGAATCAAAGACAAATGGGGAAATGAGAGAAGTGACAGCGGCGCAAAAATAAAAACCGAGCCCAGACGAGGGCGCACAGAAAGACAAAGCGATTGGCGGGAAGCAGCCACGACCTCAAAGCTGAGGTGGCCTGAGGGCCGAGAGGGGCGCAATTAACGAGGGGGGAGGCGAGGGGATTCCCTCGGCATTTGAGCGGCGGTCGGACGGCTGCAGCCGCCGGACCCGGGCCACTCGCCGGGGACTCCTTCCGGGGGCTGCAGCCGGCGGCGTCAGGTTGTGGACGAGGCACGTTGGGGAGCTGGAAGCAGAAGTCTCCAGCGATCAATAAAATCAACACAAATGCCGGCTTAAATTAGATGCCACAGCCGTCGCACACACTCCCATCCACTCTCGCCGAATCACCGACACCGATACGGGGGCGCCACGAGACAGAGGCGGAACCTGCGGGCGTGAGCCAGACCCAGAGCCAGGGACGGAGCCGGAGCCAGGGCCAACGACAGGGCGTTTGCGAGAGCTAGAGCGTGAGCGAGAGAGATACACATGCTCCACTTTCAGGGAAAATCGATAAATAAAACTCGACGTAGGCGGAAACTCGAGCATAATGAGTGAAAAACGTACGAGCGAGAGGCCCCAGCAGAGCGGGGGGGTTGGGGAAGAAGAAGCGAGGGGAGTGAGAGGGGAGGACGAAAATAGGAGCACGTCGGGCGGCGGCTGGGGGCGACGGCGACGGCGACGGCACGCCAGGTGGACTCCAGTCTCCAATCAGCAGCAGCAACAACACAAGGAGGGCAACAACAGCAACAAATAGAAAACATAATGACGTTATATAAAAACATCAACAGCAACAGCAACAGCAACAACGACGACGCCGAGGACAAGAACACGAACACCAGCAGCAAAGCACGAAGAGGGACAAGAGCAAATGAAAAGGATGGAACAAAAGCTGAAAAATATGAGCGAAGCGTGGGCCGCGGGACGAGCCCAAGGGGCGAGGACGAATGTTCTCGGTGATGGAATCCGACCAGGGGCGTTGAGGGAGGGGCGGAGCAGAGGGGCCGGAGGGTGGGAGGGAGCAACCTCGTCATCGGCCGGACGACGTTATCAGTGCTTTGATGTTGCCACATCACCAGCAACAGCGACGCTATCGATATCGGTGCAAGCTGCTCCGCGTGTTGTTGTTGTGGTTATGGTTATTGTTGCCATTGTTGTTGTTCTTCTTATTGTTTTCGTTATTGTTGTCGTTGTTGGTGGTGGTGCTGCGGACGCCACTCTGGCCCCCGAGCCTTTCGCAAGCTGCCATTCATGCCACGAAAATCGATTTGTTCTACCTTTCGAAATGTGGCATTGAGAACGTTGTTGTTGTGGATATTGCTGTTGTTGTTGTATGTGTTGTTGTTCATGTCGCTTGTTCAGCTATGCGAGAAACAGAGCCGGCAAGAAGCAACAAAAGAATAGACACGTAAATATAAATCTAATAAAAATCAAAGCTTCCCAACTGCCTCGAGCCCACGCCGGCCCTCAGTTTTTCGCCGGCCGAAACATGTTGGAGAAACTTGCAATAATTTTCAGTTCATTAGCTTTTCGAAAGAACTCAGGCGTGGACACGGCGGAGCTTCGCCGGCAGGTCGGTCGGAATTCGATCTTCTGGGCGATTTCTTGGGACAAACTTTTCGACGACTTCCTGAAATTCGCTCGACCTTGCCTAATTTCAATCTTAAAGCGGCCACGTCGCGAGTTCCATCGATTTCGCCGAGGAGCCGCCCACACGTCCCCCCGGGACCGGGCCCTGATCCTGGCCCTGGCCCTGGCCCGCGCCCTCTGCGAAAAGTTGCCGGTCCTTTGTGCCAGCGTTGAGTGCTCGTCGTGCCGAATGAGTCCGTCCTAGTCGGGGGTGAGTGAGTGAGTGGCATTGTGTGTTCGTCTGTGTCAGACCGCTGTTTGGGTGTGTGTGTCTGTGTCGCTGTGCGTCTGTGTGCGGGAGGCACTCGATGCTAATCAGGATGTTTTCAACTGTTATCGCGCATTGCGGCGAATATTTTCATTTGATTTGCATGGAAATTTGTATCTTCGCAGCTTCGTAGAATTTTTAATGAATTTGTATTTGTCGCACACGTGCGATTCGCTCCTTCTCTCCCCTCTCCCGCTGCCTCCTATACCCAACACTCTCTCTCTCTCTCTCTATCTCCCTCTGCCTGTTATTATTTCTCTTTCGTTGTTACTTTCCCCGAATGCCGATGATGTCGAAAATTAAAGCTGCAGCCGAAAGGACGACGAGTCCTGCAGAAATTTCGAGGAAGCTCGTAACAGGTGGGGAGTCGAGGTGCAAAGGGAAATGCGAACGTCGGAAACTTCTGAAGGCACGGAAAAATATCATGATTAAATGAAGGGTTTTCATTTTGATAAAAGAATAATGAAGTGTCACATGGAACAGCCGAAGTCGATTGGGGAGAAACGAATTGAAACAGATTTAATATCCAATGCAATATTCATAAGTGGTTTGTATCAACTGCAATTATCTCTGGTAAATTGTCCCAGAGAAAAATCAGTGTTTAATAAAGCATTAGGCGAAAATCGATAGCAAGGAGCAAGCAGTGGAGCCGGTATGGAGGAGTCCCTTGGACAGGTCAGGGTTCGGGTTCCGGCAACGGGCACAGGTCGAGTGGAACCAATTTCGAAACAATACACAATACATATCGGAAAATACATCGGACGGCATCATCGGCCACCCCGGCGCCGTGAATAATGGCGAACGATGCCGAGCGACGATAAGACGAACGATCGCTCGACCAGTTCAGCCGGCCAACGACGTCTCGCCACCTGAGCCCCGATCGGCGCCTGTTTGATTATTCATGGCCACAGCCCGCGCCCTCGGCCCAGCCCCGGCCCCGGCCCCGGCCCCGGCGCCACTTATCGATGGCTCCTCACGAAAACCACCGAGGGCGGCTAATTTACCGCCGTCGTTTACCGCAGATCGACAATCGTTATGTAAACGCGGCAACGCTGCCCCGCAGGACCTCGCGAGGCCGCCAGCCAGGACACGAGCTGGGCCGGGAGCGGGGGTGGGGCTGAGCAAGTCGATTTATTGCGCCGGCACATTTCGGTTGGACAGATTGCCGAGGCACACACGCTCGCCGAAGACAAAAGTCTAATGAAATCAATAATAACGGAATTAATTGTGGATTGATAAACAGTATAAGACGAACGACCACAGCCAGAGCCGGGCTGAGCCGAGCCGTGCCAAGCCTAGCCGGGTTGGGTCGGTCCGGGTCGAGCTGACCCAAACAAGTGTGCGGCAGGAGGCGGGGGTGCGGGCATCTGTTGGGCCGCCGTTAATCCTGGCGAGAGGGCCAATAAATCTGCGGCCAAGATGGATGGGCCGCACGCAGGCAGACGGCGTCGAGGCCGGAGACGGGGCCGCATCAGGCTCGGGCTCTGCCTCCTGGCTGCTGATGGCTGTGAATTTGCCGAAGTGCATTTAAATAATAAATCCATGACGAAGATGCCGAGCGGTGGGCGGTGGGCGGTGGGCGTTGGGCGGTGCGGGTGGTGGTGGCTGCAACTGTAACAAGTGGATGACAGATGTATGGACGTCGCCCGAGCCAGGCGGAGGAGCTCGTTATCGATTCGCACATTTGTCCGGCGCCAGGACGAACGGGACGAGCGTGCAGGGGTGAAGCGTGGCCGACCCTGCCTTCGGTGAAAGCTCCCAACTATTCATCATAAGCCACTATCATCGGTCCCTCGTGTCCAGCCCGTGGCCCGTCTTCTTTAATCAAGTTCCCCCCTCTAAGCCGCTTAATAAGCAAGCCAGACAAATTACGGCCATTATTGTCAACATTACTTTCCGACATAGTCACTCGTTTTTCATCGTGCCCCACTTCTGATTAAAACCCAACCCCCCTCAATCACCCTCTCTCTGTTGCTCGGTGCCGCTGTCTCTGGGGCTCGGCCGTTGGTATGAAGTCGTTAGTGTTATTTAATTTTAAGCATCCTTCCCTGATTCGCACCGACCCCGCCCCGGTGATCTTGTTGCTGTAATGAAGTTGTTGTTTTCGTTGTAGTGGCGGCTCTGGTTGTTGCTTTTGCCAGTTGATGATGTCGCCTTGTTTGCCCTCTCTCTCCTTCCCCGAGAGCTTTTACTTTGCGCGAGGAGCCGAGGACGAGGACGCCAAGGAGTCAATATTTGCCTCCTGCTCGTGTTGCTCCCCCGAACGGGCCCAACCCGGCCCCCGCCAAGAACCTGCCGCCAACCGGCGAGCGGTGGAGGAGCCTCGAGCTGTTGCTGTAGCTGTTGTCGGTGTCGGTCTTGGTGTTGGTGTAGTTAATGTGGAGTCCACTGTTTGTAATTACCATCACTTCGGACGAAAGTCCTCGGGCGTATCCGGTTTCCGGCCGCCACTGCAACAGCAACAGCGATATGAGTGACAGCAACAACACCGACGCCCCGAGGAAGCGGCCTAAACGGCCGGCTGTTGTGGTCGTTAAAAGAAGTGCTCAAAACTATTAACGCTTTCGACGCGAGCCCGGCACTCACACATAATTACTCTCTCCACTCACCAACACAAACCCAAACACACGCACACTCGCCAACACTCACTCACACTCACACTCACTTTCACTCCCGGAGGCAAACAACAACAGAGACTGTTGCGCTCTCGCTCGCACCCGCCGGCGCGGCGCGGCGCGGACTCGGGCAGAACTTCGTAATCAACACTTTCGGGCGTTAATTGAGGGAATGGTGAATGGTGAATGCGTTTATTACAGTTCGCCGCACACACACACACACACACACGCACACACACTCACCCATGGGACTTGCAGCCATGGCGAAGGACATGCGAGGGTGCGGACATGGAGGCGGTTGTTTGACCATACATCATACTTTTGTTATCATCGTTTTGTTGTTGGCAATGTTGTCATTGTTGTGTTGTCTTTGCCGTTGTTAGCCCTCCTCCTCTTTGTTGTTGCTGTTGTTGCTATTATAGTCACCGCTGTCTGTCGCTGTTGTTGCGCCGCCCTCCCGCATTGATTAATGATCCATCATTAATTGAGGACGCATTGAGAACGCCGAAGGTTGTCTGTTGGCAGGGCTCATGTCGTCCTCGCCGCTCGCCTGCTCATCTTTCTACGCAGAAAGGACCACATGGAGGATGGAGAAGAAGCAGACACACCTCGCTCCTCGCCCCTCCTCAACTCGGCGAGGGTTCCGTGAGCGCCGGCAGCATCGCATGACGACGCGCGGTGGATCTCGTGAATTTCGCCCTGTTCGCCGTGTTCGCCGTATGAAATTATAATACACTGAAGTATTATAGCAGCCGCACACACACACACACACGCAGACGGCCGTAAACTAGCAAACAGGGACAGGGACACCAATACTAATGCCGTCGGCTGGATGTCTATTAAATCATCGTGTAACTCGTTGCTGCAGTTCTGTCGTGTTGTTGGCCCTAATGTTGGTTCGTGCTTTTGTTGTTGTTGGTTATTCTAGACGTTGTTTATTGTACATGTAATTGCAGAGCATTAGTTATAGCTATTGTTGTAGTTGTAGTTCTTGTACTCCCAGCTGATGTTGTTGTTACTCCTGCTGCTTGTTGTTGTTGTTGCTGCCGACTGCTTTGCATCGAATTACTTCCAGGATCAATTAACATAAATTTAATTGTTTTATTTAATCAATACCAGAGGCTCCACCACACACTGCAGCGCGCTGGCAAACAACGGCGTCTAAGTGCGAGCGACGAAGGGACAGAGGGCGACGGCTTTAAACGGTGGCGACTTTCACGTGGCCCCGGTGGATGGGCGAATTTTGAAACTTCCTTCATTGAAGCCCTTTAAGTTCAACTCCGAGATCGCAAACAACCCTCCCGCTCTCCCTCGGCCAAAATCAACGCACGGCGCCGGTCGACGCCCCTCCGTCCTCCGCCCTTGGGCGCGCGAACTGCGATCTGGAAATTCGAAATGGATGCAAATTCGGAACGGAATTCCAGCTCGAGAGGATTCGAAATCAAATTACGGCCGACCAACGAGGAAGGGAGGGAGGCAGAGAGAGCGAGAGAGATAGGGAGAGAGGGCAGGGCGAGAGTAAATAAACTATTTGAACAAATCGCAATATTCAGCGGAATTGCTGTCGGCTCCGCCGGGATATCGCCGAATTTTCCGCTGCCCGCGATTCATGCGCGGCGACAACAATTGCGGGGCGCGGCCCGAGCGAGGGGCCGGGTCGGGGCAGGGGCAGGGCTGGGCGACTAATTAAGTAAACGCGATGTTTGAAGAGTCGTCGCATCAGCAACTCGCGGGCCGACAGCGGCCGAATCAGCAACGGCAGCAGCCGCCGCTCATCGCTAATTGCACCACGGCGTATTCATACAAATTTTCAGCTGCGCTCGGCCCGAAATTAATGTCGAAATAAAATAATTATGAAATGAAGCTCGTGCATTTCCCAAATTTGAATATTTGTCGAATTTTCGCGGCTCGTCCTTCACCTCGTCCGAGCACGAGCACGAGCCACTGCCCTCCGGCCGGCGCCACGCAAGGGCCGCGCTTCCTTCGGCCGTCGTGGCGCACGCGAGCTCGGCTGCGGCAGGTGGGCGGCGGCGCTGCGGGGCGTGGCCCTCGTTAGGCGCCGACCGACTCCTCGACTGGTCGACAGGTCGACTCGGCCCAGCCCGGCTCAACGAGGCCCGGCAACAACGGAACGGATCCGTGCCGCATCGTGATCGATAACTCGATGCTTTTTAAAAACGGCGGCCCATTTCCGGCCACTAGGCCCGAGGCGAGTTAGTGTGCTTGGGTGAGTGGGTGTGAGTGTGTGTGTGCGTGTGTGGGCTGGGGAGGATTCGCGGCACGCAGATAGGACTGGGCGAGGGATCGGACCCGGGCCTCGAGTGATCCGTGGCCCACAAATGCAAACACTGCGAGCTTGTGTGTGTTGCCGCTGCCCACTGGAGTCGCACACAATTGCGGTTCCGCTGCAGCGAGGCCGTGCCTGTGTGTGTGTGCGTGTGTGTGTGCGTGAGTGGGCGGATCAAATGCAATTATGTTAATTTCGCCGAGTGCGCCAATGGGTCAGAAATCGAATTAAAATATGTTTTATGCGCCGCAGCCGGACGCACGCCGAGCAGATGCCCGCACTCACACACACACAAGCACGCATAGGGAGACAAACACCCCGACCGGGGGACGGACGATTGGAAGCCGACTCCACTCGCGAGCCACTTGAACGCTAAATTGACTCTTCGCAATTGGCCGGCATCGCCGTCGCCTGCTCAATTCGCACCGACAGCGACAGCGACATCGATTACGAGAGCGACGGCAGCAGCGACGGCGACGGCGACAGCGACGGTGACGGCGACAGCGACGTCCACAAGTGGCCGAGGTTGAAATGGCCGATAAATATTATTCATTAGATGGCAAAATTTAAACGGCCCGACCTTCGAGGCGAGGCTTCGGCGCTGGCACACATTTAATTGAAACCAAACGGCGGGGTCCGGATCTCGCATCCGGTCGGAAACATTGAACGGACCGAGAGTCCTTCACAAGATACGAGCGAACGGTCCAGACAACGACGTGTTCAAAAGACAGAGCGACTGTGGCGGGTTGAGGGCGGACCAGAGGACGAAAGCAGATGAAAATATAAACCGCTTAAACTCCCTCCGTCCACTCCTCGCTGGCGACGTGCGCCCGAGGACCCTCCGGCCACGGACGCGGCAAAGGACGCCGCTCTCCAGACGACGACTGCGACGACGACTGCGACGACGACATCGACATCGACATACTTACGTCCTTGTCCACCCTCGGGGCGCTGCGCCGTCAAAGGACCTGCTTTCAGTGTTCCATTGAAACGCAGATTTCTCATGTAATTTTTCCAATATAGGTTTTGTCTTTTATTTTTATTTTTATTTTTATTTTGTTTGTTCTTTTGTTCAAGTTTCATCATCATAATTTACATTTGATTTTCCCTTTTTATTCAAAGAAAAAAAGTCTTTGGTTTTCCTTAAGATTAATTTATGCAGTTGTCCACACACTATATCTCTATACTCTATACCTATATATATATATATATATGTGTATTTGTATATATATGTGTATGCATGTGTGTATGTATATAACTATGTAATATGCGTAGTACATACGGTATATAAGATATATTAGTTGTCATTACAAATACGCCTATGGTTGGTTTGTTACAAATTACAGTACAGTACATTACATTATTACATACGTCCATCGTTACACACGTTGTGACATTTGGTTAAACGTTGCAATGCCGGGTGGGGGCGCGGAGGAGAGGCGCAGGATCGTGGAGGGAGGGAGTGGCAAGTGGGAGTGGGAGTGGGAGAGGGAGAGGGACGGGCAGCGCTGGAGTGGCTTCTCTTATTGTTTCGAACCCCGTTCCCTGCCTGCCGTCTGCTTAATTGTGGTTTTTACACGTCTGCATAATTTCGCTGCCTAGTGAGTTATGCTATGCTATGTTGGTTGGTATGTATGTTTGTATGTATGTATGTATGTATGTATTTAGTTCCTCGTGCGAAGAATAATGCCTCCGGATCTGCGATCTACCGCTACACGCAATGACGACGATATGACGTTAATAATGACGATGATGGTAATGATGCTGATTATGTTGGTATGATATGATTCGTACAGAACTCTATCTCTATAAAAATAAACTACATCTCCTTTCTTCCTTCCTTCCTTCCTTCTCTATCTCTCTCGCCTGACGTGGACATGTGTACACAACTCGGGTGTAGGTGTGTGTGTGAGTGTGTGTGTATGAGCATGCGAGTGTGAGTCTGTCTGTACACTGTACACTGGGACCCTCGTCTGCTGGGCGAACAACATGTCTCGGTATAAAAATCAAAAGTGAACCTTAGCATTCTAGTAGGAATCAAAAAATTCACACGAATTTCCTTAAATTGTATACGTGATCGTTATCTTGGTAACACATACTGCACTTAGCCTACTTAGTTGCTACTCTAGTGTACTTAGGATTAGACTAAGCTAGCTTTTTACACGGAATTCGCCAGATCGAGACGGCGAAAGTCGGATGGGATCGAATCGGATCGAGAATCGGCGTTTGAGAAACAAAAGTAACCGAAAGACACAATAAGGAAGTAATTTTGCATGAGAACTAATTTGATTGTTTTCTCAACTTACTTTTGCCGCTCTCGCGCTCCCGCTCTCTCTCTCTCTCTCTCCCTCAATCCCTTTTACTTTCACTCGGCCGGTCCGACCTTTCGCCTGCCTCGCGAACTAAAAACGTAGACTCGGCCCGCGAGAGGCGCGGGCGAGCCTAGAGCAGTTTCATGGAATCGCATTGAATTTATCTTAAATAGTTTCTCACAAACATGAAACACCTCGTTCTATTGCGCTCTCTCGCCCCCTGTCTCTGTCTCTGTCTTTGTCTCTCTGTAATCCACTGCTCGTTCTTGCCTTCATCACGATTTGCATTTGCGCCCTCTCTTCTTTCGACCTGCTGGGTTCATTCATTTGCATTTCGTTTTCACATTCGCCGTGCTGTATCGCGTTCTATTTACACTGGATCTGCTGCTCGCGGCCGCCAAAAGTGTGCCTCGATATTGCAGTCAGTCGTCCTGTTTTATTGTTGCCTCTGCTTCTGCTTCCGCTTCCGCTTCAGTTTCAGTTTCTGCTTCTGCTGCTGCTGCTGCTGCTTGAGCTTCTGCCTTTCCCTCGCCGCTGCCGATGCCTTTGCCGCTTGCGTTATTGTGGTTGCTTTTGCTTCTATTATTGTTATTGTTATTGTTATTATCTCCTTGCACAGACACTATCACATTTTAATTATTTCTCGGCACGCGATCTCATCGCGCTCCGCTCGCCCTCCCCGTCTCGGTCACTCGCTCTCGCGCCCTCCATCACTCCCTCTCAGTCCGACTGGAAATGTACAGAACCTATTTACACGCCCTCGCTCTCGCCCTCGCCCGCTTAGACGTCGGTGCCGCAGCCCTCCTGGTAGCCCTCGTCCGGCGAGTTGCGGCTGCTGCTGATCAGCGCCCGCTTCAGCGCGGTCACCGGGGGCAGCACCGGCACGCCGCCCTTCTGCCAGACCCGTATCGTCTTCGCGTTCACCGGGTGCCCGTTGGACAGCGCGCCCGTGGCCGGCGGCGGGGTCGGCGTCGAGCCGGACCGCGACGAGGCCGGCGACGAGGACGAGTCGTGGAGCCGCGGCAGCGTCCGGCTGCTGAAGTGGTTGTTGTTGCTGGGGCCGCTGGGGCCGCCGGGGCTGCCGGAGGAGCCGTTCATGTTGGCATTGTTGTTGTTGGCCGCCAGCTGGTGCAGCTGGGCGAGCGGGTGCATCTGCAGGTGGTGGTTGTGCTGGTGCTCGGCGCCGGGCACCAGCGGCAGCCCGTAGTCCATGGGGTAGCCGCCGGAGGAGTTCGAGAGCGAGAGGTTCGTGGTCGCCGTGGCCGTCGAGGTGGTCGAGTGGGCGCCCAGCAGCGCCGCCGTCGACGAGGTCGAGGGGTTGTTGATGCCGCCCGCGCTGCCCCCGCCGCCCGGCGTCGGCGACGCCGCCTGCTGCATGCTGTAGTGCATGCGCGGGAAGGTCTTGCTGAAGCAGTCGGCGTTCGAGGCGCGCTCGTGCAGGTCGTACGCCTGGTGCGACGCCGCGCCCGCCTCCATGATGGGCGTCTTGTCCGAGTAGCGCTTCAGGTAGAGGTCGTCGGCCGAGGAGGTGCCCGCGGGCGCGTGCTCCCAGAGGCCCGAGGGGTAGAGCGAGTCGCAGCCGCCCGCCCGGCTGTACTCGCCGCTGGAGCCGCAGCCGCCCAACTCGGCGCCGCCGAGGTTCGCGGTCAGGATGGCGGGGATCTTGAGGTCGGCGAACTCGTCGCTGCCGAAGCGCTTGGTGTCGTTGATCAGGTCCGGGTTGTTGCCCGCCGAGGCGGTCGGCGAGATGAAGCAGGGCGCCGTCGAGAGGACGCTGCCGCCGTTGTCGTAGCCGCTGGTCGAGTAGGGCAGGTCGGTGAGGCGCGGCGGCTTCTGCACGGGGTTCGTGTGCTTCGAGTCGCCGCTACCGCTGCCGCTGCCGCCCCTCGCCTCGCCACTGGCCTTGCGCTCCAGCGTGCCGTGGCCGTGGCCGTGGCCGCGGTCGTGGCCGCGATCGTGGCCGTCGCCGGCCAGGCAGTTGGGCAGGGCGCCGTTGGCGATGACGACGCCGCCGAGCCCGTTGCCGCCCGCCGGCTGGGTCTTGTTCGTCATCGAGTTCTGGTGGTTGACGCTCGTGATCACCTCCAGGTGGTTCGGCGTCTTGCTCTCGAAGTACGGCTGCCGCTTGAGTCGCATCAGCAGGAACATGATGACCAGCAGGACGCACAGGATCAGGACGACGAGGGCGGCGCTCAGCCCGACGATCTGGCCGCTGCCCAGGGAGGCCATGCCGGCGGCGCGCATGCTCACGTGCAGCGTGAAGTTCGCCTCGGCGCTGCCCGCCCGGTTGTCGGCCACGCAGTAGAACTCGCCCGAGTCGGCCTCCTGGGCGTTGGTGAGCACCAGGCGCGACCGCTTCTCGAACCGCTCCTCCTGCTCGAACACGTGCACGCGCTGGAAGGTGCTGAACGCGCTGTTGTTGGCCAGCAGCCGCCCGTTCCAGTACCACTTGATCACGGCCGCGGGCACCGCCTTCGCGCGGCACACGATCGACGCGTTCTCGCCCATGGTCGCCTCGACGTAGTGGCTGATCGGGAGCATCTCGGGCCGGCAGGCGAAGTCGTTCAGGTGGAGGTCGTCGAAGGTCCGGTTGATCACGCGCTCCGGCCCGCCCGCGCACACCGGGTCCACCGGGTAGGGGATGTTGCGGTTGGTCAGCCAGAGCTTCGCGTCCCGCAGCCGGCAGTCGCACATCCAGGGGTTGTCGTGCAGCTCGATGCCGTGCAGGTGGCTCAGCGTCTCGATCGTCTTCGGCAGCAGCTCGCTCAGCTTGTTCCCGTTCAGCCGCAGCAGCGTCAGGCCCTCGAGGCCCTCGAAGGCCTGCGGGGCGATCGTCTGGATGTCGCAGTGCGACAGGTCGAGCTTGTGCAGGGCCGGGGTGATGGCGAACGAGTTCGAGTCGATCTTGTGGATGTGGTTCGAGGCCAGGGTCAGCTCGCGCAGGGAGCTGATGTAGCTGAGGGCCAGCGAGGGCACCACCACGAGCAGGTTCTGCGACAGGTCCAGCTCGACCAGGTTCGTCAGCCCCTTGAACGTCTCGCGCTCGATCTCGCCGATCTTGCAGTTTCGCAGGTAGAGCTTCTGCAGGTTGAGCAGGTTCGCCCGGACGAACTGCTCGTTGGAGAGCGTCTGCAGCTTGTTGCCCGACATGTCCAGCACCTGCGTGGAGGGGTCGATGTTGTCGGGGATCTGGATGAGCAGCCGGTTGATGCACTCGACCGTCTGCTTGCCGCCCTTCCACTTGCAGGCGCACACCGTCTGGCAGCTGCTCAGCTGCTGCTGCTGCTGCTGCTGGTGCACGATGTTCGGCGTGTGGTCCGCCCCCTGGGCGGGGCTGCCGCCGCCCGAGAACTTCGACATGTAGTCGTCCGTCATCGCCTGGCTATCGGCCACCGAGTACACGTCGTTGTTGTTGTTGTTGTTGTTGTTGTTACTGTTGCTGCTGCCGGTGCTGCCGTGCTTTCCGTGGCGGTAGCCGGGCTCCAGCGGGGGCGCCTGGTGGCCGCCGCCGGCGCTCGCGTACATCACGTGGTTCTGGCGGTTGTAGCGCGAGCCGCCCGCTCCGCCCACCGCCGCCGCCGCGACCAGCAACAGGCCGAGGCCCAGCCGCAGCAGGGCGGGGGGCCGCAACCGGTGTCGCTGTCGCTGTTGCTGTCGGTGCCGCTGCGACGTCTTGGGGCGCGTCTCCGGGGCCAGCATCGGGGTCCGTTCACGAGGGGCTGCCGCTGCTGCCGCTGAGGGGGCTGCTGGGGTCGGCGGGGGCTGCTCGGGATGCACTGGCGGTTCGGGGCGCTGCTCAGCGCATGTCACGGCGCGGCCGGGGGTCAAGGGCGGCCGGGGCGGGCCGCCTGCGGCTGATGTCCGCGGCGCACGCGACTGCTCGACGAGCAGGGGGGTCCAGCGGGGCCCGGGACCGATCCGTGTGGGGGCGTGTGATTTATGCGTCGTGCCCGCCGAGTGTGTGAGTGTGTGGGACGGCGGGGGAGGGGGTCCCGCGTCTAATGAACGCCAATCACGTTATCCGGACTGGATCCGTTTTCCTGTGGCCGAACGACTCGGAGGCAGGTCTCGCTGTTGCCAATGCTGTGTTGCTGTGTTGCTGAGTCGCTGGGACTGCTGTAGCTGGGCCTGTTGTTGCTGTGGTACCGAGGTGTTCTTGTTGTTGTTGCAGCGCGTGCTTTGAGAGCCCCAAATTGATTAATTATTCCGCTGGCCTGCGGTCGGCCGGCCGCGCGGTCGCGCTCGCGCTCGGGGTCGGAGTCGGGGTCGGGGTCGTGCCCGAAATCAGAGGACTCCCGAAGACGCCCGGGCGAAGGTTCATGTCTGTCCGCAATTAGCGCGAAACGGACTCTCTCCCTGTCTCCCTCGCGCACTGGGCTCACTGATAATCCTTTGGCGCATAAATTAATGCTCTCGCCTCGTCTTCGCCCACGTTCACGACCACGTTCGCGTTCGCGTCGCGTTCACGTTCACGTCCACTGTGCCTGTGTGGGTGGGTCGGCTCGCCGTATTGCTTGGGTTATTTGTGTTGTCGCAGCAGTTGTTGTTGTTATTATTGTGTTTGTTGTTCTCGCCCCGTTCAGCCCGCGTTTGGCGCGCCGATTTTCGCGTCCGATTTCGCTATTTTCGGGCGATTCCCACACGCGAAATGTCGCTTTGCCCTGACGTCCTTTCGGCAGCTCGGCCGGACACTCGCTCGGTTGGTCGCCGCACTTCGTTCGCTCGTTCGCTCGTTCGTTCGTTCTTTCGTTCTCACGCTCGCTCGTTCCTCGTTCACGCGGACCGGAGCTGGGAGCTGCAGCACGACTTCGGCCCGAGCTCAGGACACACTTTGCTCCTCACTATCGCTTATCGCTCTGTATCGCACTCCGAATTGTTTCGCTCGCGTGCTTCGCTGGTCTGGCGAACTTTTCGTAATTTTATTTAAATTTTTTGTGATGGACTCTTGTTTGATTTTTCCGAGATGCGCCTCCGCGACTGCGATCGCTCTGCGATGCTGCTGCTTCAACTCAACACTGTCACAGGATCTACGTCACGAGCGCTCACGGACGTGCCCAACCGCATCGCACGGTTAATCGACATGGACTGAAGAAAAATGAACCCAACGGATACTCAAAATGCGGCTCGGCTGCGGCTCGCACGAAGCTCGCTACGAGGCGACGTCGGCGGCCTCGACTCGGCCGCGGGCTGCCCGCCAGAGCCGAGAGAGCGGCAGACCGAGAGACACAGAGAGCGAGCGACGGCTCTCAATCGGAGTTGGTGGCAGCGGTTGTTGCTGCAACATGTTGCGGCCGCGCGAAGATGTTGCTGCGAGCCCAGCGGACGAACCTTCGCGCGGCAGTCGGAGACACAATGGCAAGTGAAGCCAAGAAGCTCTCAGTTCGGAGAGATTTCTTCCCTTACAAAACCCGCCTCAATCGATTGCCTTCGGGAACCGGCCTCGATTCGAACCAAGCAACCAATTGTTGCTCAACATCGGCCCGCAACACAGCGGCCCGAAGAGAGCGCAAACCGCTTCGAGCCCTCAGCTGAGTTCGAAACCCGAGCCGAACCGGTTGGTTTCGAAGTCGCCGAGCACGAGGCCACTGGAAGCGGGCGCAACATGTTGCGAAAGGAGACGAGTCGTGGGCGAGGGCGTGGGAAAGGGAGAAAATTTCAATGGACCTCCCGAAGCCGCGAAAGCGACCCCCAGTCGCTGGGGACCGTGTTTCAAATCCCGCATATAATTTAATTAAAACGTACAATAATGCAGAACTCACCACGATGGCAACATGTTGACTGCTCCCTCACTCCCACACTCTCTCATGCTCTCCGGAGGGAGTGCGACTCTCTCTCTTTCTCGCTCTCTCGAACGGTGCTCGGTTCGCTCTCCGGTTCTTTGGCTCTGTCCACTCTCCGTTCAATAGGTTCTCACTTCCTGGTCCCACTAATAAATCTCGTAGTCACCCGCAAATCTAATACGAATTGTCATGCTTCCCGCTCCATCACGGCCCCTCTCTCTCACTCACTCCCTCTCATTCACTCGCTGCCATTCACTGGCCCTGCTTCTGTCCCGTTGGCTATGAAATATGAACGAAAACAACTATGAAAATGTGGGGGAAAGAAGGAAAAAGAGAAGAGAATTTCGTCGTCAAAAATTTGATGTTCGTCCGATGGCGGACCGTGGCGAATCGGGGAGCTGGAGGCCGAGAGATGAGTGGGCGGCGAGACGAGGCAGCGGGGCCAGCGAGGAGTCGCCGTGGAGCCCGTGCTTCGTCAGGCTTCGTTTTCTAGGCAACTAGGCTAATCGATTAAGGGATTTCTTCTTTCCTCCCCCTCCTTCCCAGCCCCTTCCCGAACTCTTCTTTTCCACTTTCCGCGCTACCGCCACCCGCCCCCGCCTGCCACGAATCGGATTCGGATTCGGAATCGCAATCGCAACCGTGCGGCGCGCCCGGTGTTTGCGAATCTTGTTTACAATTTTGTGCGCGTCCCGCCGCCCCCGACCGCCGACCGCCGACCACCGACCGCCGCGGACCACGACGGAATTTAATTGATTTCTGTGTCAACACCGCGGCGGAGCGACAGCAACAATCGCTGGAGAGTGGTCGGATCGCGACGAGCGGCGGGGGTGGCGGGGGATCGGGGGATTGATTTCTGGAAAACTGCGCACGGCCTCAAAGGAAACTCCATCGGGGGAAGACGAAGGAGCCCCGGAGCCAGCGGGTCAGGGTCGCCTTGGGCCACCTTCACCCCAGTCCAGTCGGGACCGCACCGCGCCCTGGGCCGCCTCGCCTCCGTGCAACGGGGAGCGCGAATTAATTAAGTGATTTCATAAAAATTCATATGCCTGGGACGAGGTGCCAGGAGGAGGTTCTCAGCCGCCCACATCCTGGCGCGGCCCCGACAGCGCGCCGGCCGTCCCTAACGAGGCAGGGCGGCCACGAACGCGGCCACGACTCGAGCCCGCTGCTGCTCGCCCTCCCGGCCACCGATTCCGCACGCAATTCGCACGTTTCCCGTCGCCGCCCAGGGAGCGCAGCCCGACGAGAGGCCGAAGGACGAGGACGAGGGCGCGGACGACGTACGGCTTCCGCGGTAGCGAAGCCCCCGAGACCGGGATTCGGAGAAATCGATGTCGATGACGGCGCCGCGCGGAGCAGCAGGAGGAGGGTGGAAGACCTCGATGTGAAAAATCGCTGTGAACTCGTGGTCATGTCGACGGCTGCTCGCCGGGCACCGCCGGGCACCGCCTGCCCCCTGCCGGCGAGCGGCGAGCGGCGACGCCCATCGACCCGCCTTCGCCCAGACGTCCGACGTCCGACGTCCGGCGTCGACTTCGGCCGTTTGACCGCGAATTGTCAACAAGAGCGCAAACAAATTAATGAAGGGGACGCGTCCACCGCCCTCGCCGACCGCCGCGCTCGTCATCGCAGCCGCTGTTGTCGTCGTCGGACGGCGGCTAAACACACTTCCTGCCCCGCCCACGAGTGACCCACCTACGGCGAGGTGTGGGCTTATCTCGCCCGGGACGGACGGACAGGCAGGCAGTCAGACAGAAGGTTGGGTGGCGGCATCGCGTTGGCCCCACCGGCGGCCCCACCGGCGGCCCCACCCCTCGAACCACACGAAGACAAACAACGGCTCGGGGAAGGGGCGGCCCGGAGTTGGATCGGGGTCAAGGAACCACGTGGCGGCGACTTCGCCGCACTCGAGCTGGGTCTCGCGGAGGCCGCACAGTGGTTCGAAGCCACAGAGCGGTTTGAAGATATTTGGGAAGTCCTCGCAAGGGCGAAGAGTAAAAACAAGTGGTGTAAAAATATATTCCTATTGTGTTCTTGTTGATTGGGTTTTGGAAAAGCCTTCATACAAATAATTTTGCTTTCATTTGGCACATGAAAAGAAAAATTTTGAGAGTTTTGGGAACCATTCAAATTGAAATGCGAGTTAAAAAGTTTATAAAATGTGACTTTTCCCGCTCCCGAACCACTGTGCGTCGAGGGATGGGGTGCGCTCGTCCACTCCGCCCACTGGACCCTTCTTCCGGCCGCTCGAAAAGTGCCCGCTCACCTCCTCGCCGGCGGGAGGAGACGACGTGCCGTGCGGCTGCTCCGCGATCGGCTGTCATGACGACCGGGCCGCGGTCCGTCCACAGAAGTCAATGAAGCAAAGCCCGCCCCCCTCCCTCCGCACCGGTGTGGTTACGAAAGACTGCCGGCCAGACGCACGGACGGACGGACGGACGGACACCGCCTGAAGAGACTCAGCGATACCTGCCCTGGTTCGTCGTCCGTCCGGCCTTCCGTGTATCCGCCCGGTTGTCGCTCGGTCCGTGGGCCGTTCTCAGATTGCTTCAGTTCTTAATCGAGTTCCATGAACCAGCTAGACCAACAGCAGCAACAACAACAACACGGAACAGGTAGAACAGCGCGCCGAATGTTACACGTCTCTATCCGTCCGTCGTTCCGTTTCTTTAATCTGGGCTGCACTCCGTCCACCGTCCGCCGCCACGCATCCTCATCCTCTGCCTCAGCCTCGGCCGGCCGTCGTCATCTGCCGAGAGGTTCTTTCGCAACGCTTTGTGCAGCGCAAGTGCCGCCTGCCCGGCCAAGTGTCTGGCCGCATGTGTCCGCGGGAGATGCAGCCGTCCGTCCGTCCGTCCGGCTGTGCTCAGACAGCGGCGAACGCAGCCGCTGCGTCCCACTTGTTGAACGGCTTCAGCGCTGCCTGAGGTGAGCGGCGGACACGGGAGGCGGTGGCGGCGGCGATAGTGGTAGAGGTAGAGCGAGTCCATTCAGAGAATCAAACGCGAAGCGACCCGGAGAATGGAGGAAAACAAACAAATGAATGAAGAAGAGAAATAATAACAAAGGCGGTCGGCGACTGCGACGTCGACCGAGAGGAAGTGACTCACTCTTCAGCGGCCTCTTCTTCTTCTCCCTCCGTCCACCGCGCACTCGGCTTCGATCTCATTCATTTATAATCTCGTGATCGGGTTCTCGGACCCCTACGGCTGGTCGTCGCCGAGACCTGGAGACTCTCGCCTGTAGGGATCGCCGGCTGCCGACCACGGCCACTTCGCACTCGTCGCCCGGCTCCGTCTCACACAGGAAGCAGCGGCGACGTGGCCATCGTTGCTGTTGGCTTTTGATACCCTCGTCGCTGTAGCACGGAACATGTGCAGGTCGGCGACTGGCGTGGATGCCTCGTAATTGAAGACTTCCATGCGCTGCGTCCGAGATTAGATTTCGCCGTCGCAACTTAATTTGCTTTTACGATCGCCCGACGTCGTCTCCTCCTGCTCCGCATCCTCCTCCTCCTCCTCCGACGACGACAAGCCGGCTTTCGGTCCATTCACGCGATCGCTTCAGAGACACCGACTCCGAGAAAAGCCTTCCCACAGTCGTCCATCGATCGGATTTGGTCCATTCTCGGTGCTCCCGCCACCTGAGCCGGGGATTCTCGACGAAGGGCGTGGGACGGAGTTGCCTGGCTGATTCCTCTTTTGTCGTTTGATGTTTGTCACTTCCCGGGCCACTCCGGCAGTTTTTCAGGTATTTATTGGATTTCTCTTCCTTCGCAGTTGGGGATTTGGTATTTTCCTGTATTTCTTACGGTCGACTCTTCTCGCCCCCTCCCGTTTGAAGTCTCCTTTGTTGGTGCTGTTTTTGTTCTCTGCCCCCCGAATATTTTCCTCTCCATCATCCACGTCGTTCGGGCCGCCGTCTCCACTTCATGCGACGCTCGTGTAGGTTATTTTGTTTTCATTTTCTTGATGGCTCTTCCTCTCCTCTCTCGCACCGCTCTTCACTCCTTCACTCGAGCTCCGGAGTTCGGTACGGGTTCGCTTTTGTGGTTGTTGTTGTCGTCGCGGGTCCCTCGGCTGCTACCTGTACCTGTTCCGGAGGGCCGCCCGCTGGGCCGCGGCTCGTCTCGGCCGCCGGCATTAACTGCACGCTCTTTGTCGTTCGCCTTCCCCCGCTCTACCTGGTGACGTTGTTGTTGGCGTCGTGGCGACCGCGACGGCGACGGCGAATGTCAGGCGGCCGCGTGTGTCTTGAATTACTTGTTCCTGTTTATCTTTATTAACGCCGGCGAGACCCTCCTCCGGTCCGGCCTCTCATTCACAAGCGCGGCCCCGACCCCGGTCCCCGGGTCGCACCTCGCTGAGGCGGCCAGCGTGGCCGGAGTCGAGCTCCGTGGTCGGCAGGGTCGCCGGTCGGCAGTCGGTCTAAATGTCAATGGACTTCCGCATGGGCGAGTCGCGCCCGAGATCGACTGAGCCGAGCCACAGCCCGCAACTGGGGCCCCACACTCTCCGTTAGCTGCAACCCGCAAAATAATCGCAGCCTTAAATTTGGCCCACATCCGACAGGGAGATGGACAGCTGCGTCCATCCGACGGCCCGTCCTTCTCGCATCTCATCTCGTCGCGACCCATCACGGCCGGGACGGACCTGCTCGAGGTGGCTGCTGGTTTATTTATGCGGCCGGGGAGATTCACCTGCGGCCGGGGCTTGTCCGGCGGAAGCGGCGGGCGGCGTGGAGCGAGGGTGGGGCGCTACAACTGCACGACTACCACATGGTCAGGTGGGGCTGGCACAACACAAAAACAATTGCAGCAGAAGGCAGCAACAACGCGGGCGCTTGATCGGCGCGAACGTAAACCCAGCGGAAGCATAAAATGTTTGCATCCCATAGAGGCGAAAGCAACAACAACACCGCCATCTGTAGGAGCCACACACAAAAAGTAGAAGATCCTGTATCAATATTTAACATCCCTCCCGCAACAACAACAACGAACAACAACGAACAACAACCACGGCGACCACTGCTGGAGCCCTCGCAAAGACGACGACGACGATGGTGAGGAGGAGCAGGAGGAGGAGGAGGAGGAGGAAACCAGAAAAAATAAAACAAAACAGGGTCAGTGGGAAGTTTCTGCGGTTCGACTCCCTGACTGTGAGCACTAAGAGCGACTTGTTGTTGTTGCTGTTGCTGCGTTGTTGTTTGTCCGACTTCCGCCCCGATGGACGGCGGTATTGATGGACCACAACAACATCCACCGCCGCCAGCGCCGGCAGCAGCAACAATTACAGTGGTCGATGCAACTACAACAACAATACCAATAACAATAACAACGGCCCGAGGACGGCGGCCATTTGTCAACCGAATCGTGTGCTTATTTGCAGATGCCGGGATCACCTTGAACAGGGGGACCTTGGGGAGGCAGGGGATGATGCGGCGATGCGGTCCAATTAATAAGGGGATTGTGTGCTGACGTCACCCGGGGATTAGTGGGTCGCCCGCTGGACGGTGGCGCCTCGGCGACGGCGACGGCGAAGGCAAATGTCAAGGTCGCCCGGAAGCAGGCGGCGGTGGCGACACGTGTTCCATTGTCCTCGTTCTCGGCGACGTCGCCGTCGTCCTTCCGGTCGCCTGCGCGCCTTTATGGGCGAGATGGGGACCCAGGAACCGGGGGAGCCGCCGGGTCTGTGCGAGGCGATGAAGCGTGTGCCGGAGTCCGATGCGGTCCCCCGGGGTCGGTTGGATTTTAATTGATTTTCGGGTTCCGTTTCGCCACCGAGGGCTCATCGTGAATTCGCAGACTCCCAACGAGCTGGTGGCGGCGGGGCGAGGGCTGAGGGCCGACGGCCGACGGCCGAGGGACGAGAGAAACCCGAAACCAATTTCATCACAATCAGACGTGAAAAGGCAGAGTCACCGCAGGCTGGGCTCCGAAAACGGCCGGCGAAAGGGGAGCGAAAGCGACGAAAGATGGAACGATCAATATCTGAATGGGGATAGCAAGGCAAAGTACGGAGCAGGCGGCGGAGAGACGGAGACGAGCTCATAATTTCGCTAATTTCAACAAACCTTTTCTCTCAAAGTCCGAGCCGCAAAAATAATGCCGACCAAAACCATCTGCAGACAAGATGAGAAAACGAAAAATGCCAAAGAAGAGAAGAAGGGCCAAAAGAAGAGAAATGCAGGACAGACGGGATGGGAAGAGGAGGGGCGGAGGTGGTACGATGATAATTTCCGCTACTTTTGATTGCCCTCCCTCCGTCCGCGCGTTCCTCAGAAGTCTGCAGACGACTCCCTCCCCTCCCCCGTCGGTCGTTCGACCATTCGGGCTAATAAGCCGCCGCTCGTGGGTCCGCTCTCGACCCGGCTCCGACCGATTTATCATCGTTCCACCTACAACGGCGCCCTCCTCCTCACCGGCGGAGGACGTCTCGTCTCGTCTGGTCTTCTAATTGTTTGATAATTTGGCTTCCTCGGGACGTCGAAGGCCCTCGATGCGACTCGAGGACCGGCCTGGGCCTGGACTTGGACCTGGAGTGGCCGTGCCCGAGTGCAACAACAAGGCGCCCGTCGCCCTGGTATCGCCATCGACATCAACGACGGCGTCGGGCATTTGCCTGCGTCGACGTCGGTGTCTGCGGCGGCCCGTTCGTGTGGTCTTCACCCCGGGATGCTGGCCCGGCCCAGGTCCACCTGCACTCGTCGAGGTCATCGCTTATCGCCTCGTTCGTCTTCCGGTCGGCAGGGCGTCCAGCGGGACGCAGCAGGCAGGAGGCAGGAGGCGGTTCCAGTCCGACAGTCGGCTCTAATGACGACTTAACCTGCGTCTTTATCTCAATTATTCCAATCCTCTGGAGAGCCCGGAACGGCAGACCAGGGACCAGGGACCTGGAACCACGGGCGAAGGGAAGGGGCGATTTTACAATTATTAAATCATCCGATTGGTTAATTGATGGCCCAGACTGAGTGGAGGTTGAGGGCGGGGTGCGACGGGGGCTCAACCTCTGCAATTGATGGGCCCGCCAGGCGCAACCTTTGCATAGCAGATGAAAGGACGACAGTTTCTGGGAAGGACCGAGGATATCCGAACTTTGAAGTGAAATTGAATTCCACAGACACCTGACCATCCAAGGCTCTGCCTTGGATTCTCTCAGCGTCAGCCGAAATAAATCAGTCTTCACTTTCGCCTACACGCCGCATTGCTGTCGACAATTTTCCGCAACAGATTTCCAGTTGTTGCGGGTCAGTTCACCGGGTACACGGCCCGCTGGATGGGGCTGGGGGCCGCTCGCCCCTCACCGCCGCGCTTCAGGTGCGCTGTACGAAATGCTCGTTCCGCCAAAGAAAGTGAAATCTCGAAGGCAGTGGCAGCGACAGCGTCTGGCGAAGCGAGGAAAATTACATGCGTACGTTCGGTACACGACGTGGTACAAATTGAGTTTCTCCCCAGCGGCAGAAGCGTGTCCCCGAACTCTCCCGTCGCATCCGAACAGGTGGAGGGGTGGAGGTGAAGCTAGAGGATGACCGACCGGTGGCCTGAAGGAAGGAAAGGAAAGCCATTTAAGAGTTCTCCCCTAAAGGTTTCCCAGCATTTCCGAAATGATTTCACTTGCTACCAGAACGCATATTCCAACATCAATATTACGAAAATGCAAAATCAATTGATCCATCTCTGCTACACCTACGCTGGGAGAAAACTGCGCAATGAGGACAATCGCGCACGGAGGAGGTGAAAGTGAGGAGGAATAGATTAGTTCAACTGCTCGGGCGATTCGAGCGCCGGATCCACTTTGGACTTCAGCCACTTTGGGAATCGGTGCCGTGAGTTTTCATCGCTGACGAATCACTTCGCCATCGATGCTGCTGCATCTGGCTGTTTCTCATGGAGCTGGCGTTCTCAAGTGGCGTGAAAACTAGATTTTCAGACAAATGACTCGGGGAGGGGGCCCTGGAGTTTCGTGGGCGCTGGTGCTGGCGCTGGCGCTGGTGCTGGTGCCGGTGCCGAGAGGCGTGTGATGCGTTTTTAATTCGCGGCTTGGGCTGCGACCGGTGATATTTTCGTGTCGGTGGGGCGAGGGGAGCGGGCGGAGGGGCTGCCGTAGACTTGCGTGATTTTCACGCTTTCTTCGCAGCCGCGGGGACGGAGCATCACAGGCAAATGGTTTTACTTTTCGGCCCGATGCGATTTTAATTTCAACTCTCGCCTTCCCTCGCTCTCTCTCTCTCTCCACTCCGTTCGAGGCACCGAACTACTACCCTGGGCCCTCGAAAGGGAGCCTCGTAGGGTCGCCAACTAACACCATTTCATTGCCCTCCACAATAATCGCATGTTCTTCTAATATTTATGTCCGCCGCTCGACGCGAAAGTTGGGACAACTTGGCGCACAAACTGATTCCCACGGCTAATCCGGCTGGCCACATGTCGACCCACGGACGCGTCGCCGCCGGGCGCGCCGGCCGACATCGGGAGAAAGACATCCCGCAGACGGACGGACATCAAGACGTGTGACGCTCACCTCGCGCCATAAAATAGCACACGGACGGACGGATGAGCGATGGGACGAGTCTGAGTGGCCGGGGACAGACAGAGAGAGCGAGAGAGACAGGGGACAGACGGACTGACGGACGGATGGCAAACCACAAACTTTACAAAAATTTAATTTACGTTCACTCGCTTTTTATTGCGATAGTTTTTGCTCCCCGATCCGATCCAGAGGCTCCTCTGAGGGATTTACGACTCCGATTCCGGCCACGACCACGACCACGACATCGACTCCGGCTCCGGCTCCGACTCCAGCGCGCTTCTGGGCGACGGCTACCTGTTGGCTCGTAAACGCCAGCAAGAACAACTTCCTCCTTGCCGGCGACGGAGGAGGCTCGCGGACGTGGGCGAGGGCGAGGACGAGGGGCCGAAGGAAGCTCTTAATTTTGTCGCTTTTTCATAACTCGCGGGACGGCGAATCCGCATGAATGAACGAGCGATTGAGCGAGGATTGAATGCAGACAGACTGGCAGACGGACGGACAGACAGACAGTCGGCCAGCCGGCCAGATGGGTGAACGGACAGGCCATAAGTCTGTCTGCGCGCCGCCGGCATGAATGGCGTCGTTTCGTGGTTCCTCGTATTCAGGTTCCTCGGCGACGACGCCGGGCTTCCTCCGCTCGCTTTGGCCCGATTTGCAGACCGCAGAGCGGCTGGCGAGGGGAAGGTGGCGGGGCCGAAGAGTCGGGGGCATCATGCATATTCGTGCGAAATTAATTATGAATGGCGCTTCAGTGGGGATCGCGGAGACACGACTCGGGGAGGTGATGGCGGTGAGTTTCAAGTATACATAAAGGGAGGAAGGAAGGGATTTAAGCCAACGAACGGAGAACGCGCCTCCACCTCCCAGTCCCAGTCCTCTCATTTGGGTCCCGCTCGCTGCGAGTTCTATTTAACGCTTAATTAACATAAATTTCACTTCCGCTCAAATAAATTCTCGCAACGGAAAAATTCACGAGGAACAAAAAGCGAGAAAACTGAGGGAAAGAAAAACAGCCTCGACACGCTTCATAATTCCTCAAGCGGCACATCTTTCCGCACACATGTCCGTCCGCTCGACTGACAGACGGTCGCCTCTGCCTCTCTAGATCTGTTCGTTCGTCCGTCCGTCCGTCCGTCCGTCCCTTCGTCCGTCTGGCTGTCCGTGTGGGTTGGGAAATGTCGCTGTGTTCGTGCGGCATTTAAATTTCCAGCGGTTGCTGGAGCAACAATTACAACAACTCTAACCAGCGTTAACAACTGCAACAACAAAATCAACACATCTTTCTGCTTCCTCATTTGTAGTTTTTGCCAATTGGAGCATTCAACATACTGCAACACGTCGTGTTCTACGCGGAAGCGGGAAGAGCGAAGTCGGAAGAGTGAGGATGGAATCGTGAAAGCAGTGGAAATTAATTTAAAAGAAAAATATCGGATTTGGTATGAAAGAGAAAAAGCGTTTCGCGAAAACCATCATCGCGCGAGGGGCAGCGGGTGGGGTGGGGTGGGGTTGAGTCTCGTGCCCGAAATTGCAGCCTCCTCCAACCACCACCCACCACCCACGGCCCCTGCCATGCGACCTTTGACTGGCAGCGCATGTGAGCGAACCTGCCGAGCACTCGTCCGGGGCTGAGTTTAAGTCGTAATTCCTTCCGCTCCCGCCATCTGTAACTCTTTGACACAATTTGGTGGCGCGACCGCCTTCATTTACGACGCAGTTTCTACGGATGTTTTTCACCATCTCGGGCTTTCGTCGATCCCAGAGCTCGCTCAAGCGCGACGATCGCGGCGGCGGAAGTCGCTCCGGGTCTCGTCGAGGGCTAATTGTCATTTCGGCATGGATCGAGACCGCCGGCCTGCCCCTTGACCCCTCCCCACTCCTCCTCCTCGCCACGGATCGGCGGCTGGGGCTGTGCCGGCTTTCACCGAGACTCAAATTAATTGCGCTCCGCACTCGTTTGTGACTCGTTTTCCGCTCTTTGGCCCAGTTTTGTCTCTTCCTCCGCCTCTTCTTCAGTTCGGCTCCTCCTCCTCCTCCTCTAGCTCCTCTGAGGTTTCGCCACAGCCCCGTTCGACCCAATCTGGTCACCGCACGGAGCTCTCGTTCTGGCGTGTCTGGTGGATCGTAGTCAGATTTCTGGGTTTTCGCCGGCCCCTCAGCCCTTCCCCCTCGAGAGGGTTTTCAATTTCCCTCCTGCGATCCTGCATGCCTTCATCTGCATCGCTGCTTCTCGTCTGCTCTGCCCAAGCTCGTTGACCGCCGCAGGGAGCTCTTGAAGTTACGACCTCGTGAACCCTTATTTCCGGCTCCCCAGCGAGCTCCACTCGGGCCCCCGCTTTATGGCATCAATAACTGTTATTTCGGAATTTACGAAACGAAGGCCCCAACACCCACCCACAGCCCACCGACATCACCAGGCGGCTGAGAGCGGGACAGGGCAGGGCGCAATCAAGACGCCGCAGCGAGATATTCATTAACCTGGCCAACGGGCGACGTGCGTCCCATAAAGCCCCATCCCCATCCCCATCCCCACCCCAAACCCACCTCGTGCCGACGAGTTCCGGCGGCAGCCACTCGCAACAATGGCTGCTGCCGGTGCTCCGAGGGCGATGGCGAGGGCGAGGGCGGCGCAGGCGAAGGGCGTGGAAGCAATTTCTTAATTTTTATGCTAACCTGTATTTGCACATCTAATCCTCCATCTACACAACTCCGCACCCCGCCACGCCCTCAGCCCACTGCCCGCGTGCTCTGCGGCTGAAGTTGTAATTCGTCCGGAAGCTCGCATTTAATCTGGGGCCAAACGATTTTTCCATAATTTTCCACCACCCCCACTCGGTCGGGCCGGGGCGGGGCTCCACGTCGGAAACTGCGGCGTCTTCACGTGCGCCAAATCCCTCGGTGCGCCGGGCGGATTTGCCGGGCCGAACGATCCCCGCACACAGTCGGGGCGAGGCTCGAGCACCAGGCCCTTAATTAAACCACTGTTGTTGTAGGTGCCCGCAGCGCAGGGGGCCGGAGCAGCGCGATGATCCCCATTGTCGCTCCTCCTCCTCGGCGGGGGAGGACTTGTCTTCACTTGTCAGCTGCCGAGCTGCGGGATCGACGCCCGATCTGTGGCCGATCGCGCGGCCGGAGCTCCTGGAACTTGCTCCACTGTGCCACGCAGCTTCCGCCATCGCCATCCGTCGTCCTCCGCCCGCCTCTCGCCTCACCCCACTCACATGTGCCTTAATTAAACTTCACGCACACCGACCGACGACCGCCGACCACCGACCCAGATCCCGGTGGCAACGCGGCCCTGGCCTGGGTGGGGAGGCCGGGCTGGGGGCGAGGAGACGAATTAATTAACCAAATGACTCAATTAAAAACGTTGCCTTGGCTCCGCGCAGACGAAATTAAGCGTCGCCCTAATCTGCGCAACAACACAATCCCCCATCCCCCCAAAACCGTCCCAGGCGGTCGGCCCGCGCCCTGCTAAGGTGTCGCCTCGCCACAATTAAACACGCGTCGACAGCATCTTCCGCCGCCGACAGCGCCATCGACTTCGACAGACACACAAAGGACGGCCAATTACGACGCCGGCAGCTCGTTAACCGGCTCCAGGACTCTTCGTCGCTCTGGCTCTGGTTCTGGGGTCCTGACCTCGGGGTCCTGCAGCTGCCTCGAGCGCCAATAAAAATTTAAGAGTTGGCCACGAATTTATTGCCGAATCATCCAGACGATTGAATGCTCCTGCATCTTCCCAATAGCGGCGACGACTTCGGTCGTGACCCCGGTGACACCCGCCGCCCCTGCCTCTCGTCCCCCAGTGGGAGGAGGAGGTCCAGGGAGGAGCAGAACTCATTCCCTGCTCCCGGGTTAATGTTGTGGTCAGGAGCTGGGCTGGGGGCGCAAAGTTGTCGAAAGTTCTGGCTATTTAATGAATGCTGCCATAATTGCTCACATGCGGGCGAGGTGGAGGTGGAGGTGGAGATGGGGGTGACGCCGGAGAGGGAGAGGGAGTGGAGGGGGCTGGTCCTGCTCGGTTCGATGGACGAAGTTTGTGCGAAATCTCATATTCGTTGAAAGCGATAAAGTTCTGACGATTCCTGCCATTAGAGTTTGATTTCGGCTCGCTGCGCTTCGCCGCTGGTCGATGGACGCATGGAGAAGGGCGTTAGGCATTCGGCAGTGGGAGACCCGCCCACATGGGAGTGGCATCAGTGCATGGCATGACATTTTCGTTCGCAAAAACTTCTTCCTTCGGTCACGACCTGGGCCCAGGCACCCGCCCCCGCCCCCTAAGTCGACGACGAGTTGAAGTTTTTACGGTTCTCGCACTCTGTTTTCGCCCGCCTTTCCTCCCTCCCTCTTTTGTCCAGTCCGGCGAAGTCTGCTTTATCAGCAGCTCGCTAATTGCCGCCAATTTGTTTGCCGTGCTCCGATTTCGCTATCGCCCGAAGATCTCGGGGAGACGGGGTGCCCCTAATGATCCCCTCGCATGCCGCCCCCGAACTACAGGAAACGAGCCGATTGAACGAGTCCGTGGAAATAATTTAGATCGAATCGATTTCCGGCTGAGCGCAATCGTCGTCGGTTCTCGACTCTCCCACTCTCTCTGGCTCTCTTTCGCTCCTCTCCTTCCCACAGTCAGTCATATCGAATGTAAATAAATAATTGTGAACTCGGCAACATGTGAGGCGACGTCGCCCTCGGCTTATCGCGGTCCGTCCGAGCGCGAGTGCCAGTGCGAGTCGGATTCGGATTCGGAATCCGTTCACTCCAGTCACGACACGACCGCGCATGCAAGCCTACGAACCCCAGCCCCAGCCCCAGCCCCAGCTGCGGCCGCGCCCGGGGCTCCCGACGTGCCGGCGATCGCATCGCAGCTGGCGTCTCGTCCGTCGTCGCCGCCTCGGCCGCTGAGCTGCGAGCGAGGCGGCGAGATAATTGACGAAATGTGAAAAGGCGAATGAGAAGAGTGGGAACCTCGAGGGCGGGGGTCTCGGAGGAGCCGAGCTCCGTGTCTTCAAGGTGTCGCAGGCTCATCGCTGAGAGTGGGACAGGGCGGCAACACCTTCGACGCGCCGTCGGCTACTCTGGGCTTCCGTGGGGTCGGCACTGGGGCCGGGAGACGGACCTGCGCCGGGCTGGACCCCCTCCGTGGGACCCCACAGAGGCCCCGATATCGATCGGCGGACCACAGACGATGTCAGCTTGTCCGGACACGTCTGTGAGTCCAGATAAAGATCGACGAGACGCGGCGATGGTCGACTGGCGACTATTTATCTACCGACATGTGGAATTGTTTTCGTTCACATCCGATTGTTTGCTTTCCTTTCGTGGAATTCCAACGACTTACTGTGGAGTTGCGTCCCGGTCCCTCTCTCGTCCCGCATCGCCGCCATCTCTTCTTTCTCGCTTCGACTTGTCCCGTCGCCTGAGGTTCCCAGGCCCGCTCCGCTGCACTCGAGCCACTCGATCGTTCGTCAGCCATAAAGCGAGTGCTTTAGATTTTATTGTTCCCTTCTCTTCCCGTCCGCCGCCCGCCCCCGGCCACCCACCTTCTGGCTTTACTCTCGCCCCCTCCTCCGCCCATCACCTCGTCGCTCTTCTATTTTATTGCAGTCGACTTCGGCCGCTCGTCTGTCCGCCGACGACAGTTGTCCGAATTTCGAGACTGTCGTTTATGTTCTTGGGTTCTACTTGTTGTTATTGTTGTTGTTGTTGTTGGTGGGACTAAGTTGTCGTCGCTGAGCTGTTGCTGTTGCTGCTGCTGTCGTTGTTGTTGCGAACTTCTCGAAATATATGTGTGTACATGTAGAAATATCTACATATTAATTCTCTGACTTTATGACAAGTTTTCCCTCCACTCGTTTTGCGCCTCGATTGCTCTCCATTTTTCGGCACTTGCGAAGGCATCGGCCGTCCGTCTGTCCCTCCGTCCCTCTGTCCAACCGTCCGTCGGTTCATCCGACCGCAACATGCTTCCGCTCCTTCTCGATTTCTCAGCCACAACCGTAGTTGTCGTTGTTGTTGCTGCTGTTGCCGTCGATCGGACACAAGTCTCGCCTCGCATCCTGTCCATCCTCGGTCCGCCCGTCCCCGGGCCGTTCGAGTGGCTGCCTGCGGTTCGCTTTGGGTGCGACCGGGTTTGGAGCCCGATTCCCCGCCTCGGTCTGTCTCTCCCGCTCCACGGCATTATTTTGCGGGAATCGAAGACGGCGCCAGACCTGGCAGCGGATGCACCTCATCTCAAAGACATTCCTGGCAAATCACAGCGGAATGAGCGGGGAAGAAACGACCGATGGACCTCGATCCCCTGACAGGATGTGGCAAATCCCCATGTACGGCGACAGTGGACGAGTAGAGCGAAACATGAGCATGGCCAAGTGTTTTTATGTCCTTCCTAAATCCCCATTTGTTGCCGTTGCTTTCGCTCCGTCCCAACTCTCTCGCTCCCTCCGCCGACCGACGACTTTTACTGTAAATGCACTTCCCGGTAGAGACAATTAAAAGCGTGCTCAGTCGAGTCGGAGCGGAAAAATGTGTCCTTGTCTGCTAATCCTGCCGCCCGCAGGGACGGCCGTCGTCCGTCCGTCCCCCGCCTCTCGCCCTTCTACCACGGCGGGAGTGCTTTAGTCCAGCAACAACAACGACGACGACAAGAGCCTCCTCCAACGGCAGGGACAAAACCTGGAGAGGACGCCCGACCCCGGCAGCACCTGCAGAAGCCGGAGCACCCAGTGGGCGTGGGCCGGCCCTCCCGTCGAACGGGGAGCCCTGCGGTTTGTCCCAAGTGCAACAATGCGTCCTCTGGGCAGCGCAGGGCGCCAAGTGGAGCCGCATAGGCGGCAGACATTGTCCGCATTCCGGCCCCTGCTCCGGGGCAGCGGTGGGCGTGTCGTCGACGTCGCCGCTGGCGCTGGCGCCGGGGCTCGCGGTGCTTTACTTCATTTGCCGCCGGAGTCTGGTCTCTAAGTTTTAGCGGTTTTCAACTCGTCGCACGTCGGACCGCACCACGACTGCACTTGTTAGTGGCGGGATGCACCACCCTCTCGCCCCTTCCGCTCGGGCCCATCGTCCGGGCTGCCGAGACTTAATTTGTTGCTGCATTAAATGGGGCATTTTTCGGTTCTTCGCCGGCGACGGCCCCGTTTAATTTGCCCCGGGCACCGAGGTGGCAGATGGCGATGGCGATGGCGATGGAGCTGGGTTTCGCTCCGTGCTCCGGTTTGCGAGAAGGGAGCAAATTAATTTCGGAACGACGAGGGGCCAAATTGAGGTTGTTCCCTGGTTGTGAATGGAGTTTCGTCAAAGGATACTGAATTTTGTATTTGCCATCGAGCGAAGGGAAACTACTCAAAGAGGCAGATGCAAGGAGACAAAGAGAGAGCGAGAGAGTGGGAGGGAGAGGGAGGGAGGGAGGTAGGAAGAAGGGAAATTTCCTAGTTAACTCCTAGTCCGTCTCTCGCAGTTGGCCCCCTCGAACTCAACTGGTTTGTACTTTTTGCTACCTTTTCTCGAACCGAAAACATTGCACCCCAGAGTTTCCTCAGCGCGCCCCGGGCCTTCGCAAACTACACGGACTCCATTTACAGCCGGCCACCGGGGAAGGTGCTCAAGCTGCTAGTTGGAAACTTCTCGGAGCCCTCCGAACCTCTCCGGAGCGGGCGCGAGGCTGTCGCAATCCGGACCTCGAGCTACGACACCGAACACATTTCGTCATGTGCACAAATTAAGGAGGTGGCTGCGGCTGAGGGGCGACGGGGACACGGGGCCGTGGCTGAGCAACGGGGAGACAATTCCGAGAGCCAGCGATGCATGCCGTGCGATCGCTGCATCAACCGACGACGGCTGGCGGCGGGACCCGACCAACGAGCAGCCCAAGCCACTGAGGGCGGACGGCGGGGACGACGGGGTCGACGACGTCTCATTTGGGATGCGATTGCGTGACGCGACACGACGCCAGTCGAGCGGCGCGGGTGGGTGCAGCACGCGCTCCACATGCAACCGCGGCCAGAGCCGGCTAAGACGGGCCCAAGACGAAAACAACGCCGCTGACGACGACGACGACGACGACGATGATGATGACGACGTCGGTGAGGCGACGGTCGTGGCGAGCGAGGTGGCAGCTAATTGCGGTTAGATTAGCGTTACCGTAAAATTGTCACCGACCCGGGGGCGCGGGGCAGGGAGCGCCAGGGGCCAGAGCGCAACAAGCGCCGACCCGCCGACTGCGCAATCGCAACGGAACTCGAGATTTATTTAAATTGCCAGCGTCTGGGCGCAGGAGGGCGGTTCGCAGTCGGGCCCGGAGTCGGGTCCGGAGTCGTCGTGGTTCGTTCGTTCCGCCGATGTGCCAGTGGAGCGGGGGACGAGGCGGGTTCTGGCCCGGTTGAAACTGAGCGGAACTAAGTGGGAAGCGATTCTTGGAGCCGAGCAGCGGCCCAGCCCACGGAGGGCCGCCAGTTGCAGCCACAGACACATGCGGACGAATAAAGGGGAAGCAGAGAGGGAGAGAGAGTGAAAGACGATGGCGTGGAGGAAATACGGTTAGAATATGTCGACGAGGAAGGTGCCACCTAATTCCATTAAAAAACAAAACTTCATCTCGGCTCAGATCTGGGGTCGGAGTCACCTGAGTGGACGGATGATGAATGACCCGATTCGAGACTCGGCACAGGCGAGCCCCAAGGAGGACGACGTTGGAAGGAGAACAACGAGGATAACAAAGCATAAGGAGCCAACGATGCATCATCATCGACAGACAAGACGCTTCTCGGTCGTCCGTCCGTGCGTCCGTCCTGCCACTCGAGGTGAATCATGATCCGATATCTCAGACCAAGTTCAACATGCATTAAAGTGGAGAGGAGGAAAGAATGCAGAGCATGTGGAGAGGCCAGAGAGAGAGAGAGAGAGAGAGAGAGAGAGAGAGGCGGTCAGAATGGGGGATTGAAGAATATGGGGAATTAAGAATATGCAAAACTACTTCGGGCTACGGATTCAACATGCAGAAGCAATTACAAACACCCAAGGTCCTGCGTCCTGCGTGCTCCATCCCCCGTTCGCCTCCAGCTGCAGGCAACTTTCTGAGAAAGCCAACACACACACACACGCCGACGCCTGCGATCACACATTGAGAAACACAAGCAAACAGACTCCTCAGGTACGAAGTCCTGCATTAATCTATTCATCAGATTCGACACTGAGCCAACAGCAGTGTTTTGCCCTTGGACAAACATACTGTGTGGACATTTAATCACCCGCACACACACACACACGCACTCCAACATCCACTCCCGCTGCTCCCACCAACTCCTTGGCAGAGAGATCAGAGTGAGAGTGAGAGTTCGAGGCCGGAGACTCTGTTGTTTTTATTTCTAGGAAAATGATTCAGCACACTTTGAATCACATTCATATCCGACAACAGCCGTGGACGGTGCCAGAGGGGAGCGCCTGAGGGTGGGCGGAATCCTCGTCGGCTGCTGCCAAGGAGGTCTTCGTCCGACCAGAGGTCGTTGATTGAAAATCCCCTCATGCCCTCGGACCACGCGGCAGAGACAAAGGGAATCATTTCGAGATTCCTCGTTAAGTCCGCTTAACTGAAGGGGCCTCTGCGAGTGGTTGAACCCATCCGGATGTCCTGTCGAGGTGTCCTTTCGGATGTTTTCCTTTCATTTGGCGAGTTCTCTGCCGCCAGACGAAGGCTTCATTTGCATGCCACGCCCACGCTCAAAAACTAATTGCTTTGTAGGCACGAGGGAGAGGCGATTGAGGCAGAGCAGGCGGAAGAAAAGGAAGCCACAGTTTTTGGATTAGACACGCCTCGGCCTCGCATCCTCCACGCCGCCCGCCCCCTCTGTCTGTCTCCAGCGCCTTCCCGCGGGACCCCGCACAGTGCGAATGGGATGAACAAATCTGGATTTTTGCAGCCATTTTCCGGTGGTGACCGCTGCGGGGGCGGGCAGGCGGCGCCCTCGTCGCCTCCGCTCGCCGCTCCGTCGATGAAGCGGAACGGACCAACGCCACGTTCGGTTGCGTTACGTGGGGCTGCGCGGCAGCGACGACGGCGAGGGCGATGGAGACGAAGACGAGAGCGCGCCACATGCGATCGGAGCCGCAGGTCTTGGGAGTCGCCGAGGCGGACGGCCGAGATTCGAGTGGGCCGGGAAGCGTGGCGGAAATCGAATCCGAAGCGCCGACGGGCACAAAAAAGCCACAAAACGCAGGTCGATATTCGTTTGAGAAATTAAGAAATTAAAATTATCGCGGTAGCATTCACCGGAAAGTACAAAATACCAAAGCCAGACAAAATGTTTAATTTCCATCCTTTTTCGGAGAACAATTGCCATTCATTTCGACTTTCTGAGGCAAGGAAACATAAAAGAAATCTTGTTTTCTTGATTCAGAAGTCACTGATTTTTCAGACCTACTCCGCAACCACTGTGTGGTGAAACCCAACAACAACAACAAAGGCACTGCAACAACCACTGCAACCCAAGAACAACATTTAGAACATCGCCGAAGACCGACTCGCCGACGTCTCCGTCTCTCCCCCATCTGTCCGTCCGTCCGCTGTGTACCTCGCTGTCTCCCTGTCCTTGTCATGCATCAGCGGTAGGTGGACGCTGCATTTGCGCCGTGTTCAGTGAACTTCCAAAACCTCCCGCTGCCACTCCAGCGGCCCCGGTTGCGTGTCGCGCTCTCCCCGTGGGCGTCCGGCATGCGCGAGGTGGGCGTCGAGCGCCTGTCGACGGCGAGCCGAGATCGAGATCGAGACAGAGAGCGAGGGCGAACGTCGAAGGCAGTCCCCGGTTCGCGGAATGTGTGGAGCGAACCCAGCCAGAATCGAGTTCAGGCCGATCCGTGGCTTCGACCAGTCCGGGCTGCGCGGCACCAGATCCGTGTCATGGGAACCTGCGCGCGAACCGAGACGGATGCGGAGACAAAGACGAACGACTTTGAGGCGACTTTGAAAGCCCCGGGGACGTGGCGTCGCGCAACCCGCAACCCACCGTCGCCCTCGGCCGATCGCCAGGAGCTCCAGGGACGCAGGCGACAAACACAAGGCGGCGGCTCCGAAGGCGGTGAAAAGCGACAAAGGTGGAAACACACAACGCCCTCTCACACACGCTCGTACGGCCCCCATTTTCCGTCGAAGGAACCGCGCCTAATTCGGAGACAAGACAGCAGAGAGGGCGGGGGGAAGTGGGTATTGGGCGGAAGGTCACTCGAAGTGTATCACTCGGACAGGACGCGAGTGCAAAGGATGAACAGGCGACGCCCACTTGAGCGAGAACAAGAGGCCTTTGATTCCCAGCCGGGCCCCCAGGACCCTTGGCGACTTCTGAACTCCGGACTGGTCGTCGGTCGCCCGGTGGAGGCGGATCGGGGCGCTGCGGTGGCGAGCGGGTGTCGCCCGGTCCTTGCTTTGACATCCTTTGTGGGGCAACTTTTCGGCAAGTTTCGGGCGTTTGTCAACCGTCGGTTGGAAGTTCGAGGCATTTATTCGGACACAAGTTGTTATGAAGCGCACATCAGGGTTAGCGAGGTCAAGTGGGTGACGACGACTGCCACAGTTGGTTTCTTCGATCCTCGACCCTTTGACCTCTGCCCACCGCCGCGTGAACATCTTTCTCCCGCTTCCACCGCCCCAGTCGGCCCGCCTCGCTCCATTTGGGGCAGCCATAAACGCTCTCTCCATCCACGTGAAGTTCCGACACACTTGCTGTGCATGACACCGGCCCCTCAGCCCGACTGACTCGAGCTCGCAGCCACGGAGCAGCTCTCATTGTCCTCGTTGTCACTGCTTGCGAAGACGCCCTTCACACGCGGCACCACAATGGCTTTAATTGTTCGCATTTTAATAACCTGTCACCAGAGGCAGAGTGCAGAGGGCAGTGAGCAGAGGGAAGGGGCGGCGGCATCAGCTGCCTGTGACATTTGTATTGTTTTATTGTGCGGCGACGAAGCCCTCGTCGAACGCCGGGGTCCTGCCGAATCCCGAATATCGTTTTAATTTCGAGTGTCTGCCGCTGCACTTGGCATTTATTGGTTTCCATCGGCCTCGTCCTGGGGTTCGCCGTCCCGCTCAATCAACGACGGCTCCGCAACCACTCGACGCACTCAGGCTCGATGTCGACGTCGCCGCCACCGCCACCGCCACGGCCGCTCTGTCGGGCTCTCTGTCTCTCCGTCGAGGGCTGCAGGTCCTTGGCCGCCGTCACCACCGGCTGCGCTGCACCGCGCACCGCTCCGCACCGCCCTGGATCGGGCCAGATGGAGTGTTTAATGTGGGAGCTCCCCTCGTGCTCGGATTAGGGTTCGAAAAACGTCAATTGTTTGCATATTCTGTGACTCGCTCACAGGCCAGCAGCACGCTCGAGTGGGGCGTCTCTTGTCTCCTGTTGTCTGTCGCCTGTCGCCTGTCGCCCGTCGTCCGTCGCTGTCCGTGTGCGACCCGGGCTCCACGTGGGCCTGACAGCTCCATCCTCTGTCAGGATTCAATGGACTCCACCCCACGCATCTCCTCGCCGGGACCGGTTCTGGAGGGCGCTCGTCAGGGTCTCGTTGATGACTTTGTCGAAATTCATGCTCCGCCAGCGGGGCCAGCGGGGTCGCCTCCTGCTTCTCCATCCACTGATCCAGCCAGCCATCCATCCATCCACCCATCTGTCCGGCCGTCGGTCTGTCCGTTCCACCCGTTGGTGAATATCGCTTACATGACTTAGGAGTTGCTCTGGCTCCGCTTTGTTGCAGTTGTTGGAACACTTGCCGCATCATCGCCGCCGATGAGGTCCCATCGCGCCGGCCGAGGGCTGAGGAGGTGGAGGGGGCCGCTATGGGGGAGCGGAGAAGCCTGCGAGCGCTTCTCTGCCCGGTTTTAATTAAAAAATCTCATTAAGTGGCTTTTTGCGTATGGGCCAATACCAGGAACAACCGACAGCAACAAAACATCACCATCACCGCAAAACCATCGACAACAGAGACCAGAAAGAACAAGAAGAACAACAGAGAAGAGCCTAACAAAACCCGAAGGAAGTCGCAGTGGCAGAGAGGGACTGGCAGGGACAGACAGACACAGAGAGAGAGAGAGAGAGAGAGAGAGAGAGGCTGCGAACAAGGCGCGGGGCCCTCGAAACACTGTGTGAACGAATTTGTTTGCGAAGAAAGAAACCTATTGCGTGAGAGAAGGAAAGAAAGCACGAACGAGGGAAGGACGCAACAGTAGGGGGGGGGGGGGGGGGTTTAACAACAACGTCGACAATAAATACAAATACAACAACAACAACAACAGACGCGAGAGCATCAGAAGCCACCATTGTGGTAGCAAAAAAGCTCAAACGCCTCAATGACTTACAGCAACAACGAGGGAGAGGCGAAGAATCGAAGGGAGAGGAAGTGCAAAAGAGACGAAATGAGAGGAAGCGAAGCAACAGAAACAAATGAAGTACAACAAAAAGTCATTAAAAATGTTCATTAAGCAGCGATCGCATCAACAACAACACCAACAGCAACAACTGAGCAAAACCTGGCAGCGAGAGCGACAGAGAGAGCCAAGAACATCAGGTCGACATAGGGAGAGGGAGAGAGAGAGCGAGAAGAGGAGGAAACTGAGAGAGGAAGTGAGATAGAGAGAGGGCCAGGGGCACCGGGGAGCGGCCTCGCAGGGGCCCCACAAGGAAACTTTAGCCGGCAACCGCAAAGTCATCTCCGGTTTATATATGAGCCAGCCGAGCGAAACAAAGCCAAGCCAGGCCAGGCCAACCCAACCCAACCCAGCCAAGCCCAATCCAGCCGAGTTGAGTCGAGTCGGGTTGGGAATCGCAAAAACGCCCGAGTCCTGCCGTGGCGGGGGCCCAGGGACCTGGGGAGGCGAGGGCAGGCCAGGCGCTGCAGAAGAAACCGAGCGCCGAAGGAAGCCCCGTGAGGCAGCAGCAGCAGCAACAGCAAACATGGCAAAAACAAGGGCCCAACACAATGGGCGACGGCCACGAAGCCACCGGCAGACGAGGGGAACGACGGAGGATCTGCAACCAAAGCGAACCGAAACCCAATCGAAGCCAGTCGTCGAGTCGAGTCCAGTTCAGTTCAGTCTGAAACCGGCTGAACCGATACATCGAACTCGGACTTAATTTCCTGTCAAATCACTTAAAAGACTCACTCAAGCGTAGAAATTAAGTCGGTCGACTCTAGGTGGAGCGAGGAGGTTCGAGAGAGAGGGTGATGGGGACTGGACCCAAAGACCACAAAAACAAAAGGAACCACGACAACGACGCCAGCATCTGCTTCATTTCGGCCTGTGGAAGCAATTACAGACGCGAAATATTTAAATTGCGAACGTTTCGTCGACCACAGACGCCTGCGAAGCGCATTCCGAGGGACGCCGACGAGTCCACGGGCGAACCCGTGATTAAATCGCATACCCTCGAGCCAGGCCATGGACACGTCGGCGAAGCCGGAGTCGAAGATCGCAAGGCGCAGTCGCAGTCGCAATCGCGGTCGCGGTCGGACGGACGTGGTATTGGTTTGGGCCGAAAGTAATTGGATTTTTAATCACCTTCCGACTGTAAGTTATTGGCGTGTGTCCTTCGCACGAAGTGAACCATCGTCAACATGTTGTCTGAGCTGGTGGCAGAACCCTGGAGACTACCAAGAGGGATAAGTAGTCCTGTGGCCGGCAAAAGGGTACAGTTGAAGAAACCCTTTGCTCAGAAGTAATCAAAAATCAATTCGCAAACATTTTCAGACGGTTCCTCTTCATTGTTCTCGCTATTCAACGTTCAGCTGGAGCTCTAGCCTCGCTAAACGTATTTGCACAGTCCCGAAAAGAGAGCCTTGGCCTTGAATTGGGCATCTGCAGGAGTCTCACAGCCTCCCTCCTGACCCTTCCGCCATACACCTATCGGGGCTCCTTGAGTCGGAGCCATTATTTATTCGCAGACGACATTTGGTGTGAAAAATTCGCTCATTGTTTGCGCGCGCGGTGCCCACACAGAGCCAGGAATCCCTTTCCGGCTCCTCCGTCACTCCTTCGCCGCCCGTTCCCGCTCCCGTTCCCGCTCCCACGAACCGAGGGCGGGCATCCATCTTAATCAGCGTTTAAGCTGCTCCCTTCGCCGACTCGGCTCGGATCGCGATGGAGGGCCGGACCCGGGGTGGAGGCGGAGACGGGGACGTCGTGAAGGTGCGCGCGGTTATCGCGACAAAGGGATCGGCAAATACACCCGGAGACAACTTCCCACAACAACAACAGCAACAAGCATAATCACAACAACCACAGCAACATGGACAAAGTAAGCAGTGAATTAAGATTACGGGGAACTCCTACCTCGGGGGATGGAAGAAGGGACCGAGGAACGCAGGAGGGCCATTTGCGGCTTACGAATCAAGAGAATCAAGATGAAGGAAGCTCGTCCCAGCTCCGCAGTGGATCGCCGTGCCGTTCGCGTCCCTTCGAGAACCGGCGCATCCTTCGCCGCCCAGGGACGTGGTGCAGGAACAACAGCAACGGCCGGAGAACCTCGCCAGCGATCCAAGTGTCAACATGTTGCCCGCGCGCCCACTTAGGAATTAAAGTGCCCTGCATTCCTGCGCCGCACCCGGCCCCGGCCCCTGCCGACCCCGCGATTCGCATCGCCAGCCCTGCGACAGGCAGCAGGCAGCAGGCGACCTCAGCAAACAGCCGAAGACAAACATGACTCCGGAGAGGAGAGGGCGAGGGCGAGAGCGAGACGGGGCCGGCGGAATCCACTGGTGGCAGCGCCGGGTGGATCGGCCGATCCCGTCTAGCCTCGGGCAACGGGCTGCGTTGACTTTCGGCCATGCCTGCCGCGGTCGACGTCGCCGATGCTGGCAGAGAGGGAGCGAGAAAGTGAATGGCAGCGAGAGAGAGAGAGAGTAGAAAGAGAACTTTTCACAGACACAGGCAGGCAGGCAGGCAGGCAGTCAGACAGACGCAGACACACGCACCGCGACGAGATGCGATTTATTAAATTAATTTCGCTCCGGTCGGTGCAGCCACCACAGCTCATCAGTGAGGACGACGGCGACTGGAACAACAAGAACGCAACAAGAACAAAGCCAACAACCACAGCGGCGACGACGACGCGAAGACGACGACGACGACGACGACGATGAAGCCGACTGCGACTGCGACCAGAACGAGTTCCAGTTCCAGCTGCCGCTGTCTGTGGCCACTCCGGATCGCCATCCGTGTCCGACGCAGGCGGTGGCTCCAGATCCGACTCGGGTCGCGCGTCCTCCGGGTCCGCGGCCGACTCCCCTCGCCGCACCTGAGCTCCGCGCCCACGGAGGGTTTTATTTGCCATGACAATGAAATATCGTCGCAGGCTACGAACAGTTGTCCACGTCTCCCCTGCCCCTCACCCCCTCACCACCTGCTCGTTCCCTCGTCCCCTCGTCCCATCGGCTGCCCGTCAGCAGACCTCGGTTGCGACGGCGGGGAGTCGGGTTGTTGTAATTGTAATTGTGTGCAACGCAACGGGCTCCGTGGGCTGTGATTGTTTCATTCCTGCTGTCTTTGTCTGACGTTATCGTCGTCGTCGTTGTTGTTGCGGTTACTGTTGCTGTTGTTGTCGGTTGCTGCCTTTGTTGCGAACTCGGTGGCTGGAGCTGGCGATGTTGTTGCGGATTTGGATTTTTATTATCCTTAAATCTGTTTGTGTTCGACTTAAATCATGGCTTGTTGTTCGCAGCGCGTGGGAGCGACGGAGACAGGGAGGTCCGTCGGTCGTCTGTCCATCCGGCTGTCAGTCCGTCTGTCGCCACATCTCCAGGAACACAAAGCGACTGCCTCGGACGTGTATCGACAGAGCCGTCGAACTGTCGGAGAAGGTGCAGAACGAGGGAGGCAGGGTCGGGAGGGACCTCGTGTGGGTGTGGGAGGGAGACGCGTCTCGTCTCGTCTCGACGAGTGGGAGCGAGCATTTTAATTTCATTTCGAAATCCGCATTTAATGAGTTTCCAAATCGAGGAAGGTTCGTCGAACGGCGCGCGGAAGGATGGGGTGGGTTTCGGCAGAGCCCCGGATTTGTCCAGTCGGAGATCTCAATTAACGGAGCCCGGTGAAGCGGGCTTAAGCGAGGACGACAACGACGACGACGACGACGGGTCCTGACAGTGCGAGGACGGGCCGAGATAATATTTCAATTACGAGGGCGTGGCGGCGGCGCCAAAGGACGACAGGCGGACAAGAGCGAAGGCTCCAAGGCGGAGAAACCCATTGAAACGAGCTTCGGGAAGGGAGAGTCGGGGCCAGAATGTGGCGGAAAACTGTGGCCAGGACCGAAGAACCGAAGAACCTCGGCCGACAGGCGAAGGGAGGAACAGACAGGGAGGACGACAGGCGGATTTCTGCGGCTCCACCGACCAGACCCGGCCCACGCAGGCGGTGCCGCCTCGGCCCGAAATGCGATCCAATTCAATTTCAATCCAGCCGCCCCTCGGCCCCAGGTCGCCGTCGTGAGATGTCGTCCTGCGATGCGAGGAGATGCAGCTGTCGAGAGCAGCTCCAGGAGCCTCGACGAGACGCAGCGAGGGCCAGCTGTCCTTCGCCGCGTCGCTCGTCTCGCTCTCGCCCTCCACGATCGGACTGACTCGGCGGGGGGGGGAACTCGTTTGCGACAACGGAGACACAGATTGCATGAGGGACAGAGAGGAGACAGTGAGAGTGCGCGTGCAGCAGAGACAGAGAGAGAGAGAGAGAGGAAGCGAGCAGATTGAGAGTGCAACGGAGGGAGAGAAAGAGGGAGAGGGAAAGGGCGAGGGCGAGGCTGATATGAAATCATTTCGATTTAATTAAGATTAAATGGTGAGAAACTTAACAGGTGAATTCCAATTTAATTTCAAGTTATCTCGACGGCCGGCGGTCCGTGCCCGGAGTCGGAGTCGGATGTCGGACATGCCACCGATCCAGGAGGACTCGGACTCGGCGCGGCGCCGGGGCCGATGGCGATGGGGAGGGACGAGCGCTTCTTAGTTTGCATCTTGTCGTCCCCGACTCTGACTCCGACTCCGACTCCGACTCCGCCTGCGACTCCGAGTCCGCCTCCGTCCCGATCCCGCTCCCACCCGTTTTACACCTGCCTCTGCTTCCTGTCGCTGTCTCTGGCGGAGACGACGTCGGCCTCTGTCTGTGTGTGTCGGCGTGAGTGTGTGCGAGTGCGAGATCCTCGCATATGTCCGGGCAGTCGACGACGACTGCTGCGAGTGATAAATTAAAATGCAACAAGAGTCAAATTCAGAATCGCTCCAGCGCCGAATTGAAATGAATTGAATTCGACCCCGCCCCCGAGCCCCCGACTCAACTCGCCTCCGCAGATCCACCGGAGGAGGGCGAGGGAGGTGGGGGCGGAGGACGTGAAATTATTCTGACTGGGTGCGGCGAGACGTGCACCCGGAATGATTTAATTTGTGGCTGCGCCGGACGGCGATCCACAGTCGCAGTCGCAGTCGCCGTCGTGGCCGCTCTGGGCAACCAGGGGCGCACTCGGGCTGCACCGGGGCCGCTGCGGGTCTTTGGAAAACAGATAAACAGAATCAAGCGAAAAAGTCGAATTTCTTAAAACAAAACTGTCAACATATTTAACCAGGAATTTATCTACACAAGCAATCGAAAGAAAGGTGGAAAAATCGATCGGAAGGAGACCAGATGAAATTGATAAAATAGATACAAAAAAATATAAATCGCTTCAAGTGAAACAAACGAAACTAAAATCTACAGGAACAGAACCCTAAGATTAAACTTTAAAGTGAGTTTTGCTTAAAAATCATAAAAGTTCTCAAATTGCACCACTAGAAGAAGTCCTTTTCCAGTTCCAGTTTTCACAGTTCACACCTTCAGTTGGTCCCTGAGACGACCATGGGGAAGGCCGAAAGCGCCTCAAGGTCGGAATTCGTTCGGGTGGGCCCTGCGGGGGTCCCGGGTCGCTCCTGGACTCCTTTTCGCCCATGAATTGCGCTGCCGTTGCAGCTCTTGCTTGTTTATTTGCTGTCCGCTTGTTCTCCGTCTCATTCGGCCATGTCCGCTCCTTCTCTCTCTCTACCCCAACAACAACCACCACACAACCCCCCCCTCCCCTGTGGGAGTTGTTTTTGCCGTGTTGTTGTTGTTCTTTTTTTGTTTTCGACTAGGAACAACAAACTTTCTTTGCTTCTTTGTTTTCGTCGTCCTCGACAGTGTTGTTGTTGATTTTTTGTTGTTGTTGCAGTTGCACCTCTACTTCTTTTGTTGCTGCCTTAAACTCTCATTTATGCCAGTGGCCGATGTTGTTGTTTTTGTTGTTGTTCTCCTTGTCCTTGCGATCGCTGTTGCTTTTGCATTTGCTGTTGTCGTTGTCGTTGTCTTTGTCTTTGTTTTGTCCCGCTCGCCTTTGCATTTCCTCCAGCACCCGCCGCTCCCTCAACTGCCTGAATACGAATGATGGTCGACTCTCTCCCTCTCTCTCTCTCCCCCCCCTCCCTCTCTCCTCAACCCCTCTCAATGATGCCAGTCGAGCCCCACGAACGCAGAATCCGTTTCGTCTGCAATTCTTTGTTGCTGTTGCTGTTGCTGTTCTTGTTGTTGCTTCAGTTTTTCGGTTACTCTGGGTGTGAGTCGTCAGAGGATTGTTTTTGTTTTGCTTTTGTTATTGCTGTGTGTTTTTTGTTCGTTCGTTGCTGTTGTGAATTTTGTTGAATTATTTCTGAAATGAAATTTGCGGTGGGCAGATGTTGCTTGTTGCATGTTCCTGGTCCCTTGTTCTTGTTGTTGTTGTTGATGAGTGTTACTCCTGCTGGTCGTTGTTGTTGTTGTTGTTGTTGTTGATGCTGCTCCTCGCTCCCGACAACGTCGACGCTGGTTGCGGCGCGCTATGGGACGTGGGACGTGGACCGTGGGCCGGCTTATCTTTGCATGTATTTTGCATAATATTCCAGGTCCCAATGTAACACACACACACTCGCAAACACACGCACTCAAGCCCACTCACACAGCCGACAAGCGTGACGAGTGCAGCAGCTCCAACAACAACACTGCATCGGAACATTTCCGCCGAATGCCGTCGACGTCGCCGTCGCCGTCGCCATCGCCATCGTAGTCTCGTGCATCATTTTTGTCGAGGTGTGGTTTTTGTCCCCTTGTCCCCTGAGGAACGGACCCGCCCCTGCCCAGCCGACCGGTCCATCTGTGTGAGAACAGCAGAGTGTGTGCGTCTGTGTTGGCGTTTAATTGTTTTCCGAGCATATGTAAATTTTTCACAGATGATGATTTAACGTCGACCACAAGGGCCGCAGACGACGGCGCGTGGGCAGGACCGGGGGGTGCGGAGGAGGTTTCAATGAAGGCATAAAGGAGGGAGGAGAGGAAAATGTTTCTCGCTCTGGGAGACTCCCAGACAGGGAGCGCGTGGTGTGACAGGATCAGGACGAACGAGCTGCATTTGGGAAGAAAGAACCCGCGCGATTGTTGGCGTATTTCGCATTCGACAGAAGGACGGCACCTCGGCCCCACATGAGCCACCTATGAGCATTGGACCCTGCCTTGGAGCAGGTCCCCGGGAGCCCGGGACCCTTCCCTTTCACTCATTTCATTTCCGAACTCGAGGGAATCGCGGCACAAGGACGAGTGAATCGCAGCGAATCTCGGCGTCACGAGGACATCCGTAATTCAAAAGTTTATGAAAGTTTGGGAGCAGCTCATGAGATTTATTTGAGTTCTTGGCGCTGTTTCCGCTTCCGCTTCCGATTACCAACCCAACCCCCCGACCCGCAGCTCATCCCGGCGGTTCGCTCCCAGCTCTACTCGAGCTCATCATCGACCTCATGCTGCTCCGATAATCTGCCCGGGGGCTGGAGGTTCGAGGGGCGGCGCATCAGGATTGAGATTTAGCTCGTCAGTCTTCGCTCCTCGTGCAGCGTTTTTCGGTGTGAAAATAAATTCGAGCCATCACCGGGGAGGGATCGTAAAAATCCCGGCTCCACTCTATCCCTCTCATTCACTCTCTCTCGAGCGCCCCATGAAAAAGTTGACGAATTCATTCCGCGGCTCGCGCCCCTCGACCGACGGCCCAGCGACCTGACGTGCTTACACGACGTGTTGTTCGTGTGACTCGTGCTTATTTGCCCCGCTCTATCCGTCCGTCCGTCCGTCCGTCTCGCTGTGAGGGTTGGAGGGCGCGTCGGTGTGCGAGTGTGCGCTCGTAATTTAATTCAGAACTTTCGCCGTTTTTCTGCTCCTTTCTGCAGCGCTCGCATTAAATACGTGCCAAATGGAGCGTTTCTCGAGGACCCCAGGCGCCGCCAGGACCCGCCATCGGGACCGGCGTCTAAGCCACTCCCGGGGCCCTTCGAGGGAATCCTCTGGCTCAGCGGAGAGGTTCGGAGCTCATTAGGCTGACGTCTGCCCTCATCGCATCCGACCCGATCCCACCCAACCGACTCCCGCGGGAGGCTCCTGCGAACCTGATGCGAATCTCTTCCGACGACTCGATTGAAAGTTCGCCCCGCCTCCATTAAGCGTCACCGAAGCCACTCGCGCCGCCCTTTCAATCGATTACCACGCGCTCCTCCGCCGACACACACCGGCTTCCCCTCGGCTTTTTGCATTAATGCATTTCTGCGACGCTCGACCCGCCCTGGGCGGACTCAAAGGCTCGGGAGCTCCACACGTGACCATTAAAATCGCAACGGACCGACCTCGGACTCGACCTCGGCCTCGGCTCAAAGAGGCTTCGCTCGGGCGCGTCGTTGAATAATTCAGAGATCGAGGGCAGGGCTTGGTAGGGAGAGCAGAGGGCGGCAGAGGGACTGTGACTTTCGTGTCGACTCAAAGGACGACGGCGACGGCGGCACCGGCGTCCGACAACGGAGGAAAAAATCAGATTAACACGAGCAACAAATTAAAAACGAGAGCCGGGAGGCCGACCAGTGGTGGTGAGGGGAAGTCAGGGGTCTGTCAATTGACTCCATGTGCCGCGATCCATCGACCCGGGGCATCTGCGTAGCCGCCGTCATCCTGTCGCTGCCACCCGGGCGGTCGCAGGCCGAGGGAGCGAGAAGCCCAACGCAGGACGAAAAAGTCGGAAAAGTCAACATCGCTTCGCATCGCATCGCAGTTGCGGCCACTCGCACGGAAATCGCAGCCAGTGCGTGCCCGACGGGACCTGGCCGTGCTTCATCGGAGCGCGAGTCCTGCGCCCGTCCTTTCCGTGAGAGAGTTCGGTGGTTTTGGAGGGACTGTGGGGTTGGCACCCACCCCGGGTCGGTCGGCCACAAGGAGGGCGGGCCCTCGGAACTGTTGCAATCGGATCCATTCAATTCGGCGGCCACTGGCAGCCACAGCGAGGCCCGGTCAAATAGCGCGAGGAGCGGCAAAAACTGTCGTCGAGAGGAAGGCGGGATGCAGAGGAGGGGCGAAGTCGCCGAATTGATTGCGAGAGCGATCGGTGGAGAGGGAGGGGGAACCGGAGAAGGCGTCCTGAGGAAGTTTTCAGACCTGAAGCCCCCTGAGCTGGCCTCCGGTGCCTCGGAGCTGGGGGCGAGATTGCGATGCGTGTTAATCCTTGCTCCTCGACTCACACACACACACACGCACGCACACTCATAGACACCCACTCACGCTAATACACTTGTTCATGTTCGTGCCGGCTGCCGTTGTTGCTGCTGCTGCTGCTGCTGCTGCTGTAAATGTCCGCACGTCGCCGGGAATTTATAAACGCGGCCCAGCCTCCCGCGCCGCTCCCCTTCATCGGCAGCTGCTGCAACTTTCGACTACTCGTTGGCAACACACGTCCTCCGCCCTCCGCCCTGCGCCCTGCGGCCCACCCCGGTCGACCCGGCGGGAGATTCCGTAATTTCTGGCCTCATTTCGCTCTGTGTTTTGAACTTTTTCGCCGCTGCCTCTCCGTCTTCGTTTTCGTCTTCGTCTCTCGCCACTTCTGCTCAGCTCCTCCGTTTGCCACATTTCGCTCATATATCGTCAACAAATGGCACGCGGCACGTGAGCAAAATGCGAACGTTCCCAGCCGGGCCTCGCTGGGTCCGCCCCGGGACTCGGGTCGCCCGACTGGGCTCTGAGGGGCGAGGGAGAGGGAGAGGCAAACATCCTCGGGACATGCACACGTCGCGCATCCTGGCGCAGGCTCCACGCGGTCTCCAGCCGCCTCCAGCGCCCCGCCTGGCCCCGCCCACTGTCGACGGCTCCTGACCGCCCTCCCGGAGCCCGAAAACTTTTCACATTAAGAAAAAAAATTATAATTTATAGAAATTCGCACATGTATCCGTGGCGGTGGAGGAGGCGGGGCGCGGCGAAGGGCGGATGAACGTGTGCGTGGAGCGCCTGGGTTCGTGTGTGTGGTGTGTGTGTGTGTGTTAGTGAAGGAAGGATTCGCCGCGCTGCACATTGACCATGAACGACTTCGTGTCGGAGGCCGGTCGACGTCCCGCGTCCGTCCCGCGTCCGTCCCTCCGTCACGGAAACCGGCTGTCGACGGCCTTCAAGGGCCGGGCTCTGCTTCCTCGAAGGCCTGGATCGCCTCCTCGTCCGCGTCGGCCGTCTTCGCCGATCGATGCGAGGACTTTCTTCGACGATTGCCACCACACACAGAGAGAGAGAGAGAGAGAGAGAGGGAGAACGAGGGCGAAATGGGCAAAGGAGAGAGAGGAAAGTGTTTTGGCGACCCTTTGACTTTGCTTGGACACCTCCGAGGGCTCCCGCCAGCGTTGGGTGAAGCCGGGGAGTGGACCGCGAAACCCACTGGCGCCAAATGAGTCTCCAGACACCTGCCTTCGCTGCCTCGTGGCCCCTCGTCCACCTGCCTGTCGTCGCCTGGTGGCCTGGCGCAGTCGTCCTGCGAAAGGTCCGCAATTCAATATTTAAATATTTAAGGAACAAGCACTTAATTTCCCCATCAGCAAGTTCCGTCATCAGCAGCAGCTCCAGCTTCAGCTCCTCGCCGGTCCCGCGCAGTCCTCGTCGGGCCATCGTCAGAGGGCCGTCGACTTGGCAACGAGACAGAAAAGGTGCGGGCCGGGGGAGGCCGGAGGATCCTGGGGTCGTGGGACCGCCGGCTGATGAACTGGAGGGGCGACTGCAGCCGCCACTACAACATTATACGGCCGACAACAACAACAACGACAACGACAACGACAACGGCAACAACGTGGACGTGATGATGGTGATGCTAACAACAAAGACAAACAGCACAGCACAACAACAACGAGAAGAGCGTTTGGCAAAATAATTAGTGCAGTGAGCAGGCGAACAGGCAACGGACAGGATGGCGTGAGGGAGAAAGAGAGACGGAGACGACGGAGACGGAGGAGGAGAGTGGTGGAGAGAGGGAGGGGAAAAAGCCGTCATAAAAAGCCGCAACAACAAGACCTAAACGAGATTCGCGGCCGACAAAACCTAACGTGTTGTAGTCCTTGTTGTTTTTGTAGCCGGCCCTGATAATTGGAAATTGTTGCTCCTCATCAGCGCCAACACACACTCGCGCACAAACACACAAACACACCTCGGGACCCGGGACGGACTCGCGAGGCTCGGACGCGCCCCCGGCCTGCAATTTGGAGTTTGCCATAGTTTGCGTTGTTGTTGCTATTTTCGTTGTTGTCGTTGTTACTGCCGGCAATGGTCGGTGTTGACGATGGTGATGGCGACGGTGTTGTTGCCGTCGTTGTTGCTTTTGTTGTTCTCCCCGATATTAATTGCAACGATTGCGAGTCAAAGCAGTCCCAGCAGAGTCCGAAGCGTTTTCGGAATTTTGCCGAAATGGGAAATGAATACAACAATCGCTAAAACAACAACTCGATGGGGGTCCCGGTCCGGGTCCTGGTCACGGCCCTGGCCGGGCTTGGGCCAGGTCCACAGCTGACGAACACCGATTTAAGCCGACCGACCGATCGCCCGACCTACCCGTGTCCTGCCCAATTATCCGGCTCATGATTGAGAGGCGGTCGAGGGGCCGCGACCAGGAGAGGTGGCGGCGGGAGGGGCGTGGCGAGGGCTTAAATATTTTGCACTAATTCCGCGGCATTCAGTGCGAGCAGAACTTTTATTGGCGCATTCCGATGCCCCGTCTGCCTGCGACCGACCGCGGCCAGACAGGCAGCCCTGGCCCTGTGGTGGACTGGGGGTTGAACCAGACTCCGAGTGGATCGCCGTGTGGCTGCTGGAATCCGGGGCTTAATTGAAGGGGAATTTTTCGATGCCAAAAACGTAGGCTAATTGCTCAACTATGCGCTGGGTTTTTTGGGCGCCGCCCGCCGACCGGCTCTGGCTGACTTTTTTGGCAGTGGACTCGCCGAGGTGTCGAGTCCGACAGGAGCAGCGGGGGGGAGACTCGGAGTTGGCGGATCACAAAGCGCAGGACAGGCCATTAAAGAGGAGCGCCTCCTGGAGTTAGACACAGGAGTTAAAGGGAAGCCCAGTGACTTCGCGTCAGGCTGTGGGCAGCCCGGGGTGGTTGACGGGGGCGAGAGGCAGCTGAAGGTGGAACACAAAAGCAGTACTTAGGACAATAGCGTTTTAAGGAACTTGAAAAGGATTAACAACCGCGGGATTGAGGGAGACATACAAAGGAAGGGGAGTATTAAGTAAAAGCAAGGAACAATTGAGGGAATGTGGAGCGATTGCACGAATGTGGATGGAGAGGCAAGAAAGGAAACGAAATCTCGGCATGCACGGCATCACGGGAGAACCGCAAACGCAGACGCGAAGAACCACACCGCAGATGGAAGGAATTTGAAAAGGCAAAAAAATGTGGAAACAAAAATTCTAAAAATGTCTACAGATACAGGATTCGACACGTGGCCGACAGCAGCGAAGTAACAACAGCAAAGCGCGTCGGAATTAAATGCAAATTCACCTGGGATCCAATATAGGATCATATCCAGGCAATCAGTCCATTAAAAGTCCATCAAAGCATAAATCATCGGGAGCCCGGTTTATGACCCAAGCTGGTTCCGAAAAAGTTCCCGACGCAGTCAGTGGCCGGAACGAAAGGAAGCGATTAGCGACGGAAATGGAGCGAATTAGTAAGGACATAAAGCGGGCTCCGAACCAGCCACGTGAGCGGGCAACAGAACCAGAACCAGGCCCAGGCCCAGGCCCAGGCCCAGGGTTCCCGAGCGGGACTTCGTTTGGCGCGGATATGAATTTCAATGGATTTTGAAACATTACGCGGCGATTCGCTGGCAAATCTCGGCGAAATGAGGCGTGAAACAATTTTACTGCCGAACACCTGTTGGCCTGTTGGCCTGTCGGTGTCGACGATGTTGGTCTCGGTGTCGGTATTGGTTTGGCCACATTCCGCGGCTCCCCCGCAGCATAGAAAGGCCGCGGAGTCGGCGGTGCGGTCGGCGGAGTTGTAAATATGTCGTAATAAAAGTAGAACTCCCCACGCAACCGGCGGCAGGTGGAGCTCGGCAAATGTGCAGCCGCCTCCGCCCACGGCCAGCGACCGTCGCCCCATCGGCGGTCGGGCGTCCCATGAAGTGCGGATGAAAAATTCATAAACGACGTCGTTAGCGATTTCGCATCGAGGATTCGCCGCCACAGTGGGCGGAGCTGGCGCAGAGAGGGCGGGTTGGGCGACCACTCGAAGGATCGAGAATGACTGAATGTATTTAGAGTTAATTGCAGTGCGGCGCTTGGGGGGTCGGGGAACTGGGCGAAGGTGAAGAGTGAGCGAGTGAGCGAGTGGGATCCGCCTGCGAACTGTTCATTCATGAGCCGAAGCCGAAGGCTGGGGAGGCGTAAGTGGTATTGACGTAAAATGATGTGAATTAATCAAGTGACAGATTGCACACGCACACGAACACGAACACGCATGCACGCACCCACACAGCGCACGGACGGACGGACGGACGGACGGTCAGACTCGGAACGCAGGCCTAACAAGAGCGCTTCCTGTTGCTCGCCGGAGACCGTCGTCATGAATGGGAATATTACAGAGCTCCGGTGTGCGAGTGTGAGTGTCTTCGATTGATTGCATCAACAGGACACCGCAGTCATCGGTCGGCCGGTCCGTCGAGGGAGCAACAGAGAGACGATAGAGGGAGAGAGAGACGACACCCGTTCTCGCTCGCGTATTGATTTTCGCCGTCTGTTTGCGCTGCTGTCTTGGCCCCTTTGAGCAGGCCCGGGCCACAGCCTGTCGGAGGATGCAGATGGCCGTGTGTGTGTGAGCCGGCTCGACAGCCGCCGTCAGGCTCGCGCTTGAGCCGCATCTTGATTGCGTCGTCTGCTCCGCATTCGGCGCATTACGACGCCTCCTGTGTCGTCCTTTGTCTCCCAATCAGCCGCGATCCGTGTGCGTGCGACGCGTCTAATGGCATTACCGGAAGTGACGCGGGCCCCGCGACAATCGCCCAATTTGCGGCCGCGGATCTCGGCCATTGTCCCGGCGCCGGCGGCGGCGGATCCCGCCCGCGTCCCTCGCCGCTTTGACGCTTTGTAGCCATCCTGCATAATGAGGATGTTGAGGTTGCTGATAGTTTTTGACGTCGCCGTGGCGTTCAGAAAGGACTCACACACACTCACACAAACGCAAGCACGCACACACACACACACGCTCGCTCTCTGGCCGAGGCCTTGCACGATGTCCTTTTTAATTGCGAGCCTCGGCGCAGATGTTAATTTTCAGAATTAACCAAGCGAAGGCTTGCGCTTCGACGACCCCTTTGCACGTGTGTGAGTGGCCGGCGGACGCGTGTGAGTGGGAGAGTGGGTGGGGGTGTGGGTGCGGTTGGGTTGAGTGTGTGTTGGTGCGAGGGGAGCGTGAGGGCATGAGCGATGGGTGCGAGCGTGTCTGTGATTGTTTGCGTGTGATTGCGATTGCGTATTTGCATAAACAGATTCATGCAAGCGGCGCACGCAGGACCCAAACGGCGTCCACGTCCTCGTCCACGTCGGCGTCCTCGTCAACGTCGTCGTTGTCGTTGTCGTTGTCGCCGTTGACCCCGAGCCACGACCCCGATCCCCGGACACGACGGAATCCCAGCCGAGCGACGTCGGAAGCGTTCGAGCGCGCCGGGAAATTTTAATTTAAACGGGGCGGACCCCGGACCGAGAGACGGGGGCCGTGGCGGGGGCGGTGATGGGGATGGGGGCGCGGGACGCGGGGCGTGGCTCGTCGTCCCTTCGGCCCGTGATCGAGTGCTGACAACTCATAAATTTAAATGAAGCCCAGGAGCTCGCGAGGACTTCACCTCAATTATACAAGGCCTCTCGACAACGCAGAGAGTGCGAGTGCGAGTGCGAGTGCGAGTGAGAGGGAGCGCGAGAGCGAGAGCGAGAGCGAGAGAGACAGATCTCGGAAGCCTCCGCCGAGCGCAATTAATTGGCCGAGCGGTCGGCCGGTCGGGGGCTCGGGCGGTCGCCAAGGACGCAGGACACGCCGCCAGGCGAGGAGGCAACAAATTATGCACGCAGTTTAGGCGGAAACTCACACAAACTAACAAACTGGCACACACACACACACACGCACACTTAACGTAGGGAGGGGTCGAAGGGGGAGTAAGGGGGGGGGGGATGGTGATTTTAAAGATGGCGCCTAATTGCTTCGCAGGAAGCGCAAATGTGGGAAAAACACAACTTTTCGAAAATAATTGGCACAGCGCGCGATGTTCCCTCTCACTCCCTCTCGGTCCCCCCTCTCTCGCTCTCTCGCTCTCCTTCGCGTTGCCCGTGGTTCTTGTGTCAGACGCCGTTGTGGCTGCTGTGGAAGCTTAAAGCGCCCGGCGTTGCCATATTTACCCAAATTAAAAACAAAACAAACGGAAAAACCCCAGTCGAGGGTCGCGGGGACGGACGGAGGGTGGGGAAAAAGGTCGCTGGGTCAATCAGAAATAAACACACGCCACCGTTGTGCGCTGCCAAGGGGGGCGGGGCACTTCAAACGGCAGGCGGACGAGCGCCGGGGCGGAGGCAGCAAAACAACGCTCAAGTATTTAAAGCACCTGACAGCAACAACATACGTGCACGTAGTATTTTTAAGAAAAACAACAACAACAACAAGAGCAACAAGAAATTTTCGCAGAAAAAACAGAACCACTTCTAAGACGGTTGCCTGGAGGCCGTCGCAGAAGCTGCGGGGCGGGGCAGCAGGAGGCGGAGGAGCCCAAGCGAACAAGGAGGGGACCGGCAGAAGACGAACAAGAACTTGGACCGCGGAAGACGGGGAGGAAGAGAAAGCACAGTGATGGAGAGAGGCAGAGGAAGGGGAAAAGCCCAAAGTGAAAATGAACAGGCAGCAGGAGGAGCAGAAGGAGAGGGAGAGGGAGAGGAGGCCACCGAGGCGAAAGCAGAGCGCGAGCATGTGAGCCGGATGAAATCGACTAATTGTTGCCATTTCTTATCCCTGCGCCGAGCGGGGCGACGAGCAACGGTGCGACTAAAGAGACGGCAGCATTATGAGCGAGACAGACAGACAGACGCCGCGTCGAGAGCGAAGGGAAGTAAGACTAAGAATCCAGGACGAGGAAGTTTGCGTCCTTAAAGGGTCCACAGCGAGCCGGTTGTTCGGGAAACAGCCGGTTGTGAGGCAACCCAGCCTTCGACCCACCTCTCATCCGTCCGATCACCCCTCCCTACCCCAGCCGGAACTCTGGAAATCGGCTCGTCAACCGCCGAGCTCGTGTTCAAGGGACGAGGACGACCTCGTCCGGGGCGAGTGGGCCGGCGACAACAGAGCAAAAACAACCTGCGAAGAGCGAAGAGCCGATGCAGAGTCGAAAGCGGACAACAAGGAGGGGGGGCGGAGGGAGGTGAGGGAAAGAGAACGATGACTGCCTTAACTTTTCCGACACGATGATCCTAGACGCATGCAAAGCCAGCTCCCATTGTTGGCTGCCAGGACGCAACAGACACTTGAGTCCAGATGAGTGTGTCACTCGCACACCGACACACACACACACCGACGCACACACACACACACACGCACGTGGAGCACGGACCCACCCACACTCGCACACTCAATCACGGCGACACGCATTAGGCAGCACAAAGGACTTTCCACACGACGCACAGTGGCGCGAAAGTGAAAACAGTCGCAAGAGCCGACGTTGGAGAATCGCAAGCAAAACTTTTCCCCAGATTTATAAGTTTACGAAACAGTTTCTAAATTAGAAAACACCGATTGCACTTCTTTTCAGATTCACCGTTCAAAATGTGGAAAAATAGTGGGTTTTTAATGCATTTCATTTCATTTCATTTTACCAAATGTGATTCAAATTATTGACAGTGATTGAAAAGCGTACTTGTTTCGGGAGCGAAAAGTTTAATGAATAAGAAACCTTTAAAAGTCCAAAAACCGAAACTAAAAAGTCATTAATTTATTGATACTCTTACGAACTACTGTACGGTGTCTTGGGCAGGTGGAGGAAGCGCGGCCGACGCGGAGAGAAGGAACCGTGCAAAGGGGAGGAGAAAAGAGAGCGAAAGAAACAAGTGTAGACACGGCCGGGGCGGGACAAGCGCAGATCTGGGGCCAGACGCCGTTCTCGAGGACCCACAGGGGGAGGGCGAAAGGAGAAGAAGAGCTGGGAAGAGACACAGCCTAAAATAGAGGCAATTAAAACGCCGTTCGACTGCAACCTGAACCCGCAGTGGGTCCTTGATTGATTCCTTCGGACTCGAAAGGGAACCCGCCCGGGGTCCGGCGCCCCCGACGCTCCAGGACACTTTGCGGCAATTAAAACTTCCTGTGGACCGACGGACGAAGGAAGCTGAAAATTATTTTCAATTTCGAATGCACACAAATAATAAATTCAATTAAAACGGGTCCTGCCTGCGCCCTCGTACGAGACTTGCCAGCAGCACGTGAGGCGGGCCGAGACTCCCGACACGTCCTCGAGGCAGGTCGTGGCCACACGTTGGGCCTTGCGAACCACCCGGGTCCTCCACCTGGGACCCACCCCGAGCCCACACATGGGTGAATCCTGTGTTGGGAAAGAAGGAATTAAAAACGAACTGGAGAAGAGACCTGGGACTACAATTGAATTCACATGGGACGAAGTTTCAATTGAATCAAAGAACGGAGGCGGAAACTTGGAGTTGAAAACTCCAGAACGACGCCAGATGTCAGGGCGGAGCGCAACAGGATGCGGGTCGTTCGGGCTGCACAAAGGGACAAAGGGAGGCCGACAACAATCCCCAATTTCGTCGGCCGGCTTAGCGGAACATGCGGCAGACGTCGGCGGACTCCGGACCACGAAACCCAAATCTGCATACACACAGGGCCTGCACTCTATCTCTCTCGCTCTCTCTCCCTACGCTCTCTCTCTCTCCCTGTACGGACGGAGCGCGGGTGACGCGTCGCAGAGACGGCTCCGAGCAAATCTTGGGAGAGCGGCAATTAGCATACGAGCAACACCTCCTGCGCCTTTGACGAGCGCCGGACCCGGCCCCGGCCCCGGCCCGAACCACTAATACGCACACGCTCACGCACACACGCACGCACGCGTCCACACCGAGGCAATGGACCAGCGCCGCCGCCTACTCGGACTCGACGGCAGGTGCGGCCAGAGTCGGGGACAGAGAGGACGACAGTCGTCCGGCTGGTGGCGACCATTTGGCGACGCGTACGTGTCCAGGCTCCGATATCGCCGCAGGGGCCGTCGTGTGCGAGTGTGAGTGAGTGGGAGTGAGTATGTGTTGAAGTAACAGATTTCTAAGCTGGGACGTGTTCGTCGTTGAAAGGTAAATGAGAGAAAAAACGGGGACAGGACACGTTGATGAGGCAACAGCGACGACGGCCGAACGCAATTGTTTGTGGTTTTATTTCGACGACAAGCTCAACAAGAGCAACAACAACAACAACAATAATAACAACGCCTCCTGTGTCGCTCTGTCGGCCGCTCCACGTCGTCCTGTCAATCGCCAGGCAGCGTCAGCGCCAGCGCCGCCAACGGAGCCGGAGCCGTCGCAGCGACACAGGTCGCAGGACGCAGGACGAGGAAACAAGTTCCAGTGTTGGCCAGGCTATGTGTGAGTGCGTGCGTGTGTGTATTTGCAAATCGTTTTCTAAGTGTTTGTGTGATGACTGCGGGTCCGAGCCACGGACACACAGGTTCCCAGGCACACATGAACAATCGAACAGATCCAGATAGAGGGAGAGAGAGAGAGAGAGCGAGAGCGAGAGAGAGACAGCGAGAGAGAGACAGCGAGAGCGAGGGCGAGGGCGATGGAGAAAACGGGCGACTGTGACGTAAACGCGCGTGTGATGTCGAGCATTGAGCTGAACTGTCGTTTGTTGACGGCAAAAGGCACCGCCCGCGCCTTCCCCTTCTCTCTCGCACTCTCCCTCTGTCTATCCCTCTCTCTCTCTCTCGCACACACCCTCGTTGCGAGAGCCCGACTTTAGAGCCCGCTGGTTGAGGGCGCGGGGTCGAGGCACCGAAGACGGCGGCGCAGGAGTTCGAGGAAATGGCAGCAGAGGGAAAATGAAGATTATGTGGCGTTCGTTGCCATTGTGGTTCTTCTTCCTGTTCCCGTGATTCCCATTCACAATCACATTCACACGGAGTCCTTGTCGTTGTTGTTGTCCTTGTGCTGTTGGCCGGGTCGTGTTGTCCCGCTCCTGTGTGCGGAGACACAATTTAGCTAAAATGATAACCGAAACGAGATTTAAGTGGAATCAAATTAGAACCACCTCGGGACCCCGACCCGGAGCCACCGGGGAGGCCGAGGAGGCCGAGGAGGCGGAGGAGGCGCCTCACCTGCGGCCCGGACGAGGTCGGTCGGGCGATCTGCATGCGGCGGGCGTCTGCCCGGAGCCACGTACTCGGCACACACAGAAGTAGAAGAGCCTCGATGTGTGCGTGCGATTGCGGTCGATCCGAAGGTGGCCGTCCGTCCCTCCGTCGGGCCGCCGACCATCCGTCTGTTCGACCGTCCCTCCGTCCGTCCGTCGCTCCGCCATCGGTTCGTCCTGTTTCGACGCAATCCGACGTCCTTCTGTCGCTCACATTGACATTTTAAGCTAAAAATCCAATTAGTATTTGATGCACACAGACACGCAACCAAACACACACACACACGCACTCACACCGCCTGCGCGGCACCCACACAATGACGAGCCGACTCCGACTCGCACGGACGGCGAGGCCCTCGTTTGAACCGAGCGTATCCTTGGCTCAGGGCTCAGGGCCGACGTCGCTTTTCGGGACCCACTGCCGAAAGCGCCCTCCGAGCCACGCCCCACCTCCTCGCAAGGGCGAGCAGAAGACGGGGCTGGGGCGGCTCCGAGGATGCGCGGGTTCCGGTCGGACGCAGGTCGGTCGCTCGCTGGCCACAGAAGACAATTGGATTCGTGCGGTTTCCTAATCCAATTTGTTTGGAGCCCTGCATGCGAGGCGAGGCGAGGCGGCGTTGCCAGATCGTTGACTTTTATTGGCCGAGGTGGGCGGTGGGCGAAGAGGGGGGTGGGGCAGGTTGAGGACCCGGCCATTGGGTGGACTTCGGGCACCTGGTGTCGTTGTAATTAAATTGCGGAGTTTTAATGCGAGTCCCAGTCGAGGGTGGGCGGCGCCGCCCGAGACGAGGGAGGGTCCGAGGGCGGGGACCTCTCGAGGGATCGCCCAACATACGGCGAGATCAAAGCGTGCGGCCAGTATCGAAAATCGGGAATTCGAAAAGTCGCAGAATCGCAAAATCTAGGAATCGAAACCACGGCCAGGGGCTGGGCTGAGGCTGTGGCTGCCGCTGTCCAGGGGCAAGGGCGAGCGGCAGCGTTTTCATCCTCGTCAAACGTTGTCAATTACAGTGGCAGAAGGCGGTATTTTTGGAAAATTAAATTCCTCCGCTTGATTGCGCCCAAAATAGTCCCGGCACCGACCGGAAGCCGGCGGCGTCAGGCGGCGACCCGGGGGCGTCCTTTGAAGTCGCCCGGGAGGAATTCCGATGCGGTTGCGGAGGCCCTCGGCGGGTCTCGCTTTCAGCCGTCCTCCGCGTCGGGACGTCGTGAGCTCTGCTTCTGCTTCCGCTTCCGGTTCCGCTGCGCACCGGCCCAGAGCCCGTTAATCCGTCGAAGTCCGCGAAAGGCGAAAAGCTCTTAACGCCGGCTCTTGTAATGGGGATTTAATTAAGGGATCGCCTTTTTCCTGCTACAACAACGACAACAACAACAACTACAACAACGGCATCATCAGCGCCGTCATAATAAACAACAATAAGCACTTTCGCCTTCAACAGTCGGCAGGCTCAGCCGGACTCGGTGCGACTTCAAAGCCGAATTAATAGGACGGTTGTAAAGAGCAGCTGCTGTGCCGGTGCGAGGACCGACCCGACCCTCTCCCCTCCCGACCCCTTGCCCTGCACCCGCTCGCGGCGAGCGGACGCTGAGCGGACTCTCAACAACCACCTTAAAGCGTTTATTATGATGTGCGAACTGCCGGGATGTTTATTAAATTACCGAGCCGGAGCGCCGTCAGATTTGATTTCGTCGTCCTGGCGTCTGTTAATTTCTGAGCTCGACAGGGCTGCGAACGGCAACCCGAGTCCTGCCGTCCCTTCTTCGCAATCGCCCTGCCCTGCCCTGCCTCGCCTCGCCTCGTCCCCGGAAACCCACCCCGAGCCCATCTGTCGTCCCTGGCGTGTCCTGCGTGCATTCAATTCGCTCTTCCTCCCGGTTCCCAATTCACGTGTCCTAATTTGTCGCCAGGCCCTAGCAAGAGTAGCGATTTTATCGCTAGCAGTTCCTCCGTCGTCCTTGCCTCCGTTTGCCGGGCGAGTCCTTTGTCGGCCTGGCCGGCCCGATGAATGCACTCGACGCTGGGCGCAGGCAACCCCAGCCCGAGCCTCCATTCAATTGCTCGTCCCCGCCTCCCCGGAGCCGGCGGGATAATGGCGCGCCATGATCCTTGTTTTGATTGGCGCAACAGATTAGGCGGCTGAGCCCGAATCGATTTGTACCTGCGCCTGCGTCCCGTCGTCCTCGCCGCCAGTCGCCTCAGGGCGAGCCGAAACTTTCCAAAACTAATAACGGACATCCTGCCACCGGCGTCCGTCGCTCCTCCCTCCATCGCTACATCGCTACATCGCTCCATCGCCGTGTCGCTCGCTCTAATCCTTCCCGTGTGTTATTGTTTCCTGCCACCGTGGTCCCGAACGTCCGCCAGTGCAGCGCTGTGGCCGAGTCCTTGCGGCAGGACCGGCGAGCGCAGTGCCTGCGACAAAGACCTGTTTTTGCGGCAGCCGGGCTGGATTAAAACACTTTGTGTCGCAGCTCGCCCGTGGGCACAAAGGAGCCGGAGACAATGGTCGGCCGTTCAGCCGGGCGGCGCCGAACGAGCCCTGGCGGCTTACGGTGGACTGGGGCACAGAGCGAATCGGGCGAATCGAGCGAATCGGGCAAATCCTTCGAACGCCTTCGAGTCCGGCCGACCCCGTCCGCCCCGGCCCTCCTCTAATGGCCATCGATCTGACGAGGTCTTCGTGAAATTCTCGGATTTCTGTTGTCCCTGCCCCGTGGTTGGGGTTGTGACAAGCGTCGGACAGAAGCCTTATTACTTCATAATCGCAACATGTGGCAACGCAACCGAGCGCTCGCCTGCACACCCTGGTTGGCCCGCTTGTGCAACTCTTGCTCTCGCAACGCTCTCCAGTTGTCGCCTCCCGCCTCCCGGCCGCCGGCGACAACGGCTGGTGCAGCTGGCCCGGGAGGCTATGCGGGATCTCGCATGTGTGGAGCTGTCGCTGCTGTCCTTGTTCTTATCGTTGTCGTCGTCGTCGTCGTGGTTGTTGCTGCCGTTGGCCTGCGCAAATCCTGCCGCAACCAGCAGCTCGAACCGCAGCAGCCCCACTCGACTCGAAAACCCTGGCGTCACGCAGGCGGGTGCGGACGCGACGAGAAACGGGGAAAGTTGCAAATTGTTAGAAAACATAAAGCTCACTCCTCCAGTGTGTTTGTGAAGGCGTGAGGTTCCTCCTAATCCACTCACACACACACACCCACACACTTGCTGTGTCTGTGCTTCGAGCTCCGCGACGCCTCGTGACGGCGCACAAGCCAAGGCATGAAGCAATGTCTTCCGACGAGATCGGGCCGTTCATAAGAAATTCCGTCTCGGTGGCTCGAAACCGTTCCTCGAAACAACTCCCATCTCCCTCCCACGCCGCCTAAATCGGGCCCGAGCCCGAGCCCGAACCCGCTTCACATGTCGGGTCTCCCGCTCCGCCTCGATGTGTGCGGGTCTTCCGTCCGTCCGTTCGCCTCTTGTCCAACTGTCCGCGTCCTTGTCCGCCTGCGAGTCTATTATCCTGTCGGGGTTAGATGGCAAGTTACAGCAATTCCTCCAGCCGTCCTTCGCACGCGCCTGCCCAGACGATTCCGCCCCCAGCTCCAAGCAACCCTTCCCTGCCTCGCACTCTCGCACACTCTCTCCGCACGTTGTCGTGTCGCAGAATCCGTCCCCGGAGCGCTTTTAACGAAAAAGCCACCCAAGGACTCCGGAAGGGGGCAGAGGCGAGGGCGAGGGCGAAGGCGAAGGCGAAGGCGACGTTGTTTCGACGGCCCCCCACGACTTCGCGGGGACAGCGGATGGCGTCCATCCGTCACGCCGAATGCCAGCGGTGCGTCCCGGGCCGCCGGCCGCGATCCCTCGGGAGGATCCCGCGCCGAGGGACGACTAATTAAAACGACCACACGCGAAATTAACGCCGATGCCTTGCGGTCGCCGCGAGCCGGGCGGCCCGAAGGTCGCGGACGCACTGATTTGTGGTGCGTGGCCAGGAGGAGTCGCATTCCGGACTCGCTCCATTGATTTTTCTCCTCGCTTCCGCTGTAAAAGGCCCCGCGCTCCTGCCCCGTCCCCGTCCCCGTCCCCGGGGAGGCGCCGCCGGTGCGGTCGGTTAAAAATCACTCCGAATGCGCTGCGGTTTTTAATTGAATGCACATCGACGGGCGGCCGCGGCCGCGGTCCGTGTGTGAGTGAGTGGATGACGAGTGAGTGCGTGCGTCTGTGGGCGAGTGTGCGTGTGGTCTAGAAAGCAATTAATTGCAAGTCTCGAGCAGAGAATGCGTGGAGACGGGCCGACGAGTGCCGACCACCGACGCTGTGGGCCTCTGGGGACCCGGTCGCCCAGAGCAACCTCAGCCCAAGCACGGCAAATCCGGCAAATCCTCCTGCCTCAGAGCGGGCAGACAGCGTGAGTGATTCAGTCACTTCCTAACTCACTTGTATCGAAAAATCTAATCGAGTCGAATCGAGTTCGCTCCGACCACAAACGAAAATTTGAATTTTTGTCGAGAATTCGAATAAATTCTTAATCAATGCTCAAACTTAATTTCGACCAGAATTTCGTATTTGTTGTCCTCTCTCCCTCTCCCTCTCCCTCTCTCTCGGAAAACATTTCCACTCCACTCTGAATTAAATTTCGAACTTCGCTTTGCCTGCCCGGGCGGCCCCTCGGCTCCTTCTCTCGGTCTTTTGCGCGCCGGGACGGAAACAAATCGAGTTGTCCCCGGCTCGGAACACTTGCTCACACCCTCCCACCGCAGGCACACACTCACACTCACACACACACACACATCCTCGGGCAGATAAACTGCCGAATCACACATGTAGGGAATGCAGTGCAGGGAGGGGATGAGGCGGGCGAGTGCCAAAAACAAAAATCTGATTTTGAATTTTCATATTTCGAACATTGCATTCCGTTATCCTTACAGGGATTCCCACAGTCAACGCAGTGCAGCGGCAACAACAACAACAATAACAAGAATAACCACTAACACCAGCAGTTCTACTACGACTACAACTGCAACTACTACTACTACTCTCGCCACAGCCGCAGCAATAGCAATAGCAACAACAACAATAACCAGCAGCAAACAAACACACGAACAGTTCTTATAACAACAACGAGCAAATATTTCGGAAAATGTTTTACAAATGCCTTCGTGAGTGTTTGTGAGTACACGAAACCATGCATAAGTGTGCCTGTGTGTGTGACAGTTCTCACATGTTCTGCGTCGTACTCTGTGTTTGTCTTTCGAATAAATATGAAATACTTTTGCAGCCCACACCCGCGCCAAAAAACCAGTGGAGGGCCAGGTCAAATTCTTGGCATCGCCGAGTGAAGTAATCAAGATTACGACGGCCTACGACCGACTTGCAGAAAGTCCTTTCGGTCGGAAGATCATCCGAATTTATCCAGGTGCGAAGACAATCCTCCCGTTGTCAACCCACGGCAGGCCCAGGGGTTTCCTCCAATACTCCAGGTGATTGGGAAGGAATGGCCTAGTGCGGAGTGGGAGGATTCTCAGTGGTTAATACTTTTCGATTATCCTTTGGGTTATCCATTTGTATGATGGATTCTATGCTCAGTGTCCGAAGCGAAGATGTGAGAAATAAACTGTGGATAATCGCAGGATAAGACCAGACCAGGAGAAGCCACCTGGGCAGGAGAAGGTGGAGATTATCATCATTTTTATTAGGTGATAGGAGGAGGAATTTCCAAGTTATAGGAACAGCCAATACTCGGTTGAACTCGACCAGCTCGGACGATGGAAGCTATTTTGAAGCCAACATAACTTTTCCACTTCATTTCGCTCCTCTGTGCCTGGGCCTGGGCCTGGGCCTGTGCCTGTGGTCGTCGTGTTCGCTCGCATGTCCGATGCGATTCCATTCCTGCTTCGACCATTTCAACGCATTTGGCTCGGGTGTGGAGGGCATGGGAAGGGCAGGGGAGGAAGGCACATGAAATCGAGTGCATGCTTGTGTGCGATTGTTTTATGCACATATTTGAATTTAATCTGCATTCACTGCACTCTATTTACTTATCCGAGAGTAAATCTACAATTTTTGTCGAAAACATGTTGTTTGCGGAGCAACGTGAAGAATTCAAATTAGATTCGCTGGCGAAAGGACATTAACAGGAGCCCCCCAGGAGTCTCGTGGATAAGGACTCGGTCGGGTGTGACGTTTAAGTCGAACCAGCCTGGTCGATGCAGCCTGGAAGTCGATATAATTGCCGCCCCGCCACCCCCTCCCGCCAAGAACCTCAAATTTTCTTAACGAAGCCACTAAATCTTGCAATGGCAGCAGGAGCAACAACAACAACAACACGGACACCACTAGCAACAAAGACTGCGGAGCAGCGTCTGGCCGATGTCGGACGTCAGAAAATACTGGCCATAAATAACGCCGGCCGCGCCGACAAACCGAGCGCACCGTGCAATTTGCGAGGGGCAGCGGCGGGGCGGACGCTGTGGGCCACGGAGGAGGCCCTGGTGGTGCCCTCGGTGCATCGGCCTCGCGGCGCGAGAAGAGCAGGCGAGGTATGGTAATAAATGAGTCCGAGGGAAACCCAAAAATCTGGAGCTCATTTAATTAAAGCCCCTGGTGCCTGGTGCCGCCAATTCGCACTCAGGCCGAAGCGCGCTGAGCAGCAGCTCGGCCAGCCGAAGCGAGCCGAGGACGATCGCCAGGTCCTGCGATCCAATTATTTCGCGGAACCGGCCGCGGGCGATGCCAGACGATGGGCCTCAGCTGCGGCTGGTGTTCGATCGACGAGGCCCAGAAATGAACTCGTAATCCTAACGATCCGACGCGGCGATGCTCGCGAAAAAATATGAATGCATTTATGCATGAGGCCGGGGCGGACGACAAGGCAGAAAATTCCAACCACATGCATGCTGGAGCCGACAGCAGGGGCCGAGCGGGGAGTGGGGGCTCCAAACAGGTAGCCGGGGCAGCGACAGCTCATTGAAATGCAAAACCAACGACGACTGACGGCCGCTGACATTGGCAGACGGTGGACGGTGGACGGCGGACGGAGGATGAGGGAAACGCAAACGCAGACGCAGGCGGATGACAGTTGACGGTGCTGTCGATCGGTGACAGTCACGATCGGTAATGGAATAAAAGATGCAGTTGCCGAATGCCGGCAAAAACCCTAATGGCAAGAGCAACAACAAAGACAGAAACAAAGACATCGATGACAGCACAAAGGCTGCTGAAGTGGAGACAAACGAAACCAAAAAACAGTCGGAATTCGGAGGAAGCGAACCAGATCGAGATCGGGATCGAGATCAGGATCGCTTCGCATCGCATCGGTTCGGATAGCGAAGCAGCCTCGTATGAAGCGATCACCGACGGCACAGGGGAGGGACGAGGACGACGAACACGGGCCCATCTTCGACGTAGATTGTCCTCTGTCCGACTTTAATGATGATGATGACGACGGCGACGACGAAGATCGACGATGCGGCTTTGTTTCGTCTGCCTCAGCCATCGCCGTCGACCGTTGTCGATTTCGCAATCGCTGCCTTCGCTACCTTCGCTCGGTCATCGGGGACCGGAGCAGACGAAATAAATTATTTATTTAAGCGAGGTCCGCCGATCGATCGGCAGGGACCCCTGCGTGCTGGCATGTGGACGAGTCGCGGCAGCCACACGTCGGCTCCGTGTTCGTGTTTCTTGTTTCGCCACCATCGCCGCCGCCGCCCCTCCTGCCCGGGACGAAGGACCATATGGTTCGGAACAGCTTGCGGCCCTCGGTGAAACAGATACCTCGGTGCCTGGGGACGGAATGCGCTTCGATCCGGCCGCCAGATCGGATGGCCAGCGGCGGTGCCATGCGGTGCAGGATCCTCGCCTCGAGCCGGCACCACTCGGCTGACTCAGGTTAATCAGTTGCAGGAGCCGCCTGGGTGGTCCTCGGGCCGGTGTCGCATGACGCGTCGTCTCGCCTCGCCACACTCTCTTTCACTCTCGAACCCTCTTCGACTAATTCTGCCCGAATCGATTGCCCTTCGCAAGGCATTCCGTGGATCCTGGGAGTCCCAAAGTTGATCTCTTGATTTCCTAACGGAAGACGGCGAGTCCTGGTGGACGCAGAAGGACGTTCCCGTCGCCTTCGCGTCCGCCAGTCATTTGCATGAGCTCTCTCTTCGTCGGAGAGCTCAAAGGGACAGACGTGATGGCGTTGAATCAATGACGACTACATTCCCTCGACGACGCCCCACTGCCAGGCCGACGGGGCCGAAGGAGGCAGTCGGAAGAGGGTCGGGTCGGTTGTGACCCAGTCGCCCCCCGGGACGGGACGGGCACGGGGCGAATTCTTTCGGCCAATTGTAATTTGATTTTCATATTTTCCACATTTTCTGCGATGTGGCGGATGATGTGAATCCTGCCTCCTCTCCGTGCAGCTCTGCGGCTGACTCCGGGCTGTGCCAGTGGGATCCAGGGGCCCGACCCCTGCTGGTCCTCGGCACCGCCCCTCTATGGTTTATTATTTTCCATCTCAATCCGTTCGCTCGGTTCCCGCTTTCGATTCAATTCAATTCCATTCGACTCGAAGCGAGGTCGAGAGGGTTGGACCGGGACCGGGTTCGGTTCGCCGATTCGATCGAATCCGTGCGGGGATTCGACGAGCCACCCGGCACGTCGCTACCCAGCAGCCCGCCCTTCCGGAGCTCTTGCCATATCCGGCCGTCCGTCCGTCCGTCCGTTCGTCCGTCCGTCGTGACAGCTTGACATGTGTCAACTGCAGAATGTTATGAGTTGTAAACATTAAATTGATTACAATTCCGAGAGCGGAAGTGCTAGGAATCTATGCGGAATAAATCAGCCATGGGATCCGACGCGGCGAGGAGGCGCGGGTGCTGGGAGGTGCTGGGGGTGCAAACGGAACCCTTCTGACGGTAATTACGGCCGGGAAACAAAGGATCCGGAGGGCTTCAGGAAGCCAGCAGCGCGCGACTGGTGCTGAAATAGTCCTGAAGTGGGACGAGGTCGGTCCACAGAGCTCGCTTATCGAACTGTTCACCAGAATCTGTCCATCCATCGCACTCTCTCTCCCTCGCTCTCTCCCTCTCTCAACCCCGCACTCAGAATTTAAACACGCTCGCCGAACCCTTCATCCCTGCCGCCTCTTGAGAGCACTTCGTAAACAGTTCCAGGCAGTGAATTATCGTCGTTTCATTCCAGCCCTGTCTCTTTCCGTTCCTCTTTCGCTCTCTAACATTATTAAAATTTCTTACTTCGCATTTATTTTTGAAATAACAAAAAGGTTCGGACTGACCCAGTGAACCCCAGCCCCTGATCCTGGTCCACGCATGCCATCGACGTCCGTCCGTCCGTCGGTCCGGGCGTTGGTTCCGCAGACATTTTTAGATGTGCTGCCTCTGGCCAATTGGCTCGAGCTTTGTTTTTCTCTTTTGCTCTTCTCCCCTCTACCTCAGCCTCGGGTATGTCCCGGAATTCTTTCCTCGCAAATCGTTTTAATATTCGATGCCATCGGAAGGGTTGGCGTCGCTCGACGAGGGACCAGGACCAGGACCAGGGCCAGGGAGGCAGAGCTCGAGAGTCGGCGGACTACATCTATGATGATTCGGAAATCGGATTTAATTTAATAATTTGATGATTCGGTCATTTCGTTGGGTCCGCTCCTAACATCTCCCCGAGGAGCCAAGGATAACAAATGTCCACCGATCCGATCCGATCCGTTTCCATCCGGTCCGAGCGCCACCCGCAGGCGAGTCTTGCAAAAGCCCGGAGTTGATTCGAGGATTCGTCAGAATGGAATTCCTCGGGGTGACCCGTTCGGGAGCGTGGCGGAGGGAGGAGAGAGGCAAAGGGGACCAGGGACCAGCGGAGGATGGAAATCAGAAGACAACGGATCAGATCAAATGGACTCACGCTCGTTCACGGAATGGAATGCGAGTGGGTTTGATTGAGGGACGAGGAATTGGCAGCAAATGAACACGTCGGGAAAAATGCGAGGAGATTTCCAGCCCAGGGAATCGTCCCGGGCGGGCAGGGGCGAGCGACGAGGGCGCTCATCAAATACCACGGTGATGGGTCGTCCGTGTCCACGCACAAACTCTGGCCCCGAACTGACGACTTTGGCTGTGGCTGCCGATCGTTAAACTCGACACCGTGTGCCCGGACCGGGCTCTGCTCCTGGTGCCATGGCTCTTCCCTAACGAGGGCCATTAATTTTAGACTCCTTGGCCGGCTCCTCTTAATCGATTGATTGTTTACGAAGGGGTCCCGGGTCCCGCCGACGCCCCCCGACTACTTATCACGAGTCAAGGACTTATCGCCAGGAACCCGGCGCCCACGTGCGTCCACAGCAGGGCCAGAAGGAGGGCGGCGGAGACCACAGCAATATCCTGTTAAATCCCAGACTCACCTCAATGTGGTCCTTTGCATTTAGCACACGTTTAAGGAGCCTGCACCGAGCCGAAGGACACGTCCACCGGGGGGTTGCGGACGGCGGGTAGTGAACAACAATGATTTCACTTTTAATACCCTTGGACCGACCGGCCGGCCGAGCAGCCGGGACGCAGGAGGCACGATGGGCCGATGGGCCGATGGGGCGGTGGGCGGAGGCTGACTGTGGATGACTGCGATGATACTGAACCTAATTCCATTGTCCTGCTAGTGCCGTGGATGTGCGTGTCGTTGGCGTAGTCGTTGTTGTTGTTGTTCTTGTTCCTGTTCCTGTGGCTGTTGTTGTTATCGTTGGCGTTGGCGTTGTCGTTGTCGTTGTGGGGATAATTGAGAGGACGTCTTCGAGTCGAGTGGAGTTGAGTCGATTCGGCCGAGGAGGGTGGGGTTGGAGTTTGTTCGGGGCTATTATTTTATGACAGCAGCATATTAAATCATCGCAGCAATCACAACGAGAGAATAGAGAGCCGACGGTTACGCCGCCGCCGAGCAGCGGCTCCCAAATGAGCCATAAGTGGAGCAAAGCTGGCGCACGTGACCGAATCAAACATAATGTGTTGCTATTTTTCGATTTATGGCCGTGCGGGACGACGTCGACCAGGGTCGGCCGAGGCCGGAGCGAGACGGCTGCAACTTCCGCCGAGGCCGCCGTTATCCTTTGGCGGAAGCACCTGTCAGGGTGTCATGTTGGCGCGACCGAACCCTGGAACCGACCGTAGACCACTCAGCCCTCCCCGCCAGAACCCGCTCCGCCCGACGCGCGTGGGGGGGTGGGGGTGGTTCGTGGGGCGGTCGCGGAGCGTGATTTATGATGCTGACAATCGGGCGCAAATTTGCCACACCCTTCGCTGGGATCCTCCGCCGGTCGGATGACTCGTCCTAGTCGCTCCGCGTAGGCTCGTCCGCAGGACCCTCATGGCCCGGCCCGCGACGGCCTGGTCGTAGCCGTGATCGGAGCGACGAAGGCACGGCAAAGTTTTGCCGCCACTTTGGCCGTGCATTTTTCATGAGGTCGTCGGCCTGCTCGGGGGACCGGCTGGAGCCCGGACAGGGCTCCCCGGGCCTTTATGTCGAGGTTCGTTGCGGAAGCGACACTCATTCGAAAGCCTGCCTGCGACGGAGGGGGGGCTCAAGGTCACCACTGTGAGCGGACGATAGGTGGCTGCCTTATTTGCACAAATTACCGCTCGAGATGGGGTCGGACAAGGACAGGAGGTCGAAGCAAAGCTGCCTCCTTGTGTCGCTGTCAAGGGACAAGCAAGAGCCGAGGTTGGGACTCACGCAACATGTTCGACAACGGCTCCCACCGGCAACATGTTGCCGTGGAAGAGCGAGCGACATGTGGCGGGCGAGCGCGCCTGGAAACCGCCGCGACCCGGCCGAAGGAGCGCACGACACGCGAGCGAGAGCCTCACAAGAGAGAGGGAGAGCAAGAGCGCCGTTCGTAAAGAGAACGAGCGATACAGAAAAAGCCGAAGTCGAGCACGGAGCGCATGCTTCGCTCCCGCAACACTCGGGCGCACAGGGTGACGTCGAGCCCAAAGAAACTGGTCACGACTCCCGGTCAGAGAGCGAACGAGCGCGGGAGCGAGAGCGTGGCGAGTGGGAGCGAGAAAGCGAGCACAGTTTTAGGTGCCGAAGAACGAGTGACGCGAGGCCTTGCAGCGGTTCGCTGTGACTTTCGTCGGGCGCCTGCTTCGAGGAGTTTAAAGCGGAATCGAACGACGGTCGGCGTCCGCTGCCTGCTGCCTTGTTTGGACGCAGTCCTCGCGTGGGCCGCGGAGGGCGGTCGGCCGGGGGTCGGGTGTACGTCAACGCTAATTAAAACCGTGCCTCTTGTGACGTGCCGACGTCATCGCGACCGTCTGACGAATTTCCCTGCCGCTGTCCTCGCGGCCGCACGACCTTCGCGACGTCACCTGGCGAGCGTCTGGCCTGAAGACGCGTCCGTGTGGGGGGTCCGGGTCCGAGGTGTTGACGCCGATCCCCACCGGCTGCGAGGACGCCGTCGATCGATCGCCGTCGTCACCAGCGCCGGCGCTGCGTAACCGTTCATAAATATTTATGACTACGTTCGTTCGAAGGACGAACCGACGACGGACGGACGGCCCGGCATTGATTTATTCGCATCCACTTGGCTTCGCTCTGCGATTGGCTTCGCCGGCAGCGGCTTCGGCTTAGGCCGCCTCTAGAAAGAACTCCAATTTCCAACCTAATTTCGCAACTGTCTCCGTCACTCAGCCGCTCGCCCCGCGCCCCGCGCCCGCGCCCTTCCGCCGTCATCATCGTCGTTTGTGATTCCGGGCGCACATAAATTTCAATTTCTGTTTCGTTGCAACTGATGCGAGACATGACAGCAACAATTATGACACTTGCTGCAAAATGGATGACAAACGGAACCGGAAGTGGAGGAAGTGGAGTGTGTTCGTCGGGTGGTGTGCGTGGCGGAGCGTGTGTGCTGATGTGTGTGTGCTCCATTATGCTGTTGCGGGCGTGCAGTGCGTTCAACGAATCGAGTCCTTGGGCGCGCCGTCGTTTGCGGCAACGCCGCCGCAGCTGAAGAGGACGTGGTCGTGGTCGAGAGGCAGAACTCCTGTTTGAGCCTGGTCCTAATTGGAACGAGGGCGGGAGGATGCAGAGTGCAGAAGAAGCGTGTGGCGATCGTAAAAACACCGAGAAATGTGAGTGGTTAAAGCGAATCCTAAAACAACATTAAAATTGCAGTCGACGAAACAAGGAACCGATTCCGAGTTTCCTCAATCTCCCTCACTCCCGCCGCCCCCACCCCCTCCATCACATGTCCTCGTGTCGAATATGAGTCGATAGTTCGCCACAATGGATTTCGCACTCCCTCCTCTCGTTGGCTCCCGAACACCCTGCGACGAGTGCCTGTCGAGGATCAGCTCCGTGATTGTCTCATTTGCATCCTGTAGTAACTAAGCGGATGTGTGCAGGATGGTCTCGGTGCCTCTTCCCGTCTCCCCCCAGTCTCCTCCTATCGCTTTCCATTTCCATATTTTTCTCCCTCCTTCTCGCACTCATTGGGTTTGCTTTAAATTCGCACCCAAGCCATGGCCCGGAAGAAAGAGACACCAGGCGACCGAGCAAGGAGACCGACGCCCACAGGGAGAGGTGCCAGGGCTGTCATATCTTGATTTGTGGTTGTGATGTCCATGTGGGTGTGCGAGTGAGAGGGATCCAAATGAACTTTCGATGCAGTCGGCGAGGGCGACAGCAAGAACAGTCAACCAATGCAGACAACAATATTAAAGGCCACAACGGAGCAGCTGTTGCGTCCGAAATTCGTCCAATCGTCAGACGTCCATCGATACACCTGTCTATCCGTCCCTATCTGCCAGCTGCAGGCGCAGCCAGCTCGCTCTAATAGGTTTTACACATCCCGAAAGGAGTTCAAATCGCACGTCTGTTGTTGCTACATGTAACAAGACCCACAACCGAACTGATTTATGAATCCCGAGTTGAATCCGGAATTTCGAGAATATGTTTTTAAAGCCTATTACAACTACTAAAGACACACAGACACAGCCCATGACTAAAGTGAGAAAATCTTATGCGAAGCAGCCGTCACACTCCCAGCACCGGCCACTGACCCATTCTGGGAACAAAAGGACTGACGTGAAAGGAGAAAGAGGAGAAACTCCGACACTCTCACGTTGGCACCTGCTCGGCCGGCTGCAGTGGATCCCACGCCCCCGCCGGACCCGCGCCCCTGCCGAGCGAAGTGGAGACGCTTCCGCTCCTCCTCCTCCCCTCCTGGCGTGCTGAAATCGTCCCTACGTGAGTATTTTCGTCCTGGAAAAACGTCAACCTGTGGGGAACAAGACCGGAAGAGGGATGATAGAGATGGAGGCCGCGAGGTTGGGGATCGCTTCAAATTCCCACGGAAGTCGATCGCGGCCGCGAACGTGTTGGCCGCTGACTTTGAATCAGGTTAGTCCGCTCGCGATTGGAGCAGGCCTGGGGCGGGAACGGAGGGGAGACCGAGGGGCGAGGGGTCGTTTTGCATAAAGTTGTGGTCACGTTTCGCCATTATTTGTCGTTTGCACAGTTTTTGCAGCTCGAATGCAACTCGTGCTTTTTCCATTTTTTCCTCCCTCTCCTCCTCCTCTTCATCACCCGCTGCCCCCTTCCTCACCGCTCCCCTCGCCTGCTGCACTCCCAGCGCTTCGTCGTTTTCAACGCTCGTTTCCATGGTCCTTATTTTTTCACTTTCCGACGGTTGGCCATGTGGCTGTTGCTGTTGTTGCTGTGTTGCATTGTTGCTATTGTCGATTCTATGCAACTAAAACTCGGCTTAACTCGACGCCTCTGTCTATGATGATGTTGTTTTTGCCGTTGTTGTCGTGTCGTGCCGTTGCTGCTGCTGCTGTTGCTGTTGCTGTTGCTGCGGTGGTCGGGGGTCGCATGTCCTGGCGAAAGTCTCACTTCATTGTCGCCGACAGGAAGGAAGCCGCATTTTGTTGGCAATTTCCTCGCGGGGCTTTCATTGCCTTCCCCTCGGCGCCAGTCGGGCAGCCCTGGGAGTCCTGGCCGCCTCCCACCCCCTCGGTGGACGGCGGAGTTTGGAAGTAGCCTAACGAGGCTCCCGCAGCCTCTTCCGCTGCACCCCGTGCGGCTCCTCTGGTCCGCTTCCACGCCCTCCTGCATCGATTAACTCGACGCTTAATGAAAGAAGATGAAAGCGTTCCGAATCGCGTGGCTGAGTGAGAGTGAAAATGGGTGGATGGGCAGGGCAGGGGAGGGGAAAAAACCAACCCTGCAGCCGTCGACTTCCACCCTGATGGGCGCTCGTTCGACACGTGCTGCGGTCGCACGAGTTCATCCGATGCAGTCTTCGAAGCATATCCTCGCGCGTCTTCCTCTTCCTGTTCCTCCCCCATGGAGGTGGGACTCCGGCCATAAGGACTCGCGTTTCAGTGGAGCGAGGATAATTGGAAGAGCCAGACACGATACGAGGGAGAGGAACTTCTTCCAGAAGGTCGATGGCACTTAGAGACCTTCAGAGGATCGTCCTGGGCAGACGAAGGACACGAGGGCAGACCTGGCACTTCGTTTGAGGGGAGGGTTCGAGCCAGAGGAAGGGGAGAAGATTTACGATCGCAACCGGAGGTGGGTTGGTCGGGCGTGGGTCGGCTGAGGTCGGTCGAGATCCAGCTGAGCTCTCGAAAACTATATTTTAATTTTTATGGCGATACCGGTTTAACGCAAATTCTCCCGCTCCCTGTGGGCGGACGGACGAAGGACTCGATGACAATGAATAACGATTTGCACAAAGCAAATGCTACAACGCCAACATCTACTCAAAACAATGGATCCTTTAAGCGCATTTGAGCGTTTTAAATCATTACACCCGAGTCCTTCGGCTCGCAGTCGAAACGCGTACACACCAACACACACACACGCAACACACACACACACACGATACACACACACACGCAACACACACCAACCGGCACAGAAACACTGATATGTGGTCGTTGTTGTTGGCTGAAACTTCATTGTTGTTGCTGCTGTTGGTGCCGGGCCCGCAGGTTGATCAATATTTGGATTCGTTTCTGTTTTTTCCGATTTTTGCTTCACCAGCAACAGCAACAACAATACCCTCATGAGGAACCCCTGATTCCCAGTATCGAGGTGTTGAAAAAACACATGTGTGGTGGGGTGGGGCCGTGGCCGTGGGCGTGGGCTGGGTAGCAATAAACATAAAAATCCCGACTGCTGCCATTTTCATAGGATTTGCATTAGGCCGGGGCTCGCACGGAGCACGGGCTCAAGCGGGCCAAATGCCGAACGTTTAAGCCTCGATCACATGAGCCCGACGAGCGGCGCCGAGGACGGTGACGGGGTTTGTTTCTGGCACAGGATTATTCCTGCTTAGCGGAGGTTCTGCGGACGCTTCCCGGAAGGATAACAATTTGAACTGTCTGGCGGTCTGGCGGTGGGGTCGGCCGGTGGTTGTCGACGAAGGCGGCAGAAGTCGAGGGTGCAACGACGGGCTCAGTCACCCTCCTCCCCTCCACCCTCCACCATCCACCCTCCACCGGTGCAGCCGCTCAGAATTGATCAGAATTTATCGTGTCATTCACCCCGTCTCGAACGCGTGCGGAAGCGGGTGTAGCGAAAGGACTCTAAGAGCGTTTAAGGACGCCCGAGGGTGCCCTGCGAAGCGTATGAGAAGGGGCTTGAGTCGATGGTCGTGGGTTCGGAGCGGTGGATGCGAGCGGCTGGCGGCCATAACTCAAAACCTGGCCGAGGGGCGACTTCGGGCTGGGAGCCAGGGGTGAGTGGGGCGAACGAACCTTATCAGGGAGATGAGATAAGGGCCAAACGACTACGGCCGACGACGATCATCGGTGGTTGACGCAGTGAAGCGTGGACCAGGGACCTCAGGGGGGGGGGGGAACCGACAGCAAACGAAGGAGGAAGGCAGGTGTGATGAGAGGTCAAGGCATTGCACCAGAGCTCCAAAGAATGATCGGATGATCGACATAGAAGACCAAGACGGAGCCAAACGAAGCAATCGAACAACCGAGGAAGAAACCACAAAATCGTCATGGATTTGGCCCAGCCATTGATTCCCTCAACACTCATTGAGCGGACTCGTCAAGAGCGTTCGACGGACTCCTCAGAGCGTCGAAGGGGAGCTCGCAGCAGCTGTCCACATGGAGCGCCGGGCTCGAGTCGATCGTTTTTGTGTCCCCCGAACAATTTCACTCAACTTTCGCTTATAAAAATGAATGCAACTTATTTTGCTGTCCTCGCCCCCGCTTCCCGCGCTAGCTCGTCCTGCACGAGGTTATGCAATTGCATTCAAGTTTTTTGAAACTTCATTTGCAGCAAGTTTCGTCCTTGGCGCGGCGCGGCGCGGCGCAGCGTGGCTTGGCATGGCGTGTCCTGTCCTCGCGCAACTGGCAACTTTTGATGTCGATGCGCGCGAAACTTGAAAATTGTCAGAGTTTCCACGAGCGAAATCGCGGGACCAACAAATGCGCCAACAACAAAAGCCAGCACAGACCACGGGGATCCGGCGGAGGGTGTCGGCGAACAAGGATATCTGGATGTCAGCGCGAATGTGTTAATATTGCAGCGGGCGCGAGCGACATATGCGGCGGCAGAGGCGGCCACAACTGGGCGACGACGACACCAGGCCCCAATCGCAACTGCAGCACCGGAGAGAGAGCGAGCGAGCGAGAGGGAGGGAGGGCGGTGGCGGTGGCGGCGAGAGAAAAACGCAATCGCGGACATTTGATGGCAGCTCCTGGAAATAAGGATATCGCACGGCAACCGACAGCGCGGGGCGAGGCATCGCAGATGGCATTAGACGGACACGAAAGGGGAGGGGGCGACGAGAGGAGGGCGTGGGGACGCGGGGCGGAGCAGCGCGCATCAAGGGAACGCAAGGATATCGCTGCACTCGACCGTGGAGCGGCGTCCTTCAGAAGCCCCAGAGAAGTCCTTCCAGCGGCGCACAGAATTGCCAACAATTAAAGTCCAACAACAGCAACAACGCCGACCATTTCAGCAACAACGCCGGCAGCAACAACAACACAACACGGCGTGCCGCATCCGGACCCCAGCTACAAAATTGGCCACTTGGGAGCCGCTCCGAGCCACAGCCGGAGCCGGAGTCCGACACCCGACGCCCCCCCTCAGGCTCGCAGTCCTCGACGTGGCCACGGCCGGCAGCGCCACTCACGGCGACGACGACGACGACGACGACAAGAAGGAAGGACGACAACAACAGCAATAACAAACAACAAACAACATGACAATCATGACAATTCAAATAAATTGTCGCTGCGAGCAGGGCGCGGAGCCCGCCGTCCACCGTCCTCCGTCCGCCGCCCACCGCGCCAGCTCCTTGGAGGCCCTCGGAGTGTCCGGGCAATCAGACACAACAATGGAAATAAATAAAATTACAACGCACAAACAACAACAACAACAATAACTGCCCCAACAACTACAACAGTCGACGCGGCAAAGTCGAAACGAAACAAAATGGAAACAGGAGCAAGAACAAACCTAAGCAGCAACAACAGCCCAAGCGGGAGGACGAAACCACCGACGACGACGACGGCGACGGCAGCACGAGCGACAAACATCGACAACATTTGCACTTGAAAGCGTTTCGCGTTTCGCCCGCGCCCCGAAGGACGCCGCGAAGGACGCGACGTTCGCGTTCGTCGTCGCAGAGCCACCTGCCAAGCGCCCGTCATAAGCGTAATTAACCGCCGGTCCCGGGCGCCGAGGTGTTGTTGATGGGGCCGTGAGCGCCATGGGGAGGGCTTCGCGGGCCGAGGTGGCCGAGCGAGGCGGAAGCGAGCGACGCAGCCGGAAATCAACGTAACTGCGGCGGACCCACCCACCCGCAGGGCGTCGAGGGCCCTCGCGGCGGTGGCAAGGACGAAGCGTCGAGGACGGTGGACGGGGGTCGTCGCGGGCCGACTCGAGCGGAATGGGGCGGAAGCTGGCGCTGCTCGAAATTCCGAACGGTGGGGCGTTGGCCGTTGCTCGGGGAATGAAGTTGTTTTCGAGAGAATTATTTATTCGAGTTTTATTTCAATCGCTCGCTGGCTCGCTCGCTCGCCCTCAATCGCCCTGTTTGTCGCGCCGGCCTATCGAGGCTTGTAATTTGAGCGGACCGCTGTTGAGTGATTTTCCGAGTGATTTAATGAGTGGTTCGCGCAAATTGCTCAATCGTCTGGTGGGGACTCCGAGGAGGAAACGAGAGAAGGAAAGCGGAAGGGTGGACGGCGACAAATGTGGCAGCATGTGGGGGGATCGAGGGATCGACGAGGGGAAAGAGCCGAAGTCGTCGGAGGCTGCCGGGCCCTTTCGAGGTTGGCTCCGCCGCCTGTCCTTGGCATTCGAATCTCTTCGGGGGCTCCGCTTTTGATCTTGCGCCGATGTGGGTCAGGGTTGGCGGCAGCCACCAGCGAAGACCTTGGCAAGGCCATCGACAGACCAAAACGACAACAACAACAACAACAACAACCGCTCGAAGTACAAAGGGACGCATTTTAAACTCTACGCTGGGTTGAAATTGAAAATCTCGGCGAATGCGAGATTGCAAAACATGAAATTAATTTCACGCCCTCTGGCGGTAGCTTAACGCACACCCACACCCACACTCACACACTCCCACGCAGCCATACGTGTTCAAGGTACACGCGAGGCCGCGACGGAGGGAGGCAGAAGGAGTGAGAAAAATAAAGCAGTGCATTTATTTTCGGTGCGAAAGACGGCGATTTCGAAAATTCAACAACGCCAACAACAACAGCGACGGCAACAGGACCGACAGAACAACAAAACCATCGACTAAGTTGGAAACAACAGCAGCAACAACAGTTGTTGTAGCAAGAGAGAAAAAGTAAAACGCAAGCGAAATAAATTAAATTTTCGCACTGTCTCCCTCCCACCCTGCGCAGTTATCTCTGTCCCGGTATCTCGCTGGAATACGTACGTGTTCTGTACGTGTGCAGCCCTGTGGGTGTGTGTGAGTGGGAGTGTCAGTGTGTGTGTGTCGATGGTAGAACAAAGTTTAGCCCTCGGTTCGACGTCATCATCGCGCTTCGCCCGGCGAGTTCATTAAAGTTTCGCATAAATTTCCGTCCGTCCTTGGAATAATTCCCACCAGCAGTGAGCTAGAGAGAGACAGAGAGAGATGGCGACTCGCGGTGCTCGCTGAACAGGTGGCCGGAGAACCCAATGTGCGTTCGCTTCGCGGAACTCATCGAACTCAACCCAGCCCCTGCCGGACGAAGTCCAGCCAGAGTCGCCTCCTGATTTCCCGTTAGGTTAGGTAATCGACGACAAGGACGAAGCTCAAGAGCGGTGTCAACACAAAGATCGATGTCGGTGTAACGTACTCGATGTTGACTCGAACCGAACGAACTCATTTCCACAAACATTAAGGGGAAACTCTTGAATTTTAGCCCTTCATTCGAACTGAAACGAAAATAAAGACGAAGAGCTACCAAATGCAGGTCCACAGAACTCAAGATTTCAACACGTATCGAACGATTCGGTAAAGTTTACAACAACAAAGTCAACATTCACTCGAGTACTCTCTATCTAACACTCCATCTGTCGCTGTCCTTCTGTGCTACCAACCGATGACCCTTGCCATCTTGGAGAATCCGGCTGACCCCTGACCCCTGGCCTGCCCGCCCCCGCCCCCCGTCTCCGAGGGCCGTCCTTTGCCCCTGTCGCCTGCTGGGAGTCCGCGCTCCGCAGATTCGACGCCGTGACAGATGCGATTTTCCATCCCTCCGCAATGATGCATCGCAATCATTTTGTCAGTTGCAGGAGGGCCCAAGGAGAGGAGTCGAGTGGGGGCGTGGCGTGGCGTGGCGTGGCGTGGCCGGATGCAAGCGAAACGAGTCGACTCGAGCGAAGGCGTCCAATGACAGCGGTAATGAAGACGAAGACGCCCCGATGGAGGCGACGGTGATGGACGTGGTGGTGATGATGAAGGAGACGTCCTTGAGGATGATGCTGAGAATCGTGGTGAGCAGGACGACGATGCAAATAACTACGAAGTGATCCTGATGATCCGAGCGTCATGAACACCGACTGCATCATGATGGATCATGAAGGAAGGGATGACCAAATCTCGGGGGACGATGAGCGCCACGATCGTCATCATGGACGTCGATGGACGTCGATGGAATGGCACGCACTCCACGATGAAAACGACGCGGGCTGCCGACTCCGAAACGACTCCGGGCGATGGTGACGGACAACTCCGTAACGATGACGATGACGTTGATGCCTTGGTCGTTTGTTCCCATTGAGTCGAAGCCGAGGGAAGGCGAGTCAAAGTCAACCCGGTCCCTGTGACGTCAGTGCCACACCAACAACAACAACAACTACAATGGCAGAGACAACGCGATCATCGTCAGTTGCCATAACAACGACAACATCGTGATCATCATTGCAGCAACAAAAGCAATCTAACTCAACTAAATGTATGAATAATCATAGGAACAACTACAACATTATCACCGGCAAGAGCAGCAGCATGAATAATCATAACAACAACAACAACAACAAACACCCCAACGAAAGCAACAACATGCGACTGGAGCAACATCTCAATTCTCGACTCCAGAGTTCTTCCGACAAAAGACGTGTCTTCGTCGTCTTCGTGGGGCCTTCGTCTTTCTCTCCCCGTCTTCCTCGTCGTCCCCTCGACGCCTGTGGTAGCGAAGTACGAAGATGACTTCGCTCTTCCCCCCTTCACCGTCGCTCTCGCCACTTGTGCTCCCCTGGCGTCGTCGTCGTCGGCTTCGCATCCTCCTCGGGCCTTCGTTTTGACAGATTAAAGCTGTCAAAATTAGAAATGTCCTAATTTGTTGGCGACACCCTTCGCCCCCTCCCCCCAAGACACACTGCTATGGCAACGGAGCGAGGGCGACGGCGACGACGACGACGACGACGACGACGACGACGACGAACAAAGACCTGCTGTTGCGTCGTCTGCATGTGAACCTCCTACGAGGCCACGCCTCCCGCCCACTGAACGCACAGGTGCCGCGCTGACTGGGTGCCGGGGTGCCGGCTGGGTCGAGGCTGAAGGTGGGCTGCAGGGTGGCGACAGTTGCCTGCAGGAAGCTCGACGACGCAAGGAACGCGAGTCAATGCGCGGTTTGCGGCGTAAACAGGCCTGGGGTGTGGGACGCGGGGGCGGGGGCGGGGGCGCAGGGCCTTCGGCTGGGGTGTGGGAGGTCGGGGGCTGCTGCTCGGTTAACCGTAGGTGACGCGGCAAAGCGCGATTCATGGCGAAAATAAGTGACATCTAAAGAGGATTTGTGCTCCAATAACTCAGAACCACGAATCCTGTCGCCATGGACGTCCGGCCGGGAGGGTGGGATCGCATTTCGCGACGAAGTCACCCGAGCAACTGCGCCGGAGGGCCCCGTCCCTGGTCGAGGGCGACCCGTTCGTTTCATCCCTCCTTCGGCTCCTGTCCATCCGCGGAAGCCGCGTAATTTAATATGAAAATTAAATCGAGCCCATAAATATCCGAGACGCACGCGGACGCCGTGTCCTTAAATCATGGCTGATGAAGTTGTTGGTCCTCCTGACCGGGGGCGGCGCCCGAAAGTGCGGGTGTTCGTGTTGGTGTTGGTGTCGATGTCGTTGTCGTTGTTGTTGCTGGCGCTCTCGCTGTGGACAAGGCAAATAAATTACGCAACAACAAGCGCTCCCTCGAAACAATCGCGATCTTCACGGGGCGGACGCGCCCAGGCCCCCTGCCAGCCACCCCCCCCCCTGTCGCCCCATCGCCCCGGCGAGGCGCCAAATAATCCCGCAATTGCTCTCGCAATGAATTTCTTTACTCCCGCGCATAAAATTTGGATTCGTCTTCCCCTTGCCGCCCGAAACTCAAAACGGAGACTCCTCGGGGCCTCGGGGAACAGTCGTGGATGCCTTGGAGCGGGTCGATTAGTTGATGGCTCCTCGAGAAGAGGGTCAGATTGGGCGAAGCGTGAGTCGTCGGCATTTAAGCGGAAAACTTTCGACTTTCAAAGCAAAAGCGAACATCGGCTGAACTGATCGACTTCAGTTCGACACTAATGCGTCGATAGCAGCGGACGCGGAGGACGCGAGGACGTTTTAATGAAATTTCGTTTACGTTTTACGTTTTAATGAAGTTGCGTCGATGAAACCCGAGATGCATCGATTGCTCATATCAATGGCGATTGCAGTTGTGCCATCGACAATCGCTTCGGAAGCCTTCAATCAAACCTTGCATGCGTCATCCGTATAATTAACAGAATTATCGACAATTTCCATCAGCGACGAGCGTGGGATAAAAACGCGATTCGATGAAATCATCGTCTGATTCCTCCGTCTCGCGATCCGACACCGCACAAACTCCCTCCAACTGCCTGCTCTTTCGCTCTGAACCGCTGGGTGGTGAGAATGGAAGAGAGAGAGAGAGAGAGGGGGGATGAAGCAAATGAATAGCACTTTGCAACAACAACAATGCCGAATAAGTTTAGTTTTAAACAACATCCCACACACACACAGACGCCGGGTGTATCGACACGCGGAACACAACCACAAATGGAGAATTTATGGCGAACCATTTGCGCGACCGGGAGCAGCCGGGGCAGAGGCAGAGGGCAACACCTTGCCACGCATTTGCGAAATCCTGACAAATGCCGCAATTTTCCGCACTTTCCGCACTTGGCTCCCCACCTTCGCCCCCACCCCCTCTCCCACCGTGTCCTCTGCCCTCATCCGCTCTCCGCCGGCAGCCGCGTCGTCACCGGCCATATTTCAGCGCCCGACGACCATATGTCTAGCTTCCGGGGACAGACAGCAGCCGGCAGCCGTCGCACGCATCTCATTTGCGCCCGGACGGCGGGGCGACGAGGACGGGACGGCGCTCGTCAGCGCCTTGGCGACGCGTTGAGTTGAGTTGGGCCGAGGCCGGACCCGTGCCTTTTCCTCGCCTTTCGCAGTCCTTCAGAGTCGCTGGCAGCACTTGAGCAAAAACGTCCTGCCCGGAAGGATCCCCGGGATCCTTGTGGGGAGAGGGGTGGGGGGCGGCGCAGGACACGTCGCACCGGGGCCGTGTCAACGCCGTTGTCCTCGGCGTCGCAAAGTGTGGCGGCGCCTCGCCTAATGCGGCCCCATGAATAACGCGAGTGTCCAAATCTGTCACGTGGTGTCATCGGCCTCCGTCTTCCTCTTCCTCTTCCCCTTCGCCTTCGTCTTCCTCGTCGCCTCTTCGTCTCCACCTCCATCTCGGGACTTCATTTTTCAGTGCTCGTTGACAGGTTCGCAGCCAGGACCTCGCTCCACCTCCACTTCCGGGCGACTCTTTGAGGAACTCGCAGTCGTCGGCAATTAAAGGGACAATTAAACCTCGGGGGCCCTTCGGGACCGACGCTGCCTGAGAGGTCCTGCCGTCCTGCCGTCCTGCCATCGGCCAACACATGGGCCGGGATTTGACACTTGGACTCCTCCGACGACTTCTGTGCCGGCGCCGGGCTCCGGGATCGACATTAAGTTGATTTATTCGCGCTTTAATGGACTCCCGGTCGTCCACGACGCCCCGACCGGCGCCCGAGGAGCCGGGCCCGCCCTTTCGCCCTCTCCCGCCGTCCCTCTAATGGACCGGAGACAGACGCGCTTCCGCTCTCTCTCTCTCTCTCTCTCTCTCTTTAAATGAAGTCATTATCATTTACGACGCCGACGTCGTCCACGGAGGCGACCTTGCGAAGGGGGCGGGGGACGGGACGGGCCTTTGTGGGCCAAGTTTTATGCCCTCGGTTGGAATTTATTGCGCAAATAACGAAAATACTTTGCATGCTCCTCTGCCGGCGCCGTCGACGCACACACACGCACACGCACACGTACACGGCTATATGTGCTCGTGTGTCTCGGAGATGATGTCGATTTTGTGCCGCTGCTGCTGCTGCTGCTGCTGCTGCTGTTGTTGCCGTCAATGTTGCTGATGGCGATGTTGTCGGACGCCCGCAGCAGCTGCGTAATCGAAATGACAAAAGTCCTTCGAAATTATGAGCGGCTGGCGTAATAATCGGCAAATGTGACGGCGGGACGGGCCGGTCCTCGGGCCGGTCCTTGGGTCGGGAGGGGGCGGCACGAGCCAGGCGCCCGCGGGCCCTCGAAGAAACGGCAAACGACCGACTCGGCCGGAGCGCATTCGGTTTTTATTGTGCCTTTGATTTATTTTTATTTCCCGATTTGGCTCGTTTCATCGCGTTTCGATTTCGAATCCGTCCTTCAGGATTTCGCCGGAGCGGGCCCGATAAGGAGCGATCAAAACATTGTTATGGCACCACGTCCGAACGCTTATTAAAGGGTTCGACCCGATCCATGATCCATCTGAGTGACGGACGCCAGGGGAGAACGCCGGAAAGTGTTGTCGACGCTGCAGCTCTGAAGCTCTTTTGCCTGCCCGGTCGTCTCCAGTGAAATCCGCCCTCGGTCGTCCCAGTTAGATCGAATCCCTCAGCAGTCCGCACGTTCTGCCCATCCTTTGTGGCGGGATTCGGCGAACTCGACGCTGCAAAGAGCGGATTAGATCGGAAGAACCGGTTCTGAAGACCTCGCTTCGTTCGAAAACACCCAGTTCGCGGTATTCCTGAGCTCCAGTCTTTCTTCGCCAGCAGGATTCCAGGACTCCACTTGCCGTGCCTGAAAGAGAGGCGGCAGCTGCGTGCTCCAAAGGCGACTTCCGCGAACCGACTCAGCTGGAGTGACCGACCTGTGCCGTGGCTCAATCGCCAGCCGTCGGTCGGCGCCGGGATGCAGCTGATGGGGCGGAGAAAGCGTCGAAGGTCCTGGGGGGGGCCTCGGCGCACGAGCCACGAGCCTTCAGCGAAAGGCGATGCCACGAGAACATCGTGCCAGGGGGGCGGGCGAAGGTCGGACAGTGAGGGAATCGACGGCCATCGGCGACTCCGCAATCTGGGCACAGGCGGAAGGACGAACACGGTACACGAGTTTCCAGGACACGCCGCAAGAAGTTGAGGCCGTGGCAGAGAACGAGGGGGCGGGCGAGGGCGAGGGCGTTGAACAAGAGTTCGGACTAGCTAATAGCGTGCATGACGTAACGCCGCATTACGTTACGTTGCGCCACGTCACGCTAGCTTACGTCACGACACGTCCCGTCACGTTACGCCCCTCGAATTATGTGCGAAGGCGGCGAGGCGCAAAAAGTGACGAGCGGCCGGCGGTGACAGCGACAGCGACGGCGACAACAACAACGGGGACCACAGGCGAAGCCACAAAAAATTAAAAGTTTCACTCATGAATGAAGTTCGTCCTTAATGCAGGACATTAAGCAGGACGGCGGTGAGAAGAGGGCGCACACACACACACCAAAACGCCAACACACTCTCGTCCACACGCTCGAGTGGCCAAGTGTCAAAATTGTGAAAACTGTTGAGTGCTTCAATACGATGAATAATTGTCTGTCTCTTTCACTCGCTCTCACCCCTTCCCACCCGCCCGCTCACTCGCTCAGTCAGTCATTCACTCACTCTACGAGTGCGTCTGGAACAGAGAGAATGAACGAGTGAGTGCTCACATGTGTGGGTGCGGGTGTGTGTCGTGTGTCCTCGTGTCAGTCGCTTGTCATACAAAATGACACTTTGTCTAAACGAGAACAACAACAGCAACAACCTCGCCGACAACGACAACGACTGCGACTACGACATCGACTTCGACCACTGCCGGAGGACAGGGCAGTAGGTGGGCGGCGGCGTGGGCTCGGACCAGGGCCGTGGGAGCACGTGTTGCGTGGAGCCGGACACGCCGTCGCATACAAATCAGCTCCGCAGGCCCTCGACCGGGCGGCCGCAGTCGCGAGAGGAGGGCGGGGCGGCAAAAGGCTTACATACCTAATGAGCTTTTAATAAAACCTACGAGGACTCGGCACTCAGGAGTCGGGCCCGGGAGTCGGGCCCGGGACTCGGGACTCAGGCCTCGTCCTCGTCCTCGGACTTCAAGTGGCGGCGAGTTCGAGTCGGCACGCCCGGCGGCCAGGCCGCCGCCAGATCCAACCCCCAGCCCGCGTCCTGCGCTCGAGCGGAAAAGTTATTCCGTGACGGAAATTAAATTTATTCTCCGCTCCGAATTTGCTGCGTCGACGCTGACGCCGCCTTCGCCACCGCCATCCCGGTCGGCTGCCTCTTCGTCTTCGTCTTCGTCTTCGTCTTCGCTCGGTCGATCGTCGTCCCGGTCGTGGAGCTGGACCAGGAGCCGCCGCCCACCCCGGCCGGCAGCGGTTGGCACGTGGTTCAATCGCTGTCTCTAGGTGGCAATTAATTCGATTTTAATCCGTTCTGCCGACGATGCCTGGGAAATATTAAATGAGTCCTTGCTCCTCGACAGGCAACGAGGGGCGAGGCAAATAAAAATAATGTCATATTTCTATTTCCATTTCGAGTGCGAGTGCGAGTGCGAGAAATGTTTCCCCAGGAGGCGACGAGGCCGAGAAGGATTCGCTGACATTTGGAATCCCGCAGACCGCCGAGCCAGAAGGATAGAAAGAGACCGACGCGACGGGAAGTGGGTTTGGGACGGGATCCCAGAAATAGATTAGAAACGATTAAAAATATCTCTATAAAAATAAACGTCCAGTGGCAGTGGGGAGAGCGAGCGAGGGGGGGGGGGGTGGGGGTGGAAGAGTGCAAAGGTGAACGAATTGCCGGAGGAAGGACGGCGATCGATCACTATTACGTCCGTGCCGACCTACCCGCACAATGGGCCACATCGCCCCCTCCCGGCGGCGAACTGCCCTCGTCGATGAGGTGTCGATAAGTAATTGGGCAAGTGTCGGCTCGACGCACTCCGACGGAGACGGCGGAAGCCTATCGGGAAGCTATCGGCCGCCCATCAACCCGGTTGTTCCCATTCGGCCGACCCAGAGGGGTGATCGGGGAGGAGATAACGATAACGACAACGATGATACCGACGCCTTTATCGGTGCCGTTCATCGATGAAACACCTACGACTGAATTTGCGTCCTCGCACGGGGGCGGCTGAGGGTGGGCGCGGGGCAGCAAGGACGAACCCAGACCACGGAACGCCCGATGAAGTCATTTCGGTCGCCCCTCAGCTTCTCAGGCTTCTCAGGATTCTCAGGCGAAGTCAAACCAGAGTCGCTCGTGCGAATCGCAAGGCGAAGATTCCGATAACACACTCCACGATGGCAACAATACCGAACGATGACAATGACAGCGATTACGGCGGACAAAAACACCAACAACACAACGGGGGAGTGCCGGGCGATGTGGAGGACGAGCGAGTGGCAGAGGCGAAGAATTCGGAGGAAATCGCTTTAAACGAGAGCTGCCGCTGCTGCGAGGGATATTGAAAAATCCAATCATTATCCTTAAGACGCACTTATTGTCAGCTCAGGGCGCTCAACCGCAAACAAACTTAACATAAAATAAAATGAAATAAAATAACACTGGGCTCCCTGGCTTTGTCGGGCACCGGGACCGGGACTGGGCGTGGGCGTGGGCGACTCGTGTTTGTTTTCGTTCGTTCTGCCTTATTAGCAACAACAACAACAACGAGAACACCAACGACAATCACGATGTCACGACAATAGAGAGAGCGTTGGTGACGACTGCCGTGTCCTTCCGGCTCCCAATGACAGGCCCTCCCGCCCCTGCCCCGGGAGTCGATGGACAATGGAGTGCGACACCAGGCGGCGCATAGTTTTTACTGCGGCGCAAATAAAATTAAACGATCGCCTGCGAGGCGTCTCCACCACCCCCACGCCCGACCCTCGGCAGCCCCTGCGCGCCGGCGTTTGGTTTCTTTGGCGATGAGTTTCATCGACACGCCGCAGATGGTCGAGGGCCGGGGCGGTCGAGACGCTCTGCCCGTATCTGGCCCACTGTGCGTCCGCCGGCAGCGCTTGATCCCGGCGCTGTCGACGTCCTCGCCGGCAGAAGCAGCCGAAGCGTCAACAACATTATCAGGATAGTGGCCGAGGGTGGTCGAGATATGCAGCAATCAATTTTATTGCAACATCAACCGACGCCACGAGGAGGAGGAGGAGGAGGAGGAGGAAGAGGAGGAGGAGGGCGAGGAAGAGGACTTTTCAGCGAAGTGATTTCGATTTTTATTTTCGGCAAATGACACACATCTCGAGCTTCCGCAGACACTCCACACCCACTCACTCGCACCCACACACCCTCACGCCGGTGCCTGGCTCCAGCGCCAGCTCCGACGCCAGGACCAACGAACGCATTTCAATTTGAAACATTTTTCATCGACTCACGCCGGCGTCGCTTTAAAGGACTCTCGCTCAAGGAGCGGCGACTGGAGACGCCTCGCAGACGGAGATAGCGAGCGAGAGAGCGACAGACAGAGCGAGCCAGGCCGGGCCGAGACGGACGGACGGACGGACGGACGGACAGGGACGGGCCCCCGTTCGGGCGGCCCCGTTTTTGTTTGTGTTTGTGTTTGCGTTTGCGTTTGAGTTCGAGTTCCCTCGGCTGTCGCTGCCGCTGTGGGTGTGTGGCAGTGACTGAGTGAGTGGGAGAGTAAATGTGGACGGGTGGGTGTGTGTGTGTGTGAGTGGGTGAGGGGGGGTGAGGGGGATGGGCGGTTGCGGGGCGTGCGTGTGGGAGTGGATGTGTTTTTGTTGTTGTTTTCGTTCCTACAAACGACTTGAAGTGAACGTCAAAAGAAGTGATTTCAATAAATTTGATGGGTTTCCATTTTGCATCCACTAAGAATACGTTTCGCCAAAGAGAGACAGAGGGCGACAGTGAGCGAGGGGGAGGGAGGGGAGTGGGCGGGGCAGGAAGCAGATAAATCGGGGAGAGCACGAGGCGCCGACGAGACGATGGCCGGGGGCGGAGGACGCGACGACGGCAAAGGATTCTGAGCGGATAACTTAAAATGAGTGCTTTATGTAAATCCAGAGGATATCGTTTTGCAAATTGAATTTCTCCCCCTCGTCAGCCAGCGCCGACCCCGCCGCCGCCACCGCCGCCAGCTAAAGGGAAGCCAGAAATAAATATCCTCGCCAAGATACTGCCGCGCCCTCGAGCTGGTGTGCGTGTCCGTGTCCGTGTCCGTGGCTGTGGCTCGGTTAAAGCGACGACCGAATTTAAGAGCGGCTTCCCCGAGGACCCTCAAGGGGTGAGGGAGGGAGGCAGAGCGAGACAGGGAGCTGGGACCGGGGCTGGGGCAGGGCGAGGCGAGGCGAGGCGGCGCCAATCAAGCTCTCTAATTACTTTGACAATTTGTTTAGCATTATGTTGTGTTTGTCGCCGTGCCGATTCAACATATCGCCGTGTCGGTGTGGGGGCACATGTGTGTGTGAGTGTCACGCGTTGTTTACTTCCCACCCGCACACACACTTTCCCTCCCACGTACAGACCCACAAATTATCGGCGCACAAAAGTCAAACTGATTGTGGAGCGCGGCGATTGAATTCGTTTAACGTGCGGCCCGAAACTCATTAGTGAGCGAAAAATTACACTCACACACAAACGCACACACACATACACGGGGTTCCTCCTCCTCCCTCCCTCCCGGCCTAGCCGCCGTTGCCACACAGACACAGGCCAGTCGAATGGACGAAGGTCGACCACTGGATTTGTTCGAATCCGCCCAGCGCCTGCGACGGCCACAGCGACAAATGCAACAAATGCAACAAAAGCAACAAATGCATCAAATGGCAGCAGCGACAACAACAACTATCACAACACTATCACAACACATTAATGACAGGGCAACACGGCGCACAACACAACAACAGTAGCAGCCACAATAATCACTGGGCGCACTCGCTACCAACAATTATCGGGGCCAGCAGCTGCTGCTGCAATTGTTCTTGATGTTGTTGTTGCTAATGATGTTGTTGTGTTTGATGTTGCTGTTGCCTTTGCTGGTGCCACACAATCAGCTGCTCCCATCTAATTTCAAATTCAAATTCCCGTTCAGATTTAAATTCCACATCAGGCCGCGCGCCCTCGCCCTCGTCCCCGCCCCCGCCCCGCTGAATCGGTCGGCTCCGAAATGGACAAAAATTACCGCTTTTATTTCGATTCGCACGCCGCCATGTGTGCGCGAGTGGGTGCGGCCGTATCTGATTTTAATGAGCTGTGCATGCGGAGAGATTAACAAGAGGTCGAAGCCCCGCCAGCGGGCCGAGCGAGGTCGCGCCCGGATTCGGAGGTGTTGGCGCCAAGCCGGCCGAGGTCCCTCCTCGGGGCAATGAAACCCATCGCGAGGGAGTTGGGCACGATCGACGAGCGATGAGGCGACGAACTTCGAACGATCGTTCGCAGGCAAAGGAAGATCGAAATTATGCTGAAGGCCCTCGGCAGCCCCGCCAGCCATTCAACAGCCAGTCTGATCGGCAGGCACTTGACGCATTGCATTCACTTCAACAATTCCTCGGGGAACTGAATCGCAATCAGTTCCGGGCTTTCATTTCCGGTTCAATCACCCGTCCTCGTCCTCGTCATCGTCACCGCTTCCAGCTTAAGCCGAGGTGTCAACGGCTTTCCGACTCTCGGCTCGCCATCGTCAATGTCGAACATCAGGCATTTATGGTAATCCCAATGGCATCTCGGTCTCGTCTGGTGACATGTGGACAGAGACAGCGACGTAGCGACGGAGCCCTCGTCCAGTCGTCTCGAGATTCTAAATTCTGCCAGAAATTAAATCGTCTCCGAACGATTGGTTTGCTGCCCTCCACCTTGGCTCTTAAAGACCTTCGCTGCCGATTCAATCGCTCGGAGTCGCCCTGGATCTGGTCGATGAATTTTGCATGGGAGTCGATGTCGGGCGACGAGACGCCAACAAAAACCAATACAACAACGAACGAGCCGTAGCATCTACGAAGCCACCTCACAATGAAACAATGAAATGACTCCAGCAAAAACAAGCACACAAGGACACTCGTACATAGCTGCACACATACATATATCGAGCTACATGTGGCCCCAGGCATTTTGACAGTTTATCATCCGCCAGCAGAGCGAGATGGCGACTTCCTCCGTGCCGTTTCTTATCGAGTTCCGTCGTCGTCGTCGTCGTCGTCGTCGTCGTCGCTGTCCTTGTCGGTGAGACAGCCGAACCCCAACCCCAGCCCCACCCCAGGCGCAGCTTCAGCCCCAGGTCGCCTCGGTGGATCGCTTATCGGGCTGAATATAAATTATCGCCAGCACAACAAAATGCACTGCGGCGGTGATAAATGTATTTATAATGCAAAACTATTAATTATCCCAAGGTGACTCCGGAACTCAACGACCTCCCCGCCCCCGCCCCCGCCACCTCGACCACCTCCACCCTTCGTTCGTCGTCTTCAGCAGCACCAGCAGCGGCGGCGGTGGCGGCGACCCCTCGCCAATCCATCTATTTGATTAATTCTCCGCATTTTCAATTGCGAATCAATGGATGTTTAATGAGCTCGCCCACCACCACAAACACAGCCTCACTCACACTCACACTCACCCTCACACTCCCACTCTCACACGTGACTCTCCGGCCTCGACACACACACACAGACACCCAGACACACCTGCTCCTCCTCGGCCGGAGCTCGGGAGCGAAATCATGCATCTCTGCTGCGAATCATCGATTCACTGGAGCGCTCAGAATTTCCAGATTTTCATTATCAAACATCCAATCAATATGTTGTTTTATTTCGTTCCGTTTATTTCGCTCTGCTCTCGCTCCTGCCTGCCTGCCGGCCTGGCTTCTTCCTAGACGGGGACGAGGGCGGCTGCCTTCGAGCACGTCGCGTTGTTTGTGCATGTTGGCCGCTCACCGATTCCGAGTCCGCCCTCGTCACTCGTGCCCGCCGCTGTCGCCTGCGATTCGCAACTCAATTCAATACATTCAATCAGCAGTTGATTCGTTGAATTTGAATTCATTGACTTAGACATTCAAACAATCCCTCATCCGTAGCAGCTCCTCGCCCTCGACCCCGTCTCCGCCAGCTCCGCCCTGCCGAAGGTTGTCGCCCGTCATTGAACCGCCGAGCCCCGCCCGCCTCGCCACACCACACCACACCTCACTCTGTCCGTCCGGCCATCCGTCTGTCTGCTGGATTGTCGATTCAGTCAACCGACCGTCGGAGTCGACGGCGTCCGCCCTCCCGGCAGTCATTGGTACCGTCGGGCCGCCGCCGGGTGCGGATGAGATTTGTCGTTGCTCTCTCTCGTTCTCCCTCTCCCTCGTTCTCTCGCTCCCTCTCACTCCCGCTCTCGCATTCGCATTCAAATCAGCGGCGCCCGCCTCGGTTTGTGCTTCATTAGAGCCCACGGCATCAGGTTTCGCGCGCCCCACCTGCCGGAGGGGCCCGCGAGCAGGATTCGCGATGTCTCTGATTGAATTCCCCGGGAAACACATGGCGCGCATTTATTTTTAAAGACCCTCCCGGCCCACCAACGAGAGCTCGCCGTCGAATTCCGAAGTAATCTCGCCTAATTTTCATCGCTCCCATTCGGCGACTCTGCGATTGTGAATCATCGCCGGTGCGTTCATTGCCCCGTGCCGAAGGTCGCAGGTCGAAGGAGCTGGCTGGGAGGCAGGGAGGAAGCAGAGGCTCCGAAATGCTCCAGGCAAGGGGATTCACGGCTCGCGCCAGCCAAGGCAACGAGGTCTGAGGAGGACCCCCGAGAAGACCGAAGCCGCCGACGATGATCATCCAATGCTCGTCGATCGGGCGAACGTGTCTGGTTGCGCGGTGGAGCGGTGGAGCCCGCTGGGTTCGCATCGACGGCGAGGCCACACCGGAAGTCGCCCCGGGAGCAGCTTATTGTTTAATTTTCCGGCCCATTTCGATGCCGGGCACATTCTGGAAGCTCGAGCGAAATACAAAACGCACCGGCCAAAGGAACCGGGGGCCCCTGACAAACGTCGGCGGCCTGTCACGGCGAATTATGGCCACGTTTGAGCGGAAATCCGTTCGAGCGCTTTCACACACTGGAGTCAGCGAGACAGAAACTGACTGGCAGTGGAATTGGCAGCGGCAGCGGCAGCGACGACTACAACAATGGGCACACCATAGCAACAACAACAGCAACTACTTGGCCTTCGCACCGATCCGAGGGATGCAGTTAAAAGGAAATCAAGCGCAAACGTCGATTTGCGCCCCGAGAGCGGACTTGAGTGGAAAATTAAATACCAATTTAGTTCCAACGCGGCCCAGAGGGAGCCGGCGCCAGCGAGCGAGCGAGAGCCAGAGGACGAGAGGGCGAGAAAGCGAACACAATTCGGTCCGAGGTCGCTGTTGTTGCCGTTAAATGTTGCAAAATTTATTGTGTGGCTCGTTGAAATTTTGACGTCCCCTCCAGACCCACAGCCGGCGAGTTCTCGAGCGAGTATCGAGCATACGAAATGTGGACTCAGACACACACACACACACACACACACCCGCGCACACACACTCTCGCACTCACACTCGGGCGCACTTCTGGGACGGGGCGCCCTTCGTCCTGGCATCGAATTTCATCGCAAAAACTAGGAAATGTTTTGAAATCGCTTTGGCTTTGCTTTTGACTCACCCACGACCCCGCACCGCACCGCCGGCCGCCCATCCAGTTGGGCACCCACCGAAAGGCCCTCGTTGTTGGTGTAGCTTGTTGCAAACGAGTAATTGCTTCTGTCAGCAGCAGATTAAAAACAACAAAAACTTGGCAATTTTATCGTTATTGTTGTTGAGTTTCGTTTTCAGCGTTTTTACGCCGCCGTCTGCCCCCCGCGCTGGGCCCCGTTCTCAAGGCACTCATCCACGTCGTCATCGCCATCGTCGTCACCGTCGCCACCGCGTCGTCGTCCTCGTGGACGAAATAATGAGATTTGGCGCTCTCCTCGAATGCCAACGGCCGCCGCCGTTTCCGCGTTCACCCCGGCCTCCCCGGCGCCCCAGAGCAGTCACGTGGGCGCCGTTCCGTTTTTATGTTAAGCGAGTCGGTTGCAAAGTTAATAGGAAGTGTCAATATTGACCGGAAGTAATGCACGACCGGAAGAGGTGACCGGGGCGGGCGACGCGGCCGCGGGCCGCGGAAAGGCGTGTAATTGGAGCGAAGGCCGATGAAGTCATCGACGGGCCTCGGGTGCCGGGCGACGAGTGGTGAAGAGTTTGTGGAAGGGAATTTCAATCGAGGGAAAAAGCAATGCAGACGGCAATGGTCGACGGCAAGCAAAGCTGATCTTCGACAGCTCGGAAAACCAGTAACAATAAAAATGCGAGGTCGATTTGGACACAAATAATGGACGGAAAATGACGGAAAAGAACAGGATAAGTCAACATACCTGAGAAGACATCGCCGTGGTCTCGATCGGTTGAAATGTTCTCGAAAATTGTTGACCGCTGAAATAGAAATACAGTTGAAAATGAATGAAGTCAATCAAAGTCAATGACAGCGATGTAGCGAGGGCGGAAGGTCCGGGGACTGGGGATCCTGGGGACCTGTCCGTGATCGTTATCGACACAATCACAATCGCCGGTGATCGATGCCCGATGCGAATCGAATTAAGCATCGTGCAATCGAATAATCGAATAACCGATGTAAATGCATGCAATTAATCGCGGATGTAAAACAAACGCATCAAAATGTTTAATCCTATTTCCGATATTTTTCAACTATTAATCGATGAATCCAATAATCGTTAAGTTTGAAGAATCGCCCACCGAACATAAAAATCGCCTACCTACAGCCTTCAGCCCACTTCCCACTCCGCTCCACAAGGTTCGATTAATTTATAGTTGCTCTCACGCCTGCAGGAGCCCCAGGTGAAAGGCGAGCGCGAGACAAGCAGAGAAAATGAGTGAGTGAGAGAGAGAGAGAGAGACAGTGAGCAATCGAAGTAAAGTGCTTGAAGGGCGTCGAGGGGGGTGGTGGGCGTGTTTCCGCATAAAATTTCCAATTAAAACGAAATAAATATTAATAATTTTACAGCTTCATTGCAGAAATTATTTTTAACTCGCAACAATTTGCCACTCGATGGTGATGGTGATGGTATTGGCGCGCGGGGGGCGTGCCATGTGGAGAGCGGGCGCGGGCTGAGGCGGGGGCGGCGAAATTTAATTATCTTGAGTTGAGTTGCGAGCCGTCGCCATTTTCAGCAAATTTAATGCGCTCGCGTACTGTGGCCGGGCCGAGGGAGGGGCGGTGGATGGAGTTGGGGCCGGGGTCGGGGATGGGGGAACAGACGTTATAACAATTAAAACAGGAATAATTAAACTTTTATTTCATGTTAATATTTTTTGCAATTTTCGTTGTTGTTTGTTTCGCATTTTTTTCGATTTTGGCTTTTGTTTGCATTTATCGTTATTGTTGAGTTTTTGCCTTTCTTGTTATTTACGCCGTTATTGTGTTTGTTGTTTTTCACACAAATATAAATCCGTTTTTTTCGGTCATGCCGGACCTGCGACCTCGTTTTTAATTTGAGTGCGAAATGAGCGGAATGAGCGCCGGGAAGGGCGCGCGGTAATGCGCAGTAATTTAAATGGATTTTCAATGGAAGGCATTAAACAACAACCGCAACAACAGCGGCCCGCACAGCAACAACGCCAACAGAGACAACAACGAAAACAACGACAACAACGGCAGCACTAAAACAAGCATTGCTTACACATTAAATCGCTCCAGCTCACTCTGTTCGACTCGGGTTTTCGTTCCCCTGTCTCGCTCGTGCTCGCCCATTATTTGTTTTTTGTTTTAAATGTTGTTTTTCTCCTCGTCAGCGTGGATCACAACGGATCGCTTCACATCGAATTTTATTTATTTACCTTGCAAACACAAACACCGAATCCGCACCAACAACAACGACCTCAGCAACGACAACAACAGCAGCGGCTCGATCAAATAATAACTTACTTCGCCACCGCAACAATAGGCAATTAACTCTCGGCCCACTGTCGCCTTCCGCCACGCCCACGCCCTCGCCCACGCCGTCGCCCACGTCGGCCGGCAACAAGTCAATTTAAGCCCTCGCGTCCCTCGGCCGCCGTCCGAATGTCAAAATTAATGAATTGCTCACAATGCGATTTAAATTTCAGGGAAGAGCAGCAAAAACGTGAAACAACAACACGCAACAACAACAACAAAGCCAAATAAATACCGCCACAACAATGGCAGCCTTTGTTGCGCGCCCACGAGTCCCGCCAACGACCGCGGCGAGTCCCGAGGCCAGAGAGGGCCGGTGGAAAAGGCCGGCCGAGCGAAAAGTCGTCCTCAGTCGGCCTGGCGGTCAGGCGATAAGAGCCGGCACCGCCTTGAGTCCACAGGCCAGGGCGACGTTCGAGGGATCGTCGCACGACGCCCGCCTCGAGGTCGATCCGCAGGACGCCGGTCGAAGGCGGAGAACGAGGATTCCTTCCACGAACCTCGTCCGCCTCCTGTCATTCATCGTCGTTCGACGCCGTCTCCTGCAGTCGGCTTTCCGGGAGCTGCCGGCGCATATCGGGACGAGATTGAGCAGAACAAGGACGACTACGACGACGACGACGACCGGTTTTCGGGGAGCAGGCGTGGCTGTTAATGTGGTTTTTAACTTTCAATAAAATCGCATTTTCCGAGACGATACGCGCCGAGCCGAGCCGAGCCGGGCCTGAGCCGGGCTGACAAATTAATTCATTTGTTGCCGGTGGACGCGACGCCACCTGCAACCTGTTCCCGCACGAGGACAGCCGGGGCGACAACGACTTCCGGTCGGCAGGATGGTGGAGTCCACGGCGGCGGCTGCGAAAAGCTTAATCAACAGCCGCGCGAAAATGAGAAGCGGAAAATGATTTTAAAGCGTTCCATTGTTGTCCTTCCACTTGTTTGTACGTCGCGAGCGACACGACGGCCGCGCATATGTATTGGTCGTGCCGTGCTGCGATGGTGCAGATGGAAGCGGATGTGGAAGCGAGTGCTGCGAGTGTGTGCGTGAGTGCGTGTGTGCATGTGAAGGCAATGTAAATATTTTTTTAATTTAAATACAACGAATATTTCCATTCTTTTCCATCCGTTTGTTTGTTTGTTTTCAATTTTTTGCCGTTGGGTCCAATTCTCCGTGTTGTTGCTGTTGTTGGATTCGTCGCGCACGACCCGCCGCCGCTGTTTGCTCAACGGATTATTCCCAGGGCTCATTGACAGGATAATTGTTGCATAATGAAGTAAGTGATTATTTTTGCGCGGAGCGAAATTTTAATTAAATTGATTTTACGTAGCGCCAGCCACAGTCACAAGTGCGACGGGATCCCGAGTCCCGGGCACCGGAGCCCACGGCGATTTCAGCCCAATCCTGACTCGGATTGGAATTCCGGCTCTGATTCATTTCCGTCATTAAAATCGAGTGCGCCCTTCGTCGGCGGCCACCGACGGGACGCCCAGGTTCGTCCTCGGCCAGGCCCTTCCAGGCTCCTGCTGCGACCGTTGCCACTTCTGGTCAGCTCCAACGACGTTATTTATTAACAACTCGGCCACGAACTTCTCCGCCTCCACCCTCCACCCTCCGCCTCCGCTCGCCCTCGCAGCCGCACCACGAAGCCAGGAAACGGCTCCTCGATCCTGCTCTCCGGAGGACTCTCTGCGAGAGCGGCGCTGATGACGATGATGAGCAGCTGCTTGGCCCGACCCCCGGGAATCTCGGCTGCATCGAACGAAATATTATTTATTTCTCGTCTCAACTGTTCTTGTTGTTCTTATTGTTGTTGTTGCACTTTCGTCCATTCTCGTCATGATCCAATTTTCGATTCCCCTCGAGGAGCCGCCCGGCCAGCCCGGCCACTGCACAGCCCGGGGCTGGGGTCAGTCGAGACGGGGTCGAGTCGGAGCGAGGCGAAAGTGCTCGGCTTGTCCTTGATCCTGGCGTCCTTCTTCACGTTCACTGTTTGGCACTCGAGCGGAAGCAGCGGGCAGGAACTCGATGGTGAATGGGACGGAGGAAATCTTCGAGAAGCCGAGCGAGAGCGGCGACGGAGTCGAGGGAGTCCGACAATCGAGCACGGAGCCCCGCGGCCGGAGCTCGAGTTCGTCCTTGGCTCCGCATCCTGCTCCGGCTGCATCGAATCACGGAGAGGGGGGTCGGTGGGGGCCGCAACCCCTTGATTGGGTGCCTTAATGAAGGATCATGCGAGAGCTCGCCCGCGGGACCCAAAGTTTCGCATCGAATCAAAGTGACGGCAATCAGCAAACAGAATCTCGCACACGCATACATATTCATGCACGCACAGCTCTCACAACCACACACACACACTCAGACGTTTGCTTGTTTATAAAATTTGCAAGCTGCTCCCCTTCCCTCTGCCTCCCGCCTCCCGCCTCCCGCCGCCCACCGCCGTCGCCACTCCTTTAATTGGAGACGAGTTCCCAAACTTTCCCCAATGCAGTCGACAAAGTGGAGCAGCACGTGTGTGTGTGTGTGTGAGCCATGTGAGAGCTCGGGCCTGTGTGCGTTGGCGCTGACGCCTCGTTGCCTGCAGCCAAAGGGAATTTCATTAAAAACATCGCGACGAAACGTGCAGCCGACGACCCGGGTTCCCCGCTCCCGAACTTCGGCTGGAGTCCCGCAGTTCCGGAGGCCCTTCCGGAAGAGGCGTGGGTGGGAGTCGTGCGTGTGCGTGTGTGGGTATGGGTGTGGGTGTCGAACTTCCGCCCGTAACTCATTACGTCTTAAGTGTTTTCACTCGCGCTCCAGCCGTGCCTTCGCGCTCGATTCGTCACTCCCGACGCTGACGCTGACGCTGACGCTCAGTTCGGGCCCCATGACTCGATTCGACAAACATTGACTTATGCTAATCCCGATTCCAATTTCGAATTTCGAAGCCGTCATTAAATGGCACTTAAGGTGTTTGTCTTGCGATGGCAGCGATTCGGCAGGGTGGGCGCCGGCGGAGAGAGTGGGCTGGCGGTTGATGGGCGATGTTAACACGGAACTTCATCCTTCCTCGCCGCTCTGGGGACAGGCGAGGGCGGCGACAACCTGCAGGATTCCACGAGCCTCCCACCGGGACACTCGAAAGGGGCCCCCGGAGTGGTCGGAACCGAAGGACCTTAAAGCCGTGCCGGAAATCGAGCAGAAACTCACACACACGCGATCGTCAGAGAGCGCGACGTGAGTCCGCCCACGACCCACGGACCCGTGGACCCGCGGACCCAAGGGAACTGCTTCAATTTATTTTTAACTGCGCCGCGTGATCCACTCACGCTGCTCGGAGTGCGCCATTCCTTGTCTTAGCAGCTGCCCACCGCCGTCCACCGACCGCGCGCGCCCCACTCCGTGTTGGTGGCTGCCGTAAAATTGCTTAAGTGATCGTAAAACGCGCGCGAATAAAACACGTTGACGACGACGACGACGACCACGACGACGACGAGGGGGGACGATGGGTGGCGACAGTGGGTGGCGAAGACGATTCGCCCGCTCCCTCGGAGGATATTGAATTCTCCTCTCCTCGTTGTTGCCTCGGTGCTCCGGTGCCTCCAGTGCCTCCAGTGCTCGTGCGCGACATTTAAAAAGTCGTAAACGTTGCCGTCGAACTGTTTCGTTGGCGAAGCAGGACCGAACACATGGGGGCGGTGAGTGGGGGGAGGGCGAAGTGGGCGATGTTATTGCACTTGGAGTCGGCATGTGTGGCGCCCTCCCTGGGTGGCCCCCTGGCTTCCAGGAGGGGAGGGAGTCCGTCCACTGGACGGTTTCTCGCAAAGAGTTCAACGAGGTCGCTTCGTATCGCTTTGTCTCGCTCGCTCGGGCGGAACATATGTTATGCTGGCTGCTCCCAGTTGTTGTTGTTCTCTCCATTTCGCTGTCGTTTTTGTTGTAAATAATGCTCGCCATTAATAAATCCCGGGGCGAGCGGAGATTGCGGCGCAGGGCGAAACGTCGCACGCACTTCCGTCACACTTGACCTTCATCTCGCCGGGCGGGGGCCGAAGGTGCCACGGCGGCAGCAGCAACAACAGCACCATTAGCCAGGCCAGACCAGGCCAGGCCATGAAGGATGGAGACGTTGGACGCACAGCTGATGTTGATGGCCATCGTAATGGCGGCCATGATGACCATAAAGCCTCGGTCCGCCCTCGACTCCGGCTCCGCCTCGAGGCTGCGGCGCCAGCGTCGTCGCGAACGGAACGAAGAATGTTGCGTATGAAAAATATTGAAAATTAATATGAGTCGGAGTCGGAGCACGACGTGCGCCTGTCCCGAGTCTCCGAGTCGCCGAGTCCTTGGCTCCTGCTCGGGCGCCGAGAAGCCTCGAGCCGGTTGCGGAAGTCGGCGAACGAACCGGCGGCCGACGACAATTTTATCGAGTGTCGAATTTATTCTTCATATCGTGTCGGACGAGGGCCCTCATTCAGCCCTCGTTCCCTCGTTCCCCTGCCCTGTCATCATGGGAAATGATGATGAAAAGTCGGTGAATTGTTTGCAGCTGCCATTGTTGTTGGTGACTCCGGTGTTGGTGTCGATGCTGTTCCAGTATACTGCCGTTGCTACTGCTGTCGCCAAGACGTTAATTTTTTATCAACTCCCCCGCCGTCCACCCTCCACCCAGCCCCAGGAAGCCAGGCGTGTGGCCGCCTGCAAGGATTCGCATAAACGCCCTCCAGGGCCGTCGACACGGCTTCAAGCCGACAGCATCGACAGTCCATTTGCGTCATGGGATCAGCGTCGAGAAAGGGGGGCCCTGTCGGCGTCCATTAGGCGCCGATCCGAGCCGAGCCGAGCCGATCCGAGATGCAGGATGTTTAATTGACGTCAATCATACGACATGCGGCACGCTTCGAGGGACTCAGGACGAAACAGATAACGAGGGAGAGAGAGAGAGAGACAAGGACGTAGAGAACTAGAGCGGGAGAGACGCAAATCCTTGGGAAGTGAGTGCATCGACAACAGTCATTTTTCACTCGCCCTGCATCCCGTATCTCTCTCCTGCCTCGCTCTCCACCATCCCACGATGCGTGTGTTTCATCAGGAAATGAAATGGAAGAATCCCTCGAGCCCCACGTGCTCAATCGTCCCTCTTTGCCTTGGTTTTACTAATCCTCACGATGACCTCGCCTCGTCTCGTCTCGTCCTGTGGCCTGATCGATCGCCTCGAGTTTTCCTAATTGTTCCTTGTTCTAAATCCTCTCTCAAGTGCAAACCCGTTCGGTTCCCGCCTCTATGCTAAATTCGTATTTTTTAAGGACCCTTCATTTTCCAGGATTCCTCCTTCCACGCTGCGTCGCGCAACTCGCAGTCGTCCAGCCTCGGTGCACTCATTGAAAGCCAATTGCTTTCTGCGGCTTGCGTTTGCTCGGCGTCCACAACAAGGACAATCGCTGCAACAACAACAACAACATGGACATCGTTCCGGTCGTTACCTCGGCGCAAGCCAAATTCGTAATTGCCGTCGCGGCCTCCGCCGTCGCGACCCTCATCGCAGCGCATCGGCGCCGTCATCACCAGGCAGGCATCGTCTCCGTCTCCACCTCCGTCTCCGTCTCCTTCACCGTCCCGCCATCGCCCCGTCGCCCTAGTCGTCCTAGTCCTGGTGCCGCGGCAGGTCCCGGCGATGGAGCCATTTCGAATTTTGCATTTCATTTGATTGTCACTCGTTCGGAAGCAATTTCGCTGCAGCTCCGCGTCGCGGTTGCGGCGCGCCGAAAGCCGGGGCCGCCGAATGCCGCCGACTCGACTCCACGTCCTCTGACTCGACTCGACTCGAATCGTCGAGTCGATGACGTCCTGATGACTTCGACGCGGGCCCGCGAAGGGACGGGGGCGCCCGACGTCGGCGAAATGAGACCTCGATGGGGAGTCGGAGTCGGAGGCGGAATCGGCGAGAAAAAACAGCCTTCTCTGGAGGAAGGTCCTGACAACAACACGGTGGACTCACAAACGGCAGCACGCACGGCAGCACGCGAACCCCTCGATGCTCGGATCCCGCGAGTGGGGTCGATCGATCGCATCCTCCCGAGCCTCGGTCGCAAAGGTCACGTCCCGGAGCAGATTCGGCGCGAACTCCGCCCAGTCGGGGTCGGGGGCTGCGAAAGTGAAAACGCACAGCAGCCCCGTCGCCCCCTTCGAATGCAGCCGAGCGCTGGATTCGCTCCAGTCGCCCCCACAGGATTCGCCCGGATTAGAGAGAAGCCAACTATTTGCATGGGAACGAGTGGCTGTTTATGTGGGGGCGATTGTGTATGTCTGTGTGCGATTGTGTTTGCGGGATCATTTGTATGTGTTGAGACTGCTTGACATCAGTTGCACGTCGTATACAAATCGCATACTTTGCGCTGCGAATTATGCGGCGAGCTGCAGCGAGGCTCCTGCTCCATTCTCCACCAGCCTCCTCCTCCCGCCTCGCCTCCCTCGCCTCCCTCGCCCCATCTGCCGACAGCCAGCCCATCTGCATCCGCATCACTCGAGCCACTCGAGCCACTCGAGGAGACGCTTCACGTTTGTCAACCTGCTCGGAGCGGAGGCCAAGAATCCCCGGAATTCGTTTCGTCCTCCACGAGCGTCGCAACCCCGCCACTTGTTGCGGTCGCCATCAACCGCCCTCAGCGTCGCCGCCCCGGTGATCCATGGAAAGCCCAGCCGCCGTCCCACAGACGTGGCATTCCATGTAACGATTTGCACGACAGCCGTCTCCTGCACCCGCCGCACTGTGTCTGCGGGTAACAAATGTCCTCCACAAGGACATCGGCACACACTCGCAAGCCCGCATTTCCATATCCACATCCCGGGCCAGAGACGGCGAGCTCCCTCTGCCCGGAGAGCGGTTTCTTCTGGGCGAAAACTTTGCAATTTCAATTCGAAGCCCGGCAGATCGGGAGTACACGGGAGGGGGAGGTGGAGGGGGAGGGGCAGGGGGAGGGGCAGGGAAGCGCAGTTAGTTGATGTAATATGAATAAGCTTGCTCAGTGTCCTTGCATAACAAGCAGCTAGTTAGAGCCCTGGATAGACATCGGGACGGAGGGACGGCAGAATCAAAGAGAAATAAACGAAAGAAAAGGGAACGAGGGCGAGGCAGACGGGAGGAATGAGCGAATGCGAGCGACAGTGACAGCGTGATAGAGAGAGCGAGAGCGAGAGAGCGACATTTGGAGAAATGCAAATCCAGGATTAACCGCAGGACACGCCACACTCGCATGCAATTCGTTGACACAATTCATGCTCGCATCTGAAACCGAGGAAGGTACGAAAAGAGAACGAGAGAGAGAGAGAGAGAGACAGGGAGAGGGAGCGGAAGTGACAAGAGTGCGAAGAAAAAGGTATTTTTCCCATGCGCGGAAGCATATTTAAAACCTAGGTCGTAATTGAAATGGAGCGAAATTAATTTTTTCATAATTGCACTTCCGGTCCTGCTTCCGCTGTCCGCTGCTGCTCCATCAATATGCTCAATAATTGCCGGCACAAACAACAGAAACAATGACGGCGAGAACGGCACCGACAAGGACAGCAGACAGCAGGACAGCAGACAGCATGACAGCAGACAGCAGGAAGCAACAATATCGCTGACATCGACCGACGGCGACGACGAGCGAATCATCAAAAGCGAATTGTTTGCTGCTCAGATTATTGCCGTCTGGCCCATTGTTGGTATGCTCTGTGTCTGTGACTGCGTCCGGCCGTGGCTTTCGTGGCTTCCATCCAGTGCATCCTCGTTGCATCCGTCGATTTCGATAGCGACAAACAGACGATCACCGAACGCGCTTCGTCCGTTTGCTTTGGCGTGGAAGGGGGAGTGAACGAAGTGAAGACTCTGACAGAAATCCGTCTCGGCCATCGGCAGCCGGCCTTCTAAGGGAGGAAGCGAAGCCACCTTGCGGGGAATTTTCGACAGAGGACTCCGGAGTCGCCGGCGAGCCCCGGCGAAAGCAATTGAACGACCCACTTCCTCAGACAGGGGACCCCAGGGAGCGCTCTTGTCTCAATCAGAGCCAACGATGGGACCGCCGAACGACGCCGACGATGCCGAGGTCGCCCCTGAGCTCGACAGAGAACGAGCTTGGGGCTAAACGCTTGTTAGACCAATTTACGAGCGCTAATGCCAGGAGTTTAATGGCGAAAGAATGAAAATGAAGATGAGGATGAAGACGGACATAAATTCGGCGAGAGCTGCGAGGGCGACGACACTCGCAGCCTGGAACTAACGACAGAGCCAGGATAATTGAATCCTTCGACTATTTAGAGGCGCTCGCTAACTGTGTGTGTGTGTGTGTGGGTGGACGTCTGTGCCCTGGGTAGCAAGGCGAGCGCGCGTGTGTGGCCCATGACGAGGATTCAACGTCAAGGTCGAGCGAATAAATTTACGGTGCACTTCATCATTGGTGCCACGTTAATGGCCGCGTCCCCCTTGGCCCGGTACACCTACGTGTGTGGGAGCAAAGCGGCGGCGAGATGCAGCATAATTATCAACACCCACACACCCCCACACACGCACGCACACGCACAGAGGCCGTGCTAGAGATGGAGTTTCGCCGTGGCATTCGCTTCATTAATAAACACGCACGCAGACACACGTATTTATCTCTTTAATTTCGTTCTCTCCCCACACGCGCGCCCCAATCCAACCAAACCCAACCCCCCCCCCGCCCCTGCTGCCCATCGCGGGGGATCGGGCGTGTGAAGCACTACAGGGTGTTCGATTTTCCAGTAACTTTGTAATTATTACTTGTCATGAAATAATTTTATTCCTTTTTATTTAAAATGTCTACTCACCGCACATTAATTCACTACTTCTCCTTCAGCACACGAACACACAACACAATACACACACGAACGGACGCACACACGCACAGACACGACCCGATTTCACCGAATTCACTTCACTTTTCACCGAACCGCACACTTTTCCCGAACCGCGCACCTGAAAAATAGGAAAACAGTATAAGATAAAAATGCATTCAAACCGAAATTAATTTTTAAAACATATAACGTAAAATCATTGAATTCTTATTAATAATAAATGTATTTTTGGTTTTCTAAAAATACCAAAAGTGGTGAGATTTTTACAGCAAGTTCTCGTTGTTCTCTAAGTCGGTATTTTTGGTATTCCTTTCCACCTCCACAGGTAAATCGGGTCAAGGAAAGCGAGTGCAGACCTCGTTTTCAAACTACAGCCGTCCGAAAGATAGTGTAGAGCCCCATGTTGTCCTGGACTTCATGATAAGGACCTCACACAGACGCCCCTGACTCGTGCTCCTCACATGGTCTGCCTGAGCCACCCTGTGCCTGGCTGCCGCAGTGGCCAAAACGGAGGGGCGGGCGACGGCGGGCGATGCGTGGCTCAAATATTCTTCACAAGCGCATAAAACAAATTTATGTCCTCGGCTCAGCGGAACAGATAACTGTATTATATTAAGGCGAATAACGTTAATTGAATGCGTAGGTCTGCCCTCATTGTTGTTGCTGTTGTTGTTGTTGTTGCTGTGGTGTGGGAGGGAGAAAGCCCTAAGTTGGCTCGCAAATTGAATGCAGTAAATTATGAGCTGGACGCGACCCCGGCAGTCAACGAGGCCGGCGACTTCCGGAAATGAATCGAGCGTGGAAGTAACCGCAACCGAGCCATCGACGAGCGACGACCACGACGACGACGGACAACCAGGGGGCGGAGGGCGAGGGCGAGGCCGGGCAATCAACAGCGACCGCAAGTTCTGGCATAAATTTGCGCCCCACTAAATCACATTTGGTCCACCCGTCGCCCCGCCCGTCGCCACGGCCGCCCCTCCAGTCGGAATCAATTGCTCTTAACCCATTAAATCGCCATGTATCATGCGCAAGACGTCCCACGCCAGCTCACGCTAACGCCAGCTCGCATGTTCCTTGTCCCGCACAGACGAGGGGCATAAATTAAATATCCCTACACTACAAGGAGCACACGAGCCGCCAGGACCTCTGCCGCCTGTCGAGCCGCCCCGGGGCCGTCGAGCCCGGCACGCGGTGCTCGAGAACAGCCAGTTGGCAGATATTCAACTCATAATTTCCCCGAATTTACTCACCTTCATTCCTTTCGTTCGTTTTGTTTTATCTACTCCTAACCACACGCTCCCCGCGGCCCGACTGCACTTGGCACTGGCACCGGCACCGGCACTTGGGGCGGAGAGGCGAAGTCAGCCGAGAGCGCTGGAGCTCTCGAGCCCGCGTCTCGCCACCCGCCACCCGCCATCCGCGAGCCGAGATGCAGGAGGAAGCGGCGGCCGCGGCACTTAAAGTACATTTCGAGAAGGGCCAAAACGACGACGACCACGGCAAGACCGACTCCGTTTAGACCTTTTTGCGAATGTCGCGGGGCTGTTGACAGCGCGAGGAGGTGGACGGTGAAGCAGCAGAGGGCCGACATTGCTTCCGAGTACGAGTGGGCTCGAGCTGCCAGAGGTGGAGCGAGAGGCTGGCGACAAAAATGCATCGAAATGTGGTTGCTCATACGCCACGGAGCCACCGGAAGGGACTGCGGCGACAAAGGGCGTTCGCTGCCTGGGAGGAATGCCAAGACAACAACAACAGCAACAACAACGAGAATAATAACAATAAAAAATACAACAACAGCCAGAAGGATGGCAAAAATGGAAAATAACTTTAGAGAATTTCAGTTAAAATACTTCCTTGCGACTCAATGATGCAGCAAAGGCTGCCACCGAGGGCCGACGAGGTATTGTAGTTACAACAACAACAATAACAACGTCAAGAACAACAGCAGCAACAACAATGACGAGGCTGGCTGGAACAAAAATGCCAACACATTAACGGGAAAATGTGAGAATGTGGTCGGGAGCGAGTCATGCACGAGGCGCTAAAAGGAGCAGCGCCGACCCCTGAAAATCGAAGCAGCCTGGATTTATGACTCCAGCTCCAGCTGAGGGGCTGGGGGGGGGGCGTGTTGGTTTTTGCTCCTCGTTCTCGATGGCATGAAATAAAAGTGTGCGAAATTATGCGCCCCAAATTTATGGGCAAGTGCGGTCGTGTTATTTATGGACATGCCACCGCAGAAACGACGTGCGGAGTCCTTCCCCACTCGGAGCGAGCCCCGGCCCTTCGCCCCTCACCATCGCTCGACCATAACGTGCAGCATTCGGTCGTCCGCTCAACTTGTTCGATTAGCAGGGCGCGGGTCCTTCACATTCGATTCGAGCCCGAGGGTCATCAATTTGCAGCTCAACTCGTTGCACTCTGATCTCTCTCAGACACTTTTTGTCCCTTCCCTTCCTCCACGGCAGTCTGTCAGTCAATAAAACTCATTATGTCCTGCTATATGCGCTTCCTCCGCTGGCCCCGAGTTCTCTCGAGTCGGCCGGCCACGAGGCCAGCGCGCAGCATCGCACGAAAAAGCGCCAATAAAAGTTTATCGGAAACTGATTTGAAAGTCAATTATCCTTCGCCACCGCCATCAACGGCAGCTCCAGCACCAGCACCAACGACTCGCAGCAGCCGTGGTGGGGCGTGGCAGGAAGGGCGAAGGCGAGGCGCGGCGCGGCGCGGTGCGGCGCGGCGAGGTGCGAAGTAGCGGGATCAGCGCAAATGAGTTTCTCGGCAAAAACTCTCGTGCACTCGGAGGCTCCGATTCGGATCGGTTCGTTTCGGTCGCCTCGTCTTCCGCCGGCGCAGACGTTTTTTAAATGCTCTGCAAATTGCCAACCAGCACGAAGTGGCGGAAGGGGCCACCAGGACGGGGACGGGGGCGGCCGACAGACCCTTCCGCCAGAAATGCAAATGCCGGCGCCTCGTCCCCTAATGGAGACATTTTTATGGCCGGGCATTCGAGTGAATGACTTTTTCACCTTCGCTCTCGCACTCGCCCTCGCCCTCCTTCGTCGCCTTCTCTTCCGTCGCCGCCCACTACGCCTTCACTGCTTTCTATCTCCGCCCACCTCCGCCCAAGCCTCCGTTGGGCCCTGCGACAGGACGTGCTGACATGGAGTGCATCCTCCTTTGGCACGGTTTATTATTGGATTTGACGACGACACGAGCTGATGTCGCCCCTTGTACGAAGGAACTACAGGACAGACGGATCGGAGATCGGGGATCGGAGATCGACGGGGCGGCCCTTGGGGAGCCGAGGGTCGTCGCTCGATTGTCCTGAGCGTAATAGGATAATGAGCGAAGTGGATTGAAATTAGAAATGCACGAACACGGAGCGAGGAAGGCACGGATTCGATTACGGCGAACGCCAGGACGGAACGGGAGGACGGTTGGGCGCCAGCAGGGCTGACGGAAATTACTTGGGGCCGTCGGGGAGGACGAGAAGTAATAAAAATCGAACGAAGTCGCAGCGAATGCTGATGCATAATAAATGGATTCGCACAAGCCCTTCAGACCGCCGAGTGCAGTCACCTGGCCACTGGCCGGCCGGCCGGACGTCGGGCGTCGGTCGAGGTCCTTACGCTGGAGCGACTAAAGAGAATCCCTCATGCGGAATTCGCGGATTCAAGAAGTGATCGGTGACCGGGAAGGAAGCGGGGAATTGAACGAGTTCTCGAAGGCATGAGGCACGATTTCAGTTGTCGCCGCCAAGACGGGGAAATTCCTCGTTGATGAAAGTACAAAAGGAATGCCAATCGATCCTAGACTGCCGGAGAGAGAGCTCTAAATCTACGACTTTTTCATTTTTCATTTATCGTTCGCTTACAATAAGCCCGCGAGCGATGTAATTGGCGGCGGGATGCCGCGGCTTCTGATTGGAAAGGCCGACCAGAGAATGGGGGGAGCCTCCTGTGTCGCCCACCATTTGCGGGCTAATAAATTGTTTCAATAACGTCAGCTCGTTATCTCGATGCCTAAGCACGGCGATAAATCAAGCGCGGCACAATCGAGGACGGAAGTGGCTCGGCGCCCAGAGGGGGTTGGCGGGGAGACGAGGGTACTTTTATCAAAGAGCAGCAACAGCGCCGAGACAAAGGAATCCCAACACATTCAGAGAAACGGGGAGCGATAGGCGGGGGGAGGGGTGGGGGAGGGTGGAGACACGCACTCGACGTAATGGAAAAACAATACACTTGCGGTGAGTGAGAGGGACGGCACGAGAGAACTCTCGGCACGCTCGAGCCGAGTGACATTGGCTCAAATTTAATTTAAATTATGGCCAAACAATGGACCCTGGGACACCTCAAGTGCCACTGGAGGATGAAAGAAAATCGCGGACGCAGGCGAGCGTTCGTCCTTCGCTCCTCGGCCATCTCTCGTTCTCCCTCTGTCACTCTCGCCTCAGCGCGGACGTTGTTTCTTTCATCTGCGAGCTGGCACAATAATGACCGTAAAAAGATTTGGAGACAAAAGTTTTATTGGCCTCGGCAGTTAAGATCAGCGCAGCTTCCATTTAATTTTCATTACGGCGACGAAAGCACATGGACAGCACAGCACAGGACATCGCGTGGCGGAGGTGGGAGCGGGACGGGGCGACGTACACAATGGGCGACCCGGCCACATCGGCGCGTGGGAGCGAAACAAAAGGTGAAAAAAGGTGGGGTGTAGGAGAAGGAACGAGGCGCGGATCCCCGGGAAACTCAATGGACATTTTTCACTTAAATAAGAAAAGTTTCGCGCTCATGAAGTGCGGGAGCCCGGGGCGACTTTAATCAGCGTGGAAGGCAAGCCGGAGGACGAAATATGCTTCTGGCTTCTGAAGATGGTTGTCGAGAGCAGGTCAAGCTCCGGCTTCCCAGGGTCCTTTGTGCAAGATCCTGCCGATCCCCTCCTACCGGAATTGGCCACTCTCAGTGGGAATCAATTGCGCGCTCTCTGTCTCCCACGCCATCTTCCAATCAGGGAGATCTTTCCGCCATTCCCGTCCCTCTCCGGCTTTTCCGCACCCCCCACAAAGCCCTGTCCGGCCCCATTCGCGGTCTTCCGCCGGCCGCAGCACCCGAGCCACGCGGCCACGCGGCCCGCTCGCCTGTTAATGGAGCCGATGCGATTTTTCACGCCCCCAACTGGTGCCGACCACTCACGATAGTATCGGCGGCAACGCCTAAAAGCACACTTGTGTTTTCTTCGCCTTCATTAGATGCGATTGTAAATCTTGTTTAATTAAAAACGAGCGAGCGCCACCTGTTATCGCCAGCCTCTCCCTCGCCCTCGCCCTCTCGCCCCCCCCCCCCCTTCGCCGCGAGATGCAGATTACGCCCGCCGCAAGCACGCCCACTCACTCACACTCGCGCGCCCAGGCTGCCGTGCACAAGGCCAGGGCGCCGACTGCGTGCTTTATGTGCGAGTGCGGGCGGCAGCGGCAAAGGCAAAAAGTGGAGCGAAGGAGCACGAAAACCACACGCAGGAGGGCGGGCAGCAGACAGAGAGGGTGGGAGAGAGAGGGGTGGAGAGAGAGAAGAGCGGGAACGAAGAGAAAATGAGAGGAAAACTATCTCCGGATCGGCGAGTAAATTGAAAGGCCGCAATTGAAAAGCGGTTACACCGAAGAGAGCTGAGGAGCAACACGCCGACGGCCGGAGCGACCGAGATCGGGTGCGAAAGAGAGGGGGATGCTCGAGGAATCGTTTATAAATCTCGGCTACGACCGGGCGGAGAAATCGTGTGGTTCCGGCAGCAGCTGGTGTTTGTGGTCAACGCGTTGTTGCCTCAGCCGACGCTGCTCGACGATGTTGGCGACGCCGCTGCCGCTGCCTCTGCCGCCGTCGTGGCTGGGGCGAAGACAATCGTGTGCGTGAACCCGGGCGCCGCCAGCACTCGTGGCCGACGTGGTCGGGATTTTTCCGCCCCCGAGTTCCAATGGAGCGAAGACACATGGATTGAGATGGACGTGGACATGGAGAGGAGGACGAGGTGGAGGAGGAGGCAGCGTGCCATGAGTGCGAGCTACAATTATGGAGCCCGAAGACGGAAGGAAGGAAGCCGTCAGCCGAGGCGCCAAATCGCTGTAATTAAACTTCGACGCAGTCGTCCCGAGGCGCCCGCGAACAGCCTCAGGAGGGCGGCGCCGAGAGGGGGGCCCAGGGGCAGCCGACAAATTCATTAGGCGGAAGCTGCTGCGTCGTCGGCAACTCCGCAGCCACTTCACGGCGAGGCCGGTCTAATCCCAGCGGCGGCAGGAGGACTCGGTGGGGCCCGCACGAACCCGGTGGAGTTGGGGAGGGTCGGCGAGACGCATAAATTGCCAGACTAGGGCGGTGTGCGCGATGCTAAAAGATTTTCTTAAGTTTAAATTAAAATTTACATGCACCAGCAAGAGGCAACAACAACCAGACTACGGCACTACCGCAGCCAACAACAAGAACAACGAGAACGACAACGTTTTAAACAAAACATGCACTTTGCGGCGAGCAAGTGTTGGTGCCGGGGTTGTTGTGTGTGTGTGTGTGTGTGCGCGCGCGTGCAACTTAAAAGGAAATTCAACAAAGTTTCAAGCCTCAACTTTATCGTGCGCCCCGCTCCGAGCCTGCTGCATGCGGCTGAGTTTCTCACGCACACCGACACACTCGCAGCAGCGACACATACACACACACACACATACACTTGCACTCACAATCGCACTCACACCAGCGGCAACAGCGAAAGGCCAAATAGTTTTGAATTACGTTGCGGCGTCGGTTGCTGCGGCGTGTTTTGTGCATAAGTGCAGCGCTTGTGTTTGTGTTGGTGAGTGCTCGTGCACACGAACACACACACGCACACACACACGCACACACACACGCACACCCACACAAGCCCTCCGCTCACTCACAGATGGAGACCTTAAGGCCTTTGCGATTTGGCTGCACTGACGAATCACTCGCTCTCTCCCATGGCATTGATTCGGCTGGAGGGCCCTGGGTCCGCAGTGCTCGGCTCCAAGCCGGCACCTTAATTGCTGCGAGGGACCCTGAGCATGGCCACGCCATTATTCTCGAGAAGTCGCCCGGACGCCCGAACGCCCGCCCGCCCGCAGTCGTCCCTGCGTCGACCCACTGCAGAGGCAACTGTTGCGCCAAGAGCTGGCGAGCCCGGTCGCGGTTCCTCCTGTCGCCCGCCGTGCACACGCGCTCAGAGCCGGGAGCGGGGCGCCGGGAGTGGGGCGCCGGGGACCTTACGCCGACTTGTGGCTGCTTTGATGCACGGCGGGCGCAGGACTCGTGCTGTCGTCGACTGCTCTCGTCCTCCTGTTGTTGGAGGGCTTTGTGATGCCGGCTGCCCCAGCTGCAAAATGCAACCGAAGCCGGGCACTGATTTCCTGGCTAGGACCGAGAGCGAGCAGGGCTGGGAACCGAGAGCAGTCTTTTGGAAGCCAACCAAGGACTGCAGCAACGAACAACCGACAAGCCACCAACAAGGAAAGTGCCAACAACCCGAACAACAACTAATGCGACAAGTCAAACTTCACCCGAAGCCGCGACGGAACGAGCAGGTGCTGGGTAATTTTGTTGCTCTGGTGACGTGGTGTGGGGCTGAGTTTCGGCAGCGTCACATGCGCCGGCACGCGCGGGGCATCGGCTCGACACAGATGGGCGGGTTTCCACCCAAGCGCCTCCTCGTGCCCAGCTCATTGGTCATTGGATTCTTGACAAATTCTTCTCGACAATTCTTCTATTTGCGGAAAAATAGCAAAACTTTCCCGATGCTCCGGAATCATATTTTAATTACATTCTGGACAGAAGCGGACCCAGGACTCCAGCACAACAAGAACAGCAATTGAATTCCGCATCCGCCAGCTTATTGTCCTAATTTCTTCTCTCGGATACTTGGATTCGTTCCCTGGCGTCGCTAAAGATAGAATCGAGGTCATGCGCGCCGAGGGTGGGAGTGGGAAGAGCGAACGAGAGCGTTCTAAAAATAGAGAAGAAACGAGCGAAGAGGGGCAGAAATGGGGAAGGAAGGAAGCTGGCTGGCTCAGTGGCATCGAGTAATTGATCACGAGGCGGAGAGCGAAGCACACGATGTGAAAGTAAACCGTTCGTGGGGTGTATTTCGGGACATGCCAAAGGGTACTCTTTCGGCGGATTCCGTTTCCTCTGAATTGGCGGAAAAGTAGAGAATGGGCTTTAAAAGGAACGCAATTCACAGTCGAAAAAACTACCTAATGAATGGGATTTTTTCTTCTGTCCGAAGGAACCTTCGTTCTGATTAATCGCTTTTTCCAAACGGAGGCACCTCGCCTTATCGCCCGCGGTAGACACGAGGGCGGGACCAGACAGACAGACACGAGTCCGGGAACGAGTCCTGTATAATTCGCTAATTAATTCGCCATGAAGCGCCGAGCACGACATCCATGGCGTGTCATGGAACCAGCCCCAGCCCCAGCCCAGGCGGACGCATAGACAGACGGGGGTTGGCTAGGCAGGGGCTCGTGGCACGGCTCAATTTGGTCCGGGCTGGGGGAGGAAGAGGAGGAGATCAGAGAAAGGGGATGGGAGGGGAGGGAAAGGGTACTTATCAGCGAAATGAGCAGCAAAAATGAAAACATTTAAGTAATTTATGCGTTTGCAGCGACGACCTTGCAGCCGCCAGCGTCCGCGGAAGTAGCATAATTTCAGGCGCTGCTCCCAGGAAGTCGTCTCTCTTTTACGGCGCGACCCCCGGCCCCTCGAGCGGGCGCGGTCTCCATAAATCACACTATCTCGCCATCAGCGCGGTCCTCCGTCGCTCAGTCTTTCGGCTTCCACTCTTGCGCCCTCTCCCTCGGACCACGATCCCGCCAAGGTCGTGCGAGAGTGACGTGTATCGAACTCGGGGGCACGGCTTGGGACTGGCGAGGGGTGGAGGACTGGGCCTTAAATCAGGCAGCAATCGGAGCACGTAATTAAAGCCAAGAATTCATGGGAATTTAATTATGCGCGCGAAAATTTTCCCAACCAGCGGACGCGGGTTCCCGGAACACCCTGGCGAATCTGATCGGCGGAAGCCGTGCCCTCGGTACGGGCCGAAATTAGCTGGAAGCGAGAGCGTTTTTTCGAGAGATTTCAATTAGGCGGAGGCCGAGTCATCAATTATTAAAATATGAGACACGAACCGGCCTCGATGGGCATGGACAACGGGACACCGCACTTCGAGTGCGGAGAGTTCAAAGGAAGGCTTTGAGGTGGGGTCTCCAGGGGCCTCGACCCACAGCGAACGACAGATGGCTGCTTCCTGGGCCGACTCCCACGGCCCGACCCAGAGAGGGTTCTTTGATTGCACAAATGCTGAGGCCAACCACTTCAGTGGGTCGGTCGCAGACCCAATGAATCGATGCGCAGTCGGATTCGGATTCTGAATCGGAATGGGAATCGGAATCGGAATCAGGGCGGAATGCGAGAAACGGCCAAGGACAAGGGGACAACGGAGGGAGGGCGGAATCGAAATGGGGGATGTGAAATGAGTTGAAACAAAACATTGGAGTCAACGGAGCTCATAAAACGAGATCATGTGCAAATTCATTAATTTCATCCTCGGTCGGGCGGTCGTCCCTCGATTTCGCTCCTCACTGCATCCATCAATCAGCAAACCAAGTGTGAATTTATGTGCGAGGAACGAGTGAATTATCCCAACTGCTCACACGACCGAACCGAAGGCATCCGCAGGGGGGAGGGGCGGCGAGCGACCCACAATGGGAGCCCAATTACGACTCGATACGCCCTTCATTTATTTTATAATCCTGTAGTTAACGAGAGAGAAACATATAAACTGCACCTAAAAGTATGCTGTGATTCATGGATGGCAACGAGCTCCCTCTCCCTCACCCTCACCCTCTCTCTGCTGCTGCCCCACTTCACAGCGAATTTGTAGACTTTTTTCCTGTTCCTTTGTTTCGACTTCGCAGCAGCTGCGGACGAGGGGCGGCCAGAAGGACGAAGGTCGAAGGACTAGGGAGGTCGAGGCGTGGGCGTGAAGTTTCAATTCGTTCTGGTTCAGCAGGCGAGCGCTCCGGGATCGTCCGATGGGACGAGGCCAGGGAAGGAGGGTTGTGTGGATTCCATTGAACTTATTTAAAAATTCCATCATGCTTCCTGATTTTCTAAATATTGAAATCCATTTCCTTCGAAAAGATTTATGTGGCCTGAGTGTTTGTGTGAAAGACTCTGTCGCTACCTCCCTCCATCCTTCTCTCTCTGTCTTGCTCTTTGTAGGAATGTGTGGATGTGAATGTGGATGTTTCCGGGTTCAAAATGTTGTTGGGAATTCGACAGGCGTGTCGAAGCGAAGAAGAATGAGGGCGGACGGACGCGAGAGGGAGACGCAGAGCGAGCGGGGGACGGGGCGCCTGTGACGAGTTCTCGATGAAAGACGCCGGCGAAGGGTTGCCGGCATGGGGAAGGAACGAAATCCACGGGCCCGATTTATTGGCATGCCGAATCCCGTAGAAAAATGGACTGTCTGCCGCCGCTCTGGACGACGTGTCCCGGCAAGGACCACACCTAGCGTGGGCGTTGACGAGGAGCGCTGGCCGCGAGGTCTCAGCCTCCACGGAACTCCCGAGCCGGGGACGTGGCTTTGTGCAGGAATTTGCTCCACTCACACTCCACGCGACGTCCGCGCGTGATCCCGGTCGGCGCCCGGATTAAGCCCACGGTGGCGAAACGAGCCGGGATTAAAAATCACTTGCGGGTTCCCTGCGCCGCCCGCCCCCACCTAATTCCGGGAAATGTCCGCCTGAGCGAGAAAGAACAGACTGGCGAGAGAGGCAAAAAACAAACGAACGGACGAACGGGCGAAGGAGCCGTGAAGGAATAGAGGGGAAAATAAAGTGAGAGAAAGAAATGGCAATTCTTTTTAGCACGCCTGGTTGAACAACTTGTAAATGGGTTAAGCTAAAAGGAAATGTGGAATGCCTGCTCTTCAACCGCCCTCTCCCGCCCCCTCCACCACTCACTCTCGCTCTCGCTCCCGCCGATCTCCGTCGTTCTCCCGGCCCGTGGTGTGTCTGTGTGGGTTCGGGTGTTTGCTCTCCTCTCCTCGGCATTCCACGGAATTTATATCCTTTACGTGGAAATGCTTAAAGTGCTGTAATTGTGTGCGAAGTGCGGCCGGAGGGTGTTGTGGGAATTTATTCCGAATCGGACGCTCCCTCGTCCCTCGTCCTTCGCCCTTCGCATCGAGGCCGACCTCCACGAGGAGGGGAGGGCGCGGTCCAACCCGTCCGGCGGGAGGCTGTCAAATTTAGATGGCAGGTTATAAATTCTGTCGGCCATGCTCGATTTAATGAGCGATCACGCAATGGCCCAAGAAATGGAACCCCGAAGTCCCGAGGTCTGCGGCAGCCGGTTGACAAATCTGGCGGCGTCAGTCACACCGAACTCCACCTCGATCGCCCTGACTTGTAACCAAAAACGCGGAGAGTGAGACAGGAATGAATGGGTTAAATTAAGTGGAGTTAGGAAAACCCTGGACTTGATTCCCTACAGGTAGAGGTGAAAATTAACACGGTTTTTAGATTCTTCTCCTCTTCCAGTCGACCTTGACTGCAGGGCACACGGACAAAGGATATTCAATCGAGGGAAGAGAGAAAAACTGCTTAAGCAGAAGAGGATTCGAGTGGGCCGGGGAAACGTAATCGGATCGTGGCCAAAATTTGTCGTTGGTCGTTGGTCGTTGGTCGTGGCTCGGAATCGTCGGCCTAAAGTCACATCCGTCATTCGCGCCAAGCCGCTGGTAATTTTTCTGAGCTCCAAATAAATGTGTTTGTTGACCAAATCATCAATAATGCTTCCGAAAAATAAATACAAAATAAAATGGATAATTCACACAGGATTATCGCGGAAGCGGGCGGCGAGCAATGGGGGGAGGGGGGAAGCGAGAGAGCAAGAGAGAGAGAGAGAGATCTAAATACATGATTTATTCGCAGTTGAGCCGTCAATTAGGCCAAATGAGTTGCGAGCACGCCACGGTAGGCGACAACAACAACCACAGCAACTGAGCAATAATAACTGCCACACAAGGCAACAACTACAGCGATAGCGACAGGCAGAGCAATCACAACAAGTAGAAGTAGAAGCAACAACAACAACAAGAACTCGACTGGGCCCCAAAGTACTCAGATAATAAGCAGCAATGAGATTTTCGCCCGGATCCGAGGGAGAGGACGCTGAGGTCGAGCGGTGGTGGCGGCGACTGCGGCCCAGCCGAGAGCGACTTAAATAATTCCCTAGTGAAAAATTATGAAACGCTTCATTTGATGCCGTCCCGCCGACCGTCGCTAGGGGAAAACCAGCAAAGTCTGTCTTTTCAGATTTTCCCCTCCGCCAGTCGCCACCACTAGGTGTTTGTATTTTTGGCGTGCCCTGTTTTCCTGGTCTACTTTTCGGAACTTTGACATTCTTCCATGGCACGGCGTCGCCGATGTCGTCGGGCGTTGCTACGGGTTTCCGGCTCCGTTCGCCCTCCCTGCGAGCGAATGAATCCATTCCGTAAACACTTGTGGTCCACGCCCCAGCTACGGCTGCGGCGGCACCAGCGCCGACGACAACAAGTAGCCGCGTGGGCGGCCCAGGACGATCGGGGACCGAGGGGAAGGAGCTGGGGCGAATTCGCTCGGCGGAATCGGAAGCGTCTGGCAGTGAGGGCGAGGCGCAGTTTATGAGAAATATGAGTGCTGATTACACCCACGACGAGTGGGCCACGAGGAGGGCGAGAGAGAGAGCGGCGGAGAGAGAGCGGCGGAGAGAAAGCGAGTGCGAGAGGGAACCACGAAAACAAACGTCCCGGTCGGCTGGCGGTAACTGATTGCGACGATACATCATTCGGCCGGAATATGTGGCCCGTCGGCGGCGGCCGGAACCGGAGCGGAGAGCGACAGATGAGCGAGAGAGAGAGAGAGATAGGGAGTGGGAGGGAGGGAGACAGGATGTGTGGGAGAAGGCCCTGCTAAACGTACGCGTTTATTTAATGCCGAAGGGCACGACGGCGCTGCCGACAACATGTTCGCCGACGGGAAGCCGTGAATAGACAGAGATAGGACATCCTTCCCCGGTCCCACCACCCCCCTCCCCCCTCTGCTCAGCTCCGTGGACCTCGCAGTCGATTTCAATTAAGCCAACATTTGTTCAGTCGCCCTCGCTTTAAGTCGCACTGTTGAAATATTGAATTGTTCGCAAAATGCAGCAGCAACAACAGGAGCCGACCGAGCTCGCAGGGCCTCACGCGACCGGGCGGATTCGGGTAGCCCGCTCGCCCCGCTCTCCTTCTTCCACCCTGCTTGGCGCCCTCTCCAGAGCCCTCCTTTTCGGCTCCCGCTCTACTCGTATGACCCGCGTTCGTGCGCTCCACGACCTTTAAATTTCAACTTCGAGCGCCGTGAGCTGGGGCGGGCGTCACAAGGACGAGGGACGAGAGACGAGGGGTCGCGGGGTTCGCTGTTATTCTTTCGCTCTGCAGGTCACTGCATAACAAGGACGTTAATTGGCTCTTCATTACCGCGTGCCCGAGTGTGAGTTACATGTGTACAAGTGGAAAGGAGTGACTCAGAGAGAGAGAGAGAGAGAGCAGGCAAGGAGAAGGAGCCGTGTCAATATTTGCCGGGTCGCCTCGCGCTTCGGTTCGCAGTTGGCTTCCACGCGTTGCGCCGGCTCCAGGAGGGTCGAAGGCAGCGGCAGAGGAGAAAAAGAAGCCTCAGATGAGAGTTATTTATTCACGGATGCCTCCCTGAGCGACTGAGAGACTCCAATTATTCGATGTCACTCATTCGAGCTGCGTCCTCCGTGCCGACTCCTCCCTGGTGTTCCGAAAGAAACCACTTTGTAATTGATGTTATCCTGGCGCAGGATAACGTCTTCATTTGACGCGCGTTGCGGCGCCAAATCGGTTCGTCCTCTCAACGACCCCGACCCCTGCGGCCCTCGGACGCACTAGCATTCATTTCTGTCGGCGACATCCGACCGGGAGTCCCTCAGTCGATCCTGAAATTAAGCAATAAGTTATGCAACCAAGCGCCCGGCCCTTCCTGCGATTCCTACGATTGTGGCCAACAACAACGAGGCCACTACTACAACAATAGCCACTGGAACGCCGACAACAACCAGTTGAACGACAGCGAGAGCGACAGCGCCAACGACAACGGCAGCGAATTGTTACAGCAACAGCAGCAGCAGCAGCAACAACAAATGGAAAAGCACATCGCACCAACGTAGTTATTGTGGTTGTTGTTGTAGTTGTTGTTGCAATGTTGTAACTATTTTCGTGGTTTGTCGCTGATGATACTTTTCTTGCTCCCATTTTCGTTGTCGCTGTAGTCGTGGTCGTAGTTGTAGTTGTAGTTGTAGTTGTAGCCATTAGCATAGCCGCCGTCGCCTAATTTGTTTCCACTAAAAATAACCGACCCCGAGCGCGAGACCGAGAGCGTAGGAGGGAGTGAGTGAGTAGAGAGGGCGAAAGCGAAAAGTTCGCCCTCGCATTCAATTGCTCGCGAATGCGAAATAAATTACGAAATTTTGCAAGTTTTTCGAGAAGTTGCTGCAGCGCTCACACCTCCGAACACCTCAACAACCATCCGGGTTACAAACCGAAACAGACACTCACACTAACTCATGCACAGCCACACAGACACCCAGTTGAGTTGGAAACAACTTGAGGTGCTGGTTGCGTGATTTCCGGGAATTCGAAACGCGGACCCACAGGGCGATCCTGTGCAGCACCTCCGCGCCTCCAGCCGGGGGGCTGGGGGCTGCGGGGCGACAGACGCGTGTCAGGTTGAGCGCGAGAGCGAGCGGCAGCGGGTCGGCGCTGGGGTAGGTGGCTAATTACGAGGTAATAACTGGGTCGCAACATGCTAAAATGTGTTATTTATTCATTTATCGTGTTCCAGCGAGGCCTCGCGCCCTCTCTTGCGGAGGGTGAGGGAAATCGAGCGCTCCGGGGGGAAGTTCATCTCGGTGTCATTGCCATTAGCAACTCGACCCGACTCCGTCCCACGGGGCCCCGGAGACGGCCCCAAGCAGCTGCAGGTCGCCTGGGAGACCCATAAAAGTCGGAGCCCATCCTCGTCAGCTTGAGGCGAGCCGAACTCGTCGGAAGCTCGTTGGCCGTCGTCAGCGGCCAGCAGTGGCTTGCAGAAAGCAGTGCGAAGCCTTTGCCGTCAGAATTGCTTCACAGGCGCTGCTGCTGTCCATCATTGTTGCTTCATCGCTTCCGATGCTGTCGGCGAAGCGGTTGAATCGCTTGCTGCACTCAGCCGAAAGCACATTCGGCCTGCTTCTGGGGTGGCGATGGAAGACAGGCCAAAGAGCCAGGCAGACGTGACAGGGACGGAGACAAGCGGGAGAGACGAGGGCAGAGAACGCTCTTTAAGAACTTGCAAGCACAAGACCTCGGACATCGGACATCGTCGGAGTCTGAATTGCATTGTAAACTCATGTAGAGAAGACAACTTTTAATTTGGACTGCTGTGAATAACGGGCTGCGAAAAACGAGGGCTGGGTCCCTCCAGCAACAACGACAACAACAACAACCAGAACAAAGACGTCTACCAGCTGTCTGAGGCGGGGAATAAAAACGAGCAGCCGCCGTCGTCGTTTGGCGGGGCAGAGCAAAACGGATGGACCACTCAAGCGAAGTGACTGCCGACTCGACGGCCGGCCCCCTGGCGTCCGCGGCCGTTGTCTGAGCGCCGGGACACGCGGTCGCTGCATTGTCTCAGCCTAATAAGCCCCAGTCACCGGGCGTGTGCGGCGAGACGCCGTCGGGAATCAGACCAGGGCTCGACCGCAGCTCGCTGACTCAGAGACGGATTCCTGGCTTTAATTTTCCGCTCTTACTTTATGTTGCTGAGTGTGGCTGGGTCGTGAGAAATCGTTCCAGCCCCTCGCTGTCTCCGTCCCTCTCCGGAGGAAGAATTCTAATTACAGACAACGTCCGGGAGTGGGTGAAAATTCATTCAAAAACTTTTGCATTATCTCCCTCCAAGGTCTCCCTTTCGCCATCCATCGCCACCCCCAGTCACCGTCGCGTGGAGCCCGAGGGCGCGAGGCGCGTGAAGCCGGCAACCAGTCATTTGTCGCCGCGGTGGGCGGAGGGCGGTGGGCGGAGGGGCAGGTCACGAGGAAAAAATGAGATGACAACAATATGAGAATAAATTGAAAATCTCGCCCCCCACTCGGTCCGCGGTCCTGTCGCTCCTTCCTGCTTCCCTTTCATAATTTCATAAACTGCCGCCCGGTGTCGTTATTGTTATTTTCGCTGCTGCTCGAGGTCGAGGGACCCGAATGCAGGGCGGCTTAACTTGATTCGTAATTAGGTTTGACTCAAGGCGAGGACAGATATTTGTTTGCCAATTAAACAACTCGGAGAAAAGGTCGCCCGGCGGTCGGTGGGGCGAGGAGCGGCCCCCTCGGAAGGATGTCATTAGGCGGAGAAATTCGAGCGGACGTTTCTGAGGGGATTTTATTTTGCATGCCGAAAAGGGAATTCGCCTCGCCTGCTCGGGCTCGGCTCGGCTCGGCTTTCACTCCGCTGCTCCGCGGCCCAAGAAAGGAAACTCAAGACGGTGGTAAGAGGATATTTGTGTGTGTGTGAGTGAGTGTGTGAGAGTGAGTGTCGTGAGCGGCTGCCTGAGGTCTGTGCGTCATGCCGCTGGAGTAGCAGGGCCTCGTCGGCGGCCGCCAGGCCGGCAGGACATGGCGTGTGAGTGACATTAATTCAAGGAGATTAAAAACGAGCTCACAGCAACAGACGGAGCGCACTCTCGCCAGCAAGACGTTGCCGCTGCGAGCAGAAGTAAGAAAGTAACGCCCAACAACAACGACTATTGGTGTAGCATGAAGCGACACCAACAACAGCAACAGGAGTAGAAACCACTCCGACAGCAACGCCGACGACGTCGAGATTCCGGCTTGCCTCTGTCCTTGGGCTCCAGCTCCGTCTTCTTCGTAGTCTCCCACTCCGAACGGCGTCCGGGTCCGCGTCCGCGTCCGCCTCCGGGTCCTCGTCCTGCGTCTTTGGTGCAGTGAACTTTTGCTGAGTCGGCGCTCGCAGCCTCTGCGTTTGAGTTGTCACGATTGTTATTGCGTTGCAACAACAGCAACACCGGCATGTACAGCCCTCGCTCCGAAAGCGGGGCGGCCGCAGAAGCGGAAGCAGCGGCAACAACACCTACAACAACAACAGCAGCAACACCAACAATATAATAACAACATTTAACAAACAAGCAGCAGACGTCAACTGGAATCGCTGCAGGAGCCAAGGCAGCAGTCAGGGAGCGAAAGAAAGAGACATCCAGTTAGGGAGAAGAGGAAGACCGAGGGGGGGGGGGGGGGGGGTGGGTTGGTGCTACTCTTGCATTGTTGTCTGTTTAAGGAGTTTAATCCAATTTAACTGCACATTTAAAAGCATTGCAACAACAACGAACACCGAACACAACCGAAAACATCGGGAGCAACAACAACGAAACCACCTCCAGTCACAAACAACAACAACAACAACAACGAAAAAGACACCGCAGCAACGAGAACCAGTCGTTGATACTGCCAGCGATGGGTGGCCGCGGAGCAGTGAGGGGTTGGCTGAGGGGGCGAGCGATGCCGACAGCAGCCCTTTCGGCCCCGGCGTGCGGTGTGCGTGGGGGCGTGTGCGAGACTTAATGTTATGACATCTAATTTTCTTTCCTTCAAACGCCCGCCTCTTCCCGAGACGTCTCTTTTTCCTCCTCCAGACGACGTTTCTCCTCCTCCTACTCCTCCTCGTCCTCGTCCTCGCGTCTCCTTCGCTTCATCCTGCCGGCGAGGTGCTGTGTCGTGGTTGTTGCTGTGGCTATTTTGATCCGTTGTTGTTGTTATTGTTTTGTCACTTCGACGACCACTGTTGCCTGCGACGAACCCCGGCCTTCCTCGCCCCGACGAAGTTTCCGTGCTGCGCTGGGCGACGGAGAAGAGTCGCAAGTGTTTCCGCTTGTCGAAACCTGTTCAGTGGACATTTGTTGCACGGTTGAGCTCGGCATGTGCAGCTTTAGCACGAGCAACGGCCTCCAGGGCCCGGCGAAGGACCCTCGTCGGGCGCTCGTCCCAAGTGGCATCGATGGCCAGCCAACCAGCCAACCAGCCAACCGACCAGCCGTGTGTGCGGTGGCGCCTCTCAGTTTGCAGCCCTGCGCTCCGGCATCTGGGAAAAGCGCACACAATTGAGTGTGAAATTTAATGGATGCCCCCGCAGCCCTCCTCCACCGAGGGCGCCACATCCTGGGATTTTCCTCTCCCCTCCTCCCTCCTCAGCGTCGCCCTCCGTCCCTCCGTTTTTATACATTACATTCGCTACTCATGTTGTGTACAAGCGGCTCCAGGGGTCCTGCAAACAGGCGCCAACTACAGCGACAGCAATAAGAACACCGATAGTAGCAACAAAAATGGGGGCAACAACAACAGTAAGTACCATAACAACACCAAGGACACAAATACGCAATTAGCGGGAATCGCGCGATCCGCTCGCGGTCGGATCCCGCGCGACAGCGGCAAAGTGGAATCAAACACGTCGGGGCCGCCTCTGCCATCCATCCATCCATCCATCCATCCATCTCACATTCAACACCGAACTCCTCCTCCCTGGCTGGCACAAGGTGGATGCTTTTTCCGAATTTCCACCCCAGCCGCCCTCACTCAACCCTCCTCGAGTCCCAAACACCTGTTCCGGTCGAGACCTTTAAAACCACGCCGATCGCTCACTCATCGCAGGCGACGGCAGCTGCGTCTGGCATTTGATGAACTCCGTAGGCAATCACCGAAAAATTTCGTTTCACGTTAAACGTCGCCCACCGTCAGTCGGCTCGCGCAGCCAGACACAGGCGTGGAGGTGGACGAGGACTTAGAGAAAGCTCTCGAGGTGGATTCAGTCGATTTTTCATTGTGCCGAAGCCTCGCACGTAGGGTATGAATCGCCTTCTTCCCAGCTGCTGACTCCGGCAAGTTTCGGTTCCTCGGTGCTGCGATCGACGCATTCAGATTCTCATCCCGTTGTTGCTCCTTTTGGTCCCTCATGAAGACTCCATTCAAATGCTCCTTCTCCCTCCTTCTCTTGTCGCCCTCACGACCTCGTCCACCCTCCAGCAGTCGTTTTGGAATATTTTTGCTGATACAGGTTCATTTCGCTATTACGAGTTTCACAGGTATGCGATTTTCCACACAGGGAACGGGGGGAGGTCGGAGGGTCTTATTGTGGATTCCCCTGCCAGAGTCGCCCATCGAGCGGATGCTTGCTAAGAGGATGCTTCTTCGTTTATTACTTCGAGTGCAGGTATCGACGTCCTCATCATGGCGAATCCCATCAGGCGCCCACACCAACCACCCCCACCACCCCCACCGACCCCTGCAGAGCCCTTCGCTCCCGCTGCGGATCCGCTCGTTGGGCGTCTAATATGAGAGTCCTCAATGTCGCTGTCGTCGCCTGCGAGTCTTTTGCTGTCATTGCGACGGCGGTGGCGGTGGCGACGACGACGGCTGCGGCTGACGTCGTTCGTCTAAAAGGCTTCTTCAATAACTTCGAAACTCGCGCAAGTTCCGCCATTCAGGGGAGTGCAGGGCTCTCAGGGGCCGCTGAATTATGAAAATGCGCGAGGCCTCGTCGTTTGGGGCAACCTCGTCGCCGTCGCCGTCGTCGGCGTCAAAACTGCGATCTGCGAGGCTTCCAGCGATGATGAAACCCGCGACAAAAGCCGCAAACGCCGACAGCGCGGAACAGAGAGACAGAAAGAGAGAAAAGGAAAGGGAAGGGAATCGCAAATGAGCAGCAGTAGGAGTTTCAAAGAAACCACAAACGGGGCAAAATGGAGCAGGCAATTGTGAGAATTAAACCTCCGGAAAAAGTCCGCGGCGGGATTTCGGGAATCCGCCAGCGACAGCGTTATTGGGGAGCACTTTGCAGTGGGGCCGACCATCGCCGACCTCGAAAATCCCCTCTGTATGCATCGCTGCGGGCAACGGAGCCGCCAGCGCACGACTCGACCGACCGAGCCCGAGAGCGCCGGCAGCGTAGACGCCCTTTTAACGATGACCGGCGTCGGAGCCTCGTCCTCTCCCGACCCTCTCCACCGTGATCACGACGTCTAAACGGAGATTTTGCGAAATTCGACGCGTGTCCTCGGGGAGGACGGAGTGCTAATTTATTGCTGCGGACAGGATTCCCGCCGGCGTGGCTGGGAGTGCGTCGCCGGCAGTGCAGGACGCGGAAAATTCGGACAACTCGCGGCCCCCCAGCCTATTTGCGAGGCTCGAAAGCTCCGGCCAATCAGAATCAGCCCGCTTTGTTTCAGTCAGCTCCACAATGGGGCAACAACAACAGCGGGAACCGGCGCCGACGGATTTGCGGCTCAAGAGATTCACTGAAATTTCCGTGCAGCCCGATTGAGTGCCGTCGAAGGGTCCTTCGGGGAGAACTCAAAGAATGCAGTTGATTTTAAAGTCCTGCGAGAGTTCCTTCGAGTCCCGGTGGCTCTTTAAACGGCCCCCAGACCCCGGCTCAGACTCAGAGGCGGCCACCGCGCGAAATTCCGCCGCCATCCAACCGAGGCGTCCTTCGAAACGTGCACAATTTATTTCGCGCCATTGTCGAGCCCGGGCCAGGGCAGCGCCAGCGCTAGCACTAGCGCCGATTGGAGTGATTCGTCCCTGGACGGACCGAAGGTAGACAAATGGTGGAAGCGGGCAATTTGCGTGCTCGCCGTGCATACAAATCAGCCGGAACAACAACAACACAGCGACGAGACAACGAACACAGCAACAACGGTAACAACAGCAACAACAATCGATACAACAACTGCATAAACAAGCTTTGGCGCCACTTTCGCCGCCAGGAGCTGCACAAGAATGACGACCATAAATCCAGAGGCCGCTCCTGAGCCGAGGGCAGCGACGAGGACGGGGAGAAGGAGGCGGAGCAGGAGGCGAGGGGCTGACGGCGCTTCTCAGGGGCCGAGGAAACGAGGCACGGGCCAGGTCGAAACGGACTAAACCAGGCGAAGACAAGACGAGGCCAGGCCAGGCCAGGCCAGGACGAAAGGTAGTGGAAGATTGAGAAAGCAGCGAGGGAGCGCGAGAGGGACAGAGCGGGGGATGGCGGGCATTTCTAACGTGTTAATTTCCTTGACGATTAGAGGAACGAGCGATGGACGGACGGACGAACGAGGCTTCTCTGGCCATTCGAATGAATGGCATTTCCACCATCTGTGCTTGTAGTTGTTGCCGCTGTAGTTGTTGTTATCGTTCTCGTTCTCGTTGCAGTTGTTGTAATGGTTGTACCAGTTATTTGCTCTCATTGTTGGTCTGGTGTTATTTTTGCCCTGATTGTAGTTGTTGTTGTTGGCGTTGTTACAAAGTAAATCGTTGTTTTGCGTTTTACAAAATGATTTGCATTCCAGCAAATTTCCCAGCCATGAAGACAACCGGCGTGGAAGGTGGGGAGGGCGCGGAGGTCGGGCCCACCGAGCCCACTCGCAGTGCAAACGCTGCGCTTGAATGTCTTTGTTTCGGATCGAACAGCCGGCCGGATCTGGGGCACGACGAGAGGTCGTTGAGCGGAAGACGGTGGCTCGACGATCGGAGCCGAGAAGCGGATCCATGCTGAAAGGGGATTGCAGGAAATCGCTCTTCAGTTGCAGGCGACATTGCCGAGGTTGCCATGGCGGCTTCCGGCACTCGGTCGCCGCCCAGCCTCTCGCCCGCGATGGCTTCGGGCATTAGACACACATGGAATAGAGTCATTTCTGGACTCGTGGCCTCCCGCCCTCATCCTCCCCGGGGCAACGGTCGAAATCGAGGGAAATCAGATGTCATTAGGGTTTGGCCGGTGTAGTTGGCGGCTGGTCATTTGCATGGAACACGGACTTGATTTCGAAATAAAAGAGCAACAAGACGAACTCCAACAGGAACCGCGATGCACGACAGCCGACACCTCACACAGCGGGAGAGGGAGAGGGAGAGCGAGGTAGTGATAGAGGGGAGACCGTGGCTCGAAGGACGGGATTCGGAATCCAACCTTAATGTCCATGGACAGCAAATGATCGGGACCTGCCCGCGCCCCCAACCACGCCCCCACCACCACAACCACCGCCACCGCCAGCAGGCCATTCAAGTGCTGCACGAGCTCTGGGCTCCTTCGGCATTCAAATCACGTGCAGCTCTCGACAAAACAAGCAACAAAAATACTTCTACACGTGCAGCTACTCGTTAATCCTTGCTCTTGCGCACGCGGCCACACACACACACACACACACACACAGACACAGACAGAGACAGACAGCCGGCCATGGCCACGACTCGGCTGAGTAATAAAAATGCAATGGACAGGCTTTGGCGCCCTGGTCCTCGGCCACTCGTTTGGGCATGTGTGTGTGTGTGAGTGTGGTCCAGGTTGATTGGTGGACTTTACGATTGGGAGCCACTACAGCAGGAACAACAACAACAACAACAACAGCAGTAACAAGACCGAACAATAGCCATGGCAACTACTAAAACTACAACAGCAACACCAGCAGCAGCACCAGCGGCAACACGAAGGACAACAACAACAATAGCAACAGCTAGTAACCGCGGCTTAAAGGTTTCCCAACTTAATGATCGTTTTCGGCCGCATCTCCGGCTTCGCCTCGTCCTCTCCTCCGCCGCGTCCCTTCGTGTCCTTTCGTTACACGCGCAATACCACCGACGTTGGCAACAATGGCCACTGCCAGGACCGCCTGCCGGGCCGCCCTCCGTCGCCTGGACCCCGGCCGCAAGGACGATTTTATTGTCATTTCAGTTGCGAGCCACAAAAACGCCGCGGGATCCTAATGAAATTCAGGGCCGAGGGCCAGGGACCACGGAGGGATCGGATGTGAGCGAGCGAACGCCTTCCGGTCCGGTCCGGTCCGGTCCGTATCGACCGGAAGCGAGGCTTGGGCCGGCACAAACAAGCGATTTGGCTGCAGATCTGCAGCTTGGACGACGTGCCTTAAGTGGCGGCGATGCCGGCAACGATTCGCAACCGCCTGGACCGAGCTCTGGTTTCGCTCCGGCCTGCTCTGCCTCCTTTCGCCCCACCGCAGAGCGACGCTCTGAAGCATTTTATGTAAAAATTTTATGGTTTTTTATTTCACTTCTCTCGCCATTCCGCCAGCCACCGAGGAGCCACGAGTCCTTGGGTGGCAGTGGGGAGGACTGAAGAATGGAGAAGGACTAAATGATGAACGGGACGAGGCGAAACCATATGCAAGTAGGCAGATGCCACGGCCACTGCCACTGCCACTGCCACTGCCACTTGGTCGGCTAGGATCAGTCCTCGGGAATGGAGATAGAGGACTTTAAAGTTTCGCTGTTCAACTCTTGCGGAACTCAACTTCGACCACGGCCGCACGCCTCGCAATCGAGCCGAGCAGACGGCCAGGTGGAAGAACGAGTCTTTGTTTGTCTGGAAACACATCAAAGAAGGCATCTGTGTTGCGCTCTGTCTCCCCCCCTCTCTCTCACACACTCCCTTACACTCTGTCTCTGGCTCTGGCTCTGTGTCGTGGCGGCAACTTTGCATCCGTCAAAGTTTGCGAAGAACTTTAAACGCCAGACGAACGCCTGAATCGGGCTGCCACGTTCCGACCCACGCCCGCCGCCCCGCCGACCCGCCCGCCCCGACGCCATTAGAAAGTTGGGAAATGTCCTTGAGATAATTTTCCACCGCTCGCGGAGGGGCGACGAGACGGCGACGACCGAGAGCCAGAGCGAGTGCGAGTGCGAGAGTGAGATCGGGAAGAGAGAAAAACTGGTCGTGACTTCGGTGAAATTTTTATCTGCAGAGACGTCGACTTCCCTCTCTCTCGGCCACAGCCAGGCGGGCGAATTTAAAACAGAACAGGACAGGGAGCGGGAGAGGGAGAGGAAGAGGGAGAGGGAGGGAGAGCGAGAGCTGGTTGGTGCCGCTGACATCTCCTTGACATAAATTCCGATGCGCGCTGCTCCGCGCCCGCGATAAGATAAGCGAAACGAGCTCCTCTCCAACGGCCCCGCCCCGCTCGCCCCGCCTCGCCCTCTCCTAAGCCGGGCGAGGGACGGAGCCGCCGCGAATCGCGCGATAAGACCCCAGTCGACATGAAAAGGATATGAAGACGCACGTAAACACAGTCCAAACAGGACCAACTTTTCGAGGACCGCCTCCCGCCAGCCACTCGTGGGCCACTAATTTTCGTCGCCATTCGAGCGCGACGGCATCGACTCGGCCGCCGCCATCGTCGTTGTCGTTGTCGTCGTCATCGCGGCTGCTTCTCTGGGCCCATGGTTCATTAAGCCGCGCATCCTTTGGTGGCGCCGCGACGGGCCTTCAAAGCGTCCTTTGTCTATGAGAGCCGAGCGCCGAGATCCGACTCCGCCCCACCCCGCCAGGGTCCGGGGGAGCTGTTGCTGATCCCTCCGCTGTTGTTGTTGTGGTTGTGCCGCAGTTGTTGCTGTTGTTGTCAACCGCCTCAGTTCATTTGCTCGCGAATCTACATCCACGCCTGATGGACTCGCCTATCGCGATCTCCCAGTTGCCGCCCGTTCCCGGGAGAGATGGAGCGAGTGAGAGAGAGGGGGAGAGAGGGGGAAAGAGTAATTGTTTGTTGGCAAATAGATTCGTCACTCTCCGCCCGCCACCAGCCCCCGGCCTCGGCGACTGGCGCCTCTTTGTTTGACAATTTAAAGCCACTCGATTCAGAGGCGAAACTTTTCCACTTCCCTTTGTGAAAGTGAAAAAGTTTCTGATTCTGATTCTGATTCCGTCCCCTGGCCCGGCACCCGCTCACGCGTATCTTGGCGTCTCTGCGAGTCTCAGCCAAGGGCCAGATAATGCGTTCCTAATCCCGAGGTGGTGGGGGTGGGAGGAACCGAGGGTAGGGTTAGGCCTGATGATGGTAGCTCCGGCTGAAGGTGGTGGAGATTTGCCTTCGAGAGCAGAGGGCGGAGGACACTGGAAGGAAATCGCGGTCGCAAATGGTCGAAACGAACGAAATCGAACAAAGTGAAATCAAACAAATGGAATCGCATGGAACCGACGCCGACCGAAGGCTCAACCCTTCCAGGACTCCCTTCTTCTGGTAAAATGCCGACAAGTGCCAACAAGAGCCGTCGCTCCTCTCAGTGTAGAGCTCGCCCGGCTTTAATTTCAAATCAATTTCCACGGAAAAATCCTGCGCCCGGGAAGGAACTTTTCCCGCTCACCGTGCGTTCCTGGGCAGCTCGTCCTGGTCGCGAGGCGGAAACTTTTGCTGTTTTGTTTCAAACAGTTTCCACTCCGCCGACTGCGAGGACTCCACGGACTGACTCCCCTTCCCCTCGGCCCCCACCCCCTCCACAGCACGAGCCGCCCACTGGCGACTGGGTCTGGACCTGCCACGAGAAGGATTTAATTATGTAATGCAATCATGATAAATTTCCGGCAACTCCGCCGTCGTCGTCCTGTGGAGCAGTGGACCCAGCACAGCGCCTGTGTGGCTGTGCAGGCAGCCGTGGCTGTGTGAGAAGTGCTTGGGAAAGTCCTGTGAATGAAATCGTTAGGAGACGTCCTTTGAAACCGGCCTTTCAGCAGATGACGTGGCGACAACCAGCGAGATGATGCTCTAGCTCTAACTCTAGCTTAAGACCGGGGCGAGCGGAAAGAGAGAAGTCGGCCATGAACGCGAGGGGCCGGGAGTCGGGGCCGACTGCAGCAAGGACTCGCCTCGTCTCGCCTCGCCTCGCCTCGCCGGGACTCACAATGGCGCGCTCGCAACAAATATTTGTTCATCATTAAAATTGATTTAGTTTCAAATTCGATGGGAAGCAAATTTAATTTCCTTCCTGAGCCGCCCGCCTCCTCCCGCAGGCCGTGTTTTCCGCGTCCTCTGCGCACGTTGTTGTAATGGGTTTTTGTTGTAATCCCGCACTGATCCTCGTAATGTACATTTAATGAAAGCCCACCGGAGCCGAGGCGGGAGGCAGCAGCCGGGAGCCGGGAGCCGGGACGAGCATGTGGGCTGCCTTAAACCCCAATAACTCTCGCACGCACACACGCACACACGCCCTCTCCTCGCTCCTCCTCTCTCTCCCACACACACACTCTTCCTCTGCCCTGCACACACTCACTCCTTTGGCGGCCAACGCGAGCCCTCGACAACCAAACGACCATTAAAATAAAATTATTTTTTCCCCGCCCCGCCACCGAGCGCGCGTCGCTGCCAACGTCGACGGCACCGTCGGCGTCGGCGTCTGCGTCAGCGTCGCCGTTATCCTCGCTGTCGCTGGCTTTGTGGGAAATTATAAAAAGATAGACTTAAAAGGATAAAGGATAATGTTTTTCGCATTTGTTCGGCCGATGGATGCAGACAAAATCTCGTTCGATGCAGTGCGGCCTTTTTACGTGCTGTTGAGTCTGTTTCGTTGGTGGGCGTGGCCCGCACCGGCCTCCACCGACGCCAGTGGCGGAGGGAGCGAAGGGGTTCGACGCGAGCGATTGAAGGGGCTCGCACGGATTCGCCGCCTGATCCCCCAACTAAGTCGGAGTCGAAGGTCGAAGTCTGTACTGCGGAGGACTCAGGGCGGGTGGACGAGGTCTCGACCCCCTTCACGACTCGCCCACTGCTGTGTTTTGTAGTTTGTATTTTTTGCACGCCCTGCCCGAACTTAAGGCCGCGACTGATCCGAGGCGGCCCGTCCTGGCCGGGCTTTGCTGGAAACCGAGGCCCACGCAATCCGCCCAATCCACGCGGCTTTCGTCGAGCCGTGGCAACGCATCGATTGCTTGCCCTTGGTGGGGCGCCGAGAGGGGGCCAGAGCAAGCCGCGACCGCGACCGCGACAACAATTCAACTGCAATGATGGCTGCTGCAGTTGCCGCGGGACGAACCCGAGGAGCAACTTGTAATTTGGCGAAAAATAAAACTGTAATCGTGTGCGAAAAGTTGCCAACAAGATGATGAGGCGGGCCACAGAGGCTGTGTGTGACTGTGTGCGTGTGCTACGAGGGTTTTAATTTCTTCCGCTTAACGACGAACTACGAGCAAAAAGGCGAAAAACTCGTGGCACATTTCGTCTTCTCCAAAGTTTTTATTGGCCACATTCTTGGCAGCTCCACTGACTGACGACGTCCCTCTCACCACCGCCCCGTCTCTGGCTGTTCGGCTTTTATGCGATTTTACACAGCAATTTCGTTTAATTATGAGGTTTTTACAACATTTAAGCAACTTTAATGGCCATGGCGAGGACTCCAGCGACACCAGCGGCCCAACCCAACGGCCCAGCAACAACGCCAACAACACTCTGTCCAGTCAGGGTTTTTAACGTAATCTTTGCAAATACTCATCAAGTTTATATGTGTTTCGGTCGAGAGAGAGAGGGAGAGGGATTCCGAATTCGGGAAACCGAGCGAGAGGGTTGGGCCGAGGAGCGGGCAGCGGGCAGTGGGCAGTGGGAAAGGGGGCGACCCCCTCGGAAGACGCCGCAGATCTGACGCAGATCTGAAGTCGTCACCGCAGAAGGCGCCGGCCGGGCTGCCCCTGGAGTCTGCGACAAGTTCTTGCCTGTAGACCATGTTGCAGTCGACCGCTGGGGAAAACAACAACAGCAACAAGAACAACAATAGGACAGCTGAGAAACAGAGAACGAGAACAAGAAGTTCCAAGTTGGAACCTGGAAAGTTTTTTGATTATTCGCTCGGGAGCAACAAATTAATCGCGAGTCCTCGACGAAGGCTCCCAGGACGACGGCAAGAACCGCGCTCGGGCATCAACTTTGCGACAACCGACAACGGGACGGGACGGGACGAGAGGATGCTGACGATCCGTCCCAGGCTGCCGCATACAATGAAGGTCATTAACGTCCCGCGAGCTGCCGCCCGGACGTAACGAACCGGCAGCATGCGAGCTGCAGCAGCTCGCAACTACAACCGCAGCCACAACTACAGCCGCAGCTCGAACTACGACTACAACTACAACTGTATCTCTCCCAAGGATCCTCTAATTTTCTTTGGAAGTTCCTGCTGTCGCTGCTCGAAAATTATCAGCAGCAGCAACGACGTCGACGACGATGACGGGCTCACGCCGATGACGAGGACCGAAACGAGGACGAGGACGAGGACGCGGACGAACCGAACACGGAGGCAGCAGCAACATGTGCTGAAAACTCTGTTGTCGCTGTCGCATGAATATCGCAATTTTATGTTCTTAACTTTGTGTAACCTCAGAAGTGGATCGGCGGGGCAGGGCAGGGCAGGGCAGGGGGACGGCCGGATGCGGAAAGTCAAAAGTTTTTAATTTCCTCCGCCAAGAATAAAAAGCAACACAGCACGAGGAAAAAGAGAGAGACAAAAATTAATAAATTCCCTCGCAGCGCAGGGCAGGAGGGAGAGCGAGAGAGAGAGAGGGGGGGAGAGCAAATGGGAGAGGGCGCGAGAGAGGTGAGCGTGGAAACCGAAGCTGGCTCCGAAGGACGAGGGTCCTTTTGTCTCCATTCGCACGCAGTTGTCAAGTGTGTGAGGGTGAGTGTGAGCGCTGGCTTCTTGTCCGTGTCCGTGTCGTGTCTATGACTGGGTGTATGTGTGTATGTGTGAGCAGCAGTGGCTAAACTTTTCACATTAAAGCGCATTATGAGCTACTCACACACAGCCACACACCAACACAGACACACACACACAAGTGGTAATATGCGATTTTTGAATGAAACAATGTCGCACTTCCATTCACCCCGGGCTTCGGCCCCGACCCGGTCCGCCCGGCTCCGGCTCCGGCTCCGGATCGGGTTTCCTCCGAGGTCCCCTCGTGCTCACGAGCTTGGGAATAGAACAAGGACATTAGCAATCAGTAGCGGTCGGGTCGGGAGGGGTCGGCGAAACTTTCTTGAGAAGTGCGAGAGCCGCCAGTGTCGAGTGTCAACTTTGCATGCAAAGGATCCCAGCAAAGCCACAGCCACAGCCACAGCAGCAACAACAACAGCAGGAAAACATAATACAAAAGGGAGGAGGAGCAGGAGCAGGAGGAGGAGGAATGAAAATCGTTAAAAATGTGCTGAATACGAAATCGAATGGCGCCCCTTCTGCAGAGGGTTCGCAGTAGTTTCATGTCCCCGAGAGTCGAGTTTAAGAAACCCCAACTAGCAGAGTGGAAAAATGCCGCGGTCAGAGGCAGGAGGACGTCGGTTGTCTCTCTCTATCTCTCTCTCTCTCTCTCACCGATGCTCTGGAGATCTCGCGCCCGAGTTCGGGTTTGAAAGATTTCGGTTCAGTTTCAGCCAATGTTCAGGACATTAGCATGATTGCCCTAGAGCAATCATTATAGCGGATCCCGGATCGTCCGCAGACCAGGTCGCTCAGACCCCTGAACCCGCTCTGGCAGAACCAGGTCGGTCCACCACGTCCAGGCCAGGAATCCCGACCCCTCGGCGATGCGGTTAAACTTTTCCCCTAAAGAAAACTCATGGGGATTTGGCCTGGTCGAGCGGCCCGAGGTGCGGAAAATATAAAATACTTAACTGCTGCTAAATTGCCGTATTTATGTGCGAAATTTCCATTCGCAATTTCTGTTCCCGTAACGACAATCTATTCCTGTACGCCCATACGCCCCCATAAATCGTCCCGAGTAATTTCGGGCTCTGGCCGCAGTCTCTAATGCCTATTCGCATCTTCAGACTCCCAGACATGCTTCCACACGTCTGTTTGCGGGTGCGAGAATTCTTTTGGGAGCCTTCGAGGCAAGAGAATTTCCCTTCCACTCGTCGGCGTTGGAAAACCGTCTGACGTTCACCATAATTTCATGAGGTTCCCACTTGATGGTGATGGTGTTGGTGTTGGTGTCGGGGCGCAAACATGATAAATTATCGCCGAGGACGACGACGGGCCGGACTAATGCGCCTTTGCAGGGCTGAGAAATTGGGTTTTAATTGCATTCGAATCGAACTCGAACTCTCGGACGAGTGGTCGAGAACTTGCGAGTGGAAGTTGTCTGCGGTCTAGGGTGATTAATTGAGCGCTCGTCAGGCCCGGCCCGGCCCGACCCGGCCCGGCGCGAAGCTCCGAAATTTGTCAAAAACTCAATTCAATTTTAAAGCGAGTTCCGCCGCCCCACCCCACGTCCGTGGCCGTCTCCGGGAGGAACTTCAAAGCTGATTTTTTCCTCGAAGCCTGCGAAAAGTTTTCCGAAAGTGAAAACCAAAAGTTTTTCTCTGTGTCAACTTCGAAACCCGGCAACATAAGAGGAAACCGGATGGAACGGGGCAAGCATGGGGAGCTCCTGGGCGGAAGCCGAGATGCAGCGCCTCCCAAATGGAATTAAAGTAAAATGCTACGAGCACACATCAATTGACCATAAAATCTATTCGCCATTCAGGTGAGTTTTGCGTGGCTCTTAATTCCAGTCCCACGCTGCCCGAGCCGATCGCCCGGGGCGCGGCCGAGTGGGCAACGAAAAAGTTCGCCTTCGACAGTCGGACATCGAGGCGCGCCCGCGGCAACTGTAAATACGAGACCGAACACGAAGGAAGTTGCCAAGAAACCCGTGGGGGTTGGAGTCGAGCCGGAGTCGGGCTGGAGCCGGGGCGGTTGCCGTTTTTGCTGTGATGGAGCGAGGAGGATGAAGGAGAAGTTGTTGTCGAAGAGAATCGGGATTTTATCGCCTTCTGATTTATCGTTCGACGGCTGAGCGACCGGGACGAGGACGGGGACGTGGACGTGGACTTGGACTCTTTCGAGCGCACCGGAGAGCCGCACGTATTTGAATGGCGGAACGTGTTTATCCGAAGCAGGATAATTCCCCTCACTCGACGTTGCTGTTGTCCCCAGTCTCGTGTCCGGCCTGTCCAACAGCCAATATTTGGCCACAGCTTCCTGTCCAGGTCTGTTGCTTATTGGCACACCTCGCTGCTCCAGCCGCCACCTACTTTATCCGCATTATCCTCGCCCGTCCAGACACGTCCCGAACCGCACTCCACCACGGCTCGGCCCGCAGTTCGACAGCCCGTGACACCGGAGCCGCGCCCGGACTCGGACTCGTACCGGGCCAGGTCGGTGCAGGTTCCACGACACGCACAGCTGTCGGAGGAATCCGACGAACTTTCTCGGCGCCTTCTTTGCCTCGCTTCTTCGCTGTGACTCCGGCTCTGGCTCGCACTCCCGATCTCGGGCTCTGCTCCCCGCGTTCTAAATGAGAAAAGTTTAAATGGTTCTCGCAGAGTTTGACTCGAACGCAAACTGATGCGTTATCATGTGGGGACGAGGGGCGGCCGCTCGGGCGGTCTCGGCGGGGGGTGGGAATATATTTTCATTCAATTTCGTTTCGTGTGTTCGAATCGTTTTCAAGTCTCGGAATTCTCCAAAAATTCGTTCTATGCAGCGGCAGCAGCAGCAGCAGCCGCCCGGATAACAGCAAAGTTTTCATATTTTCAGCTCGTTATTGGCCAACGTCGTCTCCGACGGCTCCGACAACTGCGAGTGTGGCGCAAATATCGGTCCGAGATTCTTGGCACTGAGACAATGGAGACTGCGGCCATGGCGCTGCCATTGTCGTCGTCGTCGTCGTCGCCGTTGCTCGAGAAGATGGTTGTTTAATGAAGTTTCGTTTCGTTGGCCGAGAGAAGGCGCAGCAGAAGGCGGCGAACAAAGGAAGCGGGGAGAAAGTGGAAGAAAGGACCGTGATCTTAAAGGATCCCTGCCGGAGATCCGTTCGGAAGAAAGGAGGACTACAACAACGGGGGGTGAGGCCCAGAGAGAAAGCAGTGCATGGGGAAGAAATAGATCTCTGAACAGCTGATGATCCACCGGCATTGCCGAGGAGATGCGAAGGTCGGGTGGGGCGAATCCCGGCGAATGTCAGACGAAACGAATGAATTGTTCCAGTTTCAGGCAGCGACACCCCCCCCCCCCTTTGCCTCCTCCTTTGGCCGCCAGCAGCGACGCGTGCCGGCCTCGCAGCAGGCGCTGCATTAAAAATGATAAATTGCTTTCTTACGTCTGCATTTTAATTTGCCTCCTTCCACAATTCCCACAGGTACTTTTGCTACTTTAAGTGTTTTTCGTTCCAGCCCCATACACACGCACACACGCACACACACACACCCGCGCACACAGCTGCAGGCAGATACAGGGACGGACAGATACAGGGACGGACGCCGTGCAGCTTTGGCTGAAAATTTCGTACGCACGGTGCGCGTTTTGCATCCGAAATCCGCCAGTAATTCCCCAAGTTCCCTGAGCGTATTAAGTCTTCAGCCCACTCGCCCGGACCGACCCGCCCCCTCCGTCACCGCCACCGCCGCCGCCTCCGACCCGCTCCCGCACCCTCCGACGCTGGGGTTTCGTCGTCACTCGGTCGTTCCTTCCGTCGTTCCTTCTGGTCTCGTTCGTTCGTTCGTTCGTTCGCTCGTTCGTTTGCTGCTTACGTGCTTGGCTCCGCGGCCCGTCTGCCCTCGCTGCCGCGCCCCCGCTCTCCCGCGACCACACATGCTGCCGTTGTTGGCGCGTCGTCCGCGCCAGGTCGCCGCGATGCACTGCGCTGATAAATTGCATTTCCCGCCGAAGGGAACTCATCGCCCGACATCAGGAAGGTCTTCCTTCAACCTTCAAACTCGCGCCCCGGGCGCCCGCCGACCCCCGCAGCAGCAGCCGCCTCCTCTGACGACGCTCTTTGTGGAGCTTTTGTTTCGCGGAGCTCGCGCTCTGGGTCGCGCGTGACGAATGGGTTTCAAGAGGAGCGCGGATCCAGCCACGACAACGACAAGAACAACTTCAGCAACTTCACCTCTGCCTACAACACCATGGGCAACTGCCGCCGCAGCACGAGCAACAACCACGCGTTGCATGCGGCGTTCCTTTGTTCGGGCCACGTCCGCTCGCTCTCGCTCTCGCGCTCCGCTCGGCTCCTTGATAAGCGCTCGCCGCGTTATCCTTCCGCCCGCCGACGCAGCGGTTCGCGTTTCGTTTTCCTGTTCTGGCTGCACCCGGATCCTGTTCGAGTCCTTTGAGCGCGCGCCGCGATCCCATTGAAAATGGCGCTAATGAAGGCCGTCAAACGAAGCGAACCAGCGCGCGAACGAGCGAAACTCGCCCGTTTCAGTCCATTTCAGGTATTTCTGTGGCGGATTAGTTTCGTTGTGAATTCGTCCATGTCCTTTGACCGGATCTGCATAATGCAACTCAATGTTTTTTTATATTTCTATAGGAAAGGGAGATTAAATAACATTCAACTCTATCCAGAATCCTTCCAAATCGATCTGCACACTTTGTACCAAGATTTCAATCGAGTCCTTCCCCCTCTAATTCTCATTCAGTTCAAAGAGATATGTTTTGCAAAATGTCTCGTTTTCATTGCGATTTACATGAAAATCAAAAGCACCCATTGCCACACTTCCATCTGCGCCAGTTCGAACAATTAGCCTCCAGCTTGGGCGAAACTCTTCCATTTGTGCCGATTTTTGGGGAGTTTTTATAATCCCGCTACTTTGGCGATCCACGTGTTCCGCTTCCCACCGACCATCCAGTTGCATTCGAGCCAGAAACAAAAGTAAACGCCTTGAATTTCATAAGAGAAAAGTTGTGCGAGTCCCGGGAAGAAACCGAACACCGAAAACTCCCACTTAATCCACAACTTATCGCCCAGCTCCCGCCCTACTGGCGATCCCCACTTCACTCGATCCCACTCGGTTCACGCGGTCCCACAACGGCTCCCGAGCGCCCTCGACGAAGTCGAACAAGAGGACGCCGACGCAGACGACGACGAAGGCGAAGACGATGACGATGGAACGTCTAAAGGACTTTGGCTGGTGAACAACAAGGAAAACTTCGGGAGGAAGAAAAACAAACGCCATCCAGGGGAGACAGCGTGGCGTCAGAGAAGCCCGGCCCGGCCCGGCCGCGCCAGGAAATCTTCCACAATCAGCAGCCACACCTGGCTCAGCTGCTCGGCTCCCAGGATCCGGGGCTCCGGGGCTCCGTGGCCACGAGATGTTTGTCTTATGTGTTGTAAATCATTTGAGACGCTAGTCAAACAAGCGCCCGGCCTCCGACCGAGACCTGGGCACAAAGAAACTTTTCCCCCACACACACTCATGCACAAACACAGACACGTCCGTGGGGAGTCGCAGCGAGTTCAAACAAAGCCAGGTCGGAGCTCCGGCTGCGGCTCCGGCTCCGGCTCCTGCTGCAATGCAGTCCGCAGAAGATTGGAGATTTCCGGAGACTTTGTCCCGTCGATCGAGGATGTTGAACTGAACTCAACGGCACTCGGCGCCGTCGGGAGGTGGGACGGCCAGAGCTCCACGCTGCCTGCCTGCCTGCCTGACTGACTGCCTCGTCGTCCCTGGCTCTGCGACGCCGAGGTGTCGTTGCGGTTCGTTCACGTCCGCAGTCGTAAAAACCTATTGAAAACTAATGAAAGCAAATCGAACTCCTCCGCCAACACCCGGCCCGGCCCGCCCCGCCCCGACAGTTGGTCTCGGGCCATTGAGCGAACTCCCACTCGAGAGTCATCGATGTCGTCGACGTCGTCGTCGTCGTCGTCGTCATCGTCCGTCCTCCACGGACGTCATCGGCTGCCATTCACCGGGGAACAATGCGCGGAGGACGTGCCACGACACGATAAACGGCCAGGAGTCGGTGGTCTGGGTCGCAGGAAGCGGAGGGCTCGGAGGGCTCGGGGGGCTCGGAGGGTGCAAGCGGGAGGAAGGGGTCGAAATTGAAAACTAAAACAAAAGATTTTATTGAATTTCGGTCGCGGTTGCCAAGGAGTTATGAGTTATGCTCCAGGGATCCCGCACGCAACAAAGCTGCAGAAGTTCATGCCACGCACACACACGTGGCGACACACACGGAGACTCACACACAAGGACACACACACCTACCCACACCTACAGCGCAGCCGAAGCTCGCGGATCCACGGCAACTGCAGTGGCTCCACATCCGCCCTCATCCTCGCCCACTTCCTCGCCTCATCCTCGCCCTCGCCCTCGCCCTCGTCATCGCCCTCGCCCTCGTCGTCGTCCCCGTCCCCCGAAAGCACTGCATTATCCTTTGAAGACGACGCAACCGCACCTGTCACGACTCCGAGCAACTCCCGGCCACAGACAAACGCACGTTCACGGTATTCACATGCATTTCACCGAGAATTTCGCTCATAATTTCCGTCATGTTTCGCATCCCGAGCCGAACCCCCAGCCCCGAACGCCACCGACGGCCCCGACGCCACGCCCACATCGAACCCCAGTCGAAACTTCCTGCAAATCTTCACCGTCGACCTCGTCGATCTCCTCGCCTCGCCCACCCCCACGCCTCCCTCGCTCGCTCGCTGGCTTCCTCCTGTCCTGCATTTCGACTGCACGACTTCCATCACGTGGCAGCCGCGACCGTCGCGCCCGCCACGCCCCGCCCCTCAGCTGAGCGCTGAGCTCTGATCCGAAATCTATTTGGCTCCGTAAATATGCTCCGGAGAACGCGCGTGTCTCGGGGGCCGGCGGTGGGACCCGGCCACGACTCGGTTCGGGGCGGACGTCAATATGTTGGCACGTTCTGCGATGCATCCCGTTCCGACCCGACCCGATCCGATCCGTTCCATTCCGGTCGGTTCGGTTCGGTGCAGCTTCGCGGAAAGTTTCTCCTCCGCAGATAGTTATTTATTAATTTCTGCTGTCAATTGATTTTTGCGATTCTGCTCCTCCTCCGCCCGCTCGCCCGCTCGCCCGCTTGTCCTCGGCCGGCGGCTGCACCGGCATTCAAAATTTAATTAAACCCATCGCCATACGGTTAATAATCGATGCGTTTTTTACTGCATGCGCGGTGGTCGTGGGGGTCGCTGGGAGGCGACTAGGCGAGGGTCGTTAAAGACTCTTCGGCGGGAGTTTTCAAGTGCCGTGGAGTCGTGCTCGGGATAAGCAATTAATTAGTGGTGACAGCCGAAGCACTTCGAGGGTGCTCAAGACGGCGACGACAGTTCATTAGTGGAATTGAGGGAAGAAAAAAAGCAAACCGAAAGGATTCCCGCGGCAAAGGTCGACCGGGGGAGGGAGGTGTTTTTTTCGTTGCACTTGCAGTAATTTGATCACTGACAAAATTATGGCAAAAATGCCCAGCCACAATTCCAGAGATCACGGAGCGACGATCGGTGCCCACCTCTGGCTCGGTGGCCCCCGGACGACCTTGGGGCCCCCAGGTGGCATTGTGAATTGCGTGGTGATTAAAATGTCCACGGAATCACTTAATGGACGGCATTAAAGTGCCGACCGCCGTATGTCAGGGCATGAAGTTGTGGAGCCCGCGAACGTGAATGGGAATCGGAATCGGAATCGGAATCGGAATCAGAATCAGAATCCATGCATAACATTTAAATAATTGCGTTCATTGCCAGCCATTAGTCACATAATAAAATTAACAACATTAATTCAGCTTATTTCCCAATTAAATTAAAATGATTAAAAATCGCAACAACTGCCGCCCCTCCCCCTATTCCTGCCGCCCCGACTCTGTTCGATGATGGCTCCGATGCTGATGGTAATGGCGATACAAATTATTCATTTGCATTAACTTTTAAATATTTTATTATTCCGCTTATTTGCATAAAGCACAGAAGATGCCGCGGCCCCACCCGGCCCGAGCCGGTCCCCAAAGTGGCGGCTCCTGCTCCTGCCCACACATGGGGCGTGGGACGCCTCGGCTGGCGCTCGTTTAGGCCTCCTTCCCGACCACCGCCGGCCCGCCGCGCGCCTCGAAGTTGCCACGCTTAATTTATTTCTTCTGCAGTTGCAAGTGTCGCTCGAGTAAATTTTGAATTTTAATTGTTTTTGTTGTTCTTGTCAATGTTGTCATCATTGCTGCTGAGGGAGGTGCTTGTCGTTCTCGTTGTCGTTGTTGTCGGCCTCTCTATTGTTATTGTTGTCGTTGCCGTTGCCGTTGCCGTTGCTCCGAAATTGCTTACGCTTGCGTATTCATGCGATAATTATTGCGTTCCGTTGTTTGTCTTTGTCTCTGACTTTTTATTTGCGTCTTCCTCACCCGCTCTCTCTCTCTCTCTCTCTCTCCCTCTCTCAATCACGTTCCGCGGAAAGAGACTCTATATAGCTGTCCTGCTCGCTCTATCTCCGCGCTCTCGCACTTAGGACTGCGTGTGTGTCTTTGGGATTTGAGTGACGACGAGATAACAAGCGACATCGAGAGTGAGTTATGTTCGGGCACGCTCCGCCCCTCGCCCCGCCCCCGCTGCGTGCCCGGCCCGCTTTGCCCCCCCGGCCGACGGCGACGCCTACGCGGGACATCGTTCGCTCCGGGTTTCGGCCTCCTCAGTAGGCAGCCGTTTTTTGCTTTATTTATGAACTTGCTCTACTTTTGTCTGTCGCTCCCGCACTCTATCTCTCTCTCTCTCTCTCTCTCTCACCCGGCCCTTCTTTCTCTGCGAAAATTATTGTCTTAAAATCGCAATTAAATTTTCATTGTGTGTGTGCGCAACGGCTTTGATGCTCTTGTTGTCGTCCGTTGTCGTCCGTTGTCTGTTGTTTGTTGTCTCCCAGCGTTTGTGTTTGTGCTTGTGTTTGTATTTGTATTTGTTTGCATCTTCCCGCCCTCCCTCCGTCCGAGCTGCCCATTTGCAGAAGCGTTCCTTAGTCGAAAACAATCAGAGGCAGCTGAAGAATGAAGTCAAATAGAAACCTCGAATTTCGTTACAAGCACGACAGCAGCCAGCAGAACAGATCAGACGGGGGAGACAGAGACAGAGCCAGAAGCAGAGGCAGAAAAAACACGTACTCGATTAAATGAGTTGTTCCGTAAGGAAACTCGAAATTAGATTTACAGGTTCCCCACGACACGCCAAGCAATTGTGATATTTTTGCGATTCGAAATTTCCGATGAATATTTAAATTGCGTCGAATTTCGTGGAAACTCATTTCAACCCAACACTTTGCCTTTGCCTACACAGCCTTAGGCAAATCGATCACGGGATTATGTACGGAAAAATTAATTAAAAGTGCCCGAATGAGCCTGAGGTACAATCAATCGCTGGAAGTAATAAGAGGTGGGCAGACGTTCCCTTAATGCCGACGGTAGCAACTGCAGTTACTCCGAGCTCCAGGACTCAGGCGCTGAGGTGTCCTTGGAGCGCACAGTGGGCGGAGAACTTAATTCGCGAATACCGACATCGTCTGCAGGTACAGTTTCCCCCCCCCCCCCCCCTCTCGCTCTCGCTCTCTTTCGCTCCCTCACGCGCACAGCAGTGTCGCACATAAATTAAGGGAATTCTTTAGCCGAAGTTCTCACTACATTCGCCGCATAAATTCGACAAATAAATTACCATTAATTCTCCACCCACCCACCTCCGGCCCCCAACCCCGCCACGCGCTCCCCGCCTTCATTATCTGCGAAAACTTTGTCGTCAACAGAATCACGATTCAATAAAAGCCCGCCTCGCCCCACCGCCCCACCGCCCCTCGAGCATATCGAAGCACAATCAATGATTAGGGAATCGCGTTGATTGCCGGGGTGGCCTGCGAAAGTTGCCACCTCGCGGGGTTGCCACCCGGCTCGGCCGCGCGAGGAGGGCACACGATGACGCGCATAAATTTCGCGTTTAAGGAGCTTATGGCGCAAACTTTCCACAAATAACAGCAACATTTTTGTTTATTTCGTAAAAATCAAAATATTGAAAACTCGAACCAGCCCAGACCAGCGCGCGACGGCCGCGTTGTCGACCTAATCCGCGGCCGGCCCAAGAGCGAGGCCGCAACCGGGGCGAAGTCCTCACGAGCTCGAACGAAGTCATTCGGTTTCGAGCGGCCGGAACGGGCCACGCGGATGGAGCGTTTTCAATTTGTGACGGTAAATTATCATTTTTTTCACGCCCTGCTCACCGTCTCCGACTCTCTCTCTCTCGCCCACCCTCTCTCGACCGCCCTCCAATCAGCACCCACGCAGACCAGCAGCGTCGCAAGTGTGTTCCCGTAGAACCGAACGCGGAACCCCGAGGGGAAGCACCCTAATCCTGGCAGCGCCTCCCGCCACCGCCTGCCCATCACCGCTTGTCACAAGTGCCCGGGAAGCGCGTAGATTAAAACGTCGTTTTGAGCCGGCCCGCCAGCCACCCTGCCTGGCTGCCTGGCTGGCTGTATTGAGATGTGTCAGGGAGGGCCGTTGAAATTTTTAATTTATTTCTATGGAGAATCCTTGCGACGCCACCGACTATGCGAGGCCGAGAAGACGACGTAGACGACGAAGACGATGACTTGTATTGAGCTGTAAGGAGGGCGTCGTCGTGGGCGTCGGTGACTCGAACGACGTCGTTGCTTGTGTGTTTCTGGTGGCGAGCTTAAGTGGGGAGCCCGGCCCGGCCCGGCCCAGCCCAGCCCGGCCTCCGCCGCCTTGGCCGTGGCTCGAGGACGGTGTGGAGAGCGTGCAGCATTAATTCCTGGTCATGTCGAGTAATTAAATTTGAATTAAAAATTCATTCCATCGTCATCGTGAATGTTGTTGGGTTTCGCCCCGTTGTTGTAATACGCCTTGTACTGGTTGTTGTTGTTCTTGTTGTTGATATAATACTGCTTGTTATTGTGGTCGGCTTGGTCGCTGTTGTTATTATTTCAATTGCTATTGTCGTCGTTGTTGTTCTATTGATAGCCCCTAATGACAGACTCGGACTCGGACAGACTCGGACAGACTCGGACTCGGACTCGTAGGGATCGTGGCAAATATTTGCCGACTCAGCCGCCACGCCCGGGGTCCGGGCCGAGTAATGGAGTCCTTGTAAGAGGATTGCTGAGGGCTCCACCCGCGCCAGCCAGCCAGGAGGAAGTCGGAGGCGGGGGCCAGTCGCGTGTGGGCCGGGCACGACGCGACTTTAATGAAATGCAAATTGGTTGACAAGACGTATGCAGAGCGCCTAATTGATTGCAAGGACACTCGTGCGCTGGCGAGGATTCAATTAATGAAACCTTCATCGTCCCGCTCAGACTCCGTACCGTTCAAGCGACTCCAGCCAGTGGGCGAGGGGTCGAGGGAGGCACGAGGAGGAGAGAACGTTCGTTCTCAAGCCTGGGAGGAGGCCCTCGTGCGCCGTGGGTGCCCGGAGCTGGGACCGAATCTCCAAACTCTGCGACTTCGAGTCCGGCAACAGCGCACGAACCCAGTCCACCAGCCCCCCTCGTCCCCCTCGTGCCCGTGGACGGCGCAAACGACGTCATTGGTTGCAGACTCCACGCGTCGCCGACTCGTTATCGCTCGGAACGGGGCGACGGCGGAGGCGCGGGCGGGCCTAAAGCGCAATAATTGTCGCGTGCATTTTGTGGCAGCGCCGGGAACCGGGCTCGACCGCCTCCGCCTCTTCATCGTCGGACAACGCTGAACATGCGGCGGATTTTGTCCTGCTCTCCTCTCCTCCTGCTCCACGCTCTCCCCACCCACGTGCATCGCGGCCACCGCTCGGGAGTTGCGCTGGACCGGTCGGCGGACACGCGGCGACGGAGACAACAATAGAGAGGCCGACGGAGCCCTGGGCCATGTGCATGAATGCGAAGCGGCGCGCGATACAAAGGCTCAATTTGTTGACAAGATTTTGAAATTTCGCGCGGCACCGTGGGCCGGATCGTCGCGTTTCAGTCGAAAGTCGCTCGGAGTCGGTCGGTGTCGGTGGGAGCCACTGTCGGCGGGTCGCGCGGCCCGGGTCGGTTCCGGGTCTTCCGAGTCATAAAACGGACCCCTGCGGACGCAACGCCAGGCATTTGCAATCATGGTCAAAAATTTCATAATCAGTCGCTCCGACATTAATTGCAGACCCTTCGCGCGGCGGGATGGGAGAAGCCCTTGTTATTGGGCTGGAACATGGCGCGCCATTGTCGCCGGAAGCCGCGCGGGGCGCCGCCTCGTCGTGGCCCGGAAATTGCCAATTCGCCGGGTCGAGACAGCGGGACGCATTAATTGCTCCAAATAGCTCGCGAGCCGGTCCGCCTCTACCCCTTCCGTGCCGATGCCCCGGAGGAAGGAGATCATCATCTTCGCATGGAGCGCCTTCGAGGGATTCCAGGGGACGACTTCGCATCCAGGCGGCAACTTAATTCCGAACAAGGGCCCCCGATCGCCCCGCCGCCGGTCCTGGGCCCATCTGAGCTCGACCTCGCAATAAATTTGCATTCTTTATTGGGAAAAAATCAAACTTATCGCTAGAAGAACGATGCCGACGGGAACGGGGAATGCAATGTGATAATAAAATGGCGAAAATATTCACCACACGAGGGGGGTCGACGGAGGGGCGGGGGCGAGGTGGTAGTTGTGGTGCATTCTCCGCAAAATGCATTTTTCGAAGCCCGGCTCCGTTGTCTTCGTTGACGTCGTCGTTGGCCCAGAAGGCCAGGGAATGCAGGGGTTGCGTGGGGGAGGGGAAAAGTTGCTCCAGGGGCGCCGGCAAAGGGGCAGCAGGGGGGGTCCACACGGGTCCCCATGTCTTTGTTCGCCGGAGGAGTTCGAGTGGGGTTCGGCGGAAACGAGGACCGAACGCGAGGCGGCGGCGGCGAAAGAGCAACATAATCGAATTACACGGACCCCGCACACACACAGACGAGAAACGCATACACACACACGCACGCACACATTCGAGCTATATCGACGTTGATGCTCGGCGAGCAGCCAGGCGAAGTCGGGTTACGCGAAATTGAAGCCCTGCTCGGCTGTTTAGAGCTCTCGGTCTCGGTCCCACGCTCAGCCGGCGCCTCCTTGGATCCACTCTCTATCTCTTGTCCCTCTCTCTCTCCCTCCCTCTCTCTCTCTCGGCGTCTCCTTCTCTGTCCTTCTTACCCGCCACCCTTTTGGCCGCGCCCCTGGAAGTAGACCTCAATATTTTGCTAAACAAATTTCTCTGTGCATCGACATATTTTTCGGCTTCCACACGCCCGCCCTCCCCCGTCCGTCCACCGACGGTCGTCTTCGTGTTCGCCGCAAATAAAAACTTTTATCATTTTTCCATTCTTCGTTTCGGTTGACAGTTTTATTGCAGGCTTCTTGGCGCGCAAAAAATGCCAAACACAAAATACAAAATGCAAAATACAGCAGGAAGCTCGCTCCAGCGAGCCAGTGAGCCAGCGATGCAGCGCTCCTGCAGCTGGCAGCCTCAAGACTCTTCTCCGGCCCTCGTCCGCAGCAGCGGCTGTTGTTGCCTCTGCTGCTTATGCAACATTTTCACATATCTGTGGCAGCAATGCACAAACGACTTTGTTGTAAATGTTATTGTTGTTGCGGCAGACTCCCAACGACGAGGACGCAACGACACCGACGACACCAGCAGCAGAGGCAACAACAATCACAAGAATAGGTATTGTCCGGGAGAAAAGTACGCAACCTCGAATTCCGATGGCCCATAAATTTCCACAGCATACTTTCGGGGAGCACCAGCGACGGCCCCTCCGACTGCAGCGGCAGCAACAACAGCTGTTGGCGGCGAGAATGGACGATGTTATCGCCAGGTTGTCGCCCGCTCCGCCATCCCATCGCATCCCCATCTCCCCATCCCATCCCTTCCCAGGTGCGCGCAAATCACGGGACCAAACACGATTGTGTTTGCCTTCGGAGGACAAACCACGAGCCACGAACCTCAGACCCCGCAATCGAAATCGAATTCGCAACGAGTCGCAAATACTCCGCCGGAAGGTGGGCGGTGCAGGGTGAAGAGTGAAATTGTTCCCAGTTCCGGCGACTCGCGACTCATTTGAACCCAGGCACTGGAGGGATGGGGCCAGCGGAAGCAGTTGCTAAGGCCCGGCTTATCCTGCGTGATTTCGTCCTCATCCTCACCATGCTCGGCAACTCGGCTCCTTTCACTTCTTACGTCTTTTGTCTCTTGGTTCGCATTTTTCTCATCATTTTCCTCGTTGCCCCTTCTTGTTTTCCCTCCCAACCGACGTCCAACGATGTCTGACGACGCCTTGTCCGCTTAAGCTCGCCCCGTCAGCTCCTCCTTCCTCGCCTCTCCTACCGCCCTGACCCCGTCTGTCGCCGGTCGTTTCCATCTTCCCGTTGGCTAATTCTCATTAATAACAATATTAATAAAAATTCATCGAGTTCCGTCCATGGTCGGGATCTCGCACTGAGCTGCATAAAGGATTCCTGGCTATCTTAAGCAGGATCTATTCGAGCTACAACGCTCCAGCTCCTGCTCCCTCCTGCCTCCCTTGGCAGCTTCTGCTGCTGAGGCCGATGATGCTGCTCCCAATTGTTGGCATTGGATGATGGGGCGGATGCTGCGGATGCTGCGGACGCTGTTGTTGTTGCTTTTGGTAATAACCATAATGATGACAACAAAAACACCATGATGACAACTACGCTAACAGTGGCAATAGCAAGGACCGCAACTATGACAGCGTCAGGAGTAGCGATGACAACAACAATTGAAGCAACCATTATCCTTTACACAATAATCAAAAAATAACAAGCAGCCAGAGAAGAGAAGGAGGAGAAGACGGAGACCGACCGGTGGAAGGGAGGGGCGACGAAGGAGAGCAAGGAATGGGTAGAGGAGAAGACGTTGAAGGAGGAGGGAGACGAGGGAGGACAAGGGGAGAGCGGATGAAACATTTCTCTGCAGTTTCGCCTCGTTCCGTTCCGTTTCATTTCGCTCTGTGCACGACATCAGAATCAGATGGTGGAGGAGGTCGGGAAGGACAGACGGACGGACGGACGGACCGAGGATCGCAGGGACGACGCCCAGGGCAAGGGCGAGGGCGAGAAGCAAGTAGAAGAATCCGATTTAGTTCAGTTGAATTCATTACAGAAACGATGACATTTCAACACAATGATGCACAATTTACAACGACACACAAAGCCCCATCGTTCCTCCATCACCCTCCCTCACACACACACACACAGAGCGGCACGCAGTCGTGCCAAGAGGAGTGCGGCTGGGAGCGAGAGAGGGAGAGAGGGGGAGAGATAGCAGTAGAAGAGTTTCGCAGGATGCGGAAATAGCCGAGGAAACGTTCGCTCGTTCGTATCTCGTATCAAATAAAACTCTATTATTTGCAATTGTTGTTAAAAATTGCGGTTTCATTTTTCGAAAATCGTTTTCCTATGCTGTCTCTTTTCACACACACAGATACAGACGGCATACACCCCAGTCTACCAACTCACGCCAGCCACCCGCACACACAGAGATGACGACTTGTGGCTGAGAATAAAATATTATTATGCTCTGGACTGGCTCTCGGATTTGGGTTTCTCGCATTGAGTCCAATTTTCCATCTCGTAACGCCATCCATTGTCGGATTCTCGTCGGGGTCCGTGCAGTCAGCACAACTCGCACGCTCCCCCGGCCGGAGCGGAGAGGACGACTGGAGAGGCGACTTCTTGGAGGAGGGTCGGTGGAGAGGGTGGGTCCTCGAATCCAGTGAGTCGCCCAAAGAGGATGCTCTTGCATTTGACTGCAGTGGAGAAGAACATGAAAAAGTAGTTGCGCCTGAATGGAGGACGGTTGGAGGACGGATGGAGGGGAGCCATGGAGAACGCAAAATGTTTCTCATTTCGTGTGCCGCACTCGGGTTCGCGGAAGGTCGGGTTGGCGGGTCGCGGACAAGTCGCGGAACTGGGGCGAACCTGGGACTGGCGACCGCGTCCCGCCCCCTCCGGCGGAAACTATTAATTAAACGTCAATGCCGGGGTCTGCAGACGTCACCGGAGAGCCAGACAAAAACCATTGCCGTCGAATATGGACGAACGGGGGCCAAGGGCCGGGAACCGAGGACCGACCGACTCTGAAAGGAACCATTGGATGCAGCAGGACTCCAGAATGAGAGCTGGAAAACGCTAAAGTCTTAAACGAACCTCGCCTTGGCAGCCCTCCGTGAACCTTCCGCGTCTCCTCCGAAATTAGCTTTTGAAAGTGCGAAAACGGAAGCCGAGTGCAGGAGGCGAAAATCATTGAAATCCTCTTTGAATGCAATACCAGGTAATGTCGGGCCCGCTACCCGCGACCCGCCTGCATGCGGGGCGTCCGCAAACAGCTCAAATGAAATTTATTGCCATTCCGCCCATAAATCTCAAGACAAACACAAGATTGCAACAAACGAAACGAAACGAAACGAAAATGGATTTCGACCGAGAAAAACTTGCGCTGCGCCAAAAGTTTTACATAAAAGCTTTTCTACAACTACAACGACAGCAAGGCAAGGCAAACAATGCCAACAACAACAACACTCGAGTACGACGACGAACCGTGGTGGGCCGGGGGCAGTGGGCGGTGTCGAGCTCTCGCACCAAATGCATTTCCGCCCTGACTGGAGACGAGAAGCTGCAGAGACGGAGGCGCCGGCGGCGGCGAGGGCGAGGGCGGCAAGGGCGGGCGCTCCTAATGGCTTCCAATATTTTCCGGCGTCACCTCCGCCACGAAAGGTGTTTAAACGCCTCCTCCAGTCAGAGCAACAACAACTGCCACACCACACCCACAACCTCAGCCAGGCGCCGGGGGCGCACTCGACCAAGCGAAATGCGAATCCGAATCCGACTCCGACTCCGAATGCGAACCGAGGAACGAATCGCTGCCTGCCATTGACGTCCGCTGCAGCTGCGCCACGTTTGTCATTGTTTTCTCTGCCTTCATCCTGCCCGCGGCACCTTCTCGAGATCCCCGTCGCCGTCGCCGCAGCCGAGCTTGGTTTTGTTGTCGCCGAAAACTGTTTTTGAAAAGTTTCGGGGGATTATTTTTTGTCGAGTTCCCTCTGGAGGTGCGACGGACGGGGTTGGAGACGACGGCGCACCACAATCGCCATCTTGCGATTGAATTGGAAATTCAATTCCCGCGCCCTGACTTGCGGCCAAATGGAAAACCGTCATAAATTATCGACTTTCCTCGAGGTTAAGAAGCAGCACACGACGACGGCGAGCGGTTGGCGGAGATTTGGCGCTAAGTGGCTGCTGATGCTGCTGTTCGGAGGTGGCGGCCCAAGGAGAAGCCCTGGCTGAGACGGCGATTTATATTGTTTCCAGTTCCAGCCATCGTCCACTGCGCCCCCGCATCATTGGGCGAGCGAGGATGCGTTCGGAGTGTGAGGTCTCCGATCCATCCGACCAGCAAGCGGTGTCGGGGGGGGTGGCTGGGGTGTTTGGATGCACTTGAAATTGAAATTGAAGCTGCGTTTGAAGTGGCCACCGATTTGGCCCGAGTCGAGGCCCCATCGAGTTGTTCACAACTCCTCGACTCGATGAGCCGACGAAATGCAATTCAAGTCGATAGATTATCTGGAGGCACGCACTCGAACCCACTCGCACACTTGGGCATCACTCACACGCACACACCCTCCCTGGCGCATGCCAGACAGATACACGCACATTTCACACACTTGTAAACACAAACAATCCCCTCCACTCATACTAATAAGGCTGAATTTCAATTAATGCAAATTCCTTCCCACTTGTCGTCCCGCCAGCGCCGCCGCCGCCGCCACCGCAACCCGCCCCACTTCGTCCCGTCCCATCCTCACCCGAAGTGCTGTCGTCCTTATCGTTCAATTGTGCATGTATTATGCATATGTGTTTGTCTTTACACCACGACAGCACAGAAACTGTACAGGAACAACAAACGCAACAGCAACGGCAATAACAACAACAAGGACGTCGAGGACGTCGACGTCGACGACGACGACGACGACGAAATCAACGACAACAACAACTGCTACTACTACTGCTAACAACAACTCTAACACCGACAATGACAACCACAACAACAAATCATATACGAAATGCATTTGTTGGCTGGTTGTTTATCGGGAATTTTGCATCCGAAATGAAGTGGATTCATCGTCATCGTCGTCCTCGTCCTCGTCGTCGTCCTCGTCCTCGTCCTGGTTGTTGCTGGTCTCGTCCCGGAGTTCGCACAAAACCCACACATACAGACACAAATTCCAAAAGAGAAAATGATAGTAGGAGGGGAGGAGGGAAAAAACTCCAGCTCAACGGACTGGAGAGCGGTCTTTGGAAATGGTAGAGCTTTAACCAAGATGGATATTTGTCATTCCTAGGTTGAGCAGGAGCTTTGAGGTCAATGGAACCTTTCTGGATTTCCAAATCCAAATCCATATCAAAAAATCAAAAAATTTTGGCTCTTAAAGCAGATGGGAGATCTTATTAGAAATTTATAATTTATTTCGAAGGATCTTCCGATGAAATCGAGAATAATCTTCTTCGATTCATAATCTTAAACTCGATACATTCCAATAATTAAAACCAACTCCCTCCATTTCTCCCTTCATCGCTCTGCCTCCGCTTCTGCTCCGACTCGCTCACACCAACGCTCCTCACTCGCTCTTATCGGCTGTCAATAAATTCCGATTTCGAAATTACTTCCGACGCAAATGGCAAGGGTCAAAGAGCGAGAGAGAGAGAGAGAGAGAGCTGTCCGCGGACACAATGGAGCAAGTGAGCGGAGAGGGCGACGATATACGATCGGCCGCCCCGGGGCAAACAGCATCTAATTATCTAATTACAAATGCGCTCATTTCATATTTCGATGCGAGTTCAGATTTAGGAGATATCCTGCGCAGCCTCGCTCAATGCAGCGCCGGCGAACGCGACGCCGGCGAGGGTGGCCATAAATATGCATGCGAGCAGGACCAGCCATGGACGGGACGCACACAGATAGATGGACCGACTGACTAGAGAGAGGGGAACGAGCTCAAGAGAGAGAGGGAGGGCGGGAGTGACGCAGACGGAGCCACCCACACGTGCCCGATATGCAAATCGGACGGAACGACGCATCGGCGAATCGGGCGCAGCCACGAGCGGCAGCAGCAGTTAATTCAGTTGCCTCCGATTCCGCTGCTAATTTATTGTATCAATTTTCGGTGCGGCTCCGTTCCGCCAACGGGCAGCGGTCACTGCCACGCCCCACCACCGCCGTCCGCCATCCGCCCTCGGTGGGTCCGCCGGCGCTGCGCCCAGAAGCAGGCAAATTGAAAATTATTGCAATACGCCAGATTAGACTCGAAAACATTTCATCTCGCATCAATGTGAATAAATTACGTGCGAGGACTCGAATGCTAGACAAACTCAAGCCCAAACTCCCCACAGACGGATCGCCTGACAAACAGACAGACGGACCGAAAGACCGAAAGACAGACAGTCGGTTGCACAAACAGACAGAGGGACGAAAAGCTAAACAGACGGATAAGTGGGTCCTGGCAGCCATGGACGACGTGTGTTTGCTTCAACTGCACATACGGCCTTGCTGGACGAGGACGAGGACGAGGACGAGCTGGTTATTTAGCCAGAGTCCGCATTTGCGACTCAAGTAGTCTGCATTATTGACCACAATTCGGTGAATTCGACACTCGGCCGGCCGACGTCCCGACGTCTTCAATTGGTTTCCACAACCGTCTTCAGTGGCCTGAGCTAATTAAATGCTCGCTCAATTCGGTTCTCTGACTTGTGGGGCGAAGATGGAAAGCATAATTTTGGGGTTGATTTCGGTTTGGTTTTTCCCGGCGCGAGTGCCTGTGAATATTTCATGGTGGGCGCCCCACTCGAAGTAACTTTCAATTTCCGGCTCCACTTCATTAACCATTCAAATCCTCTTAATTTCGTCTCAAGTCGAACTAAAAACTACTTCCTTATGCAAACGTTGCACAACTACAATAACAACCGCAGCCGCAGCCACACCCACTTGGCCGACCAGCCAACCGTCAGGCCCCACACCACACCACGCCACACCATCCACTGCACTCCACACGTGAACATGGCACGTCATTTTAATTTCCGCCCCCCACCGAAAGCCCCCAACTAGCTGCGTGCTCAAAAGTTGCGCAAACTGAGAAATTTATTTGCCAAACACTCAGCCGAACGCAACTCGACTCGACTCGACTCAGCTCAACTCGTCTCGACTCGACTCGACTCGACTCTGTCCGACTCCCCGGGGAACATTTTCAGCAGAAGATTTTGAAATTGAAACATTTGCTTTGAGAGCGAAGGCGGTGCGAGGGCGACGGAGATGGCGCAAGAGAGACAGCGGTGGGATGGATGGGAAAGGAGTTCCTTCGTGCACTTTCAGCATTTTCGCGTCGCAGCGGTTCTCAACTTGAGCTGCAGCTGCCATTGAGTGTGGCATTAATTTGAGAACCCTTCGGTTTTTCCTCGTTTGAGGCGATGGCGAAGAAATTCACAAATCGAAACCTGTAACTCTTCAGCTAAGTAACTAGTTGCAATGGCTTCATCCAGCAAGAGGTTTCGCATAACTCTTTGTTGGAAATTCTTCACGCATGCGTTGGGATCTTAACGAACCTAATCAAATATCTCTGCATAGATGGAACCGTTTTCTTGCCCGATGACTATCGCTCGACCCGAGCAGGAATCGGTTGCATCCCATCAGCCACCACTGTCGAAAGGTCTCTGTGTGCAGCCGCTTTAGACATGCAACGAAGTAAGATCCTTTAGGGCGCGACGGGGTTCACAGAGACAATGGGATATTTTAAGAATTTAGGCGCAAAAAATAATGGCGTTTCGTAAAAGTCTATTCTCTGTTGATACAGTGGAAAAAAGTATTGAAAATTACTCTACGATGTGTGAGACGACTCTGGCTGATCTGATAATGAGGTCGTTGCTTTCTTCACAACTTGACTATTTTGGGATAAATTAAAAGACAATTGTTTAGAGAAGTAAATGGTGTAAGTTAAACAATGCTTTTCGCATATTGCTGAAGAAATTACTGCAGTGGAAATGGTCCCACTGTGAGCCACTTTACCTCCCAGACACTCGGGGCGCATGGCAAATCTCTCATATGTTAATCTCGGCTGCTCCGTTTCTACGATTTTCGGTCTGCGCTGCGATTTCTTGGCTTTAAGCACTCCAGCCTTTGGCTGCAGCCACGGCGGCAGCATCGCCAAGTCGCCAATACAGAGAGAGCGAGACGGGAGGCTGAGGGAGGACGACGTCCTAACCGAAACCTCTGAAAGCCTTGTAAAATGCATAAAGGAAGTTCTTTGTGTGCGAGTGTGTGTGAATGCGAGCCTGTGTAGGAGCGCCGTACACGCCGTGTGTGCGTGTATGTGTGTTTGTTTTGAAGGCTGCTTCTGTGTGTAATTTACATTTGATTTGCTGTTGACATCGTTGATGTCGGTGCCAACGACTTTTGAATTTAGTTCGCTGCCCCACTCATGCTCTCTCCCTCTCTGCCCCTGCTCTCACTTGCACGCTTTTGAAGTGGAAGTAGCAAAAGGGAAATTCTGCTAACGAAAATTGTCCTGCTGCTCCTCGGCGAAGGAGGGCTTGCCAAGAACTCGTTTAAAATTGCAACTCACCGCATTTTTCCAGCAATTTGCATGGGTTCCACGCAGCCTTGTCATGGCTGTAAACGCTCCCTTTGAGGTATGCGATTCCGAAACGTCTGGGGACGGCGTCAAAGAACTCGCCAAAGAACTCGGCAATTTGGCCAGCCCCCTTAGCCCAGCCACTCGACAACTTGGCCAATCGCATGCATGAAGGAGGAATCCCGGAACGTTATTTTTGCATTCCTGCTTCAAGCACCCACCAGCCGGTTCTCCTCCTGGTCCCATTGTCGAGCCTCCTCTCACAGCCTCTGGCTTTCGCAGATGCTTCACGTCGAGGCCCCGACGGAAGCCCCGACAAGAAACCGGATTCCGAAGGCACCGCATGGACCCTTCTCGTGTTGACACGTCGACCCACCCGCCCAGAGGAGTCGAAGTTCTTCGTCGGTAGGCATCACTAGGAGTTGGGTTTTTGCGATCGTGTCGATGTCGTTCGCCACAATGTTTCGGTCAAAGTGTCATAAATTCGTGCTCGAAGGCGGCGAAAAAGCGAGATTTCCGCATCTTGTTCACCGCCGCATGAAACCGCAACAGATACGACGGCGACGGCGGCGTTATCGCAGCGAAGTGGTTGCCAATCGCCGGCCGCAAAAACCGGCGACAATCCCTCATCTGCAGCTGTCCATTGAGGCAGAACCGAGCGCGCTCCGAACCACTTGGCCACCAGCGTCGTTTCGGCCATAAAAGCCTGCGTCGCCCCAGGCCACTCGACCAGTTGCCAAGAGAGTCGCAAGTCGTCTGCAGGTTCCCAGCCAGGTCCCAGTTCCCAACTCCGTTCCAATCCGTTCCGTTCCGTTTCGTTCCTCTCCAGACTCCAGACAGATCCAAGTGACGGCGGCCGACCACATAATGGCGAACCGAAGGGAGCTGCGCCTCCTCACGTGGACCTTCGTGGCGTGCACCCTGGCGCTCTGGTGCCTCGCCAGCAGCCCCCGCGGCGGCGCCCAGGCCGCTGCCCTGCCAGAAGCCGCGGGCGTCGGCCTGGGCCTCGGCGGTGCCGATGCCGATGCCGATGCCGCTGTCGACGATTTACAAGTGGCCGAATCGAAGCACGGCCACGACGACGACGACGAGGAGTGGGAGTCGAAGTCCGGCGAGGAGGAGCACAGCGAGCACCACGAGGAGAAGGGCGAGAAGGGCCACAAGGGGCACAAGTCGGAGGAGCACTACGAGAAGGGCGAGAAGGGCCACCACGACAAGGAGGGCAAGAAGGGCGAGGAGGAGGAGGAGCACGGGCACGAGAAGAAGCACAAGCACGACGACGGCTACCACAAGAAGCACAAGAAGGGCGACAAGGGCGAGAAGGGGCACGAGTTCGAGGAACACGGCTCCTACAAGAAAGGACACTCGATCAAAGGTAAACATCACGTCCACAAGCTGGACGAGGACAAGAAGGAGAAGAAGTTCTTCGACGAGGGCCACGACCAGGGCGACGAGGAGAAGTACGGCGGCTTCGAGGAGGCGAAGAAACACAAGAAAGGCGGCTCCCACAAGAAGGGCCACAAGAAGAAATCCGAACACGAGGACAAATACGGCAAAAAGGGACACAGCAAGAAGGGCCACAAACACCACGGCGACAAGGGGCACAAGAGCGACCACGAGGAGAACAAGAAGTGGGGCGACGAGCACGAGCAGGGCAAGAAGAAGAGCTCCGAGCACAAGAAGCACTGGCAGTCGTCGCACAAGAAGAGCGGCGGCGGAGGCGGCGGCGGCGGGCATCACTGATTGCCCGACGAAAGCTCCAATTATTTAAAAATTATCTAGATTATTGTACATATTTATTAAGGAAGACAAACAGGACGAGAGATACCCAGAGAGAGAGAGAGAGAGAGAGAAAGCTAGTGAAGGATCTGGCGAATCAGACAGCGAGATTTATAGTGAGAGTGGGTGGGCGAGACAAGCGTCCCCTAGACCTAAGTGCATTCAGAGGATTGCGAAGAACGATTGAATCCAAAGTAAATGGGACTAAATAACAGTCCATAATTGTGAAATGCTTTTATCTTCTCTGGAAATTCATTTGCCCCCCTTGGAATTGTTGAGTGGGAATCTAAGGGCAGACAAGGACGGTCGAACCTTCCTCCGGTGGCTCAAGTCGTAATTCGTCTAATCGTGATTTGCTTTATCGAGCCGCATCGGCTCTTGACCTACACATTTTCACCGCTACCTCCCGCCCCCCAAAGTTGCCAGCAGCCGGCGTCCGTTGACCCAAATCGATGCTACCGACCCCCAAGCCCAAAGCCCCAAGCCCCAACCTCCCGTTGCCGTTGCCATTGCCATTGTTCACCGGTCAATAATTCACATTTCGCAATTTCCTTTCGATTTCCTGCACTTCCGCTAAAAACAGCAAAATCGAAATGAAAACTCATTCCCAGGGAAAAAAGGAGAATGCAAAGTAATTACGAAATTCCATTAGTGATCCTCCGACTTCCTGCTACGGGCCATCCGACGGCCCAACCGCCCGAACGCCCGGTCCCGGTCCCGGCCCAATCCGGCCCGGCCAGCAGCAGACAAACGACGGACCGCCACCTGTCGCCCCCTCCGACGTCGCTGGGTGAAGTTCAGCAGCCAAGACCGAGCCAGGACTTATTATCCTCGCATGCACTTCCCCTCATTGCACCGCCCCGGCCCTCCCGACACACACAGAGAGCGACACCCGCTCCTCGGCCAAGGATGCGATGCAACCATTGTTGAGCATTGTCGGAATCCATAATTTCCAGTCTGCGAATTATGGCAACGGAAGCGAACGAGAGCGGAGAGTGCGAGACTGTGAGAGAGCGTGAGACAGAGAGTGAGAGTGAGAGCGAGAGTGAGAGGGCGAGAATGAGAGCGAGAGCGAGCGAGAGGCAATATCGGAGGTCGTGGCTGACTTGGGCAAAATACAAAATTCGTCTTTATCCAGGATAATTATAATGGCATTAGGGCGAGCTAATTCGACCCTGTTGTTGCTGCTGTTGTTGCAGTGGCTGACCGGACGTGGCGTTGTTGCAGCCACGACCAGAACAGAACAGAACAGAACGTGAACAACGTGCTGCTCATATTGTTATTGTGTTCGTCTGCGGATCTGTAGGAGGCCACTGGAGGCCACTGGAGGAGGCCGGCCTGCGCCCATAAGTTCCGCTTCAATGGGGTGCCGTTCGAAGGTATTAAATTATTAGCATTTGACCGCTGGGAGCTGCCCTCTCGACCGGTTCGAGTTCAAGTCCAACTCCGGTCCGGTCCGGTTCGGCTCCGTTACCTCCGAGTGCATCTTCCATGGAGCCGGCTGCCGGTTGATCTCTTGCCTGCCGCATCCATTTCCATATCACTGCCGAATCCTCTATGGAATATTGAATAATCCTTAGTGTCTGGATTTGTGGAGCTGCTTTTGTGCTGCAGCCATTTCCCGGCGCTGATACCGTGTTGCTGTTGTTCGGTTCGTGTGGGCCCGCTGTGCCCTCTGTAAGCCTAATGGAATCCCCGCCACACACACGTGCGCACTTGCACATCCACATCCACACACAAGCGGCCCCCTGGGCGGTTTTTGGCTTTTAATGTTTCACCGGAAACGTATGGCTCTCATTGCGAGTTTCGAGTCTGGCCATGAGTTGTTGTGTTGTTTGCCGCCGCCGTGTTCTTGTTCTTGTTCCTGTTGTTCATGTGGCTAAAGATGCAGCATGGCTACTTATTAGTTGGACCCCTCGCCTCTCGTCTCTCGCCCCGGCCCGCGCCCCTTGTCGACATTGCTCCGTGCACAATCGTATTTCATACCCAGTCGTCTGGGCCTGGGCCTGGGCCCGGGTAGGAGTCGGCGAGACCCACTCGAGCAGGAGCTAAAGGGTTTTCACTGTACTCGAAAATTAGTTTAATCTTCCGAGTATTAGGAGTTATTGTTGCCCCACACAGCCGAGAGCGGCAGGGAGGGCCAGGGGTCGGTGGTCGGTGGTCGGTGGGTAGCTGTGATTCTGTAAATACTTGTAATGAAATTAAATTAATGCCGAGCAGCTTAGTGCGGAAACTTTTCGCACCGAGCCACCGCTCATCCCGTCTCTGTCTCTCTCCCCCCCCCCCCCTCTCTCTCTCTCTCTCGTGGAGAATTTAGCAGATATTGAGCTACACAAATGAATTAGTTTCTCGTCCGTCCCGGTGAAACGGACCGGAGTTGGCGAATTATGGCGATTATGGCGAACTCAATTCAAAATCATGACAACAGTCATCCTTGTGGAGTTTGTTGGGCGAAATTTAACTTTTCTTTCCACCAGACTGAATTTTTTGCTTTTTTGAGGAGTTGGCAAAGTTTTGCGAAATCGTGGATTTGAGTGAATCACGTTGCTCCCCACAATCCCCAGCTGCACTGACACCAAGCATTTGCGTTCCCGCCGTTGACAACCGTAGATCAAATGAATGGGGACGTTTTTGTGCAGCAGTCAAAGCTGCAGCAACAACTGAGAAAGGGACGGCGAAATTTCGAAACTGCGCTTCAAAGTCATTCCAATCAACCGTTGCAACATCGCAGGATTACAAAAAGATCCCTTGTCCAGTTTCGGACTCCGATTGAACTGGGGCGCTGGGCCGCACGGACCGCATGTAATTGGATATTTTTGAGAACTCTTTTTGCTATCCGTTTCCTTCCTTCCTTCCCGTCTGTCTGTCCGTTCGGTTGGTTCGATGGGGTTCGGTTGCAACGAATTAATTGAGGAAATGCCAAGCTAAACAGTGCACGACGCACCGCAAAAACTGGGAGCCCCTCGTTCGAAAAAAGTCCCTGCAACAATTGTCACAGCGACCCTGCAGCAGCAGCCATTGCCGTTGCCAAAGCCAATGCACAGCGCCCACGGTCCAAAAAAGTTATAACAATTCGCTTTGCACTCGAAATGAACCAAATGATCTGCCGTATTGCCAATAAAATACCAGAAATGGCCGGCAAAAAGTTTGGGCAAGAACAAAAATGCAGGAGGGCAGCGCATTCAATGCAACGTCTGCATGTTAAAAAGCTTCGTGGGAGACGGTTGGCAGCAAAAAGTGTTCCTGCAATTTACACTCACTGCGACTGCGGCTGTGGCGAGTTCTTCGGTCCTGCGTCCTTGGCCGGCCATGGACTAGCAGACTTTAAATTGAAAATTTGCATTGCAAACGCTGTTATTTGAGAAAAGTTCCCAAAAACAGAAACCCAATTCATGTTCAAATTATTCACACATCGCATTGTGGGAAGACAATTTTTGAATAGACTACGAAAAACTGGTTCGACCATTTCAATTGTTCGCAATCACCAAGAGAACTTCTCTATCCAGATTCCCAATTAGTCAGAACTAGTAACTCCAATACATAGTAATTCTGCTCAGATATTCGATTTAAGTAAAATTCATAGAACCTTTCGTATGATAAGAAACTTCAATATAAATACAAAAATGTTTATATCAATTTTTATATTTATTTCCAATTAAGACGATTAAGTAAATTTGTTGCTTACATTATCAGTCGCTGACTTATCCGAAGTAATCTGTATGTACTAAGTACAAACGAGTTGTTCATGTGGGCTTGCTTAAAAACTATTACATTCTACTGATATTCCCAACCTCCGTATAGAAATCAAAAACAGGAAAACTTACCTAAAAAGAAAAGTAAAGTAATTTGTTTTTTTTATTTTTAAATACAATAAAAAATAACATTCTCTTCTATTTTTCTCACTCAATAAGCGAGATATTTATTACAATGACCTCTGCCAGTGGACATTGATTTAAAACTCAACCCAACTTACCGTAACTAACAACACCTGTTATACTTCATTCATCCTTCGCAATAACATTCACCCAAAAATAGACTTTCTTATTAGAATTTTAAAATTTTCCCGCTCCACACTGCGCACTGTTATCGATAACTTGCGTTTCAACTGACATACCGGAATTTGCAACCCTGAGTCGGATACTCGACAAACGACAATTTTATTCCCAAAAACACTGCACTCTCTCACCACTAACACTTTTTACACACAAATTACATATATACAAATCCAATTGACCGCTTGACCGGTTTCGCGATTAAATACTTGTAAAAAAGAACCGACGAAAAACACACGGACCGGCGACTTCTCACCGACGATTTTCACTGCCGGCCATTTTGATGTAACGGCGATTCTCTTGCGTCACGAACCTGTAAAAACGAAGATTTTCGCAATTGCTATGTTCTTCGGCTATTTGACCTTCAAATACTAATCGCATTAACTTAGGGAAAGAAGAAGAATGCCATCTACTTACAATTTTCTTAGTTTCAATTTTTTATTAAAGTTTCAATAATTGTTTTACAAAATTGAATTTTTCCACTTAACACTAAAAATGCAAATGTTCGCCGGCGACTGCTTCGCATTCTGCTGACGAAAGCAATTTATTCGTACACCCAGTTCTCGGCGGCTGGAGTCCATGCGGCGAGCTCGCTCTCCTTGAACCACAAGGCGATTTCCTTGTTGGCAGATTCGACGGCGTCGGAGCCGTGGATGATGTTGCGTCCGACCTGGATGCAGTAGTCACCACGGATGGTGCCTGGCTTCGAGTCGGCGGGGTTGGTCTCACCTAACATCACGCGTCCAGTCTTCACAACGTTCAAGCCTTCCCATACCATTGGAACCACTGGGCCGGAGCTCATGTAATTAACCAAACCTGGGAAGAATGGGCGAGCGGACAAGTCTGCGTAGTGCTGCTGCAACAGCTCCTTCGAAGCCCACATGAATTTCATGGCGACCAGCTTGAAGCCCTTCTCCTCGAAGCGCTGGATGATTTTTCCAACGAGACCACGTTGGACGCCATCAGGCTTAATCATGATGAAGGTACGCTCCTTGTTTCCAGCCATTGTGCACAAGAACTTGGTGAAGAATGCGACGATTTCCGACAATGTCCACACGATATGTGCGAAAAATGTGTGGCAGAAGATATTTCGAGGTTAGAAAGTGTTCGAAGAAGAAAATTTCTGGTTAGTATTCACGGTTGCATTTTCTTCATACGAAGAGTTAAGTACTTTTGCTAAACTCCCCTTATGGCAAAGAGTGATAAACAGCCTATGTTGAAAATTTAGGAAACTCATTGGAATTTATATTGTTCTTGACGAAATGGAGTTGACTATTGAAATTTTATGAATAAAATTGCTATTAAATTTTAAGATCACAGAGAACTGTGATGATATTTTGTATATTATTTCCTACACTTTAATGACTTGTACTTAAGCATTGTAACGGAGTGTGCTAAAAGATTGCCTGTTTTTCATATTTAGTATAAATAAATAAACTTAAATTAGTAAACTTATTTTTACTTATAATTTCTCAAACTATTCTAATTTTTGGAATCTCCGTTCAAATATCAAACAGATTTTGATTTTCGACTAGGAATAGATTTATAGAGTTTAGTTAATTCTTCAATTCTTTTAACTAAACTATATATTGAACACATCTCCTTCGTATAGTGCAGGTCGTTCGAAGTTCGAAACGTCAAAAGTGATCAGGCGGAGAGACAACTTCCAAAGCTCGTTATCGAACTCTGGAAGTTCGAAAGCTCGATCGGTCGGCTCGAGGCGTAGTAAAACATAATTGTATTTTATCGCGACGTCGCACTTAGTAGGTTTTTGTTCAGTTGGAGAAACGCAGTGTTCGCATTATAACTCGATTCGAACAAGAGGGTTCCTACACCAAAGTTGAAAATTGTGGATAATTTATTGAGAAATTAGAACGGTAATTGAACTATCTATTAAAACAGCAAGTATATTATTTTTGTCGAATCGATCATTAGGTAATTGGGAGCCCAAATTTCGGCCGAGTTGGGAGTGAATTCAGTGCAATTGATATAGGTGATTTCACCCAAATGATAATAAGTGTTTTACAATAACCTCGAAAATGTGTAAATACTTAAAAAAATGTAAAAATTACTTTCAAACTTAATCAGAAACCTGTGAATATACTCACAAATGTAAAAAACACGCAAATGAAGAAAGTGATGATCGTTTTCTGCCGTGTCAGCTGACCTGCCATCGTAGTCTTGTGATCGACCTGTTCTTGTCAAAGTGACAGTAGTCAATTTCAAATTCAAGTCGCGCCGAAAACTGAAGTTATATTTTCACAGTTCTGTGAGGGGTTTTCAAATTTCGATTCGATTTTGGACACCAAATGTGTAGAAACCCCCGCACACTTCTTTATCGGTGCACTGAAAATCCAAAATGGTCGCCTACTGTCTTTGCAAATCGACTGTCAGCTGACATGACAGAAGCCCAGATAAAGCCGAAGTCTTGTGATCAACGTCAGCCTTTGACAAATCGACTTTCTTCCAGTTCATCTTCGTATTGAACTCAATGATCCATAGTTGGAATTGTTCCAAAAACATGTTTGAATTAAACCCTTTTTTGTTTAGTTTTGCATATTTTTTTAAAATAATTTGAAGTATTTTTTAAAATAGTCCCCGCCATGGCAATTGGTAGTTTGGAAGCTTTCGCTGTCGGTAGGGAGAGCGAGAGAGTGCGCGAGCTTTCGTATTCCAGCGCTGGAAGGTTGATCAAATTTGCTAAGCGAGTCACGTGAAAATTAAGCTCTTCTCTTGAAAATGTTGGAAACCATACCTTTTTACGAGTTTCTGTAGATTTTCACTGGACGGTTTGTTTTTTGTTTTCTTTAGTAAATTCTTTTAATAACTGTTTGAATGAAAAGAATTCCGACTGTTTTTCCAGCCTCGATTAAGCTGAACTTCTGATCTTCGCATCACCTATTTGCATTTTTTTTAGTCTTGAAAACTTTTTTAGAAGAAGATTTTATTTGATCATCAAGATCATATTTCTGATTTTGGGCAAATATATTATGTACAAATTCCACTGTCTAAAGGAATAGCAACAATTTTATTTTGTGATCAGTCAGCTGACTGAGTTCGGTCTCCCTCTGGTCTCATGTAAGCGGGCTATTGGGCCACGAGCAAGGTCGCTGTCTGATTGGAAAACACTTTATTTTGATTGATTCACTTTGAACAGTATTGGAATCTTCCCCCATCCACGGAAATTATATTGACTCGTGTGCTGTGTATAATTCACTTAATTTCTAACATTTCTAACCTTTCTATTGCAGTTGATATCCAGCTGCAAAGATGTCCACCTTGAAGCGTTTTGATGATGAGGAGCGCGAGTCGAAATATGGCCGCGTCTTCGCTGTCTCGGGTCCCGGTAGGTTCTTTTGAGCAAATCTCAAGTGATCAATAACGGCTAAAGTCTCGATTTCCTCTCTTCAATCATCGGATCCTTGCAGTCGTCACAGCCGAATGCATGTCCGGCTCGGCTATGTACGAGTTGGTGCGCGTCGGCTACTACGAGCTGGTAGGCGAGATCATTCGTCTGGAGGGCGACATGGCCACCATCCAGGTGTACGAGGAAACCTCCGGCGTCACCGTCGGCGATCCCGTCCTTCGCACGGGCAAACCACTGTCTGTGGAGTTGGGCCCCGGCATCATGGGCAGCATTTTCGACGGTATCCAGCGTCCACTGAAGGACATCAACGAGTTGACCAGCTCCATCTACATCCCCAAGGGTGTCAACGTGCCAAGTTTGTCCCGCACCCAGGCGTGGGAATTCAATCCACTCAACGTTAAGGTTGGCTCACACATCACCGGAGGCGATCTGTACGGTCTCGTCCACGAGAACACTTTGGTGAAGCACAAGATGATCGTGAACCCACGTGCCAAGGGTACCGTGCGCTACATTGCTCCAGCTGGCAACTACCACGTCGAAGATGTCGTCCTCGAGACCGAGTTCGATGGCGAGATCACCAAACACACTATGTTGCAAGTGTGGCCCGTGCGTCAGCCACGTCCAGTCACCGAGAAGCTGCCCGCCAACCATCCTCTGTTGACCGGCCAGCGTGTGTTGGACTCGCTCTTCCCTTGCGTCCAGGGTGGTACCACCGCCATCCCCGGTGCCTTCGGTTGCGGCAAAACTGTAATCTCACAGGTGAGCTCGGCACTGTGAATTTCCCATTGAACTCTTTGTAAATTCGCATTTTCTCTACTTCAATTGTTCAATGTAGGCCCTTTCCAAGTACTCCAACTCCGACGTCATCGTCTACGTCGGTTGCGGTGAACGTGGTAACGAGATGTCTGAGGTATTGCGTGACTTCCCCGAGTTGTCCGTCGAGATCGACGGCGTCACCGAGTCCATCATGAAGCGTACCGCCCTCGTCGCCAACACCTCAAACATGCCTGTCGCTGCTCGTGAAGCCTCCATCTACACCGGTATCACCCTGTCCGAGTACTTCCGTGACATGGGTTACAACGTGTCCATGATGGCCGATTCCACCTCCCGTTGGGCCGAAGCCCTTCGTGAAATCTCGGGTCGTCTCGCTGAAATGCCTGCCGATTCCGGCTACCCAGCCTACTTGGGCGCCCGTCTCGCCTCCTTCTACGAACGTGCCGGCCGCGTCAAGTGCATGGGCAACCCGGAGCGCGAGGGCTCCGTGTCCATCGTCGGTGCTGTGTCGCCTCCTGGTGGTGACTTCTCCGATCCCGTCACCTCCGCCACCCTTGGTATTGTCCAGGTGTTCTGGGGTCTGGACAAGAAGCTGGCTCAGCGTAAGCATTTCCCTTCGATCAATTGGTTGATCTCCTACTCGAAATACATGCGTGCCCTGGATGACTTCTATGACAAGAACTTCGCTGAATTCGTGCCACTCCGTACCAAGGTGAAGGAGATCCTGCAGGAAGAAGAGGATCTGTCCGAAATCGTGCAACTGGTCGGCAAGGCTTCCTTGGCCGAGACAGATAAGATCACCCTCGAGGTTGCCAAATTGCTGAAAGACGACTTCTTGCAACAGAACTCGTACTCGTCCTACGATCGCTTCTGTCCATTCTACAAGACCGTCGGCATGTTGAAGAACATCATTGCCTTCTACGACATGGCCCGCCACTCCGTCGAATCCACCGCGCAGTCCGAGAACAAGATCACATGGAACGTCATCCGCGAGGCCATGGGCAACATCATGTACCAACTGTCGTCGATGAAGTTCAAGGTGAGTTCGCTTCCGAGGGTCCTTTGAAACCGATGAATCAATGTGTTTTTTCTTTTGTTTTTCTTATCGCAGGACCCCGTCAAGGATGGCGAAGCCAAGATCAAGGCCGATTTCGAGCAGCTGCACGAGGATCTGCAACAAGCCTTCAGAAACCTGGAAGATTAGGATCTTTCAACCGATGCTGGTTCTTAATTTTAAATTGTACTAAATTTTTTCTGATCGCTCTTGGTTTTTCGTCCCGAGAAACACACGGCTTTCTCTTTTAATATAATTGTTATGTAGTTTATTTAAAGTAAAAGTGGAAAACACCAACCCGTGCCGAAATCAAATTGATGTGAAAAATGAAACAGAAAATGCAACATTCCATTTTATGCAAAACAACCGAAGAGAATCACTATTCACTATTATTAATTAATCTCTATTTTCGATTCCAATCTACTTTCAATCAAACAAACGAAACATTCCTTCTGTATTTTTGAGACTCCTTCCGAAATCGCAGCTACACTCGGGACTTCCGACAGCAGCGTGGCACCAACAACAATGACCAGTCATGTGTTTGTGGCTTTATTTGGAATGTAGTTGTGCATTTTACTAGTATTATTTGTTTAACATTTCGTTTTATTTGTCAATCATGTTTGTTAATGTAAATATTTAAAGAAAACAAAACACACATACACACACGCAAAGGAATAAAGTGAAAATACAATACATGTTAAAACATATGTAAATCGCATTTTAATGGCAGGCAAACAGAAGTTTTCCCTTCGCAGGACGGAAGCCGGAAGGAACGGACACTGAACACCGAGATACGGGGCGATTTATGGGTGGGCCAAGTCGGTGGGAAGGGTCGGGATCCTTCGAACCGAAGACCGGGACGTTTCTCGGGCAGAATTTAAGTTGAAGGAGAATCAAGATTTTGCGATTCCTTGTCCCGAGTCTCCAACGAGGTCCTTGTGGGCGAGCGAATGGTTTCAAGAGCACTAAAGACTGGCTTGTACGGAGTCGAGAAACGCTTTTTTATTTTTCAAATGCAGTTCTTCTGTAGGAAATCATGTCACGGACGGACCGTTGCCACGGTCATCCGGCATGCAGCCACTGTGAAGGCGTGCAGAACCCACTCCGTCGACAGACCCCCGCCGCATCCGTCGGATCCTGCGCTCGCCTCGCCACGCCTTGATTCGCCTTCCTCGTTGCCGGCTCCTCGTAGTTTCGAAGTCATTTATAAACCGCTCACTATTCGTAACAATATTCAATTTCACACTAAAGTGCGCGCGAAAATTAAAAGCAAACTTTGGCACACCCACGCCCTCGCCCTCGCCCACCCACACGCTCGCGCACACACTTGCGTACACATCCAGGCAAACAGACCGCCGTGTGTGGGTGAAGACGGAGGCGCCACTTGTGCAGCGATTAAAGTCAAAGGGTTAAACGCGACCGATGACCCTGTTTTCGGCCCTCCGACGCCCCGGGCCGTGATGGGAAATATTTCTTTGCCACACTCGCAGCCAGGCCTCGCCCCAACCACCCCGCTCTTCGGGGCGGCGCTGCAATCGAGCCGAACGGGAACCGAAACCGGCAGCGACATCGGAATGCCGGCCACGCGTCCGCCCCTCTCCAGCCAGCCGTCCATCAGGCCATGGTGCATCCATCCATCCATCCGTCAGTCAGTGGGTCGGCGATTGGCGCGCAAAAACGGCCGCAGTGGGCGGGAGGTGCGCGCGCGGCAGGGGGCGTGGCAAGATGGACCCTCCGCCGGTGGGCGGCGTTGCCATCCTTTGTTTGCTTCGGTCCGCTTAGGATCGGACCCAGTCGGTTCGGTTGGGGAACATGGAGCCCGATTTGGAATGGAAATTTTAAAATGGCGTCCGCGCAGTCGACGTCGACGTCGACGTGAGCGTCATCCGTCCACCCGTCTGGTGGGTGTTCAGTGTTGCCAACGTCATGCGTCCACCCCCTCCTGCTCTGCAAGTCGTGTCATGGTCAGCTGGGCGTTCGCCCATGTGGTGGAGGCGAGCAGAAGAGGGGGCGAATTTCTCTCGTTCGCACACAGTTGGCAACATTTCTATTAATTTCATTTTGCTCTTATTTGTTGATGTTTCTGTTCGGTTCGGTTCGGTTCGGTTGCTGTTGTTGTCCCTGTTGTTTTTGTTGGCGTTACCATTGGTGTTCGACTGTTGGTAGTTTTTGTTGTTGTTACTGTGAGTTGATTGCTTTTGTTGTTGCTGTAGATGTTCAACTGTTAGTTGGTGGTTGTTGTCGTTGTTGTTGTTGTTGTCTAGTTTTGAGTGTTTCCCTTTTTAATTTGTCGGCAGAACTTTTTCCGACTGCATGCGAAGTTTATTGCGCTTGTAGTACATCGACGGCCACCCGCCGTCCACCCCGCCCTCGCTCTCGGATCCCCCGACCACCGCCCACCACGCATCTGTTTGCGAGGGCTGCGAACTTTTCGACGACGTGGACAAGTTCGCCCCACGCCCCTCGTCCGACGCCGACGCCGACGAGTTTGACGAGGGGTCGGCGCCGTTTGCGGTCCAGCCCCGGACGGAACCCGGTCTCGATCTCGGTCTCGGACGCGGACGCGGGTGGCGAAGCGCATCAGTCAATGTCCGCGAGGGAGGCGACGGGGCTCGGCTGCCGGAAGAATGCCTTTGTCAAGTGGTGGCCGCGCGGCTCCCCGAGGACCCCGGCCGATGGCGCGCGACCGGGACGGGATCCGAGTAAAACAACGGACTTTGGCAACGAACTCTATTTTTCCACTCTTTCGCTTTCCCTCCTCCGTCCCCGGTGTCGTCAGCCGCGCTACTCCTCCAGGCGGCGGAAGGCCTGGGCGATGGAGTCGTGGAGCTTCTGGAAGTTCTTCTTGATCTTGGCCTCGCCGTCCTTCTGGGGGTCCTGCAGACGAGGCAGACAAGGCAAGGATTGAGCGAATCAGGGGCGAGGTCAGGGGCTCGACGCACCTTGAACTTCATCGAGGAGAGCTCGTACATGATGTTGCCCATGGCCTCGCGGATGCTGTTCCAGGTGATGCGGTTCTCCATCTGGGCCGTCGTCTCCACCGCGTGCCGCGACAGGTCGTAGAAGGCGATGATGTTCTTGAGCATGCCGACGGTCTTGTAGAAGGGGCAGAAGCGGTCGTAGGCCGAGTACGAGTTCTGCTGCAGGAAGTCGTCCTTCAGCAGCTTCGCCACCTCGAGCGTGATCTTGTCGGTCTCGGCCAGCGAGGCCTTGCCGACCAGCTGCACGATCTCCGAGAGGTCCTCCTCCTCCTGCAGGATCTCCTTCACCTTGATGCGCAGCGGCACGAACTCGGGGAAGTTCTTCTCGTAGAAGTCGTCCAGGGCGCGCGTGTACTTCGAGTACGAGATCAGCCAGTTGATCGAGGGGAAGTGCTTGCGCTGGGCCAGCTTCTTGTCCAGGCCCCAGAACACCTGCACGATGCCGAGGGTGGCGGAGGTGACGGGGTCGGAGAAGTCGCCGCCGGGTGGCGACACGGCGCCCACTATGGACACGGAGCCCTCGCGCTCCGGGTTGCCCAAGCACTTGACGCGCCCGGCGCGTTCGTAGAAGGAGGCGAGACGGGCGCCCAGGTAGGCCGGGTAGCCGGAGTCGGCGGGCATTTCGGCGAGGCGACCCGAGATTTCGCGGAGGGCCTCGGCCCACCGCGAGGTCGAGTCGGCCATCATGGACACGTTGTAGCCCATGTCGCGGAAGTACTCGGACAGGGTGATGCCGGTGTAGATGGAGGCCTCGCGGGCGGCGACCGGCATGTTGGAGGTGTTGGCGACCAGCGCCGTGCGCTTCATAATCGACTCGGTGACGCCCTCGATCTCGACCGACAGCTCGGGGAAGTCGCGCAGCACCTCGGACATCTCGTTGCCGCGCTCGCCGCAGCCGACGTAGACGATCACGTCGGAGTTCGAGTACTTGGACAGCGACTGCGGGCAGAGGGGAAACGAATGGAGTGGGCCTGCCTACGACCAACGACCCACGACCCACGACCCACGACCTACCTGCGAGATGACGGTCTTGCCGCAGCCGAAGGCGCCCGGGATGGCGGTGGTGCCGCCCTGGACGCACGGAAAGAGCGAGTCCAGGACGCGCTGGCCCGTGAGCAGCGGGTGGTTGGCGGGCAGCTTCTCGGTGACGGGGCGCGGCTGCCGCACGGGCCACACCTGCAGCATGCTGTGCTTGGTGACGACGCCCTCGAACTCGGTCTCCAGGACGATGTCGTCCACGCAGTAGTTGCCGGCGGGCGCCACGTAGCGCACGGTGCCCTTGGCCCGTGGGTGGACGAGCATCTTGTGCTTGACCAGCGTGTTCTCGTGGACCAGCCCGTAGATGTCGCCGCCCGTGACGGTCGCCCCCGGGCGCACGTTCTCCGGCGTGAACTCCCAGCTGATGGTGCGCGACAGGGAGCTCACGTTGATGCCCTTCGGGATGTAGATCGAGCTGGTCAGCTCGTTGATATCGCGCAGCGGCCGCTGGATGCCGTCGAAGATGCTGCCCATGATGCCGGGCCCCAGCTCCACCGACAATGGTTTGCCCGTGCGAAGGACGGGATCGCCGACGGTGACGCCCGAGGTCTCCTCGTACACCTGGATCGTCGCCATGTCGCCCTCCAGCCGGATGATCTCGCCCACCAGCTGGTAGTAGCCGACGCGCACCAGCTCGTACATCGCGGCCCCGGCCATGCGCTCGGCCGTGACCACTGGGCGCAGCACCAGTCGCGAGAGCAGAGGAGAGAGGAGAGAGAGGAGGAGGTTCAGAAGGAGTCAGGACCCCGTGTCGCTTTCCGCCACTCACCCGGCCCGGACACGCCGAAGACCCGGCCGTACTTGGACTCGGCCTCCTCGTCGTCGAACTTCTTCAGGTTGGACATCGGCGCCTGGCTGGTGGTTGGCTCCTGGGGTCCTGGTTCTGGTTCGGGTTCGGGTTGGGGTTGGGTTTCGGTTGTGCTGTTGCGTGAGGTTCTCGAATCGGACGCCATGAACTCGTCGGGTTTCACGGGGAAAACTGGGGACAACTGAGTGATGGGCTGCTCGATTGATGCGGCGCAAAGTGATTCGAGGAAATTCGAACAGTTTCATCAAATTGCGGAAGTTGACAAAGGGTGTAATTTTTAGGGCACGGGGGTGTTTGTGTATTTTGAAATCGGTTTTTTTAAATATTGTCCGTGCATTTTCATGTATTTCGAACGGACGAACGTGTTTGGTAATTACGAGTTCGGGCATGACAAGATGGCGTTTTTGTTTCGAATTGTTTCACTTTCGTGTATAGGACAAAGAGAGGAGGAGAGTGAGGGAGAAGGGGAGAAATCGCTCGTGTACGCCTCGTCCTCTGCACGCGCCCAGCGACAGCGAGTGTCCTCGTCCTTGATGTTCCGGCGCTGGCCGTAGTCGTCGAGCGAGTTTTCCCGAGTTCTTCATTTTGCGTGTAAACAATGATTTTTCCTGCTAATTTCTGCAGTTGCTCTTCTCGCACTCGTGCTCGAGCTCGAGCTCGTTCTATTTCCTCTGTCCTTCCCCTTTCGCTGTCGTCGTCCCTCTCCCTCGTCTCCTCCCTCGTCCTCCTCTTTGGTCGCTTCCGCGCGCGTTTTCCGCCGTTCCATGAACGTGACGCCGGGCGGGGGAGGGTGGTGGTTGGAGAGGGTCCCATGAAAATGCAACACTGGCGGGACCGCGCGCCCATTTGTGCAGGGGCAGCCCCGGAAGTTGCTGTTGTTGTTGCTTTTGCGGAGCTGCGGAGTGTCGAGTGTCGAGTACCGAGTGCGTGCTGGCGACCCTGTGTCTGTGTGCCTGGGTCTGAGTGTTGGTGTCGGTGTCCGGACCGGGCAGTGCGAGTGTTTGTGTGAGTGTGTGTGTGTGTTTGTGACAAAGTGCGGTCCAGGCTTGAGGCGTGTCAGGAGCAGGCGGAGCCGACGACGTCCAGCGGCGACGACAGCTAAATTCAACTGCATAAATAAAATATGAGTGAAAAATGGTTTTCATCAGACGCCCCCCCCCCTCCTGGTTTTGTGCTAGTGGTGGCTGTGGCTGCTGTTGTTGTTGTTGTTGACTCCAGGCCGCGCAGGCAGTCGGTGGGGGCGAATTCGAAGACAAATTAAATTAAATTAAAAATTCCTAAAACGTGGAAAATGGCAAAAATTAACAACTCCCTGCTGCCGCACACACACACACACAGACAGCGATGCGTTGCATGGAAATAAACGCTGCGGTTGGCAACTCTGGCCATCCGATGACAAAGTAATTTCCCTGCCCACGCCACGCCCCCCGCCATGAAGAGTTGGAAAAGTTCGGGATTTTTCTCCTCGTTGCTATTGTCATTGTTGTTGTGGTGGATGCGGTCGCGAATTATTCATTCTCCCTCTCTGTCGCCCCCCACCCCCCCCCCCCCCCTCTCTCACTCTCCTTTGATATTGCTGCTGCTGTTGTTGTTGTGATTATGGCGGCGGCTGCGTGGAATCCGCCGAATTCGGGGAATTCGCTCGAGACCTCGCATTGATTGCCGAACTTCTTCAAAGGCTTCGCCGAACTGCGGCACGTCTTCGCGCGACTCGAAGGCGAAGTCGACGAAACTCGCTTTGAAGTCCCGTCCCGCAGGCGCCCTGGGGGCGGGGGAAGGGCCGGCTAAAAATCCCGGCCCTCCCGAATCCGAAGCCCTTCTCATCATCATCTCATCTCATCTCTCTCTCTCTCGCTCCCTCAGGAATCCTTCAAGCCTGCTGGAAGGAAGAAAAACTCGCTTATGTGAGTTTCATTCGCGAAGCCTCCCTCGCTCTCCTTCCTCTCACTCTCTCCAGCCCCCTTGCTCTCTCTTCGTTCGTTCCCTCCCCATCGCCTCCCCATCCATCGCCAGCGCAGCCCGAGCCAAGGTCAAGGGCGCCGACGACCCGCGAATCCGGACTTCGTCGGTTTCATTTGCCGCCACCACATGGCGAGAGGCGATAAAAACGCGACGAGGACACGGCCGAGTGGACATTAAGAGGGACCAAACGAGGAGACGGGGATAACGAGGGGCTGGGGAGCGGCGAGTGGGAGCGAGAGAGGCGGAGGAGGGGAGGCGGCGGCGCCGGCGAAGAGCGGCGACAGCAGCAATTAAAATAAGGCGGGGTCGGTGCGTGGACGGAGGAGCGGCGGAGGGCGACAACGGGGAGTGGACGAGGAGACGGGGCGAGAACGAGACGATTGGGGGGTGGGAGAGAGGGCGTGTGTGGGGGTGGGGGTGGGGGCTCCTGCAGCCGATCGTAATTGGCACTTAAGTCGCGCAATGGAGAGCTGTTAAAAGTTTTAATATCTCCTAGTACTGGAGCTCTCCCTCCCTCTCCCTCTGACGCTCGCTCTCTCTGACCCTCACTCTCTTTCGCGCTCACCCTCTCTTCCTATCGCTCGCCCCGCCCCCTGGCCCGTTCGGCTGGCTTCAAATTGCGCTGTAAATCGACTGCCGGCGTCATAAACTATTTTGATGGCAGTCGCGCCTCGACTCGATCCTTCGACGCCTCCCCCCCCCCCTCAATCCCCCTCTTCCCCGGGATTCCGACGACCCTCCGGCCATCCGCCGGCCCTCCTCGGAGGCCGCGCCGCCCAGCACTTCGCGCATTAAGGCTGACGGCGAAATTGCTGAGCTGTCCACGGAGCGAGGGCTGCAGTGAGAGTGAGAGGGGCGGGCGACGATCAGGGAGTGGGTGAGCGCGGGAGTGAGCGAGTGAGCGAGCGGGAGGGAGGTGGGGAAGCCGCTGGCGACAGGCGGAGTGACAGGGGGGGCGCGCGCTGCCGGTCGTTAAAAGAAAATTACTTAATTTCTCGCCACGTCCATCAGCGCGCTGCCGGCCGCCACATGTTGCCGGACCTTCGCAACATCGTCCCGCGCCGCCCCGCCCCCGTCCTGCCGCCGCCTTCGCCAGGGCCGCCGCTGCCTGTGGCCGTCGTTCACTCGCCACCCGGGAAGAGGGCGTGAGCGAGCGAGCGAGTACGCCTGAGTGTGCCGGTGCCTGTGTGTGTGTGTGTGTGTGTGTGTGTGTGTGTGCGTGTCGGGCGGTGTCCCCGAGTGTTGAGCGACTGAGTGACAGCCGCTCGCACACACACACACACGCTCGCTCTCAGGTGGCGTTTAAACCCAGCTCGACGACCTTCGGACCGCGACCTGCTGTTGCTTCTCCCACATTAGTTGTTGTGGCTGTTGTAATTGTTGCTCATGGCGCCGGTGCCGGCGACGATGACGTGGTTGTTGTTGTCGTGCTAGGTGCTGTCGTTGTTGTGGCAGCTGCCCGGTCATAAAACACACGGTTCCGCCGTTGTTAAGTTTTCACCGCGATCATTACTCCATGGGACCCAGGCCGTCAGCCCCAACCCCCGCCATCCACTCCAAGACCAAGCCAAGCCAAGTGGGGGGTGGCCCCACTTCCCGCCTCTCGTCACCGCTGTCAGGCCCGCTGACAGCTGATTGTCAGCTCGTGTCGACCACAAGCCGGCGGCGGACGGGCGGGAGCGGGGTCGAGTTTGAGTTGAAAAGTTCGAGAGCAGGTTTTCCATTCTTCACTCTCCGTCACTCGCAGGACGTTGGAACACCGCCCCCCCCCCCCCCCCCCGCTGTGCCCGCCGCCCTGCTGCACTCGCTGCACTCGCGTCGAAGAACCAGAGAGGGCCGGAGCGAGGGCGAGGGCGAGGGCGAGGGCGAGGGCGAGGGCGACGGAGCTTTTGCTGCTCCCCACCAACAACCCGTCGCCCGACCCACTCCGAGCCGCGAGTCTCGACTTACCGCGGGCATATTTGGAGAGATCTCCTCCTCCGCCTCCTCCGCCTCCTCCTCCATCATCTGCCCAACCCGACGCCTCCCTCCGTCCCCCCGCTCCGACCGCTCGGAGGTCCGGAGAGGAGCTCTCGCCTCGGACTAATCCGATAATTGGAAGATTAAGCAAATATACATGAACTCCTCGAGAGCAGGCGGGCCCGCTCTCACGCCCCTCTCTCCTCCTCTCCCTCACACACGCACGTGCGATGCGATGACGACGGCTCCCCGCTCCCAGACCGGGACCGGGACCGTCAGGGGCCGTAATTGACTGTTTGACTTGAAATCAAAACCGTTCCAACATTTCAGTCTCTGAATTATGCCACACAGCCCGACCAGCCTCCGCCCCTGCCAGCCCTCGACCAGCCCCGACCGCCACGGCCTGCAGCGGGAGCGGGCAAAACTTCGATTGGTTTCCGGGCGCGCGCTCGACAATCATCGATTACGAATCGCCGGCGTCGGATCAGCGGCGGCGGAGGAGCGGAGCGGAGCGGAAGTGAGAGGGGCAGAGGGCGCTGGGTGTCGTCGGGGACGTCGCCGAGACTCCCGGAGCTGCGAACCTCGGCAGCCTCCCGAGTGCAGGGAGCCATGTGTGAGAGAGAGAGGGAGAGGGTAACTGGAGCCCAGGGGCGGGGGTGGGCGGCGTATGTTTGGATCCTGCCCATCATCGTGAGCTTTTCAATTTTCACCAACTTAACCGACGCATTTAATCTGTGTAATTGAATTGAGACTGAGGGGGAGAGAGCGAGAGGGCATGAGCGGCAGAGACAGATAGCACGATGGAATCAAGTTCTCCGGTGCATCGGCAGAATATCTCGTCTCCCCCTCTACCGTCGCTGTCTCGCTCTCTCGCGCGCCCTCCTGCCGTTTGCCGATAACTCGCTCACCCTATCGCCATCTCGCCCTCGCCCTCGCCAACGAGGGCAGTCGGATGGGGGAAGTGTGTGTGTGTGTGTGTGTGTGTGTGTGTGTGTCGATGTGCATGTGTGTGCGGCTGCCGATATGTGCTCGTGTGCAGCGGGCTTGCGAGGGGGTTTTAATTTCTGCAACTCAGCCAGAGGAGCGGAGCTCTCGATGTCGATAGAGCGGGACGGCGTTAGACTAATGGAGGGGGAGTGAGGGGGAGCAGAGGGAGCGCGAGAGAGCGAGAGGGAAACCAGTGCAAGGGCGAGCAGGCGAAAGTTTACAGTGATATTGGCTTATAAATGATTTCCAAAGGCTTTCATTGTAAATTTCGGGACGATTCCGCTCTCCCTCTCGCTCTCCCTCTCTATATATATATGTATTTCCCCTCCTCCATATCTCCCTGTTTCTCCCTCTCCAATCGCTCTATCTCGCTCTCTCCCTGTCTCTGGCGGCGATTGTCGAATGAAAAGTGTGCTTCGCTTAAACTGCAGAAGTTCATCTTGTGAAATGAGAGTTTCCTTGATGAATGGCGGCGGACGGGGTGGGGCCCGAGATGGGGGCGTGGCGCAGCGAGGACGTGGGGCGAGGGGCGAGGCGGGGGCTGCGACCAGCAAGATTTATGCGAGCCATTTGAAAGGGAAAATCATGAATGGCGAAGAGAGTGTGAGAGAGAGAGAGAGCGAAAAGTCGGCGGCGCCTGGCAACAGAGAGGCGACTTCGAAGGGCACGGCGAGGGGAGGGGTCGGGGTCGGGCACCCCGGGTCCCATCGATGGCCAATCGGCGGAATCCCCACGAAGCCCGGAGCCTCCCGCGCGCGTTTGGTGTACACCTCGAATCCGCGAGTCCGCCCGAAGGGTCCTCGTCGTCCTCCCACGCTGCCCCCGCGCTCCGAGCGGAGGCTCCTCAATTGTCCTGTCGATTTTAAACTTTACTTCTCGCAAACTCTCCGCCGACACACGAGGGCGCCGTCCCCAGGCGACTGGGACATCGAGACCGAGCCGGCAAAGGGCACCAAGCGCAAAGCGGGGCGGCGAGAGAGTGAGCGAGAGTGAGCGAGAGAGGGGGAGTGAGGGAGGGCGCCGGAGCTTTGCATTTTTTGCCTTCAATCGGATTTGCATTAATCCGATTTCTACGCACTAACGAAGGCCGCCAGAGGGACGCACGAGGGCGGGACGAGGGCCGCAACCCAAGGACGAGGGCGCGTAACGAAGCCCTTTAATATTTGCATTGTTATTCGGCAAACAAGCGGAAGGACACAGGCACCCACACACACACTCCCACTCACACACAGGGACCTCTCCGGGCCGTGTGATCAAACACACACACACACACACCCTGGGCTTAGCCGGCTGGATATCCTTGGCTGTGGAATTTTTCGAAACCACTGCGGAAACTTAATTTGAAACTCATACAAATCCCATTGATTCCTTTCAGTTCCTCTTCTCCTGCTCCGCTCCTTCTCTTTGTTGTTGCTGTTGCTGTTGTTGTTGTTGTTCTTCCTCTTCCTCTTCCCTTGCACGCCGTTGCTATTGTGCTCTGCTTATTAGAGCCTCGGCCGCGCCGGTCCTCGCCGGCGAGCATGTGTGAGTGCGTTTGTTTGCGTCCGCGCCCCGGGCCGCGCGAAGGACGCGCCGAGCCGCAGGACTTTGTCCTTTTTGCGTCGGCCGAGTTTTAAGAAATTCAAATTCGGCCTATGTTAATGCGATGCCGTCGCTCCGAAGCCGAAGCCGAAGCCGAAGTCGACGTCGAACCCGGAGCCGACCCAGCCCAACCCAACCGAGCTGCTGGCCAAATATGCGAAAAGGATACTCGGGTCGGTCGGGTCGGTCGGGTCGGCCCTGGCGCCGCCTCGTCCAAGTCCCCGAAGGATTTCCGTCTAGTTTTCAACTCATAATCCACTCGCCGGCGGCAGTTGTTCGCCGATGCCGGCCCTCGATGCAGGCGGACGCCTTATTTCGGAGAACGCCGGGAGAGGGAGCGAGCGAGAGCGAGAGAGAGAGAAGGGGAGAGAGCGCGGAAGTAGCATTCTCGAGATATCCTTTGGCCACCAGAGGGCAAGGGTCATGTTTGGCCAAGATATGTAAAGAAGTCGGGGCGACGAGGCCGCGGGCGAAGGCCTTCCTGCGATTGTGAGACGTCGCAGCGTCGCCCCGTCGCCCCGTCTCCCTCTCCCTCTCTCTGACTCATGGTTGGCCTCTTTTTCTTACTCTACAAGGTCCGTTTCTTCTCTTCGTAATTGCTCGAATTCGGGGGTTTTTGCTTTAAGATTTCTTTCCTTTGCCTCTTCCTCTTCCTCTTCTTCGAACCAGACCACACCCCCTCCCCCTGTCGCCCCTCTGCCACGCCCCTCTGAACGTCATCCGCCCTCGTCCCACTCGACGACGTGTGGCGCTCGCGAGCATGCGAAGAATTTATCGATCTTCATCGCCCCCTCGATCCCTCTCCCAACCTACTTTATCTCTCTCGACACTCCATATACCTCTTGCCGTCTCCTTCCCACAGTCTCTCTACTCTTCCTCTCCCTCTCCCTCTGCCTCTGCCTCTGCCTTTGCCTCTTTTCCCGCAGCGTCTCTCTCTCTCTCTATCTCTCTCTACGGCCAAAGCACCCGCCATCATCGGCATTTTTCATCTCGTCCTGCCGTCGTCCCGACCCGTTCGATTCGGCGACGGCCTCGCGCCTCGGACCCTTCATCGCTGCTGCTGCTGCTGCTTCTTCTTCCACTTCCTCGCCATCATCAGAGGCCCTCCCGCATCCCGCCTCCCGCCATTGATCAATCTCCTGCCGCCGTCCCCCCAACACCCCTCGGCGCCCTGACCCGAATCTTATTAAATGACTCTCAAATTGCTTGTACTACGATTTGTACGACGCCCACCCCCACCCCCGCTGCCGGCTGCCGGCTGTTGACAACCCTCGCGAGGCCCTCCTCGGCCCTCGACCCTCGACCGCCCCCTCGCTTCAGCTTGTCACTGACTAATGTGCCGAGTGTGGTGCGTGGCTGCAAATATTTACTAACTAACGCAAGTCCTGCGTCGCCTCTGCTGTCTCTCTCGCAGCCGCACGTCGCTCTCACTCGCCACACGTCGCTCTCACTGGCCCCACATCCCACTCACACCCCTCCGCCCTGGTCGTGGCACGCGTCGGCGGCGTCGGCGTCGGCGACGGCGATGCCAAAGTGAAGAATGATTACAAGGACGTGGAAATAAAATACACTTCTCGGGTGTTACATTTTAAATGGTTGCCCATGAATCAGCCGGAAACGAATCGAAGCGGGACGCCCTCTTCCCCCTCTCTCTCTGGTTGGGGGGGTTGGGGAAAAGTTTTTCTATAAAACTGTTGGGCGTATCGTTTTCTTTCCTCGTTGCCAGATAATGAAATTGTTGAAAACTTTTTCTCATCCAATACGCGCTCACGCACACACGAACCCCGATGTCCTTGACGAAGGGTGCGCCGGTGGCCACCTCCCATCCCACAAATCACGGATGGGAGGCGGCGGAGCTGGGGACGCGGTCGCGCGGGAGTCTGGGGCGCAATTAGTTGCCGATTCATAATTCACGTGTCTTCGGAATTGAATCGCGTTCGCCGGCCGTTCGACCGGATCACGGCCGAGTCCGCCGTCGTCCTGTCGTCCTTTTGAGCAATGGCAGACGCTGGAAGGTCGTCGGGGGCCATGTCTGGGGATTCGAAGTGATTTACTGGATCGTCCGTGGTTCCAAAACCCCTCGGCGAGCGCATCCTGCATTAAGTTATTTCCCGTGTTCGCCGTCGCCCAATCATTGACCAAGGGTTTGTCTTTCGACTCGTTTTGGGGTCCTGCTGCAGCTCCTGGGAACCATCAATTATTCGGATTTATCAATTTTATCAATCGCAAACTGAGCCGAGCCGAGCCGAGCCGAGCCTCCCCCAATTCGCCTCGCCCCGCCTCGTCTCGATCCGATTCAATTAACGATGACGTCGTTCCCTCGTCCTCTGGCGCCTCGCCGGAGTCCCGAACACGAATTGGCTTCCCTTCGGCAGGATGTTTTTGTAATGACGGCTGCTGTTGTTGATGGTGCTCTTGTTTTTGCTGTTGTTGCTGTTGTTGTTGTTGTCACAGATGTGCCTCTGCCGCATTCAAAACCAACACATTCTCCTTCCTGTTCGTCTCCCTCATCTTCGGCTGCCTCTGGCTTGGCCGCCCCCCTCCGCTCGTCCTTGTCGCCTGCTCCTCCTCCTGTTCACATCTGCATGACACGTCCTGTCGCCTTTTTCAGCTCTGTCTCTGCCTCTGCCACCCGTCTCCCTCTCCCACGTGGTCCTTGTCGAAGTCCTTTCGGGCCCGTTGCTCGATGTTCGAAATCGATTTGAATTATCGAAATTCCACTTCCGGTTGATTACATCGTTGTGCGACGAAGCAGAGCAGCCTGTCGGCATCCGACCGATCCGTCCCTCCTTGTCTTTGTCTCGTTCACCGACTTCTCCCTCCCGCTCTCTCTCGCTCTCCGTCCCATTGTCTGGCGCTCCTTTCGCCGTGTCTCTGAGATTTGAATTTTCGCAAATCCGACTGACATCCGTCGGCAGAGGCGCCTGCCAGGTATGATGAGCGGCTCCGAGATAAGGTGCGGTGGGCTGGGGTGTGGAATGGTGGGAGACGAGGTGGCAACGCGCGAGTGGGAGTGGTGAGGGTCGTGGGAGGTGAAGGTGAAATGTGGCTGTGGCATATGGTGAGTTCTTCGCCTGGAAAGCCGAATATTGATTGTGGATTATGACGGACGGCGCCAGGGAGTGGGCGAAAGCCCTCTGAGGACGAGGGCCGAGGTCTGTCGAGCACGTGGAGCCTCGACAATGCCCAGGGGGGGGGGGAGGGGCCGCCCGGGGAGCGGGGAGCCAATATTTACCGACTTGCAATGCACATTTAATGTGTCTGTAAATATCCAAATAAAACGCTTGATTGAGTGCAGCGCCCAGATTGCAGTCAACCCCGAACCGACCCCGACCCCGACTCCGGCTCCGGCTCCAACTCCGGCCGATCGGATCAGAAGCCTTGTCTTGTCTTCTCCGCCTGGCCGCCCGGTCCCGTCCGTCCGTCCGACCGTCTGTCGGAGCCCGTCCATTGAAGACAAGGAGGCGCCGTTCCCGACTGTTGCCCCCCGCATTGGCGATGCATATCAGGACACGCTCGCTCGCACACACAAAAGCACATTCTCGCACACACACACACACACACACCCACCGGCACCGCGGCCCCTGATGCGGCACGTTGCGCTCCCTGCAGTTAAAAGTCGTTCGAGTCGATGCACAGGGTTTTGCGCTCCTTGAATTTAAACCAATTTCCGAAGCCTCCCGCTCCACACTCGCTCTCTACCTCTCTCTCTCTCTCCCTCTCTCTCTCTCTCCCTCTCTCTCTCTCTCTCGTTCTCCTTATCCCCCCTTGTTGTGATGCATTAAATGTCGTCGTCGCCGTCGTCGCTGATGGAATTCGAGCACTTGCGAGGACGACCTGCAGCCACTCCGGCTCGTCGTCGGCCAAGTTCTTTGTGCATTTGTCATGCCGAGGCTGGGCGGCTGAGGGGCGGGGCCGTGGATCAATGCAATATCGAAGCATATGCACAGGCGCCGTGCCCCGGATAAATATTTGAGGCCTCCATTAAATTGTTATAAATATTTATTGTGTGCGACGACGATCAGAATCAGGCGAGCTGGAGAAACAGCCAGACAGACAGACAGACAGAGAGAAAGAGAGAGAGAGAGAGAAAGAGAGGGGGAGAGGGAAGAGGAGGCGTTGGAAAAATGCTTCTGATTTCCTGCATTTAATGGTCGAGTTGGCACTTGAGACAAACAGGCGTGGTGAGAGCAAACAACAACAACTACAGCCACCAGGGACAAAAACAATACTGAGAGTGCAACAACAACAACAATAACGAAGTGCAACAACAACGGAGCGATGGAACAACAAGCAGCGGAGCGCGCAATTTGCATGGAACAACTTTGCAGTTAAATGCAAATGACAAAAGTTTCCTCGAACGAATTATTCAAAACCCCCCTCAGGCCTCCCACGCCTGCCACTGTCCACCGTCCACGGACAGATCGAATGCAGCAAATATTTTAATAATGAAGCAGTGGCGAAAATGCGCCATGGCCGACACTCACACGAACACCGGCCAGCACCAACGCCCCGACACACACACGGCGAGCGATAGGGAAAATCGCGCGTGCCAAATGTTCGAGAAAAATGCGGAAGAGGAAGAGAAGGGGGGGGGGGGGCGTCCGAAATGCATGCAGGTCAATTCGGCGACGCTTCGCAACACGCACACGACCACACACACACTCGCGCGCCCCTGTGCGGCATCCGGGGCAGCTGCGACTGGCGCAACCTCCGCCGCCCGCACTCGACGAATGCTTTCGAATTTTGCAACAACCTCCGAAACGAGCATCTGCAGTGGCGGCTCCGGGGAAATCTCCCTTGTCCAGATTCCACAACTGGCTTTTAATTCATGTTATTTCGTGCATTTCGACGTATCGGGGAGTCGCAAAAGCTGCGGCGTCGGACTGGGTGGACGCAGGTCGGGCCTCGAGGGAGCTCCCAGAAGTTGCCGCAGTCGTCCTTGGCTGCTTAAACTAGTTTGGAATCCCCGCAATCAGGCACAGGTGATCCCGCGTCGAGGACTCCCGACGACTCCCCAGCCCCAGAGGCTTCTCAAGTGCTCCCCGCCTCCCTCTCGGCCACTCGTCCTTGTCGATTTTTCCCGCCCGACGGCGCGGGGTCCCCACAAGCGACGCCTGGCCAAGGAAGTTAATCCAGTCACCAAAAGGAGGGCGAGAGGACGACGTCTTAAGCACTGTCAACACCCTCGGAATGGATGAACTCGTCCGATAATTGCTTAATGTTGTTGTTTCCCTTCTACTACTGCCCTCTCCCGCTCTCGCCAGTCCACTGTCTTTCTCGGCACATCAAAACTTAGTTTGTGCTCGAAACAAAATTACTCGAGTGTGACTAACAACAGCAACAACAACAGCGACCAGAACAAAGACAGTACTAACTAACAAGACAATAACCATGGGAGACACGGAGTGCGAGGGCGAGGGAGAAGGAGAAGGAGGGAGGAAGAGTGACCTCGCTCCCGCATCGCTCTAATCGAGTCGAATGAAGTCGGGCCAAAAGAGCTGAAAATCTTTATTGTTTTCGACTGATATCGCTGCTAATCCAATTTTTGGCAACAAGTCAATTATTTCATTGATGTGCTCCTCGGCTCGGCTCGGGTCCACTCCGCTCCATCCCCTGCCCGGACGTTGTCCGAAGACGTGGCCATCCTCGCATCGCATCGCATCGCATCGCATCACTTCGAACTTAAGCTCTTGGCCGAGAGACGTTTAGTCGGGGGCGGTGGGAGTGAGCAAGACGGAGTGAGAGTGAGACTGGGTACGGCGGAGTGAGAGCTTGAGCAAGTGAGTGAGCGGGTGAGCGGGTGAGTGGGGGAGAGAGAGCGAGCTCCGCGTTGATCCTTCTGAGTCCAAACTAATTGCTAATCGACGCTCGACCGGCCACCGACCAACCGTCGACGAAGGCGCGCCCACCCACCTCACCCTCCGTCCGTCCGTCCGTCTGTCCTTCGAGGCCACTTGGGTTCGCTACACCAGGACTCGAAATCGTCCGGGCCGCGCCATCGCCCACGTCTCTTGCGACGTGGCCGGCGTCTTGGCCGAGGCGATGCGAGCAGTCCCGAGAGCGCCTGAGTAGGGCAGCCCCGGGGTCGGATTTGTCTCGTCCTCGTTCGCGCTCTTGTATCCTTGTGCTCTTCCTGCCCAACTGCTCGAGCGAGGGCGAGTGGGAGAGGAGCAGGACGCGGGCGAACTCCTGCCGGTTTAGCCTGCCTTCCTGGCCATGTGAAATCTTAAACTTTGCTCCTAAATTAGTTAATAATGTGTTTTTCGGCAGGGTCTTCCTGGAGCCATCGCAGTCGTCTGTCGCCCTGTCGACGGTCGTCCGGAGCAGTGAGTTGGGAGGTTGGACGATGGTTCGTGCGATGGTCAGCGGACGATTAGAGCCGAATTCAATTAAATCGCACATAACTTCGAGGATTCCACAAGGATCAGAGCTGTTGAGTTGAGCGCAGTTGGGTCGGAGGGCGATGGGGTCGGAAGAAGGACGTGATGGCGGGTTGTTGGAGTTGTGGGGAGCGAGCGGAGCGCGGTTGAGGCCGGAACGAGGAACCGTGGACGGCGAGGACGGACGGTGAAGCTGCGGAAGTATTGAAACTGCTCGCGAGGAGCCCCCGGCGCACGGACGGACGGATCATTTGGATTATGAGATGTTCTTCATCAACTTCGGGGTCCCTTTAATGAGCGGCACCTGCGGTCGGGTGCGCCCGCTGGACGAGCGGAGGGGCCGGCGGGGTGGCGTCGCTGATGCAGGGCACCGGAGGCAGCGTCGAGTCGAGTCGAGGCGAATGGGATGCAAGAAATTTCCAAATGATTTTCGCACTTTTCCTAATGATGCTGAAAGTCACACACACACACACACACTCATACACATTCTCTTCGAACACTGAACACTGAGGGACAGGGCGCGGGGAGAGCGAGAGAGAGAGGGTGTGCGAGTAGGAACGAGGGAGAGCGACCGAACTCATTAAGCTTTCGAATTTCCCGCTGCCATTTTTCCAATTTCCCAGCGTCGTTCGCTTCATTTCGCATTCCCTGTGGTCCCTGGTCGCGAGTTAGCGCGAGTGAGTCTGACTGGGGTGTGAGAGTGTGGGTCTGTTTGTTCGAGCGATTGTTCGCCCCGCGCCCCCCGCGCCACCCGCGCTGCTGCGCCCGCTCTTTGGCCGTGTAATGGAGCTCTCAGGCGCATAAGCGTGCTAATTAAAAACTGCGGATTTGTTGCATATTAAAAGGCGTTGGCCCAGTCCGGCCCCCGCCACGCGGCACTGATCACTTGCAGGCGCCGTAAGAAGCAGAAGCAGCAGGAGAGGCCGACCGACCCCGCCTCGGCCCGCCCACTGCCTTCCCGCCCCAAACGCAAGAGTGTGTGCGGCTTCAATTGCGAGTATTTCGCATTATTTTTACCTGGTCGGAGGCCTCGCGCTGCTCCTCCACTCCACTCGTCCTTCCTCCTACGATGGAGGCCCGCCCTCCGTCGACTCTCGGGTTTCATTTACTCGCGGTTCTTTGGCTGGTTTTGCGCGCCCTCGTCCTCGTCCGTTTCCCATCCGCTGCCGCCGTGGAGGAAATTGGTTTTTGTTCGTGTGGGCTTCGTTTTTCCATACATTTTTAACGCCTTGCCGGAGCGTTCTCGCGACTTGCGGCCGCGCAGGCGGCGGCAGAGGGCCGCGGTCGGAGGCAGTCGGCGTGAGGCCCGTTTTCGCTCCACCTGAAGCACAAAGAGAAAATATTTTAGTAGTGGAATAGGACGACGAGGATATGGAAATTGGCCCCAAAGTCCCAACCGCGCGATGCAGCGGGGACCGAAGGGCCTTCGCAGAGGGCTTGGAATTATAACAGGAGGTTTTTGGCATTGTGGACTTGAAGTCAGGTCTCTCTCTCTCTCGCACTCTCTCAGTTGGGTGGAGGATGCATCTGAAGGGATCACTAGGTTTCGAAAGTAGAGGATTATGGAGAGCAGGAGAGATGCTGGACCCTAACAACAGCCCTGTCGGAGGTAGAAGGAGCAACCACCAGCTTTAATTAGCCTTTTTTTCGTCCGACTCGCGTCTCCCTCTTCGCGATTTCTCTCCGCACTGAGGCAAGTCGAGAAGGCAGGAAATTTGATTCCACCTCGTCGAGGGTCGCGGAGGCGGCGATTGTGTGTGGAGTGGCCACATTTTGGTTCCTATTTGCACAGCGAGTTCCCGCCAGGGCAAAGAGGAATTTCAAATTACGAATTTGCACACTAAAGAGTCCTTATTAATTGGCAACCAAACTCCCCGACTCCCCGCCCACTGCCGAAGCAGTCTGCAATTTAATGTTCCCATTTTAAGAAATATTTGTGAGCCAAAGAATTTATTTACAATTAAATTTTTACATATACGATGCTTAAAACTACCCGTCACCCCACGGCAGTCCTTCCTCACAGCTTGCCCTTCAGGAACGGCTTCAAGTGGGCATGGAAGCTGCGGTTGACCGGCTCCTGGTTGAGCGGACTCTTCTTGGCCTCGGCCATCAGGCGCTCGTAGACGCGCCCATCGTTGCAGCCGAGCGTCGAGCCGAGGACGCGGTCGTCGAAGTCGAAGCCGTCGACCACGGCGACCGCGTTGCGCCGGAAGCTGCCCAGGACGCGCTCGAACCGCAGCTCGACCTCGTCGATCTGCTGCCGGCGCAGGGGGCAAAAGCGCAGGACGTCCGCCAGGTTCTCCAGGAACGTGTCCAGCACGAAGATCTCCTGCAGCTCGCCGAGCACTTGGGCCAACGAGGGCGAGACCTGGCGGGAAATTCGCGCCACCTCCCGCAACGCCATGCGCGCCATGAAGGCCTTGCCGTGCAGGGTGGCGGCCCGCACCAGGCTCGGGCCCGTCAGGTTGGCCGCCGCCTGCGCACTGCGGCCGCCGCCCTCCTTGCGCCGCCGCTGCTGGCGCTCGACGGCCAGACGCGTCCGCTCGGCCGCGGCGATCTCCAGGGCCAGCACCGCCGACTCCAGCATCTGGGCCGAGGACCACTGCAGGCGAGCCCGGTTGCGCAGGTACGTGACCGAGGGCGGCAGCCACTTGCGCTTGACGCCCTCGATGTACTGCTTCACCAGGAAGCGCGCCGTCTGCAGCAGCAGGACCGTGTTCTCGCCCTCGTAGGTGCAGGCGGCCGAGGCGAAGTTGTAGATGGCCGCGAAGTTCGCCGATGCCATGTAGCCCTGGCCGCCGCAGGCCTTGCGCAGCACCTCGATGCCGGCACTGGCGTCGGCGGAGCAGACGGCCTTCAGACAGCAGGAGAGCGCGTGCAGCTCTGGCAGGTTGCGGCGGTCGCCGGCGTCCAGCTCCTGGACGACGTCCCTGTACAGCGACCACATGAAGTCGGCGGCCAGCCGGAAGATGACGCCCTTCGCGATCTGCGGCAGCACCTTGGCCTGCTGCGTGACGTGGTCCAGGATCTGCGGCTCCGGCAGGTCCGGATCGATGGGGCTCTGGCGCCGCACAGCCGAGTACCTGCAAGGAAGACGCCCGAATGAACGCGATGAGCAATCGAAGGTAGTTCAAGGGACTCACCTCGTGGCGATGGTGGCCGCCTGCAGCAGGCCGCAGCTGACGTCGCGCACGATCGTCACGCGCACGAAGACCATGGTGCCGTAGGTGAGCAGCGGCTCCGGACCCCTGACGAAGGTGCCGTCCGCCAGCAGCTGGGCGTTCTTCATCAGCATCTGGGAGCGCGGGATGCGCACGTCGTGCAGGCCCAGGAAGCCGTTGTTCACGCCGTTCAGGCCCAGCTTCGGCCCGATCTCGCCCACCTCGACGCCCGGCTCGGGCAGGTGGGTCTCCGGGTCGCGGATGCGCACCAGGAACGGCTGCAGCCCGCAGTGCTGGCCGCGCACGTACAGCTGGGCCATCACGACCACGAGGTCGGCCGCCTGGCCCAGCGCGCCCGGCCACCACTTGTAGGCCGTCAGGCTGGGCGTGTTCAGGACGAACTCCTCGCGCTCGACGTCGTAGTCGGCGCGCGTCTCCAGGCCGCGCAGGAAGGTGCCGTGCCCGAGCTCCGTCTGCGCGTACGTGCCCACGAAGTCCATGTTCCAGGCCCGGGGCAGCCACTCGCGCAGCTGCTCCGCGCTGGCCTGGCTCAGCAGGGCCGGCAGGAACATCGAGAAGTGCAGGCGCAGCGGGAGGCCTTGAGGGAAGAGGCCGAAGCCGACGCCTCCAGTCAGCAGCATGCGGAAGTCGTGGATCGCTTGGAGCGTGTTTGCCTGTGTCGTCTCGCCGGCCGTCTTCGACGTCGACGTCGATGTTGACGTCGACGTCGGCGCCTTCGTCTCAGTCGCAGCCATCCATTCGCGGAGCTTTTTGAGGAACTTGGTGGACTTTGCCATCGAGTGCTCGTAAAGCTCTTTGTGCGACATGTACGAGATGTGGACTGGGTCGTCGAACTCTGGATCGTCGAAGAACAGCCGCTCCAGAGCCCGTCGTTTGCGCAGCTCCTCCGGGCCGCCCGCCCACCACTCCGCGAACTCCTCCGCAGCGATGGTGGCCTGCGCCCGCTCGCGCTGCAGATCCGCATTCATCGTTGCCAAAGCGTTTGTCCTCTTTTTCTAATCTTCTCAGGTTGTCAGCTACCTTATCAACGCTCGATACCGTTGGTCTGGAGAAATACGACGACGGCCACCACAATCGCGTCCACAATGGCGCCCGGTGCAACCACAACTGGTCGTTCGCGTCTCGACATTGACCGGATCACTTGCAGCTGCTCGCCGCAATTCACATTTCTTATCATATGTTCGCAGTGATGCCATTTTAGCAGTCGTGAGGTCAGATCTGGCGTGTTGAAAACTTGTGTTGTGTTTCCCCAATTGTCCGAAAATAGTAAACTGTATTTTAACTGTAAGCAATTTTTTAACTATTCTTTCGGGAAGCACTTTAAATTTTCATTCACACTCCACATACTCCTCACAAACACTAGTGATAAAGAACAATGAAGGTTGATAAGAACTCGAGAGAGAATAACGTTTAGAAAATGACTCTCATTTAATTGCTAGGGAAAACGGAAAACTAAATCCCGTGGTCTTTCGACACCGCAAGATGGCAACACTGTTTTCGCTCACGGTTTCATTCACTCTCTTGTTTTCCCTCACATTAAATTTTTGCACTGGTTCTATCGCTATTTCACTATCTGAATCTCTTGAAAACCCTCAGGAACGCAATGGAAAGTAATTTTGACCTCTCTATGTGTTTACCCAAGCAATAAACACTAAATCTACATCTAAATGACTCTTGTGCAGCGAAGTAACCAATCTACACTAAAGATTTTTATTATTATCATTATCAGTAACTAATTCAGACATAAACTCAATTAATCGAATGCCAATAATAGCTTCTAATTAAGCTATTATTGAAGCGATAGTTGTCATATTTTCTAAACAAATAATTTCGGGCCAGGCACAAATCCATAAATACTGTCCAGATCAGAGCTTCAGAGGATTACGTTGAACATCAGCCCACGGACTGCATACCATGTAAACGTGGACATTTATAGATTTATTGCTAGAAAAAGGGGAGCCTCGCCTGGGATTAGGCTTTCAACCAGTGGATCGAACAGTTGCAGTCCACCCTAAGTGGCGACCGATGAAAATGCAATGAAATCATCGATTGTTTGAGTCGTAGATATCGATGTGGATTATGAGGAAATCCAGTTAAAAAGCCCTAAATTTCGTTACGGAGCAATTCGTCCTGCGGGCGGGCCTCAGCCACCGCCCGGCGCTCGTCCCCATCACACTAATCCAATTATAAAACCAATGTCAATCGAATTGCTTGCCCCAGAGTGCGATATTCGAAATGTTGGTCAGATTCGCAGGAAGCGTGGGCGCGATGGAGTGGCGAACGAGGGAGCGAAACTTTAAACAGAATTAAAAAGAGAATCTAATTAAAAGTACGCTGTACACCGAGCTCCAACCGTGTCCACGCCCACCGAACTGCGCCACTGAGTGCGAACGCGAACCGCTGAAAGCGAGACAACCAAAACGTCGAAATCGGAAAAACGAAAATAGCCAAACCATATGAGGCTAAAATTAAAATCCAAAGCGGGCAGCGCAACCTCAACACGGAACAGAGAGAGACACAGAGAAAGAGAGAGAGGGGGGCCGAGAAGAGCAGCAGAAATAACGAACGAGTGGGAGGGAAAAACGCCAATCGATACAAATGAAATTTCAGCACTGGGCAAAATAATGTCATCATAAAAATGCGTATAAAAACGAATATTTTCCAAAACTCAATTAGGCTGCGTTTCCAACTGAACAATTTGCCGGGAGCTGAGGGCGCAGTCGTCCGTCCTGTCGGGCACCCCTCCAACAGCAGCAGCAACAACAGGAGAGAGAGAGAGAGGAGGATAAAATCTACTCGGTGTTTAACTATAAAAATTTATTTTAAAACCGAACCGCGCGCGACCGTCGAATTCTCGGGGGAGTGCAGGGGAGGGAGGGAACGATTGCACCTCGAGCGATGTCCACTGGGAGTCGACACTTGAATTAAATTCTACCACTCATACACCAACAGTCGCACTTACACACACACACACACACACGACCACTCGTCGCCCACCCGCATCGATGGAGTGGCAGAAGTTTAAAGCATAAACAAAGGCGCAAAACCCCACACAAAGCACGGAAGCATCGCCTTTGTCCCACCGCCTCCGCCTCCGCCTCCACCTCCGCCGCCGCTGCCCACACGAGTGCGCAAAAAACGTGCCATTTCATTCAGTCCACTGATTGGTAATTTTAACGGTAGTTTTACGCCATTTTTTCACCCTATTTCCATTTCCGCTCTCGCAACAATTCGCAACCTTGCATGCTGCCTCTCCCTCACTCTACGCAGGCTCTCTCTCTCTCTCTCGTGTTCGTCCATCCATGCACACACTCTTTCACTCTCTCCGCTCCCAGTTCGATCGCTAGGGAGGCGAAGCTTTATGGTTCCGAAACGATCGGACCAGAGGAGACCATTTTTCTCGAAGCCCGAGGCGCGGCCAGGACGAGGAAGGTCTGCGAGCAGAGAGGGACAAAGTATTTGTATTTTCTATTCCAGCTGCAGACGCAAAGATGCACTCGAAGAAACCCTCGTCGAATAGAATACCCGGTATTCGCGACACCTCGTCAAATGCTTCCCCACGACCCATCGGAGTCCTGCGAGTAGAGAGTAATCGGTAGTCAATTGTGCGGGGTATTTTAAAATGTGTTCTTATATTTTCATAATCCAAAATCTGGGTAATATTTTGCTACATTTGATGCTCGTTCGTTGGCTGTCTTGCCGCTCCTTGAAATATCTGTGGTCGCATTGATTACTGTAATAACAATAATAATAATAAGAGTAGTAGTCGTTGTGGTTTAAAATATGGTAATCAGGGCGAACACGCCGTAGAGCAGGGCGCACGGGTACGCAATCAGCACTTGTTGATGGTCCATCGAGTAGGCGGTCACGAAGAGCTTCGAGGCCGATAGCGCGCACCAGAGTATTGAGATTCCTGCCACAATCAAGCCCAGGGTGCCTCTGCAAAAACAAGCACGTGAGAACGCAAATAAAACCGGGCCCCCAAGAAGCCGGGGACGGGGACAGAGAGAGAGAGAGAGAGAGAACATAGAAATGATACACCAGAAGCCCATCGGGAAAGGGCGCCATGCGGAAGGTGGGCGATGGGGAGGCAGGGGATGGAGATGGAGATGGTGTGAGATGAAGGCGGAAAATCAAAAACAAAGCAGTCGAGCATGAGTGCGAAACTAAATGAAAACTGAAAACGAATGAAAAAGTTTGTGAAGCGTGTTGCGAGCGGGTAAAAATGGCTTCGAAGGAAAACAATTTTAAAAATGCATATTCAAAAGTGCGAAGCGGCAAAATATGAACTACAAACGCACACAAACTCGCTCCCACACCCACACCCACACCCAAACGCCGACACAGTGACAGAGACCACCAACCTCCCACACACTCACAGAGCCTTATACATGCCCACTCTCACAGGGCATGCATTGACTACAAGCACGAAGTAAAAAATATCACAATCCAGACAATGAATGGGTGGACACCGTGGAGAAGTTTATGAAACTACACCAAGGATATTCAGGGCTCCACCACAGAAGGAGCGGGAACAACCAGTGCTTAAGAGTTCCACAAATTCAACTAAACATAATGATACACATGATAATAGAAGCGAACGAAATGAACTGAATCATTAGTGGAAATTCGGCTATCTAATGCAAACCTTTCTGTAGCTCGACCCTTAGATCGGAAAATTCCCCTGAATGGGAACCATGGAACTCGAAAAAATAGCAACATTATTGTAGTAAACTCCGTGTGCAATAACAACAAACAACTACCATCAGGAACCGAACCGAACGCAACTCCACCCAAGCCATCCCGCCCGAGCGAACCCAACGGAGCCGAGCAGCAAAAACTGCAGCAAGATGAAAGTGGAAACCTTGGTATTGTTACTGCCACAAAAAATTATGAGCCACCAACGCGAGCGGCCAACAACAACGACGGCCACAACAGCAACAACAACGACAACAGCAATAGCAACAGCCTCGACAACCGGGCGGAGGAGTGGAAGCTGACGGTGACTGACCAAGGACTCCATGCGAGTGGGAAAATGGGAAAAAATTAAAAGTGAAATATTTTCCAAACCATTTAAAAATGGAAGCAAAACGAAACGAAAGGAAACGAAACAAAACGAAGCACACCGAGGAGGTGCCGGAGTGGGCGGAGACGCACTGCATGGCACAGCATCGGTGAATGGTGAATGGCGAGGAGTGCGAACGAAGTCTTCGAAAAGGACATTCGTGCGAGCTTCATTGGAGTAGGACCGGACGAAGGGTCGGGCGAGGCAGAAGCAAGTGGAATGAACGAACGAACGAACGAACCAAACCAGGTTTAGTTGCCAGTTGTTGCCGACGTTGTTATTGTAGTAGTGGTAGTGGCACTGCTGTTATTTGCATTGTTGGCCGCTGGGTCGGTTGCTCGGTAGGTTGGTTTAGTTGTTTGTTGTTTGCTCGTTCATTGTTCGCTGCTATTGTTGTTATTGCCGGGGTCGAAGTTGTTTTGAAAAAGTTGCACATTGAAATTCACATGTCGATGATGGACGTCCCGAACTATTATTAATCTGGGGATGAAATATCGCCGCATTCAAGCGACGGCAATTGAATCGCTCCGACAGCCATTTATCGTCGAGTCCTGAAATTAAAAGGGAGTCCGGCCCGACCCGACACCACCCGACCAGTTCCATCCCCTCTCTTTTGGCGAAAACACCTCAAAGAAAAAAGCACCCGGCTGGGCTGTCAAATGCAACTCTATTATTTCCAGTTGTCCATTGTAATTCGGCACGAACGGCGAGGACCAGAAAACAACAAGAGCAGTGCGAGAATAATAGTGCAATATGAGAGCTCGGAACAAGAACAACAGCCAAAACAACGACTGCACTGAACTGCTTTGAAACATGTGGCCAATAAAGAGTTGCCAGAGTGCTGCTGCCAAAGTTTGGCCTGATTGGATTCCGCTGATTAAAAACTTAATTGGGGGCAACACGGAACGGAAACGGCCATCGCATGGCATTTCCGGCGGAGGCGGAAGCGGAAACGTACCGAGGGTTGGGGGCGCTCGGGTGCTCGTGGAAGGGCGAGGACACGAGGAGGGCGCGACATGGCCAGACATGGCCGTAATGGCGACCAATTGCGCTGCAAAGTGCGCACCAATAATTGGGAAATCAATTGCAATTGCAATCGATGGACGTGCGAATGTGAGCCCGTGACTGCTTAGTTTGGTGCCAGGCAGCCCGGGGGCGGCGAAGGCATTTTTAATTATTGTGCAATTTCATAATTTACGGAAAACAAACGCGAAATTAACAACGAACCAAAACAAAAGAGAACAGAGTAAAAACAAAAAAAACAAAAACAAAAAAAAGAAAAGAACTCCTACGCTGAAAAAGAGCAACACAGGGCGAAGGACGCTCGTTTGTAATTATGCGCTTGTGTGAGTTAGACATGAGGATGATTAAAAAGAGCACGGAACACTGGCGCGGAGGGGGTGGTGGACTTAACAAAGAACAAACAATAACATGAAGTTCCCAACTCACTGTATGGTGATTAGAACGTTGATGCCCGACAGCACGACCATCGGCAGCAGACAATAGCCGAGCACCGAGACCACGGCGCCAAACGTTACTTGCGCCTGGGTCGCCATCAGCGAGAGCAGGCAGTAGAAGGCGATGCAGCCCATCACACCGATGCCGTAGATGTACGAGAACGTCACTTTGCCGCTCTGTCCCGATGAGGTCCGAGTTCGTTGGGTGGAGAGAAAAGAGAAATAAGGAGAGAGCGCAGAATTTTGCAATTAAAAATTTAGCAAATATTTTATTGTTTGCACTCACCAGCAGTAGGAAGCCGCCCAGAGCCAGGCAGAAGACCAGGGGACCGGCCATGTCGGTGTCCTGCAGGATCTGTTGCTCCGTGCCGCGCATGGGATTCAAGACGGCGAGAGTCTGCAATGGGAACAAGACATTTTCCCTTAGATTTTAGTCAACATTTACTGCTACTATAAAATAGTGTGATGAATACAGTACTAATAATATTCCCGAAATAAGTGGGCAAACACGAGACCCAGCAACGTAAAAAAATTCCGAGTCCCATTTGCCGAAATTGCAAATATTTAAATTTCCACGAAACGCCCGAGGCAAAACGAACAAAAACAAAAAATTCACATTTATTTGAGCAAGCAATTAAATGCGAGATGAAAACGTCCGACAGCACACGACCGGTGGACGGACGACGACGACGACGACAAAGGAAAAGCACAGATGGAAATGCAACAATTGAAAAAGAGGCAGACAATCATTCGAATAAATTGTTGATTAACAACGTATGAGCAACGAGCGTGTCCAGGGCAGTGCCGGCGTTGCCATGGCTGCCGACGTCAGGCGTCCTTGTCATTATACAGGATGCCCACATCCACATCCTGCGGGTTCAGTTCGCACATGGGCTCCAACACGCGACAAATCTATATGGAAGATGATCCAGGTCAGTGGAGGATCGGGACGATTTTCATAAATAGAGGCTGACATTTCGGTTGTCGCTCGTCGCACCCGCGGAGATTGGCCGTGGTGGAACATTTTTGGCTAAAATTTAAAGCTCGGCACAGGACAGAAGAAATTCTCTCGCAGTGGCCCTCGAAAGCCCGCTGCAAAGCCTGTGGAACTGAATCCTACCTACCTACGACAGCGAATCCGGGCACGGTTCGAAAGGTGCAAAGTTATTACGCGGGCGAGGTAAGCACCGTAATCACCCACGTCCGAACTGCGAAAAGAGCACAAATAAACCAATATTGGCATTTCAATAATTGATTAGCGGACGGCGTGGAATGCGCGAACATGCCGAATGATGCAAAAACACGATGCAAACAGAAATTTAAATAAAAAATTTGGTCGCGAAAGCAGGGCGAACAAAAACGGATGCGAAATCCGAAGGAAAAAGTGCGATTTAATAGCCAATCAAGTGAAATGTTTTAAAATCGCATATGCAAAAAGGCGAAACAAAAACCATGACATCGGCATCGGCAGCAGCAGCGGCCTCGGCGAAGCCTGGGACCGGGACCGGGGCCGGTGCCGGGACCCCAAGGAGCAGAGCGCGATTTAATAGGCGACCGAGCGAAATTTATCAAAATTCCGCATGCAGTAACAGGCCACGTGAAAGGGATGAGATTCAAATGTAAAACGTTTTAAATGTTTCATATCGTTTGCTTTGTATGTTTCGCCTCTTTTGTGCCGCTTTTATTTGCGAGTTCCGCGAGTTTGAGTTCCGTTTGAAAAATGGAAATTGATGATAAACGACAATGGTGACCAGTGGAGCATCAGTTGTCATCGTCGTGTTGGCGGCGTCGGGGCACGGGATGGGCGGATTTGATTTTTATTTCCCGTTCTCGCATGGTCAAAACAAGGACAGCATCGCACCGCACAGCACATCACGGCAGCAACAACGCCGGATAACACAAATTTAGATTTTAGAAAAACGCTCTCGTCCCGCACCGCTCGTTATTTATTTTACTTTCACAGCGACACTGGTCGTGCGAACCGCTGAGGGCTGCTCGACATATATGTGTCCGTGGGAAATTTATGAATTATGAAGCGGGCGCCAACTTGTGGAAACCGGGCTGAAAACAAGACCGCCAGGAACAAGAAAAACCGCTTCTCTCCCAAGCCTTCCCGATCGGGCGATGCACCCTACAAAGTGGTGGTCGATTTAGGCATTGCATGCAAAACGAACCATTTTGAAATCCATAAATTTTCGTAAAATATATGGAACAACGTCGCTTATAAAAAATAAGAGGTCCATATTACAATTGAACCCATCAAAAGGAACTTTAGGAAAAATGTCAACTATCATCAGATGTGTGTCACTGTAAAAATGCAAGACAATATTCCTTCCTGCATGCGGAGGGTAGGGTGCCTAGTGGAAAAAGGACTCGTCGAACACGTTGCTTCACTGGGCTTTGGGTTTTGCTTTTTATTTAGAATTCAGTTTTTATTTTGATAAATGTTTGCAATTGAAGTTTTGCATAAATAAATACGAAATGCAGTGGACAAATATTTGCTGTAAGCCGTGTAAATAAAATTTAATTGAGAATTTTTGTTCAAACACTTCTTTATTTGCACAATCAACGAGCCTTGGCCACGGGGCCCCATGAAAACATAACGAATTGTTTCGCTGAAATATCGCGACATCCATTGTTGACCTCAGATCAAGGGCTGGAGATGAATGTCGACGCTCGGAACTCGAAGCAAATATGGAAAAAATGTCTACCAAACCCTTTCGATGAGAGGGAGTGGAGTGAATGCAGTCAGAAGAGACGAGTGGAGCCAGCTCACCATGGAGTGGGAGGGAGCGCCCACTTTGTTTGTGCCAGCACCTCCACGAATGTTTGTCGCGAGGCCAGAAAAGTTCGTTGCACGCCGGCATCGTCGTCGTTGTCGGTCCGTTAGCATTTCTCGGGCTAATTAACATTTCCATTTTCAATTAACACAATGTAATAAATTCTATTTGCAGTCGTGGAGAAATAAAACTTTAATTGAAAAACATAAAGTTTAAGTTGATTTTTTCAGAACTGAGCGCCATGTTTTCATAAATAAAAATTTCCCTCTTTTGCACGAACGGAGACAAAGCGAGGGGGCGGAGAGCGAGGTGAGGAGAGGCAAAAAGAACATTTAAATTTCGATTATGTGAGGCAGAGTGCAAAATGAGTGAACGAAAGCAGAAAAAGAGAAAGTCTACAAATTAAAACTTTAAACGAAGGCAAAAGAAATCCCTGCCCGGATTAAGAGATCGACTGCGAGGGCGGCCGCCGGCGGGGACTCGATGAGCAGGCAAGGCAGAGTAGAGAGTAAAGGACGACTGATGAAGGAATCGAGAAAAGTACCCGAGAGCAATCTGCGGAATGAACAAAAGATGCAATTTTCTAAGAATAAAACTGAAAGAGATGAGAAGGAAAATTGCAAAAAACAACAGTACTCGAACCCGGCCCAAGCTCCAACTCCTTCCCGAACCCCGTCTTGGCCACCCACACATACATAGACATGCACAAAGGGAGCGGAAAGGAAAATAATTTTGCTAATCCCTGTGCCATGCAATTATTCACTTTAGATCAGCGCCCCGAGATAAACGCTGGCGGGCGGAACAAGGACGAGGAATGCAGCAGGAACGTCTTCAGAAGAAGACGAAAAAATAAGTGAAAAGGAAGCAGCCTCGTCTTCCTGCACTAAACGGAGTATTGGCCACGTTGAAGGAGTGTACGACAATGGCCAGCGAGGGCGGGAAAGATCCGCGAGAGGCTGCAAGTGGACAAAGAGCGAGTGGGCGACGACGTCTCTTAGGTGCAAGAGAGGGTAGTCGCAGAGCAGGCGTAGCTTCTTGAGCATCGTTATGCGATATAATAATCATTGCAGTGAAAAATTTGCAGCTTTTTGTGTTGGCTTCCCTTTTACTTTGTTCTACGAAACAATTTTGCGAAGGCAATTAAGCAGAGAGAGAGAGAGAGAGAGAGAGAGAGAGAAGCAAAAACACAAAGAATTATGAACAAAAGAGCAGACTTAGACACCGGACACCGCTGGCGGATAAGTCAGAGGACGCTCAGCCATGCTTAAGTTGGTGGCGAAAATATTTGATCAGTGTTTTAGGCCGCGAGCCAATTTCAACGGACACGTCCGTATTGAAGAAAAAATTTACAGCAGTATTTCCTCTTTTAACGGTCTACAAATATTTAAAGTTTTTAATTAAAATGCAAACGGAAGTCGAGAATTAATTAATCGCATTTGAAGGATCCCGAAAGCAATAAACCGGTACAAAGGAAACAACTTCAATATCTTCAAATATCAACAGATTCAAGGGGAGGCACAACTTAATATAGTTTAGCCGCCTTATTTTGGAGAAAAATCCATCGTACTCACCTTCTGGAATATGTGATTCGGGTTGATTCCCAACTCTGAAAGATGACGAAAAATAATTGAAAATAAGTATTCAGATGATTAGGAAAGAGTATATATACCCTCCAAAAGAGGCGGTTCGTCGTCGAATTCGTTGCCGCCAGTGCCGGGCTTGAAGGGCTTGTCCTGGTCGTACGGGTTATCGGCATAAGCATTGGGATCGTAGAAGCCGCTGACTCCTTGGCTCACGTTGGAGTAGCTCGCGTCATAGTTCGGCGGAACGGATGGCTGTGAGTTATCAAAGTTCTGGAAGTTCCTGTAGGAAAAGAACAAAAGACATGTTGAGATAGTAAGGACACCTAATAGACAGAACTTACAATTCCTGTCCGAACTCTGGCACATCGAAGTTATAGGACTGTTCGCCGCCAGGAGGAGGATAAAAGTCGTTGCCGGCACCACCGTATGAAGCCATCTTCAACGGGTTGCTGTTAAAACAGAAGAGATGAAGTGTGTGGTTTGTGTCTGTACTATATAAGAACGTTAGAGATTTGGTAACTACATGAACGGGTCAGAGATGGCGCAAGAAACAAATCGACAAATTCTAATGGAACAGATGCAATGGATGCACTTTACTTAATATCGAATGAGTTTAATATATAAATGGTCCTTTTCCTGAAAACGGAACATGCATACACGGCATTGATGTGTTGTACACCTATTCACATTTGTTGCAAAATACAAATTTGTTGAACATCTTTTCACAAGTTCTAATAGGACTCCACTTTCTTGTGACTCTGACAATATAGGTTTTCTTTACTTACTTTCTGACACTATCGTAGTTTAATCTTTAATATATTGATGTATTCACAATTTGCTGTTTAATTTCAAGCTTTTACCGCAGAATTAATAATAAAAACTGAGAAATAAATTTTGACTCTACCGAAATCGACACAAAACATAAATGGACTCGTCAGCTGTCAATATGACAGCTCAACACCACGTACACGAATATGACAGAAAACTAAGTAAATTTAAGAAAGCTATTTCGAAAACAGTGCTGAACAACGCATACAAGAGGTATTATATAAAAAAATAGATCATGAACACGATGATTCAGTAGTTTTTTTGTTGTTTATATAAATATTGAGGTTTTGTGAATTTGTTAATTGTTAAACAAAACAAATAAAAATTATACAGAAGTATAAGAAATGTTCTTTCTTTTCATTAAATAATCAAAGAGCAAGTGTGGAATTCGTTACATACAAAAATATTAACTTGAAGTGTAAATAAAAAATATTTTAAAAATATGAATACCAATTACACATTCATTTAATTAGGATTAATGATTTATTATATTCATAATACATTTTGAATTTGTGTCATTTGAAATATGTTACAATAAATACTCTACAACAACATAATCAATAGCTTTATATTATATTTTTTCATCTTTTCTTGTACTCACGCGACATAGGTCGTCGTAATTCGTCTAGTGTTTAAACTCTGAATATGGCGCGAAACAACAGTGTTTATTTTTGGGTTAGTTTAGGAGGTAATAATTAATAATATAATAATCAGTTTCTTTCTGAGACGTTCCACGACGCTCTAGAATCTTACATTGAGAGTTTGACTTAGACATGTCCAATACATCGATATTCAAACATTTAAACTTTTATGCTTAAAGTATAAGTTTTGTGATTCCTCTTCTGTTTAATATTTAACAACTAGTTATTGTTCATTTTGCCTTGAAATGATTTTCTAAGCATCTCCTCGGCCTTTCGTCGTATCTGTTGATCGAAAGAAATCAATCACATTCATGACTAGATCAGATTTCAGCAATTGAATCCACTTATAAATAAACAGAAAATTAGCGTAAATAGATAAGATAAATTACAATACAGGATGGCGCGTAAAATTCGTGTTACTTTAAAATTACACTAGAAAATTATTCTCTCATATTCCGGATTCCGAGAACCAACCTTAGCTTCAGCCTTCGACTTAATCTTCGAGGTTTCTAAAGGCTTGCTGCAGGTCCTCGTGCAGCTGGTCGAATTCCGCTTTGATCTTGGCCTCTCCATCCTTCACTGGGTCCTGCAACAACGAATCAATTGAATGAATGTTTGGACCAAACCAGCAAATGATACTCACCTTGAATTTCATGGACGACAGTTGATACATGATGTTGCCCATCGCTTCACGAATCACATTCCATGTGATCTTGTTGTCCGACTGAGCCGTAGACTCAACAGCATGGCGCGCCATTTCGTAGAAAGCTAGCATGTTCCTCAACATGCCCACCGTTTTATAGAAGGGACACACACGATCGTACGAAGAGTACGAATTCTGCTGCAGGAAGTCGTCCTTTAATAGCTTGGCGACCTCCAGAGTGATCTTGTCGGTCTCGGCCAAGGACGCCTTACCGACTAGCTGCACGATTTCAGAAAGATCCTCTTCTTCTTGCAGAATCTCCTTCACTTTACTACGCAAGGCCACGAACTCTGGGAAATTCTTGTCGTAGTAGTCGTCCAGGGCACGCATATACTTCGAGTATGAGATCAACCAGTTAATAGAGGGGAAGTGCTTGCGCTGGGCCAGTTTCTTATCTAGACCCCAGAACACTTGGACGATACCGAGGGTGGCGGAGGTGACGGGATCGGAGAAGTCACCACCAGGAGGCGATACAGCGCCGACAATGGACACGGAGCCCTCGCGTTCGGGGTTGCCAAGACATTTGATGCGGCCGGCACGTTCGTAGAAGGAGGCGAGACGGGCGCCCAGGTAAGCTGGGTAGCCGGAGTCGGCGGGCATTTCAGCGAGACGACCCGAAATTTCACGAAGGGCTTCGGCCCAACGGGAGGTGGAATCGGCCATCATAGCCACGTTGTAGCCCATGTCACGGAAGTACTCGGACAGAGTGATGCCGGTATAGATGGATGCCTCTCGGGCAGCGACAGGCATGTTGGAGGTATTGGCGACGAGCGCGGTACGCTTCATGATAGATTCGACGACGCCATCGATTTCACAGGTCAACTCGGGGAAGTCGCGCAATACTTCAGACATCTCGTTACCGCGTTCTCCACAGCCTACGTATACGATAACATCAGAGTTTGAGTATTTGGACAAGGCCTGGAGGAGAATAGATGCTTTCAGTCAAAGACAGTGTAATGAATAAAAGGAAACACTTGCCTGTGAAATGACTGTTTTTCCGCAACCGAAGGCTCCGGGAATGGCAGTGGTGCCGCCTTGGACACAAGGGAACAGAGAGTCCAACACACGCTGTCCAGTGAATAGCGGATGGTTGGCTGGCAATTTCTCGGTGACTGGACGAGGTTGGCGCACAGGCCACACTTGCAACATGGTGTGCTTGGTAATTTCTCCGTCAAACTCGGTCTCCAGGACCACTTCGTCAACGGTGTAGTTGCCGGCGGGAGCTATGTACCTCACAGTACCTTTGGCCCGTGGACTAACGATCATCCGGTGTTTGACCAGGGTGTTCTCGTGGACGACGCCGAACAAGTCACCTCCGGTAATGTGTGAACCGATCTTGCAGTTCAACGGGTTGAACTCCCATGTCGCCGTGCGCGAGAGGGCCGGCACATTGACGCCCTTGGGGATGTAGATGGAGCTGGAGAGCTCGCCGATGTCCTTGAGGGGTCGCTGGATACCGTCAAAGATGCTGCCCATGATGCCGGGGCCCAACTCTACAGACAATGGTTTGCCCGTGCGAAGGACAGGATCGCCGACGGTGACGCCGGAGGTTTCCTCGTACACCTGGATGGTGGCCATGTCGCCCTCCAGACGAATGATTTCACCTACCAGCTCGTAGTAGCCGACGCGCACCAACTCGTACATAGCCGAGCCGGACATGCATTCCGCTGTGACGACTGCGAGAGGAAGAAGGAAGAAAGGAAAAATATATCAGAATTTCGATGTTTTTTTAGAGTCGAGGATGGTGAGAGCAGCACGGCGTTCTTTTAGGGATATTGCAACGGAAGTACAGTAGGAATGATTTTTAGTTAACTTTATATAACAGAAACTAATTTACAAACTATATCCGGTTGATTTTGAATTCGAACTTAACTACCTTGAGCTTGGAGAGTATAGGGTGAGTCTGAGAGGGAAAAACAAATTCTTCTTTATATCTCGCTCTTGAGTTTAGAAATTTTGTATTATAGGTGGAAGATGTGGGGGAAGATGCAGTACTTCGGCTCAACTTACCTGGACCGGAAACTGCGTAGACTCGTCCGTAGCGGGATTCATTTTCTTCGTCATTAAATCGCTTCAGGTTCGACATTGTTATCTACGGATTTCAAGAAAAATTGATGAAACCTTTGAAACAAGTTACGGAATGATTGAAAAATCGATTGATGGAAAATTTGGTTATTTTCGATCCAAATGGATTTTCGCGTATTTCGAGAGGCAACTGCGAATGATGTTTGTAACTGGGAATGTTTCAAGTGGTAATTTCTGTTTCTTGTTTTGGGGAATTTCAACGAAAATCCAAACACTTGAGCACTAGAGATGAAAAATTCACTTGCACATTTTCTAACTGTCACACAACAACGTACTCGCACGCAGACATTGGAAAATTCTCTACACTCTCACGGATATTCGATTTTTCCCAAAATGACACTTGCCAAATTTTCCCTTGCCCATAAAAATTTTCGCAAAATTTCCCATCAATTTATTCCATTAATTGATTTGCGGTATCCTTTTTATTTGGATCTCATTCGAAGGCTACGATGATTAGCCTTTATTCGGTTTTATTCACGGAACTGAATAAATACATTTAGGTCGAAAATCCTTCTCTAATCGACTTACATTAGCTACGACGACACGTTGAAGTTCTTCACTGTTGAAAATTCACACTAGACTGAGCCAAGAGCATTTTCTGCGCACTGTAAAGAAAGCTTCATGCACAGCCGAGAAAAATCAATTGCCTGTCGATGTGTGCGTGGGGGTGGTTGGGGAAAATTCAGCAAGTCAGGAAGTTGTCATTCCTAATAGAAGCCGAATTGGGGATTTTAGTTTAAAAATGAAATACTATTTTTATTATTTCCTTTCAAAAATCATTCTTATTATGACTAAATATTGAAAAAAAAAAAAACTTTTTTTTAAAAAAGATAAGTATTAATACTGTTGAACTCTGTGGGGTGGCTACGCTCGTAGAAACTGTCACCGAATGAAGCAAAGCAATTTGACTTTGATCAGTAAAAACATTGACTAGTGTAGATGATTCGCTGAAAGTTGATGATTGTTAATTATTTTCTGCTCTCATATGTTCCAGAAGGAATTGGTTCCTTCCACCCATGGGTGGTTCGTAATTGGGATGCAGTGCCTTTCCTCTGTGATTGAAGGTGTTGAAGTTTGGTAGACTACTCAGGGTGTCCCAGGACTTGGACTGCAAGTCCACGGTGGCCCGAATCTCTTTTAGACTCACTATCTCTATCAGGTTGTAGACGATGACGGCCAAGCAGCCAACGGTCTGGAGGACAACCTAAAAAAGGAGTTGTTGAATTATCCACCACAAAAACTATACTGTTCTCTCACTTACATCGAGTGGCAGATGCGTCCAGTTCAGCTCCGTCAACCGGAGGTATGTTCGATCTGAAAAGTGTGAAAAATTACAATTAACGATATAAAACCTACAACTAGAAGCTTACAATGAGCAGCTGAGAACGCCGCATGGACCAAACATACAATCCCAGCAATCAGAACGACTTGATTAAATTTTCTCGTCATCTCCAACAAATTCTGTGTTATTCTCCTAAATGATACTACCGAATGTGCGGACGGCAAAACAAAACAAATAGGAAAATTTGACAGTGGAGAGTTTTCAGATGCGCAGGGTTGTAACGTTGGTAAGCCACAACAAAAGATTCAACAGTATTCCTGGAATTCCGACCGCCAATAACATACGAGCCTGTCCTGCACTGTTTGCCACCGTGGTTCGCGTATTAACTAATGAGAACTTATTGTGAATTATCAATACAAAGCTTAGCTATCTTGATATGGGTTTCTGTCTGGGGATTCAAGTTTGCACTCAGTATTTATTTTTGATATATTCTTTATATTATTTATTTCATTCGTTTTCTTATTTTATGTTTTTTTATTTGTAAACTTGTAATAATAAGTTTTCTTATTTAGCAACTTTTGGAAAATTTCATGACATGCTCAGAAGACAAAGACAACCGAATGGAGGGATATAAATGGAAAACAACTGGAAGGCGAAGAAGTTGGACTCGAACTTAAAGACCCGCCCAGTTTGGCACCTGAAGCGGGCGACAGGTGGACGAAGACGAAGGCGATGGCGACGAGCGAACGAACGAACGCACGAACGACGTAATTGCCGAAGCTGCGCATTTTTGTCCGCTGTAATTAAGTTGGCCGTAACTCAATCAGCCTAATTACACACGTCAACGGAGCATCTTTGATCGCTTAATTACGGCGAACTCCCAAATGGAGCCATTTAATACGGCTGTCGCACGCTGCAAGCGCCGGTGCGAGCGACTGGGGTGGGCGAGCGGCGAGAGGCGGCTGGATTGGTCGAGGGAGCCTTTGCGAGAGAAGCTAATTTAAATTACAAAATGGCTCTGGGGCATCGAATTTCGAATGCTGTCAAAACACCGGGAGGCACACAAACACAAACACACGCACACACAGACACACAGTCGCATTCGCCGGGAGAGGCCAAGGACGGGCGGCGGCCGTCGGTCGTGGGGGCCGCCGTTCGACAGGGGTCCCGTGTGAGACAAAAGTAATTCGATTCATCCGGCATAACGAGCTAATACATAAATGGCCAGGGAAACAAAGCACGGACGAAGGGACAGACAGTGGAACAGCCAGACAGACAGACAGACAATTGGACAGAGGGCCGATGCTCCGTTAGGTTAATTAGTGTTTGTCTAACGAGCGCGGAATCCAATTAAAGGCCTCCGCGGCCGGCGCATTCTTCTGAACCGCGGACTACGACTCGGGGAGGCTCCGCGCCTCTGGTGACGACTGGCTGGGGGCCGCCCGCGGAGCCCACTTCACAAGGCTCTCGTGGCGTGGAGTCTGGCGAGCGACACCGTTTTCTGCCACCTTCTGCAGGGTGCTTCAGCCCGAGAGCAGTGACGAGCGGCAACCGGAAAGTCTCCGACTCCTGACGGCGGTCGGAACCCGGGCCGGAAGAAGGGGAGGGGAGGAATTGAATTTGATATTTCCTCCAGATCAGGCGGGTCCTCGAGTGACCGGGACCAGGCCTGAGGGGTGAGGGACGAGGGGTGCGAGGGCGTGGTTGGATCTTGACGGACAGGGACATGGAGTCAATTTCCGAGGGAGCCCAATTAAAATCCGGAGGACTCGGCGTGGCCTGCACATCCTGTCCCGCCGTCATGTCCCGGCTGACAGCAAACACAATGTGCTCTAAGTGCTGGCTCCGTGGTTTCCACGTCATCGGATAATGAATTACTTCCTGGCCGCAGCCGCCCACAGGAATCCTTGGGCGGTGGCCGGGGCGGCCGAGGGAGAGGGCGAAAAAACGCTGAAACAAAAGCTTATCTGATCTGTCAATCTGCGCTAACAAGGCGCGTCATAAAATCAGGGAAAACAGAGACCAGACAAAACCTAAACAAGCCAGCGCCATGGACTCGGGCCGGCACCGGGGAGGGGCCACGACCGAGCCAGCGCAGCGCACGAGCGACCGAGAGTGCAAGAGAGAGAGAGAGAGAGAGCGAGCGATGTGGAGAAAAGGATGCCAACGCATGCAACGAACCGACGCGAGCCACGAGCGAACGAAACGCCCACTCGGCGGCGAGCGGCGGAGGCACCTGCGGCGAGACGGACACGTTGTCGTGGTGGTGGTGGCGGCGGGCATGTGCGGTGGTGGTGGTGGCCATGTACGACACACACACACACACACACACAGAGACACTCGTCCTCGTACTCATATTCGCCCTCGCCGACACGACCACAAATGCACGAGCTCGAGCTGCATTTAGGCCATCAAGATGAGCCAACAAACAGGCCGGCCACGGACGGACAGGCGGGCGGCTGGTCGAGGACGCAGAGGGAGAGCGGGACTTGGGCCGGCCGGACGAGGGCCGAGTGTATGAGGAATGGCTGAAGTTAGACATTTGATTGCATGGCATGTCAGTGTGTCGTCCTCGTCCTCGCTCTCGCCCTCGTCCAAGGCCCCGCTGCGCTGCGCTGCGGCCGAGCCACGTAACCTATCGTATCGTAACGTAACGGGAAGTAACGTTATGCTGCCGTCGTAACGTAACGTGAGCGAGGGTCGTGGGAACAGGGGTGGAGAGGGGAGTGGGAGAGCGAGAGAGTCGTATGAAAAATGCAAGCGGTTGTTAACTCGTTTGTTGTTCCTGGCGTTGTTGGTGTCGCTCCTGTTGCTGTTGTTCTTGTTGCTTTTGTTGTTGTCTTTGTTGATGCTCTTCCCGTTGTATTTGCGTTGTTGGTTTTGTTGTTGTTGTGACTGTCGCAACAATAAACGGCTACAGAACACGTTAATAACTGAGCAGGCAGGCGGCCGGCGGACCCCGGGCGGTGCGGCTGCGGCTGCGGCCAGGCAGGGTCCGAGTGCACAGCCCGAGAGCGAGCGAGCGGGATGGGCGGGGAGCGTGAGGGAGACAGCGAGAGCTGGTGTGTGGCTGTGTGTGTGTGGAGCTCGCGCTTTCGCCCGAGTGAAGCGTCAGTTTATCGCACATGACATGCGGTCCGTTGGGAGGCTTCACGTTGTTGGTCTTCTCGATGCTGCTGTGGCAGTTGTTGTTGTTGTTGTTGTTATTGTTGTTGTTGTTGGTTCTCTGTCACTCTGTCATGTTCACTGCAGCCGTGTCGGGCGCGCGCTCTCGGTTCAAATTTCAAATTAGACAGCGGTCCCCACGGCGGTCGAAGGCGTCCAACCCCCGAACGCCTCACCCTGGCGCCCTTGCTCACTGGCACTCGCTCATCTCCCACTCCCGCCTGCTGCAGGCCCCGATTGTCGCCAGTGCTGCCAATTCAATTTGGGAAATGCACTCGCCTCGAATCGACTGTTGCTCCGGCCACGGATAATATTTCCTCCCAATATCCATTTGTTCCGCCACTTCTCGCGCGCCTTCCGCCGCTCTCTCCCTCTCCCTCTCCCCCTCTGCCTCTCTCTCTCACCTTCTTTCACCTGCCCCTTTGCTCCTCGTGTTCGCTCGTCCTCGACCCTCGCACCACTGTCTCCAGCTCCTCCTCGTTCGGCCGCTGTTGGCTCCGAGCTTAATATGCTTTCAATCACTTCGTCGACGTCCTCGTCTTCGTCCTCGTCCTTGTCGTCGTCCTCGTCGTCGTAGCCTTCGTCGCTTCCCACGTCTGTTTGTGCACTTTGCTTGATTAATTTCCCATGTTTGCCAAGTGTCATCCTCGTCCTCCATTCTCGCCTCATTCGCCGCCTCGTCCTCGTCCTCGTGCTCGTTCTCAACCTCATCCTCATCCTCGTTCTAGTCCCCATCTTCGAACTCCATCGCCGTCGTCGATAGGGAGGCTCCCCGCCCCCTCCTCGCTCGGCCGACCACTGCCGAGGTGTCGGCTTTCCGCGAGGGGCGGGGCGTGGCGAGTGGTCAGCGCGGTCAGCAGGTGTCGGCGGGCCCGGACTCGGGTTGCCCGGCCAGCAGCGATGGAGAGGCGGCGCTCGGTTTCCGGGCGTTTGGAGAATCACAGAAATTTAATCAACTGGAAACGTCGCCGCCCTGAATTTATGACTCGGACTCGGGTTTCGCCACGCCCATAGGGAGCGGGAGGGCGCTGGACCTGCTTCGAACCCAACCAAACCAAAGCCAACCAAACCACATCGGACCACCACAGATGCACATGCTAATAAAATCCAAATTTTGCGCTCTCGAATAAATTCCGAGCTCTCGAATTTTTCCACGCTCCCCGCTTCTTCGTCTACTTCTCCTCCTTCGCGCCCGACGACCCGTCCAAGTCGTCCGCCATTTTCCGGCTCTCGCTTGGTCCTTTGTCGTTGTCGCCTCCTCCTCCCCATCCGCCTCTGCCTCCAGGTTTCGAGGTCGAGTCGTGGGTTTGGCCCGGTTTTTTCCTCTTGGTTGTAAACCGTCGTCACCACGACAAATACAAATTTCTAGCAAAACAATTTCAATTTTCGAACCAGCAACAACAACAACAACAACGAATGACAGCGAGAAAAATCGACGACAACAATGACAACAAGAACAATTGCAACTGCAGCCGAGAATAAAGAAACAAAGAGCGAAATGGAAATGGAATTGGGAAGGAATACTTGGCAGCAGAACAGAACGGAACAGAACCGGATCCGAGGACTCGACGAAGCCAAAGTGCTCGGCCGCCCTCGAAGGTGGCCGCAGCCCTCGGTCCTTAGTGCTCGGCTGCCACGTCCTGGCCAGGAGTCTTCGGCATCGCCATCGGCAGCGGCTCCAGAAGACGCTCCTTTGCGGCCTCCTCTCTATCGAGACGAGGCCCTCTCGCCTGGGCCGTGGTCCATGGGCAGGCGTTGGGTCCACAGTTTGTCCTCGGGACACGGCTTCCGGCAGTGTATGGCTGACATCCTGTGAAGAGTCTGCTGGAGCCGGCCCAATCGGACCGGGCTGCTGGGGCTGGACAAAAGTTTAGGATTCCTTCCTTCCTTCCGTCCTTCTATCTGTGTGTCCGTCCGCCCGTCGGTCCCTTCTTCGGGCGCGGGTCCCCGGCGACCGTGTATTGAGCGAGGAGGTCCCGAAAGAAGTGCTTTGTGCAAAATTAATGACATGGGCTGGACAACAATTGTGGTTCCTCCGCCCTCCGTCCCGCCCGCTCCCTGGCTCACTCGCCTCGCAGCGACCGGCTCGTCCTCCTCGAGCCCTGCCGGCCGACCAGTTGCCGTCCCTTCCGGTCGGACCCTTCTCAGCTCGTTGTGGTGGTGGCTGCTGCTGCTGCTGCTGCTGCTGCTGCTGCCATTGCCCGAGTTCGAGTCCGAGACCGTGTCCGTGTCCTGTCGCATGTCCAGCTGCCCGGCCGGCTCCGCTATCTGGGCTGGTGTCCATTTCTCTTTCATTGTCAGTTGATACTCGAGATAAAACTTGAAAAAATATTTTCGAGTGCTGAGCGCATTTTTATCTCAATACAAATAGAAAAAGGACGCCGTCCGGCGACGGAGCCACGAGCGCCGAAGGACCGGGAAGCGGGAGGCGGGAGACAGGGGCGGCCGCTCGGTGCTATTAACATTTGCATGCGCATATCAGGAGACATCCTTGCTGGTTTTCGCCGCATGTGTTTCTTTTTGTGTGTGGCCAGCGGCCGGCCCCGACCGCCCTCGGCCCCTCGGTCCGAATGTGCTTTTCGCCGTCCGTAGTTTTTGCGAGCATGAATAAATCACTCGGCTAGCGTGGAGGCCACCAACACACACTCAATCTCTCTCACTCTGCCGCCCTCTCCTTCTCCGTCTGTCTCCGTTCTCCCTTCTCCCTTTCGCCACTCGATCGCCCGAGCTCGCCCTCAATCTGCCGCCGTCCCTCGAGCGGAGGAGGACGACAGGATGCAGGACACATGCATTTAGTCGACGTCGTCGCGCGCGTCCCTCCCCTCACCGCCTCCTTGTCAGCGACGTCTTCTGCTTCCTTCGCCCTCCTCGCCACGCCACGCCACGCCTCGCTGGACCCACTGCGATGACAATTGTTTTCTGGGACATTTTTACAGCTCTGTTATTGCTTCGGCTGCGCCTCGCTCTCTGCTTCCGCAAATGGAATCCTCTTCGCAAAGAGCTCGCCCGGGGCCTCGACGCGGTGGGCGCCGTCGCGTCCAGACCAGGCTCCGTCACCGCCACCGCCCCCGCCCCCCCTCTGGAGCTAATTTCCGTCCCGCTCTGGGCTCCGGTTCCGCCCGTCTGCGCTCAAAAATCGAAATCTTCGAAAAACTTTAATTAATGTTCCCCAAGTCTCGAGGGCCGACGTCTTCCGACGTCCGGCCAGGGCGCGGCGCTCCTTCAGCTGCACGTCTTCGCCTGCGGCCCCATCGTGTCGTCCTGACGGTCGTCGTCGTCGTGGTCGTGATCGTGGTCGTCCTCGTTCCCGTTGAGTGTCCTTGTGGTGCGAAATACTGTGCTAATCCTTTTGCCATCAATTCCACTAATGGGAATTAAATATTCCTGGAAATGTGCTTCGATGGCTCCTTTGGCATCGATAAACATTGCATTCGTTACGAACCGTCCTGGCCAGGGCGGCGAGCGCAGAGGAGGGGCCGTGGCTCGAGGTGACGGGCAACGACTGCTGCCATTGGTCGCTGCTGCAGCTGCTTCTGCTAGTTCAACGTATGCTCCAAGATTCGTTGTCGTCCTCGTCGTCGTCGTCGTCCCAAGTCGTCGCCTGCAAAAGTAATGATCCAGGGGCGGCACCAGAATCCCCCTCGAGGGTCAGGAGGGTCGTCGAAGCCCGAATTGGTGGCGGTGACTCGGTGATTGGAGTCCTTGAGGTTCCCAACATCCACTTTGTCAGCAAGAAAACAACTATGTGGAGATTAGACGAATTTTTTGACTGGACTCTTCGATCTCGCTCTTTGCTTGGGGTATGCCTTAATTGTCGAAAATATTTCTTCAATACGATCGCGGCTGTCATTTGTCGTCTTCTCCGAAACTCCACATAAGGTCCTGAACGCGAAATATTCCGATCCATCTGCCGCCTCTCCTCGAGAAGCTCCTGGTGATTGCACTCTTTTCCTCCCGCGAAGACCTTCTCGTGCCGCCACTGGCCACCAATCAAACTGCTCAACGCTGCTCCCGGGATTCTCCCCCAGTCCAACCGCCGCCTCCACCTCCGCCTCCACCTCCTCGGTCGGGCAATCTGTGCACTCGGCATGTGGCGCTTTCTTACACTGTCGCAGCCAAATTGACAGACGGGGAATTAAAATTCCTAAACGGCCAGCTGAAGGGGCTCCGCGGGGACCCGCCTGCTCGGATGCTCCGATGCTCGCCTCGCCTGTCCTGGTCGTGGTGGTTGTCGTTGTCTAGTGGTTGTTGGACTTGTTCGCTTTCGTTGCTGTTGTTGTCGCCGCTCCTGCCGCCGCATAAATTCACACCGTTTTATGGCGGCAACAGAACCAGCGCCGCGGTGAATGGGGTCCAGGAGGCGGTGGTGGACGCTGCACGGTTGCAATATTAATAAACGTGAAAATGAAATGGGTCTTAGAGGAATTTAAATGGCTTCGTCCGGCGCAAACGACCTTCGAGGCGCTGGGCGGCGGTCGGCGGTCGCCGGCCGGTCGTGTGGAGCTGAGTGAGGGGCGGCGGAGGCGGAGGCGGAGGTCGTGCATATTTTATGCTTGCATTTTAATGGAAATTAATGGGAAATGCGCAGGACGCGGGCTAATTTTGATTTACGTAATGATTTACGCCGTCCGTCCGTCCGTCCGTCGGGTCGCTCGAATTAAAACCCTTTACGGCGGAACCACTTGCCGGTGACAACCACAACAGGGGCAACAACAACGGCAACAACGATGTCAACAACAATACGAAGGACATAAACAACAACTGCGAGGCCCTCGAGCTCGAGGACGTGGAGGCCAGGCCGAGGAGGCGGCGGACGTCGTTTGGCCCCCTCACTCCGGCCCACTCACTCGCACTCGAGTGAAAATAATTTTAAAAACTACGGCTGCAGAAGGCGAATAAATTTGGCCAAAGGAGCCCGGGTGGGGAGCCAAGCGGGCTGGGGGTGTTGAACGCACACTTAAGGCGCCCATAAATCGGCCGAAACCGGAGTTTAGCATGGCCGAAGGCGCCGACTCCGGCCAGGCCCAGGTCCAGGCCGGGCGCATAAATTGCCAAATAATTGCCACTTTATGGTCGTAAGGACCGCATAATCCTCGACAAATAAAAACATAAAACTGCGCCGGAAACGCGGGCGGCCCTCGGTCCGCTTCGGGCCGGCCGCCCGATGCCGGTCTCAGCCCGTCCTCGTCACCGTTGGTGAAAATAAAAACGCCTACTCCCCGTTTAGGTGTCCGGGTCCGGGTCCGGCCGACGTGTGTGTGCGGCGCACGAACAAATCATTTGTTTACAGTCCTCCGATGAAGACGTCGCCGTCGAGCGGGCGCCGCGCGCTTTTGGTCCTGCGCCCCGTCGACGACCCCCACCGTCTGCATAAATTTGCACCTCGTAAAAAATCGAAAGCTCTCGTCAAATTCGCATCCGGCGCGCAGTCAATCATCGGCCTCAAGTGGGCTGTCGCTGACCTGCCGGCGACGACGACGACGGCGACAACCTCAAACTCAACCCTTCCCGTTCTCGTCCCCGTTCCCTCACCCTTCCCCTTCCCTAAGCCCCACAAAACGTTCGTTTGCATTCAATTCAGGTCGGCCTCGCCCCCTCCACCGCCTCCTGTGGCGCCCATAAACCGCACACGACATTAAAATTTGATGACTTTGACTTTTGCTGCTGTTGCAGACATCTCTCCCCGGGCTTTCCGTCCCCTCACCTCACCTCCCCCCAACACCCCTTTCCCTCTCCCACTCCCTCTCCGTCTCCCTCGCTGCTCTGCGGTGGTTTTTTGGGATTTTTCCCAAAGTTATTTCTGGCGTTCGCAGCGAGCGATGACGCAGCCGAGAGGGTTCGTCGCCGACGACGGACGGAGCGGCGAGTGGCGAGGGTGGGGAGGGGTTGAGCGAGGGGCGTCTTCCGGTGAATCGATGAAGAGCCGTCGCCTCGTCTGAGGCCTGCCACCGACGAGGCGGCGAGGGCCGAGGGCCGAGTGCGAGGTTGGGCGTCATGGCAACAGTTTTTCATATTCATTCACAGAGCGAGACGGCATGACGAGTGGCTGCGGGGCAGCGGGCGTGGCAGGAGGCAGCAGATGGCGGGATGTCTTGATCATGATCCGAAGTTACTGAGATCAAAGGGAAATTTAAAGGAGTTCAATCCACACGAATTCCTGCCGCATTCCTCCGGAGGAAGTGGTCAGGGAGCGTTTTGTGGGCGACGCCTGGGATGGGGCCGGGGTCGTCCGGCGAACGCAACCGCATCTGGTTATCTGGAGAAAGCGAATCAAGAGCCTGCTCCCGCTCGGTGGTCTGCTATCGGAGATGACCAATTTGGCCGCCCAGGCCTCGATAGGGAAGTTATTAGACAAACGGCACACTTGAGCAGCCCCGAGACAAAGGCCGAAATGCGCTCTCTGCACAAGGGCACGTAGGCGAGGGGGCGAGGGGCGGAGCGGAGCGGGGGAGTCGAATATAATTGGAAAATATCTTCATGGAAGTTGCTAAAAATTCCCGAGACGCAGCAGGGTTTCTTTTGTCTTGTGATGTTTTGGTCGAACATCGAGTTTGGCTGTGTGAGTGCGAGTGTGTGCGTGTTTTTCATCTTTTTTTTTTCCCCTCCGTCTAGAGGATGTGCCGGAGACCGACTGGGGAGGAGGGGGCGGAGTTCGGAAGATATTTCAAATACCTCGGAGCTGCTCGCATATGGGAGAAAAACATTTGAATTTCTTGCAATTTCGTACGAGCGCCAGGCGGTGTGCGGCGGGCCGAGGGCGAGGGCGAGGGGAGGCCAGGGGGGAGGGGTAATGTTTTCTTAAGGAGATCCTTGGAAATCCACTCTGCCCGGCGTGGTTGTTGCTGCTGCACGGCTCTTCCTGCCGACATCAATTGCAACAAACTCTTGACACACACGGCGTCCTCTGGGTGTGTGAGTGTGTGTGTGTGCGGGTGCGGGTTTGGCTGTGTTGTTTCTTGGTATTTAAACTCAATGTCATTCATCCGCAAGTTGGCAGCGGCCCCTCGTCACGCCCCTCGTCGCCCTCCTTCATTTCCGAGCGCTTCCCTGCATAATTTATAAGTTTCCAACTTTTTATTTCATTCCGTTTTCGGGTCTCCTCGTCCTCGTCCGCGTTCCCGTCCTCCACCACATCCGCGTCGTCGTCGTCGTCGTCGCCCTCGTCCTCGTCCTTGCCCTGGTTCTCGTCCTGCGTCGAGGACATGGAGGTCCCCGGGGTGGGTGGGAGCAGGCCAAGGATAACAAAGTGCAATATTGCATGTTGCTCTTACGCTTCACTGCGCTGCGATGCGAAGCGAGCGATGCCGACACGAGATATGAAACAAACCCAGACCTCGCCCCGCCCGTCCCACGCCCTTGAGGACGGCACCCCTCACCCCTCACGCTGGGCCCACTTGCTCGACCCCTTCCCGCCCTCGCCCTCGCGCCGCCCATGTGCTGTGGTGCTTTTCCATGTAATTGTTCTATTTTCTTCGTTCGTCACATTTTAAGGGCATCCTCGGTTTCACGAGGACCCGCCAGGGGAGCGACGGGAGCGGGGAGCGGGAACCGGGCCCCGAAGTTTGAGGCTCACGTCCCGGGGCCTGCGCGGGTGTCGGTGACAAAACTCCGAAGAAACTCCGAGGCAGCGGCATCGAGGAAGCCCTGGCTGCGGAGGGAGAGGCCCGGAGATGGCAGGACGATCTCTGGGATGGAGAAGGGCGGAGCAGAAGTGACGAGGAGAGAGCGAGGGAGAGAGGGAGGGAACACTTCGGTAAAGTGGGTGCTCGACGCGCTCCGATCGCTCTCGAAGGTCCTCCGGAGTTCCTTCCACGGCTCACACTTGTGCGAAGCCGGAAGTAGAGAATGTTTTTAAAGTGATCGTTTTCGATTCACTCCTTTTGAACGTGTGTTGGGAAATGTTCGCATGTCGAATTTGAGAAAGTCTTCATACGATTCGCGGACGAGCAGTGAAAGTCAACCAATTGTTGCCCACAAATTTGCCCATTTTTCTTTTCTCTTTTCATAAACAACTGGTGGGACTTGAAACAATTCAGTTAGACTAAAAACCATTTACTTAGTTTTATTATTTTTTCAGAGCGATAGGCAGGAAAGAGGGAACAAAATAACAAGCAAAGGCAAACCTCATGCACCAAAATCACAATCCCACGAAGAAACTTCGTAGGGAAGCGAATCCAACCACTGTGCGGCCGCCAAATGGCGTCGACGATGACGTCATTTCCCCGTGCGGACAGCGAATAGTCTTCACTGGCGTCGCCCTACCTCGCCACTCCCCACCACGACTCTACGACTCCACGACCCCGGCAAGCAGCGTGGATTCCCAGCCCCAGCCCCAGCCCAACGGGACACTTAAGGCCACCATCGAGTGTTGACAACGTGGCGAGAATCTGTGGAGAATGCGATGCGCAACTTTGGCCTTCTCCAGCGCCACCGGCCCCGCTCCCCGTCCGCCACTTCTCGAGCTCGTCCCGGCGCTCGTGTGCTTTTATTTCGCCTTCAGATTGAATTAAAAGTTTTGGGAAACGCTTCCAACTTTCAAGACACAATCAACGCGCTGTCATATTTTTACACCCGCCCCGCCCATCGTATCTCTCTCTCTCTCTCCCTTGGCCCTCCGCGGCCCGGCCCGGTCTCGGTCTCGGCCAGCCAACTTCTTGGCCAACTATTGGGGCGAATATGTTTTCCCCGACTGTCAAATGCAATTTGGTCAGAGCAAGTATGGAAGGAAGGGAGGAGCGAGTGGCGAAGGGGGAGGGCCGAGGCAGGCGGGGCCGGGTGCATGTGTGTCTCCTGCCGCCGCCGAGGACACGCAATTTGCTCCTAATCAAAAAGTTCCGCCCGCGCCGGCGACATTAAAAATGTACAGCCCTTGGCGAGGTAAAAAACGCGCTCCGAGGGGGCTCGGGAGGGGGGGGGGGTGGTTCGGGGGAGAGGGGTGGTGTTGGCGACGCATCGGCGGAATGCAGCGCACTCCCTTCGCATTCGAAGGTGGTCATGCGTTAAAATTCAATGAAAGAATGAAAGTTTCTGCCTTCGTTCCTTCCTGCATTCCGGCTCTGGCCAACGTCCCATCCGCAGCAAACGAAGGCGCCAACCAACACAGACACGCCCAAACACGCACACACACACACACACACATATACCAAGGCACGCAAACGCACACTCAAACCCAGGCACGCCGAGAGAGCGAGCGGACGAAGACGCGCAAACAAACAATTTCGAAGTCCATTCCTGCATTTCTCCCGATCTCTCTCTCTCTCTCTTTCCCCCTCTCAGTTACCCTTTGTCCCTGGCTCTGGCTACCTTTCCCTTTCACTCTCTCTCTCTCCCTCTCGGCGGAAGAAAGTTTTTTCTCGGCGAAGAATTATTGAAAATATGAAAAGTTTCTGAAATGCATTTTCCCCGAGTTCGCCAAGTTGATTAAAGTTGTCAACGAGGCCAGGGCCGGACCCAACCAGGGCTGGCACTGCGAAAACCACCGGCTCAGAGGCGACCGCGGGGGGCCGAAACTTGGGCGACAAATCGTCGGCACGGCCATTTCGTAGGCCAACATGACAGGTTTCCAGGGTGCACCATCGAAAACCTCATTTGAAAAATCTGCTTCGAATAAATGTTTCTCTTAATTTTCAATTAACCTTTGGCGATTGTTGGAGAAGAAAAAGAGTTTAAAACAAAATCCCAAATCCCCGGTTGACTTCGGGCTCAAATTCCCATTTAACACCGACATCGACGTTGAACTCCGATTTCAAATCAAACAAAGAGTTCGAAAAGTTCGATGATTTGGAGCTCTTTGCTGACAATATGAAGTCCTGACGGAAAATTCTCCATCATTTATTCTGCCATTTTGCGATTTTCCGCTGACAATGCGATTTTTCAATTTCGACCAAACTAATTTGCTTTGAAACACGAAACTCAAGAGCATAAAAATAGATAACGTTGCACGAACGAGGACGAGGACTCTCTAATCCTAATTAAGGGACATCGTTATATTTCGGCTCGAATCAGGCCCGCGCCGTGTTGCAGCGCCGTGAATCGACTCGGCGTCGGGAGCACCACGAAGGCGGCAATAAATATCGCCCCGTCTCCCTCTCGCGCTCCCCCTGCCACCTTCGATACCCGGACTCGTGTGTGTGCGGGGGGGTCACGACTGCGTGACAGGCCCACATTTGTCCTGCGACATTAGGGTGTTGTCGAGCCGCCGATCTCCGAAATGGGAATAATCAATCCCGTGCGATAACTGCTTATTCCCTTCTGCTCATTACGGGCCGGCGACGGGCCACGGGGCCGGGAGGTCCTGCAAATCGCTAAAAATGCTCCTCTTCCGATGAAACGACAACTCATCCCGGGGCTGGGGCCGGGGCCGTCGCTAATGATATTAAAAGGGCGCCGACCGCCCCCGGCCAATCAACCCACACACGACGCGAACCGAATCGCCCCAGCCCCCCCGATCGCACGACCACGTGACGACACTAATGAGGAGCCGGGTCGTCGTGGCGCGAGGCTCGTCTGGCGTCGTCCTTGCGCCGGGGCGAGGAGGACAAGGACGGTGGGCTCAGCCTAGCGCGAAACCTAATGAGAAAACTTTGAGCCCGACGAACCCGTGGAAGCCGAGGAAACCGAGCGACCGAGCGACCGACCGACGGACGCCGACGGCCGACCGCCCGACCGGCGGAAAAAACTAAAACAAATAAAAGTTTGCAGCTCCAATTAATAACGGCAAAATAACGGTGGACTAACGGTGGTGTAACGGGCGGAATAACGGCAAAATAAGGATAAATTTAAATGAGCGAAATTTCTGTTGATCCGCCAAAGTTTCCTCGCCGAAGGTGTGCCGGCCAGACCGGGCCCAGAGGCGGGACCGACCGGGTTCCAACCTTGATGTGGCCGTAGTGGGCTGGAAGAGGGGGCGCTGCGGTGGAGAGGGAGGAGGAGGGCGAGGAGTAGGAGCAGGAGCAGCAGCTGAAGGCTGCGATGCGGAGTCGACACCGTGCGTTGCCGCGGCCAACTTTTGTCTCCAACTTTTCTCTCGCTCTTCTCCTCCTCTGAGCCACCCACCCACATGTGGGGGGCGGGGTGGGAGAAGTTTCGAACTCGCTGTCCTTCACCCCACTCATTCCCCCCAAACCAATTGCATCCGATTCGGTCGTCGTCCCGGCTCCCGGCCCTCGCCCCGCCCGGACAAACACATTGTGTCAGGTGACACCTCGGCATCTGTTGACGGGGCGCTGGGACGCGAATCAACTGGACGTCGCCGTCGCCGGCGCCCCTCCGTCGAAAATCAACATGCGGCGGCTGGCGGGGGCTCCCCGCAGCGAGGGACGGGCGCGATCGAGGCGAGGTGCGATCGAGGCGAAACCGCTGCCGGATTCCCAGGACTTAATGGCGGCGGCTCGGTTGAATCGTCTCGGATCGACGATGTGTGTTTGCGAGGGAGGAGCCAGTGTTGCCACATTATCATGTTGCAGATATGAACTGACGCATGCACACACCCTCACCACACACACACACACACACGCACGCGGAGACGCGGTTCTAATTCATGCGGATGTTAATTAACAATGAACAGGTCCGGGTCGTCGCCGGCCCGGCCCCGGCCCCGGCCTATTTGCCACATGCGGGGGTCGCGAGCGAGTGGGGCGGCGGGGCGCTGGGTGGCTGCGGTGGCAACACTGGCGGAAGCAGCGGCTACTGTTACAACGCCGCCGCCGAGCGCCAGCAACAATTTCTGTTTAAATTTATGCAAATTTCTCATTAGCCTAATTAAACATGAAGCGGAACAACGTGTAAATAGTTGCGTTGTTGTTGCTGCTGCTGCTGTTTGGGTTGCTATTGCTATTGTTGTTGTTATTATCGTATGCATAGCACCAGTAGTGGTTGTTGTTGGTATTCAAATAGCTCCCGTTGTTGCGAAATTATCGCCAGCAGGCTCGGCGCCACGTCGCTGCGACCACAGCAATTCGTCACCGGGCCAATAATTGCCGTTTGAACACGTTGACCAAAATAATTCCTCCGATCGGCTCCGGCCGCCCGCCACGGCCCTGGACCCCCGAATCCGCGGCCGTCGTCGCTAATCAGCCGACGCAGGGCCGCCGCACGTCCTGCGGTTGCCAAGGGAAGGAGGCGGGACTGAGGCGTGGGTCCTCGGGCACCCGGCGTGGCCTCCCGGAATGGAATGGAATGAATCGCTCCTCGACTCTGGGCCTCGCCCTGGACCTCGTTCTCGTCCCTTGAGCACCTCGCAAACCCCTGCAGGAAGATGGGGAAACCTGCTAATTTATTGTCCTGCTCAGTCCCGTCGGTCGGTCGGTCGGTCGGTCGGTCGGTCGGAAAAAGGACCCTCGGCCGCAGCATTAAAATTTCAAAGGCCAACTTCTTCGAGGGCTCTCAATGAGCATGCATTATGAATGGCGGAAAAGCGGGGCAGGGTCGGGGCAACGTAAAAGGAGATTAATTATTTTCACCGGGCACGGGAATTGGGAACTGGGAGCTCGACCGAGCGAGAGGCCGGCCGTCTTCGAGTTCTTTCGGTCAGCAGCAGCAGCAGCAGCTGCTCCCAGGAGTGGTCGAGTGGACCCAACACACACACATACACACACGCACGCATACGACAGCCCTCTAATTGCTCCAGGTCTCGCTCTCGGGCTGCTCCTCGCCGAATGATTCGAAACTTTTAATGGACATTTGAGTTTTAACTCCGGCTCCTCTCCTGACAACGACGACGACCACGACGACGACGACGACGACATACGACGACTTCCTTCCGACGGCCCCAGGATGGCGGCGTCAAGGACCGCATCGACGACAGCAGGCGTTGCGGAAGCCAAGGGCCCAACTGCCTGTCAGTCACTCAGTCACTCAGTCACTCAGGCAGTTAGTCAGCTAGTCAGCCAGTCGGACGGATTTGCACGGAGGACTTGCGAGAGCAACTTTTCGAGCGGAACTTCGCCAACACTTTGCATTCATGAATATTCATCCAAATTCCGTCCAAACTAAATGGACACGAGTCGCAATTCGGGATTCAGAATTCATCATTAAAAGTTACCTTTCGGTCTCGTCCGCTCGGCGCGCCGTCCTCTCGAGGGCGCCTCGGCAGGACTTTCCATTCCATCCATTCTTAATTTATGGTTCATTTGCACTTCGAAGGACTCGGGGCCCTCAGCGCTCGGTCGTTCCTTCGGTCTGTCTCTCTGTCTGTCCGTCGGTGGTCGGTGGTCGGCGGTCGGTTATCTTCTGGCAAATCGTCCTCGGCCACAGGCGAGCACCCCAGCCCCGGCCGAGGCCGAGGCGCCCCACGCAGGCGGGTGTGCGTGACCAGCGTCCGTTTGACTTCCAGCACCTGGCGGAGGTGGGCGCCAGAGGGGAGAGAAAGAAAGAATGAAGAAGAAACGAAATTATTATCGCACCTAATCAAATCACTGTCGGCCCGACCCGACCCGGCCCGGCCCGGCCCGTTTCGATCCCCATACCCACACAAACACCCTCACTTAACACTTCATTAGTTTCCGCTTCCGCTGGCGTTTTTCTCTATCTTCGCCCGTTTCCTTTGGCCGCCATCCTCGGCGCAGACGGCCAATCAAAACCAATTAACGTCAAGTGAGGCTCCGTCCCTCGTCCATCCGCTTCGACCGCCGTCCATTCCTCCATCCATCTATCTCTCCTTCCATCCCTCCTTCCATCCATCCATCCATCCTTCCGACGACGTGGTCAGCGTCGGCCGGCGTCGAGAAGGTGAAAAGTTCCGATGATAAAGACACGAGAGCCGGCGAAAGGAGGTCAGGGGCGAGGAGGGGACGAGGGTGCTGGAGGGAGGTCCTTCGGACGAATATTAGACGGAAAGTGGAGGAGCCACGCCCAGCTCGCGAGCCCGAGAAAGGTGCAATTTCAACGTTAGGGGCTGGAAATGATGGTGACGGGTCCCTGGCTTAAGAAAGGGCGGCAGATGCCGGGACCTCGAGGGTCTCATTTCGCCCCGGCGTCTCGATGCCGCCCCGGAGCCCCCACGCGCCGGACTGTGGGGAGCGAGGGCTCTAATTGGACCGATACTGCGGGAAGTCGATTCCGGGACACGAATTTCGCCACGAATTTGGGCGAAATCCGCCAACGACCGCAGCTGGAACAAAGAAACACCAACACACACACTACACACACACGAATGCAGACCGCACACACACACGGTGATCGCACACACACACAGAAACATAAACCAAACGGAAGCGAGTCGAACGGAGCAACACTTCCGGCCAGTGGAAAAGAATCCTCGGTCCGCCTCGGCCGGGGGCTCGGACTCAGGCGCGGGGGAGAGACAGGGAGAGGGACAGAGAGAGAGCGAGAGGGGGGGGAGCGTGGTGTGCGAGAGTGACGGATTCCGTGGCCCCGGGCTGCCACCGGAAATCAACACGAAAATAAACTTCCGCTCGGAAATGATGCTCATTGCTCCGAACTGGACGGAAAATTTGACCGGACCGCAGATGCGCTGGGCTGGATGGGCGGAGGGGCCGGTGCAGGGGGCCGTGAGGCGTCCGTCCCACCATCCGTCCGTGCGCCCGTCGGCCGGCCGAAGTGCAGGAAGTGGATGTATCGAGTGATTAGCTGCTGACAAATAGGCAGCTGAGCAATAAATAGGATTGTGCGCACAGACAGACAGGCGGACGGACGGACGAGCGGATGGATGGATGGACGGTGAACGTGAGCCCACGACTGAGAGGGAGAGGGGGAGGGGGAGAGAGGGAGGAATATCGAGTATTCCGGGGGAACGAAATGAATGACTTTCGAGAATGGCTCGAATGGGCGAAATCCGATCGGGCCACTGGCCGCCTGTGATTAGCATATTTTTGGCCGGCTCCGAGGGACTTCGTTCGCACCTGGCCCGGTCGACACCTACGCCCAGACCGGCTCCAGCCACCACCGGCTGCAAATTACATGACGTTGACAAAATAATTAAAATTAATTGAAAAGTCTCCTCCGCCTCCGGCTCTTCCACTGGCCCTCAGTGTTTTCTTAGTCTCTCCGACTTTCGGCCTCTGCGTCGACGTGGACATCGTGGACAGGGACCTCAAGGACGAGGGCACGATGGTGACGACAACGACGAGACCGCAAACAATTTGCAGGGATCCGAGCCTGCGAGGGCGGGCTCGGCGGCTCGTCGTCTGGCCGGACGAATGCAAGGACTCGGCCGGCCGTTCGATTTATTGGAGGCAACGAATTATAACGCACGCACACACGCACACACACACTCTCTCTCCGCCCTGGACGCAGCTTGCAACATAAGCTTTTGTTCCTCTGATTGCATTTCTCTGTGTTGTTCTAACGAGGCCTTTGTTGTTGCTGTGCTCGTTGTTGCTATTGACATCGTTATTATAGCTTATTTGTTGTTATTGTTTTTGTTGTTGTTTCTGCCGTTGCTATTGGCATTATTGTTATTCTAGTTGTTGTTGTTGTTGCTGCTGCTGCTGCTGCCGAGAGGCCATTTTCACTCAGACCCAGGCAGGCAGGCTTCATTATAAATTTCGGAAACTCTTGCAAAATGCGCAATTTCTGCACTCCCAAATACGGCCCTCGCACACACACACACACACACACACACACACACACACACACACATGAAGAGGGGGCGGGGTGGGCGGTTTTAAGGACGGCTGCAGATGGTCCGAATCGAACTCGGACTCGCCCCGAAAAGACACGAGGACTTCGACGTCGACCCTGGGCCGTCGTCGTCGCCATCGACATCGCCATCGCCGTTGCCGTTGCTGGCGATGTTGTTAAAGCAGTTGTTGTTGTTGGATTTGTGGATGTTATTGCAATCGATGGTGTTGTTGTTATTGCAATTGTTAGTGCTGTTTGTTGTTGCATGCAAATCATCAACGCCGATGATTGCGATGCAGGCCGTGCATCCGGAGAAATAATAAAATTCAATTTGCGACTGAAACAACGTCGACTACGATTCGAGACAAAAACAACGAGGCAGACAGAGACAAAAAAGCAACGACAGAAACAGGGAGAGAGAGGGAGAGAGAGAGAGAGCGACCGATGCAGTGGATGCAAGTGAAAGAGACAGCCGGATTAATTGAAAACCGAGAGGGCGCTGGGAGCAACACAAATTATGGCTTGTGCATCGTCCACAGGCCGATTAGCTGCCCATGGAGCCGAGCCCTGGAGGACGGCCCTAGAGCGGCGTGGCGGGGCGAGGCGGCGGACGGAAATTAACAGGCGACGTCGTCTGCTGAGCGCCGCAATTGCTTACCACAAGAGGTTAATCCATCCGAATCCCCGCCCCGCCCCGCCCCGCCCCGCAACCAAAGCGCATCTGTCCAGCCTCCCGACGCTCGGCCGTGAAGCCCTGGCGCCAAAGCCTTTAAGACGCGCTCCGGCTGCTCTTGAAGAGCTCTCAAAAACGCCCCTAATCCTGAGTCCGAATGGCTCGGAAGCCGGGCTTAATTTCATTGCACTTCTCGCCCTTGGTTTGATTTGGACGTCGGAAGCTCTGCTAAGGCCATCCGTCCGTCCGTCCGACCGTCCGACCGTCTGCGTGTCCGACAAGGACCGACATAAATCGATTGACGGCGTCCTCGTCGGTCGTCGGAGAAGCCCGCAATGAAAAATTCATTCGTGCAAGGCGAAGGCTTAGGGATCCCTATGTGTGCGCCAGCAATGGCTCTTAATTTGATTCGGCATCTCAAGCAGCAGCCGCCTCCAAGCAGGACAGGGAGGAGGACGCACTGAGAGAGAGACAGTGAGAGGGAGAGAGCGGGGGTAGACAGTGATTGAACAGGGCGGGCGGAGCAACAAAATCTAATTAGAAATTCGGTCCGGAGCCCGGAGTGCAAAAAGTTAATGCGAGTTGACAGATCATTTGTTACAATGACAGCCTAATTAAGAATTATGTTGGCTTTGCTGTCGCCAGCCCCCACTGGATCCTCGCTGAGCCGTTGGAGTTGGGGTCGTGGTCGGGGTCGGGGTCGGGGTCGGGGTTGAGGCTGAGGGGACGAAGGACGGAGGACGGCCCCGATCGAATCCATCAACATTTAAAGCCTTTCGGGGCTCTGCTCGTGCCCCGGAGACCGCCGGCTTTAATGGGTTGCCAACCGAGTGCGCCCCACCCCCGGTCCCGGCGGCCTCGAGCAGGCGGCCCTCGTCCGGCCCGTGTCGCCGGGCTGTCTTGGGCTGTCACGCAAATTAAAACTCGGCCAAAGCGACGGCGAAATCCTTTCCCCGTCGCCGGCAGCTCGACGCGTCATCGGCCTCACGCTCTGCGGGCGAAAACGAAAGTCGGTGTCGGGCCACATTCTCAAGGTTGTGCCGACAAACCCTCGACCGACACGACGACGTGGACGAGCGGGTCCGCCGCGCACATGTCCTGAAGTGGCCGGAGGTGGGGCCCGACCCCAGTGTGGGCGGGTGCGTGGCTGGACACGGAAAAGGTGTTTCTGCTCGGAGCGGATTTTTATTACATTCCGAGCGACCGCCGGCCCGAAGGTGCCGACTCATGGGAATTAAGTGCCTTCGGTGAGGGTGGGGGCGAGGCCGAGGCCGAGGGCGGGAGCAGTTGGAGATGGGGCGCCGACGAGCAACAGCCGGGGAGATGGACGGACTGCCGGCAGTCGGAGGTCGCCTTAAAGCGTGGAAGGCTCCGCAAAGGACTCCGACCTCGCCGCCCGCCCGCTGCTCGCTCGGGGCCTAATGAATTCACTGCGAGCCGCAGAAGCTTCGCGGAGGGCGGGCGTGGAGCGGGTTGGGAGCGCTGCAGCTGCCGGTGCAGTTTCGGCAGCGGCTGCGGCTGCGGCGGGGAAATCAAATAAAATCTCGCATTCCGCTTGGAGTGTCGCGTGTTTGACTCGATGTACACGCGCGTGTCAGGGTGTTGGTGTGGGTCTCTGTGTGCGGATCGCGGTTCCCCCGCCCTTTATCTGCCTGTCGCTCCCGCTTTGTGCCGCTTATCCTTGCGCTCGCTTCAGACACGACTGAGTAAACAAGATGCTCGGGATAATATTTCGTTAGGAAAGTTCTGTCTCTGTCTCTCTCTCGCTCTCTCCCACTCCCCCCCGTCACAGTCTCCAGTCTCCAATTTTCATTCTCCACTCTGCCGCTGTGTCTCGCTCTGCCTGTTTGTGTTTGCTCTCGCCCCAGTTGTTGTTGTCGCAGAGCGAGTGTATCTGGGTCTGGGTGTGTGTGTGTGTGTGTGTGTGTTTGCGAGTGCGTGCGTGTGGGAGTCCTTTTGGGAAGCTCAGTCAAGTGTGCGGCTGCCGCTCCGTCAGCGCCTCCGACCCGGCGTCTTCAAACATTTCCAAGATTTAGTTTGCGAGACCGCACTTTTTGACAACCCACAGGGGGTGGGCTGTGGGCTCGTCGAAGGGGCGAGGGCGAAGAAGGAGGCGGACAGACGGACGGACGGACGAACCGACGTAGAGAGCTAGAGACAGAGTTGTCAATTGTTGTTGTTGTTGTTGCTGTTATTGTGCATTTTGGGAGCCCCGCCTCGTCGACGTCGGTTGCCGGCTCAAAAATAAATATCGCAGCAACCGCACATGTGTGGTGATCGGCGGAGAAGAAGAAGAGGACCCGGCGGCAGCAGCAACTGAGCAACTGAGCAACTAAGCCGCTTAGCGCTCGTTTCAACGGCCGCCCGCCGCTCGCCGCCGCCTCCCTCCGTCCAACGCTGAAGCTGTAGCTCATTTTTCTTCGATTTGTGGCGACGGCGCCGTCATCGTAGTCGGCTTTGACGTCGCCACGACAGCGACGCCTCGTGGTTTCCCGGCGCAGCCGCCGCCATTCGTCATGTCCTTTTGGGGCCCCTTTGCGGCGGTCTGCGGGGCCCAGATCGGGGCTCTCTAATGAGATTCTGAAAGATCCCGGCTGCGGCTGGGATTTGCGAGTGATTTCGAAATAAACTCGAAATAATTTCCGACTAATTTTGAGCCGTCGTCCTGCGCGCCGTGGGGTCCCAGTGGCGGCGGCCCCCGCAGTCTGGGCGGCAACATGTGGCAGTCGTTGTGGCTGTCGTCGTTGTTGTTGTTGTTGATGTTGTTGTTGTTGTTAAAACGTCTCGCCCGCGTCTTCATTCGCCGCGGCTGGCATCGGCGAATTAATCAAATCAGCTCCTGTTTCAAATTTAATACTTCATAATATTTTTCCTCCGCCCTCTCTGTCTTTCTCGCTCTAATTTCTCACTCTCTGCTGTCAGTTCTCTCTGTTTTTTTTTTTTGCAATTCTCCCTAGACACGGACAGAGATGGAGCCAAACTCGGGGGCGGGGCAGGGGACGCGTGCGGGGGAGCCGCGAAGCGCTGGCGGCGACCGGAGCGGAAACGCCGGGAGCCTCGGGTCGACGTGGGGTGGCGAAGGGCGAGGGGCAGGAAATGGACGATCGCCGAGGACGGACGGCGGACATTTTTACTGTTATTGCAACAATTTCGCATATTGAAAAATTTAACGGTGAGCTACGACTCTCTCTCTCTCTCCCTCTCTCACACACACACACGCACACACAGACACCGGCACCCACGGCCGCCCCTCGGCGCGACCCGCATTTGACTGCGTGCAACCGCAGCCCGCCGCTAGGTGTCGCAGCAGCCATAGCAACAACGACAACCACACGACCACCAACAACGACCGCCAACAACGACCACAACAACAACAACGCCATCAACACCACCACCACGACCAAAGGCAACAACAACACCTTCACCATCACCACAACGATAGGCAACGACAACAACTAGAGCAGCGCCAACGACTACAACAGCAGCAGCAGCTGGAGACGGCAGAGGCAGAGGCAGAGGCAGCAGCAGCCGCAACACGAACGACAACACCACGAACAACGGCAACAACAATAAGGAGAACAATAACAACAACAACAACAACAACGACACCGAGAATGCATGCGTCCTTTCAACGCCTCGTCCTCAATGCAGCACGTCGAGCGCTCGCTCGCTGGCTGTCGTCTATAACTCAGAAACTCGTTGAGCAAATGGAGCATAAATTATGACAGCTCCATGTGTGTGTCGAGGGCGTCGAGAGCGTCGGAGAGGGGGCGGGAACGCGGAATCGAATGGGGACGTGGGAGTAGGAGGAGGAGGCGGACGAAGAGCAAACAAGAAAAAATTCAATTTTCATAAAAGCAAAAGTGGCTGTTAATGCAGTTGTAGTGGTGACGGCATCACACATACACACACACCTACACCTACCCACTTGCAGATACGTGGAGGGACACACACAGCCGCACGTGCACACACATGCATTTGCAATCGCAGTCGCAGTCGCAGTCGCTTCACATGCATGAGTTATTTGACATTTAATATTAAGCTGACAAGAGGAAGACGAAGGAGCGGATGGAGCGAGGGGCCGAGGCAGGTGAAAAGGAAACGGAGAGCAGGAGGCAGAAGAAGAAGACGACGACGAAGAAGAAGACAGGGCGAAGCGTGGGGAGAAAAGGATGCAGGCGGAGGAAGGAAAGCGGAAAAGTCAAAGAAACTTTACAATCGAGAGAAATCCTTGCTTTCTGCACTCCACGAAAGGACTTCGCATTTCTTTTCCGAGACCCTGGCAACGCGCCCGAGCGGGGGCCGCAGCGCAGGGCGGAGCGGGAGCGAAGGAAAAATCCCCAAAAGTTTTGGTAGTTTGCGGGAAGCGGCGCCGGTGCGGCTCGGGTGCGAGGGCAGGACGGGAGCCTGACAAGCGACAGGTGCTGCCGCCGGAGTAGAAGCTCGAGTGTCGCCGGGATTTGCGCGGAGTCCGACCAACAACCGGTGGGTGGTCGCTCCACCGTCGCGGAGGTGTCTTTGGCGGAAATGCCAGCGCGTAACTGATTGACGCGCAGCACGACGCGGGGGCGAGCGCAGTTGATGCGACGCTAATGATGACGGTGGACGGCACAGAGAGCACGACTGCTCCCCCACTTGACAACTGCCACGCCCTCGAACGCGCGCGACAGGAAGAGCGCAACCGACCGGAGTGAGTGGGTGAGACTGGATCCAGGTGTAGTTGTGCATGCGATGTCATCATTTCAAGTGGAAAATCCACTCGCAGGGAGTCGATTCGAGTGCCCTTCGCGAGAATCCACCAGCGCCGCGATCGGACGACTCAGGCGCGTCCTCGCCGGAACTGGACGCTAATTGCCGATAGGTGCAGGCGTCAATCAGGCGAACGCAAACGAAGCCCTCTTCACGGGCCACAACTCACCGGCTCGGCTCGGCTCGGCTCCTTCGCGCACCCCGTTCTTCACCAGAGATGAATGTGATGGGCACAGGACTGGAAGAGCGGGCGATAAGCGTTTTTTCCGCTCCAGCATCCTTGGATTTGCATGCGCTTTGTGATTCCTTCCGGTGGCACGCGGAGCAGTCGCTACCTACAGACACCCACCCAGTCACACACACTGGCCTTTACATGTTCATGCGGCGCTTCCGCTTGGGGGAGCAGCGTGGAAAAATCGTGGGACCTCCTTCGCCGGGGAGGAAGCGGAAAAACGGCGCGGGTCCCGTCACAATGTGGCCTAATGAGCCTCTTCGAAGGACTCGCACCCACCCACTCAGCGGCCATGCGTCAAATTAGGGCCCATTCAGAGACGGGCCGGAATTCATTAGGCCGGGCCGTGGAGGTGCCGAGCCGGGAGGCGACTGCGACTTCCATCTGAAATGCAAATCCTTGAGAGTTGAGAAGTTGACATTTTCATTAAAAATGAAAATCATGCAGAAATTAAATGCCTTCTTCTTATTTCGCTCCTCTCCGTCTATTGTGGTTGTGTTGTAGTTGTTGTGACAGTGGTTGTCGTTGCTGTTGTTGTTGCTGCTTTTGCGAGATGACAGGGCGCCTGGACCACGCGAGTAGGGGAATGGAGAGGGATAGAGCGGGGATCTCGTTCGCAAATACGCAATTGGGGCGCGGAGTGAGCAGCCTTCGCAGTCAATGTTTGACTTTAGCGGAGTCCTGCCAGTTGTGTTTGTGTTTCTCGAGTTCCATCTGCCGTTGTTGCTCCCATTGTTGTTGTCTTCATTGCTGTTGTTGGAGTTGTTGTTGTCCTGCTAAGTCGCATTATTGAATGATGCCTCAAAAGACACTTTTATGTCATCCTAAGCAAACATTCTAAATGAAGCATATTACTTACTTATGTCCTCTCCATGTCCTTTGCATTCCCATTCGTCTGCTCCGGCTACGATGTGTGTCTGCTGGTCTGAGTGTGTGTACGCCTTTGTGTAAGTGTGTGCGTGCGTGCGTTTATACAAACATCCCCTCCGGTCCCACGGTGCGAGGGCTTTTGTGATTTTAAAATGCAAAGCATGAAAATACCATGGCTTGATTTGTCTCTGTTGTCTTAGAAGTTTTGCCAGGACATCCATGACTTCATCTTCAAATCCGTCCGGGGACCGGTCCGAGGGTCACCAGATCCCTCGAACAAACCCCACCCGTCCGGGCCAGGGCGACGGAAGCCATTGACTACGAACACAAGGCCGACGAATGGACGGAGAGGGCGGTTGAAATGGCAGAGGCCACAGTTCCGAGGCTTATCGAGAATTTCGGCATTAAATAGTTGTCAAGTGGCTCCATCTGAAGTGGTCGATGGATGCGGGCCCCCTCCCCGTCCGCCTCACTCCATCGAGAGCTTTAATCGATTGAGCGTTGATTGAGGAAATGAAAAAGCGATGTGAGTCAGAGAAATTCGGTTTCGAATAAATTTGCACTTTAACTTTTCACACTCTTCTGGTGTTCTATTGAAGCTCGTTCTTTTTTCAATATTGTAAGTTATCGCTTCTTGAATAAATATATAGTGTACTGATGTACGCAAAACCTACCAAACGTAAATTAAATTTCAATTCGAATTCCTCAACGAAGATCGGAATGGACTGGAACGAATGGCAATGAAGTGAATTATAGTACAGGGTTGCCGTTGCCGCAAACATAGCTGCAGGAACACGTTTACCACAAATTTTACTTAAATCGGAAAAATACCTTAAATTTCATGAATATAATGTATAAAAAATTGAAAATTCTTATAAAATGAAATTTAAATTGTAACGACTTCAAAGCGAAAAAAATTTACTCACTTTATTAAAATTTACATATATCATTAATCCATATCAGTGAATACTTGATGTAAATTATATTCATACAGCGAATGGACGAGAGCACTGGGAGAAAATTTAATTTCGAAGGACTCGCTGTCCGCGGCAGCAGCATGAGCCGGCCGCTGAGTGGCTGATTACAGGGCGTCGGTGGCCGTTGACACGATGACACTTTTTAATTTAAGTTTAACACATTGCACGCACGCACACACACACACAAGCCGGTAGCGGAACTCGCGCTTTGTCATCGGGAAAAATGACGGCGACGAGAAAAATTACAGACGCAGGACATAAATTATGTGTTCAAACAAACACGCATGAGGACCCGCCGATCAGGGGCAGAGGTTCAGTCACGACCCAGCTCCCGGGGTCTTTCGAGGTGCTAAATGTCAGTGGATTGATGGCCGAAAGCCTCGCTGCCACCCCTGTGGCCGGGTCAAAGGGACGGCGACTGGTCGCTGAAGAATGCGGTTCATTCTGCCAACGGTTGCCACACACAAGCACATGCCGCGCTCCCTCACCCTTTCCCTCTTCCCTCTCACTCTCTCACGCGCGTGCAGGCAGCTGCAATTTAATACACACGCTCACAGGACGGCGCGCGCGCTCCAAAGGAATGTCAATTAAATTCATATTCAGTTGGAAATATTCGCAATTAACGTGTAATTGAAACCGTTATTGAAAGCTCTAGAATTTGCATAAATCATTATTAATTTCCCACCGCCACTCACTCACTCACTCCCATACCCACAGTTGCCTAGAGAAAGAGAGAGACGGGGAGAGGGCGAACGAGTGCACCCGAGTCGTAATGGTGCGGCTCCCCATCACTTATTCAGTCGATAATTCCCCACCACGAAGGGTTCCCCAGGCTGGGTTGGGGAGGTGTCCTTATGTTCGCTCTGGAATCGACTCAAAGCAGCATCCGATTTGCCCGACATCGAGCCCTCATTACGAGTGTTTATTTTGGAATCGAGATGGTAATTGGATGATTTTCTCCGAAAACACCTTTGAGGCTTCGATAGCCAGCAATTCACATATTTCCGATACCACGGAGGAGGTTTCTTCCCAACGGACCTCCCCATCCCCTCGTAAATGACCGCAATTCCAGGAGGCCCTTTTTGTTGAAATCCTTCAAGATAGATTGAAAAACTACAGACATACTTATCACACTTTATAATCGCGCACTGGCAACCCTATCATCAGACCGTCGCTCGGCAACTCCGGCAAGAGCCGTTCAGTGGGGAAATTAATTTTCAATTAGTGCTTGTGTTCTTGTGTTCGAATCGGTATAAACGAGTTTTTCGCGAAAATCCCGAGATAAGTGCAGTTTTGAATAAGGTAAGCAACTCTAGTTTTCTTTGAATAGTTTAAATATGAACATAAATCCCCCTTACGGAACTTCTCATAGAGCTGTTCCCGGGCTCCCCTTCTCGTGTTCAAATCTCGGTGCTCGACCTTCTCATGTGACAGAAAATTATGAGAAAAATGAAAATGCTTTGGCACCTCGAGAGCCCCCTTTCGCCTAAACCCCAGCGGGGGATCATGTGGTGCGGAAACGGGGGCGTGGCGGGGCCCCGGGCGACAACAGGAAAAGCACTCAGGATCAATTCAAACTTCCAGCGCTCTCTTGACTCCCCGCACCTCTTCCGCATTACCTCTCTCGCTGAGCTGGTGAGTGAGAGCGGGAGAGAATGAGGAGTCGCTGCTCATTTGGGTTGCGCTCTTTCATTTGTTTCCTACCATTTTATTCGGTTCCTGCTATTGTTGGTGTCGTTCCTGGTGTTCTCGTTCTTCTTGTTGTTGTTGTTCTTCTCGTTGTTGTTGTTGATGTTGTCAGGCGGCGCATGTTTCGTCGTGTTCATTGTGAAATTTTACAGTTAGTTTACAGTTACACGCAAAACAATGTGACACCACGGCACTGTGCGACAATGGGCGACGGACGTCGAAGCGAAGCGGGGGCGGGGGCGTGGCGTCGGGTGCGATAAAAGTGAAACGTAATGCAAGCTGCATAAAACTTTCACGGTGGGAGCAGCAAAAATGCGGGGTGTGGGGGCGGGGGCAGCCGTCGAAGGAGCGAATCTCGACAACATTTCATATCAAGGCAACGCCGCCAACAAGAACAACAACAATGTGAGAGCTGGCCGAGGGGGTGGTGGTTGGTTGGGAGGACGGGGGTGGTAAAAAGTTGATTGTCGAAAGTTTTGCGAAATTTTCAACGGGAATGAAGTGCACTTAAAAGCGTTTAGGTGTTTTGCGCAAATACAATGGTAACAACAAAGCAAAAACAAAAACATCAATAACATTACCACCATCGGAGTGCAACAACAGAAAACAACAGAAACAACAGCTTCACCAGCAAAAACAAATACAACAATAGCAACAGCAACACCAACGAAGACCAAAACAAAACTTTTGCTGCAACTGTTGACGTCGCCCGCAACCCCGCCCCAAATCACCGCCCGCCACCCCCATCGCTTCTTGTCGCCGCTGATGGCGCTGCCTTGGTTGTTGTGCAAATTAATGTCGTCATAAAATATTATAATCACTCGGCACCGCTTTTGTTGCAGCGCACTTGACAAATCGACGGCGTCGAGGACGAAGACGGAGCGGACGAGGACGACGACTTCAGCTCCGTCCTGGCGAAATTCCACGAAAGGATTCGTCGGCGAAAGTGAAAGGAACGAGATGAGTCCGCGATCAGGCGGATTCCGGATTCCAGGCGCTGGAATGCCAGAGAGAGAGAGAGAGAGCGAAGTCCTGAGATCTCCCAGGGGCAACTGCGCAGGACGCGGAAGAGCGGGTGGATTTAGGAGAATCACTGAAGGCACGATCGTCGGCAGGCTCGCCCGGGCAGCTGAAGGAGGTTCCTCGAGACCCGATCCCTACACCGCGATCGCCTGGGAACCGGCCCAACGAGAGATCGAGAAGACTGAGGGACCGAGACAACGTGCCCAAGGTGTTGCGAGGAGCCAAGGAACAACGGCAGCACTTTGCCCCACAGGAAGACGTCGCTGCCGCTGGCCTGTAATGGAATTAAGTGCGCTTCCGCCCTGGCGACCAGCGACCAGCGACCGGCGGCCGTCGCGAGGCGAGAGCGAAGCAGGAACAATAGTAAACCCCAACAACAACGCCCATAACAACACTGGCGACAGGAGCGACGACATTTCCGCGAAGAAAAACAATCGCGAACCAGCGGAGCCGGAGGAGGGACGGGGCGGGCGTCAATTAAAACGGAAACTAAAGAGCATTTCCGCAGCCTACGCGTTCGCCGCCTCCGGTCGGAAGGCGAGGCCGCACTTTAAATAAAATTCAATTTTAATGTCATGCAGTGCGCATTCATTAGCATTTGAAAGGCGCTCCTGACGGTTGACGGGGCGACGCCGGAGCGTCGGATGGCATCCGAGGACGAGGCGCCCTCAGTCGGCGGCAGGAGCGACGCCGGCATTAATTATGCGCCGGCCCCGTTCGCAGTTTCCCGTGAATATTAATTTCCAGCATTCTTTGCGAATATTTCATGACAGACAAACAGAGAGACAGGCACGTAGAGAGGCAGAGGGTTGCGCGGAAGGACAACTAGCAGTTGTAGTTGATTGTCTGGAACGTCGGCGGCGCCGCGGTTCGCTGACATTTATGACAGATTGAATTTGACGGAATCCATGGGAAGTTCCCCGGAGCCGGAGCCGGAGCCGGCCGCACAATGAGACTCATGCGGGACGCTAATTAAATCCGCGGGACGTGTGAGTGACGTGCGGCAGCCTCTCGCAAAGACAATAGACATTTGGCGTCTGTCCCCATCCGGCACAGTCGGCCCTGGGGCCGCGTCCTGCGTTCGCCTCACCTGCCGCCCGCCGCTCGCCGACTCGTCTCAGCAACAGTTGGGAGCAGGGGCCCGAGTGAGAGCGACAGTGAGAGCGAAAGCGAGACAGCTGCACGACAGCGCCACACGGAGGAAGCTCGTATAAATCACTATTAGCGAAGATTTACACGCAGCATTAACAGGATCAAGGATACCCTACATGTGCCCACGTACGGCGCGCCGTGCACGCGTGTGTAATAAATAACGGACGACTTTTGTCGGACTCGCTCCGTGCGCCTTCGTGTCGTCTCCGCGGATGTTCCTGAATTTGAACAGTCGCCTCGACCTTCCTCCGTCCCAGCGTGCGCTCGACCCGTGCTCCCGGACCACGTTGCGAGGTGAAGTCAATGAGGAAGTAGTCGAAGAAATAGGAATCGAGGAGTCAATACGAGTCAATGACAGAGAGAGAGAGAGAGCGGGAGGGAGGGAAGAGCGACGTCCACTCCGTCGGGATTAAAAGTCTGAAGTCCTGGAAGAAAACTCCGAGTGGACGCCGCTGGGGCCGAGTCACGGAGTCTCGGAGTCTCGGAGTCAATGATGGCGAGCGGAGGGCGGAACGAGAGAAGGGGCCCGAGAATCGCCAAAGGAGAGAGAGACAGATGAAGAAAGATGATCTCTCCGAGTGGGGACCGATGCGAGGACGCTGATGGGAAATATGAGAGCGAGCGATTACAAGGGCGAGACCTGGCGAAATTGCGCCGCCGATGTGAGAAATTCCGTTGCCAATTAAGACCTAATCGCAAGAGGTTCTCGTCTTACCCTACCAGCACTGGCTGCAGCGTCGCCTTCTCGCTTCTGCAGCCACCAGGCGAAGGACCGGAGGCGCTGGGGGGCCGCTGGTACGGAGTAATGGAATCAATGGACTCGACGATTGCCCAATTTGCAGTAATTTTTCGCAATAAATTCCGCGCCAGGCACCTGCGGGCGCACACACACCAACTCACTCTCGTGGCGACTGGAGGCGGGCGGATGTAGCGGTGAATTCGCACTTGAAACGCCGCCCTCCTGCCCTCCTGCCCCCCCCCGCGACGCCCCCCGTTCCCGAAGTTAATTAAAAACGCTTCCGATACAAGAACGAAATAAATTCTCTGTTTAGTTCTTGCCGGCGATTCCGGCGGAGGCGACGGCGACGGCGACGGCGACGGCAGCCTCGACGACGACAAGGACGGCGAATTCAATTGCGGTTCCACACACACACACTCGCGCACACACACGCGCCGCGAAGGACGTGCGGGGAGCCAGACGAGGCGAACCGAGTCGAGTCGAGGCGAGGCGAATAAATCGTGGGCTCGCCTTGTGGCTCATAAATTTGGTGGAAGCCGTGCCGTGAGGTGTTGACTGCAGTCGATTGCACATGCGATGGCGCCAGGATCCACCGAACGAGTTCAACCACTCTCTCTCTCCCTCTCTCTCTCTCTCTCTCTCTCTGTGTGTCTCTCTGTCTCTCTCGCGCGTTGTCTCGGGCACGCTCGCGCCGTCTCGCTCGCGAGAAGCACTTGATTAGAAGCCGGAAGCGAAGCGGAGCTCGTGAAACACATCCGATAAATTGACTTTCGGCAACACGGATCCTGCTTACGGTTGCTGTTCTGGAGGCAGAAGTTGCTCTTGTTGTTGTTGTTGTTGCTGTCGCGAGTTGTGGTTGTTGTAGGTCCCATTATTGTAGTCCTTGTTGCAGCCGTCGCCTCTCGTGAGGATTCTCTTTAAAGCGTTCTTAACCCAAATTTGATTCCCTTTGTGCCGCGAATTCAATTTCTCTTGTTTGCCCGGCCCGGCCCTGCCCTCCTCCTCCTCCTCCTCCATCCTCCACCGCCTCGCGCTTCCGTACCAATCCGCATTTCTCCCGACTCGTCCGCCGTGAGTTCATCAGAGTCAGACTCGAGTCGAAAGTTAAGCACAGACCTCTGGACCCCCCGCTGGTCAACGCCGCTGGCTCCGGCGGCACGTTCCACGATTCCATTATTGTTATTCCACACGAGCCTCCGACTGAGCCCTCCGACTGATCCTCTCTTCCTCTTCCTCACCCTCACCCTCTCCCGCTCTCGCTCTCGCCCGTTCTCTGCCCGCTCCCGCCCTCGTCGGACCCCGTCGCCCCGCCCTGGCCCTCGCTAAGTGGATAAGAAAATTTGTTTGCCAACTGATGAAAATTTGTAAACATCAAAGACTACATTTTCCCTCCGCCCCGCGCTCCCCGTCAGCCGGGCCAAAGGGCAGGCCGTCGGTCGGTCGGTCGGTCGGTCGCCGGGGCCGTGGCCGTGGCCGGGCCGGGGCAGGGCGTCATGTGGAGCCGTGCGGAAAGCGCGTACGTGAGGAGAATCGCGCACGAACGAGGTGAGCGCGGCACTCGCTCTCGCTCTCGCTCTCTCTCTCTCTCACCCGCTCTCTTTCCCTGCTCAAATCTCCCGGTCGCCCTCGTCTCCGGCAAATACTTAATAAGTGAGTGAGAAGCATTTCTTAGGAAAAGTGCGAACGGAGAGGGGACGAGCCCGGAATTGAACAGACAGGAGGGAGGGTGAGAGGGAGCCGAGCAGGTCGCCGAGGGCTGGTGTCGCTAATGAAGGATGCGCAGTTCGAGTGCGGCCACGGGCGGTGGGGCAAGCGAGGGAGGGAGAGAGGGCGATGGAGGCAGAGAGGGGGAGACCGATGACTGATGGGCGTTTCGTCGGCTCCATCTGCGACGACATCCGCGGATTAATTTCTGGATCGCATCCGCAGGAATGGGATTTCAATGAAAGCGACCGACGGACGGACGGACGGACTCAAGGACGCTGACGCGGTCTTCGACCCGGCTGTTGTTTGGCCTCGCTTCCGGCGCGTGCCGGAAGCTCCGTCGCCACCGTCGTCAGCGACAGCGGCCAAGACGACACTCAAAGCCATGCCCAAAGCGATGATGTCAAGGCACCTTTTGTCCTGCGTCCGGCGACGATTAGTCAAACGCGCGAATCCCGCGCCCTCAGCCTGCCTCGGAGCCCTCGCCCTCTCCGCTTCCACCCTTCGCCGATGTCCTGCCGGGCAGAAGGATTTGCAGGAAAGCTTGAGGAGGAATTTCAGCTCCATCGTTTGTTTGTTGATGCCACGACTCTCGTTGCTGTTGTAGAGGCTGCTGTTGCGAGCGAGGCCAGCGACCGGACGAACGAGCGGCAATAAATAAATCACGGCGCATCAAACGTTTTCCGCTTAACGAGACGTCGAAAACCCATAAATCACTCGGGATTCGGGGCGCAGGTCCAGCGACTGAAAGAGACGGCCCGGCTCCCTGTTTGCGGAGGGATTCATCAACGATTGCGCCTCATTTGAAGCCTTCCCCGGGAGATGGGCGCGACCCATGGGCCGGTGGGAGGCGCCGCTGTTGGCCGGGCCACTTGCAGGGCTTCAGGGCCTCTTTTCCGAGTCGCGAAAGTACGAAAGTCCGATGGTCCGAGCACGGTCCGAGCACGGGCCTCGTCCGCCCACCACCAACGAGGTGTCAATCACAAGGCTGTTGGCTGGGGCCGGACGCGAGGCAGCCACTCGTGAAAAGGGTTCTTTTGCCCTCCTCATTTCCTCCTGACCCTCCGCTCGTCCTCATTTACCTCTTCTCCTCCCCATCAACTGCCACTCCTCCCCTTTTACTCCTTCCTCTCGTAATGTTTTCCTGCTCCACCTCCCTTTCGCGGTAATTGCGAAAAGATTTGGACTGGCCGCAACTTGGTCAACAACTCAAGTGGCCGCCAGCCGCCTCCCGCGCCGTCTCGGCCGCAAACAAACACAAAACATTTAAAAATCTTTTCTGCGTTTTTATGAAACTTTTAATGAAGTCGGCCTCGGACCCTCCCGTTGTTCCTGAGGAGCAGGAGCAGGAGCAGGAGAGGGGGGAGGAGAGGCGGCAGTCGGTGGAAGTGGATTTTCTCATTTATTTTGCATATTTCGGGGCGCGGCAACAAATTAATGAGTTTATATTATTTTCCGCATCCCTAATGAAAGCCGTAAAAGCGCGCGCTAAAAGGAATCGAAACCGAGGCGGCCGCCGTCCCCCACTTTCCGGCCCTCGGCCCTCGGCCCCAAGTCCCAAGTGCGAAATAAAACTCGTGTGGCCAGCGGCGTCGCGAGCCAGGCGGGAGTGGGTCTGGAAAGCCGGCTTCTAATTACGGCCGTAAAGTCGGGAGGGACCGCGGCCGGCCTCGCCGTCGCGGGCGTCCGGGGCGGCGAAGGTCGCAATAACTCCGAATTTGGCGAAAAGTTGCGCGAGAGCAGCCGACGACGATTCTCAGCCGGCACCTGGGTCGCTGCGAGCTTCAAGAGTCGGTCCGGGTGCCCGCCGCTGCTCCGAGAGGATGCAGAGGACGCCCAGATTTAAGGCGTTTCACCTCCCGGCGCCGCCTGCACCTCGCCCTCCACGTGAGAGGCCTCGCCGCAACCTGAGGTGAGGAGTCGGGGCGTGTGTGGTCGTCGCGAGAGCATCCTCGACAAGGACCTCCTTCGTAAACGCATGTTTCGCCCGCTTCTTCTCCTCCTTCTTCCTCGTCTTCTTGTTCTACTTCTGCATAGTCTGCTGGGGGCTGCGGCGGTGGCGGTGGCGGCGTCGGCGTCGGATCGAGGGCGGGTGTCGTAGGTTCCAGCAACACACTAATACATGTGCACACTTACCCACACCATCCCCCGCAAACACCCACCCCTTCTGGCGTGCTCTTGTTGTTGTTCCTGCTCGGGTTTTTGTTGTTCTTACTTATGTTCTTGTCCTAAGTTGTTCTTGTTCTGAGTTGTTCTTGTTCTGAGTTGTTCTTGTTCTGAGTTGTTCTTGTTCTAAGCTGTTTTTGTCTTTAGTTGGTGTTGTTCTCGGTTGTTTTTGTCTTTAGTTGTCTTGTTGTTGTTGTTGTTTGATTATTGTTGTACTTGTATTTGGCGTAAGTGTTCCTTACTTCTTAACATGTAAAAGTTTTTCGCTGTCTTCTGACTCTCCTTCTCCTACTCCTTCTTCATCTTCCTTGCCTCCCTCTTCGCTTCCTTCTCCTCCTCCGCCCTCGTCAGTCGACTTCTTCTTCTTCTTCCTCCTTGTGCCTCCCCCGTTGCCCTCGTCCTCGCCCTGGCTGCTGGCTCTGCGTCGTCTCCGAGGTTACCTGGGTGGGAGGCGGGTCGAGGATCGGCAGCCGCACACATTTGCACTCGCACCACACACTCACACTCACACTCCCACCCGGGGTCTCTGGCACTCGCCCCAACTACCACGCTCGCACACAGACGCAGACACAGACGGACGGACGGACGGACGGACGGAGGGACGGACCGAACGTCTCAGTTGCCAGAAGCAATTAAACACGTACGTGGCATTACGTAATGCGAGCGACACGTGTGCGGCTCTGTTTGTCTCTCTCTCTCTCTCTCGATCTCTCTCGGGCACTCCGGCTGTAGGGATGTGTAGGGGTGTGTGTGTGTGTGTGAGCGGCGAGGAGTCCTCGACACAACCGCGACATTAACTCGAAGGAGCAGCCGTCAGCTGCCGCCTGCGCCGAAACTTATTTAATTTCGCAGCCTACGTCGCCGCAGCCGCAGCCGCCGCAGCCACAGACGCAGCCTCGGCCTCAGTCGCCGTCGCTTCAGCCGTCGTCGTCTGCTCTGCCGACTCCGGTTCGTTTCGGCTGCCGCTCCAGATCCAAGTCCAGATCCACGTCCAGATCCACGTCCAGATCCTCGTCCGCGATTCGCTTCGACGTCTCCCGGTCGCCGAGGGCTCCGCGGTCTTCGGGGGCCAACCTTTGGCCCGCCCGCCCCTCTGGGAGGTGGACGCCTCGAGGCACGTCCTGGTCACCGACACCCGACGCCGACTTCCGGCGACTGGCGCAAGGAAAAACGCAAAAACTTCCGGGCGAAAGGCGTAGATTGCGACTGCAATGAAGAGGGAGAGAGAGAAAGAGAGGGAGCGGGGATTCCAGGCAATCGAGCTGGCTGCGGGAACCCGAGGTTTTCCCGCCGACGCACTTCGTTGACTTCCTGCCGCCTGTCGAGCCTGAGTGAGTTCGCTACCCAAGTCTGTGTGCGTGTGTGTCTTGGCGGATGCGAGTCTGAGTGTTGACTTCTGAAGGAATTCGATGAAGGATCGTCGAGAAGGCGAGGGCGAGGGCGAGGACGAGGACGGGGTCGGAAGCTACTCGAGCGCGCACGAGACACAATTTGAGCTCCTAAAAATATGCAAAACGAGATAAATTACATTAGACGGTTGCTTTCGACACCCACACCCACACCCACACCCTCGCACACGCACACGCCCACATCGCCACACACACGCACACACATCGGCGCCCATACGAACTCATTCGCTCTCTCACACATGGCGGAGTTTGTGCATGGAGGAAAGTTGGGTAAAACAATTTCCCTAATTTTCCGAAATTTCTCTTGAATTTTCCTCCAAGAAATGGCAAAGAAACGAAACCCACTGACTAAAAATTACCTCCCTCCCCCCTCCTCCTCCTCCTCCGCTCATTGGCAATCTCCTCCAGCTTCCGCTCCCTCCAACTGAAGCCGTGGCTGCCGGGGCTGGGGCTGGGGCTGGGTCTGGGGCGGGCCTGGAAGACGAACATTTCCTAATGAAAAATTTAATCGTAAACTTTCTCGAGGAACTTTTAATCTCGTGCATAATAAATTTGCATACGAGGACGATCGAACGGCGAGATGCATGAGATGCCGGGGAGGTGGGAGCGGGCCGCGGGTTCCGGCTTCGGGTTTCCGGCCCCGTCCTCGGCCCCAACTTGAGTTGTCTTGCCGAGCGCAATCGATGCCAGGCAAACGAAGCGAGTCCTCGAGCGAGTCCTCGAACCAGACAGCGGCAGACGGCTTCGGTTCGGTTTTTGCTTTCTCGAGAAGTCTCTTCGAGTTTCGACGAAAAACCACCGCCTTCGTCCTTCAATTAACTGGAGCCGACGTCCGTCGCCGCAGGAGTCGACCGAATCCGTCTCGGGCCGCCCCCTGTGGCCGGATCTGTGTTTGCCGGACGCTTCAAAGCAAATTGAATTTTATTGTGGCATCAACATCATTAATATTTGCCCACACACACACACGCACCCACCTGTCTATCACTGGGTCTTTCAATCCGTCCGTCCGTCCGTCGGTCCATCCGTCTGTGTGTACTTTCAATACGTGAACACGCCGAGCTCCCCGACCGCCCGAGGCCTGGGCAAATTCATTATGACAAAAGTCCGCAATTAAAACCGAAATTGCAGGTCCTTCCCCCAGCACCTTCCCCGTCTTCCTTTGTCTGTGTGCGTGCATGTGTGCCCTGTCATTGTGTGCAAAAATCACAAATATGTCAGGAAGATAAAGGACAACTATTTCGGTCGAAGCCGCACACAAGGCATACGGAAACAATCGAGCTCGTGAGCACGTGGTCCACGCGCCTACAGTCGGCCGGCGGCCTGCCTCGGACGGCCCAGGATCAACAGGCGAGGTCAACTTCTTGGGGCCCGAGGATCAGATCGATAGGTGGCTTCAACCGGAGCCTGAACTCTCGAATTGGGCGACTTCGGTTGCGATTGGAGTCAAGAACGAGGAAAGTCAAGTTGGGGACTTGCGACAAACGGAAGATCACTTCGGAGAATAAGGCCAGGCAGTTCAAAGGACATGCAGAAATGCCTTTCCTTGCGACGGCCGTGGCTTCATGCCATGTGAAATGCACGTCCACGTCCACGGCGACTTGGTGGGCCCCACGGAGGGACGGCCGGCCAGGGCCCCGTACCGTGGCGCCCTCCGCCTAATAGGATTAGAGCGTGGTGCCGGGGAGGGGCCGGGATTAGGCCGTAAGCTGCGGCCGCCATAGGGAGCCATCGTCGGTCGTTGATGCCACGACCAAGTTCCGGCCAGGCGACCACGACGACGACGACGACGACGACGACGAGTTCATGAAGCAGAAACTCAAAAGTGAGATGCAAAGAAAACTTGACCAGGACGCAATTGTTTTTCTTCATGTCCTGGAAGTAAGTTCTCGAGAGGATGTTTGCATATTTAATGCCTGGCCGACCGAGGACTGGACAAATATTGATCCTGGCTGTCGTTTCGAATATTCCATCAATATTTGCCAAATATTCGGTCATTGTTAATTTTCATCTTTTATTTAAACTCACATCAAAGAGAACCGCTCACTCTCTTTTCCCCTCTCCCTCTCTCTCTCCCCTTTATCTCTATCGATTCGCTCGCTCCCACTCCAAATCGGCTTAGCCACCTGCAGCGAGAGTGAGAGAGTGGCAATGTAAGGATTCCTAATCCTTTCAGAGGCAGATAGAGAGGCAGTCGAGGGGGCTGGAGCGAGGAAAGGAGGAGGGCAGAGAGAGGGAGAGAGAGAGAGGTAGAGTTGCCATGTTTCTTCACAAAATTCCGAGGACTTTCGGACGAAAGTATTGCAAGTGCAGCTCCCTCAATTATGGGGGTCACGTGCAATTTAAACGAGGGCAGGACGCGGGGAGAGAGCGACACAGCGACAGAGGCAAAGATAGAGAGAGAGAGAGAGGGAGGGAGAGCGCGAGAAACTCCTCTCGCAATATTTCTTAATTAACTTCTCGGGAAAAGTCAAACAAATTGCTGGAAAATTGCGGTTGATAATTAACTGACAACTGGGCACTTGTCGCCGGCTCACGGCGACAGTGGGGCCGAAAAGAGAGCCGAGCGAGGGAGACAGCACGAGAGAATGGGAGCGGGAGCGAGAGAGAGTGACGGGGCATGGGCGACCGCGGCGGAAGTTTCCGAATTGATGCGTCGGAAGTGGGAAATGAGGAAACTTTTAATTGGAAATTTTTAGTGGGAAATAAATAAGTGCAAGCGAGACAGAGCCGCGAATGGGGCGCGGAAGGCGAAGACGAGTGCGAATAAAAATCAAGGAGCAGAGACAGCGAGCAGGAAGGTGAACTTATGTTGGCGAACTATTGGAGCAGCGACGGCAGGCGAGGATGGGGGAGAGAGAGAGATGGGGCCGACGGAAGCCACTCGGAAGGACGCGAGCCGGGAGGAGGCGAAGTGAGGATGGGGAGGCGCAGCAATTGACGAGTTGCGACCAAACAAAGGCTCGCCGTCTGTCGTCGATCGCTCCCTCCGCTGCCACTCGGGAGCAGCAACAATGTCCTGCGACCACAAAGGCTTCGTTCGCATTTCCATATGATGCAATAAACCGTCATCGAGAGCTCCCCCCCCCCCCTCTCCCCGCCCCTTCTTTGGCCGCTCCTTCTGTGCCTTGTCTCTCGACTGCAAGTCAATGGGAAAAATGACAAGCTTTGTTTATTGTTCTCTTCCCTTTCGCTCCTCAAGGCCTGCTTCTGACGACTAGGAGGACGACGATGTCGCTGTCGATGTCGACGTCGCTCGTGGTGGATCCGCCGTCGTTGTTGCCGCTGTCAAGGGCTCCGTCGCCATGGAGACGATTTCAATCGAGGGCTGCCAGTTGATGAGAAAATGATGAGGACCTCGCTCGCTCGCTCGCTCTCTCTCTCTCTCTCTCTCTGTCCCTCCCGCCGCCGCGTCCTCCATCTGTCCCGGGCACCACTCGACCCCCACAACAACAAGGCACACAATTTCAGCCTCGCCGCCCCCTCCGCCGATCCCGATTGCGATCCGCATCTCGCATGCTGTTCACTTGTGTGGCTTTTAAGCGATGAGAACTCGCACAAACGCACACACACACCACCGGGCACATGCACACTCATTCACACACACACACACACACACACACACACGGCCCTCGCACATGATCAATGAGTCCCGCACAGCGTTAAACGGCAGGAAAACCATCATCTTCAATCACTGTCGTTAATGTCGTCCCGCTCCCGCTCCCGCTCCCGCGCCCCAGGCCGGGTTGCGGGCGACTGGATGGATGCGTCTGCGAGTCCTCGACATGAATAATACCTGCCACGCCCCCCCCCGCGCCCGCCGAGGGGGGGCGGTCGCTGTGTCCTTGCGTGCTCCGCTGGGTTTAGTGAATCACTTCATCTTCGGTTGATAAATAACGGGCCGAGCGGACCCGGGGCGAGGGGGCGGTCGGGGGTTGGAGGGGTTCGCCGGGGTTGGCTCGGCCATTGTGTTTGCAAATGAGTTCCTTCAAGACTGTGCATGCGTTGCGTTCTTTTGTCCCGCGACGGCGGGAACCCGGACGGCGACGGGGGCAGAGACAACTCGAGCCGGGCGGACTGCGTGCGGCTTCCGACGTCTTGCGGTTGCTTTGAGGTCGTCCCGTGCGCCGCCCTCGCCCCATCCGCCCTCGATGCGGTGGCCAAATGACTGCGAACGCCATGCAGTTGTTGATTGCATCATCTTCGCGTTCACGTGGCCCGCTGGGCGCCCCCAGCCCCCCGCCCCCCATTACGGTGATTGAAATGGACCACGACACGACTCGCTCTAACGGAGTCAAACGGCGAGGAATCCGTCGGCTTTCGATCGAGTCGTCGTCGGCTCCTTGCGGTTCTGACAAAGACGTCTCCGTCTCCGCCTCCGTCTCGGGGTCGACCGAGTGGTCGTCGGTCGTCGGTCGTCGGCCGTCGGTTGCCTCGTCTGCCTCTGGCATGCGGCGCATGATCGTCTGGCGGTGTCTCGTGCCTGCTCCTGAGGTCGGCTTCCATTAGCCGGGTCCGATCCGCAACTTCGTGGTCGACTCCTCGACGCCGGCTACGGCTGTCGGGTGCTGACGAGGTTGAGGTTCGTCATCTCTGGCCATTAGTCGAACTCAATCGCTCGCTGCCGAGATTTCCATCCAATCGCCCCTCTCTCTCTCTCGCTCTCTGTCTCGCTCTCCTTCGCTCCTCCGTGCAGTTTCCTCCTCCCGAGTTTTCCCACTCGCTCCAGCCTTATCGCCTCTTATCTCCGTAATCTGCTCCCTCGCCTTTCCTCCCCACGTTCGCACCACTTTCTCTCCCCTTTCCATCCCCCCTATTCTCGCCGTGCTCTTCTGCTTTCGTTCGCCCGGTCCTGATCCTTTTTCCATTACAAGTTGCTCCGGTATCCGTGGTTGTCGCCCTCATCGTCGTCCCACTTTTCGATATTGTTTCTCGAGTCCTCCCGCAATCCCCAATATTTCACTGCACGTCCTGCGATATCCTCCCATATATCTTTTGATACCCTCGATATCCTGTGGCATCCGGTTGTGTGCTTTGCCGTGCTTTGTGTCCCCGGGGCTTCCGCCTCATTGTCGTCTCCGTCCTCCCAGCGGCCACCTGCACCGCCCACCCCTCCACCTCCTCCTCCTCCTCCTCCTCCCCCCCGTAAATCCGTCTTGTCTCTGTGCGAATTTAAATATCGTTAACTCCTCCCCCGCGCCCGCCGCAGCCGTCGGTCCCTGGCTGCTCCACGACAAAATCAATTCCCGTCGCATCCCATTCAATGGCAAATAAATTGTGTTTGTATTGGTTCCAGCGTGGGGCGCCGAGGGTGGCTGGGCGTGAGTGGTTGCGGAGGACGTGTGGAGGTATTAGTGGGAGTGGCAGTGTGTGTGTGAGTGTGTGTGTGTGTGTGTCGGCAGGTATTAAAGTTTTTGTTTGCCGAAAGAGGGGGAAAAAAGCGAAGAAGCCGACGAGGACGAGGAAAAGCCAAAAATCTCATTTTGTTTATAAATTACCAATTTCCCTGCATGCACTTCCCTCTGGCCGCCTCCCGCCCTCCGCCTTGGGTCGACTCGTCGACGCCGCCCCCTGACCCCGCCCCTCGCCTCCGCTGCAACCGCAGTCGGTCGAGAGCCGTCGCTGCGGCCCCGCAATCGATGGCCGGATCCACCGGATGGATGTGTTTAAATCGGGAAGCCGCACACGCAGACGCAAAGGCAGAGTCGTTCACCAACACCGGGACGGGTGACACACACACACACACACAAACACACGTGCACATGCACACGGTGTCAAAGGCTCTCCGGCTCGTGGGCTCGGTCGCTGCCGGGGGTGGCGGCGGGCGCGGGAAGAAATTGCCACGAAACGCAAAATAAACACATTAAAGTTGCAAATTGAATTCCGCATAATCTCTGGCGACGCCAGCTCTCTCTCTCTCTCTCCCTCTCTCTCTCTCTTTTTCATTTGCTCTGGTTGGAAGGCGGAATTTTCGGGAGAAGTCGGCGGAAAGGGGGCGGTGGAGGTGGAGGTGGAGGTGGGGGGCGGGGCGGGGCTTCTTATGACGTGCCGCTCGATGGATTTGCGTCTTATTTATTTTCCTGTCTCTCTCTCTCTCACTCTCCTTCGCTCTCCCCTCTCCTGTCGCCCACTCCCGTCTCATTTATTTAAGAATTTCGCTCACTCGGCTCCCGAGGAGGCGACTGGGCCACGGGCGGCGAGGGTGCGGGGCGTGGCTCGAGATGGGATGGAGATTTCCGCCTGACGTGTGCAAATCGAAAATTATGGGATTAAATGAGAAATTGCAAGTAGTTGGCAGGAGGCGCAGGGACAACGCTTTCGTCCTCGTCCTCGTCCTCGTCCCCTCTCACTCTCGCTCTCGAACACAGAGCGAAGTCACCACTGCCGGGCAGGGGACGGAGGCGAGTGGGGAGCAGAAGGGCCGGGTCGGCGCGGCCTTCGTCCTGGGCCTGTTGCGCTTTGCCTGGCTCGCAGCCGCACTCGCTCCTTGGCAAAGTGGGAATTTATTACTTTTGTCTACACGTCGTGGGCCCCAGTCAAGGGCGAACTTTTCCCGCTCGACCGACCGACCGTAAGCGGCGAGCGGGTGGCGGCGGGCTGGAGGTGGCGCCGTCACCACTACACATGCTTGTAATTAGTTAAATTTTGCGCAGAACTGTGCGAGCTCCCTCTCCGCAGAGTGAAACTTTTGTCCTTGGGTCGTCCGACGAGGGTGGCAGGAGGGCGGTGGGCGCGGTCAGCGGGGCACGGGGGACGGGGACTGGGTTCTGGGGGAAATCATGTGAAAATAATTTAAAACTTGTTTCACTCAACGAGCAATTAAGACCGAAAATTGCACTCGTTGGCAGGTCGTGACTTGTAATTAAAGAAACAACTACAACAACACCAACGGCCTCACCAACAGCGACACCACCAGCAACAGCAACAGCAACAATAGCAACGGCAACTTCTGCAGCAACAACATGACAATTCGCCAACATCGGACCAGCGACGACCGGCCAACCACGGAGCGAACAGCGAGCAAGTTTCGGTCCAACTTCTGTTCCTCGTCATCGTCGTCGGCCGGGTTCCCGAAGAGGTTCGTGTCCTGGTCGCGTGCCTGGGCCGCCGGGCAGGATTCGCCGGGATTCGAGCCGAGTGGCTGCCAATTCTGCGGTGCCCAGCACTGCGCACGCATCGGCCCTCGACCTCGGCCCCGCCCCTCGTCCTGTGCTGGCGACGCGGCGTCGACATCGACATCGGAGGCTCCTCCGGCACTTGTTATGACGCTGCGGTTTCTGCTCGCAATGCGGAATGAAGTCGCAAATCGTGAGCCGACGTCGGTGGCCCGCAGCAACAGCAACAGCCACAACAACAGAAACAACAACATTTCGGACGACAACAACAACGCGAGCAACAGCCATGGCCATGGCGAGACCGCCCGACAGCGGTGGCAACGGCCACAATTACAAGGGTCCCGCCAGCGGTCGCCACTTCCGCAGCTGTTGCCAAAACAATCCCGATCCTGACCTCGTCCTCCCAACCTCGACCACCCCACCCCGCCCCCACCGTGACCGCGCCTGTTGGGCAGCAGCGCCACCGGAAGTCCTTCATATCCGCCGTGTAAACATGTGGAAATGTGTCGAAAAATGGAAATTTTAATCAAATTACGCTTCGAAAGCCATCTGTTATTCGGCACCCCTCCCTGTCCTCCCACTCCACCCTCTCCCATCTGTCAGCCGTCCGCACTTGTCCGGAACTCGGAGTGCGAGGGACGGCCGAAGGCAAGTCGTGTGTTCGGCAAGACGTCGCAGTTCGTTTTGATTTCCTTCCGAACGACCCATCTGAGGGGCGGATGGGCTGGCGGCGGCGTGGGACCGACCGCATGACTCCGCAAGCTCCGTGGAGTTCAATGGAGTTCCCCCAATTGCGGCCGCGGCGGAATTCTCTACACATTCTCTACACTTCTCTACATGCGGCGTAAACAAGTCGACCGCTCGCCCGTGGCCGCGTAGACATTGATTGCGATTTCGGAATTCTCCAAGTGGCGTCTGTGCCGGACACGGCCCCACACCCGCTGACAAAGCGTTGTCGCCACGACGGCCCCGGACGACGTGGAGATGACGTAAACAAGTGCTGGCCACGAGTGCTGCGAAGGTTGCGAGTTCTTTGTTCTTCTCCTCGGTCCTCTCCTTCGGTTCTCCCAGTCTTCCACGACTTCTTCTCGTCCTTTTGTCTCTCTCGTGCCTTCCTTTGCTCCTGCCGCCCCCTCGACCGCGACCCGCCGCAAGAAATGGCCACTTCCTCGAGGCCGCCGATCTGGCCGCGACGTCGAGCGGAAATGATGAAAAACGCTAATTCGGCGGGCAAATAAATGCGCCACCGATGGGGACGGTGACGGGGTCGGGGGCGGCCCTCGAGCTTCATACATTTTTATGAAGTCGTGAAGCGAGCGCCGAGGGCTGCCGCGTCATATTTTACACATGAGCTCTCAATGCAGCGGGCGCGCAGCAAGGGTTGGCTTCGGGTTTGTCTCCCGGTCCCGGAATTAAAGCCAACTCATTGCACACACACACGCACGGCCACCCATTGTCGCATACATTGTCGCAGCAGAGGACGAGTAGGGGGGGAGGAGGAGGAAGGAGAAGAAGCTCGCGGCGCTGTCCGGAGCCAAGCGAGCGGGCCGGACGGAGGGAGTCCGGGCCTCTTGCAGTTCATTCGCTTAAGCGGACAGTGACAAATTTTATGAAGTGTCACGGCGAGTGTGTGGAACGACACACATGCCTCTGTGTGTGTGATCGTCGTGTATGTGTGTGTGTGTGTGTGTGTGTGTGCGCGAGGGGTGAGTCAAATCTCAAGTGGTCGATAAAGAAAGTGTCATTTGGTCGGAATTGCTTTTCGGAGTCATCGGCGCGGGGGGGCGGGGCGTGGCCGAGGTCAGTCGTCGCTGGCTGCCGTTGCCCGAGATGGCAGCCAATATGGCCCCCTGGCCGGGGGGTGGGGGGGGGGCTGGTTAGGGGGGCTGCTGGGCCGGAGCGAGCTTTAAAGGAATGTGATTGGCGACGGCGAGTCAAAGGGTCAAGCGCTGTAAATTTCCGACAGGCGGCCACCAGGAAGATGGAGAAGAAGAGCAGGTGGGAGAGGAGGGGGGGGGGGTGTGGGGCGAAGGGGAGCCGGCCAAAGTCAGTCGTTGGATTTTTCGAGAATGCTCCAGAGACGTTCCGTTCACTGGCCATGAAGACAAGGATGAAGGCGAGGCCAGCGTCCTTGCGAGGAGGACCGAGAGGGGGGGAGCGAGGGAAGAGCAAGGGGAGAGGGGTAGGTGGAGAGCGATGTGCTCGCCATCTGGCGGCGCAATAAAACAACGCATGCGGGTTCATTTTTTCGACACTCGACGCTCGCAACATTGGGTTTTATGGCCGGCAGAAGGAGCTTTAAATTAGACGCAAAGCCCCGCGCCCCCGACGCCCCCGCCTCCCTCAGCCCCGGACCCTCGCCATCGTCCACCGGGGACGCATAACGAGGGGCAACAGCAACAACAACAACACGTGCCAGGCAGCCGCCTCCGAGGTGGGGCGGGCTTCGTGGCGGCAAATGAAGCATTTGAACGGCACCATGGCGGGCTAATAAGCAGCTAAGTGTGTGTGTGTGTGCGAGTTCGTGTGTGTGTGTGTGTGTGTGTGTGTGCGAGGGTATTACTAAGTAAGCGTGTGTTTTTTCCCACTTTCCCCATTTCGCTCGACCCCTCGCCCGGCGATAAACCTTTGTTTGTCGCCCTGTTTGCTTTGCGTTTTTATTGCGCTCCGAGTGTGCGTCTGTGCGTGTGTGCGTGTGTTGGTGTGTGAGGGGTCGGTGTGTGCGTGCGCTCTGATGTAATTCGAAGCTTTATGAGGAGTTTAGATGAAATTGAATGGGATGCCACGGACAAACAGCTACGGCTGGCCGGGGCCGAGGGGAGCTGAAGAGGGCGAGCGGCGGCGCCCACATGTGCACGTGGCTGCGCCTGTGTTTGTCTGTGTGCTGGCGGCTGCGGCGCCGGGGTCACGTCAGCGACGAGCCAGCGACGACCGCCGTCGCTGCTGTCGATTGCCGACTCCCCGCCCCGCCCCGCCCCGTCCCCGGGGCCCATGCAAAACCCACAGCGCCATAAAACGGCATGAAAATAAAATAAAGACGAGTGCAGAAATAATATAAAAATAAAACACAAACTAGAATAGAGTAAAAATAAAAAATAACACACGCCAAAAAGCAACAGCAACAGCAACAACAAATTAAGACCGAAATACACAAATAGGCGAAATAAAAGCCAAGTGGAGAAATGGCCAAATAACGCGAATTTGTTGCCAGCGGGACAGAAAGAGAGGGCCCACTGAGAGTGCGAGAGAGGGGAGAGGGAGAGACAAAGAGAGAGTGAGAGGGAGAGAGAGAGGGAGAGAGAGAGAGGAAGCCCCGCCATCGCAATTATCGTCTAGCCTGATCGTAAAAGAAAATTGACTGCGAAAATTATATTTTTCATATTTCCCCCGCCGCCGAATCCATTTCCCCCCCCTCCCCTCGCACTCGCACTCACACACACAGACGCAGACGCAGACACACATGCAGGCATGCGATTTGTGTTTATGGACTGGTGGCGCGCCGAGTGTGTGACTGTGTGTGACGGTGTGTGTGTGGACATAAAAGCGAGATTGTGGCAGGTCCTCGTTTGACTCGAATCGAGCCGGAGTCTCTTTGGGTGACGCCGTGACGGGGGTGGAGGCGGGAGGTCTCCGGTGGTCTCCAGAGGCCCCAGGCGACGCCGTCGTCACCTCATCGGAGGCTGCTCTTGAGGTCCTGGGGCGATACTTTTTCTAGTACAAAATCTAGAGCGAACTCAGGGACCTGCGGAGCGTCCACTGGCTTCAGGCGAGCTCCGGCGCCTCCGGAGCTGCATCTCGGGGCTCGGGGCAATTCCAAGCGTCCCTGGCCACGGCCTCCGCGTTTCCGGAAATTAAAAACTCTTCTTTGTCCTCATTTGCACCGGCGCCCGCCCCTCCAGGGCCCTCGCAGCGAATGCCTTGTGCGCGCTGGGCCGGCGCGTGTTCCGGAGATTCTTGAGATTCTGCAGTCGCGCCTCGCACCTCTCTAGCGCCGTCCTCCCAGGACCTCGACAAAAAATGGCGGCTCCCGGAAGCATGCGAAAAACACTCGAGGAGGACAGAAGCACAGCAACAACAACAAGAAACGGCACACGAACAAAGCCACGGTGAAGAGGAAGAGGAAGCCGGACAAAGCGCGAGGCGCGACTTCAGTCGCCGACCCGCCCGGCCCTCGCGAGACGAGGCCGCAATTTATGAGTCGCGACCTCGCTGTCGACCCGCGGCTCCAGGACTTCGCCAACAGATGCCGGACGCTGGCCGCCGGGGCAGCAGGGCTGGAGGAGGGCGTGGCGCGAACAGGGCGTGGGCGGAGGAGGCCGAAGTTTATGCAAATGGCGGCGAACGACCTGAACAGCGAAGACGACACCGAACGCTTGGGGCTGAGGGGCGACGGCGGCGGCGGCGACATCTGGCGCGGACGTCTGCGGGGCTGGGGTGACCGAGGATGGGCGGGAGTGGGCGCTGGGGGGGCGAAGGAGGCTCGAAGGGACTCGTGAAGGGGCCGCAGTCCGGGCACTCGTTTGGCCTCCACCGCCGCCCATCGACCCACGGCGTTCACGGCGACGACGTCGCGAGGGGCGGGCCGCAGGTGAACGTGTGTGAACAAAGCGGAAGTTGACACACACACACACAAACACACACGCCGCCTCTCGCACTCGGCCACCCTGGGGAAGGAAAGGGCAGGCAGAGCCAGAGCCAGAGGCAGAGCGAGAGCGAGCGAGCGAACTAGCGAGAGAAATGTGAAAAAGCGAGGACGAGTATCAATTAGTGGTATTTGTTGTTGTTCTTTCCCTTGTCTTTATTGTTGTTCCCGTTCTTGTTGTTGCTATGCTTGCTCCTTTAATGTTGTTGTTCGTGTCGTTGTCGTTGTTGTTGTTCGTGTTGTTGTTGTTGTTGTTAATTTATTCTCCCACACGCACTGCGATGTGTGCACGACTAATGTGTTTGTGACATGTGCGCGTGTGTCTGTGTGAGTTGGCGAGTGTTGTTTGCGACTCCCACAGGTGGAATCCGTTGACGTTGGCATCATTGTCGTGCTCGTTGTTGTTGTTGTTGTTGTTGTTGTTGCTGCTGCTGTCGCTGTCGGTTTTAAAAGCAACCGTGTTTTTGCTGAACCCATCAGTGGCCACGACAGACGGACGGAAGGACGAACGGTCGGCTGGACGGGAGCAAACGGCAGCAGCAACAACAACGAGAACAACAACAACAACAACGTAGCATAATTTAATTTAATCACCCTGTGAGCGCCTCCGGTCCTTCGCCCCGTCCTCGTCCCCACCCTCGCCCTCGCCCTCGCCCTCGCCCTCGCCTTCGCCTTCGCCCCGCCAACCACCCACGTCTCCCCTTTCTCAGAAGCGGCAACACATTCACACACACACACAGGTGCACCCCATGTGTGCGTGTGTGTGCGTGTGGGGGTGGGCGTTCGCTGCGATCCCCTGGGTTCCTGTGGTTTCATCATTTTTCCGCTTATCAGCTCGCAATTTGCTTCTTGTTCTTGTTCTTGTTCGAGTTGTTCCTGTTGCTGTGCTTGTACTTGTTGTTCTTGTTGTTGTTGCTACCCTTGTTGTTATTGTTGTTATCTCTGTTCTTGTTGTTGCTGTGGCTGCCCCTGTTGCTGATGCCGCTGTTGCTGCTGTGACATTTCGTTCCCTTTGGTTGTCGGTCGACCTGACGTCGCTGTTGTTGCTTTAAATGCTCGCCATCGCCATCGCCATCGCCGTCTCGGTCGTCGTCGTCGTCACCTTCGCTGCTGCTGGAGTTTGTTGCGTTTGCGTTCACGCGTGTGAGGTCGCGGACGTGACTTTTGCCCCTTTTCGCTCGACCGCCAGCGACGGCCGAGTCGCACCAACGCCTCGCTCGACTCTCCAACGACTGGAGGCGGTTCTGTGGACGGTCCTGGAGTCGGTCCTGGAGTCCGTCCTGGAGTCCGTCCTGGAGTCGGTCCTGGAGTCCGTCCTGGAGTCCGTCCTGGAGTCGGTCCTGGACGCGGTCCTGGAGGCCTATCGAGGACACGCGCCGAAGCTGAAGCCGAAGTCGTCGGGACAACGTCTTGGCAGCCGTGGCAGGCGTCGGCCTCCGAGGCCCCTCCACGGGGGGCTGCGGCAGCGACTGAAGGGCCAGCGAAATCAACAACAATGCACGAATGGCAACAACAACAACAACAACAACAACAACAACGAAACCCACAACGGCAGCGGCAACACAAGCCAGGGCGAAGACGAGAGCGAGGTCGAGGGCGAAGCAAGTTCAGCGCATAAAAATTCAATTTTCCGCAATTTTCCTTCCTTCATGGCATTTGCCGCAGGATCATCCGGGGGGGAGGGGGTCGGTGGTCGACGGGAGGCACTCGAGCCACTAATTCAAGAAACGCCATTTTGTTTCCGATGTTATTATTGCTGTGTTATTGTCCTTGTTGTTGGTCGGCCGCTGCCGGCTCTGCTTGTGTGATGCATGCCAAAGCAATCCTCATCCGCTCCCCGCCCCCTCCGCCCCCCGACTCCCGCTGAGCACCCACTTCGCACACACACAGGCACAAATGCGACCAGCGCGGAGCGAACTCTCTTTCGCTCACTCACACGCACACACATGCAGCGCGACTGATATTAAAATGCTCACAATTTTTATGATTGCAATAAAAATAATTTCACTGTGGCACAACGGCAACGGCAAACACAACAACAACAACAACAACAACAACAACTGAAACTATGGTACAACAAATAACACTCTCCCCCCAACCCCCCCCCCCACCTATGTGTGTGTGTGTTTGTGGCTATCGTACATTTCATTGCGGATGGAATTTTGTGATTTTTGGCATATTGTTGTAGTAGTGGCGGTAGTTGTTGCTGTTATTGTTGTTATTGTTGTTGCACTTCTTCTTCTTCTTGTTGCTGTTGTTATGTTGGTTATAGTTATTCTCATCTCAGTTGTTGGTTTTGCCGTCGTCGTCATTGTTGTTGTTGCTATGTGAGGTTAGAAGTACTTTCGGTAGATGGTTTCGTCGCTCTCGTGTGGTTGTTGTTATTGTAGTGGATCTTCTTCTTCCTCTACTACTTATTGTTGTTGTTGTTGTTGTTGTTGTTGCTGTTGCTGTTGCTGTTGATGGTGCCGTATTATTTGCAAGCATCTGACATGCTTTTTGCACGACGCACGAGGCGGAACGAACGGCCGAGCAGACGACCGACAGCCAGAGGGAGCGGTGGCGGGGGGCGTGAGTGTGTGGGTGTGGGGTGTGTGCGGGAGAGGGGGAGATGCTGAGCTACTCCGAGGCCTCCTCTGGCCGGGGGCTGGTGCTGAAGCAGCAAATATTATTAACTATTTCGCTCGGAACGACGGCCACGCCAAGCGAATTATTCTCGCAGATCTCGAGCGATGCGAGTGCTGGGGGGGCGGGGGGTTGGTTGGGCCTTGTGGGGGTCGTGGGCAGGCGGTGCCGCAGCCCGAGGCAGCCACGGACGGCCCCGCCCCTAATGCGAAGTCCTGCCCGCCCTTCGTTTTCTTTTATTCAGATTTTCAATTATCGATTCGATTCACTTAGATTTTTTTATTTTTAAGTAAATTTCTTTTTTCGATTTTCATTGTATTTTTTTTGTTTTTTTTTTTTCTTAATTTTATGTTGAGATTTCAAGTTTCCTTTGATTCACAAAGTTGGATTTTTATTTCGATTTTGAGTTTTCAATTTGGAATATTTTTATTTTGATTTGAATTGATTTTTAAATTTGATTTGAATTTAATTTTTTCATATCGATTTTGAATTGTTAAGTGTTAATATTTTTTTTTGGTTTTCTTTAATTAACTGTTTTAAATAAATTGTAAATTTTTAAGAAATTGTTATTTTGAGTTTGTGACGATTCTGGCTAATGCTGAGATTTATTACGAATTTCCTTTCGTCTGCTGCACCTTCTTCGATCCCACCCGAATCTCTGCCCAGCGCCGGACCCTCGAGGTTCTGCTCCCGGTCCGCGGCCCCACGATCTGCTGCGCGCGGCCATTTTATCGGAGACACGCACACATGAGCGGCGGCGAGTCCGGCGAGCACGAAAATTCCCCCTATTGCGGCCGTGGTGAGTTCGGAAACCGTTATTCCCGCGATGCGGCCGCCGCTGTCGGAGCCTCGTGCATGTGGGGGCAAACGTGAATCAGTGGGTGGGAGTGTGTGTGTGTGTGTGTGTGTGTGTGCGCGCGCGTAGTGATTGCCCTCGTCAGGCATGAAACGGCGCCCTCGTCCGGCTTCTCATCGCAATTCGTTGAATTTCATGTGCTGCTCCCTGCATTTGATTTTCGTTTTCATTTCAGAGCGAATTAACTTTTGATGCCTCGAGAGAGAGAGACAGCGATATGGAGGGGGGCAATGACAGAAAGAGAGGGAGACAGAGAGAGAGAGAGCACTCAAAGGATCGCCTCTAATTGCGTTAAGTTCGCCCAGAGGCGTCGGGGAAAACATTCGCAGCCTCGAGCTGTCTCTGTCGCTCCGTCTTCGGCGGCCCTCGGCCGGCGCATCTGGGTCCATGCGAGGCTGTGCGTGTGTGGGTGGGTGGGTGTGTGTGTGTGTGTGTGAGTGAGTGTCCTGCGTGTGTGCGCGTCGGACTCGTACATTAATTCAGGACATGTGACGACGACGACGACGACGACGCCGCTGACAAAGATTGTGATTTCATGTTTTATGTGCGAGTGCGTCTCCCTCACACCCTCTCCCTCTCCCTCCCTCTCTCCCTCTCTCCCTCTCCCCCTCGGCGCATGTGTGAGTTGTAGTTTTATGCTAATCCCGAAGACGCTGCCCGGACGGCGTGCTCGCATATCTTGATGCCTTTTTGTTGTCAACACCACCCATTACCATGCAATTAAGCACTTGTTTATGCTTATGAATCCCCGCCCTCGTCCCGTCCCGCGGGTCGCCGGGAAGAGTGCAAATAAGCACGGACTCCGGGCGCCCGTCGAGAGGACGAGGGGACGCGCGGACGTTGGACGGTGGACGGTGGACGGATGGACGAGTGCAGGGATGGATGGACGAGTCGGCTGGATCGACGGCCTGCCCGAGGGCCGGGGTCCGGACGGGCGGAGACGCCTGTGGAGAGGCGGGCGAATATTTGACACAACAACAACAACACCAACAACAACAACAACAACAATTGGGGAACGCGACACACAACTGGCACAACTAAAACAACTGATGTAACAACGCAAACGACGTCAATGACAGAGGCGAGAGCAACCAGGGCGACTCCAAGTACAACAAATCCAACAACAATGCCAACAACAACAAACACGACGTTTACCAATATAGCAACAACAACAACAACAACAACAACAATTGGCGAACCCCGACAGCAAAAACAGTTGCCGCAGACGAACATAAAATTTGCATAGACAAGAGAGCCGAGTGCAGCGGCGAGGGTGGCCCGGGTGTGTGAGTGTGTGTGTGTGAGTCCCTAGAATCACAAACACAGGGAGCGAGGGAGGGAGAGAGGGGGAGAGAGTGTGTGAGCGGGATGGACGCTTTATTAGTTGTGTCGGTCGGAGGTTGTGTGCGACATCAATTTTTTCCCAAGGATTCGGTTCTGTTCGTTGGTTGTATTATTACCATTGTTGTTGTTGTTGTTGTTGTTCGACTAGTTGTAATGTCAGTAGTTATCGTTGTTGCTGCTGTTCCTGTTGTCCTCGTTGGGCTCGCTCGCTCGCTCGTTGACGTCGTTGCTGCGGCCGTTGCTTTCGGCCTGGCTTCCTGTCGATCTTCATTTGGCCGCCGAGCCCGTGCTCGGCCTCCCCCTGATGCCTCAGTGCCCAGCCCGATGTAGGTCATTGCGGTGCTCGTGTGGTCGTGTGTGTGGGTGTATGTGTGTGTGTGTGTGTGTGTGCGGCGCATCTCGAGGCCTCGCTCTGCGAACGAAGCCATAAATGTTTACAGGCAAAAACCCGACCGGCCACGCCCAGCCAGCACTCACAGGGCCTCCCCTTGCGATACATCCATCCCCCCCCCCCCCCGCCGAGCAGGGCGGGTCCCTGGCCGGACCCGCTCCGTCGCCCTGCCGTCGTCGCTGCCGCCCACGATCCCGGGATCCCTCGCTCCATGTCATCATCTTCGCCTTCGCCCTCGCCTCCGCCTTTGCCTTCGCCGCTAATTGACGTGTTTTGCGCTCTTGTTCGCGGGCGGGGCCACGCCCCACGCAGGCCTCCCGGAGCAGCGCCCGCATGAGTCGCTCGGCCGCTGGGCGCAGCTCGAGGACGAGGCTCAGGCGTGGAATCAAGAAGGATGGCCTGCGAACGTCAGGCGCATGAATCAGGGCCGTGACTCCTACTTCGCGGCTCTCCTGGAGCTGGAGGGAGTCACGGGGGCGACCTGCGACCTGCGACCCGCGACCCGCGACCCGCGACCCGGAGCAAAATCGGCTCGCTTTAACGACGTCGTTGCCGCGGCTTTGTTGACACCTCAATTACGACGACGAGGCCAATTGCCTCCAACACAAGCGAAGCTCAGGCCGGACGCACATTCACGGCGTCCAGCAAACGCATGTCCACCGCCCCCACACCCCACGCCCCCTGCTCGTCACCGGCGACGCAAATGAGTGCGGGATCAAATTCGGACGACCTGAGCCCGGTTCCTCGTCCAGGCTTCCGTCGTCGTCGTCCTCGTCGGCGGCGGCGTTGGAGGTGCGTCGCGGGCCGTGGACAAATGAGGATTTGTGGGCCTTTCCCGGCTCCGGGGCCCGGGCTCGGGACTCGGGGCGTGGGGCCTGCATCGGGAAATCTCATTTCCGCACATGCGAGCCATAAATCGCAATTAAGCGACGTCTCCCGCAGTAATAAAGCTGGGGCCGGATCGGCGGCGGATCGGGGACGGACCGGGGCGAGGGGCCGGGGCCGGGGCCAGTGGCGTGCGCCGAGGCTCGACGGGGGCTCGACCGGCCACCTGGGCGTTGAGATGGACCTGGGGCGATGGGCTTTTCCTGGAGATTTTCCTGAAACTTCTCGCCCGACTTCCGGAGGCCCCTCGCAGGAGTCGCGCGCGATTTCGCAGGGCTCCCACAGACTCCGGTTCCAGGTCGACGTGGGAGCCCGACGAGGAGCCCCGGCCCTCGCATCGCTTGATCCCGGCCGACCGCCGCGACCTCTGCGCCTCCTGCAGGCGGCGACGGACGCCTCTGGGCCCTGCCCTGGCCCTGGCCATGAACAGCAATAACAACGGCAACATCAGCTGCCCGCTCCATGTGATCCCGGTGCGCTCCCCGACGGCGCGGCGCTGGCTTGAAAGGATTTGCGTGGAATTAAAATAAAACACGTTTCGTCACTTAGGGCCTGTCTCTGCGTTGTTTCGCCGGGCCCTTGCGTGTGTGTGCGAGTGCGAGTGCGACTGGGTGCGACCATGTGTGTGCGGGTGTGTGGGGGTGCGTGCGTGAGTGTGCGTAGGCGGGCGAGGCGGTGTGCGGGTGTAACTCATCGCTGCACGTAATAAAATTTATTTTGCTCCGCGCTTTCTCTGCGCTCTCTCGCTTCACGCGCTGCTTTCATTGTTCGCGGTGTTCTCGTTGTCGTTGTTGTTGTGCTTATTGTTGTTGTTGTTCCCGGTGTTTCCATTGTTGTCTCGTTGCCATTGTTGCTGTTGCTGTTGTTGTTGCTTCTTTATTAGCATTGTTGCTGTTATTGCTCTCGTATAACTTCTAATTAACTTTTTGCCGAAGGTGATTCGCCCGAGACGCGGAGTGGGAGCGAGAGCGAGAGCGTGTGGGAGTCTGCGAAAGAGTCGGGGAGAGCGAGAGGGCGATAGTGGAAGAGGCGGAGTCTCGAGGCGCGAAGTCATCGGTGTCGGCGAGCGACGAGCGACGGACGACGAACGACGAACGATTGTAACCTTTACGAGCCTCCTCGAGCCGACAGCGACAACAACAACAACAACAACAACAGCGACAACAACAGCAACAACAACGCCATAGCAGCAATAACTGAAACAATAGCGGCAACAAACGTCAGCAACAAAGGTGCGAACGAACAACACAAGGGCGCAAGGGCGACAGCGGGAGGGAGCGGGAGAGGGAGAGGGCGGCAGGGAGTGAGAGAGGGGGAAAGGAGAGGGTGGGACGGAGATTTCTCTGCTTCACGCGTCTCGCTATGAAAATGAGAATTTATTTTTAGTCATAAATGCAACAACAACAGCAACAGCAACAGCAAAGGCAACAACAGCGCAAATAAAAGAGAGAAAAGTTGAACAATTTATGAAGCCAAGTTATTAAAGCAGCACCAGTGGCAACAACTACAACAACATGTACAACAACAACAACAACAACAACAACAACAACAACAACGGTCATGCCAAACAACATTCGGCCGCGTTCGCTTCCAAGTCGGATCGAACGCAGTCGAGGCAGAGGCAGAGGCAGGGACGAGGCCTCTGGAAACCACCCCAGACGCCCCCAAGCCCCACCAGCTTCTCGCGTCTCCACCCCGCAACCAGAAGAAGAGGCCGGGCGCAGGGGGTCGAGGGTCGACAGACGAGAGTCGACTTTAATTGCGCGCATCACTCGATACCTGAGCACGACTGATTGGGCCGGGTGGAAGCTCGTGGAGGCGGCCGGGGGGCCCGGCTTTGAAGTCGGGTATCGATGAAACAAGCGCGCGTGTGCCGGTGGGGCGGGGGGCGGTGGGTCGGTGGGGCTCCGGATGGGACGAGGGGCGGCGGCAGGAGTCGAGGGAGAAGATGCGATAGGAGATGAAAGAGCATCGCTAATGATGGAAATGCGAGAGGGAATGTCTGCGAGAAACCGCAGATGGCAGTTGCGGCAGGGCGGGGCCGAGTCCCCGATGGTGACGGGGAGGGGGGTGGGGGTGGGATGGCAGTCAAATATCGCTGGCAACATTTTTCAATGGAGTCGTTTCGTTCTCCTTGCAGACGGATTCCGCCCGTCGCGCCCCGTGTTTCCCTTGGAAACCCGAGGAGTTCCTTCCGCGAAGCGACAGCGCCAGGACGACGCCAGGGACGACGGCGCGAGTTCGTTCCGCGAAGGACGGCGAGTTTGGAGCAGGACATCATCGTCGAGTTCGCTGGCCAGGTGAGTTCGAACCCAATTGACATTGGACGACCAGGGCCGCCCCCTTTTGAAGTCTACAGTTGCGGTTGGCAGGCATGGAAAACTGCGCGAGAGTCGGTCGGCGACATCGAGCGACGCCGAGCGAAAACCCAGGGCTAATAGCAACCAGAACGGCAACAACAACAACAAGCCCTCGATCACGAGCCGAAGCTTTTCGAGCCTCGATGATGTGTTCCATTTAACGTCGAGGGCTTAAGCCTTGTTGCTGGATTAATGGGGTGTGTTTTTTGCATTCATTGTTAAAGTAGTCGCTGCTGTCATCGTTCCCGGGGTTGTTGTCGCCGTTCCTGGTGTTGTTGTCGGTGTTCTTGTTATTTTAACGTTCTCGCTGTTGTTGGCCTTAATCGATCGCCAGAGCGACGTATGAAAAAGTGGTATTTAACAAGTGATTTCCAGGGGTTCTGGAGCGATTAATGACACAAAGGCTCTCTCTCTCCCGCTCTCCCTCTCCCTCTCTCTCTCTCTCATACTCGAATTGATAAGTAAATAAAAACGCATTGCGAGGAAAAATTCATTGGAATTCATCGAGTCCGGCCGCGGGTCCATAAAAGGGGCGCGGCCTGGGCTCGTCCTCATTAGGCTCCGGCTTCGTCGGCCTGAGTCCGGGTCGCCCTGCCATAACTCGCTCCTTTCGCCCGCGGGACGAGCGGTGGGAGGCGGCGGGTGCGAACGAGAGGGTGGGAGGGAGCTGGTGCTGATGGAGTGAGTGCGAGTGCGAGTGATGGAGAGGTCGCAAATGGCGTCGATTAAAAACATCCCGGCCGTCCTGATCGTCCTCGAACACGCCCGCAAATCAGTCGCCGGCCCCGCCCTCGTGTCCGCCTCCCAGCAGCAGCTGCCGTGTCGAACCGCAATTAGGCGGCAGCCCTGGAATGCCATCGATATATTGAAATGCGATTCGAGGCGCCGAGGGCGGGTCGCGAGGCGCGGATCGCAATCAGCTCCGGCGCCGCTCACGCCGTTCCCCACTCGCAATCACGACACATCGCCATCGCCATCGTCATCGCCATCGCCATCGCAATCACAGACGGACGATTTGATGGGCGATCGATGGCCGGCGACGACACGCGACGCGACGTCGCGCGAGGACGACGGGGGTCGGACGGACGACGTCTTTCGCGGCTCCCGAGGCGGCCCGGTTCGGGAAGTCGTCCAGGAGGAAGTGGACCTGGTGGAGACGAGGGCTTGAGGGCTTCGCCGGGGTTCGAGGGGCCGCTGCCCGGCGGCTCGCGCAGCTTCCTCGCTGGAGGTGCGAAACTCTTGCCCCAACTTTGTCCGATCGCTCGAAACCCACACACCCACACACACATGCCCACCCGTCCTGTAAGGCTACCACACACACACACACACACACACACACACACAGCGGCGCGACGGACAGACGTCGCTCCAGCCGTCCATCCGTCGCTTGTGAATTATGAGCGGCGGCATCTATGCATGAGTTATCGTGGTTGTGGTTGTTGTTGTTGTTGTTGTTGCTTTTGTTGTAGTTGTTGCTGCTGGCCATCATCCGCCCGATTTCATCTCTCGCCGCCACGCCCTCCGACCGCCGCCCCCACCCCTGCGAGCTCATCCCGCGGCCACTTTAAATGATAATTTTCCACTTTTTACTCAAAGTTGTTCGCGTTGTTGTCGTCTGTCCGTGTTGTTGTTGTTGCATTGGTTTTTGTTTTGTCATTGTTGTTGGTGTTGTTGTTGTTGTTGTTGGTGATGGTGTTGCCAATGTTGTTCTTGTTGTTGGTCGTTGTCTTTTCGCTCGTGCTGCATGTGCAGGCAAACACGGGATTTTCCACAAATTTCCACAATTTTCCACGCGGCCAGCGCGCCACGGCGAGGGAGCGAGAGAGAGGGTGAGGGGGGAAGGGGGTGAGGGGGAGAAAGAGAATGAGGAAGGGGGGGGGGCGCAGGCAGGTTTTATGCAAACAAATTTGCGGGCGCGTTGAAGCCGAAGCCTGCCCGGGGCCTCCCGAGCGAGCTAGGGGTGAGAGAGAGAGAGAGAGAGAGAGAGAGCGAGAGAGAGGGAGTGCGAGCGAGAGAGACATAGGGAAGGAGGGAAAGTGACAGCGATTGAAACAGGGAACGGCTTGGGGCCGGCGGAAATCGAACCTGGGGCGGCGAGGCAGCCACGAGACTGCGAGGCTGCGAGCGGTGTCGAAGACGCGCCACTAAACCAGCAACACCAACAACAACACCAGCCGTTCATTATCCCCGCAGGCCCCCCGCCCCTCCCAGCGCCCCCTCTCAAAGACAAAAAATCGCCCGTCCGGCCCTGGGCCCGCTCGGTGCCGGGATTTTTATCGCTCTTTTGTGTTCCTTCGATTCCCTTTTATTTGCCCGGTCTCGCCGCCGCCTTCTTGATTTCTGCACGCAGCCCGTCGTCGGGGAGGGAGAGCGGCGGAAGGAGGAGGGGCGCGGGGCGAGGAGCACGAATAACAAATGAAAGGGATCAGCAAAGTTTTTCGTTTAGTTTTGCGAAAAGTCCACAAATTTGTGATTTGCAAGAGGGTCTTTATTTTCCCATTCTTGCCTTATTGCCATTGCCATTGCCATTGCCATTGCCATTGCCATTGCCGTTGCTGTGTTCGTTCGCCCTCTCCCTCCCTCGCTGCCCCATCGCGCTGGCTTTGTTTTTGTCTCTGGCGAAATGGATCCTGTCTCTGTGTTGTTGTTGCTGTTGTGTTTTGCTTTTCGTTGTTGCCCTCGGTGACAAAAGGATTTAACGTCAAATTAAGCTATTTCGTCCTCTTCGAGTAGTCGCTGTTGTTGTTGTTTTTGTTGTCGCTGCCCTCCCCAAGGCTCCCTTTGTTGGCATTCGTCGCGTCGACGCTGTTGTTGCTGCTGCTGCTGCTGCTGTTGTTGAAATGGCGAAACGCTTTTTGACTTCGTAATGAGCGAAAGTTTTTCGTTTTTATTTATTTTTAAGTGTTTTTAATGCCCTTCAATCGTCACCACCGGCGGGTGGTGGCGCGGTCGAGGTCGAGGCCGCTGTGGCAGGGAAGGCCGATGGCAGGCAGGGAAGTGGGAGTGGCTCTTGCCATTATGGCCGGGCCGGGGATCAAGGCCGAAGCCCTCAATAATTGGAAGCGTCTCGAGGACTCCTGGAAGCGGGGCCGACGACCTCTGGAGACCGGAGGACGTGCGCTCTTGGGCGCCTTAACCGGATCCTTCTTGGGAATCGCTCCGCTCATCGTCGCCCTGGCAGCCTCTCGTTTCCTCTGAATCGCCCCCGCCCTCTCCCCGTATCCACTTGGCTTCTCCGATTCGACAGCTCGCATCCTTCTCTCGTTGCGATTCCACCTTCCCGCGCCCCTCGCGACTTTCAATCAGTTCCATTGGATCTGCTCCCTCTCCTCCGCCTCCAGCTCGTGGGAGTCCTTGGCATTTGCCGCTGATCCGCCCCATCATTCCTCGCATTTCTCCCGAGTTCGACCCCAGTCGACTCCCGCCGCCTCCCGCCGACGGCTCCCGAGGCCTATTTATTTCGCCCCTCCTTAATCGGGGCCCGACTCATCCGAAACTCCGATGAAATGCCTCATCTGTTGAATCCCCACTTTTGAACTTTCCCACTCGGGCGCTGCGATTCGCCCCAGCCCCGCTCTTTCTCTCTCTGTCTCTGTCTGTCTCCCTGTCAGCCCCTCTGCCCCGCCTCGCTCGACCCCGGCCGCGGCGACATCCGGCCGGGGCCGAAACTTTCGGAATTACTTTCGCCGGAAGCGGCGGCAGCGAGATCCGCACTTAATTCGCCGCCCTCCATGCGGCGAGCGTGCGTGAGCGGGGTGGCCGCCAGGTGGAGCCGGTGAGCGAGCGAGCGAGCGGGCGGACGGCGGGACTCGCTCGGCGCTGGGAACCCGCAGCCAGCGACTGGGGCGGCGACAGACGGGCGACAGACGGGCGACAGAGAGCGCGGATCTTTTCTCACCTTTGACGAACCCGCGCCGGAGGGGCGAACGAGCGGAGAAACAGGAGGGGCGGGGCGGGTCGGGGCGAGGGCGTGGCGGGCTGGAGACACGGCGGGCCCCAGAAATGGGAAAAGTTTCGCACTCGAATGCATATAAATTGGGCAAATTATTGGAGGCGTGAGTAGGACGAGGGCAGGAGGCGCCTAATTCGAGGCAGACTCGGGTGCGGGGCTGGGCTGGGGCTCGGCCTACATGTTGACATGAAACGGAAGCACTAAAAGCCATTTCCGCTTCCGCCACTCGTGCACTTCACGCTACAATTATTCGCCGAGGGAGCAGCGCGGGGAGGGGCGGAGCGAGATAGAGAGAGATTGGACTTTTCGTTCGTCCTGGTGGTTGTTGTAATAGTTGTTGGGGTGGCTGTTGCCGTTGTTGTTGTCGGTCGTCGTATTTTTGGCAGAGAATCCAATTTGAAATAAATTGTGACATTTCCAATTAATTCCGCGTAACAACGGCAACAACCACAGCAACAGCAACAGCAACAACAACGATGACGATGGCGATGACTATTTCTACAACAACAGCAACAAAAACCACCCCGAGACATGAGCGAAAAACGCCGGGCGGACGGACGGACGGACGGAAGGATGAGAAACGACAGGAAGTCGGGAGCAGAAGCTTTCAACACATTTCTTTCGCTCGCCTCCTTCTTCTTGTTGTTGTACCCATTGTTTTTCCACTCGCTCATCGTTGTTGTTGTTGTTGTTGTTGTAGTGGTGGTGTTAGTGGCGCTGGTCGCCGAGATGAAAAACAGCGAGCGATACGTAAATCATTCGACGCCGAGATGTCTATCAGAGGCAATAATTCCGGCGAGCAGCCGGCGGACGACAGCGGGGCGACCGGGGGGGGGGGGGGGCAGGTTGGGATTGCGACATGAGGAGAAGAAGAAGAGCGAGCGCCAGAACAAGAAGCGAAATGAACCTAATTAATGACAAACATACACGAGGGCACACGGACGCACACACACAGCGGCAGCCACGTCCGCGGCAGGACCGACAGGACCGACAGGAGCAGGGCTCGAGGGGCGGGGAGAAGCGGGGGCGGGGAAAACAATGGGAACCCGAGCAGATAAAAACCAAATGTCGATGTAATTGCCAAAAAATTCCGAGAGCCAGCGCGAGGAGCAGGAGAGGAGCGAGCGAAAGCATTTGTGTGAGCGATGATTGCGAGCGACATGTGTGAGTGCGAGTGCTGGAGTGTGCGTGGCCACGTCTGTGTCTCTGTCTCTGTCTCTGTCTGTGTCCCTGTCTGTGTCTGTCTGTGTGTGTTTGTGTGCGCGGCTGGTCCTCGCAAAGGGTTCGCAGCGACGGCTGCTGCTCCGCAATTCACAACTAATTGCCACAAATTAACTCCAGCCTTGGCAACGCGACCCGGGCGGGACTCGGCAGAAGAGAGAACGAGAGCGAGGGGGGCCGCCGGCGCCACTGGCAGCGCGGGCCGGGGTCGAGGGGCCGCCCCAGGGCAGTCGGAGGCGGAGGAGGATCTGCAGCTGGAAGGGAAGCTGGCAATGCAGAGACGCGAACGGAATCGCGTGGAGGGCGGAGGACGAACGGGAACGAAAGGATTTCTCCGAACGTTAGCACACACTGGGTTCCCCTCATCAGCCCCTGCCGCCCTCATCAACCACCAACGCCATCGACCTGGCGGTGGTGCGAAGACCAGCGAAGAACATCGAGAGACAACCGCGCGCCAAACGGCGGCCGGCTGCGTCAACAAATTTAAATCGCCAGCGATTCATCGGCGGCAGCCACAACACAACACAACAACAACGATAATAACTTAACAACTACTTCCCAATAACAACGAGCAGCAGCACAACAACAACACTAACAACGACGCGCCGCCCACGAGCAACGGCAGTGGGACAAAAACAACGTCGCTTTGTTGTGACACGTGTCAAAACCGCCCGGGCTGGAAATGGATTTCAAAATGGCGCCGGCGGCGCCGTCGACGTCGACGTCGATGTGGGCGTCGCTGTCGGCGTCGTCGACAACTTGTGGCAGGCGAGGGCGCGGGGAAATTAAAAAATTAACGAAATGAAGTGGATCCGCCGCACACACACACACACACGCGCACGCACTCGCCTGGACAGCGGCCCCCTCCGTCAGTCGGCAGGACTCGCCGCGGCTCATTGAATTCCAGCAGCTGGCGACAACGACAACAACAGCAACGACAGCAACAACACAGTGGCCGCCAGCTGCCTCCATAATTGCGGCCACCTGGCAGCGGCTGACGTTTGAAATGCCAAACGCTGTAACGAGTTGGCGCGACAGCGATTGGGAGTGTGCGTGCGAGTGTGTGTGTGTGTGGGACTGTGTGGCCGTGTGTGTGGGTGTGGGCGTGTCGGCGCAGGTGTCCGCGGCTGCGGCTGTGGCTGTGGCTGTGGAGCCTGGAACCTGTTGACAGCGAGTCAAAAATCGCGTCCTTATCGCGTCCAACAACAACCATATACAACAACAAAAACAACAAAAACAACAAATACGACAAATTCTCACCTCCCTCGCTCCCCCTCTCTCTCTGTCTCTCTCTGTCTCTGTCTGTCTCTCGCCCGCCATCTCATTGTCAGAGTTGGTGTTTGTTTTGTTGGTTCCCGGCATTGTTTATGAAAGAGGCCATCGTTGTTGTTGCTGCTGCAGCTATTGAAATTGCAATCGCGCAGGACCCGCGCAGGACGGCGCCGCCGGCGTCCGCAAATTAAATTCGCTGCCAGTCAGCGGGGCGCGAGGGAGAAGCAGGGGACTTAATGGGTTCATTTAAACGATTCCGGCCCAGGTCTGGGTGCGCGATCGAGCGAATGGACAGCGAGATCCATCGGGGACGAACGGAGCCCTCGTCCAGCCGGAAGGCGCGTCGCCCCCGTCGCTCTTCCCTCCCCCTTCGCCTCCTCCTCCCTCCCTCGGCCCATCGCGAGTCATTCGTCATGTTCCTTATCGGCTCCTGGCCCAGCATTTAGCGTTGTTTGACTTTGCATTAAAGCCTGTGATAATTACCTGGAAGGGTGGGAGGGGGGGGGGGGGGGGGCGAAGAACAAGAGAGGGCCATAAACAACGCCTTCCTGCCTTCCTTCCGTCCGACCGTCCACTCATCCGCCCGTTCATCCATCAATCCGTCGGAGACACGCAAACACAATCTTAATTGAAATCTGTTGGGCGATCGCAGCGCGAATTCGTTTAAGGCCGACAACAACAACAACAACAACAACAACAACAACAACAACAACAACAACAACAGCAACAACTTTAGCAACAACATCAATGACTAGAGCACAAGCTAGTACAACAACAAACTCGACACCACCTCCAAGGACAACAACAAAAAATAGTAGTAAAATTTACAAGAGGTAAAAATCGTGCTGCTATGGCTAATGTGTTATTGTTATTGTTGTTGTTGTTGTTGTTGTTGTTTTAAATGCTCCTCTTGTTGTTTCTAATGAAGTTGTTGTTGTTACTTGTTCAATGTTATTGTTGTTGTTGTTGGTGCTTATGTTGTTCTCCTGTTTAGTCCTTCCTGCTTCGCCGCGAACGACGTGTTTACGATGGAAATTTCCAGATAATGCATTAGGCCAAGGGTGGTCTCGTTTTCAGCTTCTCCTAGTTGTTGTTGTTGTTGTTGGGTATGAGGAGGACGTTGGCGCCTATTAAACGGTGTTGTTGTTGCCGCTGCTGCTGCTGTAGCTCGTTGTCTGCCCGGTGGATTCGCACGCATCTGGCCAGGCGGCGCCCTCGTCATCGCCATCGCCATCGCCAGCGAGTTCATTCACAAAGTTAAATTAATTCGTTGCAATTTCTCTGACCCCTCGCGGCCCCTCGGCACCCCTTCTCAAGGGGTTGGGAGGGCGAGGAGGCGGGGCCGAGGAATCGGTGGGTCTGAGGCCAGGGTTTGATGTCCAAATAATGACAAAAGTTTGGTGGCCTCCAGCGGTGGCGCAGCAACACTGGCGACAACAACAACAACAACAACAACACCATTAACTAGTTGCTCGGCTTCGCTCGCCCTCGTCGAATTAAACAGAGCTCGCTCGTGTATTAAACGCAGCTCGCCTTCGACGTCACGCGCCCGGCAGAGACACTAATGAGGTGTTGTTGTTGTTGTTGTTGCTGTTATACTTCTTCTTCTTGTTGTTGTTGTTGTTGTTGTTATTGTTGTTGCCGTTCTGATTCCACAGCGGTTGGCAACACCATGTGTAGCCCTTCTGATGGGACCGTTGGCGCGAGTGCGAGAGAGAGGGACAGGGCACTCATCAGCGAAACATGAGAAAAGTTTCCTGGGAATTGTTGTTCTCGTCGTTCTGGTTGTTGTCGTCGTTGTTCTCGCCCTTGTTGTTGCTGCTGTTGTTGTTGCCAGCGCATAGTAATTACTTTCGAAAATAGATTTGCAGCAACAGCATCTCCGGCGGCCACGGCCGGGAGCGAGGAGGCAGAGACCGGGGGGGCGAAGACATTCGGAGGGCCCTCGTGCGCCCCGGATCCGGATGTCGGCGAGTGTTCGGCGAAAAATTGATTGGACTCCGGCCCGGGCCCGGGGTCGGGGTCGGGGTCGGACGCGGCCAGTGGCGAGTGGCGAGTGGCGAAGATGCCACGACAACAGCAACAGCTCGAGCGTCTTCTTGCGACGCAGCAGTTCTTTGTTGTCTCCCACGCTCCCGGGGGACGATGGGCGGTGGGCGGTGCGCGGAGGAGGAGGGCGGTGGGCGTGGTAATTAGCCGCTCATCAGAAGTTGAATTGAAAGTTAATGATGGAAGTTCTTCTGCCATGGAAGTTAAGCGGCGGCTGCGTGAGGGCGAGCGCGAGCACGAGCACGAGCGTGAGCTTCCTGCAAATGCGCCGGCGAAGGACACGCGCCGAGGGCGGGGGAGGAGGGCCGGAGGCTCCCCGGGGTCGCCGCGGACGAGCGAAACCGACGACCGACGCCTCGAGTCCGCCAAATGGACGGATTTTCGCAAAGCCTCAACAGCTCGAGCGGCCGGCGGCCGGCGTCTGCTGCGACTTACTCCGGGCTCTTTGGAGTGACCTCCACCCGGCCCCCCGCCCCCGACGACGGCCCGGCGGACCTTTCAATCATCAACGTCCATTAGGCTGGTCTTTTCGGTCCCGGTCCCGGCCCCGGTCCCGGCCGGTCGAGGGTTTGGTCGGGGTGGGCATCGGGTGGACGCCAGCCAGGACGGTGGTCGAGGGTCGAGGGTCGCGGGGGAGTGGGGGAACTAATTTATTCAAAATGCCCGCTGGCAATGGGCCAGTTAAGCCCCGAAAGAAACCACTTTAAATGTTGACATTTTCCTCCATTTTCTGTTTATTCTGTCATTTAATCAACTGCCGCCCTCGAGCCCCGGCCGCCGGCGATCCCTTTGCCTGGCCACCGAGCGGCGGCAGCGGCCGATGGCGCCCCGGCTCCCGCCCCTCGTTCTTCACTTCTCGTCACCGTCTCAGCCCATTTCACACGCCGAATCGCTCACATTTGAATTCATCGGCCACATTTGGTGAGGCCGGCCCCCCCTCGAGTGCCGCCGACCCAGGGCCCGACCCCGATCCCGGCCCTCGCCGCCCTTCTCCATCCCCCGGGACGCCTCTTCACTAATTTTTCCAGCCGCCCCCGGGAGCCGGGCGGATAAGCCGAGGGACCGGGGCGTGGCGTCCGCTCCGACGACGGGTTCATCATTTGCGCCATCTCGACAGCTCCATGAATATTTTACGGCGCTGCCACCGGTGGAGGTGGAGGCGGAGGCGGAGGCGGCGGGACCGGCGGATCTCGCAAATTCGTCAAATGCGCCGGAAACAAAGCGCAAAACGGATGACGGCGGGCCGGAGACGGGCGTTTCGGGAGAGAGGGCGGGAGAAAGAGCGAATGAGTGAGAGAGAGGGAGCCGGAGACGGAGCCAGGGTCGATGAAGACGAAACTCGAGACCCGCAAGAAAATTGTCTTAAGTCGTTATGTAAATAAAAAGCTTCTTTGTGCGCTCGAGGAGAGTCGGCGACAGGGAGGGCGGCCGAGGAGGGGAAGGAACCGAGGGAAGATAATGGTGGAAAAATAGAAAATTGTTTTGGAATCGAATGACATCAATTTAGAGGCTTATGTTTAAAATATGCGGAGAACCTTTTCCAACTGCGAAAGGACGCAGGCCGGCGAGGACCCACGGCGACCGAGGCGGCGGAATCGAATGGAAATGGAGAAAATTGAAACTTTTGTTTGTGCATAAATAAAAGGGATTTTCGGAGAACGAGCGCCGACAGACCGACCGACCGAGAGACGGCGAGGAGCGAAACAATGGGCTGGGAGCGGGTGGTGGATGCCGATGACATTGACGATGACCTGGCGCACGATTTGACGACTTGACGCCACTCGGTTGGACCGACGGACGGACGGACCGCCGCATTCGCCTCCTTCGCACCTCGCCAGTCATCGCCGAGCTCGACTCGGCGCCTTGCCTTGGGCCGACCCCGCCGATTGGGCCGCTGCGACACGTCCGCCGAAACCCTTGGCCGCAGCGGGCAGGCGAACAAAACGCCGAGGGTCACGTGAGCGTCCGTGGCTCGGTCACGCAAGGCGGCCCTGGTCGAACAGCGGGGGGGGGGGAGGGTGTTGGGGTCCTGCCGGGGCCCCGTCGAGTGCCGTCAATGGAACATCGAAAGAAGAATCGCGGTCGAGAACAGCTTCGCATGCTCGAAATTATTTCAATTAAACGCGTTCCGCAGCCCGCCACGAATCGTGAATAGCGAATCGCGATGCAGCTCGCGGAAATTGGATCGTGTGGCAACGCTGGCCGCATTCCCGGCTCCAATCAATCGCCATGCCGGGCATTCAAATGAAACAAATCGCTTTGGCATCGCCGGGACCGGGACCGAGACTGAGCGGCGAAAAAACTCCGGTGCTCGCCCCGAATTCCAGCTGCAGCAGCTGCAGCCCTTTTGGTTATTTGCATTTTTCCTCTGGCTGCTGGATTTTTCCGCTCCCGACCTCCCAACCCGGGCTCTCGGCCCGAAGGGTCCTGTCGGCCAGCGTAAGCCGATTGGTGTCACTCAGAGAACTCGCCGGAGCTTCGCTTCGATACTTTCGTTTCAGGACCCGCTCTCCAAGGTTTCCTCTTCCCTTTTCCACTTCAATGCTTTATTTTCCATGCTTCAAGGTTTCTCTCTCTCCTCTTCAAGGTCTCCGCTGCCAAACGTCCTCCTGCACTCTGAACCCCTCCTCGTCCTCCGCATCCTCGAAGGCGGCAGCAAGCCGGAAGTTGAACTCGCCGCCCTTGTCGGTTCCACTCATCCGGCCTACGACGAGTGGGCTCGACCAAGTGATTTGAGTTCCAGTGCTTTCCCGGCATTTGCTCATCACAGTCTACTCTTGCTCTGCCAAGCATCCGGCGTGTGATTCCAAATCGAGCTCGATCTGCACTCGCACGTCTCAAACTAATCGCGACCACTCCATCGCAGCTCCATCACCCTGATCCCTTCCCTGGACCCTCCTGCTGGCCCTCTTCAACCCCTGCCCTCCCCCCCCGAAATCCGATCGACTTCACTCGAGTGTCGGGGAATGAGAAATGAGTTAAATGAGCAGATGAGTGATTGATTGCAGTTGGAGAACGATTTAATTTGAATTTTCCGTCCGCTCCGCGCAGCCGGTGCCGGTGCCGGTGCCGCGTCTCGAGGCGAAGCCCAGGCGAGTCGAGTCGAGTCGAGTCCTTCGCCATCGCGCCCAGGACGGCGGGACTCCGCGGATCCCGGGCGTCGAACGACAGGCGGGCCGAGAGCGTCGTTTCCGACTTCCTGCACTCGCTCTCGCTCCCGCCCGCGCCCGCGCCCGCGTCCGCTTCCGGGCCAACAGCCAACAGGAGATTCGTCATAATTGAAGCGATCGAAAGTGCACTCGGAGCCGGTGATGAAATTTTCAAAATCGTCAGCCCGCCATCCAGGGGGGCGCGGCCCGACGGATGACGCGGAAGGCGCCATTTGCGCTCCACTTTAATTTCCATCTTGAGAAGTTTGCGCTGAAAAGCTTTTAAAACTGTTATTTGACACTTTTTCTCCCGCTCGCACTCCGCACCCTCCTAGCGCTGTCTCTCTCTGACGCAGTCGCCCCCTCGAGATCCCGGCGCCCAGCCACGCCCGCGAATGATTGTGAGGAAAGTTTTAAGTGCGCAAATAAAGGAAGTTTTTAACGTTTCCAACGGCGTAAAACATTTAAACTATTTCTGAAGCGGCCCCAACCGCCCCTCCCCACGGCCCGCTCCGCCCACCGCAATCGTCCGGAGCCACGCCCCGCCCCGCCCCGCCCCGCCGCACCCCCCGGCTCGTGGCCGCTTCTAAGCTGTCAGACGACCCTCGAGTTTGAGCTGATGGTGCTGGACCCGTTGTTGCTGTCGTCATTGTCACTACTGCTGCTGCTGTTGTTGTTGTTGTTGTCGTTATTATCATTGCGGAATTCACTGCTGCTGCTGTTGCTGTTGCTGTTGTTGTTGTTGTCATTATTGTGCATAATTCAAATAAATGCGACGTCCTCCGGCCCAGCCCGGCCTCGCCCAGGCCCACTGCGTGCATTGCTGTATTTGTTGTTGCTGTTGTTGCTGCTGGGTGGAGGGTGGAGGGGGTGTGGTGTATTCGTGTTGTTGTTGTTGATGCTGTAATTTGGTCGCCATTCGTTTAATTTGCTAAACATTTAGCGTTTAATTAGTTTAATGCATTTTACTCGCAACGCAATTATTACTCCGTCCGTCCGTCCGTCCGTCCGTCCGTGGCCACGCCCCCTCGGCCGCCGCGGCGCCCCGAAACGGGCGACATCAAAAAATGGCGGCTTTAATTGATAAACACAATAATTGAATTGTAAAAAGAACAGCGACCGCAACAACAAATGCGGCGGCGCCGGCAGCGACGTCGGCCGCGTGGTTGCGGTGACGCGGCCGAAATGCAAATGATTTATTTAATTAGGAGCATATGATTTGCAATAACAACGAGAACCGGAACCGGTACGAGTTCAACAACAACAACAACAACAAGAATAGCAACAACAACAAGAGCTGTAGCGACAACCACCAACGATAACAATTGAAATGTTGGGCAGAAAAAGCGATTTAATCGCTGCAACATGCAGCTCATTAAAACCAATTGTCGCCTGGCCGATGAAGGGCTTTAATTGGGGGGGGGGGGGGGCGCTGCGAAACCAAATCGCCACCCAGGCCCCACCCTGCCAGGGGGAGGGGGGTCGATAAACCAAAAATAAGTGGCGACTTCGTGGGCTGCGCAGACGGGCCCGGGCGATCGCTCAAAGGACCTCGTCGACAAGGGCAGCCCGAGGGCCCCCGCAGTGATTTCAAACGACTCCCCTCTCGCCCCCTTCACCCGTCGTCTCGCCCACGAAATCACTTAAGGACGACTCGGTCCGCCGGAAGTCGACGGCGCTTCCGGAGCCCGCGACTCGTCGACGGCGGGCAGCGAGGACCGGGGCGGGACCAGGAGCCGCCGCATTGCAGAGCCCAACTCAGCCACACACACAGGCGCCAACACGCACACACTCGCATGGAAAGCGGCTGCGCTCGCATCCGGTGCCCGATGCCCGATGCTCGGAGCCTCCGACGGTCGGCGAAACCAAAACCATTATTACTGCGAAATGAGGTTTCGTCCATTTCGCACACACACACACACACACACAAACACATGCCCGACATGCACTCGCTAAGGCCGGGCAATGGCGAACGAATTGAGTGGTCGCGGGGCGATGGCGGGGCGCGGGGCTGGCGGCGGTTCGTGCGCATTAATTGAATGCATTCATTCCCCGCAAACATTTGCACACAAACGTGCTCTCGCCCGCCCCATGCCCCGCACACACGCGCCCCACGCACACAGAGCCACGGACCGACGGACGGACGGACGGACGGACGGACGGGATGCCTTTGTTTGCTTTGCTGCGCCCGATCGCTCGCCTCGAGCCCCGACCACGCGCGCCCTGCGGCTGCGGGCCGCCGTCAAGTTGATGCGAGGCTCTTGAAATCACCCGCGCCCCCTCCGGCCCCCGCCCTCGCGCCTGGAACGTGCGTAATGCTTAATAATTTGCGCAAACTATCGCGAGCCTGCGTCGGCTCGTCCTGGGCGGAGGGGCCGCGCCCTGCCCCCGCCCCCACCTCGGCCCTCGCAGCTTCCGCCACGCACCTTCGCCGCGGGACGTCGAGGGTCCTCGGCGGGCGCGCCCGTGGCCGCGATTTATGGCCCTCGTTTTTCAGCCACTTCGTCGCTCTCTGACGACTCCGTCCGGCCGTCCGTCTGTCCGCGGTGGAGGGAGTCGGGGCTGCAACAAATGAGCCGGCTGTTAAATCGTCCACAGAAGCATAATTTTTCAATTCGTCTGTCGCCTGTCGCCCGTCGCCCGCCCGTTGCCCGTCCCGTCGCTCCCTTCCCTGCCCTTCCGCTGCTCCTCGGCCCGTGGCGACTCGCGTCGATGGCGCTTGTCGAAAGATGTCCGTGGCACGGGGTCCGGGCGCGGTGACAAATGTCAGTCGGTCCGTCCGTCCGTCCGTGGTCTCTCGCAAGAAAGGCGCGGGTCCTGGCTCCGTTTTAATTGAAATTACGTCGTTAGGCGGAATTTGTTGGCTCGGTCTTAATTGCGACCTCCCCCACCCCCGCCCTCCGGCTGGGCCGCGGCCGGGCGTGCAGCATGTGTGCGTGTGTGTGGCAGTCACTAAAAATTAATGCACTGCAAAAAATTACGTTTTTAATGGACGCCGATGCCGCAGTCTGCCGGGCGTTACATCGACCGGAAGTGGAAGTGGAAGCGGAAGCGACGTCCTGGCCCTGCCGCTGCCGACGGCGGCCGCAGGATGCTTCATTTAACATTTGGCAGTCGACCAAATGCTCGCCTCGACTCCGACTCCGAGTCGTCCGCGTCGAAATGATATTTTATATAAATTTATTTGCACTTTCGGACAGGAAGGAATTTGTCTTCATTACAACGGGAGGTGGGACGAGGGCCGAGCGGGCGTGGTGCGGGGTGCGGACCGCCTGGAATGCCTCGTCCTCGCGTTCGTCCTCGCCTTGTCCTCGAGGACGGAATGTCTGAAGTGAATTCGCCATCCAATTCTGAAGATTTCGCCGGGCGCTTAAATCTGCCATAAATTGTTTTTACAACTATTCTCTGCGTCGAGCTCCATTTCGAGTGCAATAATTTTCCCACTTCTGTCCTCGATTATTCCATGTCCTTCTCGTCCCTGGCCAGCTTATTGGTTTGCCGCCAGTTCTGCCTCCTACTTTCCACCTCGCAATCCGTCCTCCTACCGTTGCGGCTGCCATCAAATTTCGCTCATAACTTTTGATATCTCTTTGCCATAATCTGCTTCTGCGATTGTCCTTCCATCATCGCCTCCAATGAGCATTTCTAATCTCCGCAATTCCTTCGAACTCCATTCCTTTGGGTTTGGCCTCCAGTCGAACTACCGCGAGTTCATCAGCGCTTCCGCTGAGCCCTGGAATCGCTTCGGATTCAAATTCGGGAATCCCATTCCGGGCTGGGAAACTTCGACGGTGGCCCGAGTGGCCCGGTGGCTCCGGCTCACCTGAGTCTCCATCCATTCGCCTGTCCCTACCGCTCTCTCGAACGCGAATACAATCTCTCGCTGCTCTCGGCGGCTTTAAAATTTCAATTAACTTTGCATAAGCAACCCCAAGACCAACAACAGCGCAATGGAAACAATGACGACAACAGTAAATCGAGTTTCCCCGGCCCGGCCTCCGTCCCCTGTGCCCTGGGCGCAGTAAAAACGACAACTATGCAGAAGCCGACGCTGGAACAGAAGCCGCCGCTCCGCAGCTGGTTTATTTAAGCGGCCGTCGGGTCGGGGGGCGGCGGGAGCGTGGGAAAAAAGCAGCGACTCGCGGAACTTTAGCAATTTCGCGGAACGAACAAAAGCGCAGTGACGGAAAAAAGTAGCAGAAAAGCGCAGCCACCTCCGCCGCCGTCGCCGTCGCCGTCGCCTCTGACTCCGCCGACTCCATTTGCTCATGATTTATTTCGGACAAATGCGATGCGCAAACAAAAGTCACAATTTATCCGGAATTGATTAAAAAGTTAGGAGCGAAAACAGCAAGAACAACGAAAGCACCTGAAGTTGGATCGCGGGCGGGAAGCGGTGTTGGTGAAGGGAGCCAAATTAATAAAAAAATTGAGATTGTCCGCCATGAATACATCGGAATTTTCGGCATTGAGGAGGGACTCGAAAACCTGCCGGGAGTCACCTCGGTCGACCTGCGGACAGGACGCGGGGAGGTAGCGACAAATAGATGGGACTAGATACGGGCAGAGGATCAAGAGAAGTGGCTGCAGCGGGGTGGGAACGAGTGCCATAAAGCCAGGGCATGGTGGATATAAAAGTACGACAGGGACATTCGGGCGGTCGTGGGTGCAGAGGGCAGGAGGAGCCGAGCACAATCGGCCACGGCTGCGGCAGCGGCAGGCGAACCAACATTGCAGCACTTCATCTAGCGACGAACTCGATCCCACTCGACTCGACTCGACACGTCCTGGCGCCGTTGCCACTGCCTCCTGTCCGCCCTCGCCACCGCTGGAAATCCAGAAATGATGCTTCGATTTTCGCATAAATTTGCAAGCCATAAAAATGCGAAGCTGACTTCATCAGGCGAGGCCAGCAACGGGTCGTGGGTGGGGCGCCGGTGGCACCACGCGTCGGGCATTAAAGGGTTAACGCCGGACGGAGGGCCGAGGGCGGGGCGATCCAATCCAATCCCCACCCTCCCTCGGGCTTTGGCGAATTTGTAGCAATAACGGAGCAACAACGGGGCCGGAAGCGGAAGCAGCGACCGCAGCGAATCGCACGGAATCGACTTCGTTTCGCATGCGACGCAGCCGCGGAATTTTTATTGGTCCGAGAGGACATTAAAAGGATGCCGTGCTCGTCTTTTACGGGCGCGCTGCCATAACCAGGCCAGGAGAAGTCGGGGAAATCGCCGGGGTGTGATAAAAATATGAAGTCAATCGCAGCTGCACCGCGGGCAGGGCAGGCGCGGTGCCTGGAATCGGATTGGACCGGATCGGATGGGATCGAATCTGGCGAGGTTTGAATTTAAATAAATGATGCAGCTCTCCATCACGTGCCAAGCCCCGTGGCCCGAGACCGCGGCCCTGGGGGGGGGGGGGGGGGGGCGGGTCTGGTCGACTCGCGCCGGCTGCTCGGCCGGGTTCAAAGCGACGAAGCGAGCGGGGCCTGGGTTGGCGCCGGACGCGGGCCCTCGCAGTCGATCCGGGTCGATCCGGGTCGATTCTTAACTGCAACATTTTCATTTCCAATCAGAAATAATTTATATCCGCATAATTCACAACTCGTTGCATGGAACGTGCCTGCGAGTCCGCCTCCGCCTCCGTCTCCGTCTCCGTCTCCAGCCATCGGCATCTCGCCCTCTCGCTGCCCGTCTTGTCGGCTCCTCCTCGTTGTTGTCCTTTGTGTTGTTGATGCGGCCGAGCCCGGGTCCGGAGCTGGAGCCGCTGCCGATGCCGGAGCCTGGGATCTGGGTCTGGTGGGTGCCGGGCGAGGACTGGGACGAGGCCGAGGACGGCGGAAGACCGCAAAATAATGAACGGAAAATTACCCGACAGGAAATTTGGCTTTCGTCCAATCGATTCCGAGCTAATTTCAAGGAGGACGGCGCGGCCCGGCGGAGCGACGCAGATGGGAAGAGATGGGGAGAGGGAGGCAGAGAGATAGAGAGAGAGAGAGAGCGAGTTCATATTCGAAAATATGGGGCTGCCGCATGAATTCGCCCCGCAGCAAGGCGGCCGCAACGGAAATCGGGCCGAAGGACGGACGGACAAACGGACCGACCGAGGGATGGAGACCGATGGATGGACGGACGCGCGCCGGTCTCGGACTTTGTGCTGCCAAATTGGTGGCATGATTAGAGCTCGGTCGAGAGATAAGGACGACGGGCGGCGGTCAGCGGTCAGCGGCGAGATAAGGCGGCTGGCCGGCCACAATGGACAGGAAGCGGAAACGATAGCTCATTTCGAGTTTCGACTTTCGACGTTCGACTTCGTTCGAGTTCGCTCCATCGCGGCGGCGCCTCCTCCGAGCCCGGGAACCACTCGACCTCGTGGTCCGCACGCGGCAAGGGCGGAGGCCGGAGGCCGGAGGCACGTGTTTGAGTTCGAGATTGGGGGAGAAGGAGAAATCGGTCAATGCACAGATCATGGCGCAGATCAAGGCATCACCGACTCCCAACGAGGGCGTCCGTCCGCCCCACGAGGTCGACTGGGGACGATGCGGCCGAAGCGGGCCGAAATCCAATCGGCCTGCCGTCGGAAGACCGTCAGCGAGCCAAGATTGGGAAGTCCCAGAGCCCGGAGTCTGCACCGTGTTGGAGGAGGCCGGTGATTAGCAGCTATTATGACGTCATCGGCCGTCGAAGCCTCGGGCGTTGTGAGCGTCGTCGACGTCGCTCCGAGTGAGACGAGGTGAGACTTCAATAGCGAACTTGGCCAACGAGCGATCGAGGCAGGGGATCGAGGCTCGAGAAGGGAGACGAAAACCTGCCGGAGAGGAAGAAACAGAAGGAGAGGAAAAGAAGCCGAAGCGAGGAAAGAACATAAGCAACGAAGAGTGACTGAAGAGAATAAGGGGAGAGAATTCGCATCGACTGGCAGAGAGAGACAGGTCGGGGGGCGGACAGAAGAGCGAGAGAGAGAGAGAGTCGGCTCGATCGACTTCCAGTTCCAGTGAGCGACGTACGTGAGCGAAACAGGGCTGTCGAAGCGGCGACGGCTCGATCGACCTGCTCAGCTTCGACCAAAGTCTCTGCAATCAGGTTTTCCTGTGGAGACCAGGATTTTGTTGTGGATGTTCAGAAATGTATGACAAGGCCGTCGCACGAAGTTTGTTGGGTTTTGTCAGCGATTCCGAGGCAGCCCTGGCCGCCGCAGCCCAGCTGCAGAGCTCCGAGCCAGCTTGGGGCTTCCCCTGGCCGTCGCAAATCCAGCGACCGATCGAGCAGAGCGAGCTAGAGCGAGAGCGACAGAGAGCGCGGGGTCCCGAGGTGAAGCTGATAAAGACGAGACTCGTACGCGAACCCGCTGGGGCCAGGCGACGTCGCGGCCGCCGGACCGAGTCGCGGTTCAGTTCGATCCGGAGCCACTTCGAGAGCACACGCGAGGCCGGTCCGGCAGCTACGAACACAGAAACCGAGACAGACCTTGGGAGAAGGAGAACGCGAGATGCAGACGAAGACGCAGACGACAGCGCAAAGGCTCTTGGCGGCGCTGGCGGCCGCCTGCCTGCTGGGCGTGGCGGCGGCCCGCCTGGTGAACGAGACGCGGGCGGTCGGCGTCGAGGTGGACCGGCCCTGGTTCGTCCGGTTCGCGGTGCCCGTGGCCGCCAACTTCGTGCCGCTGTCGCTGCGCGCGCGGGTCCAGGCCAGCGAAACCGACGCCGACGCCGCCGCTGACGACCTGCGCACCGACTTCTCGCTGCACTGCGAGCACGGCCGCGTCGTCTTCCGCAACACGATGCCGCTGCTGCTGGAGCCGGGCGTCCCGGTGCTCGGCCAGCTCCAGTACGGCACCGGGGGTCCGGGCGAGCGCGAGGTGAAGCACGTGCAATTCAGCTACGTAGTGGACAGTGAGTAGCCGTCGATCGCGTCACTCGACGCCCACACTAACCACAACCTCTCTCTCCCTCTCTCTCTGTCTCGCTCTGCCGCCCACCAACAGCCAAGCAGTTCGACGTCATGCAGCTGGTGGCCGCCGTGGAGCAGGACTCGGTGCCGACGGTGGCCGCGGCGACCCAGGGCGACGACGCCGAGGACGCGCCCGGGGCCCGGCCCGACCTCTGCCTCTTCTACAGCAACGAGACGCGCACCCAGGGCTCGCCCGCGTGGCCGCCCTCGAGGCTCCCGTCGCAGCCCGGCCGAGCCCCGGCGCCCTCCAGAACCACCAGCACAACCAGCACCACCAGCACCACGACCACGAGGGCGCCCCAACGGCCTCTGGCAGCCCCCGATGCCGGAGCCGCCCAGCCGACGGACGGGGCTGCCCTCTGCGAGCAGCCCGAGCCCTGCCCGCCGGTCGACGACGCCTACCAGACGGCCCTGCTGCAGACGGCCCTGGACCTGGGCAAGATCGGGCCGCGCCTGCTGCTCAAGGGCCCGCAGCCGCCCGGCGCCACCGCCGTCGACGCCATCCGCGCCATCATCACGGGGAAGCTGCAGCTGCCGCACCTGTCGCTGGCCATCGTGCAGGCCCACCAGACGGAGGAGGGTCTGCTGTTCGAGATGGCGACGCCCCACCAGAAGCTCGAGGTGCTCACCAAGGGCCGGGTGCTGCTGCAGCACAGTCCCTACTGGATCGACAGCACCGAGCGCGAGTTCTACGACGTCTCGCTGCACCGGAGGGGCGACTTCGACCGAGCGGGGCCGGGCCGTCGGCAGAGGCACGGGTCGCGGAGATCACAATAAAGTGCGTTAGTCTATAGAAGCCCGCTTTCACTCACTTTTACCGAGGGTCGGACAGCCAGGGGGCTTCACGGCCAGGGCAGGCAAGCAGTCAAGCTGGCAAGCAGTCAATCAGTCAATCAGTCAACTAGTCAGGCGACGACTTACCAATAGTTTGGAACGACTAACGAAGTGCTTTCCCCTGCCGCATTAGCAATCGTCAACGGCTTTGGAGGGAGCTGGGTGGGCAGTCGGAGCAGACTCGGCAACCGAGTACCCACGTCCTACCCAACTTCTACCCGCCAACTACTCAGCTCGCACCCACCTTCTACCCAACATCCGCCTGCATCTCCACCTGAATCTTCTGCCTGAATCTACCGCCTTCCCTCCTCGCTCCTGGGGCAATCAAGACTGACCCCAGCACGAAGGGAAAACCCAACGATGGTGATCGATGACGATTCGTGCGAAGAGCGGAGTCGGAGACGAACGAGGAGAGGTGAAATGAGTGGAGGAAGGCAGAGATGACCACTAAGAAGGCAGAGAGAACCGCTGGAAAGCAGAGAGAACCGCTGGAAGGCAGAGATGACCACTCAGAAGGTTAAGAGAACCGCTGGAAGGCAGAGATGACTACGAAGAAGGCAGGGAGAACCTCTGGGAGGCAGAGAGATCCGCTGGCAAGGCAGAGATGACCACTAAGAAGGTTGAGAGAACCGCTGGGAAGGCAGAGAGAACCGCTGGGACCTCTGGGCAGGCAGAGGCGTGCCGAAGAGACTGACTGATAAGCGCGTTTTGTCTGTCCGTCGATCGTCGTCCGTCGGCTTGACATTTTCTGCCTCTGTGTTTTGCGCTGCAGGCACCGGAGGCCGGCGATAAGCGACGACTGCCGACAGCCGACTGCAACGGGCGTATCTCGTTGTTTCCAATATGGGGAAGGGAAAACTGGGATTTCCGCGAGCTCTTGTGGAGCAGATCGCGAAAGAAATTCCATGGTGTACCGCATCCGGTTGGAGGGAAACGAAATCGAAGAAATTCTCCGTAATCTGACGATTTTTAGGTTTAGAAACTTCTGATTCCAGCCCCTTGAACTGAACATCACTCCAACGCCTAAACTGGAGAGGCTTTAATGGGAAACACTTTCAAAATTGCGACTTGATTCGTCTTCGATCGGGATTTGATTGAAAAATTCTCCCTCAACTGACCAAATGGGCGTAGCAGAAGATCAAGAGCTCCCGATCAGATGTCCGGTGTTTTGAAGTTTCTGGCTTTTGCTGACTTCGCCTCGCCCATTCTCCCCATTGCTGCAGTTGCAGCCGGCATCGAATTAAACTCTGTTCCGTCCGCCCCTGGACACAGTCGCGACTTCCGGCTTCCGGGGAAACGACAGGTGGACAAGAGACAGCGACTGTGGGGGAGTCGCGACTGTTGGCGAGTGCAACGCGACGGATGGCTGAAGGTCTGTGGCGAGGGAGGCCAAGGCGGAGTCGCATGAAATAAAAATGCAAATCCCTTGAAATCTTGGAAATTGAAAAACGTACTTAAGGGATTTAGGGACGGCGGGCTGACAGGCGGGAATGGACGGCTTACGACGGATGGCTGGCGGACGCTGGACGGATTGACGGACGAGTGGGTGGACGGCTGCCATTTGGAGATTAAATTGCAGCCGGATCGGGGAGGCCGCGACCCACCTGGCGGACGCCGGCGGGAGACAATGCGAGCGACGGAGCGCGGGGAAGGCGAGGGGTGGGCGGCGGCCATAAAAGCGCGCACCATCGCAATCGGAGTGGCTGCGAAACTTTCGGAGACAAGTGCGAAAACTTAAGCCGAGCGCGCTCATAATCGCGTTATCGGCGCCCCGCACCCCAGCCCCAGACTCCAGCTCGCCGCCACACACACACGAACACCAGCTCCAACACCAACACCAACGCAGCCACACACATGTCATAATGACATTTTGTGTCGCAGCCATTTAATTAAAAACTTAAAAACGAGTTCGCATCAAGAACTTTCTGCGCCCCCTCTCCACCTCTCCCCTCTTGCTGCCCCACCCTTCTTGGCCTTGTTCGGGTCTTCTTCTTCTCGTCCCTCCAGGTTGCTCGGTCCTTGTTCGAGTCTTGTCTTCTTCGGCGCTAGTTGTTACTCTTGTTGTATTTGTTATTATCATCGTCCTCGGTGTCTATTGTTGTTGTTGTTGCTATTGTTGTTGTTGTTGTTGTTGTTATGAATGCTCATATAAAATGCATTTCATCAACTCATGCGAGAAAACTCGAGCGAGAGCAAATTTAATTAGGAAATTGTCAAAGTTTTTTCCAAACTTATTCCGTCTTTGAAGATATGTTTCGGGAAACTTTTCTTTGTCACATCGAAACTTTTCCCCCCTCCCAACCCCCAACCCGCGTGGGTGTGCACTTACACATGTGTAGCTGTTCGTGTGCAGGTGTTTGTCGTGGGGATCGCGGGCGCGGGGCGCGGGGCCAGGCGAGGCGACGACATGTCACAATTAATCCTCCGACATCTGATGCTCGACAAGACTCCACCAGTGCAGGACCAGGTCCCAGTCAGCCAGTCGGGCCCTCGCAAAGGGTTGCGACGGCCGAGGGCTCGAGGGCCGCCTGCACGGTGGCGAGTTGGGCAGGAGGAGGAGGTGGAGCCGAATCTCCGCTAATGGCTTAATCAGCAGCAGGAGGATTCCCTTGTGCGAGGAAGGGCGTCGTCCGGGCTCTCGAAAGGACTCCCGTGGAGGGATCTCGTCGGGCAGGGGCAGGGGGCTCCGGGAGGCGTGAGGTGCCCTTCGAGAAAGTTTGGTCCGGAACACGTGTAACGATGAGCGGCGGCGCCAGATCCGGGGAACGAGACGGGACGATCGGGGGCGATGTGGAGGTGGATGGAGAGGAGAGGGACCGGGGCGGTGAACAGATCCAATATGTTGACACATATCGCGGCTGCTGGAGCCAAGCAGAGCGATCGGGGAGGACAAGGAGAGGCCGGTGGAAGGCCGTGAGAAGAAGGGAGAGATGGAGATGTGCCTGGAAGAAATTTACATCGGAGTTCTGTTGATGAATGGAAACGCTTCCAAAAGCCATTTACAAGGCCGCCCAACATCCGCCCGGCGGCACTTGCTGCGTGCGTCCGATGGAATCATCAAATCCGCATAAATCGCCATCGCTCGACGCCCGATGCGCGCTGTTAATTCTCGAAATTTATGACCACCAGCGGAAAAACCACTCACGATCTATCGATTGCGCGATTTTTCGCGATGGCGAGCCCTCAGACCCCTCGCCCCTTCGGCCCACAGCTCGACACCCGTCACCGTAAATCGCTGTGGCGCGATTCGTGATCCAGAGTTGTCAACACTTGCTTGTAATTTATGCCGTCGCGCACACCAGCCGCCCTCCGCGGGGCGTGCCCGCTCGCATACATATGGAAAAATTAGGCGCAAAAACATTTTGATTTGAACTCGCACTCGGACGCGCATTCGGACGCGGATTTCGATTTCGATTGCGATTGCGATTTGGAGCCCGCTCCGAGGCCGCCTGCAGAAAGGATTCCCCGGAAGTGACGATGCATACAAATGGCGATGCGCGTCGACGGTGATGGCGACGGCGATGGCGACATCGACGGCGACGCTGACCGTGGCCCGGTCCATCGCATTAGCATAAATTCAGCTTTCGGATTTGAATTATTCATGGGCCGCGTGGCCACTTGTGGCGTCCGCGCGGCCCGAACGGAGCGACCCAGCCGAGCCGGATCGGGGCGAATGGAAAGGCGGAATCGCGATGCGGAGGCATGCGCTGCATTAACGGCCGGGCTTCCTCCGGGGTCCGCCGTGGGGACGGCACGAGTTTGGCAAAGTTTCCGCCGGGCCGCATGTGTCGGCCGCCCCAGGCCCGCCCCGGGCCCGGCGAAACGAGGCGGCCAACATTTCCAATTAATCAGCAAGTGTTCGGCGTCGGCCACGGCCTCGGATTCGTCGACTCGGGTCGGGCTGGGGGCGCAGGGCGAACTGAAAAATGAAAAATGCACGCGCCCAAGGAAGCGACGGCCTTTGTCGGCGACGTGATTAAAAGTTGCGACAATGATTTCCATTGTCCGCACATCGACGACTCATTGTAATTAAGGCCGTGGATTCAACCCCTCGATCACCCCTCAACGTTCGCCGGGCCCCCGCCCAGGGGATCGACCGGAGTCCTGGCGACTCGATGGATGGATCGATCGATCGGTTCACCTGGGCCGACGACGACGGCCTGCATGTGTGATTGCTCGGGGCTGTGTGGGTCTTATGTGTGTGTGTGCGTGTCCCGCCGAGTCCAAATGCCCGGCTAATGTCCTCGACGTTCGCCTCCTCCTCCTCCTCCGACGGACGGACGGACGGACGGACTCCCAGCCGACCTGCGCCGGCCGCAATCAAATTTAGTGCGATTCAGGCAAAACCACTTTTCTAATTGAAGTGGGCCCCACGACCACCCCCGCCCACGCCCCAAAAGTCCCGCGGGAGCGGGTGGGGCTGCTCTGTGACTGCGTCGCTGTTGCTGTTGCGGCTGCTGTTGTTGTCTAACAATTTAAATAACATTTGTACTCGGAACACTTTGTGGCGAGTTCGGCTGGCAACAGTGACAGCGGCAATAAATGCAACAACAACAACAAGAACAACAACACAGAGCGCAACACAAAGAACGACAATACAACAACGACAACGGCAGCGACGACAACAGCAGCAGCAAAAACAATGGCTGCCGTATCAACGACCAAAGCGACGGCGGCACCGACTGCGAGTCCCGCGAGGAATCGAGGGCGAAGGCGAAGGCGAAGGGTGGGGGCGGCGTCTCCAATTGTCGCCGGCACGCAATTCCTTCATTTCGTCCGCCTCGTCCTCGGCGCCGGAACCGGAAGTGCACTGTGACTTAATGCTCCCCAGTGACACCTTTTCGTGTTCGCCTCGTTTCGTTTCGGTTTGTTTTGTTTCGCTTCGCTCTGCGTCGTTGCTCGGCCATTGTAGTCGCTGATATCGTCGTCATTGTGGCTCGGTTGTTGCTGCTGTTCGTCCCTTGTTGCCACTCCGCTTTCCGGTGTTGTTGCCTTCGCTCCACACGCGCCGGTGACAAATGCGCGCGTCGCCTCCTTGGACCGCGTTTCTTGTGTCGCCCGTCACGGCCGCCGTAATGAGCTCCGGCCCGGGGTGCCTCGGACTAATTTACCTGCCCCCAGCCCCCAGCCCCGCCCCCTCGACCGCCACGGCGCCTCCTCCCGCCGCGCGCAGGTCCAGCAACAGCGACGAACGCTTATTTATAGCCCTGTGAGTCTGATCGCGTTGTTGCGGCGAAGCAGCGGGCGGGCGAGGGTGTGCGGCCATGAAGGGGGCGTGGCCGAGCCGCGAGCTCCGCCCGCGAACCCGACTCCGACTCCCAACCCGATTCCGATTGCGATTGCGATTGCGATCGCGATGGCGGTGCCGGCGGCGACTCCGAATCCGACTGCGACTGCGACTGCGATTGTAATCAGCAAATTGATTACCGCACAAAGCAATTAGACCCGAACACTCAGCGGCAGCCGCCCCCGCCCCCTCGGTTCGACCGCCGGGGGCCGGGGAGCGCGGCCCTAATGCGACGCATTAAATGTTTTAACGTTGCCGCCGATGTCGCCTCGAATGTTGCTTTGTTCTGGAATTGTGGCGGAGGGGGCGAACGTTGTAGCTGGATTTAAGTACAGCAGTTATTCTTATTGTTTTTGGTTGTTGTTGTCGTTGTCGTTGTTGTTGTTCGTGCTCCTAGAGACGGGCCCAGTCGGCTCCAGCGCAATCGAAGGCCAAATCGTCGAATTGCGTTCCCGCGCTCGCTCGGTTGCCGCACAAGTAATTAAGGTAATGAATGCGGTCACGGCGGCTCCGAGGGGCAGATCCGGGGCTGGGAGTGGGGGTGGCGGTGCCGGGGCCTTCGACCGACCGACAGACCTCCTGCAACCACTGCTGCATCGTCCGACTGCGGTCGTCCAACCGGGCTTCGGCGACTCCTCCTCCTGCTGCCCTTCGCCCGTCGGGCTCGCGTGACCCGCCGGTTGGTTGTTGTCATTCGCCTTCCTGGTGTTCTTGTTGTTGTTGTTGTTGTTGTTAGCTCTGTTGTTTTAAAATTTCACTTGAACACTCTTCAATGATAACAATATCAACAACAGGAACGGCAACAGCAATAACAGCCATAACAAGAACGAAATCACTTTGAAGAAGTTTATGGCTTGCGTGAGCGTGGATGGGTGCTTGAGCCTGTGTGTGTGTGTGGATGTTTGTGAGAGTGTCGGGGTGTAACTGCCTAAGTGTTTGTGGGCGATGGGGTGAGTGTGGGCGAGTGTGTTCGGGGTTTGGTTCGGAGTGAAGGTTCGTGTTCGAAAACACTTAAAACACTTTTCACCCAATAAACCAGGCAACAAAAACCATAACAATAACAACTGGCACACAAACTGCACAACAACAACAGCAACAACAGCAACACCGAAAGCGATAGCAATGGCAACAACAACACCGGCAGGAGTCGCCAACAACAACAGCAACGACAGCAACAACAGCGACAACAGCCCGAAACAAAACATTCAGCATACTTTGTAGCCACGAAAATAACAGTTATCTCCGCCGGAGCGCCGGAGCGCCGGAGCGGTGGGCGTGGCCCGCGGCACGTTCCGCCCGCGGGGGCGTGTCGAAGGAGCCCTCGAAAGTGCTCCAAAGTGGAAATCAATGCTGCGAGCCAATGGCAATAAAAGCCGAAACGGAGCGAGGGTCGCGGGCGTTCGATGGCGTCACCGGGAGCGGTTGGAAGGGTGAGGGCGGCGGTTGAGCGACGTCTGGTGGGCGACAACGCGGAGCGAGGGTCGACTGCCTGGCGGCGTCGGCCCGGCAGCGCCTCAGGGTCGCCGCTTCCGCTTCCACTTCCGACCACGGCGACGGCGGCCATATTGATTACCTCAGGGCCATAATTGATGTCGCCTCGCTCTCGGCCGCCGCCCTGCACTGATAATAATTTCGCATCCATCTATTTTCCCATTCATTCGCTCGTCCTGCTGTCCTCGTCAGCGTCATCGTCATCGTCATCGTGGGCTCGGCACCGCCCTCGCCCTCGCCCTGGCCCTGGCCGCCGTCCCTCCGTCCATTGGCAGCTCCCAGAACTGTCTTCGCTGCAGTCCATCTTCGCAGCCGTCCATTCAACGACATCTGTCCGGCCATGCGTCCATTCATGCAGCGGTCCGTCCGTCCGCCGTCCGTCCACCGTCCGTCCGCCGTCCGTCCGTCGCCCCCACTTGGTTCGGGGTCCGTCCGTGCGTTGTCGTTGACCGATTCATTGTGTTGCTGTCATTGTCCGGCCCGGCAGCATCTCTAATGGCCGCACCCCCTCCGTCCTCCCCTGCATCGTCGTCGGGTCCTTTGAATATGGATTACGTAATATCAATTATTCGTCGCCCGGCCGTCGTGAGCGTCACGTGAGCAGGCAACGAATCGCACTTGCCGTCGTGCCTAAGGGCACCGGGCCCCCGGCGGCCCCCGTCGGCCGTCCCGGTCATCGATGGCAGCGGCATAATTGACAACAACAATAGCAATGATAACAACTGCCGGAATGGCTGCAGCAACAGCCGGGCTGGGACCAGGACGGGTCCAGCAGCAACTGGGGCAGGGCGAGGCAACAACACTGACGATTGATGTCCGCCGCCATTGTGCAGTCGTTGATATCACAATTTAATGGTGGAGCTGCTGCTCCGGCTCCGGCTCCAGCTCGGACGAGGGCATCGACAACAATGGCAACAGCAACGGCAGCAGCAGCAGCAGCAAATCGTGGAAATGTATTTCATACCAGGGCGATTGTGCGTCCCTGCGAGCGAGTCCTTGTGCTGGTGCTGGTGCTGGGCTGTGGATGGGCTGGTGTGTGTCTGTTGATTAATACATTCGCATGCGAGACGCAATTTCGGCCGGGCGAAATAACAACAGCAGCCAACGACCGGCAACAGCAACGGCAACAACAAAGGCCGACCAGCGGGCAGCGGGCAGTCAACACAATCGCAACGGCAATCGGAATCTCGGCAGCAATTTGCAATGTTGCGAATGCAACGTGACTCCCGTTAATCGACGTAACGTGCGGCCCGCCCGGCCTCCGCCTCGCCCCCTCCCCGTCCTCGGCTTAAAGCGATAAACAACTCAGACCCTGCCGGAGCCGCGCGAGGTTCGGCAGCAGGTCGGGATCCGCCGAGATCCGTCGAGATCCGCACCGACGGGCGTGGGCTCGGGCGGCTCCAAGGGAGTGGTTTTTGTGGCCTGCGAGATCCGGGTGCAGGATCGGGATCCGCTTGGGGCCCGGTGGATTCCCTCCTGGTTTTTCCTGGCGCCTCCGCTCATTAATGCCCGGCTAACGATCTCCTAATGATGGCCAGCAAGTCCTGCCGCTCGCCCTAATGAGTCTTCGGCTCAGGTCCAGGTCCAGGGAGGCTGGAGAGGAGTTCGGACACGAAGATGGAGGGAAATCGGCGCTGGAGGAGTTCGAGGATGGATGCGGGGATGAGAGATGCAGAGCTGTGCACCAAGGAGAGATTGCGAGAGAGCGAGGGCGATGTGGGGATGTGAAACAAACGCTCGATGCATTCGCAACGTGGAGGGGAGGTCGGAGGTCGGAGGTCGGTGGACGGAGGTCCTTCGCACACTCGGACGTGCCTCTGGCACCATCTCGGGCCATCTCGGGTGGCTCGGGCGATGGCACTCGCGAGGATTAACACTACATTATTCACAATTCAATTTGAGCACCAACAACCAACCGGAGCCAGGGCACAACGAACGCCACGACAACAACACCGTAAAAAGCGAACAACTGCCAGGGGAGCGGGAGGCGGGAGGCGGAAGCGGGAAAAAATATGTTGCATCTTCCGCCGTTTTATTGTTCCTGGCCATTGCGAAGACACAGACATCAACAACACAATACCAGCACCAACACCAACACCAACACCAGCAACAACGGCGACGACGACGACGACGAGCACCGAGGGCCGGGTCCCAAGGACACCCCGAGTGAGTGGGGCGACGAGTGTGAGTGTGTGAGTGTGTGGCACCGAGTGCAACTTTCCGAAAACAAGGCGAACGGAAGGATGCAAAAATAACAGCAACAACAACGACGACGCCGCCAAACTCAGCGACGCGCGACGCTGGGGCCATCAAAGGTAATGCGAAACGTAATGGAAAACGGGACCGTGGGGCGGGGCGTAGGTGCAGAGGTGCCAAGGGGGCGGGTGCTGGTGCGGAGGCGTGGCGCAGTCGAGTGCGAGCGCGTGTTTTGTTTTACACTTCACTGCATTGCAATAAAAATGAATTATAGCGCGTTTTTGCAGCCACTACCAAGCAGTAACAACAGCAACAGCAACACCGGCCACAACAAAAACAAGAGCAACAGTAACTGCGAAAAGTACCCCATTTTTTATATGAATTAACACTAACAATTTCCACAGATTACAATTTTCATACTCGCCCTGGGCCTCCGAACCAACAACACCAGCCGGGGTCCTGGGTCGCGGGACTGAGGCCCAGGGCCGCGCGAAAAATTGCAACCGAAAAAAGAGGCTGCGGTGGCGAAAAAAACGAGCCAAAACGCCAGCGGCCATTTTCATTCCATAAATGGATTTTATGCAATTAACTGCGCAAATTTAATTTCTCGGAAATATTGCGTTTTTCGGTGTAAAAACGGCCCGATTCGAGGCCGTGGAATTCAAACGACCAACGCTTTAATCGCAATCACCCCTCTCTTTCCCTCTCAACCATCGTCGCCAACGAATCAATCCATTCGAAATCGAAGGTGATCCGGGCTCTGGTATTTCTTTCCCACCTTGAATTCAAAACTGATAAGTTTTCCAGAACCGAAAGACGTCATCAGCCATACATTCCCCTTTGGTAATGATGTAATGCTGACAGTAGGGTGTTTTTTCACGAATGTGAGTATTTTGCCCCCTCTTTTCAAATAGTATTAAACATGAATTCAAAATTTCTGTCGGATTCTGTTTTGTTTGAAATTTTTGTGATTTTGCAAACGATTTTTTTGTTCAATATAAACAAGTTGGCTCCACTTTTCAAATAGTATTAAATATGAGTTCGAAAATGTTGTGGGATCCCGTAATTTATTTATTTTAACTGAAGTTTAAGCAGATGCAAATAAATAAAAGTAAAAACTATGTTTAATTCTATCAACGTTTTCGTTACGAAATTACAGTTAAAAAATAGTACTGGAAAGTCCTACTCCTCCCGCCCAAAAAAAAGGTGCGCCGGCAACCCGAGGCAACTGTCAGTCGCAAATAGTTTGCAAAATAGTTTTTGTCTCGCGCCATGATCGGTTCGGTAAACGTGAAATGTTCGCAAATACGAAAGTGGTTCAAGTTCGGCTTCGGGAGTGTTCGAAGTTTTTCGTTCGGAAATAAGTGCTTCGGTTCGCAGGATTCCTGAAGATCCTTAAAGTGCGCGGTACTCGGCGGGTCCACGTTCTGCAATTTTAAATTTCACGGCGGGCCCTGAGCGAAAATCCGCGTCACTCGCACATTCGCGAATTGCGATAGACGTCCATAAATAACGCGAACAGCAAAAGCAACAGCAACAACAATAATAACAACAAAACGGGTCCCGTTCCTCTGCCGCACGGCGCAGTGTAAAATCAGTGCTGCTTTTTATTGGAAGCCTCGGCAATAAATCGCATCAATGTCAAAATTTATGTTCATTCGAGCAGGGCGAGCGAAAAAAGCAACACTTTCCCACGTCCGACGGATATACGTTCGTGGTTGTTGTTGTCGTTGTTGTTGTTGAATAGAGTCGTCCCGGCGAGGACACTGACGGGCCGTGACAGTTGGGGGCGACTGAAGCGTGTGGATTTGGGCGGTCTGGAAATGAACAGAGTTATGTGAAAAAGTGAATTCGAAGAATGAAAAGAGCGGAAATTTGAAGAGATTTAAAATTTCAGTGACTTTTCGGTCGCTCCCCGCCGTCGCCGCCGCCGCCAAAGCCCCATAAATAGCGGAATCGCAGTGCAGTCAATCGTCACGAGTCGATGTTTGGATCCATCCCAGTCGGGCCGTGGCGTGGAGCGGCCGGAAATCGAGTAGGCTTCGAGTGGTTCCTGGGATTCGATTTCCGACCCGATCGCCAGGGTTCGTCGGCAATAATTGGGTGAGTGCAGAACACATTTCATTCAGTTTCGTTTTAATACCCTTATGATGGGACTCGGCCCGACCCTGTCCACATTTTTCTTTGGGCCCTGTTATCGTATATTCGTTCTGTCAACAACATCGGCGGATTCTCGAAAATAGAACATTTTATTCTGGGGATGTTTTACGTCTCCTGCTCCGCGTGTCCGTTGAGTGGATTATCACTCGATCCAAGTCGTCGAGATTGATGGAATGGTGTAAAGTTATGGCCGTCTAGGAAAGACTCGCGAATCCCTCCCTGCCTTCGCGGCTGCTCTCAGAGCCCCCTTTTAATGTAATCAACCTCTCCACATTAAGAGATTATGAACGCGGGCCGGCGGTGGGCGATCGAGCGAATCCTGCTGTGGTCGGCGCAGCAGCCAAGTAGAAAAATATGAAAATAATATTCTTATCAATTTTCTACACTCGTGGCTCGGCGTGCGCGCCGGAGGACGACCGACGACCGACGACCGTCGAGGGACGCCGCAAAAGGATTACGGACTAGGAGAGAGCGAAGCTCTAGATGTTCGCTGAAATATTACGTGCGAATCGAATTTAATAAATTGTTAAGTCGGGCGTTAAATGCGCCGTAAAGGACGACGTCGCCGGAGAATCCGCGCCAGGATGGGCGAGGACGAGGACGAGGACGACCGGGGCCTGGCATGTGCGGATTATGGACCACTTTGCGAGATGTGTCGGGAAATATCGCAGCGACGACTTTCGCCTCGGGACGACGTGTGGGCGGCGGACGACACACGTGCGAACACACGGAGGAAGATCTGAAAGTGAATCGGAAATGAGGGCTTAAGGCGCGGTGGCCACGTCCGTCTCGGTCGGTCGGTCGGTCGATCGCCGCGCGGTGATGTCCGCAAATCCCCGTCCGCCGGCGAACCCGGCCCGCATATTGATGAAATTATAAACCCGTTAACAGCCCGAACGAAGCCAGACGCAGACTGACGGCGGGCCGGCAGGTCGTCCGAGCAATCAACCATGAAATCCAACCTATTTGTCTCATCATCAAACGCGCATAAATCCAATTTTTATCGCCCGTCGTCCTGTCGGGCTCGTCCTCGTCCTCGGCGTCGGCTTCGGCGTCGTCTGGCATCGTCTGGCGTCGCGGTTCGGACACTTGCGGTCGCAGCCAGCGCGAGGCACGTACGTCATGTGATGCGTCGTCGTGCCCGCCGTCGTGGTTGGGGGCGGGGGCGGGGGCGTGGCCGGGAGCATGATTTGTTAAGCAGGATATGGCGATTATGTTTTAATATTGTCATTTGGGATTTATGAGCGACGGAGGCAGCAGCCAGAGAGACAGAGCGCTCGGATGGACAGGATCCGCCGACAGAGACGACGGTAGAACGACAGCGAGAGCGAGAGAGAGAGAGAGAGAGGGGTAGAGCGAGCGAGCGAGAGGGCGCGTCGTAAAACGCTGACGCTGCGGCTCCGTGGATTTCTTCGCAATTCGAATCCCATTGCGAGCAATCGGTTTTGATCGGATCGCGAAATTGGATGACGGTTCGCGCAGATTGCGAGATAGTGGAGCAATTTGCGGAATCGCCAGCCGCGCATAAATAAACGGATGACATGCGAGCGCGCGCACTCCCACACACACACACGTCCATCGCTCCATCGACCCGCCCACCTCGTTTCCACGGAGAACCTGCCGGAGTCTCGACAGGACGAGCGAATCGAGTCCTCAACCGGGACTCGATTCCCTTAAAGGCATTGCTTAAAGCCCGCCTCCCCGCCCGGCCTGGCTGTGGCCCGCAGCCCGCAGGCCGTGGCCCACCTCGGGAGGCGCGTAATGCTCCATAAATAATTCGCTTTGCGGTCGAAAATGAACTGAACACGGTTTTTGCGACGACTCGCGGCCAAATCTGCGTTGCCCACCCCTGGCGCCCCTCGTCGCTTTGGGGCTGTGGCAACGTCGACGTCGCTGTCGACGCCCGCCGCGACTGCAGACCCGCATCTCGGGTCCCCGAGGCGGCCATCAGCAACATTTCACTTATTAAAAAATTAATTAGACCCGGGTTTGCGCTGTCGCGGCTCCTGTACCTGGGGCCGAGTGTTGGGCTGGGTGTGTGTGTGTGTGTGTGTGTTTGGAGTAGGAGGGGGTCCCTCGGCTGCGGCTGAGCGGGAGCGGCCGGGTTTCTGTGGTCACGGTCACTTTGGGAATTACTTTGTATTTTTCGAGGCTTTGTTCTTCGACAGAACAAATAAATTCGCTTTGCTGCGGCTTATTTTCGCTCGTTTCCACCCCTGCTCCCTGCCCCCTGCCCTGCCCTCTTCTAGTTGGGTGGAAATTGTGTTCTTTCTTGGGCGCGCCGAGGGCTGGGGCGGGCCGCGTTCGCCACTCAAAAATTCCCATTTAATTTTTTCCGCCCCCACCCGCCTGCCGTCCGCCCAATGGTTGCCCGGAGAATTCCATCTCCCTGTCCGACTGTCCGCGGCCGACATTCGTCCTGTGGTAGCCGTCGTCGTTGTCGTCGTTGTCGTTGTCGTGGTTGTTGTTGCTCCTGCTGCTGTTTTTGTGCGGGCCTTGTAGTTGACTTAATTAGGGGAGCATTTTCAATTTGAAGTTATTTTCCGCTGCGGCGGACGCGGGCCCATTGAAGTCGTCCCCCGGGGCCGAGCATCCTGCTGTCGAAATGCGCTCGCGGAGAAACAACTGAGACCCGACATCACGTCCACGTCCACTCCGAGCCGGTGGAAGGTCGACAATGACGACGACGACGACGACGAGGTCCTTTCAGTATGATTATTTCGCGTGCTTCGCCCCCGATATCGGCGAACCGAAGCCCAGAGTCCCACCTGCCTTCGCCCAACCCTCTCCACCATCGCCCTCTCCAGACCATCGGGATCTCTCCGGACGCCGGGTCGGTGCATGTAAATCGGTTGCTTAACTCGGTGTCCGCCCCGAACTCGTAATATTTCTAATCCCCGCATAACTGTAACTGCCACGCCCGCCGCTGCCGCCGCCCCGTCCGGCAGCTCATAATTTCCCCATTCAAAGAGTTAAGCGAACTCTCTCAAGACGTGTGTTCGACGTGTGCTGCTGCGCTCCGACCCCGGACCCGCACCCGCACCCGGAGCCGACCCTCGTTTTATCAACGTCCCGGCGAGCACACGATGAACCTTCCTTCCCTCCTTCCCTCCTTCCCTCCACACACTCTGGCACCTGTCATTTGTAATTCACATCGAATGTTTATTTATGCGTTCCGAACCCTCCGAACTCGGCCTCGGATTCGTATGCGAATGCGAAGTCGAATTCAAATTCAAATTTACTGCTCCGGGTCCATGTGGCGCGCACGGCTCATAAAAGTCAAACGTTATTAAGACCCGGGCCCTGGGTCCTTCGTCCTGGGCTCTGGGCTCTGGGTCCGGGGCGTTTTATGTGGAAAAAATAAATTGAATTTTTACGGGCTGCGGCGGAGGTGAGAATCGGTTGAAAGCTGGACTGGAATTGGAAACATATGAGGAACCTGATGGCTGCCGGCCCCACACGTCCCTGTGGCGATGGATCGATGACTGGAGAAGGTTCTTGAACACTTCATCGCGAGCCGGTGGCTGCCACCTCGAAGCCACGATTTAAATGCTCGCCGAGAATCCTTGCGTCTTGAAGGATCTCCCGGCGCTTCCTGCCGGAAGCAGGGTGTGCGGAAATTTATTGGCGCTCGGAGCAGCTCGTTCGGTCGTCCCGCGGCTAATTGATGAATGCGAGCTGATGTGTCTCCATTACGGCCGCCCCCGAGCCCTGCTCAGGGGACTGGGCCTAGCCCTGGCCCTGGTCCCGGTTCCCTCTCCCGTGACACATTGCGTCGTTCCGCCGCATCGCCTGGATTTAATTTAGCAAATTTATGGCCGCCCTTCGCCATAAACCGTTCTCCCCGCAGGAGGCCGTCGTCCTCCGATCCGCGCGTATCCCTACCGCGTGGCAGCGGGCGCGGGCCGCCAGCGATTTGCTAACAAATCGATGACATTTAAGCCTCTTATTGCCGCGGCAACCGTAATTGGCATTACAGAACGAGCGGCTCGAAGGGCTCCGGAGGGCCGGGGCGGTCGACGATCGTCAGGCGCTGTTTTTGCGCCAGCTCGAATTTCGCGGACTGTCGGCCGAACGTCTCCACCGATGACATGAAAACAACAACGACGACGCCATTGGCATCCGCATGCAATGGCGGCGACCTTCGCGACGCCCCCGACGGGTTCCGTGCCGAGGCGCGATTTCGTAGCGAGCCGCCATTCGCCCAAGGACGCGACTTCCGATCGCTCCGTCGCGTTTCCGGGCCGCGTGACGTGGCCGCCGTTGCGGAAGGCGCGATTCAATTTGGGAATCGCTATTGGAATCGCATATAAATTGCACTTCACGCGGCTCAGACGGGCCGCCTGGGGAAGCCCCAGGTCCTCGTGGCCTCCGCCGGTTTCGATTGCTTCCGCCGAATGCGCGCTGGTCACGAGATGGAACCTGAAGCGGGCACCACTGTGAGAGGGAATGGTTTGTGGGCGGCCGAATTAAAAGTTCCGATTGACGGCAATCGCCGAAAACTATTTCGACAACCGGTGGGCGGTCCTTTTGTCCTTCTTCAACTGGGCCTTCGTGAGTCAACAATCGGTGATGGTTTCGGCCCGGAAGAGGGTCGTAGACGAAAACGATTGACGGCAGACGGGTGACGGGCGACGGACGAGCGGAGCGACTCGTCCGAAGCAAATGCCGGCGCTCCTGCCCGGGGCCAAATAGATCTACCAAAGCCCAAACGGGCGGTCGTTCGGTCGGCCGGCTTCACAGTTGATTCGGCTAAATGCAAATTTTAGCGAAAAACTCACAATTTGGGAGGCTTCCTCTGGCCGGACGGACAGTCGTTTGGACGAAGGTACCGAGAGGCGGCACTCAGTGATGGAATTCGAGTTGGACGCATGATGGACGGGCCCAGGATCGAGGCAGACAGCAGAAGGAGGACTGCCAAGGACATCAGCGCCGAGCTGGAGCGGGGAGCCGGGAGATGGAAGGACTAAACACGTCATATGTTAAGGATTTCACATTCGAATTCATGCTCCTCCTCCGACCGTCCGCCATCCTCCGACCCGCTCGTCTCAACCTCTTCAGGGCATTTATTCATCGGGCTTCGAAGGGACCGGCCGACATAAGTCTCTCACACACCGATATAGTGGAGCGAAGTGATGGACAGCAGCACAGCAGCACCAGCAACAACAGCACGAGCAACTTTGCAAACACAACAACTGCAGACAAGGATCAAGGCTCGACGAATGCCCTCGGGCCCAGGGCTGACTCTTGCACGAAACTCATGTGCACGAGCGTAGTTTTGGAATTGTTTCTGGCCAATTATGCCCTGCATTCCCTTCCACTCTGCTTCGCTTCATCCGCTCTCCTCCGTCCCCGTCGTCATCCCGTCGCAATCCATCTCGATGCTGCTCGCACTTTAAGATTCGCTCCATGCATTGTTCAACAGGAGCAGGCGAGCGGATGGCGACGGACGTCCGTTGGGAAAACTTTGAATTCTGAGCCATCGAATCCCAAGCCAGGGCTGTAATTACGAGACCAGTAAACAGATTTCCCACTGCCGCGGAGCGCGAGACAGGCGAGGGGCTCCCACGGCAGCCAACGGCATCCTTCCGCGTGCCCCCGGCCGCCCCATCACGTGTCGCGCTGGCCAATTTGGGAACACGAGACCGAGAGAGGGGGAGATGGAGAGGTGGAGAGGGGGAGACGAATCCTTGCTGCTGCACACGCCAATTAATTCTCAATGCTCATTAAATTTTTCCTTGCCTTCGACTGCTCGGAGCTCCTTCGTATTTGCCTTCGCAGCGCTTATGAGTGCAGCGAGCCGCAGTAATTGACGACCTCACCGATTCCCGACCCGCCTCTCTCTCTCTCTCTCTCTCTGTCGTCTGGTGCCGCAGTCGACAAATGTTTGCGCTCCCCGTAGCTGCAGCGCTAATTGGCTCGATTTGCCGGCTCCTCCAGGGCCGCCCCCGTCTCGGCCGCCGTCGCAGTCGCTGCCTCGGCGATTCAATAAACATTCGCAGCCGTCCTCAGACGACGTGTCCTCGTGTCCTCAAAGAGCGTGCACGGCGGCGGGGAGGGCGAGGAGGTCCCTTTTTGAGAGTGCACAAGGGCGCGTGGGCACGTGTGTGTGCGTGCGTGTGCTGTTTATGCAACAGTTGTTCCCGCAGCCATCGACAGACGGCAGCCGCCTCCTCTCTCCGCATTGAGCGCCACTCGAGCGCCAGGATGCGTCTCAGAGAAAGAGAGCGAGAGGACGGGCGTGGTTTTAAAGCACTCTGGAACTTTTTCCGCCACTCCATTCACGGCCCAGAGAAGACACGCCGAACCGGTCCCGGTCCCGGTCGTGGGGCTGCGAACCGGAAGAGGACTGCATTGAGAAGGAAACTCAATTATTTTAATAGGAAACGAAATCAATGCACTGGGGCAGGGGAGCCGAGAGCACTCGACGACGAACGCTGTAACAACGGCGACAACAGTCATCGAAACATCCGTGGCCCGGAGCGAGCAGGTGCCGGAGGAGGAGGAGGAGACGGAGGAAGGAATCGTAATGCAATATTCTGGCAGCGCCTACGCGAATCCTTGGCATGGTCCTTCAAGCACGCTTAAGTAATTGAAGGCGGAAAATTGCAATCCGGAGGCCGGAATGAGCAGAGGACGACAGAATCAGGACGTCGGAATCGCTGTGTGTGTGCGTGAAAAAGTGAATTCGAAACGCAAACAAAGGCCTGTGCGATCGAAGATGCAGCAACTCGAGAGCCTTGACATGCTTTTCGCCGACTTCAACGCGCCGATGACGACGCGGACGTGCCCGGGCGTCAGAGTAGGAGGAGGCGGGGACGGAGATGAAAGCGAGGACTCATTCACTGCCTGTCAGCGACACTCGCCAGGACTCGCTTCGCGTGAAATGCCAACGGTGAATGCTAACCGGGCAGGACGGACCGGACCAGACCGGATCCGACCGGACGCTGCGATTCCACGCACGCCAGCGAGCGACAGACTGACAGGCAGCCGCCGTGCGCCCCTTCCGGCCACGCCCCTCGCCTCATTACGGCGCAAACTTCTGGTCACTGCGGACGGTGACACGCGGCAACAATGGCCGTCTGCGACGCGTTGCAATTTAATGAACCCCGGGCCGGGAGAGCGCAACACAATCGCCGAGAGAGCGATAGAGCGGGAACTGAGGTGTGTCGCTGGGACGAGAGGCAGCGTGTGTGGGGCTCCCTGCTGTGCATAGAAATAGGATATCTGGCGTCCTGGACGAGCCGGGCCGAGCTGGACTGGATGGAAAGGAATGGAAATGGAGCCGTTAATGGTGGATGTGGTTGCGACTTCCGACAGCTGCAGCAGCGGCGGCGGCACGGCCATTGTTGTCGAGCCAGCCATTGTTGCCGCTGAAAGTTTCGTCACATGACGTGCACACGAGAGCGTCGATGTGACAATTAAAAGTTGCCATCAGCCGGCTGCAGGTGCTCGGGCGACGCCCGACAAACGACAAGGCGTTGTGAAATCCTTTCAAAGGGCGTCCGGGCAACGCTCGGAGGGCGCCCAACTCAACTCAACTCAACTCAACTCAAGTCGAAAGAGTCCGCCCGAGGGGGCCTTTTTAACGCAATTTGCAAGATGCTTACGACCCGGCCAGGACCGTCGGCCCCTTCCTGGCGACCCGCCATGAATCATGCGACGACCCCTCGGCCAGGTCGGCCGGGACGCCCTGTTGCCGTCTAATAACGTGTCGAATATGAGTCGCCAAGGGTTGGCCTGGGTTCGGTTCGGTTGGATTGGCTGGGATATGGGAGGATTATTGCATCAGGACCGTCGTCGTCGTCGTCATCGCCGTCGTCTTGGGCCTGAAATTTGTTCAATTCGCAAAATAGTTTAGATGCTTTATCGCTGCGGAAGGGGAAGGGGGAGTCGAGGAAGGGTCGTGTGGAGCGAATGCTCTTTATCGCCGGCCATTTGTCCCGGGGGAGGGCGGGCTGGAAATTGAAATACGTCGAGTGTACGTACTTTAGAGGCGTCGTTTCCTTATCGTGTTCGGCCCGGCTCGGCCCGACCACCCTCGGCGCTGCCCTTGAGATGCTTTGCATGGCCGCTGCTCCCCCGAGGCCGACCCTGGACCACCTGCAGCCGCCTGCGTCTCGATTTAATTGAGAGGCCGAGCTCCGGCCCCGGTAATGAAGCGCTTTCGGCCCCTGCCGACGAGGCAGCAATAATCAGAATGTCAGGCACATGCGGCCCCCGTCGCGAAGCAGCCAAAGTCAAACTCAATTTGGACCCCGTCGCCGGAAGGACGCCGACGACGAAGGCGACAGCGACGGCGACGAGGACGACAAGTTTAATCGCCAGAAACAAGCGGCCCACAAGTTATTTAAAATTCGAATTGGAGACGGCAGCAGGGGAGAGGGCGAGAACTCATTTCCGTCCGCACTGTGGCTGGGGTCTGGGGGGCTGACGAGCTTCTCCTCCCCAGTCGCGCCGACCTGTCATCGTTGCGGGGGCAGATATGAAAAATGGAAAAATTACATTTGCTCTCCCTCTCTCCCAACCTGGCCTGGTCTGGTCCGGTCCTGCCCGCTCCCGTATTAGTGAGTTAACGAGCTGCCGACTCGAGGTGGAGCGTCGCGGCTCCTCGAGGACCCCGGGACTGCCGACGTGGTCAGCGCCGGGCGGCCGAGTGGGGTCAGGCCACGAGCCGGCCCGTCCAATTAGAGGGCATTACAGTCGAGCTCCATCGTGAGGTTCGGTTTCCTCGCGTAGGACTCGGAAAAATAAGAGGGAGATTCCTCGAAATCGCCTTAACTTCGGGGCCCTCGAGACTCGATTGCGCAGATCCCCGAATTTTCCACATTTCCCAATTTGCCGATTCCTCTCAACGGCTCTCGCAACCCACACTCCATTTCCTCGACTGCCAGGTCGGTTCGGTTTCGGCTGCGGTGTTGTTTCGTTGCTCGGCGCAATTGTGCGAATTATCTACAATTACAACAACATCATCATCGTCGTCGACACCGACATCGTCAACAACAATGCCTGGGAAGGACTCGCCGTGCCGTTCGTTCATTATGGGATGTGAAGGACATTCGAGCTGTCGTGGAGCACGTTGAGGAAATCGTTTAACAATTGATTTCAATTTAATGCTTCGTTTCGCTGTGTATTGTTGCAGAAGCTCAGGAGCTCCAGGGGCTCCAGCGCCGCCGCCATCATCTCCACCACGACCAACAACGTGATCATCGTTCCCTGCAGCAGCGACACAGCAACAAAGACCACGTCATGCAGCACTTCATTGTTGCCACGACCAGCAGCCGCCGCCGCAGTCGTCGCAGTCGGCGTCGGCGTCGGCGTCGCCATCGCAGCCGCAGCACGAGGAGCTCAAACGTCGTCGTAGTCCGTGCGGTTCGCCGGTCAAATGCAGCCCCGCCCCTCGGAGGAGCCCGCGGGCGGTGAGGAAATGCCCAAAGTACCACTTAATCAAAATCCGCAGCAACCTGACCCGCCACCCGCGCCCGCTGCCGACGGGGGTCGGTTGTGCGCCGCTTGTCGAAGGCAGGTGCCGCGGCCCGCGCCCCTCCTCCTTCCGGGCGCCATCGCTCGTCGGTTTCCTTTGCTTGATCAACTTCCGCTTCCGCTATTTGTACGAAATGAGCGCAGCACCGGCGACCAGCGAGTGCTCGACCAAGCGAGCGAGCCAAGAGCCAAGGACGAAAGCCCGGCAGCAACAACAGGGCGAAGCAGGAGCTGGGGAAGAACAAGAGGAACAAGCCCAAGAACAAGAAGAGGAAGAAGAAGAAGAAGAAGAACCGCCAGCGGATGCGATAAAGAATTGGAAACTAACGAAAACTTGGACCACCTGCGCGAGCGGCGGAGCGTCCAGAGGGGTCGACGAGGTCCAGCGAGATGACCAAGCGGAAGAACGGACGGGCGGGTCGGACGTTGCGGAGGGGCCTGGGGGGGGGGGGATTTGGAGGCTGAGGCTGAGGCAGTCAGAAGGAACTCCATTTCTCTTTCAGCGTCGTCTGCGGAGGACGTGCGGAGGGGGTGGGCAGGAGAAATTGCTTCCGGTCTCATTGTTTCCTGTGGTTATGACTTGTTGTTATTGCTGAAGTTGTTGTTGTTCGAGTTGTTGTTGTTCGCGTTGTTTGGGTTGTTGTTGTTGTAAATAGTTATTGCCGTCCACATGTTCCTGCTGTTGCCATTGTCATCGCAGTTATTCCCTCCATTGTGTGTGTGTGTGTGTGTGTGTGTGTTTGTGTTTGTGTTGTGTTCTCAGCCGTGGCCGCGTGTCCGTGCGCATGTGTGGGTGTGTGTGTAAGTGAGGACACCTGGTGGCGATTGACGGCGCTTGCCACCAGCAGCAACAAAGGCCGAGGCCCCTCTATGGCTTCATCTCCGACGTCTTGCAACTGCTCATTACGCCATCGCACAGTGGGTCAATCTCTCGAAATAAAATGTATTAATAAAATTCTCAATTTTTGTTGGCCACCAAATTCTACAAATCTCAAAGCATTTCACTCTCAACATTTTCACTGTCTTCAATTATTACCTTCTCGTATACAACTAACACAATAATATAACAATCTAATTTTGTCCTCCTTGCTTTCTATGAACCGGCGGTATTTCAAAGTTACAAGAAATACAAAATAGTATTCCTTTTTCTTACAAGGTTTGCATGTTCTCCAACTTCGAACCACTGTCCATCGCCATCTCTCCGTCTCGCTTGCTCTTTCCCCTTGCGTGGCCTTCTTTGCTGCTCGATTCCTTCTCCAGTCAGCTCCGCTTGATCGGCAGCCCCGCGCCTTTGTTTCGGCCACCACCTCGTTGGCCTCGGTTGCCCGCCGGCCTCTGGGCACAAGGAGGCAAGAGCCATTGGCCGGGTGATAAAGGGTAAAGGGTGAACCTTGCGGTCCTGTTATCCTCGATATCCTGGGGCAGCGAATTCATAATTCATGAGCGGAAAATTCTTCGCCGCTCGGAGATCAAACCCATTCGTATGCGCTGCCCGCATGGTTTATCGAGTCCTCGCAGGCCTGATCGGGACAACAAAGGGTCCGACCAGGAGCCGCTTCTCGTCCGCCTCCTTCTCCTGCTCAGCCATATCTCTCTCTCCCTCTCGCCCTGCCTGCTTGTGGTTATGGCGGACTCACATTTGAATTTAGATGAGCTCCGGTTTGATTACATTATCGAGCACAGCTGCATTCCTTCGTCCTACGCTCCCCACCCTCCTTGCCGTTGTCCTTGCCCCGGCCGCATATCAGGCGCTGCTCATTTCTTCGTCCTGAATTATGAATTTTTTATCTCGCTCGCATTCGCAACCATCCGCAGAGCGAGTGTGCACCGTGACCACCCCGACCCGCCCAGCTCCAGCCACAGCTCCAGCCCCAGCCCCAGCACGACGTCGGTGGGTCCCCGAGAGACGGAGATGGAAATCTATTTACTGCCGTCTCTTATTTATCGATGTGACAATATTTCCCGGCGAGATATCGTCACACACACCGGACGGACGGACGGACGGATGGTCGGAGGGGGGACGATCGGGGGCGGGTGTATTTTTATTTAATACACTTTCGAGGACCCTCCTCGGAGCGTCGAGTGGGCGAAAGTGGATGCGAGCGAGGCAAACGAGCCAACGTGGACGTGGACGCGAACGCGGAGGGAGGGAGGCCGAGGGACGGACCTGGGAGGGTGGCGTGCGTGCCTCGACACTCGGCAGACATTCTGAGAATTCGATTTGGCGACAAATCGAGCGCGAGGAATTGAATTTTCCATGCAAATCGAGTGTGCGACAACCGTAGGGCAGCGGCGGGGTTCAGGGCAGGATCGGGAATGGCGCTCGTACGCAGTGCAGGAATGACAAATGCGCTGTGCTGCTTGAGAGAGAGCTTTATTTCTGACAAAATTTACACGGCACTACTCGACGGCCTCCCAGGAGGGCAGCCGGAGGGGACCCGCAGGGGATCCGCGGAGGCGACGGAGGCCGCTCAGACCAGCCGGCAGTCCTGCACACGCCAGCGGCACTCGTCGGCGTAGGCGGCCAGGCTGCCGTTGGCCCGGGTGTAGGCGAGCCACTGGTTGTTGGTGCGCGCCAGCTCGCTGCCGCCGCACAGGGTCTCCGTGCCGTTGAGGTTCTGCAGCAGCACGCGGTCGTCCAGCTCCAGGACGCGCCAGTCGATGCTCCCGGCGTAGCTGCTGGAACTGAAGACGTCCAGCCGGATGCCGCCCGGCTGCTCGGGGTAGCCGGCGACGAGGCGCAGCGGCCGGTACGAGTAGAACTTGCTCTTGAAGTTGTAGTCGGCGGCGGCCACCCGCGTCACGTTCAGGACCGCGTGGGGCAGGGGCTGCTCGTAGGCGTAGACACAGGCCGAGTAGGAGGGAATGCACTCGTGGACGTACAGGCGGGTCCCGTTCGGCTGCTGGACGTACAGGCAGACCAGCCCGGCGAGCAGCTGCTCCTGCGGGCCCGTCAGCAGCTCGGCCACGAGCTCCTGCTTCGCCTGCGACACGGTCGCCGCGTACTCGGGCTCCTCGCGCAGCTGGTTCAGGCGGATCACGAACTGCACGCGCACCTCGCCGACGACCCGCTCCGGGTCGTAGAGGGCCAGCAGGGCGTCGACGTTCTGCGCCACGTGCCGCGACAGGTTGCCCAGCGCCGGCACCAGGTCCTCCAGCGGCAGTGCCCAGCGCACCCGCTCCACGGTGCTGTTGACGGTGGCCTCCGAGAGGCTCTGGTTGGTGGCCTGCAGCTGGTCGAGCAGGCGCTGTACCGTGCTGTTGGCCCGGTCGCAGTCGTGCAGGTAGACGGCGGCCTGCAGCACCTCGGAGCCCTTCGTCTCGACTGCCTGGCTCAGCTCGCGGACGTGGTCGACGAGGAGCCGGGCCGCATCGGCGTCGAGTTGTCCCCGGTGGACTTCGAGCAGCGCGTTCATCTCGTTGTGCAGGCGCAGGGCGCGCTCCGGGTCCTCGAGGTGGCGCTCGCTGGCCATGGTGGCGTAGAGGGCCACCAGGACCTCGGCCTTGAAGTTGGGGTTGGCGCTGAGGTTGCCCAGGCGCACGACGGCGTCGAAGTTGTCCGCGTCGCCGTCGTAGATGCCCGCCACGATGTCCCGGATGTAGGCGCTGCAGTCGGTGGAGTTCTCTGGGGCCTGAGCGTGGGCCCCGTGGGCGCCCAGCAGGGCCAGGACCAGCGCCAGCGCCGCCGTCGACCTGAGGCTGTTGGTGGTGACCATGTTGGTGTCTCGGCTGCTTGTGATTGGGGTGCGAAGAGTCTGGAAGACTTGGGTCGTGCTGCCGGCGCTCGCTTATATAGTCAGGCGGGGGCGCGTTCTTATCTTATCGCGGCCGCACTTGTCGACAGACTTGGGGTGGCCCCAAAGGGACGGGTGTCGCCGTGACATCGCCGTCCCTGCTTCGAGTCAATAAACGGTGTTGTCGTGAAACTCCTCGAAAAGTCGGAACTGGTAATAAATTAATTAGAGACGACTGTCGATTGTCTCCACTTCATTTGCCAGGCGGCGTGGTTTGGCAAGAGACAAAAGCTCAGGGGGTGCCCGCACTGAGATCACTTGCTTTATGGCCATCGATTACTACCGGGATCGCCAAATTTCCACGAATTTCGATCACACCCTGTTCGCAGAAGTCCACAAATCCGCATTTATCACTGCCGTCGGGCATTAGGAACAATGATTTTATTTTTCTGATTACCATTTTTAGTGTTTTAGCACTAAGTGTTTCAATTGGATTCCTCATTCACTCCTCATTCGGCCCGATCATGAGTCGACCGCTTGCAGCTGCCGGCGCAGTCGCTCGGCCCACTGTGCGGCAGGGCATGTAAATCAGTCGCCGGCGAGCGGGCGCAGGGCGAAGGCTGTGAAATTTATTGAATGCGTTGTCGATGACAGAAAGAAAGCCCCGTCTTCTGGGAAAAATCGCGACGATTGAGACGACGGCGGCCTCGTTTGAACAGCGCAAGCACTCGACCGAGGGCGAGGGCGAGCGAGCGGCGGGTTTTGGCCGGAAAATATTGTTTTTAATTTCCAGAGGGCGTCGCCTCGCGATCGACTCGACTCGACTCGACTCGAATCACATCGACTGGGCTCGCGATTCTGTCTTCGCTCCGCACGTACGACGCCGGCAGCTGTTGCGCCGCAAGGACGCTGGGCGGCGTGCGCGGCTACGAAGGGAGGGACAGAGACAGGAGAGCAATCATAATGAAATGACATCTGTCATGTCGACGAGCCAAACGTGGCCCCGGGCGGCAGGAGGGAGGCGGCGCGCTGGGCTCGGCGGCAGCTCCATCAAAATGCAAATTGAATTCGCCGGATCGACGGCTATCGATGGGCCTTGTCCCGGTCTCTTTCCCGCCTGGAGGCGATTCTCAGTGTTTGTCGGTCGCCTCCGCCTACGCCTCGCCCTCTTCAATCGCCGACCGTCGTTCGTCGTCCTCGAAACCCCGTCTCGGCTCGTTTTTCATCGCTCAACTTTCGGCAATTAATTAAAAAGTTGTGCCTCGTGCACGTAGCTAACTTTTGCTACCCCTCTCCCTCCTTCCCCCCCTCCCCTCTCTCTCTCTCGCTCGGTCGTCCTGGCGCTTGCGAAGCGATCGATCTGGCCACGAGGCCGGAGGACGAGACGGCGAGCGAGCGGAGATCGGGGAAGGTTCTTATCAAATTGACAAACATCGCCCTCGCACACACACACACGCACGCACCCACGCACCCTCCACCACAGGCACACATCGTCCGACCGAGGGGCGGGCGGTGGGGCGGCTGCGAGACATCCATAAAATAAATTGGCAACAATTTCGAAGTTCTCAACTTTGAGCGTCAATTATTGCTCGTGCGACAACTACAAGCAAACGATTACACTTCTCTCTCGCTCTCACTCGCTCTCTCCCTCTCTCGTTGCGACTGTGCCTGGGCTGTATCCGTGTTTGTGTGGGTGCGGGTGCCTGTGTGTGCTGTGTGCGGTGTGCGTTTGTGCGTGCGGCGATGCTGCGGCGAATGAGCAGTTGAGCGGAGTTTCCGGTTCTGGTTCCGGTTCCGCGTCCTCCCGCCTCTCCCACTCGTCGTCCGTCGCCTTGGCCACCACGCGCATCCTTTGAATATTCATAAAAAGGAACTTTTCCTAATTAGTGTGTGCGACTTGGCTGCTGTCTCCCTCACTCTATCCCAGCTCTCTCACTCCATCTCTTGTCTGCTGCGCCTGCTCGTAGCCAATTAGTGAAAAATCGGCGGCTGCAGCGCTGCGGCGAGCAGCAGGTGGAACAGACAGACTCACACACACACGCGCACACACGGCAAGCAGTGGCAAGCGTAATCGCAGTCCTTCCGACGTGACTCTCGCGCCATCGCACGGATTTCAGCGGCCGCTCGTGCGGCTCTGGCCAGGGGTGGGCTCAGGGGCTTGGCTCAGGGGCCCAATCGAAGGATCGCCGGTATTTGTATTTGCACAAATAATTGAATACATTTTTCCATCTGTTTAACTCACGCCCTGCTCCTCGCCCTGCGTTTCATCCTAACCGGCTGACAGCGCACAGTGGTCCAAACCAAATTAACTAAGTTCCTTCGTTTCGTTGCGCTCTCTGGCAGTTTCAGACCTCAGTTTTGATGGCATATGTCTTTTTGTCGTATCACTAAAGGCGGTTCTTCAAATTCGGTTTTTCACCGCCAAATCAAGTCGCAATTTCCAACTATTTTCATGTAATGATTCCTTGCTAATATTCGATGGATATTTTTTACCACATTTGCATGGCTTCGCTCTACAGTGCGGCGCCAGCAACAACTTGATCGGTGGCTGACGCAAGACGGGCGCGAGTCCGAGCTGCGTCCGATTCGCAGTTATTTTCTCGCCCCTCAGTCCTGCGACAGGCACGGATCCATCGGCCCCCAGCCCTCGTCGCGCTCGCCGAAGCCACTGGCCGAGGCAGCCCGCCCCGGCGCACCCAACTCGGACCGCCGGGGCCGCAGTGGGGCGTGTGGCCGAGTGGGATGAGGGTTGTTCGAGTTGATACTTTGCCAAAAATTGCGGCGCACCGGATGCGAAGCACTTTGCCGAGCGGAAGCTAATAAAAGAAACGTCATGGCTCGACAACAATATCAAGGGGACATGTTTGTGTGTTGCGGCCGGCTGGGGACGAGCTGGGGGCGGGGCATCGGGCATTTGTGGTCCGAGCTCTTGGGGGCTTTAATAAATCGCCGGTGGCCGAGGCGCAGAAACGAGAAGCCGACGCTGGGGCGCAAGAGCAAACTAAGGCAACGGCTCGTTTTAATCCTTGCGATCCCTTCATCTCTTTCTCTCTCTCTCGCTCGCATCTTCGTTTTAAACCCGGCTCCTCCGCCGCACAGGGCTCTCGATGTTGGGCTCGTTATTAAAAAAGTTTCCTCTGCCCGCCACGAAGGCCAGCCGCGCGACGGAGGCGACCGGAAGCTCACTCGGCACGCGCGTTACTTCCGCTTCCTCCAGGGCCCTCGGCGCCGCCCCGCCCGGCCGCCTCCACTCGACTGGGAAATAATTTGTATTTATTTGTGTTTTCATTGCGTCGACTTTCGGCTCGAAGAAAAGAAGCCTCTGCCGGCGGTTTCCGCCCCACTCGCCTTTGTTCTTAAACCAAGCCGCCTGCACCGTCCCGCCCCTCGTCCCTATCGCGCCGCCGTTTAATCGTTCGACGGATGCGAAATTAATTTAAAAACTTTTCCGGCCGCTCCAATTTGTTCCCTCGACATCGACATCGACGTCGACTTCGACTCGACGTCCCCTTCGGCGTCGTCTCGGCCTCGGTCTGCGTCGACATCGCCATCGTCGCCGTCTGCGTCTTGTCCGCTCGACTGGTTCCGCCGCCCGGCCCGGTCGGTCTTGAGCCATTGTTCGACATGGTCGAATGTGTTTTATTGGCCCGTTGTTGGCTGCAGCTGCCTGCGCCCGCCCGCGCCAGCCAGGATTTAATAATGTCGCCTGTATTGACACAGAGGCGGGCCGGGTCGGGCCGGGTGCGGGTCCCACACCGGAGCAGGTGGTGGACGGGTTTGGGGCGACGCTTTATTGAAGTTTCCGAGGGCACAGAGTAAACATTTTGATTTTCCCAACCTCGGCCTGCCCCGCCTCGCCTCGTCCGCAGCCGCCACGACTCGAGAGCAATAAGAGCTCCACCTCGACTCGACTCGACTCGAGTGGCGAGCATTGTCCTCAAGAGGGCCGCCTGTTGCCGACTCTTGTCGCTGGGTGAGCCGTCGGGTCGCCGCTGGCTCTGAAGCCAACCGACTTCCTGCAGTGGACCTGGCCCTCGCTGGGCACCTCGGTCGCGGGTCAAGCGGCCAGTTCGGCTGCAGCGCGGCATTAACAGTTAATTAATAACTGCAGCCCAGCGGACCCCTCGTCCCGTGACCTCCAGCCCGTCATCGCTGCCGCCTGCCGCGTTTTGTCGCTCGTTCGTGCCGCCCGCTGCCGGCGAGGCCAGCAGGCGGAGACGCAGACGCCGACGCCGACGCGCCTTGGCTTTGATCGATTTTGCATAAATTTTAATTAAAACAATGTGCGAAGGAAGCGGGCGGCGTCCGGGGCGGCGTCGTCAAGTCGCTCCTGTAGGAGCCGGGGGCGCGTGGGGACCTCGCCTGGCACGTCATAATTGATGGGGCACCTCATTAAAAAGCAATTTTTTCAGTTGCCGCTCGGGCGACGGCGCCCTCTGGGCGAGGGGCGGAGGGGCGAAGGACGGGTGTCCTTCAGCTCCGTCCTCGTCAGAGTCAGCGTCGTCGTCGTCGTTGTCGTTGTCGTAGTCGCTGCTAATGATGGGTAATTGCTTTGACGCGCTGCTTTAAAGGCGAGCGCAATTAGCGGCCCCCCTACCTCGCCATCGCCCGGACCAACCCCAACCTCGGGCCGCCGTGTCCTGTACTCGGAGGCGGCCTCGCGTTGCCGGCCGCCATAGATCACCGAGGGCGCCGCAGGCCAATGAAAAATTCAGGCGATTACAATAATTTATTTGCTGATTGAATTGCATGCGCCCGATACCCGGCCGATATCCTTGCGATATCCGTCCGCATTATTTATTCATTGCTCCGGCTCCGGCGATTGACCTGGCAGGACAACGGCCACCGGCCACCGGCCATCGGCCCCCGGTCGACCCTCGTCGCGTCGGTCGGGCGACACCCGAATCAACCGCAACTTGACGCAAAGTGCCGTCGGAATTTATTGTTGGTGATTTTTCCGGACATTAAAGAGAGGTCCTTGGGCCTTCTGCGGCCCGGCCCTGCCCGGTCTGGCTCGGCCCGATTCGGTTCGGTTCAGTGCGGGTCGGTCCGGTGCTGTCGCGGCGGCCGGGAGGCTGTCGAGTGGGTCCCGGGGGAGTCCAAAAAAACAAATATAAACACAGGCTTTTGGGAATTTAATGCACGTCGAGCTGCGGCCAAATGAACACATGGCCTGCTCGTCGGTTGCAAATGGAGTGCGTCGGCCGCGCTGATCGCGACAGCCGCAGCCGCAGCCCGGGCCGAGGTCGATCAGAGAACAACAACAAAAACACCGAAGCGCCAACAATGCCGGCCATAGAATCAGCGACGGCGACAAAATGGACGTTTAAACGCGATTAGCAAATTACAATGGCAACATCCGTTCATGAGCAGCGGCGACCTCAGCGACAACTGCTACAATGAAACCATAGTTGGCAACACTCGCTCTTCGCTTTTCGCATTTCCGCCATGCCATGCAAATGGAAATTTTTCCACTCGAAATGGAATTTTTGCCCGACCGCGAAACGAAAATAATTTTGTTTAATTGCGGCGCGAGTGCGAGTGATCGAGTGCGAGTGCGATGGCAATAGACGGCCTCGCGATGTGGCAACGCCGACCTGAGGTCGAGGTGGCGCTGGCGGAGGCCGTGGTGAAAGCTTCGGAGGGCGAGGGGCCACGGGATCGCGGTCCAAGTTGGCCATCGCTCGCGACCGCGGGGCCCGGGGCCCGGGGACGACCTCGGACCCGGCTGCCGCCTTCGCGCCCCGCTTCGGGTGGTTTTTAAGTCTAAGTCTGGCCGTAATGTTGCCCGAAGAAGATTAGTCGCCGCAATGGCTTTTAATGGAGACCAACGTCAGACAGACAGCGGACCGGGCGCAGCCCCCGCCGCCTGCCTGCGAGCCGACGACCCACCTTGGCCGCACACGGCGAACAAACGGACGAACGAATGAACGGTCGGAAAGAAGCGAACAACAGGAAGAACAACAAACTCATAAATGCTCGCAACGGCAGCGGCGGCAGCAGCAGCAGCAACAACAGCGCCTAGCTCTGCACATACATTGCGAATGCTGGTGGGGGTCGGTCGAAGGGGAGGGGGGGGGGGTGGACGTGGGTGTCTTCGCAGTTATTCCAGCCATTAAGCAGACTTTTAGCCGGGATTAAACTTTGTCCATGTTAATGTGAGCCACAGTGTAATTCGTGTTTTTTACGAGCATGTTTTTATTTTCCCATTCCTCTGACTTCCCCTCCTGTGGACGGAGACGACGGCGTCGGCCGGACGGACGGACCGGAAGCCAGCGTTGCCAAGCAGTTGGCTGCCTGATCCGGGCGGTAAGCGCTTCCGGTTCCGTTGAATTTATTTCGAAAAAGGTGCTCCACACCCCGGAAAGCCACCCAGCCACCCAGCCGCCGAGCCCTCCGCCACCGAGGTGCATCGGGAAAGTTTCCAGGCTGCTGACATGTTTTTCGCAACTCGCTGGCGGTGCGAGAAGGACTCGTTGTCCCGAGTACACAGGTCTCGAGGCGCCGGCAGCCCGAAACCCGTGTGCGACGAAATTTTTCGCCCACTGTCAGCGGAAACCCACACAGGTGTACCGGCTGCGTGGCGCTGATATGCATACGATGATGACGGCGGCGATGTGCACGTGCGCAGGGGATGGGGTGGAGGACCTGGGTCCCGATTTTCGTTTTCTTTTCCACTCCCACTCCTCTTGTTCCACTTGTTTTCCTCCTATTCCTCAGCTCAGTCGCCCATCCCTCATGCCCGGCCCTCGGCGATCCTTCGGCGAATTCGAGCACCTGCACACGTATTCGATTTCATTATCCCCAATCAAAACGGGGCGACTGACAGCTGCCTGCTGCCTGCTGCTCCGGCTCCGGCTCCAGCTCCAGCTCCCGCTCCATCTGCTGCTGCTGCTGCTGGCAGTTTGCGAAATTGACAGCTCCGGCAGCTGACGTTCATAATTGTCATTACTGTCAGGCGTCGCCGGCGTCTGTCGGCTCCCGACTGTCGGCCGTCGGCTGTCGGCTGTCGGCTGTGTCGACGTCGCAATTTTCCATTGTCTAATCCGAGTGTATTAAAATTTCAAATGTGTCTGAGCGTGGCAACGGACCCGACAACAACAGCACCGACAGCAGCACCGACAACGACAACGACAACGACAACGCCACGATGACACATTCAGCAAAATTGCGGCGACATTTGACAGGCATTAGCATAGGGTGGCAACGCCAGGCGGGGCGAAATTAATACACGGCCTGATGAGTGTTCGATCGGAGGCCGATGCGCGTCCCTAGGGGTGGCGGGCGTCGATTGGGGCCCGATCTGGCAACGCCCTGTTGCGCCGCACGTGACGGGCAGCCCTAATCGCGCCGGTGTTGCCAACTGCCGGCGTCTCTGAAGGACTCCTGGAGGGCCGCCCTCGTCCCCCGCGACTCCCCGGCGCCCCTCGAGCCGAAAACGTTTGTCATTTGATTTAAACGCGGCGAAATCAACACATCATCAGTTTTCAGCGCCAACCGCCTTTTGTTGGGCGCGCGCCGAACGGGGGCGTGGCGCATTTCGTATGCAAAGCCGGCCGACCCCCGGGGACACAATCAGTGACTTTTCATTTCTCCGCCTTTTATCGCCCTTGTATTCCCTCACTCGCCTCCCACTCCCACTCCCACCCGGTCGCTTCCACTCAAGCGCTCTCTTTCTTTCGCTTCCTTATTTCGTCCATCGCTTTTTATCTCCCTTTGTGCGGCGTTAATGCGGGCCGGCGGGGGGAGGGCGCGAGGGCAGGGGTCGATCGACTCCGCAAGGACCCCGGCGTCGATAAAGCGACAGCCGTTTCCGTTCTCCGCTCGCCCCGCTGGGGACAACAAAAGGACTAGAGTTTGCTAATGGTCGCCCTGCAGTTGCTGTTGTTGTTGTTGTTGTTGTGGCTCTCACTGTAGTGGCATTATTGGCAGTAGTGTGGTGGTGATTGTTGTCGGTGTTGTTGGTGTTGTCGCTGGTGTGTCCCCCGAACGTATCGATAACAACGCCATCAACACTTAATTCATGTTTACTTATGCACGATTTAAGGCCTTCGCACGGTGGGGGCGACCTCGAGTGTTTGTCCACTGAGAGGGGGGCGGTGGCGAATTCGGACAAAGCCGGAAAGAATGGGATCAGCTCAGGTCCGCTCGATTAGGTCGCTCCCTCGGTCTGGGGACCCCTCGAGGACTGGGCGGAGTCCGGGGCCCGCTCGGACGCTTCTCTCGCTTGTAGTTGCCGCTGTTGCCGGCGCCCGCTCTTATCGGCGTAGATTGGAGACCCTGGCCCAGGAATTTCGTAATGAAATTCTTTGTCAAATTATATTTGCATAATTCCAGGCGCACTCGCCTTCGCCGTCGCCGTCGCCTTCGCCCTCGCCACCGCCGTCCTCGCCCACTCGAAGTAATTAAGTTTTCTGCTGAGTAGACGACGAGTCGCGGGCCGCTTGGCAGACGCCGCGTGTCGCCCCCTGCCGCCCTCGAAATGGGCTCTCGGTGCCCGGCTCTCGCTAAACGCTCTTTAATTGCCGGCAAGAGCGCGCGGAACTGGGCCAAACCGCCGGCCCGATGGCCGGACAGATCGCGCCGACCGCGGACAGCTAGATAGACAGATAGATGGGTAGATAGCCAGACATGGAGACGAGACGCACGGCGTCCCGTCGCCGTTGTCGTCGTCGTGGGCGATCAGTCGAGGCGCGGAGTCGGCGTCGTCTGGAGGTGGCGCGAATTCGCTTCTGAGATTCTCGTCGATCGCACTTGTTCGTGGTCGTCTTCGTCGTTGTCGTTGTTGTTGTTGTTTATATACGTGCATTGTTGTTTTCCGACACCGTGTTGTTGCCCGCACACATTGTTGTTGCTGACACAAAGTGTTTCTGTTGTGTTTCGCCTACAAACCGTTGTTATTTTCGTGCCACTCGCCGTCGCTCTGTCGCCCAGTCCTGCCGTGGAACCCGCCGATATCGCGAGGACCGCCGTCGGTGGCTCGCACCATGCGCCTTGTGGAATCCGCGCTCCTGCTGGCGACCCTGCTGCGCCTCGCCGGCCCCTCGCTGCAGCTCCAGCAGGTCAACATAGGTGAGAGAGAGATGGAGAGGGAGGGGCAGATGGACATGGAGTCGACCTCAATTCATGCCGTTCCATCCCCGCCCCACAGGCGCCATCTTCTTCGAGGATGAGTTCGCGCTCGAGCAGTCCTTCCTGGCCGCCGTGGAGCGGGTCAACGGCGAGCCGGACGCCGGGTTCCGCCTCGTGCCGTTGGTGCGGCGCCTGGGCGAGAAGGACGGCAGCGTCGCCCTGCAGCGGGAGGGTGGGTATCGCTGTTGTTGTTGTTGTTGTGTTGTTGATTTTGTTGAGAAAGACACAGGAATTTTCACGCCATTTCTTCTTCTAATTCGGCGCCCCCGGCCACAGCGTGCGATCTGGTGGATAATGGTGTCGCGGCTATTTTTGGCCCAAGTTCAAAGGCGGAGAGCGGTACGTGGCGGACCCGCGCCGAGAGAGCGGCGAGGGCGAGCGAAAACTACACGACATCGTCGAGTGAAGGTGGCCAGGTGGCCAAACGGAGCCGCTGCACGGTCGTCGCTCGCTCGTTGCGAGGCCAGAGTCGGGTTCTCCACCCCATCTGGCCACCTCGGACGCCCATCGCCCGCTCGCCGCTCGCCGCTCTCGGGCGCCCCACATCGAGACCTCTCTATTAATTTCCCGATCTTCCTCGTTCGTTCGCGCGTAGACGTCGTGGCCCTCGTCTGCAACAGCACCGGGGTCCCCAACATCCAGTTCGACGCGGCCAGCGAGTGGGCGGACGCCGAGCGACGCAACCGCCAGATGACGCTCAGCGTCTTCCCCGCGCCGCTGTCGCTCTCGAAGGCCTACGCGGACATCGTGCAGAGCTTCGGCTGGAAGAAGTTCACCGTGATCTACGACGCCGACGACGGTGGGCGCCCCCGACGGTAGGCCGTGCCACGGGTCGCTTCTCAACCTCCTCGTTCTCCTTGCAGAGCACGCCGCGGGCCGGCTGCAGGACCTGCTGCAGCTGCGCGACCTCCACGGCGAGGTGGTGCGCGTGCGCCGGTACCAGCGCGGCGAGGACCACCGCATCATGTGGAAGAGCATCAAGGGCGAGCGACGCGTGGTGCTGGACGCGCCGCCGGACCTGCTCGTGGAGCTGCTGAACGCCTCGGTGCCCTTCGACCTCACCGGCCAGTTCAACGTGAGTCCTTCTTCTTCCTCTCCCCGGCGCCGACTCACTCGAGCCTCCCCTTCGTCCCCCGCAGCACCTGTTCCTCACCAACCTGGAGACCCACAGCGCCGCCCTGGACGAGCTGCGCGACAACGCGACCTTCGCCATGAACGTGACGGCCGCGCGCCTCCAGCTCAACGGCGACCTCTACGTGCGTGGACTTCTTTTCTCTGATCTTCTGACCTTCTGATCTCCTTCAACTTCCCGGTCTTGCAGAACCTGGATGAGTGGCAGCGCGCCGCCCTCTACCCCTTCAGCCCGACGCTGTCGCCGACCGCGCGCCCCCGGACGCTGCTGCCCGACCTGGTGACGGACGCCGTCGTCGTCTTCGCCCAGGCCGTGGCCAACGTGAGCGCCCTGTACCAGCTGCGGCCGCCGCGCGTCCACTGCGACCTTGAGTTTGGGAGCGGGGCCGGGGCCGGGCAGACGTGGGCCATGGGCCGCTACCTGCAGAGCGTGATGCGGGCGGTGGGTCCGAGTCGTTCGTCTCTTGCTCTCTGCCTCTCTGACACTGACCCTGCCTCTGGCTCTGATCCTTGCAGACCTCGGGCAGCGGGGAGAACGCGCTGCACTTCCGGTCGCGCAACCTGCAGTTCGACGAGTTCGGCGAGCGGTCCAGCTTCAACGTGGAGATCTACGAGCCACTGGAGGGCTACGGCATGGCCTACTGGGACCCCAAGGGCCAGATCAGGCCGCTGCACGTGGAGGCGAGCGTGGCGAAGCGGATCGTGTACCGGGTGGCCACGCGCATCGGCGAGCCGTACTTCATGGAAAAGCAAGACACCGTCGCTCTCGCTCTCTCTCTGAAACTCTGACCGACGATCGTCCTCTCTCTCTCTCTCTCTGTCTCCGCAGCCCCGAGGCCGTGGCCCAGAACGTGACGGGGAACGCGCGCTACGAAGGCTACGCCGTGGACCTGATCGAGGCGCTGTCCAAGGAGCTGGGCTTCGAGTACCTGTTCCTGCCGGTGCCGGACAACTCCTACGGCAAGTACAACAAGGACACCAAGCAGTGGGACGGCATCATCGGCGAGCTGATCAACAACGTGCGTGAGCCTCGTCCTCCGACCTGCACCCACGACCCACGACCCACACTCTCTCTCTCTCTCTCCCTGTCTATCGCCGGCAGGACGCGCACATGGGCATCTGCGACCTGACGATCACGCACGCGCGCAAGGCCGTCGTGGACTTCACGGTGCCGTTCATGCAGCTGGGCATCAGCATCCTGGCCTACACGAGCCCCAACGAGCCGAAGCACGTGTTCGCCTTCCTCGACCCGTTCGGCGTCGAGGTCTGGGTGTACGTGATGGTGGCGATCTTTCTGGTCTCGTTCCTGCTGGTCTTCATGGCGCGCATCTCGCGGGACGAGTGGGAGAATCCGCACCCCTGCAACCGCGACCCCGAGGCGCTCGAGAACAAGTGGCACCTGGCGAACGCCTTCTGGCTGACGGCCGGCTCGATCATGACCGCCGGGTGCGACATCCTGCCGCGCAGCCCCCCCATGCGCACCTTCAACGCGATGTGGTGGATCTTCGCGATCATCATCGCCAACTCGTACACCGCGAACCTGGCCGCGTTCCTCACCAACTCGAAGATGGACGGCAGCATCACGGACATCAAGAAGCTGGCCGAGCAGACGCGCGTCAAGTTCGGCACGATCGAGGGCGGCAGCACGTACACGTTCTTCTCGGAGTCGAACGAGACCACCTACCGGCTGGCGTTCAACATCATGAACAACGACGACCCCTCCGCGTACACCAAGGACAACAAGGCCGGCGTCGAGCGCGTGCTGCGCAGCCGCGGCAACTACATGTTCCTGATGGAGACCACCAGCCTCGAGTACAACACCGAGCGCAACTGCAGCCTGCGCATGGTCGGCGAGAAGTTCGGCGAGAAGCACTACGCGATCGCCGTGCCCTTCGGTGGGTCCCGCCCCCCCCTCCTCTCTTCCGCTCACTCTCGTCGCTCACTCTCGTCTCTTCCTCTCTTCCACTCTGAGCAGGCGCCGAGTACCGGTCGAACCTGAGCGTGGCCATCCTGCGGCTGAGCGAGCGCGGCGAGCTGTTCCAGCTGAAGAACAAGTGGTGGAAGAACCACAACAACACCTGCCACGCCCAGGTGAGCGCCGACGGGACGCCCGACATGAACTTCGAGGAGGTGCGCGGCATCTTCTACACGTTGGGCAGCGGCGTCGCGATCGCCTTCCTGGTGGGCATCGCCGAGTTCCTCTCGTACACCCAGAAGGTGGCCGTCGAGGGGAAGATGTCCTTCAAGGAGGCCCTCGTCAAGGAGGTCAAGTTCGTGCTCTGCATCTGGAACCACAAGAAGCCCGTCAGCTGCACGCCGACGGCCAGCCTGCGCTCGTCCTCGCGCCGCTCCTCGGAGAAGACGCCCAAGGGCTCGCGGAAGGCGGCCTCGCGCAAGGACTCCAAGGAGGAGATGCGCGAGCTGCGCATCATCGCCTCCGAGGAGGTCGAGGAGGGCCGCTGACGGCTGCTGAGGCTAAAGTAAAGGCTATTTCTAGAATTAGAGATCACTCTATACAATTGACTAATCATGATTTTCTACACAGAAAACTGATCATGCAACGAATTCAATTGGGGTGACTTGAAACTGAGTGGTTCTAGAGAGAGAAGCGAATGTCGAAATTGCCTCCAATATATAAAAAATTTCTAGGTTTCTGATTACACTAATAAGCAAAATTTATCGATCGTCTCTTGATCAATTTGCGGTTGAAAACTTATAATAAAATATGTTGGTATCTGATTGATGTTAAATTTTGATTTATTTTGTAAAAAGCTGGTTCAAATGTTTGAACACAATTTGATCGGAGCTTCAAACGATCCATATTTGATCAAAATATTTTATTAAAATTATTTTATTATTTTGAGATCGACATAAAAACGATGACAAAAAATTATCCTGTCGGTTGTGAGTTTTGTAATGAAATCCAGAATTGATGGGATCACTCGCCTCATCTCTCTTTCTCTCTCTCTCTCTTTTCCCTATCCATGGCTCGCTCCCTATGTCTCTCTCTCTCTCTCTCTCTGGGTGTGGAATTGGCTCCCAGTCAAGGCACGGCGGCGATGCCAACTGCCGAAATGAAATCGTAAATTTGCTGCTTGTCGAAGGACGCCGCGCCCGCCCTGGGGACCCATTCGCTGTCCCGCTCGCACATCGTGGTGTCGCAAATTATGACACACTGCATAAATGTATGAGGTTCCGCAATGGACGTGGAACAAAATTACTTCGTGTCTCTCTCTCCATTTGTTGTTTTGCCATTCGTGTTTTGCCGCCGATGTCGCTGTCGTTGTTGTTGCTCGTGCTGTGTTGGTGGTGCTTCAGATGTGGTTGTCGTTATTGCTGTTGTTGTTGTTGTTGTTGTGCTGGTTGTTATTGATGTTGTTGCATTTGTTGTCCGTGTTATTGTTGTTGTTGTCGATGTTTTGCTGGCAGCCCAAATCCTTTTCCGCCATTTCCGCTCTTTCGGTGGATGTTGTTTGTCGTCATCGCCATTCGTCCTCGTTGCTGCTGTTGTTGTTGGCGCTGTTGTTATTGTGCACGATGCCGGCATTTTTCAAGCTCTCAAGTGACAAAGTCACCTCCTTGCCCCCTGCCCCCTGCCCCTGTCCCGGGCCCTTGGCCCACTCACCCCCAACGCCGCCTGCCTCCCTAGCCGTGGCCTAGCCGTGCTTTGACACTTTGCCAACTCCGGCGGCCTGATATATTTTTGTGGATTACATTATTCCCACCCCCCATCCCCTCCCCGAATACCAGCCTGCCCCCCTGGATGTCAAATGGCAAATGTTGCTGCAATAAAAATTCGCAAAAGAGTCATAAAATAAGTTTACAGATTTTTGCTCAAACTCGAATTTATTGGCCCGCTCTGTACAATAACTCAGGAGCCGCTGCCCGACCCCAGCCCCGGGCGATTGGAGGGCCCTTTGATGGGGCGGAGATCCCTTGGACGCGCCCTCGCCAGGGGATTTGAAGGGCCGAGTGTGTGCGAGTGGGGCCGAGGACGCCGTCGTCCTCGTCGTCCTCTTCTTTTGTGGCTCGACTCGAAGCACTCGCTCTCGTCTCTTTCTATCCGGCTCTCTGAGCCTTTGGCCGTGGTCCGGCGAGCAACGAGATGCGGCAGATCTCGATCTGGAACTCAATATCCTCCGTCCTGCGCTCTCGCCCCCACCTTCGGAGCCTCGCCGCTGCAAAATTCACCGTGCGCCGAGCACCAGGGGTCGAAGGAGGAAGGGGCGGCGGGTGGAAGGGGGAGGGCAGGCGATCGGGAGCGATGTGAGCGAGAGTAATTGAGAAATATTGGGGATAAATATTGGGGAGCAATGCGTGAGAGGGAGTGGCTTTACTTGACCCACTCCCGGTCGCCCACTTCCACGGCGAAATTGAATTCCCACGGATTCACTTTTGACTCCGGCTCGGGCTCCGCTCGATGAGTCGTCAACATGACAACCGGCGAATGAAAATTAATAAAACCTGACGAAGACGGACACGACGAGAAGGATGTGAGAAGGACGACTGCGAGAGTGACAGCAGGCAGTGCCTGGCAGAGGCAACTCGGGGATGCCGAGGGAAGCCGGAGAAATAATGAAATAACTTGAACGCCATTTTGCCACAACTCGAGCGACATTTTTCTTCCCCTCCTCTCCTGGGTCTCCTCTTCCCACAGCCCGCGGCCGTCCAACCAGCGAGAGGAGCGGCTGCAGCAGCTCCGTTCCTTCGACATGTCAAAGTGAAATGTGAGCTTATTGACATCTCCCCTCTCTCTCCCTCTTTCTCTCGTTCGCGCTCTCTGCTTCCTTTGGACCTGCTGCTGCGTCTCGCTCCCGCGTGCAGTCCTCGAAATTATCGAGGACTCGCCTCGGTCGGTGGGCGGCGGACGGCGGGCGGCGGGCGACAGGGCGAGTGACGGACGAGGGGCGGCGGAGGACGCGGCGATTGACTGCGAATCGCAGCGAAATTGAAAATTATTGTTGCGCACTCGAGAGGGCCGAGAGCGAGCGAGCGAGGAGGGGGCGAAGTGCGACAAGTATGGATGTGGATGTGGCTGCCGCCGGCTGTTTACTGTAGCGTTCGCCGCGCGAGCGAATTCCATTACGTCGCCCGGCCCGGCCCGACCGGCGGGTCCTGCTCGTCGCCTCGCCTCGAATCGAATTCGCAGCCAGTTGACTCGAGTCCTTCCACTCGAGATCATTTTTCACATCGCATCGCTTCGCATCGCATCGCATCGCGTCGTTTCGAGGGGCGCAAATAAAAGCAAACGCCAGCGACGAGCGTTGCCCACCCCGGACGCTCGAGTGGTTCGCGCGCTGTCCGGATGGATGGCCGGGTGACTGGTGACTGGCGACGGCGTTGCCAACTGCCAACTGCCATCTGCCCAGCGAGGCGGCGGTGGCAGCGACAGCCACAGCGACAGCGACTTCGGATAATTCAATGAGATCGACTCGGGCGCACAATGAAATTACGGCGCCCTCCCGCATGCGTGGTGGGCGACCCCGACCGACCCGTCGCCCCCGCGTTGCAGCAGCGGTGGAGCGATTGACATACGGAGCGGGCGGCGATCGAGCTGGGTCCGACCTCGGCCCAAGACCGGGCCCAAGGCGCGGCTGGGGCGCCGGGCGTCTCCATCAATCACCGGCTCCTTTCATCGGTTTCAATTAGGGGCAGGAGGGCTCGGGTTAGTTACTGTTCGCGGGCGGTGGCCGCGTCGACGGCCCTGCTCCTGATTTGCCCCAAATTGATTTCGCCCATCACCGCATGATGGATGGCTTTGTCATTGTTGTCGTTATTATTACCGCCATCATTGGCCCGGACACAACTACTGTGGCAACGTCAGAGTCAGCGTCAGACACTCGGCGACTTAGCAACAACAAGGACACCGCACAACAACACGACGGCGGCCACGCGACTCGGCCTCAGCGGCAGCGGCAGCGTCTCGGCACCACCAACGGCCGAGGGCAACGATGGGCACGATGACGCACAATTATTGACTTTCCCAGCAGCCGGGAGGGCGGGGCGCGCGCCACAGCCTTTGAGGACCCGACCCACGCCCCTCCTGCCGCCCACTCCCCACTCGCCACTCGACACGGGCGCCGTTCAATCCCCGCCGCCTGTCGAGCGGAGGAACCGACATGACATGACTGATGGCATTAATGAAATTATATTGTATTAGGAGGAATCGCCGAAAGTTGGCAACCAAGGCCGGGGCCGGGGCCTGGGCCTGGGCCGAACGAGGACATGATTATAAATTATGACACAAAGTTATTGCCGCCTGTCAATTCGCGGGTCCGCCACGGCGAGGGGCGGCCGGAGGGGATCCAGAGTGAATCCTCGTCCTCGAAAAGGGTTGATTGAGAGCTCTGGGGGTCCCCAGATTGAGGGAAGCTCTCTACAAAATGTGGTCCTGAAGAGGACGAGAGAGGTGGATTCAAGCGAATTCGAGCCAGCAGGAGGGCAGGAGGGAGCAAGGTATTGGTGGATCCCGAACTCAAGAGGGAAAACGTCTGCCGAGTTGAATCGAACCTCTTGAAGTCTTGAAAAACCCATGGAATCTCGACAGAACTTCGGGCTTCTGCCACTCCCTCGCCTCTGGAGCGCCGCAGCTCTTACAAGCCCGAACACGACTCTCTCGTTCTCACTCTTTCCCTCGGCGCTCTCCGTCTCTTTCGGTCTGACTCGACAGCTTTTCCTTGACGTCGTCGCCTCTAATTAGGAACTTCTCAATTTTTGTGCGTTCCATTGTTGCAGTCGCTCGCTCAGCATGGGCTCCACAGTCCCCTGCCTCCCTCTCCCTCTTCCTCTCTCTCTCTCTCTCTCTCCGGAGCCTGCTCTCGTTCTCGCTGCTTGTCGCTAATGAAGAGCAGCCTCTGAGCTCGGCTCTCACGTTAATTACGTCATTAAATACGAGAGCACAATCACGTGCGAGCGAGAGAGCGGCAGGCCGGATGGAGGTTCGGCAGGAGTGTGTGGGAGAGAGTGAGAGAGAGAGAGAGGGAGGGAGGGAGAAAGCACTCGTGTTACGCACTGCATAATTCCAGGCTTTCTTTGCTCGTCTGGGGCGCCTGACGTCGTGTCCCTTGTCGTAGTTGCCGCCATTGTCATGGTAGTTGTTGCTGCTGTTGCTCTTGTGGCTGACTTCGTACATTCCAACGTACGAAAACAACAACAGAGAAAGTGTTTTTTGGAACATTTTCCCGGTTGCCCTTTCTTCAGAGAGAATAAAAAGGCCTTTCGCGAACAACGGAACGATTTCGCGCGAACCGATTGAATGGAAATTTCATAGCAGCACCAGGCGAGGGTTGGCAACCCTGGCGGGCACCGCCGCCTACCGAGCCGCGGCGCCTGCAACCACAACCGAGTCAACACCCCAAGTGAACAACGCAGGATTCGCGGAAACTTCTTCGCACCCGCCCCTTCTGCTCTCCCTCCTCGACGGTGCCTCGCGTCCCTCACAGGACATGGGTGGCCGTGGCGGGAGCGCTTTTAATTATAACGTCGCACCAGCCGCGGCAACAAGAGCCAGAGAGTAGTGAAGAATTAGTGGGAAAATTGTTCATTAAAAGTTCGCGGTCGGTTGGGGCCGCCACGGCGACGGCGGCGGGGCGGGCGACACCAGCCAAAGGACTCGACGCGGCTCCGCGGCCGGCGGCGAACAAAGGCCCGCGGCTCTAATTGGCGCTCAATTATTGCGCACGGCTCGCGGGTCGCAGCCCCCGGCTCCAACGCGCCTCGGCACCTTTCGTCGCCCTCGAGTGGCCTCATTAGTCACCGGACGGGCGGTGGGCGGTCGGCCGGTCTGAAGACGGCGGGCGGCGGCCGCAGATTCGGGTCAAATCACGCGAACTCGACCACGCGTCGCCCGCCGTCCACTCGTCACTCCGTCCCCCGTCGCTCCGCCCACCCGTCTGCTCAACCACCTGCCGTCTGCCACGCTCCACACCTGGCCACCTCCGAGCTCGAGCCGTCCTCCCATTTCGCCGGATTGATTCGTCTCCGGCTGACGGCTGACGGCAGCCGACTGGCGGCCCTTTGTCGTCGTCGTCCAGGCTGAATCGCATCAAATTAATTGTGCGCGTTTCTGTGGCCGACGAAAGTCGCCACAAAGAAAAGAGCAAGACAAGGGCCAGGGTCGGTGGGCTGGCGGGCCGGCGGGCCGGAGCAGGGAGCGACTCCCGGGGCTTTGTTAGGCTCGTGGCCGCCGCACAAAGGCAAGGCGGCGAAATCCTCGACTTACCTGTGAATTGAGGGATCACATGTCGCTGTCACTCGGAAGTGCGGCGGCCCCGGCGTTGATTAGCGTAATGAAGTGTTACTTGATGGCCATTCATTCGACTGCTTCGCCCGAGAGTGGGTGACTCCGTGTGTGTGTGAGTGTGTGTGTGTGGCTGCGTGAGAAGATCGGGTGCGAAAACAGGCGACAGGACAGGGCGGACGGCTTCGGCTTTAATCCGTCCGCTGGGCAGCGCTTTTTGCGCGGAGGCGTCGAAGCGACGAGGCGTCCCTGAATTTCAATCAGCCCTGGATGCGAGCGAGCGCCCTGGAATCGGACGCCAAATCGAAGCCGGATTTGCATAAATGCAGCTTAACGCCGATGAATTATGCATGCGCTCCAACGCCCCAAACCCCACACTTGGCACCCCGGCAGCCGGCTGCCCACTTCAGCGCAGTTGGCAACGCTTCGGCCGATGCTGATTTTATTTCCAATACGACTTTAAGTCCCAGCCTCAGCCGTGTGTGGCGAATCCTTCGCCTCGCCCCGCCCCGCCTCGCCTCGGTCGATTCTCGGTTTGGTTCGCAAATTTATTGTTTTCTTAACAAATCCTTCTCCGCAACGACATGCCGAAGTCGCTCCATCTCGCACTCTCCCTCTCCCGCCTCCCCGTCCCCCTCCAAACAGTGCGTATCTGTGTGTGTGTTAGTGTCGTTTTTCTCTTCGTTTGCTTCGGCTTCCGGTTGTGCAGCCCGCAATCGAGCATCGGACTCGCCGACCTGGGCTCGCAGCTGGACGCAGTGGTTGCCCACGCCTGGCCGCCCCTGTCGGCCCCCTGCATCGGAAACCCCGCCCCCACCGCTCGCACTTCCGGCTGCGATTTGATTTAATTTCGAAAACATTTCTTCACAATGGAGCTCGTGGGTCGCCGGCGGGGACGAAGGTGTTGCCAGACCGAGCGATTCCGGGCATTAATTTGGAGAAATCATTTTCAGAGAAATGCATTTTCGCATTTGCTGCTCTCGCACGAGCGGAGGCCGAGCCGGATGCCGACGGATCAGGCAAATAAATGCGAAGGAATTGAAAATTACGCAAATTTAAATTCGAACCAGGCCGACTGGGCAGGACCGGAGTCCGCCGGCCTGTTGCCGCACAGTGGTTCGAGAGGATCCACTTTCGGCTACTAAATTTCTTCTTAAATGCAATTTTAGAGAGGTTGCGATGCCGTTTTTGAAAAATTGTTGGTGACGAGAGTCGCCTCGATTTTGTGGCTGCTCGCTGAAAGTCGATCAATTTTTAATTCCCAAAACTAGCCGCGTTCTGAGCCATTTTTCACATGGGATTTGGCCAAATACTCTCCATTCGTATTATTTTTATATGATTCAACCACACGTTTGTATAAAAAGATCTAAATATTTGTTTGTTTATTCCTTATTATCGCCCAAATACAATGGTTGCAATTCCGGTGAAGAAGAGGAAAAAATGTCAAGTTTTTCTGTTTCCGTGACGCCGAAAAACCACATGAATCGAACACCACGATCCTAAAACATAATCCCGCCGTCCGTTGGTGTGGGTTCTTCGCCCCACTGTGCGGCGCCTCCGCTGCCCGAAGCCACGGCCCGGGTGGGGCGCGTCCGGTTGGATTTCGAAGCACGTTGCGCGGCCTGCGTTCGGCGCACGTGGCGGCCGGGAGGGGAGGCCGTCAAATGGTCAGCGGAAATGCGCGCGTTTGAATAACATATTCGCCGGAAGCTTGTCCTGGCGCTTTGTGTGCGGCTGCCGCTGCGCTCGATTCCCCCCCGCGGCCCTTGTGTCGGTCGCTTCTGCCGCTGCATCTGTTTTTGTCGTCGCGGCGCTCTCGTTGTTGTTGTTGTGGTCGTCGTTGGAGCCCGTGGCCGCCCGGCACCAGCCACGCGTTGCGTTGCGGGCGTCAAAGGACGACTTTTCGGCCGGCGCGGTCCCGTTGCCGTGACAACTGTGTGCACAGAACCCATTAAAGCGGGTCCCAGTGCAGCGTCGTCCTTCCGGGTCGTGTCGCCCCCCTCGCCAAAGTCCTCGGCCTGGCCTGGCCTGGTCCTGGTCGAGGGCGGCCTCCGCAAGGATATCGAAAAAATGAGGCCCTCGCTGAAAATCAATCAAAAAGTTTCGCATTCGATTCGCACCATTCAATCAACTGGGCGTGTGTGTGCGGGCCGAGTGGGGGCGGCGAGCGTGTGTGTGTGGCGGTGTGTTTGTCCTTAATTTCCCAAAAGGACACCGCACAAATAAGTCCTGATTGAAATCGAGTAACTCGGCAACTGCCAGTCGCCGCCGCAGACGGAGCCTGGGCGCGCCACGGCCCACGGACGACGGACGACGGTCGACGGACGACTGCCTGCCTGTCGCTGCAACAGCAAGGACGTGGCTCGGCCCTCGTCCTGGACGGAGTCCTCGACGGATAAAGTTTTAAACAAATTCACAGGAGACAAAGACACCGGGGCGGGGCGGCGAGGGGCGGCTGGCGAATCGAACGAAACATGCTTCGAAATAAATTCAATCGAAAATCCGCAATTCAATCGCCGCCTCTTGCGCGCCGGCCTCGCTCGGAGCACGTTGAAAAAACACGGAGCACTGGGGAGAGGGAGGGGTTGCGGGGGCCAAGTGGAACTTTATTCATTTCCGGTCGCTGGCGCTGGCGATGGCGATGGCAACGCTTTCATTAGTCGCTGCACGTGAGCTGCGGCTCCTGGGGGAGCTGGAGCCGGAGCGGGAGTCGGAGCCGGAGTCGGAGTCAGCACGAGTGACTTTTCCCAGTGATCGGGCTGGAGCCGGGCGTTCGTAACGGTGTCCTCTGCCGTACCGTCCGCCCCCACCCCGGCGCCCTCCACACAAATGCCGCTCATCAATGCAATTTTTACGACTCTCGCGGGCTGGCGTCGTCGCCTCCTGGGGATCGGATTCGGGTTCACTGCGGTTCGGTTCGGTTCGGTTCGGCGAGCGTCGAATTCCGTTGACGAGATCCAAACGAGCAGACGCGGCATCTCGTCAGCGTCGGCGTCAGCGTTGCCGGGAAGCAACGACCGTGGTGGGGTCCCGGGCCGGTGGAACGGGCGGGTTGGGCTGGAGGCAGGCGGCGACGCGATCAGCACGGCCTCAGTCGCTGTCTCTCTCTCTCTCTCTCTGTCTCTCCCGTTGCCGAGTCAGCGCGAATGTGGGCGCCACGCCCCCCGGAACGAACTCTGTGCATAAATTTTGCGACGAGAATAAAATGAAGAGTTTTTAAAAGCCTTCATTGCTGGCTTGTGTCGTTGTTATTGTACTTGTTGTTGTTGTTGTTGCTGCTGCTGCTGCTGCCGCCGTTGTCCATGTTGTCGCTGCTGCTCTGTAACTTCAGTTGTTTGCACTCGAGTTGCGGCAACGGCAACAACGGTCGGACGGCAGCAACAGCGCTGCACGCGGCCGTTGCAGCGACATCTGGTGCTGCATATAAATCACGGACTTAATCTACTCGCCCGTTTGTCCGTCCGTCCCTCCGTGCCTTGACCCACCCGCCCGCTCGAGGCAAAACTCAAACGCAAACTTCAGACGCTTCCAGAAGTTAAGTTTGTGACAAATTCCTGCAGCATCAGCAACAACAATCGAGACAGCAGCAACCGGAACAGCAGCAGCAGCGGCAGCAGCGGCAACTGCAACAGCTGCTTGTGGAGCATTAACTGCGCTTTAGTCAGCTGCCGATGCCCCGCCCCACGGCCGCGGTGCAGGCCGAGACCCCGACACGGACCGACGGCGGCAACCGAGCGCCGTCTGCCAGGACCTCGTCGACGCAGGTCTGAGGTCGACGGAGCGAGGACGATGGCGAGGGCGCGGGCGAGGAAGGGAGAGAGAGGGAAAGCGAGGAGCAGACTCCAGGCCACATATTTTCCAATTGGATTCCTCCGATACATCGCTCGGCTGGTGCTCCGTCGCCAATGGCCATCGCCATCGTCGTGTGTTGCAGGTCAAATGACACACTGCCTCTGACCCAGCCCCAGCCCCAGCTGCGGCCAGCTCAGGTGGGCTTAATTAGAATGCTTACAAAGTTCCGCCTGAACTTCGTTCTGCGAGGCCGGGCTCCCCATCGCTCGAAGCGAAATCCGTTTCAGGGCCAACTTTTTCCACCGAGCTCATGCATCAGATCGGCGTCTGTCAGAGTCCTCGATGCTCGGCTTTGTTCCTGCGCCGGTTTGTCGCATCCTTCCTCGTCCGCTGTTCCAGGACCTGACAACTCTGCCTGGCCCCGGTCGACTCTTCCTCAGACCGACGGACGTCTTCGAGGTCGCTCCGACCGCTGCCAAGGTGCGAATTCGAGCCCTGGTCGCGGATCCAGGACTTGCCGTGCCTGTCGACGTGGTCATAAAAGCGCCGACGAGGGGAGGGGGTCGATGGAAGAAGACGCGACCGCGCGGATCGAACGCCATCGCATCATCGCCTCGCGCGATGACGGAATCGGTATCGGAATCGGAATCGAAATCGAATCGCATCGAACCGCAATCAATCGCGGACGAGGCGCAGGTGGAGGGCGAGGGCGAGGGCGAGGCCGGCCGACCCGAGCTGCGCGCTCTGAATTATTCAAATGCGGGCGGGCCGCGTGAGGGGTTGGCGGCGGATGATGATGACGTGGGGGTTGTTGTGCGGATGAGATCTCGTCAATTGTTGCGTCGTTGCGACGACTCGACGATGAGGTGCGAACGAGCTGCGAATTGGGCGGCGACGTGTGGGGCGACGAGGGCCGGGGCCGGCCCGGGGTCGACGTGGGAGCCAGCGAGGGGTCGGGGTGGCCGAAGGAAAACCGTGAATTTATGGTCGCTGCCACTATTATGAATGTAATTAGTGGGCTCGTGACGATTTGACAGACGACTATTTAATGGGCTCGCGCGTCGCGCGTCGACGTGGTGGGGGCACGAAGGGGGCAGGTGTCGATGTATCGGCGGAGATTGATCGCCAATCGATGGCCCGAATGGACCGGAGTCGGAGCCTCCGACTGATTGGATTCCGCGGAGACGGGCGCAGGACGCGCTCGATCCATCCGACTGCCCCCCGTTGACCCGCTCGGGTTGACAACTGTCGATGGGGTTCAGCGGCCGCCGGACGGCTTCCAAGTCGCAAATAATCGACATCCTGCACATTTATTTCCCTGCCCGCGACCCCGCCGCCACGAAGGCCTGCGGCGAGGGGTGGGAGTCGGGGTGGGAGGGAGACGGCGACTTGTTTGTCTTGGAAATTGAATTGCAATCGGATTAGGAGAGAAGTAAAAGTCGAGCCGGCGGAACCGAAGCAAACAGCGGACTGGGCCAGGGCCAGGGCAGGGGCCAGAGTGCGAGGGAGGGGGTCGATTACTGCCGACGACCAACGACCGACGAATAAACAACCAACGGCAGACGCAATCGCCCGACCCAGGCGGGGCTGCGGGGTTGTTTATTTATTCTCCGTGCGGTGCTCGTGCAGCATCAAAACAACTTCGCATTGATTGCTTTTGATTACTTTTCCATCCACTCCACACCGCTCCTCGCCTCGCCTCGCCTCGCCTCGCCCCGCCGACTCGACCACGACTTCCGACCACCCCAGGCGGTCGGGCTGGTCAGGGGAAGGACGTGGGACGTGGGACGAGGGACGACCTGCCCTGCTGGCGCTGAAACGGAAAAAGTTTCGCTCGCTAATCTCGAACATAATCACATTCGTAAATTAACGGAGCACTTGGACATCCGGCCGAGGGGCGGCGCGGGCGGGCGCCGGCAGTCGGAGGGATTCGGAAAACTTCTCGGCTGCCATCCGGCATCCCTTCGCACCCCCTCGCTCTCCTCCTGGTTCTTCCACCACATCCAACCCCGCCTCTCCCACTCCCACTCACCTCGCCTGGCCTCGGCGAGCGATAAGAAAACAAAAGTTTCGCCTGCCGCGCGCACATATGGAATCCTTTGTTGCCACGCCCACCACCCACGGACCCCGGCTCGTGCCCCCGCTCCCTTCGATCCGATCGCTTCTTATCGCAGCCTCGCAGCCGAGACGCCGGAGTCGAGCGGGAACGAGAGAAGCAGTTGCAGCTAATTTGGCAGAGATTTCGAAAAGTTTTGCGGAAAAGTTGTTTTTGAAGAGCTTAAAACTAGCGCTCGGGGGCGCTTTAAGTTTCCTGATAACTGTCTGGCTCTGCTCTCTCTGCTCTCTCTCTCCCTGCTCCTCTCCTCTCCGCCGAGTCTGGGCGAGTAGGTGAGTGTGTATTGGTATTGGTGAGTTATTAGGAGCAGCATTAATTCTCGCCGCCGGCGGCCTCCGGCGCTGTCACTCATTTGCATCTGAGTCGCAGACGGCGTCCCAACTTTAAATACACGAACGTCTGTCGGCCCCTCTCTTTTCCATCGCCCTCTCGCCCCTCAAAGTAGGCGGATGAGTTGTGGAAATGAATATTCATGATGTGTTGGAGGGCGCCCGAGGCGGCAGCGGCTCCTTGGAGTCGAGTCGGGGACTCGAGTGCGTCGGCAGTCGTGAGCGGGGCCGAGGGAACGAATTAAGAGCTTCATTCGGAATCTGCGAGGTCTTAGGGTCGCTTTGGGGCCACCTGGGTGCCTCGGCCCAGATCTTCGCGACGCTCGACGGTTCGACACGGGGGGAATTTGAATGCTGGGCACTGGGAATTTGAACGTGGATCGCACGAGGCCGGCACGAGGACGAAATCGGGCGAGGGAACGAGTCGAGCGCGGCACAAAGGACGCAGCGATCCGGGGCCAGGGCACAGGAAGCACTCGCCGGGGCGCACTTTACAAGCCCCATGAAATGACAGAAATCATAACAATTAAAAGGCTACAACACCAGCAACACCAGCACCGGCAACGTCCCCTCTCAACCGGCGAGCGGCAGCGGCAGCAGCAGCGGCAACAAAAGCTGAAATTCCATTTATTCGGAGCGGAAAGAAAAACAAAGCAAGGCCTGGGACAGGAGCGGGCGGAGGATGTGGAAAAAATGGGTTTTGAAATGAGTTTTTCTCGGGGCTTTCGAAGCCGTTTTAATGTCCATTGAGTTTCATGGCGTCGTTAAAGCTGCTCGAGCATTAAGCGAGACACTCACATCCACGAGCTATATGTGTCTGTGTGTGTGTGGTTGTGTGGGTGTGTGGGTGTGTGTGCTGAAACACAGTCGCAGGCACACACATATGCTCGCCGTGTTTGAATCTAAAGAGCAATAAACACCCGCCGCACACACGCCCAGGGGCGGCGGGGTGCGAAACATGTGCAAATGAAACCATGACACGAGACCGCATCCCCTGCAGCCCCCGCGCCCCCGACCCTCGTCCCTCGCCCCACGGCCGGAGAAGTCGCTCTAGTTCTGTCACCTGCCCGCCCACCTGCGGACGGCTTCACGAGCAACAGTCGCCGGCCCTCGGGGCGCCAAGACCGAGGCACAGGGAGCGAGAGTGGCGAGAGTGGGCGAGAGTGAGGGAGAGGGAAGCATCGGGCTGCCTCCTCCATTAAGCATTACGACTGCGTCTCGGCCCGCTCTCGGCCCGCTCTTCGTGAATCATTTACCACGAAAGCAATTTCCACAAACGAATTATTAAAATTGCTCATCGCAGCCGCCCATATGTCCCCGAGTCCCAGCTCGTACGTGTCTGTGTGTGGGTGTGGGTGTGTCCATGGGTTGGCAACCCTTTTCCGACCCCTTTCACGGCCCGCCGCACGCCCCTGGTGCGACGTTTGCCGTTAAATTTACGGCTCCGAATCATAAACCGTAAAACGATGACGAGCTCCCGGCACCGGCCCGGCCCCGACGTCGTCTCCTGCAGGTGTCCCGAGGTTGGGGCGCATTTGAATTCCGTCCTCCTGTGTGGGTGTGTGTGTGTGTGAGGAATTCGCCTCGAGGCTCATGATGAGCTTAGCATCAAAATCAACATCGCCATCAACATCAACTTCAGTCGTCCTCGTCCTCGTCATCGGCGTCGCCGTCGCCATCGCCGGCACTCGCCATTGTCATTATTATTTACGGCGCGTTTTACGGTCGCCGCCTCCGTGCGAGGGGCGTGGCCTGTGGGTGCCGCCTGGCGAGGGTGTCCGGGAGAGAATCGGGCCGCAATTATCCGAGGTAGGGCGCGATTTCGACGCCGCCCGAGCCCACCTCGAAACTTGCTACACTCGACACGAGGAATGCCTGTGACCGGGTCGCTTCGAGCCCCACAGCCGGTGGAATTTGCAGCCATTGGTCCGCTTGGACGGCTGGCTGTGGGCTCCCCATCTGATCTATCGAGAATTTAATTATGCGAGCGGAATCCGACAGCCGGATGCGCCGCCCAGCAGGCAGCGGACGACGGCTCGGATTTCGGACTTCGGACTTCCGGCTGCATCCTTTTCGGTGTCCGAGTGCAATCGAGCCGGCCGCTGCAGTGACGAGACGAGGCGAGGCGGCCGGACTCGACTCATTACCGGCTGTGAAAGACGATCGCCGGGGCCGGGGCCTGGACTGGGCCGGCGACCCCTGGCTCCGTTCGTCCGCCCGAGAATTAATTGCATCCGTCGCAGGGCGCCGGGCAGGAATCAAATCCGATACTCCGGGAGTGAAGGCACGGGCCATGTGATCGCATTAAATTATTCCGGGTTAATGACGTGCTAACGCCGGCCATGTTATCGATAGTTATCGGTAATTGCGCTCGGAGTGAAATCGGAGCTGCTGCTGGGTTTCCGGAATCCTCCGGCCGGAAGACGTCTTAAAGCCCGACAGATGGTGGCTGGTGGAGGGGGCGATGACGCGGGCGTGGGTGAGGGCGAGGGCGAGGACGAGGGCGTGGACTCGGATTCGGATGCGGGGCTCCGGTCTCAATAAAATGAAATAAAATATTGCGCTCTCGTAAATTCAATTTTCTCCTCAATTGAATGCCACACATTACAAATTGTGTTTATCTATCGGTTCGTGTGCAAATAGATAAAGAACAACACCAACACCAACAGCAACAACGACTACGACAACGACAACGACAACGACAGCAACAACACCAATACAAGAACAAACACAGCGGCAACCATAACAAGACTATTGGTAGCGGAAAACAAAGACAAAGGCACGAAGACGACGGGAGCCCGAGCACGAGCGCCGAGGACGCGCGCGCTGCTCGCTGGCTCCACGCAAGGACGAGCCAATATGACAAAAGTAAACACACACACACACACAGACGGACAGACGGACAAACAGAGCAACACCAACTCAAACAGAAGCGAGCGATCCGGGGATGGAGGGGGTCGGTGGCGTCTGGCAGCGACACCAAGACGAACCGAGCTCGCGGCCCGGAAGCGGAAGTGCGATGCAGGGACGACAGCAGCAGCGACGGCGATTGCTGTTGTTGTTGCTGCCGGTCGCCGTCGATGGCAAATAACGAACCCTGGCAACAACAACGTGCGTTGCGACGAAATGAAGCGCAATGTTTAAACAATGGCTCGGAATTTGTTATTATTTTGTTGTTCCCTGTGTCGGTGCATGTGTGTTGTTTCTATTCCGTCCGGGTCCCGCTGTGTCTCTATCTCTCTCCCTCTCCCTCTCCCTCTCTCCGGCGCTCCCCTCCCTCTGGCCGCCCATCGAGTTGAAAATTGATGCACATTTCTTTCCAATTCGAATTCGAATTCGAATTCCGCAACAGCAACGGCAACCACTACAACTACAACAATGACACAACACACCCACACACGCTCACATCCCGGCGATGTTACAAATTGCACCACTCGCCTTCGCTATCTCGCTGTATCGCTCTCTCCCTCTTTGGCGCGCTCACCCACCCCTGGAGGGGACCCGCGTAATTTATGCCAAAGGACGTCTTATGCTCGGCAATAAAATAAAATATCCTTTGGTCGAGCGCTCGCAGTGGCAGCGTCGGGTTTTCGTATTTCTTCCTCTTCTTCGCCTTTGTTTGCCCTACGTTGTGCTGTTGTTGTTGTTGCTGTTGTTGTTGCTTCAGATGGGGACGTAAAAATGGGTTATTTATAAGCACCATAAAATTAAGCGAGCATCACGATTTATCATCGCGTGAGTGGACTTCGAAAGGACTCTCGGTGGCCGCCCCCTCGGTCGCCCCCACCTCCCCCGCCCCGGGGCAGTGTGGGGGGTGGGGGGGCGGTTGCCACACGTCTCTATAAAGAGCTGAGCGAGGCCTCGGGTCCCATCGCGTCTCGGAGAAAGGGGGCGCCGGAAGTTCCTTTGCCGGGATAATTAAAGCGGCAATTAATGGAACAACAAGGGCTGCTTCCGCCGCAGCAGGAGCAGGGGCAGGAGAAGCAGCAGGAGTTAATGCGAGCCGCAGCAGGGATGAGAGTTGATAGAACAACAACAACAACAACAACAGCAGCAGCCGCAACGACAACCGCAACAACAACAACGCCAGGGCCTGCATCAGCCGCTGTTAACGCAATCCTGCGAAGGTTTCCCTCGGCGCCAAGCGTGAAAATTGCATCAGGGTGAGGGTGTGTGTGTGTGTGTGTACGTGTGAGCGAGGCCAGTGCGAGTGCTTGTGTGTGTGTGTGGGCGACTCCTGCAACTTCTTCGCCACCTTGTAATGGAAATTCGAGCACCACTAACTTTTTAACATATGCGCCGACGCACTCACACCAACGCACTCACAATAACACACTAACACCTTCACACGGCTCCGCTCCGGCTCCGCTCCGGCTCCGCGCCACCACCCACACAGAGGCACGTCAAGGAAATGCAAATGCGCGCCAACACATGTTGCGGCACTCGAGCGGGTCCTTGAATTAAAGGCGGGCGCTGGAGCGCAGGAAGCCAGCGGCGAGCAGGTGTGTGTGTGTGTGTTTGTGTGACTGCCGGTGTTAGGGCGCCTAAGAGTGTGCGTGTGCGTGTGTGTGTGTGTGCGTTGCTAAAAAGCTGTGTAACTCAAAGTTTTTCGTCGTTAGTTGCGCAAATCTTTACGCATGTAAATAATTTCAAATTCGCACAAACACAAACACGCCGTCACCCACTCACTCCGCTCTCTCTCTCTCTCTCTCTCTCTCTCTCTCTCTCTCTACCCGTCCTGGTCTTTCCCCCACCGCCCACACGTGCATTTAGTTGTGCTCCAGTTAGACGAGCACTGGTTGTTGTTGTTGCTGCCGCTGCAAATTAACATAATCGCATTTATCTGCCGGGCTTCATAAATATTTATGGTCGCCCGAACGCCTCCAGAAGCCCCGCCGCCCCGGCCGCCCCTCCGTGCTGGTCCTGCCCGAAGTCTGCCCGAGACTCCTTCCGGCAACTTCCGGCGCAGGTGAACCGGGCGCTTTGAATGGCAAGCGATTGAGGCAAGTGGGGCGACTCTGTGGAGTGTCCACGGCGGCGTCCGGGTGCGGGCGATGTCGATGTCGTTGTCGTTGTCGGTGTCGGTGTCGCTGCGGCCGTGGCCGGGTGGGAGGCGAAAGTGTTGTCGGCCGGACTTTTTATTCCGTCGAGTGACTCAAATTAGTTTGCATAATTTGCGTTGGGAAAGTTTTCCGATCGGGCGGGACCCGGGGGAGAGGACCGGACGGGCCGGGACCTCCTGGCCTCGGCTCGGCCGGGGATGTCGTTGTTCTGGGCATATTGTCGCCTCTTAATTATCCTGGTGCGGAGCTCAAGGACTCATGCATCATGCATGAGGGCAGGCTGCCTTGCCAGGGACGCTCTGAGGAGGGTCTTCTTGGGCCTCGCAATCCCGTGGGGGCCCAGGACGAGGTCCAGTTTGTCGAAATATCCGAGGACCGAGGGAAAAACCTATTGGCGATGTCAATAAAACAATCTTATTTACAAAAACAAAGAAGAAGCGATTTAATCAAGATTCAAATGAGAAGTGATACGAAAATACTTTTCATACAATATTTTCTCTGTATAAAATCTAAGGCTACTAAGGTTATATTTTAGACAGTGTTTTATATCAAGGTATATACAGTACATGAATTTCTTAATCTAAAATTATTATTCAACACCCCTTCTTAATTTTTCAAATTAAGTAATTCTCTCAAATATTTTAATCTGCAAGCTTGAAGTGGTTTTGTTAATAAATCTGCTTGCATATCTTCTGTTGGACAATAGATTAATTTTAAAATTCCTTTCTGCTGCAAATCTTTTACAAAATGATATTTTGTTTCAATATGTTTCGTTTTTCTATTTAATTTATCAGAAAGTGTTAATTTTATACAACTTTGATGGTCTTCGAAAATGATTGTAGGTTCTGTTAGTTGTATTTCAAAATCTTGCAAAAGTCTTCTTAACCAGCTTAGTTCTTGTGATGCGTCAGCTAGTGCAATATATTCAGCTTCTGTCGATGAAAGTGAAACACAGTCTTGCTTCCTACAACTCCAATCTATACATGCTCCATTATATTTAAAAACATATCCGCTGTTAGATTTCCTATCAATTGAATTTTGTGCCCAATCAGCATCAGCATATGCGTATAATCCTTTCTTGTCACTTGGATTTAGATAGAGCCAAAATGATTTTGTACCATTTAAGTATTTTATAAGCCTTTTTAATTCTGTCCAATCTTGACTATTCGGGCTACTTACTTTTCTACTCAAAATTGATACTGCTGCAGCTATGTCAGGTCTTGTATTTACTGTTAAATAAAGTAAACTCCCAATCAATTTATGATACTTCGTGTTATCTGGTAAAAGTTCATTTGGTTTTGAAACATTTTTAAAATAACCTATATCCAATGGTATTTTTGAATATTTTGATTCTTCTAATTCCGCTTCTTCTACAATTTTCTTGATGTAATTGTGTTGAGACATTTTATAATATCCATCTGTCCCCTTCTCAATATTTATTCCTAAATAAAGATTGACTTCTCCTAAATTGGATATTTCGAAATGTTGCTTTAATAAATTTTCAACATATTCAGAGTGTTCATTTCTTTTTGCTGCTACTAGTATGTCATCAACATATACTAAAACAAAAATCCACTCACCATGTATTTGTTTCTTTAAAAGACAGGCATCAGCATCACCTTTACGAAAACCATCATTGTAAAGAATTGAAAACAATTTTTCGTTCCAACATCTAGCTGACTGCTTGAGTCCATATATACTTCTTTCTAATTTGCATACCAAATTCTGTTGCTCCTCGAAACCAGGTGGTTGTTTCATATATATAGTTTCTTTTAAACTCCCATATAAAAACGCTGTCTTCACATCCAAATGATTTACCTGCATTTGATTTTCTCCAGCTACTGTTAAAAACAATCTTAGTGTTGTTTGTCGAACTACTGGTGCAAAAATCTCGTCAAAATCTACACCATATTTTTGATTGAATCCTTGTGCAACCAATCTTGCTTTGTATTTAATTATTTTTCCGTTGACATCCGATTTTAATTTAAAAACCCATTTACAACCAATTTCCTTTCGTCCTTCGGGTAATTCTTCCAATTTCCATGTTTTATTTAACAAAAGTGAATTGTATTCTTCTCTCATGGCATTTAACCATTGTTCTTTATCTGGTCGTTTTAATACTTCCTTGTAACTTTTCGGTTCCTTAGAGTGTACAATTAAATTCGCAGTATACCTTTCTGGTGGAATACCTTTATTTGTTCTCTGCGATCGTCATGGTTGTTGATATTCTTGCTGGATAGGAATTTCATTACAAACCGGTGCACTGAAGGAATCAAAAAATTCAATATCGCTGTCGTATTCTTCAGTATTTAAACTATCATTTTCTGTATATTCATTATCAATATTTATTATATTTTCTTCGTCAAAGTTAATCTTCGGTGCTAAAAAATCAATGTAAATTTCATTTCGTTCATTTATATCATTAATTTTTGATATTCTTGGAATTATCTTATAATCCCTGCTGATGATAATTCTTTTCGATTTCAAATCAACAAAACTTAAAGCTTTCGATTCTTCCGAAAATCCAACAAATTTCAAATATTGTGCCTTTTCATCCAACTTTCTTCTTTTTTCTTTTGGAATATAAACTAATGCGTCTGATCCAAAAATTTCAAAATTACTAACTTTCATTTTTTTACTACTCCAAAGTTCAACAGGAATCTTGTTTGTTGATCTTGTTGGTAAATGATTCTGGATATATGCAGCTGTAACTGCAGCCTCTCCCCAAAAACATTTCGGCAACTCCGCATCAAACAGCATGCATCTTATCATTTCTACCAAATACCGGTTTCGTCTCTCTGCGATACCATTCTGTTCTGGTGTATATGGAGTTGTGAATTGTTGCTTAATTCCACGTTGCTTTAGATAACTCGAAACTTTCATGCAAGTGTACTCAGCGCCGTTATCTGATCTTAAAATTTTAGGATATTTACCAAATTTTGTATGAACCATTTCAATAAATTCTTTTATTTTTTCAATGACTTCAGATTTCTCTTTAATTAAATAAATGTTTACGTATTTGCTGAAATCATCAATTAGCGTTAAGAAGTATCGATTTCCTGAAGGAGTTTTGACATCTATTGGTCCACAAATATCACTGTGTATTAAATCAAGTACTTCTTTTGATTGATAAGATGACACTTTTGGAAATGGTTTCCTTGTTAGTTTTCCTTTGATGCATACTTCGCAAATGTCCTTACATTGACAATCACGAATCTTTATATTATTTTCTTTTAACATTTTCTTAATAATGTTAACATCACGATGTGCAAATCTTCTATGACAATTGTGAACACACTCAAATTCAGTGGTTAGGTTAACTAATTCTTTCTTTTCAAAATTGTTCTTAATTTTTAACTTGAACAAATTATTGTACAATTCTGCAATCGCAATAACTCCATCACTGTCCATAATTTCGCAAAATCTATCTTTAAAGATTACTTGTAACTTCTTTTCCATTAGCTTATGGACAGATAACAAGTTATTCTGTATAGTTGGAACATATAAAACATCTTTAACTAATATTCTTTCTATATTACCAGACTTATTAACAACAAACAAGTTTATGTTACCTCTGCCATGAACCTTCAACCTTGATCCATTGGCGACATAGACTACTTCCTGGTAATTTTTATCAAACGACACAAAAATATCTCTCTGATTTGTAATGTGACTCGTTGCACCAGAGTCTACATACCAATTATTTCTTTCATTGAACTTTCCAGACCAAAAACATTTGTCTTCTCGACCATCCATATTCTTCTCAGCAAATACCATATTAGACCTTGATTTCTTTTTCAAATAAGCCTGATAAAATCTACAGTCCTTACGATAATGACCAGGTTTTTGACAATAAAAACAAACAACAGATGATGAAGAATGAATTTTGTCCTGACGCTTACCCTGACCATGATTAATCTTTAATGCTGATATTTCCATACTGGATGTGGCTACCTTATGAATTCTCTTCTTGTATTCTTCCAGAAGTTTTGATTTGACCATCTTCAGCGAAGGAACTCCTTCACTTCTTGCTTCTAGAGTTGTGACCAATACATCGTATGATTCCGGCAGACTTCTCAAAATCATTGCGACTTCCCATTTTTCACTCAATGCATCTCCCATTGCTGACAACTTCTTTAATTCTTGCTGCATTTCGTTGATGTGTTTTTCCAAATCTCCGTCTTCAGATAGTTGCATTTTGCATATGTTCTTCATAATAAAAACGCACTCACTAAATGAATAATTTTCAAAATGCTCACGTATGCAGTTCCACGCATCCCTCGCAGTTTCGGCATTCTCAATTATATAATACAAATCGTCCTCGATCATCAAATATATTGAAGCCTTTGCACCTTGATCCTTGCGTTTCCATTTTTCATCAGGATTTGCAGGACTTTCTTCACAAATTGCGCTCCAGGTATCTTCTTTTATCAGGACGCATTCCGCCTTTTTCTTCCAAATTATATAATTTTTGCGATTCAATTTCTCAAAACCCGTTCTTAATTCGTTTGCCATTTTATTTTTTTTTATGCTGAATGTGTGTACGTGTGGCCCATAACCTATTGGCGCAGTCAATAAAACAATCTTATTTACAAAAACAAAGAAGAAGCGATTTAATCAAGATTCAAATGAGAAGTGATACGAAAATTCTTTTCATACAATATTTTCTCTGTATAAAATCTAAGGCTACTAAGGTTATATTTTATACAGTGTTTTATATCAAGGTATATACAGTACATGAATTTCTTAATCTAAAATTATTATTCAACAAAACCTGCGAACAACTCGCGACCGTGTGGAGGAATTCGCGGTCTTCGGAACACACGGAGGGGACCTGAAAAAGCGACCGACGGCCCACGTGGCAGGTGGGGGCGGGGTGTCGAGCTATCACTTTGTGGACCCGAAACAAAACCAGTGGAAAACAACAACGCCGCAGATGCCCAGCTGTGTTAACAACATAAATTATTGCAACAAATTAACAACATGTTCGTGGGACAAAAGTTGGCGACTTTATTTAAAAAAGAGCAGCGAACACGCAAAAACCCGACTTGCCGGAGATAACAATTGCAATTGCAAATGCAGCTGTTGTTGCAATTGTCGTTGCAGTTGTCGTTGCGGGTGGCAACAAAGTAACTGCAATGCTGCGCGGGCTGAGGCGGTGGCGGGGGCGGGGCCAACCACGCAAACGCAGAGCAACAGAAGCAAACAGTTTAAATAAAAGCCAAACAAATAAATCATAAATGCAAATGCAGCGAAACTTCCCTATTTGAATTGCGAAACGAATGAGTGGACAAACGGGCGATAAAATGCCCGGTGGCAGCCCTGCCGGCCCCGCCCCCGGCGTCCACCCGGCATCCCTGCGCCCATCGACCGTCGTCCGTCGGTGCGCGGACTCTGTGCAAATGTTCAAACTGTTTTAATTAAAATAAAAAGCGGGAAGTGAAGGGCGCGAGACTTTTTCCAACCACCACGAGCAGAGGGGCGGGGCGGAGGACGCGGCTCGGCCAGGTGGGAGAGGGGCGGGCAGGCGGCAAACGAGGCCGTGATCGACGGCAGCGCAGGGGGCTCGAAATCCCTCGGGCGAGGCGTGCGGGGGTTCGAACGCATTTCATTCGCGGCGACAGGGCCAATTGTGACAGAGGGAAATTGCGTTGACTTCATTTCGATTCGATAATGCGAGTTTGAGCACAGTAATTTCCGCGACCTGTCGGTGGTCGTCGCCGGCGCGCGATAATCGGCCGGCTCGGGGGTGAACGGGACAGGCGATCGCAGTTCATTTGCCAAATGCTTGACCGAAGTCAACAGTTGGGCGCGACCTCGGTGGGCGCGCTAATTGAAATATTGTTCGCATTGTCGCAGGGCAGCGGCAGCAACACTGGCCGAGGTCCTGTTGCTGCCTCGCCCTCGCCCCTGGGCGCCCGTTTTAAAAATGCACACTTGGCATTTATTTGCGAGTGCTGGTTACGGCCGCGGCTCGTCCCGTCCCGGCGCTGTTGGTTCAGCCCGGTCGTGGTCGAGTTGCTGCAGCTGCTGTTGTTGTTTGGCGTTATTGTTGCCGGGTAATTAATTTATTTAATTACGTATTTACATTAATTTTTAATTGGTTAATAATGGTTTGCAATTATGTTGCCGTCGGAGGGAGCCGCGTGGACGGAACGTGCCGGAAAACAACTTGCATTAAATGCGCAAAATTGAAAAATAAAACCGACGACGAGACGAGAGCCCGGCCGGACTTGGGAATAAAAATGCATCGAATTGAAAACGGCTGCAGCTGCAGCACAATTGCAACAACAAACACGAGTCCAACAGCAAGTGCTTGGCCGGTGGTCGGCGGTCGGCGGTGGGCGATGGCGGTGCGGGCGACCACAAAAACAACGACTGGATTAAATTTTCATTACGCGAGCGCTGACTGATCCCGACCAGCGAAGAACACCGTCGTCAGGGGCGGCCGCAGCGTCTTCCAGGACCCGCTCCCGGAGTCCCCTGCGGTCCCTGCGGTGTTGCCGCAGCCCGACGCCTTCGGCCCGGGCCCCAGCTCCAGGGCCGTGCGCTCGAATGGAGGGATAATGAAGCGCAGTTGACGAGATATCGCCGCAATCGAATCAAAGCGCCTCCGCCGCGGCACGTCCGGCGGCCCCAATCAGCGGGTCGCGATTTACGCCAATTTAATTGGATCAAATCGACGGGCCGCGGCGCCCAGGGCGAGGGCGAGGGCGGCGGGAGCGAATTAAAACATAAATAAAATTAATTAGTATTTTGTGCAAAAATACAAACCGTGCTGGGGGCAAAAAACACGGGGCGGCGTCGGGCGGCCAACGGCTGGCGAAGGGCTCGGCTCGCCCACGTCGCCATCGCCATCGCCAACAGCGCGGACGTGGACGTGGACGAGGACGTGACGTGGACATGGCTCGGCCTTAATGCAAATTGAAAATTTATTTCACCGGCTCGCTTTTTTCCCTCCGGCCGCGTCCCCTCGTGAAATGGCGAAAATCTGCAAGGAAGCTCGGGTGGAGCGAACTCGAAAACGCATTCGTCCGCCGGCGCTGAGTGCATCAAGTGGAGGCGGTGGGGGGTGGCGTGGTTCGCGCGAATATTTAAACATTTTCCACCGAAAAGGCTCCGCACCGGGCAGGCGGCGCGCGCCATTTTGACTGCAGGGCGTTAATTGATTTTTTACCGATTTCCTGCGGATTTTGATTAAATATTTGGTATTCAATTAAGTCCGCGGGAGTGCACCGAGCTCGGCCTGACGCCACCCCGACCGCCGATCGCCGGGCCGCGCCCCATGACGGACAAAAGCCTTCAATTTCGATTTGCGCGGCCCAGGCGACACTTCCAGGGGCCCTCGCCCCGCCAACGGTCCCTGGCCCTGGCCCGCGCCTCGGTAAATAAAAACAGCCGCGAGTCACAGCGCGTAATGGGTTTCGAATGAAGTTACGGCGCGGCACGAGGGGAGGCCGGCAGGACTTCCGGCTCCTCGGCAGCGCCGGCGACGGTGGTTCAAATCCACTTAAACTTGTCCATTATCCTTCTAATGCGGTCCCGGTACCGGTCCCGGCCCCGCTCCCTCCGCGACGTCTTCGCTTTCAATTTGCGATGTCGTCATCGCCTCGGCCCTCGGCCCTCGGCCCTCGTCGCGCCCTGTCGGTCGGTCGGTCGTCCGCTCGTCCTCGTCGATACTCATTTGCATTTGATCCCCCGAGGGCAGCGCATCGACGGCGGCATCGACAGCGGCCCCGGCCCCGGCCCCGGCATCGGTGGCGGAATTGATGAGTTTATCATGGGCTGATGGAGCGCCGGCATCCGCCGCCGGTCGCCGGCCGTCGGGGCCAACTTTTGTTGACAAACTAATTGAAGATGATTGCAATTCAATAGGTTTTGAGCGCGCGTCGTGGGACGGAAGCCCGACGGAGGCGGCAGGACCTTCCGGCGCTCGTGCTCGCCAAGGTTACCAGCAAATGTTTGAGCTCGCACACCCTCGCCGGCGATGAGGAGGAGGTGCGATGGGGTTGGCGGCCAAGGGGGGCCCGGAGCGTGGGCGGGTGGTGCGAGTCGTGCCATTTGGCCCGGCTGTTGACGCCGCGGCCGCTAATTAAAAATGCTCGACATCATAATTTCATCTATTTGCTTTTCATTTCGCTGAATGCGCGCCTAAACGCAGGCAATGCAATTTGATTACTCGCCACGGAGCCCCCGCCCGGCACACGTGCCGTGCCGTGCCGGGCCGTGCCAATGAACATGTACTGGAGCTCGTGGTTGCGCAGCCGACCGCGAGCCGTTCTATTATTGTGTCATTTGCCGGGGTCCGGCGTCCCTCGTCCCGGTCCTGGGCCTGGTCCCGGTCCTGACCGCCAACCGGCGACAAACATTTACAACGAATCAATGAATATTTGAATCAAAGCTCGCATTTGCGGCCGGTTATTGACACTTTGTAATGGACTGTTATTGGTCGAGCGATTGAAAATTAGATGGCATTTATTGCCTCTGCCTCGCTGCCAGCCCCCATCCCCCCTCCCCCCGCCTGATTCGTCGCATTTAAAGCTGTCCGTTCACGTGATTCGCTTAATGGGCCCCTGCGACCACGGCTGGGCCGGTATCGGCCGTGTGTGTTTCCTTTTAAATTGCGTCCTAGGGCCCAGAATAATTGCGAAATCCCGCCTCTGGTTCGCCAGATTCGCCCATTACAATGGAGCGGGTGTTGGTCGCAACACCCACCATCCCCCGCCCGGCCCTCGAGTTGTCTTCGACGAGAGCTCTCTCGTTAGTCGGTCCCCTCCTGCGCTGTCTACACCCGACTGCCGGGGCTCCTCGTCCACTCCGCTGCTGAGGATCGCAGCCGCTCCCAATCCGAATCCGAGTCCCATCCAGTCCAGTCCATCCAATCTCCCGGCCCTCTCGAGCCCCGAATTGCGTTGCCTTGAACAGAGGTTCTCGAGCATCCTCTCGGCCCCGATGCGAAATTTCTCTCCTCGTTCAGCTTTCCTTCGGCTCGCTTGGGCCCCTCTCATTCTCTGCTCGTTCGCTCGCTCTTAATCGCAAGATCCGTACAGGATTTTCGGATCCTGTCCATTTATTTTATTCGCCATCTCTCTCGATCTCCCCACCCCCCTCTCTCTCTGTGTCTCTTTGCGTTGCCCCCGGCTCGTCCTCGTCCTCGCCCTGCTGCTGTCTGCTGTCAAATTGTCCAAAGGGGTCACTCGAGTTGAAATTTCATTTGAGAATTTATAAAATTTCCAGCAACGCACACACACTCCCCCCTCCCACACACTCACACGGCCCTCTCTCACACACACACACACACGCCGAGAGCGCAGCACTTGCAAGTTTATCCACAGCCCGGTCGGCTGGGCCGAGGAGCGGGCGGGGCGGGGCTGAGCTGCGCAAACACGGTGCAGCCCAGAAGGAGCAGCAGCCGAAGCCTTCAATCAACAGCTGCAAAGAGCAGTCGACGAACGGCGGGGAGGGCGGGGGGATCGGGGAGGTCTGGGAGGGGGTTGGCGCAACATTGGCGGAGCCATGATTTCGGAATCAAGATCAAAATGAAGCTCGAGTCTGTTTGGTGCCAATTTAATTGCGAGCGTAAATTAAATGACGCCTGGGAGCCGAACCGACGGATTGCGGAGCCGGAGAGAGGGAGACAGACAACGGGGTGCTGGGAGGAGGGAGGAGGGAGGGGTGGGTGGCGAAGAATCGAGTCGAACACAAGCGAGGAGTGTTTGCGGAGCCGTCGTTGCGTGTTTGCCGGGGACTCGTGGACTCGCCGCTGCAAAGGATTTCGGATAATGTGATTGACGTCCTCGTGCGGGGTTCGTCCTTTGACCACCACGGACTGGTTCCGACTTCGATCGAGCCGGGCGTGAGGGTTTTCGGCAGGGCTTCCCGAGTCTCCTTGAGGGCGATTTCAAGGTCTTCACTTCGTACTTTGCAGGCACTTCATTGGAAATTAAAACATGGGAGCTGAGTAAAGAGCTGGAACTTCCACCCGGCTCATTACTCATGCCGTCCTATTCCGCCAATTTCCTTCCTCCCTGCTGTCGCCCTCGGTGATCTTCTTCCCAATTACCTCTTCTTCGCTTCGCCTTCTGCGGAATCCGGCGGCAAAACTGGAGAATTGCGAAGTCCCCTGGAGCTCCTTCCACTTAGGAGTCTCCGCTGACTACGAACTCTTAATTTACGTTCGAAAAAGTAATGGTCAGTTAATGAGACCAACGACGTCGACGACGCTGACGACGCTGAGGACGACGCAAGACGCGCGCGGCCAGGACAACGGCCTCGTGGCCTTGGCGCGCTCGACGGGGCGCAGAACAAAAACTTCGGGAGTAACGAGGGAGACAACAACGTTTGCAATGACGACAACAACAGGTTCAATTGGAAAATGATCAAAGAATCGGGAGCACGTGGGAGCGGGGGCGTGAGAGGCTGCGGCTGATAGACAGGAAGCCAGGATGCCGGCTCCGGGCACTGCGAGCCACATGCATTTGTCATCGGCCACCAACGCACACTCGAACGGACGGACGGACGGACGGACGGACAGACAGACAGATGTTCCCAGCGTGAGCTGACGTCGAAATGGATTAAAAATTCGCATTAAAAAATGAATCGCGCGGTGCTGGGAGCCGGGGAGCAGGAAGAGGAACCGGCACCGGATCGAGTGTTCATTGCTCTCGTCCTTCTCGTCCCTCTCGCTCTGGCGGGCAGGATATGTGTGTGCACTCGTCATGGTCACACAGACACACACACATGCCTCCGCCCACACCTGCAGGGGGAGCCACGCGCATTATGAAACACGGCACTTTAATTTCGTCGTGTCCCGCCATTGTTTCGAGTCCGCCTGGCGCTCATTATTTTTACCTTCACCGTGCTCTCGTCGCTCGACCTCGCCCTGCCCCTGCCCCTGCCCCGCCCCTGTGTGCGGGTGTAAATAAATGTCCTTTTGTTGTGTGCGAACTCGGTGCATTTCGGAGCAAAACTTTGGCGGCGGTGGCGGCGGCTAGGGCGGCGGTTGGGACCCAGCTGCGGGTCCTGGCAATGGCATGTGTCGGCGCTCGCCGCGCACGTTGGCCCCAGACAGTGGCGGCGAACAATCCCCCGAGCCCAGTCGGACTGCGGCCTGCTGTCGTCCTCGGGCACCTCGATCAACGATGCTTTTTGTGGCCCCCACTGTGGCCACAAAACCATTAATTCCGATGGTGGAAATTAAAAATCCTCGCGGGAACACTGGCCAGCCGGTCGTCGCTCCGACACCTGCTCCGACCCCGTCAACGTCGCCATTAGGGGAATTAAATGAACAGCAACTCAACGATATTGACGGCTGCGAGCAGAGGGCGAGACAGACAGCGACAGCGACAGCGACAGGGGAGGCGGAGGCGGAGGCATCGCTCATTAGTATTCGGGTCTATGGCGAGTGGCGGCTGGCGGGTGGCAGGGGCGACAACAGCAACCCGTCCTGGCCCCCACTGCGCCCCCCAGAGCACCCACTGTCACATCGGGAGGTGACTGCGAGGAACCTTCGAAATCCACGACGTCTCAGGGGCACCGGAAGGGGAATGTGTGGGCCGCAAGGTGGGGATTCGCCGTCCATGGCCCGCGAGCGGCGCCGAGTCCTCAGAGCGACCGAGAGTAGTTGCTGGCTGACTTCGCTCCATCGCAGGGACGCAGTCGACACTCGTGGGGCGACAGCGACAGCGACGACGACGACGACAACGACAACGTGACGTGTGTCGCGGGGTGGGGCCGTCGGCGTGCGCCTCGTTTCATTTGGCATTCCGAGTGATTTCTTCTGCGAGCTCTTCCCGAAGTAATCGCATTTCCCGTCCCCGGAGACGTTGGCTCCAGGCCCGGGGCGGCTGGCGGCGAGCGGCGGGCGGCGGGCGGCGGAGCTTCTTTTTATGACCGCAAATGTAAACAATTTGTCGCTGTTGAACGCAGATCCCTGCAGAAGATTAGCGGCCTCGGATCCCCTCGGATCCTCGGGCCCGGTTCACCTCCTCGCCTGGGTTCCACTTCATTTTGTTTTCGCACAAACGACGCCATAACTCACCGACCCGCACAGCCGCGCGCCGTCGCAGCCACGGACGCGGCCCGGACAGGGCCAGGAGTCGTCACACGCCGACGGAGTTCCAGCCTGACGGACGGACGGACGGACGGACTGGCGAGAGCGAGCTAAACAAATTATCCTTTTACTTTTATTATTGCGCACAATTTATTTCTGAAAATTGAAATACAAGCCATTTACCTGGCTTCAATTGCGCCGTGGTGGGCGGTGGGCGGTGGGCGGTGAGCGGCAGGCGGGGCCGGCGGACGCAGGTCCCGCAGGATAACAACTAGAGCATTTTAATATTATTGTTATTCCGGTCTCTTCCAGTGGTTGGCACTGTGGACGTTGTTGTTGCTGTTGTTTCTGGCACAAAAGTCATTTATTTATTTCGCCATGTTCTGCCAGTTGTGCAGGGCCAACAACAACAAACCAACACCAACACCAACACCAGCGCCAACAACTAGAAGAACAACAACAGCAGCAAAGGCAGCGGCGAGTCGGCGGAAGGACGGAAGCACGGAAGGACCGAAGATGGAGGAGAAGAAAGCGGAAAAAAGGAAATTACAAAGATCCTAATCGCAAAAAGGACATTCTGCTCATCAGGTAGCCTTAATCTGTGGACGATCTTTTGATTAACATGGCAGCCGTTGGCGGCACCGACAACAGCACCAACAACAACAACTGTGCCAGCTCCACCACAACAACAAGAGCGACCGTCGGCGACCGTCGTCGAGGAGGACGAAAGCTCTGTAAATAAGCTTTTATGATTATTGCATTCGCCGTGGCCGAGAACGAGCCAGGACCACGGATCAGCAGGTCGGGGCGGGGCGAGGCCTGGCCGGGGGCTGCGGAGGGTGGGGACGAGGTGCGAGCGAGGACGCGGGACGAAGGCGAAGATGGAGCTGGAGATGGAGATGGAGATGGCGTTGGCGGCGCTGAAAGGTCCTTTGAGCAAAAGTAATTTGGGAAATGAGAGCGAGAGGCAGCCGGATGAGCTGCGTGGTGGGTGGAGGTGCTGCAGATAAGAGGAACGGGGGTGGGAATGACAGAAACAACGGGTCGACAACGCGCACACACACAGCGACACCACGCCACAGTCGCCGTCACTCACACAGGACATTAGCCGGGATGCTAATGAAGCCGGTGGGGCGGCAGGAACGAAGGAAGGGAAGGAAACAGGGAAAGGGAAGTCGCGGCCCCGCCCTCCTGCCCTTGGCCATGCCTTGCCTTATTGGCGAAATTCGAGTTCTTCGGAGTTTCTCCAGATCAGGTCCGCCCGTCGCCTGCGGCCCCGCCGAGCCACGCAGTCGACGAGTCTCCTGCGAGAGCTCATAAATTTAATTAGCTTCCGTTTGATATGCCTTATTATGTGTAATAATACGACACGCCCAGGCCCAGGCCCAAGCCCGAGTCCGCCCCGTGCCTACGACGCCCTGCCTCCAGCTCCAGCGCCAGCTTCGGCCCCCTCCAACATCCCTGCCGCGGCTCCTTCGCTGGCGTCGCCGCCGCCGCCGCCGGGAAGCGCAAAAACGGCGCGTGAAGCGATTAAAATTGTAATTAAACATATTCGCGCATAACGCTTAATGACAAAATCATGCGGGTGGCAACGCTGGCGCGCCGCGGACGACGGGACAAGGCGACGTCGACGAGGGGCGGCGGAAGCGCGCGAAACTAATTAAAATTCCGCCGAAGACGAAGACGCTCGCAGGGCTGCCACGCAGCCGTACTGGAGCCCGGACTCCCTGCATCCCTCTCTCTCTCTCTCTGGCTGTCTCCGCCCTCCCCATGACTGTGGAAACGAAACTGAGGAAAAAGGCAGGAAGCCGGGATGCGGCTGGGGCTGGGGCTGGCGCGGAGCCTGGAGCCGAGCGCGCGTCAAAGGATTAGACAGGAAGTTGCTCCATTATCATAAAAATTGGAATTATTATGATTGCCATTGGCGGGGCGCGGGGCTCCGAGAAGATGGCGGAGGGGTGGTGCGGGGCGGGGCGGGGCGCAAATGGCGGTGTGAATTGTGGCGCGATTTCGAGCGCAATTACCGCGGGTAACAATGAGCGCAATTAGGAGGAGGCGGCGGCGGGAGGGCGTCGGGCTGACAGCGGACAGGCGGAAGGAGGAGGGTGGACAGCGGACACGGGGCGAGGCAATAACTGTTTAATTGAAATAGAACGACGGGCCCAGGACGTCGTCGAAGCTCTGGACGAGCCCAGACAGGTGGACGACGGTCGCTCCTGCGCAGGTGCCTTGGGGAAAACCCGCGCTCTCCCTCCGGATTTGACCGGCTCCTGAGACCTCGGCGATCGGAAGACGACCCGATGTCTGGGGAAGCCCTGGGATTCAGCAGGTGTCCCAGCCGTCGGCTTCAGCCCTGACCCGCTCCGTCGTCGGCCTCCGTCAACCCGGCGACAGCCGCCCTCGGGGCGGCAGCAACAGCGCCAGCGAAGGAGTGTCAAAGCAATAAAAGCGGAAACGAAAACAATTCACGGCACGAAGATCGGCGTCGACGAGAGGGTGGCGTGGGTGCTGGGGCTGGGGCTGGGGCTGGGGCTGGAGGAGGCTCGGGGTGGGGGCGCCGCCGTTTACGTGCGATTAGCGTCTGTCACAGGCGACACGCACACCACTGGCGTGCGTGAGTCGGTGTGTTTAGAGGGGCCAGGCAAAGGCGCCACGAAAACACGGCCCATTAAAAACAACGCGTTTACAGCAGCAAAAGAACAACCATCGCAACAACAACAACAACACGAATAACTATGACAAAAAAGCAGCAACAACTTCGGCCACCGTGGGCAGCGAAAATGTTTTGACACGAGAAAAAGTGAGTGTGAAAAAATTTTACCTCAATCGTAATTGAACGATTAGACGCAGTTTGTTTTTATCGCAGGCGTAGTCGCTGCCGTTGTTGTTGCTGCTGTTGCTATTGTTTGCGCTGTCCTGGCCGTTGCGTGTCAGGACTGTGGGTTTTCCCAGCCCGCACCCTTCCGCAGCGGCCGGAAGATTGACAACGGCAACGGCAGGGGAGCTGGAGCTGGAGGTGGTGGTGGAGGTGGACGAGCCGGAGCAAGAGGAGCTGACTCGAGTTTTAATTGAAACAATTTGGCCCGAAAGCCCGGAAATCCTGCTGCTTAAGTGACGACAATTTCCAACTTTTCGATTTAAATGCAAATCGTCGGAACTTGGCTCCGACATCCCCGGCAGCCCGGCAGCCGCTCGCCCGACATGTGATGCGATGTGATGTGCTCTGATGTGCTGTGATGTGCCCTGCCCTGCTTCGAGCGCCCTCTGTCAATGTCAGAGACGACATCCACAATCACACGCACCCTCCGACACACGCTCGCACACACTCGGCTCCCTCTCACCCCCACACAGGCACGCACTACAGCGACATGCGGAACATATGCAAAAATTATGTGCGCTTTGTTTGAGTGACTGTCACTCAGGCCCCGCCCTCGGCCTCGACTCCCCATTGGCCCCGCCTCGTCTCGTCCGTCTCGTCCGTCTCGTCGACTCGAGTCAAGTCGAGTTGTTGTACATTGTCTCGTCCTTAAGGACAGCGCTTCCATTTCATTTGAATTACTTTCTTTCCTTATGCTTCTGTCCCCGTTGCCGGCGCCCTCGTCCTCGTCCTCGCTCGCCTGCCAGTGTTGCCAACACATGTCGCTCTCAAATTGATTGCTTTCAATTTTTATGCACAGACACAGACACGCTGTAACGGACCCATCCACACACACACAAGCACACACACACTCGAGCACCCTCCTCGCCCCCCGGCAGCGATAAAAATGAGCGCCGAAATTTGCGAAACAAAAATCGAGTGACAGACGCACGGACGGACGGACGGACGGACGGACGGACGCCTAGGCAGGCGAAACTTTCAATTTCATCTGCGATTCCCTCGCTCGTGCCCAGACCCGGTCCCGGCGCGGCCCGGCCCGGCCCGCATTTTCATATTTTTATTTTATGATTTAGCAGCCGCCCCAGTGCGTGCCCGGGGCCGGCTGAGTGTGTGTGTGTGTGTTCATAATTCCGACATTCACATGCACGCACGCCGACAGCGTAAGCGAACGTAACGCAATGTTACGTTACGTTTGAGCATTCGCCGGTACGTGATTGCGAATACGAGGCTGCGCAATTTTCGGAGTGAAATTGAAACGATTGTTTCCACCCATCCTTGCCCGGTCGTCGCCAGTTGTTGACTTCCTTCGTGTCGTACGTCGTTCGTCCTCGACGACCTCGTCCGCGTCCGCGTCCTCGTCGCCGTGGTCCCGGTCCTGCGACCTTCGCCTGTCGAACGAACGTCGGATGCAAAGTGTTGTCGCCATCTGCCGGAGATTTAATAAAAAGTAATGTGGCCCCTTCGGCGATAAAAAGGACGAAATATTGGATGAAGTCATTGCCTTCCCCACTCCGACCCATATCTGTCTCCGCCCTCCGTCCTCCGCCCTCCTCCCCCGTCTCGGCTCGTTCTTTTAATATTCTCCGGCATGAACCCCGTTATGAACTGCGAGCGCCCCACGTCGTTGGCCCGAGGCCGACATGTGATGATTGGCGCCCGCGGACCGAATAATTGAGCGACTCCCAGGGCGGACTCCCTTCGTTTTGATTTCGTTCCCCCTCCGTTGGGCCCCGCCCCCCTCCTTTGAGTGAGTCCCAGTCCGCCTCCGAGATCATTCATTGGCATCCCATTTGCCACATCAGCGAGATGAGGTCCATGCTATCAGTTTTCCTTCCAGACCTCCCTAGGAATCGGAAGAAATTTAACGAATTTTTACGAAGTTTTGGCGAAATTTGAAAATGTACTTTGTTGAAAAATATTGAAAATATCTGAACATAGGAAAAAGTTCTTTTGTTCACTGGTCCAGGATGGCATAAAGTTACTCTCCTTGAATATTACTCCCGATGGATTTCTGCAAAGGACAACATGTTGTTGCATCTGGCTTAGAATGTGAAAGTCTAGTTTCAAGGATTTCACAGAATTTTCAAATATTCAAATTTCTGTTTTCTGTTCCGACAAAATTTGCCTTTGTTTCCCCATTTTGTTCCCATTTTTGACAACAATTGGGCTGAGCTTTCCGTAAAATCCGAGCATTTTACGGGCTTAACAGAATTCGCCTATAAACATGTTATATTTGCAATTTTTTCTTCTTTATTTATTTAATTTTTTATTTATTTTCCTTGCAGATTTATCCGGCCCGTCCTGGCCGTATTGCTGAGGTAAGTCAAGCCTTCTCGCCACGCCCTTTGTCCCGTTCTCACTGTTCGACCCGTTCAAAGGACGCATTTCCTTGAAAATTGTGTCAAAATATAATCCATTTTGCCAGAATCTCATTCTCGTCTCTCTAAAACCCTACACCATCATCGTCGTCGTCGTCGTCATTGTAGTCCTCATCATCAGCGATCCTTTGTGCCTTATGCCAGTGAAGGACTCGGCTCGAGGGACCGACGTTTGATTTGAATGTTGAATGTTGATTAAAAATTAATTGAGAGACTCTCGTGCCGTGCCCGATACGGCTGTAACTCGTTCCTCAGGCGGCCCCCTGGGGTGGCGGCGGCGCCCCCGCAAGCGGCACGGCGCGCCCCTCGTTTCCGGCTCAAAGGCTGCGAACGTGGCTCGCCGGGCTCGAGGACCTCTTGACGCAATTAATCTGCGAAATTCGCAGTTCTCCGCCTCGCTTGCGGCGGGTTTTTCCACGGCGTTTCTTTTTCTAAACTGCATTTTAATTGCGACCGCAGCGAAAAATCCATGAAAAGTTAATTAATATTGAGAACGAACGAACGGCAGCAGCAGCGACGGCGCTTCAACTTCGAGAGTCGACGGTCGAGGGCCGAGAGTCGACAAACTAATTGAACACTCGGAAGCCAGCGACGCGGTCCACACACGCCCTCAACCGCCCTCAGCCGCCCTCTCGTTCGCCTTAGAGGCCGCTGTGTAAACAAAACTTGCAGCTTTTCGCACCGCCGGTCACGTGAGTCGCGCCCGGAGTGGGGTCGCCGTCTGGCGGCCCGGGGAGCCCTCACGAGGCCGAGGCGTAGGTTGCCGGCGAGGCAGCTGCAACTGTTGCACTATTGATGAGTTGCCGCCACGACCGGAGCACGCTAATTAAGACGAGAGCGAGCGCGGGCGAGGGCGGGCTCTGTGTGGGGCTGTCGAGTGGAGCCGCCGTCGGTGGATGCATTTTTCATGGGAACTTAACCGAGCTCAACCGCCGGAAGTGGCTGCCGTCGGTGGGTCCCGCTTCCGGTTCGCCGGCCACGACCTGCCGACAAGGACGACGGATGCGACTGATCGTTGGGAGCTCGAGGGAAGGGGGCGTGGATTGAATGGGAATCCCGTGGCAGTCGACTCCTAAGATCGTCGTGGACAGCGTCACCAAAAGGACAACGAGCGAACGCCGACACCTCGGCCTCGATGGCCGGATGAACACCGGGATCAGGACCGCACCGGGAGCAGGAGCAGCAGGGCCCGGCCGCAACCAGTTCGGTTCGGATGGGTCGAGGAGGAGGAGGGGAGGAGGCAGGAGAAAAGTTCTGCCAACTCAATTAAGTGTCCTGCAAAGCAAATACAATTACAGAACTTTTGCCGCACAATTACACAAACACAACAACAGTCACAACAACCGAGGGACGGTGGGCGGGGGCCAGTGAGCGGTGGGCGGTGGGCGACGTCGGAGAAGCCAGAGCAATGCAAACACAATCAACGGCTAATGAACATTTATTCGAAGAGAAGGAGCCCGAACATGTCCTTCTGCGAATGTCCTTCATTTGCATAAAACTTTTAAATTGCAATTTACACAAAACACGAGACGCCCCACCAGCAACGCCGACAACACACCGACCCGGGGCGGTGGGCGAGGGGTGCGAGTGAGACGCCAAGGCCCGGCCCCGGCCTCGACCGAAGGTGGTTTCGGCAATCTTCGAACTTCTCGGCCGGCAAAGTTCCTCCGAGATGCGTCGGCCGGCGAATTCCTGCTGCGGAATTTCTCGATTGTTATTGCGCATGTTGTTCCCGTACCGCCGCCGCCGCCGCCGCCGCCCCCTCCCCCGCATCCGCTCCTGCTCCTTGTTGCTGTACATTCCGGGGCCAGGCTCCGGCAAAGGGCTGCCAGGGCGGGGTGAGGGCGGCAGGGCCCAGGGTTTGGCAGCCAAATGGCGTCAAAGGTTAATTGTAATTTCGAGTTCCACTGGTGGCCATGGCGAGGGGCAGGGACGAGCGGCGGAGGAGGCGGCAAATGGAATCCTGGGCTCGTCGGCCGATGTCAAGTGCCCAGACCACGCCCCGCTGGCCGCCTGTGGGCGCCGCCGGGGCCATGCGACGGCGAAACAATAACAGTTGGAAACAATAATTGCTGCGAATAACTCCGAAAAATCGCGCCTCGCGTCGAGTTCCTCTGCCTCCCTCTCCGGCGACGGGCGGACCCCGGGGTGGACCCAGGACGCGGGCTGGAACGGAATTTGCTTTGTTTAATTTTCGCGCCATCAATTCATGGCTGTTGCTTTTGTTGTTGTTGTTGTTCTTGTTGTTTTTGTTCGCGCTGTCGCAGTCACAATTATTATTATTGAAGTGGTTATTTGTTGTAGTTGTTGTTGTAATTGCCGCCCGTTTCTGGTTTCGACGCAAATCTAATTTGAAAGCCAACGTTTGTTTTGGCCGTTTGCGCCGTTCGCGCCGTTTTGTTGCCCTTGTTGTGTCCAATAGCAGAAACAACAACAATACGATTATTGTTATTGGCGCTATTGTTGTTGTTTTTGTTGTCAACGAGCACTCACAACAATTTTCGGAATTTCGTCAACAGCAGCAGCAACAGCGACGGCAATGACAACAACAACAGTAACAACATCAACAACTCGAAAAATAACATCGTCAACGACTTCGCGCTGTGCTGGGCTTCCTGTTCCTGTCCGGCACTTCCGGTCGCAGAGTTGTTCTTGTTTGTGTTGCTTTCGCAGAAATTGCGATTATTGCTGTTCTTGCTGTTGCTTTTGCTGCCCAATACTGTGTGTTTTGCTTTCGTTTTTGTTCTTCCTGCAGTTCTGTCCACTCGCTTCGTCGTAATGATTTTGATTCTGTTGGTTTTTGCGCTCTGCGCGCGTTTTCATTAGTTTTCGGATTTTTCCATCGTCGTTCAGTCGTTAGAAACCCATCAGGCCCGCGACGGGGACGGGAACAGGGACGGGGTCCGGGTCCGGGCTATGAGCTCATAATTAGGGGCGATTATCGTTGGGGCCAGGCGAGGGTCGTCGCTTGACCTCCCGAGGTCGCCGGATCGGTGCAGCTGCCAGCGCGACGGCCTCTCGCCTCCTCACCGCCGGTTCACCGGGGACGAACGGACAACGTCCACTTCCTTGGAAGCTCCTGCAGCCACCTCAGGTCCGGTCCTCACTCACGGCCACCTCCCTCGCCCTGCCGCGCCTCTGACTCCCCCTGCCTACTTGCGTCAGGACGTCGTGCTCGCTCTGCTGCCGGGGCAGCTCGTCCTCGTGGCAGGCAGGCGTCCCACTGGCTTAGGCCGAGGCGAGGCGAGGAAAGCACTTTCCTCGCCTCAGCCCCCAGCTCCCTCCCCGCTCTCCTCATCTTCTCCTACTTCTCTGTCTTGCTTCTGCCGCCTTTAGTGGCGCGTCCTCCTCTCGGTCGGTCCCAGATGAACCTCGCCTCACAAGATTGCGTTGCCCGGCCGGAATATCCTGCGAGGACTGTCCAGTTCATCTCTCTCTCTCTCCCTCTCCCTCTCCCTCTCTCTGGCGCTCCCAGTCAGGGCCCTGTGGAAGTCAACACTTTGCGCTCACAAGTCACGTTGCATCGAAAGAACTTCGTCTCGCTGCGGACGAGGGAGGCCGGGGCAGGGCGGGACGGCGGCGGGGGCGGATGCATGTTTCTTAATTAGCACTTCAGCAGCTCTCATTTCTTATGCGGGCCGCGAAGTGCCTTCGCCGCCCCCTCCCGGTCCCCCGGCACTCGTCCTAGTCCGGGCGCTGGTGACGCAGATGGAAGGGCCGACAAACACGGAGACGGAGACGGAGTCGGCAGCCGGAATTAAAAATTACGTGCTGCTGGGAATGTTTAATTATTGTTTCGCGTCATCCGGCCTCCAGGGGGCGGCGAGGGCCGCTCGCAAGGACCGAGGCCGACGCCGACGCCGACACCGATGCCCGACGCACATCCGTTTCCGGCGGCGAACGAGGCACGTCGCGAGTCGATTAATTGCGACCGCTCGCACCACGAGGGCGGGTTGGGGAATCCCTTGGCGGCCGCCACCGAGGCGCGCCAGGACGCGGCCGGGCGAGGCAACGACCTGCGGCCACGGGCCACTAACGAGCCCCCTGCGAGCCCCGAAAGCACCCACAAAATCCCTCCAAATCGGTCCCCGAACGACGACGATGGCGACTGCGCCTGCGACAGCGACAACGAGGCGGGATCAACAGCAGCAGGGACAGGCAGGGGCAGCGCCAGCGGGCAAGGATCAACCAGGACAAGGACGCCGACAACACTTTCAATTAGCCGGTGGGCCGCGAGTCAAGGCGGCTTCGCTCGGCCCACGGCAAGTGCGCGCGATCGGACCCTCGCCCTGCGCCCCGTGACGCCCTCGACGACGGCGCAAAGCGGCCTCTGCACGCATGGCCGGGAGCCGGGCAGACAGCGACATGTGTTCGACATGTCGCCATGTGTGCGTGCGTGTCCGTGTGAGAGGGGGCGACGGACGGGGAGCCGCGAGGGCACCATTGAATAAAATAAACAATTTTCTACGGAAACAAATGAAAAACGCGACGCGCATAAAAAGAGCCATCGAGGGGGTTGAGAGGGCCGAGCGGCAGACGAAGGGGAGCACGGAGGAGGAGACAGAGACGGCTGTGTGCTTTGTGTGTTTTTCGCCCTCTCGGCCCGCGACCTCCTCATTTGCTTGATTGAATCGGCTCCGGGTCGGGCGAGGGCGTCGCAGCGCCTCGAAACTACTTGGCATGCAAAGTGCGTGAGCGGGTCTGTCCGTGTGAGTCGATGCCTGTGCCTGTGCCTGTGTGTGTGGGGGGGGGGGGGACTCCCACTCCTTGCCTCGCCCACCTCGGTGGCCGTCGTCCTCCTCCGCCACGCCGTGTTTGTCTATGCGTTCGTTTGGTTCGCTGCGCTCGCCGGCCAAACACGGCAGCAACTAAAACCAACCACAGCAACTACACCTGCAGCAACATCAGCACCTGCAACACAGCAACAACAACGACGACAACTCTTGACAAGACAAACAACAACACTACAACAACCAGCGGCACCAACAGGAGCAACACCAACAAAGCTCGGCCTCGCTCTCGCTGTTTGGTTTGCATCAGTCTCGATTCCGCTTCGCTCGCTCGATCGGGATCAGAGAGAGCGAGAGAGAGAGAGAGAGGCGGATGATCGCATGACCAGATGGACCGACGACGGGCCGACGGGACAACGTTCGCCAAATATTTGTCCGCACCCAGGTTCGGCCGCCGCTGCATCTCATTTGGCGAGCGCATTTTGTCAAAATTATCTGGGCACACAAGGAATAAAGGACCCAACCCCGGGCCCGCTCCACCCCTCCAGCCCTCCTCCCTGTTCGTCCGGTGCGCCGCGGGCCGGAGCCGTCGTAATGCAGTCAATAAATCGCCCGAATGCCCCTCGCGGGACTCGTAGCCGGCGCAATTTGCCCGCGGCCCGCGATTTACGACTCGCCGTGGCGCCGATAAAAAGCGGACAAAGGGCCGGTGGCTCCATTAACAACATCGGCGGCTGCTGGTGCAAAGACAAGCGATGAATGAATTAAAATCGGACGCGAGCGCGAGCGCGATGAAAACAAAACGCGCTGCCACGAGCGATGGGCGGGGGTGGGGCGGCCGCCGCGCGCCTCGTCCCAATTTAAGGATGCGCCGCGGTTTTGTCGCCAATTACGATGCGTCGCCGGACACGAGTTCGCGTGGTCAACGCGGCTGTGGTTGCGTTTCAGGGCGTTGTTGTTGTCGGCATCGGCCTTGTTGTTGTCGGCATCGGCCTTGTTGCAATTGCTGCGGTCGCCTTTGCGGACAGCCAGCGCCCATCGTCGCCGTCCCTCGCCGTCCCCAGCCGCCTGCCACGGCTTCGGCCGATGCTTTACTTCCTCCGCACATGAAACCAGGGCCCAGGGGCAGGGCTGCGTGGTGGGAGGGAGTCATGGGGAAGGAGGAGGGCGAGTGGAGGGGAAACGGAAGACGGAAGACGGAGGAAAGAAACGCGAGCCCCGGGCGCCCCAAATCAGATGCAATCGCCCGGCGCTGCCACTCAACGCGGCTCCGCGGCGTCCTCGCGGCTCCTCCGGGCGCCACCGAAGGACGGCCGGTCCTATGGGGGCGCGCGAGGGCGCGGGGCTGCTCGCGAACAAATTGGCGCGCTTGATTTTAATTTAGATTGGAGCGCGCCAAATAATTGAAACAAGGCTCGCGCGCGCCGCGGCCTGGGCGGCAGGAAATCAAAGCGCAGGAAAAACAAACAGAGCGTGGCGAGGGGGCTCGGGCGCTCGGGGGCTGGGCGGCCGGCTCATTGGCGCTCCACTTCATTTACACAGCAGACAATTAATCACAGTCTTGAGCAGGACTCGCAGGGCGGCGGAGGCCCGAGAAACGCTGCGCTTGCACGGAAATTTCAATTATTCGAAAATTACTCCTGCGGCCGCCGACGTCGCCTCGACTCTGCCTCCGTCCCAGCCGCTGCCTGGGCCGCCGTCGACGTCGACATTAAGTTCACCGCAATACTACAGCCGCAGCCCCTCCCCGCCGCGGCTCCGGGCCCCGGGGCCCTGCGATGCATCGCTCATTCGCAATGGATTTCGATTTTCCGCTTCGCCTCTGATTGGTTCGCGTTTTTGCGGCCCGTTGCAGTCGTCGAGCCCGCGGGCGGAGGGAACAGCAGGGCCCGCGAGGGACAGGAAGGGGGAAGGAGGAAAGGGTGGAAAGAGGTGAAGACGGACCGAGCCACGGACCGATCGTCTTCGCTGCCACCGTCGTTGATCCTGGCCGCGGGCTCCGCTGCGAACAATGGAGTGGGAGCCGGAGGAGAGAAGGAGAGGGGGGGAGGGAGTGCGGGAGGCGATGGGGAGCACCTGAGGCTGCTCGAAGAAAGGAAACCGTTAGAGGGAGCCCGAGATTAGAAGCCGCGGCAGCTCGAAGACGGAGGCGGCAGAAGCACTTGCCAATAGAACCGTTTTCTGCTCCCCTCCTCTCGCCCTGGTGGCGACGGCGGCGCCGATGAGGACGACGACGGCGACGACGACGACGACTATGACGACGACGATGAGGTCTCGTCGAGGTTTTTTCCACGCACCGATTGCTCGCTGGCCGGGTTCCAACTCGGTTCTCATTTCGTTCATTTGTTTACGGATTTCTTTGCGGTCCCTTGAGTGCTCCACCAACCGATCTGCGGCTCCCACCCCTCATGGCGACGGCGAAGCGCTTCTTAATGAAGTGCTTCATGAAGTCGCCGCAGGAGGCGGGGGCCGGGACGGAGATGGCGACGGAGACTGAACCAGAAACTGGGATGGGGTCGGGTCATGCGAGTCATTTTTGGCAAGTTTGCGTTCTGCGAAACGAGAAACCATCAAATGAGTTTTTCGTGTTGGCTTCGCTCGAGCCACCGCCGTCGAGGCTCCTGGCGCGGTCGAGGGCGGCCGCCCGGGGATTGGGAGCCGCCTTGACGACCCCTGGCTGCCGTCGCTGTCGCCCGAACCCCACCAATCCCTGCGCCGCTGGAGCAACAGTCGCGGCAACAACCACCGGGCAGCGAGGACGGCAACGAGGACGACGTCAATCGCAGCAACGGCCATTGTAACAACTATGAAACAACAATGAGATATCGTTTATCGCGGATATCGAGTCGTGTCGTCTGTGGGGGTCCGACCGCACCCGCGCCCGCGGCAAAACCGCACGCATGGCAGTCGATTTCCGCAGAGCCGCCGAAACAATCGGGAGCCGCCCAACGCCACGGCCCGCTGGCCAGTCGCCGGGGCGGGAGAGGCCGAAATGCGTGTTAATGGACGAAGTTTGGCGGCGAATGGCGTCCGTGTGTGTGTGTGGGGGGTGGGCGTCCGCATGCGTGGGCGGACGTGTTCGTGCGAGGGTGTGGGTTTCATTAGTTTATTGAAAATATGCGGTGGAGTCGGATGCGGTCGTTATTGTTGCGATTTAAACACAGAGACATCGACCGAGCGAGACGGGCCGGAGGGAGGGCAGTGGGAGGGCGAGACGGAGTGAGGGGGGGGGGGGGGGTCCACGCAGATAAAGATATGCCGGCTCTTTGTGCGGGTCCGGGCCGGAGCCTGGGCCGGGGCCGGGGCCGAATTTATGTCGGGTAATTAATTAATGTTTAATCGGAAATTAATCAAATGCAATAACAATAATTGGTTATTTTGTAATTCTGCGCCCTGCTTGTGGCCGCTGATGGCGATAATGAAGGCGATAAAGATGATGACGATACGCTTGTTGCAGCCGCTGTTATTGTCGTCATTGTTGTTACTGTTGCCTGCTCCGTGTTGTTCTAATTCCGATGTAATTCGTGTTGCTGCCATTGCTTTGCCATCGTTTGGAGCCGAAGCTCCTGTTGTTGGTCTCTGTTGTGCTAGTTGCTGTTGCTGCTTCGTTGTTGTTGCTGCTTCGTTGTTCGTTGTTGGCGCATTCGATTTGCTTACCAAGCAATTTGCTCCGGACGTTCCGAGGCTGTGTCGATAATTTTATTGTTGTCAACAGGCGCAATTAAACGTGCATGCATTACCGAGCCCATGTCGAGCCTACTGCTGTAACTCGCTGTTGTTTTTGTTGTCGGCGTGTGCCGCCGAACCCACTCCACATGGCCGACCTCCCGCAGGACTTCGCTGGGCAACGGAGTCGCTGTGATGCGAGGCGTTGACAATGTATGGAAATATTTCCGCGACTCCCTCGAGCACAGGGATCAGACAGGTTTCTTCCAGCGACTCCTTCCCCTTCCCGCTTCCCATTTCCACCTCGCGCCGGGACCGCGCGACTCCAGGAATCTCATCAGCCACCATCGCCATTGCGAGCGTAATTTTCACCCCAATCGGGGGTCGCGTTGCTTGCGAGGACGCGGTTTGAAGGACCTCCCCCACCCCCCCGAGGCCCCGTGGGATCCGCGCGGACGCCGAGGACTCGGCGACACACACTTGGCTCACGAGCGCGGGCCTGGCCTGGTGCTGTGAGGGGGGCCCGCTGTGATGAGGGACGCCTAGGACGGGCGGATCCGAGCAACAGTCGCCGAGGCAGCAACACATGTTGCAGTCAGTGCCGTCGTGGTCGTCGCTGTTGCTGTTGCTGTTGCTGAGTGGAGTCTTTTTGCGACGCCATCTTTTCGCACTTCAAATGATGAAAAATTCCTCGCGAAATGCGCGGCGACAACGACAACGACAACGACAACGGCAGTGACATGAGCGCAAAAGCAAACAAACCAAACCGAAAAACACCCTCACACACACCCCCGCCCAGAGCGCGCTCAAAGGAGCGGGGAGGACATAAACAAATGCAATAAACTAAATGCAAGGAGCTGCCGCGGCGCGTGGGCGTGTGCGTGTGCCGGGTTGGTGTGTGTGGGTGAGCGTGAAAAGTTTTAACACTGTCGCCGCCATTATCATCGCTCGACATAAAGAACTGCCAAGTGACAGGGGTGGGCGGCGGCGGTCGGTGGCTTCAGTGGAACGTACGAAGAAGTCGTCGCGGGAACTTCGGGCGTAAATCCAGCCGCGCCAACAACAAAGGCCACAGAGCCAGGACACAGGACCAACAACGCCAGACGGGGTGTGGACGAAACGAGCTGTACTTTAAAACATTAAGAGCAGGACGAGTGCGAGCGGGAGCCGGAGCCGGAGTCGGAGTCGGAGTCGGAGCCGGCAGGATGCAGCGGATGAAGTTTGCGTTTTACTCGCCCGCAACGCAGAGCTCAGGACTCGCTGTCGCTGTCGCAGTCGGAGTCGCAGTCGCAGTCGGAGGGCCGGCGTCCTGGAGTCAAGACTCACGGCTCACGGCTCTCGGCGCACGGGACGCAGGGGGCAGAGCTGAGGACGAGGAGGGCCGAGGGGCGCGAGGGGGGACTCGGGACGAATGACACGCTTAAATCCCCTGCTTTATGATCCGGAACGACGCAAATCTTAACTCCGACTTCGACGAGCGGGGCGGGGCGGGGAGGGGACGGGGCAGGGAATTTGCGAGTGGAATTTATGTGGGTGCGGGCGAGGGCGGGCTGGTCGCGGAGGGGCGGCGCCGCCGTCCTTGAGGAGGTCGCGCGCGAGGCCTTCGCCTGGTCGCCAGCAACATGTGGCCGGCCCGGGACCCTCGGCGCCTCCGCCACCAGTTGCGTTGGGCCGTCCATCAGTCCGTCCGTCTGTCTGTCCGTCCGCCCGTCCGCCCGTCTGCCAATGCGGCCGTCGTAATTATCGCTCGGGGATCGAGGACGCGAGGACTCGTTTGGGGCGCGGCGGGCAGGGCTCAGCGGGCTCAGGGTCCTTGGACAGTGGGCTTTGTCGCTGAGCCTTAATCCCCCGCATCACACAGCACACACGCACCCACACCCACACTCACATCCACGCGCCGGCCGACCATTGCATTAATTTATTTAATGTACTTTGATGCGGCCCAGGGCGCCCGGGGCATTTGGCTGTGGCTCCGTGTGGTGTTAGTGAGAGTGTTTGTGTGTGTGTGTGGCTGTGTGTGAGCGTTTGTGTTGGTGCGTTTGTGCCTGCGCGTCTATTTGATTTTATTTTTCGGCTGCGAAAACTCATTACTTATGTTTGTTTATCGCTCGCTCGCCCGCCGCGTACGCGCGCCTTCATGTGTGTGTGTGATTTGTTGTTGTTCCCATTGTTTTTGTTGGTATCGACTAATTGATATTGATGGCATGCGGCAGCGGTCGGTGGGGGCGCGGGCGGCGCGGGGTGCCGAAGGGACGCTGCAGACGCATTAGAATTAATTCCTAATTACAATCAAACGCATAAATCCGCCGAGCCGTGCATCACACACACAGACACACACACACACACGATCGCCCTCCCCATCGGACTCACACACACACACTTATACGGAGACGCATTCCCAATTAGTTTAATTAGCAAATAATGTTTTCTTCCCGGCCTGCGGCGACGTCGTCGGCGGGCGAATGGCGGGGCGTGGCAGGGGGCGGCAGCCATTGGAGCGTTGCAAACGGCCGCGACGAGCCCCAAAAATTGATAACGCGGAGCCACGGCGGAGAGGACGCCGTGGGCGGGGTGGGCGCAGCTTCTGTTCCTGCAGCTGATGAGAAAAGTTGGCGCTGCGATCGCGGGCTTCCTCGACTGCAACTGGTTCCGATTCCCCTTCAGCTTTGCCTTCTTCTTCACTCCGGCTCTCCCTTCCATTGCTTCCCTCCCCTCCCCTCCCCGTCCCGTCGCTGCGCTCCTTGGCGCCCCTCCCAGCCCTTCGTTTGCTCCTTTCTGGGTTTAATTGCCGTAAGCCTCTTAGAGCTTCTCCGGGCACGACGACGCACCCGCTCGCAGAAGTCCCTGAGTCGGTGGCTTCGTTTAACGACGCCGAGAGCACCGCGTCGCCAACCCTCTCACCAACCCTCTCACACTCACTCACACCATCACGCGCACCCCTCCAGCGACACCCGGTGGCAGTCGAGGCGCTCGGCTGATTAATTAGGGAACGTTTGAAAATCGCGACGTCTTCGTAACTCACACACCCGCACTCACACTCACGCACAGTGCTCAGTCAGCAGACCGTCGTCAGCGTCTGCAACGGGCCCGCCTCCGGTGGGCGAAGGTGTCGGAGGACGCCCGGCACAGTGGCTCGAAAGCCGTGAACACATTTGATTCCCTCTCATTCGACTTTCGAAGCTACTCATTGAAATACTTTTATTTCTACGCAAAAAGTTAAATAATATAATTTGTCGTAGAACGTCATTTCTGAAGAATTTCTTACCAGGAGCTCCCTCGTTCCAAAGCACGAGTCCCATCGTCTGAATGGGGTCGAACTGGGTTCGCTCTACCGGGGCTCGTCGCATTCGGCCACATTTGACTATGCGGAGGAATCTCGTCCCACCCAGAACCAGAGCCGCTTACCTCGAAAGCCGCTTCCGGAGGAATCTGGGAGCGATCGGGCGCCCTCATCCGGCTCCCCACGCCGGGGACCGGTCTCCGATACCGGAGCACGAAAGCTTTCACATGTCAAGGTCTGCTTCCACCACCTCAGCCGGGGACTGCGAGCCACGCGGAGTCGCCCCGGCCCGCCGGGAGCTCGAGGACTCCTTGGCCCCGGAGGTGGCGCAACAGATATGACAATAAATCCCAGGGATTCCACTCGAATCCCCCGCCCGAGGCGCGCCGCACCGGGCCGGGCCAGGACTGACACCGCGAGTGACGTCGTCAGGGTCGGACCTCGGCGCCCCTCCCGTTGTTCCTGCCAAGTTTTCGGAGCTTTCAATTTCGGAAATTTCCCCCGGGGACGCGCAGCCTCCGCCGAAAAGTTTTCTTCTCCGTCCGCACGCAAATTGATAAATGTTTTCGCACTTCATCGCCATCGTCATCGCCAGCGTCGTCTCGCCCGTGCCCGGCCGCAGGTCCCACTCTTCGGTTGGCCTCGATGGCTCGCCTTGAGGCGACTGCAGGAGTCCCCCGAAGGCCGGGTAATTAGTCCCTTCGCCCGCGGTCCCCGCCGCCGCCGCTCCTGTGCACATCAAGGCAAGTGCATTACGTCCAATTTGGGTCACAAGTGCGCCATAATTACAACAACACAAGAGGGGGCGGCGGCCTGCAATTACGCCCCCGCCGCGGCTCCCCGTAAGGGAATCACGACACCAGGGCTGCCACTCGCTGTAACGAGTGTCGCCGCCGCGGTCCTCGTCACGTGCCCTTAAGTGGCTGCACTCCAGGCTGGAGTGTGTGGCGAGGGCGGCCGCGGGGCGGGAAAGTGCACAGGCACCCAGCGCCCCGCCCCCTTCCGACGGCTCCTGGGGCCCTGCCGCGAGTGCAGTTGGCTCCAGGAGCGCCGTCGAGAGGCTGCGGGGCGACGCCCGGTGGGGTGGCCGCGGTGATTAGGGCTGATTGAGGGCTGCGCGTTGCTCCGGCGACAATGTCGGCACTCATTGTGGTTCATCGCCGCGTCGTCGTCGTCGCTGTTGTTGCCGTCGCTGCTCCCGCTGCTGCCGGTTTCGTAAGACGTCGCAGGTGCCGCCGCGATGCGACGTTTTTTGCAAGGGCCGCGCCGCGATTGATGGCCGACGGGTTTGGGGCCGGTGTTTGCGACACGGCCCGTTTGAAGGGCTCCCGCGCGGAGGCCGCGAGGCCATCAGTCGCACGAGGTCGTCGTGGCAGGCGAAGGGGCGAAGGGTTGCGCCAGGGCTGGCAGGAGCCCGGAAATCGCATGGGTCAAAGCACTGTCTTTTCATTTACTTCCTGGATTTATTGTTACTTCTGGGTTTGCTTTCAAGTGCTTGTAATATTTTTCCGTTGGTAAAAATTCAATTGCCGCCAAGTGGTGGCCAGCCCTGATGTGGGCGGGCGCCGTCGGCATAACGTCGTGGCCGGGCCCTCGCAGCAGCTGGCGTCGAGGCCGCGGCGGTCTCGAGAGCGGCCGCGGCTGCAACTGCGATCAAAGCGGAGCCGGCCAAGTCCCATCGCTGTCGCCCGCCCCCGGAGCGCCCATCAATCACGGCACAAGGACACGGGCGCCGACCGTGGCATCCTCGCCGCGGCGCAATCGGAAGAATCAATTGTCGCCGATAGACGAGGCCGGGCAGCAAAAACTAATAACGTGCTTGTCAGGCCGCGTGATTGATCGCATTGACAATTGCCGAAGGGCGCCACGCCCACGCCCACGCCTCCTGGTCCACCCGTCATATTCCACACGGCCGCCAGACTTCGGCCCCGACCCCCGGGACGAGCGTCACATGTGGAGCCATGATGGATTAGTCCTGGTCCTCGCCCCCTGGAGAGGGGGGAGAAAGAGAGAGAGACTGCGAGCGAGCGAGAGAGAGAGAGAGTGAGTGACAGCATGCAAATAAAAAGTTTAATTGTTTTATTGGAACGCAGCACGCATCGCTCGGAGGCGAAGGCAAATTAAAAGCTCGGCGTGCGGAGCAGTCGCTGCTGAAGTTGCGACAGTGACGGATGGGGCCGGCGCGGAAGCTGCCGGGGAGACAGAGAAGGAGAGAGAGATGGGGTGGAGGAAGAGGCCAACACGAAGGAGAGGCAGCGGGAGAGGCACAGAGAAGCCGGAGGGAGAAACTCTTGAGACCCGGGCGACCACGAGCGACTTCTGTGACCACTGGGTCGTCCCCACGGCGAAGGGGGGATGGAGGGAGTCCTGCGAACCCGGACCAGCCCTCCTGCCTGGCCCAAGCCCGATCCGACCTGATGCGACCCCACCCGACCCGGATAGCGGTGGCCGAACTCGTCAAACACCTCGTGCATCATTGATAGCGACGCCAGGCCCCGACTCCGGGCCACGGCGGGCCAGGGGGCCGGGGGGCCTCGCCGAAAGGGTGACGAGGGGAAGGGGGGGTCGAGTGGATCTCGGAGTCAACGCATCAGCCGGGTGCGAAAAGTCGAGTGGGAGGCGTGAGGAGGGAGGCACGAGCGAGCTGAGTGAGGAGTGAATGAGTGACAAACAGACTCCGAGAACAGCCTCAACTTTGTTCATCTACTTCGCCTCCTCCTTCCTCCCCCTGTGCTGCTCCTTGTTGGCCATGATGATCGTCTTGTTCTTCCTCTTGATGGCTTGCCTCTTGCTGCTGTTGTTGTTTGTGGGACTTTCAGCGCGAATCGTTGGGTTTTGTTCTATTTTTATTGCGTTCGGAGGAAACAAACAACCTCATAAATATTTGAGGAAGCTGCAACATACGACCGACAGCGGCGGCAGCACCAGCCACAGCAACAGCAACAGCAACACCACGGCTAACAACAGCAACAGAGCGCTCAGTTAGGAACAACAATAGCAATAACAACGGCAGGAATGACAGGAAACGATTGTCTCACAATGAAAGCGTCGGAAGCACGAAGACAGGACGAGATGGGTCCAAGACGAGGCGAAGACGAAGTCGAAGGAGCGACAGGAAAGGACGAGGTGGGAGGTGAGAAGGCGGGGAGGCGAGGTGGTGGCGGAGGGCGGCGCCGGCTGGGGGTGGGGCGACGCCTGACTCGCAGGTGTTGTTCACCTTTTGCACCTCTTCAAATTACACCAACAAGGGGCGTGTTCAAGACGACAACAACAACAACAACAACAACGACAACTCCAACAATGACAACTACAACAAACATCTGCTTGTTACAAGCAGGAACAACAAAAACCCGGAGCAGCCACTCGCACGCACGCACACGGCCCAAGGCAGCGGGAGAGACGGCGAGTGAGACAAAAAACACAATAGTTTCCTACCGCGTGGCTCGACACGACCTCCCCCCATCCCCAGAGTGGTGTTGTTGCTCTCGTTGTTGTTGTTGTTGTCACTGTCGCTGCCGGTGTCAGCGTGGCCGACCATGTCTTCATGTCGCCGGCGTCGCTCATGTGTGAATTAATAATGTTGCAGGTTGTTTTTTCCCACTGCAGCGGGCGAGGGGGCGAGAGAGGGAGAATTACTTTCTGAACAACCCGCCGGTCGGGGTCGGGGGGCCCGGGGGGCAGGTCCTGTTTACATGCCACGTTCGGCGCGGCCGCCTCCGACGCCGACGCTGACGAGCCCCGATGCGCCGCGATGCGTCCTGTTGTCAGAGCGAGCCCGAGCCCGAGCCCGCCCCGTCCGGGCTCCCCACCGACCGCTGATGGGTCGGACGGGCGGAGGACGTGCGCCATTTGAGGGGAATTTTTTCCAAATGCGCGGCCGCAATCCAAGGCCCTCCGCCTCCTGCCCTTGGCTGGCAATTTGTAAATGTCACAGTTTTAATTCCGAGTCCTTGTTGTGTGAGCTCGGCGGATGGACTCATATTTCACGGGGCCGGGGACGAGCCGAGGATTCCCTGCAGCCGAGCGCAGCCCCGGCGATGAACTCGAGCTTCCTCGCAGGCCCTGCGCGACCCTCCCCGCCGCGCCGCATGACTTTGACGTTTCCATTAACGAGCCGCACCCTCGTCGCTCGAGCCACTCGGCCCACCGACCGTCGTCAAGTCGCTAAGAGGCGGCAAATCGCAGGGGGCGGCCTGGGCTGGAAGACCGGAAGATCGGAAATCACGACGCGCCGCAAGGACGACTCGGCGGCGACTGCTGGCTTCCTGTGCGGGCGTCCAATTACGGGGCGTCCACCCCAGTGATTCCGGCGTCGTCGGCGTTGTTGTTGTTGCGGTAAAAACGCTTTTCGTGCTCGGCGGCCGGCGCAGCCACGTCGAGGACGAGGGTGGGTCGGCGCCGCGTGCAGGGGACCCGCCAACTGTTGCTACGGCCGCCTGCAGCCAGTGCGGCTGCAACAACCACAACAACAAGGGTCTGCTTACGCACCCCATTGCGCTGCCCGCACATGAGCCGTCGCGCCGCGGCTGCGTGAGGAGGGCGAGCCGGGTGCGTCTAATGACCATCCCCGGCCTGGCTCGCAATTTCGATGTCGTGTCCTCAACCTCACCCCATCCCCGCCGTCCAGCTCGAGATCGCCATCGAGAGGGTTGAGTGCGGAGACTCCCGGCATTGTCTCGTCGGCGGCCGGGATTTATTGAAACTGCTATCAGCTCCCATCGGACTGATTCGCCCTGAACGAGGCTTCAAAGGCCCGAGGGCGGCGTCGTCTGTGCCCAGAGCGGAGACGAACGGGCCGTAGACCAGGCTGGAGCGGGCGCTGCGGCTGGACAGGTCGAAGGAGTGCGAGGAGAGGCGAGTCGGCGACGAGGGAAGTCAATTAATCGTAATTTGACGAGGTTCCCACGGAGCGACGGCCCGGGTGCCCGACCCACACTCGCGGCGACCCGGTCCCTCGACCCGTCCGCACCCCCGGGTTCGCGAGGCCGTTGACTGCGGATGGGCCGCGGAGGCGGCGCACAGTGGGCCGCAGAAGACTCTCGGTGCCTTGTGAATTGTTATCAACTAATTGAAGACTAAAGATAGAGCTCGATCGGTCACTCGACACACTGTGCGGCCACTGGAAGATTTAGCGACGACTCAATTGGCAAGATGAACCCTGTGGCGAGGGAACATCGGGCGGGCCGACGATGGACGGAGGGGGCGGCGAACAGCAGTCGTCCAGCAGCCTCCTGTTAGGGGCACCCGAACAGCGAGGGCCCGAAACCCACCTCATGCTAAGCGGCCGCGCGAACCCACCACGGTGTAGAGAAAAACTTCCCTGTGCAAGCACCAGTGGCCGGGGAATTTCCCTCGCATAGCGGGAAATTCCGAGCCAACGTCCCCACCCCTGGGCGGCCGAGAGAGCGGCGCGAGCGACAAAGCGGCAGCAGGCCGTGGGGTGGGTTCCGAACTCAACTCGCAGGACACGCCGGACTCGGTGGGTCGGAGCGCGCGTGTTTCGCGAGGACCCGCCGTCAGGGAACCGAGAATTCTCCGAAGCCGCACGAAATTCTCCGCGCCATCGCTGCGCTCGTGGAGCCGCGGCCCGGTTGCGCTGCTCGCGGGCGGCCGGGCCGGGTCGGGCCGGGGAAACTCAACAAAACTGTTGCACACAAGGCCACAAACCCACCTCACAACAGAGAGGGCCAGAGAAAGAGAGCGACAGAGAGAGCGCTCTCGCAGCTGTCAGACGGCGCCCGCACTGCTCACACTCACCTCGGGCGGCGACAAAGCGACACGGCGACTGTCGCCGTCGGCCCGAAACTCCCCACGCGGCGCTCGGCACTCGGCACTCGGCCGCCGCTCGTCGGGCCCACCTCGGCGCTCTCTCGCGCGCTCTCGCCGCATATAACAGCGGCGACGAGCGCTCGGGCGGCCAGTCTTCGTGTTGCTCCTGAGACGTGCGGTCGTGGTCGAGACTCCGGCTGCCGGCAGCCCCAACCAGCGAATCGAAGCCAGCGCCGCCTCCCCGGCGTCCTGCGAAGCGAGTGAGTCCTGCGGTAGAACCGGAACCGAGTTGATTCGAGACGAGGTCAGCGTCCACCGTGAGTCGTCGTCCGTCGAGGTCCGCGCGTCGAAGCCCCACGTTGCAGGCAGCGCCCGCCCGCCCGCCTCCTCCTGCTCCTGCTCGGAGTCGCTGGCGCTCGGCCGCTCCGCTCGTCTCCGGCTCGGCACTCGGGATCGGGATACATCGCTGCTCCGTGCCGAGGAGTCGCAGAAAACGCGAAGGCGAAGGCGAAGGCAAGAAATTCGCCCCTCTCCCGCCCTCGTGCGCGACCCCCGCTCGTGCTCGGATCCGCGTCCAAGCCGCGCTCGAGTCGAATCGAATCGTGTCGAATTCACGCCGGTGTGAGAGCGAGCGAGTGCGTGTGTGTGAATGAAGTGATGTGATGTGACCTTTGTGTGAGTAGCGACGACGACCAACGCCACAATAACATCCAGCGACCACTGCAGCGGCAGCGGCAGCGACAACGACATCGACCACTGCAACAGAACCACAACAAGAGCAACGGCGGTGGCCCCAGAGGAGCATCAAAGTAGGTTCAAGAACGTCTTCTCGATTCGCACTCGGGACCCTGTTCCCAACCCCCAGGGTCCTCGTCCACGTCTCGTTCCCTCCGTCCCTCGGCTGCCCCCCTCTGTCGAACCAGAGCCGGGCCCCTGTCGGCGGAGGTCCTGCGGGCGCCTCGACCCCGGCCCCGGCCCCGGCCCCGGCTCCGACGGAGGCTGCGGCGAGTCCTGCCGGGTGTGTATGCGTCGGCACCGCCGTGTCTATTCGGGCCCCGGGCCGGGGGTCGAAGACGGGGCTCCGCGAGCCGGCCCGGCACCACGCACAATGGCTGGCAGCCTGCGGAGTGGGAGCTGGAGCGGGAGCGAGTTTGTGCCTCTCGCCGCGCTGAGCCAGGGCCGTTGCCGGTGTCGGGTCGGGTCGGGTCCATGCGGTTCCGGTCCACCGGTCGATTCGTCCGATTTCTCTCGAAGGCCCCGATCGACCCCCCCTCGGCCCCCACCGGCCTAAGTGCCGTTTCGTGTCGCTGCCCGGCCGCAAATGGTTTCATTAATCCGTGCGAACCTCCGGGCTCGCTCGCGTGCCCGACCGCCGCGTCCTGGCCCGCCCAGCGGCGTGTTTTAAATTCAATCAGCGGGCGGGTGGGGCCGCGATGAGCCCCGGCTTAGGCGGGAAAGCTCTTAATTCGACAGAGGCGACGAACTTTCGGAAAACAAAAGTTTCGTGCGTCGCGCAAAAATTGGATCCGGACGGGGAATTAGCATTAGCATTCGAGATCGGCTTCGACAACGGCTCCGGCACCGGCTCCGGCTCTCAATTCGAGAGCGACTTCGACTTCGACTTTGACTTTGACTGCGACTTGGAGTTGGAAAGTTTGACGCAAACACAACAAACGCCCCTCGCGCCCGCACCCGCACCGGAAGCGGCACCGGAAGCGGACATGGAAGTGGAAATGAGAATGAGAATGGGAACGGGAATGCGAATGAAAACGAAACTCGAGATCGAAATCGAGATGGAGATGGAGACGGAGATGATGGAAATGAAAATGGAAATGGAAATGAACGAAAAGTGGAAGATAAACAATCCGTCTGAACTTGAAACATAAATTTCCACTCTGAAAGCTTTCATAATCAAGGGGCCCCCGACTCCACTCGGCAAATAAGCCGTCGCTGGGAGGGGGCGGGCGGACGGCTCGGGAGTTCGGTTCAAAAACAATTTGACGGCGAGGCTTCCGAGAGATCCGTGCGGCATCTGGGGAGCCGCTCCCTCGAGCGTGGTTCATGGAATTAGATGAATTGAATTCGTGACCATGGTTTCGGTTCGGAGCAGGTCGGAGCAGGCCATAAATGTGGGGGAAGTCAAGCGGGCGAGAGGCAAACGCGCTTGGAAGTTTGAGTTATTGCGCTCCGGCTTATTTGCTCGCTCGGTATAATCGAAATTTATATTGTCTTCGGAGTCGCTTCGAAGTCCGAGTCCGTTTGTCCGAGGAACACGGATTTGAGAAATGTGAAAAGTGCCGAGTTCGAGTCTTCAAACGTGAAGACTGAAGTGAGAGGAAGTGAGAGAAAATTGTGAGAAAGCAAATCCGTCCGTCCCTGCCACAGGTCGGTTTGGTGGGTTCTCGACTCCACACACAGCTGGTGACTTCAGAGAAAAGAGCCCTTGACACGGGCTCCGAACCGGGCGCCAGATTCGCGAACCCCGAACGAGGGCCGATTAAGAGGTCGGCCCATTAGAGACCATTACCTGGCGAGCCCTCGTCCCTCGTCCTTCGCCCCGCCGCCCATGCAAATCCAGCAGTAGGTCGTTCGGGTTCCTCGGGCTGGTCCTTGAGCCCCGCATTCACGGGGCCCCGGACGCAACAAAATACCGTGAACAACAGAAACACCATCACTACAACTGCAACAGCAACGCCAGCCCCGGCCCCGGTCCCGGCCCCGGCGCCGGCCACGAGAACAAGACGTCAAAGCGTGTCTTGCAACAATTTGTTAAAAAGCTCAGCGTCGCTGTCAGCGTCAACGCGGCCGAGACGGGGGCCGACTGCGAAGTGGCACCATTCTGTGCCGGCGGAAGTCGGGGCTTCCTGGCCGCGGACCGGCTGGCTTTCAGCAACGGCAACAACAGCCACGACCGCAGCGACAGCATGTACGAGGAGAAGCTCACAGAAGCTTGACAGTAGGTCAGGTTTTTCGGCGCTGCCTTGTTGCTGGTGTCGGCGCTGCTGCTGGTGCTGGTGTTCTCGCGAGCAACAGCCACGGCCATAACAGCGGCGGAACGACTTCCGCGGGATCCTCCGACTTAACTTAATGCGGGCCGGGCGTCCTTGGCGTCCCGTGGCGCGGCCGCCGCTCGTTGACCCCGACGCGGCCACCCCGAGTCGGGTCGCCTGTGCCTGTGCGTTGCTCCTCCGGCCACCCCTCTGTTCGTCCGTCCATCCGGCTGTCCGCCGGTAGTTCGGTGGTGGCGGCCGCAGGAGCAGCTGCGAGCGCCGGCAACCGCAAAGGACTCGTCATAAACAAGTGCGGCGATTGTTCGTTGCTGGCGATGCTGGTTGTTCGCTGTTCGCTGTTGGCTGTTGGCGAGGTTGCGGCTGCCACTGCAATGGTCTGCCGTTTCGCTCTGTGCTCGGGCGTCACTTCGTGCATGCCGTGCATGTGTGCGTGGGCGCGTCTCGAGCACCATCGGAACTTTCTCCGCTCTCCATCCATTATTCCCTGAGTGCTTTTATTTCCCTCCCCATCGACGACTGCTCGCTTGACCGCCCACCGTCCGAGGTCCACGGGCGGCACCCGTTGGGGATCCCTCGCAGAGCCCGATGCCACGATGGACGGCCGGACTTGGCCATGATTTCCCCGAGTCCGTTTAGCGAGACGACCCGCTTCTGGTTGCTCGCAGAGTCTTCTCGACTTTCCTCGCCCTCTGGTCGGCTGCCCGGTTCCTGGACACTTATCGCTCGGTCCCCGGCTCTCGAAATAACGCAGTCCTGTGCCCGAGCCAGCCGGACGGGCGCAAAGTTTGCGGGAGTGTGTGCGCAATCTGGGGAACCGCTCGGAACTTGCTTAAGTCGGCCGCCGCAGCTCGCCCGGGCGCCCGGAGTTTCCCAGCCAAATGTGAATTATTGATAAGACTTCTCCGGGGCTTAGTGCGGGTCTCTCTCGATCTCGCTCTCGCTCTCTCTCTGGCTCTGGCTCCCTCTCCATGTGTGAGGGGGCCAAGACGCGACGCAACTTAAAGTTGAAGCGAGTCCTTCAGCTGCCTTAATTCAGCAGCGACATTGATAAATGATGCTCAAAGCAAAAGTTTAATAAAACGGACCCAAGACCCGGCCCGGCTGGGGTTGCGCCCGAGTGGGGCGGGTGGGGTGCAGGGCGCCACGCTGTTGCATGTGCAGCTCGAGACGACGACGAAGCCCTTGAAGGCCAGGACGAAACAGGAGAACAACAGCGGTCGGCGACGGGGGCGGGGGCGGTGGCGGGGACGAAACATTTTCCAACTCTTGGAAATGGCTTTCGTTGCTGCACCCGCTCCCGCTCCGCTCCGCTCTCCCCGCAGCCGCTGTTGCTGTTGCTGTTGCCATAGTTATTGTTATTCTTCTTCTTCCTCCTCTTCTTCTTCTTCCTCTTCTAGTTCTAGTTCTCTGCTCCTGTTTCTTGCTCTTCTTGTTTCTGTTTTTATTGCCGTTGTTGTTGTTTTTTGTGGCGGTGGCGGCGCTGGAGCGGCTGCCGTTGTTGTTGCCCTTTGTGTACCCATGCAACGCCCCCCCCCCCACCCCCCGTCCGCGCTCCTCAAGAATTCCGTTATTAGAGACGCGCCCCTCCGCCGCCGCCGCCGCCCACAGCGCGTCTCCAGCTGGCGCTCGCTCCTGGCTGCAGGACATTTTCCACCAGACGCATCAGATGCAGATGCTGCTGCAACCGGCTGGGGAGGGTGAGAGGGGAGGTGGGAGGGGCGCGACGAGTCCCCGCCGACATGTGAGCATTTCTCAATTTCGAGTCTCGTCGCCCCGTCGGTTTCGTTTGCGCGCGACGGAGTTCTGCGGTCTGGCAACGTCCTGCAGCGCACGCAAAGTGTCCTTGGAGGGCCGAGGGCGCAAACGCCTCGTCCTCCTCCTCCAGCGCGGTGCAGCCTCCGCCATCGACCGCCGGCAAGCGGTTCGTCGCAGGGCAGCCGTCTCCGCCAGAAGTCCCTGCGATAAAAAGTCCCGCACACACGAACACGAACACGCACACCCACACACTCGCACTCGCACCCGCGCTTCTGCTAACAGTGCCTCCGACAACACGCACACAGTCGAACCACAACAAAGCCACATGCAACCCAGTTTTAATAACGGAGGAGATAATATTTTGCAACACTCGGAAGCGTCCACCGTCCCCGTTGGACCCATCCCGGTCCCCTCTGGCACCGCCGAGCCCGGTGCACAGTGGGGCGAGCCCCGGACCAGTTGCATATCCATGGAAGGATTGCAGTTTTCGCTTGAACGGGGCTTCGCTTGGGGCCACGATTCTGGGTATAAAATTGCGAAAGAAAACGTATTGGACTGTTTTTCTTAGAAATTACTTCTCTTCCGGTCAACTTTACGCCCTCGAAAAACACGGAGGCACAATTAAATCGAAAAAATAATATATGTTTAACTCAATTTCAACATCTATTTTAACATCAGAGAACAACTTCAAAATCAATCAATGTCAAAAATGAATGTTAATATGTAATAATTGTATGAGAAACGTCTGATGAATTTTCCTTGTGGAAACGATGAAAAATTGTCACTTGTTATGAGAGAGAATATTTATTGATGATGAGTTGAAAATTTCTCGCCCGGAAATGATTGAAATTTCGGAACAAATTTGCGTAGAATTCTGAAGTCGTTTTTCGTGCAACGATATTGAAGAGAAAACCTTATCCAATCGTCTTTCGCTCCACTGTGCGCCGGACAGGGTGTTGCGCTCGAGTCGGCCGGGGCAGGGAGGGCGGCGGGCGAAAATGGAGAAAAAGTCCCAAATGACACACTCGGCGGGGGCCCGGCGGGGGCCGCTGCGGAAAGTTTATGCAAGACATTCCAGTGCTCCGGGCGACACCGGGGAATGCGGTTGGCGGGGCGGGGCGCGGCGGTCGGGTCCGTCGGGAACTCGCGGAGGATTCGGTGCCGGCGAGGTGTTGCTGGGGGCGGTGCGGGGCGCAATAGCAAAATATTTGCAGTCGCAGCGCGTTTTTGCGTCTCGCAATTTTAATGTAAAACGTGAAATTTGTTGACTTTTCCTGGCGGGCCGAAGTCGCGCGTCGGTCCCGGGATCCCCTCGCGACAGACGGCGGAGGCTCCGACATGGCAAGGATTCACGTGCACGTCCCGGAAGGAGTCGCTTCTGGTCCTGAAGTCGATCCGCCGCCCATTGGAGGTCCATGGCTGCCGGCGGGCGGGGAGGCGGCCCCTGAGCCCGATGAACCCGAAACTTCCGGTCCCAGGCCTCCTCGTCCGCGGTCCCGGCCACCTGGCGCTCGACTTCGGGCCGCCCAAGTCGTCCTCGTCGTCGTCCCGGGAGATTTGCTCCGGGTGTCGCCGTAAAGTCCACGAAATATGGCCGGATATGGCCTGTCGCTCGTCCCTCGTCCCTCGTCCGCGTCCGCGTCCCCGGCTCGTCCCTCGTCTTCGACCCGGGGAGCGAAGCTAAAACAATGGCTTCCGAACTTGGCGAGCGCTGAGCAAATAATTTTCCGCACATTTTCGCCTCCATTCGCGAGCAGTTCCCGCTGTTATTTCCATTTCCAATCCATGCGATTCGCAATTTATTGTTCCTCCTGCTGAATGGCTCGATGCTTGACTGCGCTCCAAGGCAGCAGAGGCAGCAGCGGCAGCAGTCGACCGAGGCAGCGGCAGCGGCAGAGCCAACTTTTCGCTTCGCCCGAGTTTGGCGCGATTTCCTCCCGGATGCCGTCGAGCGACGCCATTAGGAGACGCTAAAAATCTGTTATTGTTATTGCTCTTGTTTGTTCTTATTGTGGGTCCCCTTCTGCGCGTTGTTGTTGTCGGTGTTGTTGTTGTGGTGGTTGCAGTTCCGTGCACCGGGGGTGGCCGCCTCCATCGGCTAATAAAGTCTTGCATCGAACGACGCCGAAACCCGGCGAAATCGCCGAACTTTGCATCTCGTCCGCGCTGTCGTGGCAGCGCGATTGACTGACTGACGGCGGCTGGGGCTTGGGCTGGAGGGTTGGCGGGGTCGGGGTCGGGGTCGGGCCTGGCTGCATCAGTTCGCGCAATTAAGCAGCGGCGGTCGGTGGGCGGCCGATCCGGAGCCGTTGCTCGATTGAGCTGCGATTTGCGTTTCATACGCTCGCGTAGATCACAATGCGTTCCATGGGCGTGGCGAGGGCGAGGAGGGGGGGGGGGGGGGGTGCGGTGGAGGGGTTGGGACGAGCGGGCAATAAAAGCGAGCTCTCCAGCCGGCGCTGTTTTATTGTTCGTGTAATGAATTTTATGCGCCTCAATTCAACTTTTGCTCAACTTTTTATTCCCCTTTCAAACTCCGATTCAGCGCCGGCTCCGATTCGGGCCCGACCCCTGCCGCGACCCCCACCCCCGACGTGGCACGGGAATCCGGAGTCCTGCCGCTGTGTTGTTGCCGTTGCAATAAAATATTTATTAGTTGAATTGAATTTATGCGAATTTCAGTGTTTTCCCGATTCAATCAAGTTCGACTCCCGACTCGGGGCGGCAGCGGGGCGGAGGATTTTTCGCAATAATTGCGAGTCATAAAACCCGGCTCCAGTTCCACTCGACGTCGAGCGACGTCGAGCGAGCGAGTGAGCGAGGGAAAGCGCGCCTCTCGTAAAATTCTCGATGCATAAATTCGTGACCTCGACTGGCGGCCGAGTGGGGTCGCGACACCGGTTGCGGCTCCAGACCGGGTCGAGCCCGGACCCGAAGCGATTGACCTGGGCGAAGGCAGGTCGGACGCGATCGCCGATCGATCGTCGCCAGTGGGCGGACTCGAAATTAGTTTCCGGACCGACGTTCGGGGCGCCCCGAAACTGACCGCAATCGAGCGGGTCCTCGGCAAATGTTTGCATTTCTGCGACTCTCGGCCGAAGATGGACCGCAGAGCTGATGAAATTAAATGTGGCGACCGGGCCGCGTCGGCTAACGTGCAACAACAACAACGCAGTGATGAGCCGTTTATTGCATCGCTCCGGATGCATGTGGGCGGGGCAGGCGCCGACGACCGATGCGTCCCGGTGTCGGCCGATGGACGTCGGCCGTCGTTGGCCGCAATTAAATTTCAGGGAAATTCATTAAAATCCCGCACACACGCACACACACTGGCACACGGGAGGGGCGGCCGACGGGGGCGGGGGCGGGTGCGGGGATCGAACTCGGTTACGCGACGACCTCGAATGGGGCACTTAAAAATTTAAAAATTCAAAATCAATCAAATCGTTGAAACGACTTCAAGCATTTCACCGTTTTGGGACGGACCGCCCCGGGCCGCCCGACCGCAACTTCCGCCACGCCCCCGTGTGCGTGCGGCGGGCGTCTGGGCTCCAGGTAAACACACGCAGACGCGGGTAGGGGGCAGGCGGCAGGCATCGACTTCAGTCGATTTTAAAACCGTTAATCATGTGAAATGGAACATGTGTTTCCCCAACACAACACAACAGCACACAAGTACACACCCACGCCCACCAGCCACACAAACACACACACGCCCCCAACCGCACACAACAGCGCACACTCGCGGCACGTGGGCCGGATGACGTTCGGGGCAACGAAAAAATTCACTTGTCACCCCCTCCCTGGCCTTAATGTGATTATATAATTTTCCCCCCGTTGGCCCACCTCCGCCCCCCCCTCGTCCTCGTCCTCGTCGACGTTTAAATCAAACTGTCTGCCGCCGTCGCTTCCCGCTTCCCGCAGGACTCGCCCGGGGCTCCGATATCGAAATCGCCCCGGCCTCGTCCATGATTCATGGAGTTAATCATGCCAAGTAATGCAATTACAGCCCGGCACTATTTGCGGTCCCTTTGTCTCTCGCTCTCCTCCTCTCCCCCCCCCCACTCTCCCTCTCACCGTCGCTCCTGTGGGCGGATGAATATTTCATATTCACTTTTCCATATGCTCGCCGACTCGACATCCGCGACGCCCTGCGCGCCGGAAACGTTGACACGGCGCGGTGTCGCCGTCGCCGTCGCCGTCGGACGCAGACAAGCGGCCGCCGAGGACGAGGACGTGGACACGTAACAGGAGCTGGGATTAGGCCGGCTCAGGCCGTCGGGTCGCCGGGGTCTTGCGAGGACATTCACAGCGAGCGGCCGCCAGCACCGGGCAGTCCTGGAAATCACGGCGGCCCGCGTAATTGGAGGACTGGACTGGGGTTTGGGGTGCTGGGGTGCTGGGGCCACCTGCCAACCGTGCCCGACTCCATGCCTAATGCCGTCTTCTCTCTCCTTTCAGATTCCACTGTACTTCCCTCTCGCGCGCCGCCATGGAACCAAGAGAATAACCTTAACTATAGTTTTATATAACATACAACAAATATAACCACAGCCCGTAATCTACTCGCATTGATATAGCCAGATCAATATATGCAAAATATCGGTATAGAATATGTTGGTAAATTACGATGATATAAAGATATATGATAGTTATCTATGATGATATAAATACAAATGAATACAAATATAAATGAATACAAATAAAAATGATAAATGGATACAAATATAAATGATAACTGAATATAAATACAAATGGAAATATCAATAAAAATGATGATATAAGTAGATACGATTGTATAATTATATATGATGCTATAAATAAATATATGCAGAAAAATATAAATATATATTTATAAATATACACAAATAACATACACTGATCAACCGACATCTCCGGATAAAAATACAACCGATTCGGGTAACTGATTCATGAAAAAATCACAGATCAATTCATTACAAGGGCATAACACGAAAATAATAAGATATAACATAAGATATCGGCTTACACCAGCTAAGTAAATCAGCGCGCAGAGTACGAGAACTGACAGCGAGAGAGAGAGCCAGAGAGAGAGAGGCGATATTACACGACGGATACAGACATCAGAAGCAGAGCAAATGCGATTTGTGCGCGCTGTCCAGAGTCCGGCAACACCGACAGCAGCACCCGAAACCGCGACCGCATCATGTGGGCCAAGAACCTAGTCGAGAGGATCCGCAACAAGTCCAGGTGAGTGCGAGCTCGGGATCTGCCGGGGACGGAATCCGAAGCCGAATCCGTGTTCGAGTCTGAGCCTGAGTCCGACGACGAACCCATAAAAGGCCGGGACGTGAGTTCGCCGGACGGCGGCCCCGGTTCGTCGCGCCCGCTGCACCGAGGGCGGCGATAGCGAAGGCGACGGCGACGGCGACGACGGCGGCTGCAGATGTCGCAGCGATCCATTTGCAAAGTTGTTCATGTCCTGTTAATGTTTGCTGAAATTCCTCGAAAGAGACGGACGACCGAGGCAGCGAAAGGAAGAGGGCGACAGGGGGAGGGAAAGAGTGGGAGAGGGAAAGCAGTAGCAATAAATGTCCATTTGTCCCGACGTCTTTTTGTGGGACCGGCCCCTCGCCCGACATGCGGTTCCGGTTCCGGCTCCGCCATTGCCATGCAGGACACGGACGACACGGAAGCAAGCACACACACACACACACACACACCCCGCTTTAGAGGACACACAAATCCTCATCGACCCTGCAGGAGCGAGCGAGCGGTATCGAGAGCCGGCGAAGATTAAAAATTCCCCGAATGTCCGGCGCGAAATAATTACGCGACGATGTCTCGGGCGCGGCCGCGGGCAGGACGAGGCCGGATAAGAGAAATGGCAGTGCTTACTCACAGATGGACCGGACCGAGCCGGGGCGTCGCCTCTAATACAGCAGCATAAGGCAACAAAAACATTTTTACGACTCGTACATGACCGGCATCCTAATCCCGGCCGAAACCAGGACGACGCGGGACGACGGCGAAATCAGAAAATAGAGGAGCGCGCGCCGTTCGAATGACGGACGAACGAGGCAGAGCCGGCGAATGCGAATCCGATGGCGATGGCGAGTCGCTGGCGGTGGGTCGGGCGATTCGCAGGCCCGACACCGTCGGGAGCCGCCGGGCTCCTGCAGGACACCGCGGACGGAATGGAAATGACGGCCACGTGACGACGCCACGGCGGCCGCCAACGAAGCGGATCCCGACGCATTCGCGCCTCGGCCTCGGCCTCGAACGCGCAATTTGTGCGCTTCCGGCGGGCGTGGGTCGCACGGGCTCCGGGCCTCGGGTCTCAGAAGCGTCCGGAAGGCCGGGCGACTGCGATTAGGTCCCGAGGCCTCTCCCCGCCCCCCTCTGTCGATGACGGATGCCCGATGATTGCTTGTCTTTATCTCGATTTCTTTGCACTCAATAAAGCCGTCGCTCAGAAGGCCAGGCGGACGGAGGGACGGGGCGAACTTCAAAACTATCGATGAGATTCTCGGCGCTGCGGCCGACGCGAGCAAGAAAGTTTCCACCGCAGCCGGGACCGGGCGGGTGCGGCCGGGAAGCTGAAACTTCTGGCCATAAAAACAATCGAAGCCCGACTCCGTCCGCTGTCCGAGGGCGATGGCCATGATCCGCTTTCCCTGGCGAGGACAAGGGCGGGCACCGGCGGAAACCGGACACTGGCCGCACCCTCGTCCTGGCCACCCTCTGTCGCCACCTGTTGCGCGGTCCGACGCGGGCCGGCCGGGCCGCCACGATGTGGAGATGTTATTGAGTTACCCGGGGTCTCCGCCGCCGCGGACTTGTGGCGAGCCGAAACAACGCCGGGCCGCCGACGAAGTCCACGGCGTCGCAGCTCGACTGCGCTCGGATCGGCGCTCATTAAACTTTCAAATCAATGATTGCGCCCTGAATTATTCATGGCCGCGGCGGATGCGAAGGTCGTCCTCGCTTCGACTCTGAAATGGAGCCGCATTCGGCGGGTGGCGGGTGCGGGTCGCGGAAGTGGCAAATGAGAAAACGCTGTCGCGCTGAGCCTGAGGAAGTCGAAATAACTGCCGCGGCCCCCACCGCCCTCGAGCCGCGGCAGATGTAAATGATGATGATGCTGTTGCCCCGCTCGTCCTCCCGTGTCGGCGTCGTCGTCGCGGTTTCGTTGCTGCTGCCGGCACTAGATTAAACCACTTGTCTCTGGGCCGACCTCGCCTGCGCCTTCTCGCCACCCTCGCCCTCGCCCTCGCCCTCTCGCTCTCCCTCGCCGGCCTCTTCTAGGCCTCCGCCTGGTTCACTCCTTTCACTCTCGCGCTTCGCCGTCGCACCTCGTCCTCGTCCTCGCCCCCGCCGCCTTGCGCTCGCCAATATTTATGTGTTTCGCTGGCTCGCGCGTATCTCCGTCTGTTCGTCGCTCCAGATCCAGATCCCGAGACCGAGCCCGCGCCGCCCGATCCCGCCCCGCGCCGCCCACTGTCGCGCATAAATAAATATCAATTCAGTGATTTATTTGCTGTCCCCGTCCCCGTCCCCTGACGCTGCCTCCGCGCCCGTTGCCAACCCGACGACACCCCTTCTGGGCGCGCCCGAGTCGACTCCTCTCGTCTCTTCCTCGCTCACGCTTCGCTGGGCCGACCCCTCGGCCCTCTCCGCCCTGCCACGCCTCGGTTCGCTTCGGTTGGGTTCGTGATTTTTTGCAAACGACCCTCATTGTTGTCATTCGCTCATTTTCAAATCGGATTCGTCTCCAGTCTATTCTCGTGCGAAATCCTTATCTCTCGGGATAATGGCAGCCTCTCCCTCTCCCTCTCCCACGCTCTCGCCCTCTCTTTCACTCTCGCCCTTTCTTTGCTGCTGTCGTCGCTGTTACTTTCGCTCAATCCTCCTCCGCCCCGCACTCCGTTCCCTGTTCTTTTCCGTTGTTTCTTTCTCAGTCGCTTTCCCGGTCGGTCCACGTCTGCGAGGGTGTGGGCGGAGGACGGAGGTGGGTGTCGCGCGCAGTGAATTATTTTCACTTTATTGAATTTTCGATTCGAAATTGATTTTGTGCGAGTTTCGTGTTTCGTCCTTTGTCACCTCCCCGCCCCGTCCCGTCCCCGACCCCACTCGCACTTGGCCCCGTCCTTATCGCGCTCCCTCGCTCCCTCCTTTGAGCTGCTCGCATTCGCGGATGTGCGCAGACTTTTCAAAGACGGACCGCTCCATTGGCCCTAACAAGGTGCTAATGAAAGGGTCCGCGTCGAGTCGGGGTCGCCGGGACGACGGCGGGACCTGCCCGAGCCGGATGAGGGCGCTGGCCAGTGGACCGAGAGGACTCCGACTTGCTCCTCGCCGCCCGCTCGACGGACCCCGAGCCTCCCCTCAGATCGACTCCCCACCGGCCCTGCCCGGGTCGGCCTCCCTCCCTCCGGCCGGCCATAAAAACTGTCTCGCAAACTAATTAATGAATTAAACACGACTGTCGTTCTTTGCACTCGCCCGCTCTCCCTCTCATTGCCCTGGTCTCCACTTCAGCCTCGCGAAACTTTGGCAGACAACGAAATGCACGGCTGCAGCCGTCCCCAGGGGGCGCGGCGGGGACCCGAGGGGCCCCGGGTGGTTGCGTGCAGGACTCGGGGCTTCGGTGGAATTTTTCGCCCTCGCCGTTGTTGGCAAGGACAATATTTGCCGAGCCGCCGTCGTGTTGTTGTTGCTGTGGGAGTTCCTGCTGCTGTAATTCTTGCCGAGTTGTTGCCGAGTTCCTGCAATTGTTGCTGACTCCGCACTCCCAGCGAACGCCGCCGACCTTAATTAAGGGCTGCCGGGTCCCCAACATCCCCCAGTCTCGGCGGCGAATGGACTGAGCGAGAAATCGAGTGCTCGGGTGGATCCCGTGCCCGATGGCGGAGCCGTCGAAGGGTACGTGGTTCGAATCGGGCTTTGCCTCAATTTCTCGCACAATTTGGCAATTTTGCGGCCCAGCCACCAGGGGCGCCGCGTAAGACACATGCAAATTTCCACACATGAAAAATGGAGGGCGCCGGGCCGAGGGCGAGTGGAAACACTCAAATTCTGCAGCAATGGCAAATTTTCGAAAACAAATTGAAATGCGGCCCCGAACACGACGCGCCGTCCACGCCCCCCGCCAGACCCCTTGGAGGGAGCCGCGGCCGTGGCGAATGGAGTCGAGTCGAGTCGGAGCCGAGTCGAAGTCGAGTCGCGTCGAGTCGAAGTCGAGTCGAGTCGAGTCGTGCGAACGACTGAATGGAATCATAAATATTACTGAATCAACAGAAAATGATGAAGAACCATAAATCATTTCCCGACACAACAGAGCGGCGGCAACAACAGCAACAGGGACAAAAACGGCAGCAGCAACAACCACGGCGATGGCGACCGCGACGGCGACGGCGACGGCAGAAGACAGCACATAGAAAGGATAACAACAACAACGACGGTAGCGAGAGCAACAGCAGCACCGTGAAACAGCAACAACCACGAAGCCAACAACAACAGCAGGAGGAGGAGCAGCAACAATGGGAGCAAGGACGACGCCGTCGTCGGCACAGAGCGAAAAATAATGTTGCACACTTTCGGGCGCAAGTTTTTATTTTTGAGTTTGCGAAGCCTCGACTGCGCCCGTCGCCTCCACTCGGCCGGGCTCGGCGCGGCTCGGCTCGGCTCGATTCGGTTCGGGTCGTGTTGGGCTGAGACTTTATTGCAGACACACAGGGACCGAGACAGCCAGACACTCAGCCAGACGGACGGACGGACAGACGGATGGACGGTCGGTCGATGCTGGGTCGGTTGGGGGTCGGGCGGCGGATGGAAATCAACACCGAGCAGTTGAAACTTTCGCAGCCTCGCCGGGCGCGGGGCGAACGAGGGCCGGAGGTGCGGAGGTGCGGAGGGTGGGCCAGAGGAGGAGCAGGACACGGGGAGGGCGGGGATGAACACGATGAAGACGAATGTATTTGTTTATAAAATGAATTCAGCGCCGGATTAAAAGTACTGCGAGCGGATTGCAAGGATTGCGAAGAGCGCGAGCCGGAGCCGAAGCCGAGCCGGAGCCCTCGCACAATGGAGGCAGCCGAAGACAATGGCGCGAATCGCAGAGAGGCGGAAAATCGCTGAGGGAGGAGGGCGAGGCGGGGCGGAGAGCGGGCGAAAGTAATTGAGAAATCGCTTTGAATAAATAATTCCGCGCGAGTATTTAATGGAAATGGCTGGCTGTGCGTCGCGCTGTCTGTCGGTGTCGCTGTCGCTGTCACTGTCGCGCCTGCTGCCGGCTCGCGGCGTGTGGCTGTGTGTGTGATTTCCGCCATTGCCATTGTTGTTGCCATCGTCGTCGAGCCGTTGTCACTGTTGCCGCCGCCGGCGTTGCCGCTGATGGTTATCTGGGCCGCTGATAGGAGCGAGCAATACAGCGATGGCAATAATTACGGCTTAAATGCGGCCGGGCCGAGGGCGGCGGGCGCCAGCGACGGGAGGGAGTCGAGCAGACCGAACGAGTGCGAAGGAGGGCGCCGGAGGGGCCGCGGCCGGTCGACGAGGTCGGATGAGGGGCGAGTCGAAGAATGTTCATCGAGAAACAATGGAATTTAATTTCCAGCGGGCCCAGGGCGTGGAGAGGGGGAGGAGGAGGAGGGGAGGCTGCGGACGAGGTCGAGGACGAGGGCAGCGTTAAATACGTAAATGAAATGTTCTCGTTCGCGTGGATTTCTGCTCAATTTTTATGCCATCGAAAGTTGCGCGGGAATTCGCCCGGCATTCCGGCATCGACATCGGCGCCGGGGGTCCGGCGAACGGGTGAGCGACACCCCTCCCCCCCTTGGTGGCGTACGCCCTCCCGGCCGAGCAGCCGTTAATGGAAGCAGCGAAAACATTTCCCGAAGCGCGGACCTCGCTGGACGAAGGCGAAACGAAATTCCCCGCCGGGCGCCCCCCACACTGGCTTGGAGTCCGAGTCCCGGAAGAAGACGCGAAGTTCCGCGAACCCGACTCGCCGGCTGCGAAGGTCCTTCGCTCTCTCTGTCCCTCTCTCCCTTCGTCCCCTTCGTTCGACCTTGCGGCCTCCGTCCGCAGGCCGTGTCAAGGTCCTCGTGCTCGGCCAAGCCTCCTCGCAGGATCCGCATCTTTCGCCGCAAATGGAGCGGAAGTGATGAGTTCTTCGTTCCCTCTGCTTCCCCATCTTTGCGCCTCCTGTGCGTGGGATCCCGGCCGTCTGGGTCCGTTGGCGTTGGGGGGAGGGGCGGGGTCGACATGTGTCGGAGGCACCGGCCTTTCCGCGAAGCCGTTGCTTAAACTTCACACATCTGCCTACGGGGGCGAGCGGCTGCGAGTGTGGTTTTGTTTTTATTTTTTTTTTTCTCCTTTCTCCAGAATTACGTGCGCGTCATTTGCCCGAATGCCATCAGCGGCAAGCGCGGCGCGGCGCGCCTGGAATTATGCAACGTTTCATTCCGTCTCCCGCTCCCGCGCCTTCTGGTTTTCCTTCTCCTCGATCTCTCCCCTTGCTGGGCTGCGGGCCCTCCAGAGGCGGCGAGGGAGGCCGGGGTCGTCGTGTAATCAAAGTCAAAGACGCCCGTTTTCCGCGAGTGCTTTTGACGCGCGCGCCGGAAGCAGCGCCATTTTATATAAATTACCACTTGGCTCCACCATCCCCCCACCCCTCGCCCTCCTGGCTCTCATTTCTATTCCCTCCCACGCCCCTGGCGGCCTTTTCAAGTGCGTTCGGCGCACTGCTGGCTTGACATTCCGATGAATGAGGTCCTCGTTCGCGTCCTCTTCCGCGTCCTTGTGCTCGTCGTCGTCATCGTCATCGTCATCGTCCTCTTTGGCGCCGGCCGAGCGCGGTCGGCTCTCATTTAATTTAGAAATTTTATGGCCTCGGTCAGGAGGAGGAGGAGGGCCGGGCTCGTTGTCGGCTGGTCCAGTCCAGTTCAGTCCGACTCCGTGCATCCGACGAGGCTCCGCGCGCACTCCACATGCAGATCCACGCGCCGATTCCTCTCGCCACGCCGGCGCTACGTGCGGCGAATCCTGATTGCGGCCGGCAAATGCCTTCCATTCTTCGCCCGCGGACGGTGGGGGTTGCGGGCCGAGGCTGCTGGATATGAATGAAATTGAATTTGGCGAAAACTCTAAATTAATGTCGCGCCCGTCCGCGCTCGTCTCGGCTGCCGGAAGTGGGCGAGGCGCTGAATCGATCACGAGAGCCCCCGCCGGAGGCAGCGGCCGTCTCCGACCCTACCCACCCCTTGCCCTCCTTCACGCCGCGGCCCGGCCGCGCCACTCGCTTTTATTGCCTACACTTTGGCGCGCGATTTTATTGTTCCGCACGACGGAAATGGGATTATTTACGAGTGGCGCAGGCGGGAGGCGGGCGGCGGTTCGGGGCGGGGCGGCCGGACATATTGAATCGTCCTGAATCGTCCTGATGAAGTGTCAATGCGGCGGGCGAGCGGCAGCAGCAGGAGGGGAGGTGGGGTTTATGGCTTCGCAGAAGTCATCGGCGGATCTCGGAGCGAATCGAAGACGCTGGGAAATTTAATTGAACGGAAAGAAGCCCTGTCGTCCGGCCCGCAGCCCCTCCCTTCTCACTTCTCCCTACTCCGACGGCATTCCGAGGATCCTTTAATGACTTCTGAGGGCTCCGTCGTTAATGGCTGTCATCGTCCTGGCGGAGGCCCACCCTCCCGATCCCGGGTTGGCCACTCAGATTAAGGAAGGACAGAGCCTTCCACTCCCTGCCCGCCTCGTGTTAGTTCCTGCCCCCGTCCCCGTCCCCGTCCGCGTCCCGCGTCGCTCGTCGCCCCGCCGCGAGGGTTGCCCAATAAACATCTTCAACATATTTTGATTTTCGGACACCCGTGCGCGGTCTCGCTCGCTCCGGGGTCGGCCCACCTCGCGCTCACTCCAGGCAGGCCGACAGCCCGAAAGCCCGGCAGCCCGGGGCCTGCAGCTGCTGCCCCTGCGGTCCACTCCCGACTCCGGCTCCGGCTCCGGCTGGCGCCGTAAAATATGCAACTGTTCAAAATCCAATTTTCTAGTTGCCACAGAGAGCGCACAACAACAACAACGAGGACCACATGCACATGCACCACAGACTAGCAAGGACTTTGAAACAACAAACCGCTCGCTTCCTGGCGCTGCACCGCCTTCGTCGTCGCCAGCCGTCGTCCCGGCGGCCGCGCGCCCTCGAGATTGGATTCTGCGCCCACCCGGCTGCCGGGGGCGGGGCGACATTACGTGAGAAGCAATTTATTTCCGCTTGTTCTCCCCGTCCACGCCACTTCCCCTCCCCCTCCCCCGCCTCCTGCTCCGGCTACGGCTCCTGCTCGTCCTTGGCCGCCCGCCCCAGCTCCGACCCAGTTCGGCCGTGTCTTCGCGCGCCTAGGCCGTTGTGTTCGAGAGATAGCGCCGCGGGGTGCCGGCGTCTTCGAGACCCCGCTCCGCAGCTGCTGCGTGGGGCGTGACTCGCCCCGCCCCGCCCCAGCCCCCGCCTCGTGCGGCGCATAAAACAAAACATGCCGCCGCCTCGACTCGGCCCGGCCCGGCCCGCTCGGTTCCGATTCCCCGAGTCCTCCAGCACCGTCGCAGGGGCGAGATATTTTTTCATAAATACAAGGATAACGCGGAATAAAGGAAGCCGCGGCGAGGAGCGGGACAGAAACAAAAACAACAGCGTAAACAAATTTTGCGGTTTATTGCCTCCGCCGAGTTCTTTGCGCGGATTTTCCTGCAGAGCAGATTTGCAATTTCGTCTTCCCCTCCCGCTCCACCCCTTCCGCGGCTGCTTCGCCCTCCACTTGTACTGGTGGTTGTTGTTGTTGTTGACATTCCCATTGCCGCTGTTGTTGCCCCTGGCGTGGGGTGGGCGCCGAACAAATTTCGGATCGCGTCTTGGCGCAGGATAAATACGCAAATTTGTTCCCGCGTCGGGGCCGCGGCAGGCAGCAGGGCGTCCTTGCTTCAGCACGCCCTGCGCCTGCCCCCCGCGCAGCGCCCTCGTGCCCGCGGCGACGCACAGTGGTTCGAAGCCCCGAAAGCACAAGGACTCGCTGAGGATTCAACCCCACGTCAGCCAACGGCCTTTTCCATATTTTTCCTACTTCGCTTTGAAACTGGAAAATTCATTGGGTTTCACTGCTCCAGGAGCTCCAGGACCGCTCTCGAGCGATCCTTTTGAGCGACGCTTTGAAACTGCTACAAGACGACAGCAGATCCGAACTTGGAAAAGTCCGATAAGCTCCACTGTGCTCACGCTGGTCCAGGGCTGCGAGGCTGCAGGACGGGCGGCGGGTCGATGTGTGGGTTAATGCCGCATATTACCGGAAATGGCGCCCATTTCCGAACATTGAGCCGAACGTCTCGCTGGGTGGATTACGATCGGGATTAGGATTAAACTGATGTCGGATGTCGATGTGCGGAATTTTAATAATTCGCGGCGGCAGCGAACACCAAATGTCGTGCCGCGACCTCGACCCCAGCTCGTGCCGGCGGCGAAGGTGCGGAAGGGTCGACGTGTCGTCGTGGGAGAGTGCTGTGGAGAAGGGACGAACAGCAGTCCTCGAGCAGGTCCTCAGGCAGCCGCGAGTGCAGCGGCGTCGGGCTGGGGGCGGGTTCGTGTCTCGAGTCTCGGGTCCTCTGGCTGGCTCGGAGCTGCGTCGCGGGCCCTCGTGGGCAGGGTGCGAGCGACCGGAGTTGAGTCGAGTTGACTCTTGTGTAATCGCGCTCACCCCTCGCATCCTCTCCCCGCTTCCTGCCTCTCTGTCGCGGGCCGCCCCGGGGTAATGGGAATTAATTAAAAGCCCTCGACTTCCCCGCGACTTCCGCTCGGGCACCGCACGTCCTTCCGCGCCGCTCGCTCGCCGAGGGCCGTCGTCGACGCGTCGGCGAGTCGGCGTCTCCTGCGGGCCGGGTCTGAAGTGTTTGCGGGCCGAGACAATAAAGCGAGCGAATTAAGTAACTGTTCGCCGCGCGCCATAATTTCGCGTTCATTATGGCGCATTTCCGTTTAACATAAATTACAGCTGTTCTCGCACACACACTCACACACAAACACCGGGCGCACTCCACAGGCCCAGGCCCGGGCCCGGGCACACGCACACAGAGGCCTGCACGCCGTCGTCGGCGACGTCGTCGTGGCCGCGGCCGCTGCCGGCGGCTGTTTGTGCGCCTAAAAGTATGCAATTTAAAAGCCAAACAAAAGGAGCCCGCGAGAACGAACCCCCCAGCCTCCCCATTGCTTAGCATAATAAAAGCATAAACACGTTCGCACGCTGCCCCTTTCCTTCCATTTCCTCCCCCTCCTCCTCCTGACTCACGTCGCCCAGGCGGCCCGGGTCGCCGTCAGAGGACGGTGGGACTCGCAAGGGCTGGCCGAGGGCCGCCGGTTGCCCCACCGGCCGGGACACTCGGCGATTTCAAGGATGCAGCGCATTTTTATCAACTTTCCAGCAGATCCCGGACGTCCACTGATGGGGCGAGGCGCGGGTCGGTCGCAGGAGGGGTCGGCGACGAGTCCGAGTCCGAGGCCTGGCGCTGAGAGGCCTCGGACTGCGACTGCACTCGGCCACACCACGCGCCGGGCCGGGCCGAACCGAGCCGGGCGGACCGGGGCCGAAGTCGAATTAAGCAAATTAAATTTTTTCCGCGCCTCCGCTCGGGCGGAGTCACTTTTCCGGCCCGCTGGAGGGGCGGGGGAGGCCGGCGGAAAAACGCGGCGCGAATTCCTCAAATTCTGCCGAGTCCGCAACTCGCTCACGAAGCGCGGCGGCGACGACGGCGACGGCGACGACGACGACGACGACGACGATAAAAGTTTCGCGAGCGGCGGCGCGGAAAAAACGCGAGGCGCCCGAGGCCGGGCCGGGCCGGGGCCGGGGAATCGCAGAATTAATTGCGACAGGGAGATGGACAAAGACAAAGCGGCCGACAGGACTTCGGGGGCACCACCTCGTCCAGGTCCGCGCTCCGTTCTCTGTCCCAGAATGGCTCGAGTCCCCACCGGACTCGTCGGAGCCGTCGAAATCGCCCCGGGCGCGGGATCCTCGCGATTCCGCTTCCGGTTGCGGGGACGCGACACGTCCTTCTTTATTTTTGTGTCCGCAATTTCGGGCATTTCGGAAATTCGCACCGAACCTGAAAACAGCGATTGCATACTTTCAGGCGCCCCGCCATCGTCGTCCGCGGCTCGGCTTCGAAATGCAAATTCTAATCGATTCGCCCGCCGCCAATCGATGGAATTAAATTTCACGTCGACGGCACTGCAGGGAGCCCTAATTCGGCGGCGTGGGCGCCGTGGGGCGGGGTTGGAGGACCGGGCCGACGCCATGCTCCACTGAGGGCAAACACACTCCATGCGGATCGAGGCCGAGGACGCGGGCGGAGGCGGCGGATGCGACCCAGAGCAAGCAAAGCCCGCAGTTGGCTGAAAAAACCCAGCTCTCCATGTTTTCCGATCTCCTTCTCCCTCCCTCTCCCTCTCTGTCTCCCTCTCTTCGTGGCGCTGTCGGCCGACGAGCTCGGTTTTTCGGGCGATTTTCACCGCATTTTGGCCCGATTTTTCGTCGGTTTTTGCTGTTTAAACACGAGGGGCGCAAAAACGAGAGCCAATAACTGTAACGGAAGACAAACATTGCATACTTCGAGGCTGCTGCGCCAGGTACTGCCGGAAAGGGACGGGGTATCCTCCACCGACCAGTCCATCGGCGGGCGAACTTTTTAGTTTTCCGCTCCCAGGGCGGCCGAAGTGAGCGGGTTTTCGACATTTGCGCGACGGCCACCGGCGATCAGGGGCGGCCGCCCCTCCCGCCATCTCCGGAAGAGTGGATCCATTCGGCGGAGGCCGGCTCTGGTTTCGTTTCGGTTGTGGCTCTGGTTCTGCGCTGCGCCTCCTGCCGGTCGCTTCCGCCTCGGTCTGGCTTCCGCTCCTCGTCGCTGCCCGCCCCCTCCGCCACTTGAGTGGGCCCACCGCGAGCCCATGAATTTTAAGCGGCGGTCGTAGAAGTGGCCGCGCAATAAGGAGTCCATGAAATAATTCAACCTTTCATTGCCCTCTTCCGTCCGTCATCCGACGTCGCCCACGGCTCACCCTCACCAGTCCCTGGCCCTGCCCTCTCGGGGTCCCTAATGAAACCCTTCGCTGGAATTCCGCGAATTTCTTCATAAATTTCCCAACTAACTTGCATTTCCTTCGCAGACGTTTTCCACAATTTGACACTCGTGTTCGCGCAACCTCGCGGAATCCTCGACCGAGGCCACTTGGTCGGCTCCGGCTGCGGTCGGGCCGCCGGGCGCCGGGCGCCGCTTCTTACGACGCCGAGTCACGGCACCTCGCTCACTCACACACGCGCTCACACCACGAGCCCCTGCACTCGAGCCCACGCTCGCAGGCTGCAATCGAAGCGCACGAAGCAGGTCCGCAGTGGCGGGTGCGGGCGCCGGCGACCGGGGACCGGCGACCAGGGCGTATTCGCACACATTCGCACCTTTTTCCAACTCGCGAAACGATTCTCATCCACTCGCCCCACTCGAGCGCCTCCTGCCGGTGAGGCCTCTGGGGGCCGGGAGTCCTCGAGAATCGAGGACGGTTCGAGATCGGCAGCCGACCCTTCAGCCCAGGCGGCTTATGGCCGCTGTCTCCTCGGCCTCCTCCTCCTGCGGCGACTTCCGCGGTCCCCCCCCCCCCTGGTCGGGCGCCCCTGGCCACCGCGGGGACTCGCGAAAAATCGACTTCTCCCCGGTCGAGCCCGTCGCCGCCCGGCCGGCCGTGGTTCGCGACGATCGCATGTGGTGCGTCGTTTTTCAACACAGCGACAACGACAGCGACAGCGCCAGCGACAACGAAAGTGCAACAGCGAGAAGTACGAAAGCGGCAACAATAATCACACAACAACAACAACAACAACACGGGCATCAAAGAGGGATTTGTTTGCGACACCCAGTGCTCGGTCTTTCAGTCGCAGCCGTTCGACTGCCGAGCGAGCACACGGGGGGCGGAAACGCGGCGCCTCCCCCCGCTGCTTCTCCTCCTCCGCCGCCGCCTTCTGCAGGAGGCCACGAAGAAAAATGCACTTCCCCAGAGGAGGCCCCCGAGGACCGGCGGGGCGCGAGGGGGTAACCGGGGACGCCGCGCCCCGTTTCGTTTCGTTCCGTTTCGCTGGAGTTTTTATTTCGTGCGAGTGGAAAGTTCCGCGAAACGTTAGCGAGAAGGATGAAAAATGCCCAACAACGACAACAACAGCAACAATAGCTACAAAAACAACAACAAATGTAACAACTATAAATATGACTACCCCAGCAACAACAACAGCGACAGCGACAGCAACAGCAACCACTGCGCCGGCGGCCACCAACAATGGACGTGGATGCGAAAGACGGCTGACGCTGACGCTGAGGCCGCTGTCGGCGCCGACGCTGACGCCGCACTCGGGTGCGCAGCGCGTCGGAAGCGTCGCTCGCTGTTCGCGCTTCCCGCCCGGCCCCGCTCCCCGGCCTTTGTCGCCCCGCCCGACACCCGTCGTCCGCGGACTGAGGACTGACGACGGACGACTGACTCCTTGACTTCTCGCCAGCCACCGCGTTCGACCCCCGCTCACTCCCCGCTCGGCCAACGCAGTTGTTGCGGATGCTTCGATGCCCTCGTCCCCGTCCGGTTGCCTGCCCCGTCCCCTCTTCCGCTCCTCCCCCGGCCCGGTCAGAGCCTCATTTGCTTCCCTTTTACTGCCGAACTTTCGCCGCCCTCCGCGCACCGCCTCTGCCTCTGCCTCGGCCGCTGCTGCTGCGCGCATAAATCAAGCGCCCACCGGCCGCCGTCCGTCGTCCGTCAGCGACGTCAGGTGCATCGCGTCCCTGCCCCTGCCCTGGCCCCTGCCCCGGCCCCAACCCCAAGCAGTCCGCCCGCCCCGGCCACACCCACCGACCGCTTTAATTGCATCCATAAAGTTGGCCGAGGCGAATTGTTAAACTCGCAATTTATGTGTTCGCAGCGAGTTGCAGCGGCCCGTCCCGCCCCCGCGCTCCTTGATGGGCCCGGGCCCGGGGCGCCCCCCCCTCGGCGGCCCCTCGCCAGTTCCTGTCATAATTCGCCGCGAATGAAACGGGAAATGTTTGAATTTTCAGCAGATTACAGCGCTTTTTACAGCTTTTTTATGTTTCCCCTTTCGCCCCATCTCGCCGCATCCCCACGGCTCCCACTCGGAGCCGCCCCCCGCCGCTGTTGCTGCCTTCGTTGTTTTGCGTGTTGCCGGCCCTCGCGAGCGCTGCCGGTTGTTGCAACTTTTTAATTGTTGCTCGGCACCAGCTCCCATTGTTGCTCTTGTTGTTGCGGAGCTTTTGTTGCTGCTACAACAAGTAGTGCCAGTGGTCGTGGCTTTGTTGTTGTTGTTGCAGGGTTGTTATTGATGTTGCCGTTGTTGCTGCCGTCGTTGTTGCCCCAGGAGCGGCCACGGCCGTCGCTGGGGAAGCTCAACAAAGACGCTTTGTTGCGATGGCCGCAACTTTACTGCCCGAAGTCGAGGCGTGGCGAGGCGAGGCGTGGCGAGGGAAGGAGAGCGGGGTTCGACAGTCCGAGCGGTCTGCTCAAAATCCGATCAGGACCCGCCAGCTGCGGGTGGAGGCGGGCGGCGAGGAGGTCTTGACCAACGGACGAAGGACGACGAAAGCCAAGGCTCGAAGGCCGAGCACTCGAGCGGCGGAGGCGGGCGAGTGGGCGAGTTGAGAAGAAGCCAAGAAGATGAAGGAGGGGGGCTCGAGAGGCGGCAGGAATCGAGGTCACGCAGCTCGCGCTCGGCGGCCGGGGATTCGCTGGAAGGCCGGCAGGAGGAGGACGATCGGGAACGGGCTCGAAGCGGCCTTGGCAACTGCACCGGGGGCGGACCTGTGAGGGCGAGAGGGCGGCCCACAGACAGATCCTTGCAGTGCCTCCGGCGCCTCCTGCCTGCGAGTCGGTCGGAGGCATTAAAACAACACGGCCTCTAATGGGAAAATCGATTCGCCCGAGACGACGACGGCGAGGACGACGAGGACGACGTCGACGATGACGACGCAGTAAAAGAATCACGAGCAAATAATCATAAACGGAAATCAGGCGAATTTGTTTGAACGTGTGTCATTTGCAAAATGGCCCAAATAACACTCGCACACAGCCATAAACGCACAGGCACACGTACACGCACGCACACACACACACACACACACACTCCCGCTCACACTCCCCGCACACATGCACGCACTCGCAGGCAGACGCACAGACACCGAGAAGTAAGTAAATCACAGAGCACAATGCACGAAATTAGTCATCAACACACAGAGGCGGAGGGACGGGAGACGGAGATACTTAGGGAGCCGCGGGGGCGAGAGTGGGACACAGGGGAGGGGACGGAGAAGGAGAAGGAGAAGCAGAAGCGAACGAAGAAAAAGGATGTGGAGCAACGGCAGCGGAGGAGGGAACCCCTGGGCCGGGGAGTCAGTGAAACCGATTCGCACGCAACAAACAAATAAAATGCAGACCCGAAAAATGTGCCCGACCGAACAAAGGCGGGACGTGGGTCGGCAGGCGACGGGCGGAGGGTGCGAGAGCGGTCGGAGGGGGTTCGGTGGGGTTCGGACGACTGCAAGGACGATTCCTCCATTGTCTGCCGCCACCCGCCCACACGCAGGACGCACCAGGGGCCGGGCCGGGCCGGTCGACGGCGCCCGGCTGCGATTGCATGCCGTTGATTGCCAATAAATATGAATAACAAATGCCTCTGGAAGAAGAAAGAGCGAGGGAGGCGACAGAGGACGGAGAGGGGAAGCGAAGGACAGAGGTCGGCAGGAGCGAGGAAGGAAAGGTTCGGACTCCAGCTAGAAGACCCGGAGCTCGCCCCGGGCTTCATTCGAGTCGAAGGAATGCAGTCGAAAAGCTTCTCCTGGAATGCGGCGGGCGAGCGTCGACAACTCGGCGTGGGCCGGCGGCGTGGCGGGGCGTCCGGCGGATGGACCCCGTTTAATCAACTCAGACGAACCGCCGCCGACGATGACGACGGCACCGCGCCGGAGACGACGGCCAGCGCTCCGGACGATCGCCAGACGCCTTCATTGCCGGCCATTTGCGTGCTCGGCTCATTTCGCACCGGACGGATTTTTCCTCCTTCGTTCAGCCCCCGAGCCCCTCGAAGGCCGCCTTCGTCTGGGCTCCTTCTGCCAGCCGGCGTCGTCCTCGGCGTATTTGCGTAAATGATGCTATTTCCGAAACCGACCATCCTTACAGCGCCAACAACACGACTAACGAGAGCTGGAAATCGATATCCTTGCGCGCCGGGGTCCTGCGGGGAGGCTGGCTGGCTGGATGGATGGACGGGGCGGGTGGAGGGCGGTCTTTGGCGCTGGCTGTTGCGCCCGACCCGACCCGACCCGACCGCGGCGCGACGACGGGGTGGCGGGCAAAGATAATAATAACAATAATAAGAGCACGACGAAGAAGAAGAAGAAGAAGGTAATCGAATGAAATTCGATATCTGGCATTCTTCTCGATCGTCCCTCGGGAGGGGGGGCCGATGCGTAGTGGGGCCGATGGCTGGGAACGGAATTAATTACGTTTGATTTTCTCGTGTTAATTTCTAATTTTATGTAAGGGAGAAAATACTTGCGGACGGACAGGCGAAGACAAAGAGAGGGAGAGAGAGAGAGTGAGGGCAAATGGCGAGAGTGAGCGAGATGGCCGAGAGTCAGGAGGGCGGGAGACGGAACCGAGATTTCGTGTCGACTGGCGGCGACCTCCGGCGTGCGCATGTGTGTGCTCGAGAGTCCATGTATGTGCTTGCACAGCACACGCACACACACACACACACACGCACACTCTCGCAGGATCCGCTCGAGCGCACACACATGACCGCAGGACGAAGGGCGGGGCGAGGGCGGGGGCGAGGATGAGGCGAGAAGCGATGGACGGAAATGAAACTTAATCCATTATTGTTGTAATGACTTCGTTGCGATGTCGTCCTGGCCTGTCACCGGCGACCCCCGCTCCCCACTCTGTCGCAGGGTTGGCGAGAGTGTGTGTGTGTCTGTGTCTGTGTGTGTGTGTGAGTGTCTGAGAATGCACAGAGCTCGACTTTTGTCGAGGCGAACGAGGCGAAAAATCAATATTTTAAGCAGCTCCAGCAGCCGCAGCTTCCGGGCAGCTTAGGGAACCTCCTCCGGCCACGCCCACGCCCCGCCCCTCGCTCGGACGCAGCGTGTGCGTGTGTTGGTGGGTGTGTGTGTCCTGTCTATTGTTTGAAATGCCAAATACATGAATTTAATATTTTCGCAAAATAAATAAAAATCGCTCGCCTCGTCGCCGCCCCCTGCCACGCCCTCGCCACGTGCGCCGGCGAAAATGTTGCTGATGATGAATGATGCAATATCCTGCTGCCACACACACGCACACACACACACACACACTCAGTCGGGCGCTTTTGCATCGATAAAAATGCGCCGAGCTGCGAGAGGCAGACCGAGAGCGTGAGCGAGAGCGAGAGAGATAGAGATAGAGATAAAGAGGGGCGGAAGCGCGAGCTTTTGAATTTTTCAATTTTCGCCGGGATTTTGGGGATTTATGGCGCCTACAACAACAACAACAACAACAACAACATCAACAACAATGCAACCGCACCAACAACACCAACGTCGACCAGAACAAAGCAAATTTAAATTCATTACGAAACAAGTGCTTGACGGCCACCGCAAGCCCTCGCTGCCCCCCTCGCAGCCCGTGCCTCGCTCGGACGTCGAACTGTCAGCAAATGCGCTCCGACCTCGGCCGGCGGTGCGGTGGGCAGGAGGAGGAGGAGATCGAGGCGGGCGAGGCGGGCGAGGACGAGGACGAACCGCAACAGCAGCCACCAGCACCGGCGACTGCTAGGAACGAGCGACCGGACGACCCAGGACGAGACCCGCTGCATCGGTCCGAGTCCGCTGCCGACGACTCGCAGCTTCATTAGGATTAACTGGGAGTCGGGGCGCCGCAGAGGCGGACGAGGGCCCAGGGAGAGGATCCGGAACGAGCGACCGGGACGCGGGACGAAGAGGCTGCAGTCGAATCTGAGTCAAGACGACCACGTCCTTGTCGACTTTTTCGCCTCTTGTCGTCTCGCTTCGCCTCTCACCGTCTCTGGCCGTGTCGTTCCATCTTCTGGCGGTCGGGTCAGGCGGATCGAAGGCCTGGGGGTTGAGAGACGACGGCGACGGCGACGACGAGGCCGGAGACGATCGCGGGACGAGGTCAACGACATCGACATCGACCTCGCCATCGTCGCCGCTCGCAGCCGATCGAGGACAGAATCACATCACATCAGCTCGAATCGCAGCGCCCGAGTCGGACGGAGGCGAATCGAGTCGCATGGCATCGGTTGGCATCGCCTCGCTTCACTTCGATGCAATTAAACAGCTTTGTTGCTCGAGCGCACACACACACACACACACACGTGCACTGAGGTTGATTGAAGAGACGGGATATGAACTCACACAATCGAGCACACAGAAACAGAAACTGCGAACGCTGACGTTTCATGGCGAACGGCGCACGGACACGGCATAGATAAACAAACACACACTCGCCCACACACAGTCGCAGTCGCAGATCCATGGACGCCAGGACAATCGCCACGGACAGACGGAGGGACAGATGCACACACACACACACACACATAGTCCAGTGCATATGCACACAATCGCACACGAGACTCGTCGCTGCCGCCTGTCCTGTCGATTCCTGTCCACGGCCCGACCTCAGCCGGCGTCGACGGCAACAGCAGCCACAACAACAAGTGGAACGACAACAACGAGTAGTAGTCCAGTGATAACAACAACAACAATATCGATTGCAACAACATGCGTTTTAAAAATCTGCAAATCTGCCGCATTGGGTCGCCAATTGTAAACAACAACACAACACGAGAACCAGAACAAAAACCAGCCAGCGAAACGAGAAAATTGAACGACGATTGGCGGGTGGGGGTTGGGTGAGGAAAGGGGGAGAGGGGGTGAAGGGGGTCGGAGTTGGGTGGTCAAAGGAATTGCATTTGTGTTGGTTTCATCGTGATTGCCGTCGTCGACGTCGTCGTCGTCGTTGCCGCTGCTGCCCTGGAAGTTGTTGCTTGGCAGGGCTCTGTGTTGTTGTTGTTGTTGTTGTTGCTTTTACTGCCACCACTACTGTTGTTGTTGTTGTTGTTGTTGTTGTTGTGCTGCTGCAGTTACAGTGGTCGTACCGTTGCAGTTGTTGTTGTAGCCGCCGTTGTAGTCGCTTTTGTCGCACGCCTCGTCGCTACAAAATTTCATTTGTCATTTGTGTGGGTGCGGATTAACATGCGTGCGTGTGTGTGAGTGCGTGGTGTTCGTGTGTGTGATTCGGCATCGATTTCGCCGACTCGTCCTGTCGACCGGGATTTGTTTGCTGTGCGCACTCGCCCGTCTGATCCGCCCGCCCGACAGAGATGCAGCGATCAAGGGAGTGGGGCGAGGAGAGGGCGGGAGCTCGGTTGGGCGCCCGGTCGGTTCGCTTCCGAGGCAAACATTTGCCGCTGGTCGCCGAGGGACGGGCATTTGCCGTGATGGCGGTCATCGATGCCGCCATCGATACGACCAGGCGGCCGAGGGGACGGGGGCAGGAAAATGCCAAAATGTTGCAGACTCGAAGGACTCGAACAAGGGTGGAGGGCAGAGGGCGGACCGCAAGCTCGAGGGTGCCTCGAGATGACTCGAGTCGACTCCGAGTCGGGGCCGCTCTTGAGCCCTCGAGCTGCGGGCTCCCAGACTCGGCTCCTGCTCCGGCCCGCCTGCAAATTGCTTTCTAGTCGATTCAGCCCAGGAATCCATTAGAGCCGCGCCATGTGTCTGTGGGCGGGCGGGCCGGAGATGGCAGCCGGCCGGAGGGGGCGAGCGAGCGAGGCAGAGTCAAATGTAATCACATAAAGGATAATGACGGCAGATTACGTGACACATTTCGTCGTCCTCGGCCCCAGCCCGCTCCGGCCGCGCTCCGGCCCCGCAAGTCGGATGCTTTTATTTCAGATAAATACCTCTCGCACACACATGCAGCACCGCATGCGTGAGCGGCCCTGTGTGCCCGCGTGTGTGCCGGTGCTCTGTGGCTCTGGCAGTGTCTGTGTCTGTGTCTGTGTGTGCGGAGTCATTTCGCGCTGACATTAATCTACATTCAAAACATTTCCTTTGCATTTTCGCCTCCCTCAACCCAACAAACCGGCCCACGCCACCCGCCACCGCCCATCCGTCCGTCGTCCTCTGTCATCGTCTCCATGTCGATCCCGGCGCGACCCGCCCGACGGCCTCGATGACGCGCTCTTTTAACCTGCGGCTCTTTTGCGACCCCACCCCGGAATCGCATAGGGCGAGGGACAGGAAGAGGCAGCGGCGCCGCGACCGAGCGCAGAGGACGACATCAGACGACGTCTCGCTGCCAGCCCCGACCTCGCCCCGCCCACCGTCTTGTGGAGCGCCTTCGCCCTGGAGACTTCTCAAGAGTCTCCGGTTGCGCCGCGACTCGACTCGATGGCGGAAAATTCCCAGCACAATTTTCGAAAAATCGCCCCCCTCCGACCCCGATGTCCGACCCCGATCCCCGACTCGTCCCGCGGCCGCGTCCGCGACAAAAGTCAGCCTTCATTTGACTTCTTATTGGATTCCCCCGGCGCCGCCCGTCGGCCGCCCCCGCCGCTTTCAATCTGCTCGTCCTTGGCCGCGTCCTCCTCCTCGTCCTCGTCGTCGTCGGCGCCGCCTTTGTGAGCGCAAGACATTGAAATCGCATTCGAGTTCGACGCGAGTCGAGCGCTCTGGAGTCGAATCGAATCGAATCGAACCGAGTCGAGCGCCGAGGACGCGCGTCCCTTTGTCCTGGCGAGAGCTGCTCGTGCTCGTCCTCGTCCTCGTTTCTGCCCCGCCCCGGGCCGCCTCGCTTCTGGAAGTCTCCTAATGACATGTTTCGCTTTGAAGGATTGGCGGAGCACAAAGGACGAGGACGGGTGAAGGACGTCGACAGGACGACGAAATTGCAAATCATTTCTCGGAGCGGCGCGAGGGCGGGCCTGCGATCGACGACGATTGCAGAGAAGAATCCGAGATTCCGACTCCGAGCACCGACTAATATCCCTCTCTCTCTCGCTCTCTCTCGTTGCAGGTACGTCCCGATGCCGAGTCTGGAGCGCGGCGAGTCCTGCGGCCGCAGCGGGTGAGCGGGCAAATTCAATAAATCCTTTGTGAGCGCGCTGCACTCGCGCCGCCGAAGACGCGCCGACCCGGCCCCAGGCGCCCCAACCGACTCCCGCCCCCCCCGGGCCGCAGCCCAAATTGAGTTTGGCTCGTCCTGGCGCGGGCGGCGACGTGACACATTTCGTCGTCCTCGGCCCCAGCCCGCTCCGGCCGCGCTCCGGCCCCGCAAGTCGGATGCTTTTATTTCAGATAAATACCTCTCGCACACACATGCAGCACCGCATGCGTGAGCGGCCCTGTGTGCCCGCGTGTGTGCCGGTGCTCTGTGGCTCTGGCAGTGTCTGTGTCTGTGTCTGTGTGTGCGGAGTCATTTCGCGCTGACATTAATCTACATTCAAAACATTTCCTTTGCATTTTCGCCTCCCTCAACCCAACAAACCGGCCCACGCCACCCGCCACCGCCCATCCGTCCGTCGTCCTCTGTCATCGTCTCCATGTCGATCCCGGCGCGACCCGCCCGACGGCCTCGATGACGCGCTCTTTTAACCTGCGGCTCTTTTGCGACCCCACCCCGGAATCGCATAGGGCGAGGGACAGGAAGAGGCAGCGGCGCCGCGACCGAGCGCAGAGGACGACATCAGACGACGTCTCGCTGCCAGCCCCGACCTCGCCCCGCCCACCGTCTTGTGGAGCGCCTTCGCCCTGGAGACTTCTCAAGAGTCTCCGGTTGCGCCGCGACTCGACTCGATGGCGGAAAATTCCCAGCACAATTTTCGAAAAATCGCCCCCCTCCGACCCCGATGTCCGACCCCGATCCCCGACTCGTCCCGCGGCCGCGTCCGCGACAAAAGTCAGCCTTCATTTGACTTCTTATTGGATTCCCCCGGCGCCGCCCGTCGGCCGCCCCCGCCGCTTTCAATCTGCTCGTCCTTGGCCGCGTCCTCCTCCTCGTCCTCGTCGTCGTCGGCGCCGCCTTTGTGAGCGCAAGACATTGAAATCGCATTCGAGTTCGACGCGAGTCGAGCGCTCTGGAGTCGAATCGAATCGAATCGAACCGAGTCGAGCGCCGAGGACGCGCGTCCCTTTGTCCTGGCGAGAGCTGCTCGTGCTCGTCCTCGTCCTCGTTTCTGCCCCGCCCCGGGCCGCCTCGCTTCTGGAAGTCTCCTAATGACATGTTTCGCTTTGAAGGATTGGCGGAGCACAAAGGACGAGGACGGGTGAAGGACGTCGACAGGACGACGAAATTGCAAATCATTTCTCGGAGCGGCGCGAGGGCGGGCCTGCGATCGACGACGATTGCAGAGAAGAATCCGAGATTCCGACTCCGAGCACCGACTAATATCCCTCTCTCTCTCGCTCTCTCTCGTTGCAGGTACGTCCCGATGCCGAGTCTGGAGCGCGGCGAGTCCTGCGGCCGCAGCGGGTGAGCGGGCAAATTCAATAAATCCTTTGTGAGCGCGCTGCACTCGCGCCGCCGAAGACGCGCCGACCCGGCCCCAGGCGCCCCAACCGACTCCCGCCCCCCCCGGGCCGCAGCCCAAATTGAGTTTGGCTCGTCCTGGCGCGGGCGGCGACGGTCGCAGACGGCGGGGGGGCCGGGGGTCGCGCCAGACGCCGGCCGCATGCAGTCCATTAGGCGGGCCGGGCCGGGCCGGTTCGGTCCGAGGTCGAGGGCGGAACGGGGTCCTAAAATAATTTCCTCCCATTCACGCTCCGGCGACTCGACCGCAACAACAACAACAACAACAACAACAACACGGGATCCTCGTCGTCCGGCGCGTGGCCGCAGCACAAGTCACGACGCCCGGTCCCGGACGCGGGCGGAGCGAACGAGACGAAACGAAATTAGGAAGAATGCGAGGAAAATGAAATTTAAAACAATCCGGACAACAACAACGACCCCGACCAGAGAGAGCGGAAGGAAAGCAGCAACAGCGGCGCCAACAGTAACAACAACAACAACAACAGCCATAGCAAGAACAAGAACAAGAACCACCGAGATTCGGACCCATCCCGACCACGCATCCGAAAAGGATGAACCTCGGCTCGCAGTTCGTGATTTCAGGACTTACTCCGTCCTGGGGTGGACGTCGTCGTCTGCTTGTTGTTGTTGTTGTTGTTGCGGCTGTTGTTATTGCTGTTGTTGGTCGGGGCTGTTGTCGGTCGAGAGCTGTTGGCCAGAGCGAAGGGGGTGGGAGGCGAAAACTCGAGCAGCCTTTTTTCGGGTCCTGATTTTGATCAAAGGGAGAGCGAGGGAACGAGGCAGGGGAGGCCGAAGCGAGGTTTCATTCGCACCGGGTCGCGGCGTCGGCCACCGGGCATGGGCAGGTGGGGCCGAGGGCTCTCGCAAAACCTCAACAAAGGCCGGGATTCCCTTTCGCGGTGGTCGAGGCGGGCCTGACTTCTGGGAAAGGGTGGCCGGGGTCGGAACGGCGAAGGCCGGAGGCGGCGAATGTGACCCGTTTGCGGCCTCCTTCGTTCTGGTCCGTGGCCAGCGGTGGGGGATCCACAGACCCGCTCTCCGCATCGACGACGTCTCGCTCTTCGTCTCTCTCTCGCGCTCGACTCCAGCTCCCTCGTCCCCGGTCCACAGTGGCTCGAAGGTGGATTCCTTCGATTATTTATTTTGAGATATTTGCCGTTTTTTCTTAGTTTTTAACAAATCAAAATCTCAGAAGCGAATTCTTAATAATTGTGAAAATAAGTCGATTTTCACCCTGAAATCCAGACCTAGTTCTCGACCAGCGGCGTTTCCTTGTGAGAAAAATCCTTCGGGTTCCAATTTTGAATCAAAATTTTGAGACGTGGAGATTTCGGGACGACTCCAAATTTGTCCGAGTTCGAACTCCGACCCACTGTGCGGCCCGCAGGTCGTGCAAGCGCGCGATCGTGCGAAACCGCGGGGGGCGCTGCATACTTTTCGGCGCCAGACCCCGTCGCCCCCTGGGCGCAAACTTTCCCATTTTATTCTAATTCCCAGCGACGCTTTAAGCTGCGACACGACGTCCGTCCGTCCGTCCGTCGTCCCTCGGTGCCGCCGTTCGTCCGTCGCCCCGCTCGACGACGCCGGGTGTTCGAACTTCGCAAACTTCGGCGGCGGCGGCGGCTGCAACTGTTACGGTAGTAGTAGTTGTTGTTGTTGTAGTTGCGGCTGCTTTTGTTGCTTCAACCACTGATGTTATTGTTGTTGTAATGCCAGCAGTCGCTGCTCGCTGAGGGCGAAGTCGACGACGAAGTCGCGGCGACAAAACGCAGGCGTCTTATAAAATTTGCAGCAAATAAAATTGCGACAAAAACAACAGCAATGGCAACAGCAAAAACAACAACAACGACAAAAGTCACTTCAACGATAGCAACAACAACAACAACAACAGAATGGTCGGCAGCAGCCACAACTCGTAGACGCTTGCGCTGCTACAACAAAAACACCATGAACTGCACGAGTGGAGCCCAGGTTGGTGGAATGGTTGTTGTTGTTGTTGGTGGTGCCGTCATTGTTCGTGTTGGTGTCGTAGTTGTTGTTGTTGTTGTTGTTGTTGTTGGTGGTGGTGCTGGGTCACAATTTGTGCAACGCATAATGAGATGCAATCGCAATCTGTTCGACCTGAGCTCCTGTCGCTGACAACGGAAAAGGATTGAAAAACTTTGCGGTCGGCTGGGGACGGCGAAGGGCGGGACGGGAAGGGAGGCGAGAAGGGGCGGGCCCAAGAACAACAAAACCAACCTGAGCAACAACAGCAACTGCTGGATCAACAACACTGCAGATAACATGCGGCAGCTGATTGCTGTCGGATGCTGCAGCGACGAGGACGACGACGACGACGCCGGCGAGCGACGGCCACGCCCTGCCGCCCCTGGCCCGGCTGGCGGCCCGGCCCGGCCCGGGGCCAGGAGTCGTTTGCGGCGCGCGACACGTGACTTATCACGTGCCTGGGCCTCGCGTCGCCGCGTCGTCGACGAGTGTCCTTTGATTTAATTGGATTTTTGCATCCCGGCCGTGTCTGCTGCTGCTGGTCCAGTTGCAGCCGCGAAGCTTTTAATTATTTTTGTGGTTTACAATTTTATCGGGCGGCCGGCGCACGCATCCTTGCGTTATCCTTGACAATTCATTCCGATGCCGCAGACAACGGCGCTCACACGCACTCACACGCTCTCACACACACCCCCATGCGCCACTCCCTGCACTGCACGATTAATTAAATTGCGACATCCTGACATGTTGACTTCGGCACAGCCGCCCGCAGCCCCCGACCCGAACCGACCCGGGCGGCCCGTTGGTCCGCGCTCGGCCGCTGGTTTTGTTTGCGGGAAATTTTAATGCCGGCCACCTCGGCGGCCTCGTCCCTGCGTCCTTGTTGTTGCCGTCATCATATTTGATGTCCGCACACAGTCGCAGTCGCGCGCAGCGGCCGCTGTCATCAGCAACACATGATTTCGTCCGCATCGCCCGGTCGTCTTCCGGCGCGGCCCGCCACGCCCCGAACGGCCGCCTCTGGCCACCTCCCCCTGATGTGTTTTTCCGCAAATGTTATTGCTTTTGCCGTCCTGCTCCCTCGCCGCGGCCACGGGAGCCCACTGAAAGTGATCGAGCGAGCGAGAGTGTGTGTGCGGCCGCTTGTGCTCGGTGCCTGCGTGGGTGTGTGTGTATGTGTGCCGAGCTGTGCTGTGATGGCCTCTGCTGAGCCGAGCTGAGCTGAGCTGGTGTGGGCGCGATGGACGTGTAATATTTATTAACGACAAACAAAGGCCGCTCCATCGCACAATATTTACTTTAACACGTCCAGGCCAAATACCAACCGCCCGCCGCCCCCACCCGGCCACGCCCTCAGGTGCTGCTGCTCCTTTCCCGACGCCGCCCTCGTCCGCGGCCGGCCAACTGCGTCCGACGAGCTCCGCCTCTGTGCGGGTCCTCGGGTTGTCCTCCAAACAAAGCCGATGATCTGTGGGTGGCGCGGCGTCGAGAGCCCTCGTCGTCCCCGTCGCCGTGATTCGCGTTTGATTTCGACTGCTCCGACTCGTCCTCGGTCTTCGACCCCTGGGCCCCCTGTGCCCTCCCGAATTGGGCGGCTCTCATTAGCAGTGACGGCGAGGGGCCTCGGTCAGGTCGCCGATTATTTCCGGGATGCTGCACATCTACAGCCACATTCACAATCCCCGACCATCCCAGCAACAACCACAGAACAACAACATCAACAACAACAAGCAAAAACAACCAACGACATCCGCTCGCAACTCCTCGGGCTTCTTGTGCCGCTCCTGCTGCCGGGTCCTGATGAGTTGATTTATCTTCGAGTCGAAAAAAGGACACACGACGAGGCCTGGACCGACTGCGAAGCAGGGAGGGGCAGAGAGCGGGAGGAGCCCCACAAAAAGCGAGAGATGGCGAGAGAGTGAGTGAGGGAGCGAGCGAGTGAGCGGGCAACAGTGGGATGAAAGGCGATATGGAGCGATGGCGATAGGAAGAGAGAGTGAAAGAAGAGGAAATTATGAGGAAAAAACTGTTGAAATTTCGAAACTCAATTGAACTTTCGTGCAGTTTCCTCTCCCCGCTTCCCGCTTCCCGCTCCCCTCCTCGACCAGAGGAACTTCGAGATCCGGAGGGACTTCGCAGCCAACCACTAAATCAACGGCCTCGCACGGGGACCGGGACGCGACGGGACGGGACGGGACGGGACGGGTCGGGTCCATCGAGTTGTCGAGCAGAAGTTGGAAAAATTGCGCAATCCCTCCCGCCCATCCTCGCCTGGCTGTTGCTTTTGTTGCTGCCGTGGCGCTCGTCGAAGAGTTCGATCAAATTTGCTTAAGTTCGTTGATGTTGTTGGTGTTTGCGAGTGGGTTTCCTCCGGGAGAAAACTTTAAAACTTCGGAAGTATTTGCGAGGTGAAATCTCAGTAGGAGGAACCCACAACGAGCTCCGGCCACGCCCTCTCAGGGGCCCGCCCCACGACCGGCTGCCTGGGCGAGGCTCTGCTGGCCATTTGTCATATTTTCAGGCGATCGGAGCATTTTTTATGAGTCCGACAAGTTGTTGCTGTTGTTGTTCTTGTTGTCGACAGTGGCCCGTTGTTGTTGTTCGCAGTGATGATGTTGTTGTTGCTGCTGCTGTTGCTGTTGTTGCCAGTTGTGCCCGGTCAATGCAAATGATTGCGTTAGACACACACGAACGCGTTCGAGGCCAATATTGAATTTGGGTTAAGAGCGAATCGAATGACTTGATTCCGTGTGCTCCGGCTGCACCTGCCCATGCTCTGACCCCGCACCCACCACCCCCCGCAAATGGATGCACTTTCGCCAACCTGGCGCTGGACCCGGTCCGAGTCGAGCTCTGCCGCCCGGTTCGCAGTCGGCCGGGCAGGCCAGGCGTCGAATGGAGAGCGGGAGCGCCGAGTCCTCCTCCTCCTCCCATCGCTGGAGCCCCTCCAGAGAGCCGACTTGGGAGAGGTGCCCGGGCGGGTGCCGGGCAAAGGCCCGACTGATGTACCAGATTTAATTGTTTTTTCGTTTATTAAGAAGGAGAAAGTAATTCGTAATAGAAAGAAAATTGCATTGTTCGATACATTTTCTCCACAATTTTGCTTGAATTGCAACCCAATGAATTTAACAAGACGCCAGTAGTCGCAAATCTCTCCACTGAACATGGATGGAGATTCCATTTACGGCTTTTTAATTTCTTCCGCCAGTTTTGCACAGAATTCCCAACTTCGAATATTCGAGTATTTTTCAGCAAAACAAAAATGTTTGATTCGTTCATTTTCCAGCTAGCGTTGGTCGGTCGGTGTTTCAAATAATCCCGGGATTTTAATTTGGCCGCAGAATCGGGATTCGATTTGTTCGGGGAATCCTCGGGTGATCGGAGAGGAGAATTTCTGGGAGACAACCCGAGGTTCTTCAGCGGAGCGTCTTTCTGGGATCTCTCTCTCGACCGACTTCCACTTCCGGAGAACTTGCGTTTGCTTTTATTCCCAGACTTCCCGAAGCCCCCGTCTCTCCGTCGCGATTTCCGTCCAGGTGAGGGCGCGTTGTCTCTGACTCCAGCGGGCGCCTTCCGACGCCCTCGTCGTTTGGGCCGCCCGGGAGGAGTCGGGGCTCTCGCCGCATTCACATTTCCCTAATAGCTTCGTTAAAATGATTAAATATTTATTCGGCATTCATTTGTATTGAATTTCACCGCCACCGCCACAGCCAGAGCCACAGAGGACCGCCCGCAAGCCCCGCCCACCTCGTCCCGTAATCTGATATTCCCTTTGAACTCGACTTCTTTCGCCCCTGCTTCTGTTTCCGTTTCCGCTGCCCTCGCCCTCGCCCTCGCCCTTGAACTCGAACCCAGCCTTCCGTCCTTCAACGAATAGCAATGCGAGGCGGTCGGCGGAGGGAGCCCAGAAATAGAAACCTTCGGGCAGTGAGGCGGGGTGAGAGAGAGAGACAGAGAGAGGGGGCCGTCGAAGGAAGTTGGCCTCGGGCGGAAGCGAGCTTCATTCATATCCGGTTTCATAATTTCGTTGAGGATTTCCGTCTCCGCATGCAAATTGTATTTGAAATGAACGACGCCCTACTCCCGGGCTGTTTACCTTCGGCCCGAGCGGCGGAGGGGCGGAGGGCGGCTGGGTGGAGGGGGCGAAGACACCGCGCCCGCCTGCTGCGTGTCGGTCTCGCCCCGTCCCGCCCAGCCCGGCAGCGGCGGCGACATTTCTGCGATAGTTTTCGTTCGTCCGCGATTAACATACATGAATATCCAGGACCTCCCTTCGCCCTGCTCCCTCCGGGCTGTCCTTCGGAGCGAAGGATGTCATGTGAGCCCGGAGCCCGCAGCCCGCAGCCTGAGCCCGGAGCTCGCGGCAGCCGGCGGAAACGTATGCTAGCAAAGGGGCGATGGGTGTGTGCGAGCGTGTGTGTGGGCTTAATAAATGGCTTGGAAAATCGCAAACTGTGTGTGCGTGTATTTCAAGGACTCCGCCGCGGGCCGTCGCCGGGCGGGGGCGGGGGGCAATTGATTTAATAGAACGGAACGCTTAAAAATACCGGGGTCTCGCGGCGAAAATCGATGCCTGGCGCCGCTGGATCGCGTCGTCCTCGGCGTCCCCGTCCCCACGCCGTCCACGTCGTCCTCCTGCCCCCTCTCCGGCCACTGACCCCCAGCGACCTCCGACCGTCGTCCGTCGTGCGCTGTCGCCGGCAAGCGAAAGGCTGTCCCTCGCGGCCAGAGGACGAAATTTATGTGGGTCACTGCTCGGGACGCAGTCGCGGCCGACCTTCGCCGCGGCAGCGACCACGCGCGAGTCCGGCGAAACGAAACACAATTAAAAACTGCGTGGTCCCGAGGTCGGGGCGGGCGAGGCGATGGCGAAGGCGAAGGCGGGGCGAGCGCGAAAAAGGACATAATTAGTCGTGACAGCGGCGAGGCGACGAGGAACGACAAATGGTAACGGGATAATGTGCGCGCGCGAGAAGGTCCTGCGAGCATCCGCCCACCGCGACACTAATTTCCTTTGTCTTCGCGTCCTCCCCTTCGTCGCCTCCTCCGCCTCGCCGCCCTCGTTTGACCCGTCGTCCGCCCGCTGATTTTCGGCGTCTTGCGAACGTCGTTTGTGGGCGGCGGCGACGCGACCCACGCCGTCCGCCCTGCCGCGCGCCGCCCGCCGCAAATGATCGCCATTAATCACGTCGCAGTCCGCATTTCCGCCTCTGCTTCCGCCGCAGTCGCTCGCGGGGCGCGTCTGTCAGCCGCCGTCAGCCGCCGTCGACGTCGATGTCGGAAGCATTTCGGACTCCATTTATAATAATTTGCCTGACGCGCGGCCGACGTCGGCCCCGGCAGCGCCAGCATCGGAGGGCGTGGCCCCTGCGCCACCAATGCTGGCGCGGCCCGGTCTCGTCTGGGCCGCTCCATATGTCGCCCAGAGCCGAAGTCGCGACGTGGCGCATGGCGTCGCGTTGGGTCGCGCCGGAAACTCGCGCTCGAGACTCGCAAAAGTTGCGAAATTCGAATCCCTGCGACCAACTTCGCTGGCACCGCCGCACGCCGAGGGCAGGAACAACAGTAGGAGGAACGAGCGCTGCACTAGAACAGCGGCAGCAACAACAACGAGGACGGCAGACGAACAAAACGGATCCGGAAACATTAAGGCGGGAGGGCCGGCGGAGTGAGGCCGAGGGAGATAGGGAGAGAAAACGCCGAAAACACAACAGAAACACATTAAACGGGTTTTTGCCGGGGCCCCGGAACTGGGGCGCAGCTCCGGATGCGGGCGAGGAGGGCGGCCTGGGCCGGGCGCTGTCAAAGGAACCGGAAATCAACTTATGTCAACAGCTTAAAAGGTAGGGCGAGCGGCGAAAAGAGACAACAGCCGTAAACAGGCAGTGGGCCGGGGCCGAGGGCAGGGCGGGGGACAAGTGCAGTACGAATTAAGGAGAACAAGAGCCAGGCCGCCAACAACAAAGGCACAGCAGAGCAACGAAAGCGCCAAGACCAGCAACAAAATCAGGAGCGAGAGGGAGAGCGAGTGCAGCAATAAAGCCACAACATAACCTCCTAAAAATATGCAACCATTCATTTTTTCCCCATTTTAACGAGCTGCCAGCCGGGGAGGCAAAAAATATGCAAAACTGTTGCACCCACAACACGACGGGGCGGTGCCAGCCAGGGTGGGACGAGGCTGCGGCGGTGGGAACAAAACGAGCGAGGCGGAAGGCGCCGCAGCGGCTGCGGAAAGACAACAGCTTCAAATAAAGTGCCGGGCGCTTGAGCCACTTTCCGAAACGACGACGAAGACCACGAGGCGGCCCAGTTATTAACCGGCGTGGGCGGCGGGGCGCGGGGCTCCCGACTGTCCGCCGGACCGGCAGACGCTCACCTCGGGCGAGGCCGGCTCGACCGCAGTCGCCAGCCCGGCCAGGCGGCGGCCCCCTCTCGGGCTCCGGCTCGAGCTCGAGTGCTAATCACGGCATGTCCCGCCCATCGCCTCGTGGGGGCTGCACTCGTTGGCAGCAGAAGCGCGGAGTTTCCGCCACCGGATCCGGGCCGCTCCTTTTGCCGGGCGCCGCCGTCGAGCCCTCTTCGGTGCGAGGCCTGATGTGACTCGGGTGCGAAGTGAGGCGAGGAGTCGATGGTCGCCAGGACGAACCCGAACGCCGAGCGCCTTGTGAAGGTCGTCAACGCCGCCCCCGTCGCCCCGCGCTCGTCGTGGCCCAATTAGCGGTTGCCAATTGGGCGTAACCGCTCTGAATGCAGCCAGTTAAGCGGAAACTACTCAATAATTAAATTAAAAATTTGCCCGCCCCTCGCGCCCACGACGCCGTCGCCGTCGCCGTCTTCGAATCCAATTACGAATTTCGTCTCCCGTCGACTGACGACTGACGACCGACGACGACAACGAGGACTCTCGAAGATGGCGTCTGGGGCAGGGGCGTCTGCTGATTACGAGCGCGAGTCGCTCTGTCGCCGTCGCCGTCGCCGTCGCTATCGCTATCGCAGCCTCTGCCCGCTGCCTGTCCGTCCGTCCGTCCGTCCGTCCATCCGTCTGTCGGCCTGTTGGTCGTAATTAGGCGGCGGCGGGGGCTGCAAGGGTTAAGCGCCAAGTTGACGAGCGTAACGAGTGGAAGCCGCGAGCTCCGCCCACCTCAACACGACCCGGCCGCCGTCAGAGCGGGCGCGTGAGTGGGCGAGGGAGGCAGCGCAACATCAAATATTGACACGACAATTTGCTCCTTCCGCCCTCCAGTGGCGGCGGCGGCGGCTGCTGCAGGTGGCTGCCGAACCAACCGCCGGCCCGCCCTTCCTCGCCATCGCCTTGACGAACATTCCTCCAGAGCGTTCGATTGGCTCCTATCACTCTCTGTTGCTGCTACTAAAGTTGTTGCTTGTTGTTGCTGCTCCACTGACACCGGCAATTTTTCGTTGTTGCTCCTCCGTCGGCGCTGGCACTTTAGTTGTTGTCTTTGTTTAGTTCTCGCATTGTTTTCTTGCCGCCGACAAGAGCTGCAATTAAGCTGTCAGTCAGCACGTCAATTGTCCGGCGGGCCGGGCCGTGGGGCCGGGTCAGGAGGGTTTGCGAGGAAGGACGACCTCCACCTCCACCTCCGCCTCGTCGTCGTCGTCGTCGTCGTCGTCGTCGTCGTCGACGTCGTTGTCGGTGGCACTTGCACCAATTTACCGTTATTGTGTGCGCTTTTCCGCCCTCCCTTGTGTGTGCGTGTCGAGGGCGTCGCCCGTAGATTTTGATTTTGATTTATTGGGGGCGGCCACACAAGCCTCCTCCCCCTCCAGCCCCACCTCCAGTGCTTCCCATCGCCGTCCGTGTTGCCGTCGTTGTTGTTGTGGTTGATCTATCTGCCAAGTGGCCCCGTCGAATCAAGACACCTGCCCTGTCCCCGACCCTTGTCCTGGCCTCGCTCGCTCGGTCAATATTGAACGCAATTAAGTACAAAGAAACAATTTCCACAATTCACAATTGAATAAACATCTACCGGCGCCCTCCCACCCCCGACCGCGCTCATGCGAGAGAAGTCAAATATTTTGCCATGGCAGGACACTCGAGTCCTCTGAGTGACGGCTGCGCCCACACGACCCCGGAGAGCCTCCTCACAGCAGCAGGTGGGATTCGGCTGGTTGCGGGCTCGTCACAGAGCGAGACAAAGCCGCGAGAGAGACAGAAAAACGCAGATGGAGGAATGAGAGTGAGGAGTGAATTTGGAAGATCTCCAGCAGCCACGGAACTAGTTAGGGTAGGCTGGAACTGGGCTGGAAACGGGCGCAAAGCCTGGCCCAGCTCGTGACGCCCCCGTCACGCCTTCCCCCTCTCTCTCCCAAGCTCCCTCCCCCGCCTTTCTCTCTCTCGTCGGCTCCATCGCCCGTCAGCGAACTTTCGCCATCGCTTTCCACTTAAGCCCATCCCCAGCGACGCCGGGCGCACATCGAGATTGACCCGCCGCCAGCTGGCACCCGGAAACCGCCGGCGCCCCCGACCCCGCTCTCGACGCCCCGCCCCTCGACCCTCGGCCCACCTGCCGCAAGGTATGAATTTCGAATTAATTACGCCCGGAAAATAATCCTCTCGAACTCACAAAAACCGGCGCAGCTCCCGAGAGACGCGGCGTCGCCCCAGCCGGCTCCGACCCGTCGCCGCCTCCTCGCGTTATTAAAGCGTAAAATTAATTTCGCCCCTCCCCCGCCACACACGCCAACGGGCGGGCGCAGGTGGCGGAGTGTGTCGTGGGCCTGGAGGGACCGTGCAGTGGCAGGAATGAAGTAATTAAGCGGAGGCAGAAACTATTATTAATAAATGCGCTCGTGCTCCTCAGCCAGATCGGGACCGGCGGCGGACCCTCCACGTGACCCCGTCTCCACCCCACGCTCCCTCGTCCCGCACCCCGCTGACCCGCGGCCATCCACGTCGCGTCGCAGCGCGTGCTCAACCCCTTGTCTCGGCGACGACGGCGACGACGACGACGATTCCACAAAGCCGACTTCGACGGCGACACCGCCACGGGGGGACGACAAATGCTAATGACTCGTTTGCCATCCGAGCCCGCGTGGGGAGCAGGTGGGTGGGGAGAGAGGGCGAGAGGGGTGGAGGCGGTTGTCGCGTCGCACAGTGCGCCAAGTGACCGATTGAGCCGCACTGAAGTCAGTGTCTTTTGTGATCTTCTCATGCTGCGACAGCTCAAGTCCCACTGATACTGGCGAACCCGAAGCTATTCATGGACGTGGGAATGTGTCGAGCATTTGCCTTACCACCAATGAAAAATATTTTGTCCATTCTTTTAGCACAGTAAAGGACATGAACTGGTTCCCGATGAACAACGTTTAATAGAAATTCCTTCGCCAACGGCCCACTGTGCGCCGTGTTGAGAAAATAATTACAAGCATTCGGGTGATTTATGGATCCAGAATGCGAGGATTCACGAGCCCGCCAAGGACGCGTCACGGCTTCGGTCGGTGCGTGTGGAGGAGGAGGAGGTGGGGTTCGATTGTGTGTGTGCGGCCGGATAATGTGCCACTAATTTCCCTAATATTTTCATAACTTGGGCGACGGCCGAGCGATCCGAACGACGAGCGTTTGCTCCCTCGCTCCGAGATTGGATCCACCCTCGGTCTCGCCCTCGTCCAGGACGGGGCGGCAGACGGGCAAATTGAGACATTACCAGGGCTGGCGCGGGGCGGATCGAACTATCGCCGCAGACAATCAATCACGCGCTCGATGCGAGAAAGAAACCGACCTTGCGCCGTCGCCTCGCCCGTCCGTCCGACCGTCGTCAGTCATCTGTGCTGTGCCCAAGGGGCGGCGAAGCAATTTCGAGTATCTCTCGATGGCGTTGTGGAGGCGGGCCGAGGACAGGAATGGGGACGAAACCAATTCGGATGCCGCAGGCACTCAGTCGGGCCGCCCACAATCGCCGTCCGGCCGCCCGGTCGTCCTTCGGAGCTCTTCGGCGCGGCCTTAATGCGGCGGGCGATAAGCCGCCATTAGGGCCGGCCCCGCACCCGCCCATCCGCACTGCCCGCCCTCCACAGTAGGCGCAGCGGCCGACGACGGACGAATGACCTCGGCCTCGGATCCATCACTCGATGCCTCGCCAGGCCCGGCTCCGCCGCTGGCCCGAGTTAAAGTCGTGAGTAGGCTTAAAGCGAGGCGGCCGCCCCTCCTAAGTCGGCCGAAATGGGCCCGAATTGCAAATGCGAACGCTCGGCCGAATCTGGCTGGCGAAGCTATGCAGCAGGACAAAATAATTACATGCCAGCCGAGACGATCCGGTCCGCTCCGATCCCTGCGCCCGCGGTGGGCGACGGCCCAGACCGTCATGCGGCCGAGGCCGAAGTCCTGAATGTTGACTCCGCGTGCCGGACAACGCAGAGCGGCGGCCACGACCCGCAGCGCCCCGGGCATCGCCGGGACGACGATGGCCAGGCATCCATCGGCGCCTCCTCTGCCGCTGCTCCTGCTGCTGGTGATGAGCGCACGTCCATTGTCTGCAACTGATGCCCCAGGATGCGCCGCATGTGGGGTGTCGGTGGCCGAGTCGGAATCTGAGTCCGAGTGGGAGCCTGTGTCGGTGGCTCGCTGGCTGTGTGCGAGCGGATGTTGTCTCGTACGTGAGATAACAATTTTCATTCGTCCGTGCCGAGGCGTCGGTGCGGGATCGGGAGCCGAGGGCCGAACGCCGACCAGAGCCTCATTACTTTTGATGGCCAGGATGACGAGGATAATAATGATGACTTCCATCTAACGTGCAGCCCGGCCGCGTCGACAGCGCCATCGCCATCGCCATCGCCGTCGTCCCGTCCTCGTTGCGGCTGCGACGCCGGAGTCGGAGTCGTTCGTGATCCTCGTCCGCGGTCCCCGTCCCCATCCCTGTCCCCATCCCCGTACCCGTCCGCGGTGCCGGGCCGGCCCCGGTCGTTATCGATGTCAGCGTCTGTGGCCAGAAACGATGACGACTCGCAGGCATCGGGAGCGCCCGCCGCAGTCCCGGGGCGACGATTAAATATGCGCGCATGCAGTCGGTCGCTCGCCAGGTCGCAGCTGTGTGCGCGCGGGCGAGGGTGTCTGTGTGTGTGGGTGGGGGCGACTCATGCCTCGATGTAATAAACATTTTCGCCGCTGGCTGCGATTGCATCTCGGCCGCGAGGGCAGTCGCTTTGTTTGGCGGACAATTAAGCGGCTCCCTCGGCTCGGTCGCTGCCGCTGCGGTCGTTGCGGTGCACTCGAAAACATCGAGCGCCGCTTCGAACGGAAGCTGCGGAGCGACCGGAAGTGGCTCGAAGTCGGGTCGAAGGAAGCGAGCCATTCCAGGCCGGGACGAGGCGTGAGGGAGGTGGCGCTGATTGGCGCAGTTTTAGCGGCCCCACTTTTGGGAGCCCTCGTCCTCGCTCTCTAATTCCGGTGGTGCTCATTTCCATAAACAGTCGTCCCGCCGGCCTCCCCACGCCCTCGTCCAGGCCGGCGCGGGGGCCACGGAATCGAATTTAGGCACATGAATGAGTAAATAAGTTCAACAACTTCTCCACATAAATTTAATGGCTCGGAATATTTTATTCAAATGTCAAAGAGCGATCCGCGCGACCCTCTGTGGGGTCGGGGGCCGGGTCGGTGGCCGGGTCGGGGGCCCGGGGGGCGTGATTGAACCCGCGAGCACTCGCTTTATTTATTTATTCATTCAGTCGCCGCTGTTGACTTTCGACAAATGGAAATATTTTTCCTATTTAGAGGACGTCCTCCCACCCCAGTCGTCGCGCTGTCAGCTGTCGGTCTGTCGGTCTGTCCGCCCTCCATCCGTCCTTCGGTGCGATTGACGTGGCTCGAGTGCCCCGGCCTGCATCGACGTCGGCGTCAGGTGGGACGGGGTTCCGGCGTCGGACTCGAGGATGCGGGCGGACAAAGTTTCGACCTGTGATGCCAAATCGAAGCGATCGAGGGCATTTTTCGCATTTCGACGGAGCCGGCGCATTTTTGACAACCGTCAGGCATGCACGGCCTCTTGGGCCGGGTCCCTGTCGGCGGCGGCAGCCACGACAACAATTCGACGAATGCCGGAAATCAATCCTTTGCACTGAAGCGGAGCGTGTAAGCAATGCGACCCCTCGGCCCCACCCCACGGCCGCGCCCCCGAGGCCCCCGGTTACTTCGTCGAGAATGCGAAAATTTCAATTTAAATTTTGATCGATCGGCAGAGTTCTCCAACTTTCGAGCCCATCGGCGACCGGAGCCGGAGCCGGAGCCTTCGCGAGACCTGCCCGCGCCGCCGGCAACGAGGCTGCGGCATGCCGTTGTGGATGTTGTTGTTGTTATTCTTGTTCTTGTTGATAAGGACGTCGTTGCTGCTCCTGCTGTTGTGGATGATGTTGTTGTGGGGTTCTGCTTTTGTTTTCGAAAAGTTTGAGCCGAGCCGAGCCCGACTCGAGTTATGAGCGAATTCCCGGCGCGTTTTCCAGCCTCGACAGCCGGCGAGCGCCCCATTCGCGGGGCGGGGCGGGCGGCGAGGTTTCGGCGGGCCCTCCACGGGTTCATTGACGTCGAGGGCGGCCGTCAAAATCTGGATCTGTTCATTAGCAGAATCTGTTCTTCAACTGCCTCTAATCGCTCTCTCTCTCTCTCTCTCTCTCGTTTCAGCATGGACTACACGAGCCTGGGCTGCTGCGCGCTGGCCTTCGTGCTCTACCTGAACACGCTGAACTCCGGATTCGTCTACGACGACAGGTAGGAACCGTGCAGAAGGAGTCTCCCCGCTCCCCCGAGGACGCGGGGCGAACCTTGACTTGGCTCAATCTGCCGTCTCCCCGATACCTCGGCCTCCGATCATTGAATCCTGATCCACTCTGAGCCTCTTCCGAAGTTTTGCATCCGTCCACGCGTCTGTCCGTCGTCCTGAAATTAATTTCATCTCCTTGACCGCAGCGCCAAATCTTTGTCCGACTTTGTCCTTGTTCCCTCCCCTCCCCTCCCCTCCCGGCCCGACCCTCTTCGTCCGCCTCCCGTTCGGCGGCGTTGTTGGAGTATTTCGTATTCCGCCATTGATTTCCTATTATTTCCCATCATAAATTTCCACCGCCGCACGTGGGGCGGGCCCCGGCCCGGGCCACACACAAGTCCAGGACTTATCTAAATGCTCTCTGCAGCCCTCGCCCTCTTTCTCACACTCTCTCTCTCTCTCTCTCTGTCTCTCCCCCTGGCTGTTTCCCGCACTCTCAATCCCTCGACTCGCTCGCTCTCAGCCTCGACACAGTGCTCGAGTGGACCGAGGCTTTTGTCGGGATCCGCGCCGCTTTGCACGAAGGCGGAGGAGAGGAGACAGAGAGAGAGGGAGAGAGATGGAGAAACAAAAAGACTGTCTGAGTGAAAATAAATACACGAACTTCGTGCGCCCCGCCCCGCCCTGTTTACCTGAGCTGAATTGTAATGCGACAAACGAATCGGCCATAAATATTATCAGTCATGTACAATGGACAGGAATTCTAAGCTGTCCGCCGACCCGCAGCACGCAGCCCACAGCCCGCCCACCGCTCCTCGCAGCCTCGGGCAGCCTCGGATTTCGCGGCCGCCGCCTGGAGGGGAGGCGTCCGCAGTGCTCATAATTTCAAGTCGGGGCCAATAAAAAGACACAGCTTGGCTTCGATGGCCATAAATACTGGCCGCCTGCTCGGCCAACTTAAGAAGTTGTGCGCGCTGCTCCTCCTCGCCGCCCGCCTCCTTTGCCGCCTCGACCGCCGTCGTCTTCTTGGTGTCCGTCCTGGCCATTGTTATTGGTGGCGGAGGAAGTCGTTGCTCGCGCAGACCTCGGAGCGCCGGCGGCTCGGGGCAGGACGCGGCCGCCGGTGTCCGGTGTTCGGTGTTTCGAGCCCTGAGTCGCCCGGACGTGAGCCGGGTGGGTGGGGCCGGTACGGGGAGGGGGGACCGGGGACCGGGGACCGGGATGAAGATAATGGCGAGTGTGGAAATAAATTCGAAATTCTGGGGACGGACACGGAGTTCAAATATTTGTTGTTGGCCCCTGCGATGAGAGACACACGGGACTCCGGACACGAAGAACATTGACGGGACACCCGAGGCAACAACAACGACGCCGTCGCCACCACCAACAATGGGGCCAGGAGCAGCGGGCAGGCGAGCAGGCGAGCAGGGCAGGCGAAGAGCAAACAATTTCTTATCGCGTTTCACACCATTGCATATGTCCAGGTGCCGGAGGGCGGGACGAGGACGCGGTCGGAACGAGACGGGTCGGGCAGCCTCCGAGGATTACCGTCCTCGTCTTCGTCCTCGTCCTCGGCCCGTCCGTCGCTCTCTTTAATCCCCATCTCCCGCACTCGTTCCCTCCGTCCCGCCCTCCCCGGCACGTTCCCGGTCGGCCGCTCCGTCTCCTGAGCACGCTTCATTTCAATCGATTTGCGGCACAAAATGTTGTGGAAATATTTCGCAAAATTCTATTGCATACTCGGGGGCGTTTTGCTGAGGTTTTGCGCTCAATTTTCACTCAGCCCCCGGGGCCCCTCCCCACTCACTCTCTCGCTCGTCACTCATCGCCGTGCCTTCCGGCTGTGTACACAGGATCCTCCTTCGTCTTCTGGTCTCCGTGCTCCGGCCTCGTCCTCCTTGTCGTCATCATCATTTCCGCTTTTGTGCATTGTCACCGATACCAACAACAACGACAACGACAACAACCAGAAGAAGGCAGGACTGGCGGGTGAAAAAAGTGTGTACACGACGTCATCCAAAACGCGTTATCGGCAACTTTGCAGCCAGCGGAGCAAAGTTTCCTCGCTCTCGCTCTCGCCCTTGTCCTCGTCCTCATCCTGGTGCTCGTCCTGGCCCCGGCCCCGGCCCCGGCCCGTGTTCTTGCTCTCCTTCCTGTTCCTGTTCCTCCTCGCCTCCTTCACCGCCTCACCCTCCCCGCCCCCGACTTCTCCTCCTCGTCGACTCCCTTCTGTTGTTGGCATTGTCCTTGTTGTTCGCGTTGTTGTTGCCGCCATTGTCCCTGTTCCTACAACCGCCTCAGCTTCGGCCTCGGCCTCGGCTGCTTCGCCGCTCGCTCGTTGTCGATGCTGTTGGTGTTGTTATTGCTGTTGCTGTTGTTGTTTATAGAAGACAATATTTCATCGCCACGGTGCTCGGTGTGACAACGCATCCCACTGCAGCCCAACGTCCCCGTTCCCGTCCCCGTCCCTCCCCAGCCCAGCCCAGGAGCCAGCGAGCGAGGGAGACCCACAGATTCGCTCGCATAAATAAAGCAACAGCTCTCGGTGCCTCTGGGAAATTTGCGCTTACATACCTCGGTGTCTGTGTTGGAGTTAGGGCGAGTGTGTGCGGCTGTGGATGTGGCTGTGGCTGTGTCTTGGAATTCCTTCGCCGGAGCCGGGGAGCGGGGCAGCGCCGGAGGAGAGGAAGAACGACAGAGGGAGCCAGAGCGAGAGCCAGAGCGAGAGCCAGAGCGAGACCCACAGCGAGAGGGGAACGGGGAGCGTGGAGTGCAGAAGGATATTTACGCAAGTTTATGGTCTTCTAGGTGTAATGCCAAACGTTTTCATTGCGGTGAATAACGAAGTACCTGGGCCGGGCCGGGTCGGGCCGGCAGGACGAAGAGGTGGGCCGGGCGAGGGAGGCGGTTGGGCCGGTGCCGGGTCCCGGAAGGATTGCGCGTGTGTGAGTGGAAGCGTGGCCAGGTATTGATCGATGGCTCGGCTTCGCTCGGCTCGAGCAGCTCCGGGCCGGATGCTGCGGACAGCTCGAGGAAAGTCGCCCGTTGGGAGCCACGTGGGGCGTCGAAGGCGAAAGCGAAGGCGCAGACGACGATCGACCGACCAGACGTTCCATCGACGACGCTCCGAGCGAGGTCTTCAAACGAACCCACGCCTCCTGCCCCGCCTCCTCCATTCTCGATCCTCCTGTCTGCCAAACTCTCCTCCCCCTGCTCTCGGCCGCTGCTCCTGCGGTTCCCATGCGGCGAAGTCGCTCCACACACGCGTCCGCCTCGACCGCAGCCCCTCGCTGTGGTCACCCCCATCGCCATCTCCATCCCCGTCCACGCCGCGTCCACCCTTGGCCGGGGCGCAGCTGCTCGCAGACGAACCTAAATCGCTCCGGAGCCCGTGGCCATGGCCGTGGCTCGTCGAATCCCCACCACGACAGGAACCTAATTTTCCTCTCGTTTTCGCCCTCGCCCGCCGCACGCCCGCCCTCGCCGCATAACTGATTGCAACAATTAGAAACAATTCCAATTTCAGCTGAGAAGCGACCGCGCCCCGTCCGCCGCCCCTGCGCTGACCTTTGTCGCTGTGAACTTTCTCGAGCTCCCTCTCCCTTCAGCCGTTCGCTCCCCTTCGTCGTCGAAATTAAAATGGTTTTATTGAGCGGAACAAAGCTAATTTTCGAATCTCGCCCTGCCCTCGCCCCAGCCGCACCCACAGGCGCCTAGGGGTTGGGGCCCTGCCCCGGCGCAGGGCTGCAGCGACTCCGAATCCGCCTGCGACTCCGCGGGGTGGCGCCGGCTGAGATGGGGACCAAGTGGCTGAAGTCGCCGGGCCGCCGCGCGCGCGCCCCAGCCGTGTCAATGCGCTTTGGAGCGCTTCCCCTCGGACCCGGGCCCGGCCCCACCCCGCGCCCTCTCCGTTCCCCCCTCGCTGCCTGGCAACCCCGCCAGCAGCCAATCTGCTTTGTTGTCAGGGCTGCCATGTGGCGACGACGGGCCCGACGCTCGCCCGCCCCTCGTTTATAATATTTAGCAGCGGACGATGGCAACAGCGGCAACAACAACAATAGCAACAGCAACAACGACCCCGCAGCAGCGACAGCAATGAAATCGAAATGAAAGAAATCTTTTTATGCGTCCCCAAGACTTTCGACGGCGACCTCGACGGCGCGGCGCGTCGCGGCGTCGCCAACGCCAACGACGACGACGACGTCGCCTCCGACTGCTCCTGCCATCGCCTGCCACGTGCGCTCCCGGGCGAAGGGGCGGGGCCGACGCGGTCGTTTGTCGCAGCCGCCGCGCGAGACTGCGAGAAAAATGGCTGACATGTTTTCAATTAAAGGTGGACGAGCTGTTCTGAGTTATTGCAGCGAGGTCGCGGTCGTGGCGAGGGGGCGAGGGGGGGAGAAGCGCGAGAGAGGGGCCTCGGACTGGAAGGCAGTTTTTCTCTCTCTCTCCCGCTTGGGAATCCTTTTGACTGCTACGCGCGACTCCGGAGCTCGGTTTTATTTTCAATTGCGCCGTGGTCCTGCCACGGGGCACCGGGGTCGTGGACGCGGGTCCGACAAATTGATTCGGACTCGCAGCCCGCTCGAAGTCCGTCAATTTGCGATCAAGTCCCAGGCGAGGGCCGTAAAACTAGGCCGGGCTGCCGCCGCCCTCCACACAGTCGTATTTTGTTTATGGCGCTCATTACACGGCCCCCAGTATGGCGGACCCGGGAGAGGGCGGTCGGTCGAACGACACGCGTTTGACTCACGAAGGTCGTTCGTCGCATCGGTATAAAATGAAAAATAAAGGACTAATAAAGCGAACAGCCAACCAACAACAGCAAGAACCACAGGCGCGGATTACACCAAGGACGACAACAACAGCAACTGCGGCAGCGACCACAGATCAATAGGGAACGAGGGACGAGGGACTCAGACGACGGTCGGCGGTCGGTGGTTGGCGTTCGAGGCCCGGGGCTGAATTAATAAAAATCCAGCCAAATCGCTGCCACATATAAATCATGGTAATGGCACTCGAGTGGGTTCCGCGACCGCCCCTGGCCCTGCCTCCCTCGCCGCGAAGACCCGAGACGCCAGCGGTCGACCGGCTTTAAACAGACAAGTCGCAGTCCCGCCGCCCCTCGACGGCTCCGGTCAGTCACCTGCGCGGCGACGACCAGGGCCGCAGGGCGCTCAGGACATCGTCGTCGTTGTCGTCGTCATGACGGGGCCTCCTTGGGCGGCGGTCGTGGCGGGCCGGAGTTTGTCGTCGTACAAATCGACGATTAATCAACCGGTTCGGACGTCGGCATATTGTGTCTAATTTATGCGAGAGCAGACACCAAACTTCGCTGACCCCGCGCCCTGGGAGGGGGCCGGAGCAACGACGGCGTCTCGACACAATCGGGCCGCCCAACCTCGCCTTGGTGTCCGGCCGGGAGAGGAAATTAATTTGGTCACAAGCGAAAATAACACTTAATCATTATAATTAATACGGACGTGGCTCCAGCTTCCCTTGCGCCGCGGCCACCCGCCACCCGCCGCCCACCACGGCCGGGCCCGGCCCGTGGCGAGTGGCTTCGGGCCTGGGAGGCGGGCGCCGGAGCTGCGGGCGCAGGTGTCCCGTTGCTAACAGGTTGTTAGAGGCGGCTCCAAATAAATGTTTGCTAACGAGATGGCGAAATAATTGCGGACAGCTGGGGATTAAGCGGGACTGGGGCTGAGCGAAGGGAGCGAAGAGAGAGGGACGGCGATAACGGCGCCCGGTCCATAAATCAGAAACTAATCTCTGCCCACGCAGGGCCGCGTGTCCTGCGCCCCAGTCCATCGATCACCGCCGGCCGACTTCCGCTTTCTCCTCACCTCCTGCTCCTCCGCTCGGCCTCCCCCACGCGCTCAGTCCCTCCATCTACCTCTCCGTCCATCTCGCACTGTACTCATCTCTCTGTCCATCTCTTGCAGGCGCGCCGTGCTCGGCAACGCGGACGTCTCCGGCGGCGCCCCCTGGCTGCAGGCCTTCCAGAACGACTACTGGGGCACCCCGCTGACGGACTCCGGCTCGCACGGCTCCTACCGGCCGCTGTGCGTGCTCAGCTTCCGGCTGAACTTCCTGCTGGGCGGCCACACGCCCTGGGGCTACCACCTGATCAACAACCTGATGCACGTGCTCGCCACCGGGCTGGTCGTGAAGCTCGCCCGCCACCTGCTCGCCTCCGTCTGGGGCGTCCTGGCCACCGGCGCCCTCTTCGCCGCCCACCCCATCCACACCGAGGCCGTGGCCGGGATCGTCGGGCGCGCCGACCTGGCCGCCTGCATCTTCTTCCTGCTGACCTTCCTGGCCTACGTGCGCCACCTGGTGTGGCGCGAGCGCGGCGACGCCCGCCAGTGGCCGGCGCTCGCGGCCGCCGTTCTGCTGTCGTGGGTCGCGCTGCTCTTCAAGGAGACCGCGGTCACCGCCCTGCTCGTCTGCGGCCTGTTCGACGCCCTGCGCGGCGCCGGCGGCGTCGCCGACAAGGTGAGTCCGAGGGCGGTCCGAATCCACTGGTGGATTCCTTTGACAAGTCCTGATGCGATTCCATTGACTCTGCTCTCGTTTCTGATTTCTCCTCCGCCCGCAGAACCGGCTGCGCTCGCTGTGCATCCTGGGCGCGGCGCTGGCCGCCACCGTCTACTGCCGGCTGGTGGTGCTGCCGCGCCCCCAGAGCGCCTTCTCCTCGGCGGACAACCCCGTGGCGCGCACGCACTCGGCCTGGACGCGGCTGCTGACCTTCCTCTACCTGCCCGTGTTCAACTTCCGGCTGCTGGTGAGTCCCCAGGTGCTCAGCTTCGACTGGGGCATGGACGCGATCCCGCGCGTCGCCTCCCTCTGGGACCGGCGCAACCTGCTCAGCCTGCTCTTCTACGGCGCCCTGGCCGGCGTCGCCTGGCGCTGCTGCCGCGTCCTGCTGCCCCGCCACCGGCAGCCGCCGAGACCCGCTAACGCCCCCGCCCCCGCCCCCACGCACGCGCACTCGCACCGGAAGTCGCGGACGAAGAAGAAGTACCAGGACGCCGCCGCTGCCGCCGCCTCTGCGACCCCTGCCGCCTCGCTGCACTTCGCGCCGCTGGTGAAGAAGGCGAGGGTCGCGGCCGCCGCTGCCGCCACCGCTGCGGCGACGCCGAGCTGCCTGTGCCGGGAGTGCAAGCACGGGCTGAGCGGCGCCGAGCACACGAGCTCGTGCCGCGCCCTCAACAACAACAACAACGTGCTGCCCGCCTCCGCCTCTGCCTCCGCCACCGAGTACGGCGACTGCTCCTGCCACCAGCTGCTGGGCGCGGGCGGCCGAGACGCCGAGACGCCGCACCTGTTCGCGCTGGCGCTGCACAAGACGGCGCCGCACCTGACGCCGCGCAGCTCGCGCAGCAGCAGCAGCTGCAGCAACAGCACCACGGCCAGCAGCAAGAGCTCCAGCTCCTCGGGCAGCCACGCCTCCAGCTCCTCGGCGGCCTCCACCAGCTCGGCGGGCTCCTCGGACGCGGCCCCTCCGGGCCTCGACGCGGGCCGCAGCCGCTTCTACCTGCTACAGGGGGCGACGCCGCGCACGGCCAACGCCTGCGTGCTGCTGACGGCGCTCGCCTTCCTCGCGCTGCCCTTCCTGCCCGCGACGAACCTGTTCTTCTACGTCGGCTTCGTGGTCGCCGAGCGGCTGCTGTACCTGCCCAGCGTCGGCTACTGCCTGCTGGTGGGCTGCGGCGTCGCGAAGCTGGTCGAGCCGCTGCGGTCGCCCCGGCAGCGCCGCCGCCGCGCCGCCCTGATCCTGTGCATGAGCCTGGCGCTGAGCATGCTGAGCGTGCGCACCGTGCGGCGCAACCTCGACTGGCGGGACGAGGAGAGTCTGTACCGGAGCGCCGTGACGGTGAATCCGCCCAAAGGTAATTTTCCTATCGCACCCCGTCGGGTCCTCTCGAATCGGTCGCCCCAGCTGATCCAACTGATCTGTCTCTCCTTTTTGCTGCGACTGAGACGCCTCTACAACTCCTTCTCGTTGCAGCGCTCGGCAACCTCGGAAGTGTCCTTAGCTCGCAGGCGCGCTACGCGGAGGCGAAGGAGGTCCTGCTCGAGGCCATCAAGCACCGGCCGAACATGGCGGACGTCCACTTCAACCTGTGAGTACCACCCGCGAGTTCGCCTCGGTCGAGTCCTGCCGGGCCCGACAAAGGACCTCGTTCTATTTGCCCGGCTGCCGCTCCAACCAGCAGCGAGGGCTCTCTGTGGCTCCCCTGGGGCTGCGAATCCACCCACGGACTGGGGCTCACCAGCCTCGCTCCCAGCCACCGCCTCGCTTCCCTTTGAAGACTCCTCAAATCCGACCCGCTTCCTCCGGATCTGTCCCGAGTCCAGGGCGGACCAAAAGCTGTCCCGAGTCCGACCACTACAAATTCAATTTGGATCTGGTGCAGCCTTCCTTCGCTTTGGTCTTCCCTTCCCTTCCCAACCCTTTCCCTGCGCAACGTAACGAGCACTTCCGCCGGAAGCCGCGCGCCATTGTGCGACGCTGCTCAATTTGAATGTTTAATTTATACAAATCTCGGCGATTAATGAAACGACTCGGGCGGCGGCGACGACGACGGATGAAAGCGGCCCGTAAACGAATCCTTTTCAGAGCTGTTTCCCCAATTTTCCGGCCCCCTTTTCCAAAGCAAACACCCTCGGCCTTCCCTGCAACTCCCATTCGTGCCTCGCTTTCAGACTTCAAAAGACACCAGTCCTTTCAGCCCATCCTCCCTCCCGCCCCCGGCACCTGCACCAGCACCTGCACCGGGATGTTCATGGGTCCGTTCATGTGTCTGTGTCAATGATTGTGTGAGCCTGCGACTGCGACTGCTGTGGCTGTGGCTGTGTGGGTGTGGGGCCGATGTAAGCGAGCTAAAATGCACACTGGAAATATTTCCGTTTTTGCAGTCCTCCACGCCGGAGTCGTCGGAGTCCTCGTCCTCGTCCTCGTCGTCGTCGTCGTCGTCGTCGTCGTCCTCGTCCTCGCCGTCTCGTTGTCGAAGGCAAAAAAGTGGGATTTTCACTTTCCTCTCCCCAGCCGCCCCCGACCACCGGCAGGTGGCTGCGAGCCTCGTCATCAGTCACACATGACGAGTGGGCAGGAGGCGGGCCGGCCCCGGTTCATCTGCCAGCCTCGCCCTCACCCGCGCCCCACGTCGCCGCCGCTGATGGGCTGCAGGTGGCCTCGATACGTCCGCCGAGGCGCTTTCATCGTCGAGTGCCTCCCGCATCGAAGCACGTGCCGTGCGACGCAGTCGATACACTTGGCATTCGGATGTAGCGAGGGGCCGTGGCCAGGAGAGGGCGGGAGGGAGCCGGGCCATTATCTCTGAAAATGTTTGCGTTGGCTGCAATCGGCCCGCAGCCGCCCTCGAACCACCCTCCGTCCTCAGACTCCGCAGGAATCTGGCATCGAATGAATTTAGCGGCCGGCGCGGGCCGTCCCCGATCGAGGCCGCGATCGGGTCGCGTTCCACTTTCTGCTCCTTCGCTCCAGGCCCTCCTTCCTCGGTCGACTCCGTGAGATTCCTTCGCACGACTTCGCTTCGCACCCTGGCCACGCGAGCGGCGCCGTCAACGCCTAGCGGATCGTGTCCTTCACCACCCGCGTCGGTGCGGGGCGGCGGGGACAGAGACGGACGGCGACAGACGACAGCAGGCCGTGCCAGTCGCTCCCGATTGCCCATGTCGCTGGGCTGCCTGTTGTTATTGTCCCATTTAAAGCGCCCGAAGCCACAGTGGGTCGAAAAGGGCGCTCGTCCATTGCCTCGCTGCTGGGATTTTCTGTTTCTGGTCCGAATTCGAGTTCATAAATGTGACAACTGCACGCTTTAAGAAGAGTTTCTCAAAGTGGTCTTCTCGCTTTTTGTCGGCAAGACGTAAATTCAGTGGATTTTCACTGAATCCCTCCAAACTCGACTCCAAACAATGTAGTTGAACATGGACTAGGTCGTGAATTTCGCCCGTGCACCACTGTGCGGTGTCGGGATCTGTCGCTGCAGAACCGCGTTGACGTCTAATGGAATCGCAGGCCTACCATCGTCGCCGCCGCCTCCACGGCCCTGGCCCGTCCTCCACGCTGCATTTTTGTGCTTTTGACTGCGCGCAAATTGAAAATTCCTGCACGCAGCCGCCGACCACCGCCTCGCCCCAACTGCCAGCCCACGGATGGCCGGGCGGGGCCAGGGGTGGAGCCGGGCTGGGTCGGTTGGTTTCTAAAGAAGTGCCCGCGCAGCAGTTCCCATTGTTGCCGACAGTTCGTCAGCGAGTCGACGCAGTCGTGCCCGACTCGACTGTGCTGGGCTCGGATCGTCCTTTGTGCGCCCGTCCTTTGTTGATCATTATGTTTGACATAATAGGCTTTTAGTTCCAGTTCCTACCAGCTTCTCCACCTCGCCCGGCCCGGCCCGGCCACGCAACCCCATGCGAAGAACAATCGCAGAAAAATCCTTTCCAACGACGTTTTTGTGTCAATGTGAATGGAACGAGGAGAGCGCAGGGCAGAGGAGGGGGAGGCAACGTGGTGACTGCGTCCTCGGGCCGTTGTCACAAATCCTTGACATGGCACGAAACGCACAAAGGACGGCGGCTCCTGCTCCTGCCCTTCCACTGACTTCTTCGTCTATTCCTCGCCCAGCGGCGGCCCGGTCGCTAATTGAAATTTCAGCCCGCGCCCCGGACCGCACCGGGCTTCAGCCGGGCCGCCCTCCACCCCTGGCCCGCCGCAATTAGCCGCTGCCGCTTACATTTCCGCCCTAATGGCAGCTGAATGGCGGCCATTTTTAATGGCCATTTTATGCGTCTGCCGGCACCACCACCACCCTCTTCATGGCTTCGATCAAGGCCGCGTTCATCGCGGGAGCCGGCGACCCTTCCTCGTCCTCATCCCAGTCATCGTCCCCGTCATCCACCGAGAGAGGCGGGAGGGAGGTCGGTTCCTATTCCAAGGACTTCCCCGACTTACATCCTCTGCTTCTCCTCGCTCTGACGTCGCATTCACCTTTGTTCGGAGCACTTCAACCCCAACCCCGGCCCAATCTCAACCCCGACTCCGACCCCACTCGCATCCCCGACCCCTTCCCCGATCTGCGCCGGCCCCTGCACTCACGTAAATTGAAAAATCTGTTAAGCGTTTAACCCGCTGCCGCCGCCGCCGCCGCGACAGTCGAGCCCCGGACCGGACGCCCCGCCCCGCCACTCGCCGCTGACGTCGTTTACATATGCCCCTCGTACCCCGGGTCCGCGGGAACCCGGCCGGATCCTTCTCAAATCGAAAATCAGTGTCAGGACGCTTCCCGGGGCGCGCGAACCCGCACACGTTCCGGAGCAGGCACAATGCTGCCTCCGCCATTGTGTCCTCGATCTCCTTGTTGTTGTCCGCACCCTCCTTGTTGTTGTTGTTCCGGACTTTGTATTGCCATTGCTGTTGCTGCCGTTGTTGCTGCTGCCTCTGTGTACTGACAGGATAAAAATCAGAGAGTACATTATATTGTGTAACAAAGAGCCGTCAGCCGCCGCTCGACCCCTTCCGTGCCGCGACCCCCACCCCCCGCCGCGGCCTCCTCGTCGCTCTCGCCCTCAGTCCTCCACCTGTCCAAATACACTTTGAATCGGAGTCGCAGTCGAAGCCAAGAAGCATCCACGACCAACCAAACAACAAAACCGATAATCACTGAACTGAATAATTTGATTTCTTTTCAATGGATTTCTCTCCGTTCCCCCGTTCCCTCGCCCTCGTCCTCGTTCGCTCTATGTCTCGCCCTTCGCGCGCTGCTCGTTCAACTCGGTCCCTTCAACCGCCGTGCTTCGGGAGGTGAGAGTGAGGGGAGCGCGAGCGGATGGGGCTTTTGATTCGTTTTCTCTCACACTCTCCCGCCCTCCCCCTCTCTACCACTCGACTTCTCTCCGGTTGTTGTCGCTGTCGCTCGCGTCGTTGCTGCCGTGGCTCGAAGTGAATTTGTTGCATTTACGGCATGGCGTTGTCGTTGTTGTTGCCGTTGCCGTTGCCTCTTCCACATTTCCACGAGAGGACTGCGATTTGTCTTCCGCAGCCAGCCCCGGGCCCGCCCCGGCGCCCTCGGTGTCACTCAGTGCCGATCGCTCGCTCCCGGTGGGCCCTCCCTCCCTCTCTCTCGCTCTCTTTCTTTCTTTCCCACCCCGTCCCCGGGGCCGCCGCGTCCTGCCGCCGCCCCCGCCCCCGACGACATCCTGCGATATCCGCCCATGCACTCGGATGGAAATCTGCTTGTGGCGCAGACCAGCTTCGAACGAACCGCTCCGAGCTCAAAGGAATCGACGACGGCCGTTGCGGGGTCCCCGCGGCCCCCTCGCACTGATTGCATTTGCGGCGAATCGCAAGGGGCTCCGAGCGGAGCGAAGACAGCTCTCGATGATCCAACGCCGCGCGGCCCCGCTGCAGCGCCGGATGCAGGGTGCAGGATGCAGGATGCAGAACCTCATCTGGAATCGAGCGCCCTCCAACCGCCGCCCACCGCCCGGAGCCCGAGGCGAAGATTTAAATCAAATCGCTCTCTGTCGCCGTCGGTACTTCGTGAGCAGCCGCGCCCGCGCCCCCGGACCCCATGTCCGAGGCGCTCGACGCTGTCGTCGGTTGCCGGTCGTCGGTCGTCGATCGCCGGCGAGGTCACACGTGAAGAGGCGTCCGGCCCTTCTGCACAGCTCGTCCGTCGTCAGCTCCGGCGCCTCCTCCGCTTCCCGTCCCAGTCTCATTTGCCGTCTCCCTCTCTCACTCACTGCCTCTCTCTTGCTGCCCCGGCCCTTTGTTCTAATCTCATAAAAAGGCTTCGTTGCGAAAACCACAGCCAACCGACTTCATTTCACATTTCGCCAGTTCCTCGTTCGCCCCGCCGCCTCCCGCTCACCCCCTGATCATCCCCATTTGCACTTGACTAAGTCGCCCGTGCCGCCCAGGGCTGGCGTCGCTCTTGACTTTAAACCCGGTGCGCACAGAGCGAGGCGGCCGAAGAAAATCCGGAAAAAGCGAGAGACGGGCAAAAAGCGAAGGATACGAGTGGGAGCGAGGGAGAGCGGGAGCGAGCGAGCGAGTGGGAGGAAAGGGAAAGCATAAAAAGGGGCAAAAAGGTGCTTCTGCGATTCGGCTTTGTTGTTGTGGCCAGCGCCGTCGAGAAGGGAAAATCCCCGACCGGAAATGGACTCCGTTGACTTTCTCTTTCGGCCAGTGGCCGCCGCCCGACCCGAGCTCGCCCCGTCCTCGTCCTCGTCCTCACTCGCCCGAAAGTGGGACAAGGTTTCGTGCTTCGTCTCGTCCTTTCACTCGAAGCGGCCACAACCGACCCGCGCCCCAGGCCTTTGTTCCGGCTCCGCATGACTCGGCATTTGCGTTCGGGATAATGAACTAATGGCTTGCATGTGCTAATCCGCACTCTTTCTTTCTCTTTCCATTTGTCTCGCTGCCTCCGCGCTCGCCAGAGGGATTTTGCACCAGAACCAGCAGAACTTCAAGGCCGCCGTCGAGAACTTCCAGCGGGCGATCCAGTGCCGCCCCAACCTGGCAGGTGAGTCCGACCCCCGATCGCTGGCCCGGACCCGCCTCACAACGGCCGTCCTTCTCCTTCTCCCGTTCCAGTGGCCTACCTGAACCTGGGCACGTCGCTGATCGCGCTCGGCAAGTGCCAGGAGGCGGCGCGCGTCCTGCAGGAGGGCGCGACGCTCGACGGCAGCGGGGTGCGCGACCGGGCCGCCCACGAGAACGCGCGCATGTCCGCGTACCTGCAGCTGGGCGCCCTCTACGCCGAGCAGGGGAAGCTGCAGCGCGCCCTCGCCGTCTACCGCGAGGCCCTCGACGTCCACGCGCAGCCGGCGGCGGCGGCGGTGGGCGCGTTCGGGCAGCGCGAGGTCCTGCACCACCGCATCGGCGACGTGTTCGCGCGGCTCCACCAGTGGGACGAGGCCGAGAAGCACCACCGGGCGGCCCTGGCCATCCAGCCGGACCACGTGGCCTCGCACCTCTCCTACGGCATCACGCTGGCCAGGAACGTGAGTACTCGAGCCAACTGCTTTACACATTTGTCAAGAGCTGAGGTCAAACCTCAGTTCGACAAATTCGAAAACTTCAACCGTCATCCTGTGGAGCCGGCGACTCATTTGCCCCCCCTCTCTCTCTCTCTTCCGTCCACAGAGCAGTCGCGCGGCCGAGGCGGAGCTGTGGTTCAAGCGGGCGCTGACGCTGGCGCCAGCGCAGGCCAGCGTCCACCACCACTACGGTAGGCCCAGACCCGCGAACGCCGCCTCCTTCTGTCAACTCACTCTCTCTCTCTTTCGTTCCCAGCTGAATTCCTCGTGGCCCAGGGGCGCGCCGAGGAGGCCCTGGCCTTCCGCCTGCGCGCGGCCGAGCTCGCACCCGACGACTACGCCCTGGTGGTGGCGGCGGCCACGGCCCTGCGCCTGGTCGAGCGCAAGGCGGACGCCGAGCGCTGGTACCGCAAGGTAGGTTCCGACCAGGCCCCTGCCAGCCCCCACCTCATCCACTCGTTCCTTGCAGGCCGTCGCGCTGCGCCCGGACGACGCGCGCGCCCACACGAACCTCGGCGCGATCCTGCACCTGCTGGGCCGCAGCAGCCACGCGGCCGCCAGCTACCGCGAGGCGCTGCGCCTGCAGCCCGGCGACCCCACGACGCTGGCCAACCTGGCGAAGCTCGGCGGCGCCGAGGCCAAATAGGGGCGGCCGAAAGCAGCAGCAGAGGCTGCAGCAGCAGCAACAACGACAGGAGATGGAACGACAGGCACCGGAGCGAAGCCACGGCGGTGCAGCGGACCCGGGGCCCGAGAGGAGGGATATTTTTGCCGCCGGGCTCGGCCTCGGCCTCGGCGAAGAGAACAATAATAATAATTTAAAGGATTAACGGCTTAAAGGACGGGGTTGGGCGGGATTACAGTAACACTAAATGTAAATTACATGTAAATATCGCGTAAATAAAGTGAGTGTGTGTCGGGGCCCGTGAGATGCGCTGGGGCCGCCGGGGTCGACGCAGCAGCGACATCGACGTCGACGCGACAGCAGCAGCAGCAGCAGCATCTGCAACATGTAACAAAAATGTAGATAAATAAACAAACCAGCAGACAAACCAACAACCAACAAACAAATGAACAAACAAATAAATAAATGAATGAATGAATATTATAATTGAATACGGCAGAGGAGGCGGGCGCACCATATGATTGTATAAAGGATGTAAAAAGGGATATTTAATAATAAATTGATAAAATCAAGTGCGTGCGAGGCGCGCACGCGAAAAACCAAAAACAAAACACACAAATGAACAAAAACCGAAATACATGAATCAACCTGATGATGAAAGTTACACAAAGCGAGTTTCATTTACGAATTCCCAAACAACAGGCCGGTCCGACCCCGCGGCCAACGGTCGGCGGTGCCAATCGATTTCTCTCCCGGGATCGGATCGGGTCGAGTCGGGTCGGATGGAGTCCACTTGGGTCGACTCCGGCCTGTATTCCTGGCATTTGCTCCTATCTGTCCAGCAATCGGCGACCCCCAACATCCAAGGTAAGTGTGCGACTAATGGCAAACTGGCCGTTGTCCATTAGCCGCCTGATCCAGGCGGCTGACATGACTTGGCACATGCCATTAAACCGTCCCCTTCGCTCCCTTCGCCCTGTCCCTCCATCTAGCGACCCTTGGAGGCCCTCGTCTCGGGAGACCACGAAGCAGAAGTTGAAGTGGCGAAGTCGATATCCGACTGATCCCCTGAAGGACGTCGCGGCAGCTGCCCCGGTAAATGGTGCACGCCTCGTCCGTGGCCTCCGCGGGCGCCCCGTCCCGTCCCGTCCCGTCCGCTGCGGCTGCGTCCGAGCCCGAAATTGAATTCCTAAGCCGCCCAAGGCTGGGCCGCTCGCGGAAGCCGTGACCTAATTGCCAAGAGCGATCCGGGAAACGGAAATAATTGAGATCTTAAGCAGCTTAGCTGTCATTACGTTCCGCCAGCTGCGGCAGCCACCCCTTCGTCTTCGACCGCCCCTTCTCACAGACGAAGTGACTTCTGAGTTCCAGCAGCCCCGTCGCGCGTCGATGGCGGCAGCGGCGGGCGCGAGCGACGCCGCCGTCAGTGGCGAACTATTTTCGCTAATCCCGCGGATTACGAGTTATCAACCATCATAAATTGCGCTTTGCCCGCCGAAGCCGCCCCCAGCGCCGGACGCTGCCAACAAGCCGCGAGGACGACGGCGATGCCGATGGCGTGGGGACGACAGAGGACGGGAGCGAGAGCGAGAGCGAGAAGGCGTCGGGTGCAGTCGCCGACTTTTGACATGCAACGCTGGCAGGTCGGAGGCGGCTGGTCGGAGGATGGGCGGCGTGGGGTGGGGTGGGGTCGAGTGCAGCGGAGTCAAGAAGTGTTCCGGACCACTTCACATCCCTCCAGGCCCTCGACGCGATGATCTCGGCTTGGCGTGCTCAAGCGCTGGGGCAGCGGCAGCAACGACAACAACAAAACAGCAACGAGGAGAGGAGGATGGGACGGCGCCCGGACCGGAAACGACGCCGCCGCCATTGAGCAGCTGCTCGGGCTTGATTGCGAGTGTCTGCGGCAGCGAAATACATCGAGAGCCTTCGAGGACGCGGCCAGGACGAGGGTGGTCGGCGCCCGCTCGCTCACTAATTGCGCTGGAGCTAAGTTGAGGATCATCGACTTAAACACAAAAGTATCTCGTTATCGATGAAAAGGATACGCCAGCTAGTTAGGGAGCACACAATCAAAGCGAGGCAGAGAGAGGGCGTGGGCGAGAGAGAGAGAGAGAGAGAGAGACTGAGAAAGAGGGCTGCGGTTGGCGCTCGGCATCGCGACAGCTCCCGAGGATTAGGAGCAGCGCCGCGGGGAATCAATTTCCGAAATCAGATAGCGACGCGCGAGGCACGGCCCGATCGATGGATGGACGGACTGAAGGAGGGAAGGATGAAAGGATGCCCACGGGGACGAGACCAGAGTGAGTGACGGGGCTGCTGATCCTAATCCTTTGTAGGGCGCCTCGAGGACCGTCGCCTCCCGGGTGCTCAACGTCCCATCGACTTAAGGACTCTGTCCTCGGTCCTCGCTGCGTTCGCCGCCGGAGCAGAACCGCGCGATTATCGGGCAGCACCGCAGTCATCGCTCGGCCCCACCCCTGCCCCGGACAGGTGCGAAGCCGGTGGCTCTCGACGTATTTCCCAACTCATTTCGGGTCTGGGCTGAGCTGGGCCGGATCGGTCGCCGGGACCCCACTTGAGCGCTGACAGCAGCACACGTCGCCACTCGAGCAGGCCCTCGACAGACAATGGACAGACGGATAGACACGCACACACACCGACACAGAGCCCAACACACACATTAACAGGCGCATCAAATTTAATTAAAATTTCATCAGCGCTTTTAATAATCCGCACACGGAGGATCCGGCGGAAGGATAACACGAGCGGCTTCCGCCCCGTCTATGCAGGAGCAGGACGAGGACCAGGGCCGGGCCCGGGACCGACACCGACCTCTGTTCCGACTCCGCACTATTTCCGCCTGTTTGGTAGTAATAGTGAATGGCAGACCAACAACAGCGGGTGGGTGGCAACGGCAATCAGAGCAGAAGTCAGAGTTAATTAAAAGGAATTCGCCGTCGCCGCCACCCAGGCACAGGCCGCAGATTCTCTTTTGTCGACGCCGCACATTCCGAGTGTTCCGTGCGTGCGTGTATGTGTGTGTGTGTCGGGGTGTTTGTGATATTGCGTAAATATTTAAATCCGGCCGATGTCGGTGGCGAGCGACAAGAGGAAGGAGGTCGGGTTGGGTCCTGTTGGCGGATCCTTGAATCGCAAAACCCGAAAACTTTAGCATAACTCAGTTTTATGGCGTCTGCAGAGGGCAGCCGACCCTCGCCAACACTCACACACACACACGCACACTCACAGCCGAACCCGCCGCCATGCGAGACCTCCACACGTCGCCTCGTCGACCACGCCCCGCCGGTTGGGCGGCGTCGGGCCCGAGATCTTCATTTGGCAGCGCATTAGAAAAGGCCGGCCCCGACCGGACAACCGCCACAACAACAACACTAGCAACCACCACACAACAACAACAGGGGCAGGAGCTCCAGCAGCCCTGTCGTTAAACTTGCCGAGGGTTGGGGTGGGGCGGTTGAGGAGGAGCAGGAGGCGGATGTGCAAACCTTTGTTCGGGCTGTGTTTGCGCCCGATTCTTATTTAATTCGAGCAACTGCGCAACTCTTTTCGCCAGCCTCCTCCCTGCCACGCCCCTCGTCGCCGTCCAGTCCTCGCCCTCGCCCTTTGTTCGGCCGGCGCCTGCTCTGACAGCTGTTGATGATCTTTTATCCTGCGAGTCCGGGCTGCGGCAAAATTCACCGACATCACCCAAACTCGCCGTCCACCTCGGCCCGGCGAATTCGGCCGTTGCTCAGCAGGCGAGCGCGCGTTTGCGGACGCTGCCTCTGCCTGTGTGTGGCTGTGTGAGGACCTCCTCCCCTGCTCCGGTGCCTGGTCGTCGTTTGATGAGGGTCAATGGGCGTCCCGAAGCTCGCTCTTGTCCCGCAGAGCGCGCGTCGATACGGCGCCGCCATCCCTCGCAGGACGCTCGGGCGGGGTCCTTTGTTTTTGACATAACTTATCAAAAAGATATTAACCACTTGTGCTTGTTCCTGCCGTCGACGGAGCCGTGGGGCGGAGGCTTCCTTTGCCTCCCAACTGTGGGCGGCCCTCGCCCTCCCTCCACCTGACCCCAGATTTGAACCGAGTGGGTCGAAATAAAATTTCCATGTCGAAACGAATAATTCTGCCTTTTTATCAGAAACAAATTATGAACTATATTTTTCGAAAATACATAATTGAACTTTATTTTCAGAACTTATTGGAACTATAATTTTTCTTTCTATACACAAAGAAATTATTGTTTTTTTAATTTACATTCCTGTTGACTTTGCTCTGTTTATTTTGAACTCTTTTAATTAGCATCCATTGTTCATTTAGTTCACGAGTTCTTTTGTTATTCATTGTACTTTTGTAGAAGTGATGGAAATCCTCCATGGTTTGACTGACGCCCTCTTGGTCCGAGTCAGGTTCAATCGATCGACTCCCAGAACTACGGAGAAAAAAATAGTATGCATATAATAATTATGCATATAATAATTATAATAATTATGAAAAACACTTAAATAATAGCATTAAATTTATAAAAAAACAAGGAAATTTAAAATAAAATTACGAATATTAAATTTTGATATAATTCCTGTTTGTTGTTTCATTGGCAACAATGGCGAGATTAGCTCAATTTCAGGTCGATCGAGGGCTTTCCTCATCTCAACTCAGGCATTACCAGGAAGCGCTTACTTTCAGTAACCAGGAAGCGCTTACTTCATCGCTACCCAGGAAGCGCTCGTAAATTTTGAACATCGATTTTTCTCACCCAGCGAGACAGTTGGGCGACCAGGCGATCAGCAACGAATAAGAGGCAGCCGGGTCGAGCGATTAACTCGATGACTGCACAAAATTCAGCAGAGAGAGCGGAGCCAACCGAAGACTTCCCGCTCTTTCACGGTCTTTGCAGAAGGGAGTGCGAGAGCGAAGAGATCTTGCTCAGGGTTGCCGCTCGCTGTCTTAGTGCAGAAGCGATCCTCGGCGAAGGGTTCTCGCGGGACGTCGGCAACCCTGTCCACGTGCGTCGTGAGAGCGGCGAGCGCGAAGTCGACCAATGAGACGTCTTCACGTCTCTTCGACTGACCTGCTCTAGCGCTGCTCTTTTGCGATCGCGCGCTTCCTCCGATTCTGGGCCCCTGATAATTTGCACTACGACTGTGTTGGACGGCGGTCGGCGTCGTGACGAGGCAAATTCGTTGTTGTTGTTGTTGTTGTCGACACCTCTTCAGCCATGTCTCTGAGGTAATCGATTTGCTAAATCGGGAATCTGGCGGTCTGCTCTTTACGATTGTCGCCGTCCTCGATCCTCCGCTCCTCTGCGAGTGACGGGTGCCTTGGGAAGGAGTCCTTCGTCCTCCAGCGAGTGGGAGCCGCCCCACACACACCACAACCCTCTCCATTCTGCGGCACCAACACCAAGTGGGGAACCTCAGTCAACGAGCGGAAGTGGAAGCGATTCCACGAGACCTCCTCCACAAACACAGAGACGTCAAATCTTGCGGAACAACATTGTCTTGACCGATGGCGCAAACGACGTCCCTCCACTCATTCCCAACATCCCCCGACAGGTGGTGGCCACATCGATCGACTGTGCAGCGATTCTCATCGGGGTCGGGCCCCGCTCGGGCTCGGTTCTTTTCGGGACGAACGTGGACTCGACGAGTCTGGCGAAGTTTTCATCAGGTCCCAGCCCAATCAACATGCCAGAAGAACCGCCTGCCCCGCCTCCACTTCGTCACGCTCCACCGCCAGCCCTCCCTCGTGGCACTCAAGCAAATTGTTAGAAAATCAGTCCGACGCCAACAAATCGCCAGGCGATGGGTCTGGATCCGGGTCCGGGTCCGGGTTCCGGCTGGACGTGGAAAGGGGAGGCAGGCGACTTGACACGATTCACCGTTGACAACGAAATGAATCTGGCTCCTGGGAATCGGAGTCGGGGCGGAAGGAGGACGGAGGACCCGGTCGGGAAATGAAAAATCAATGCGCGAGGATGGCGGAGCGATGGAGGAGGTCGAGGAGCCGCCGTCGGACTCGGACTGGTCGAGCTGGGCTGCGGTTGACAGGACGAGGACGGGCGACGAGCCACGGGAGCGAGAAGAGGAGACTGAGCGCAGTCGGTGGGGTGGGGAGGGGAGGTGAGGGGGAGACGAGTGGACGAATCGATGCGCCGTGGAGAGGACATTAAGTGACCATAAAATGGAAACTATGATGTCGAGGGCACGTGAGCGGTACCGAGTCGAGAAGCCCGGCTCGGCCCGCAACCGCGGTGCGACGAGGACGTGGACGAGCACGAGGGTGGCCAGATCGACATCGATCATCGACCCGCAGCCGGCGACGGGGCAGCAGATGGTTGGATGGATGGACTGGTGGACGCGGCGCGGTCGCCACTCACAGCGATTTTCCCAACTGTCGACTGGGCGCGCGCCCGGCCCTCGGCAGGTGGTCGTGAGATGGAGCTGTTGGCGGCTGCGGTGGAGAGGGCCGGGGGCGGTGGTCGAGGGCCGTAGCGCTGATGCTGACTCTGACGCTGATGAGGACTCGGTGACGAGATTTATTTCTCCGTCATTTGTTTTGTCAACAATCGTCGGTGAATAAAGCAGCCCCCGGCGCCCACCCGTCACCGCCGTCGCTGCCACTCGGCAACTGTGACCACTTGTCACTCGTGCCATCTCCGTCGCACGGCACTCGGCCCCGTCACTCCAGTCGTTCGTCGTCCCAGTCGTGGGGCTGCAATAAATTGCGAAGCTGTTGCACCTTCCGGCAGTCGCCACTTGAGCACGTTGTTGCTCTCACCGAGAACTCGGTGCGCTCAGCTGCGATGGGCTGGAGGCGTGGCAGGGCACGCATCGACTTCCAGTTGCAGCGTCGAGGCGCTCGCAGTGTGGGCCGGGGTGGGGCTGACGAGGGTCCTCCAAGTGGACGAGAGCCCGGGGATCCGCTGTCAACAGCGAACGACTTTTTCCCCGGCGAAGACATACTCGAGCCGATTCGCACCGCATCGCAGCGCCCGAGAAACCCAACTCCCGAGCGTCCCTCGCCCGTCGTCCTTCGTCACCGCCCGACCAACCCTCACCGCCCTCGCCTCCCCCGCTCCCTCGCGTGCGCGCCGTGGTGACGAGCTCATTATCCGCTCGGCGCTGCGGCCGCGGCCGACGAACAAAACTCGGAATCAGCTCGGTCCGGTTCGCCTCACTGGACTGGTCGCGGAAACAGGGCGGCCGGAAGGACGGGGCGGGTGGATCCGCGGGCCCTCGGCAGCCGCCCCTCGCCGCGAGTCGAGTCCTCATCATTTGTTTCAGAAAGCACTATTTTCCAATTAGTGCGCAAAGCGTTGCCGAACGAGGAGCGAACGGGCGAGCGCAGGGCTGGAGGACGGCCGGGCCGGGTCGCCGGGTCGCCGGGTCGGGTCGGGGCGGTGTCGGGCGGCGGGCGTGGCTTAGTGGGGCCAGGCCGGCCCGTCCGAATGGCGGAATTAAAGCGCACGGCGGAAAAGCCCTTGTCCTCATTAACGTTTTCGGAGCGCGTCTCATTATCTTTCCATATCGCGAGCGGCGCCGCCACCGCCCGGCTCGAGGTCGAGGGGTCCTCGACTGGCTCCCGTCCATCCGTCCCTCAGTCCATCCCTCGGCCGGCCACTCGCCTAATTGCAGTTTTGTTTTTCAAGTGCGACGCCGACTGCGATTGTGTTCGTGCTCGAGTCGCCGGGCTGCCGGGCCGCGGGACGCAGTCGGATTTGATTTGAATCCGTGCGCAATCGACGAAAAACATCGGTGGGATGCACGGAGCAAGGGCGAAGGCGGATGAGTGACTGCGAGAGAGAGAGAGAGAGAGATAGAGACGGGAGAAGGAGGAACTCGGTACACGCGAATAGTTCTGCTGTTACGGGGCTTACGATGGGCTTCGGCGGCCGCGAACGAGAGGCGAGCAGGACGGACGGGGTCCGAGTGGAAATCGCAGTGGCTCGCAGTTTATGAGAGCAGCCCGTAGACCATTATCTGGGGAGGACCCGTGGACGACCCGGGCCCGAAGGCCTGCTGAGGAGCCCAGGCCGCCCAGACTATGCTCGAGCTGATCAAAGAGCGAATGAGGGACTCCGGCAAATCCATTTGGCTCGCGCGGAGGGCGGGCCGGGCGATTTGCATCGGAGATAAAAGACGCCATTTAATTGGAGACGACGCACGTGCAGGAAGGTATGAAGACCGTGAGAGGGGACTGGGGTGTGGGAGGCGGCGGCTGCGATTCAAATTCCGTGCGCGTTCGAATGTCTTGCCGAAATAAATCAATTTCAAAAAAGTTTTAATCAAAGGGAAGTCGCAAAAACTGCGACACGGAACGAGGAGCACGCGGGAAGGGCGTCGGCGCTGGGCCGGGGGCGGCGGTTGCGCCTCGGCGGAGGTGACACAAACATCATCAAAGCGATGATGAGCGAATTACGGCAAAACAAACACACATGCCACACACAAACCCGCGCATTCTCGTCGACAGACAGGAGGACGGACGGACGGACGGACGGACGCTTGATGGAGGCTGCCGACAGACGTTGATTGAAACGACGACGAGTACGGCGAAATTTAATTTGAACAGGCCGAGGAGAAAAAGTGCCGTCGCCACGCCGCGAGACCGTCTCGCCCCGCCCCCGGACACCACATGTCGCCGAAACTGGGGGCGAAATTACGTGCCAACGACGCCAGCAACGCCTCCGTCCCGTCCCCGACTCCGGCGCCGAATCCGACTCCCCAGACGACAGTGCTGATAAGCGAAGTAAAAGAAGCCGCGAGTTCAAAGGAATCCCCGCCCCCACCCCTGTGGACTCGCGTTGGTGTCGGGCGGCGGCATCTGTGAGTGTGTGCGCGTGTGTGAGCGGCGTGCGCTTGTCTGCGAGATCGCGAAACAAATTGTTTGCTCTGCGAAGTGAAGTCATTAATAAGAGCATTGGCGGGTGTGGACGACGGAGGCGGCAGGCGGGTGGCGGGAGGATCGGGCGACGGAGGCGATGGGAGCAGATGCACTCGCCACGCCTCGTCGTCCTTGGCCAGCCTCGGCCGGCCGTTCTTTAAAGAGAACGCCGAGAAACTCGGACGACTCCAGGACGTCCTGGGAGCAGCGCTAGCGACGAAGGAAGGGACGGGGACGGGGACGGCAATAAAAGTGTCGACCAAGCCCCACCGCCTCCCGTCTCGCCCTCCGCGCCCCACCGGCGGAAGCGAGCTGCAATCGAGCGGAGGAAGCGACGCAGCAGCGGAGTGGCGCAGGCACAAATAAATGCAAAATAATGGCAAAAGGCAAGCGATGCCGAATCGAAGGTGGAATTTCCGGATCCGGAGGAGACCTCGTCCTCGTCGTCGTCGTCGTCGTGCTGCCAAGGAAGATGTCGTTTTTTGTATTGTTATTGCTGTTGTCATTGTTGTTGTTCGTGTGTTGTTGTTGGTTGGTGCTGTTGCTGTTACTGTGCACAGTTGATTTGTTGTTTATCAAGGTGGAAAATCTCAATTTCATTCGATGGGCTAAAACGGAATCGACACCACTGCAGCAACAACAACCACGATGCCAACAGGGGAAAAGGCAACAACCACGACAACGACAACAATCACAACAGAAATAACGACCAGGATAACAACGACAACAGCAGCAACAATGGCGACAACGGAATCTGCAGGGGTGGAAGAAGCAGCGGAAGCAGGAGCGGGAGGGGCGGAAGCGGAAGCGGAGGCAGCAAACTTCGCTCGGCTGCTGCAGGCGATGCACTCGCAGCGTCCTGCAGAAGCTGCCTCGGACACTTGCCGGCCGCCGTCGCCGCCGCCGCCCCCTGTCGGCCCATCGACTGGAGGATCTCGTTCACACTTTCGCTCGCTTCCTCATGAATAAATCTGTGAGGGGGTCGGGGGTTCGGGGCCCGGGTCGAGTTGGGGGCGGGCGCCGGTCTCGTCGGGGGTGGCGTGGCGTGGCATGAAATATTTATTTCGTATTTATTTGCAATTCCAAATGAAATTGAGCCCCATGAGGGCCGGACAGAGCCGGCCACGGAGCTCCTTCGGGCTGTCCACGCAGGCGGAATCGGGCGGGCGGGCGGAAGGCTGAGGGCGTGAGGCGGCGGCTGTGGACACGGCGACAAGTTCGGAGCACATGTCGGCGACTCCTGCAACTTAATATAAACGCTCAAATTGAGTTACAACGACGACGTCCGAGGGCGGTGGGGCCGGCCAGGGGCAGGGCGGCGGGTGTCGCCAGCGACGCAAATGGAGTTCACAGGGCGACAGGACATGACGGCTCGACTCCATTTAGTTGTGGACCCGACGCCAGAACACAACAGCAGCAGCAGCCAACAACAACTACCCGGACAAATGCAAAACTCACTCACTTCGCACCCGGAGGCCCGCAGGCGGTCAACAGGGGCGAGATGGGGCGGCTGGAGTGGCGGGCGTGGTCGCCGGCCGCACAGACACTGCGTCCGTCCAACCGGATAATTAGAAATTATATCCAATCGCCCTGCGGCCGATTCCCAAATCCCGATTCCTGACGCCGCCCGCCCAACTGACTGACCGAGGCCGGGCCAGGACCGTGGCCGAGACCGGGCCCGGGACCGGGACCGGGGTGGACGCGCCCCGTGCGCACATCCTGCCAATGTGTCTCTGGGCGCCGTTTGGCACTCGCCGCCATCTGCGCCCTGCTCCCGTCCATCGACGTCTGCGCCCACGCCATGGGTCGCATCGCCATCGCCATCACCGTCGCCGGCGCTGCAGCTGCCAAATTGTCTCTTGCGGTCGAGTGCGAGCGAATGTGTGTGTGTGTGTGTGGGAGAGTGTCGAGTGCCGTGTGTGTGGGTGGGCGGGTCGTGCGAACATTTCCAATTACACGTTCCGTTGCCGGACGGACCTCGGACGTTGGACGCCGGACGGCGCCGGCAGCAGGTGGCGGAGGCCCGGGAAGAATGCAGTGCTTTCATTAAAAATTCCCATCAAGGACAATCGTCCTGGATGTCCGGCGAGGTCCGCACCTGACCGCAGGAGCCCTCGATCGCCAACAGGCCCAGCGAGGAGCCGGACAAGCGCTCGATTGCCCAGGGCTGCCGTCGATGGCTTCTGCAGAGGCTCCCGTGAGCTCCTCCTCTTCCTCCGCCTCGTCCTCCTGGGACTCGGGAGCCTTTTGGCCGCCACCAACCTGTGCCGCTGTCTTCGAGGCCTCAGCCCACGCATTTTCGCACTCTCTTATTCGCATATTCATTTAGGCTCCTCAAAGCCCTTCCTCCCCTGGCCCCATCCCTTCCGATCGCCGCTCTGGTCGCTTCGCCCTCGGCCGCTCGCCTTTGATTTGTGGGCTCTCCGGCCTCTTTCGCCGATCCAGCTCTCCAATGACAGCCCGACCCACTCACTGCTCGACCGCCGAGGGGTGGGTGGTTTGGCGCAGGCACGGGGCGCGGGGCCCCTTGTGTTGTCCTGCGTCGGAGACAGACAATAAATTTGGTCGGGCTTTAAGCGGATTGCTCGAACTTCAGTTCTGTGCATTTCGGGACGAAATTTCGAAAACACGCAGCTCCCGACGACGAGGCCGCAACAAGGACGCGGACGACGACGAAGGACCCAGGATGCGACCCGCCACTGCAGCCGGGACCCACCTGGACGACGCAAATGTAATTTTCCGAATAATGGACGTTGTTGCTGCTGCTGCTGCTGTTTTTGCTGCGTCCCGTGCTGCAGAGGTACCACGGCGAGGGGCGAGGGGCGAGGCAAGGGGTGGGGCTTGGCGGCTGTCGACTGCCGACTGCCGGGAATAACAGGTGTTCGAGCAGAAATCCCCAAAAGTCCCCAAAATATGCGACATCCGAGCGATCGGGCGTCGGACGGACGACGGCGCCTCGGGCACGAAAATTAATTGCAAGAGTCGAGCGGCCGCCTCCTGCCGGCGAACGCCACGCGGGCCCACACAACCCATCCATTGATCCCTCGTGCCCTGCTCGGGCGGGACGTGCGGGTCCTGGACTCGCTGCGTCCTGGCGTTTGTCCTGCGTGCGCCTCCATTAATTTATCGCGTTGTCAAAATTATGCACGGGCGCAATTGTCCATGTAATTAAATTTTACGGCCCCGTGTGCGGCCCCGACCCCATCCCCAGCCTGCCCGTCGTCATCGCCGGCTGTGCTGGTGTTTGTTGAAAAACAGAACCATCGCCAGGACCCCCGGTGATTTATGGCTCCGAGAGCTTAGGGCTCGGGGGATCGAGTCGGCCGGCCGTTGGACAGAGGACTCTATGAGTGCGGAGGGCCCTCGTCCTGGGAGGGCTCTCGGAGCGCGGTCTCGCGAAGGGTCCGGAGAATCAAATCTACAAAAAATACAGTCTGTTAAACAAAGTCCGGCTCCCGGGATTCAACGAAAAAAACGAAATTCCGCCGTTCGAGACATCGGAGTTTTCGGAAATCGGAGTTTGGCCTATCACAGAGTTTACTTTGCGCGACGAAATTGTGGAATTGAATTTTTTCGCTTTCGAAATTCTGTTGCTTGGATGAAGATTTGGCTGTGTGCTTGGTGGAAACCCTTTTTTGGGTTTCGGAATTCATTCTTGGGATGCATGAACTAGGCTATCGATTGTCGGGTTTCCGGCTGGAACAGTGTTGTTGTTGGACATTCAGCCTCGGAGCCGCCTCCGCACACAACTCTGTTGTCCCTGCCTCGCCACGACAAGCCGCTTCCACTTTTCCTCATTCTCTCTCCCCTCGCTTCCTCTTCCTTTCTCTGCTCCTCTGTGCCCCGCTCTCTCTCTGGCCATCTCGCCTTAGCTCCTGGAAATCCGACAAAATGCGAGGCAATGAACCGAACAAAGGACTTCATAATAAGCGATTAAAATTCCATAAAGCGAAGTGTTGTCCTCCGGCCCGGACCGCCCGGCCCGCCGCAGTTGCACCAGCTACAACTACAACAACGACAAGCACAACTACAGCTACAGCAACAGCAGCAACAACGGCGGCGGCGACGGCGACGGCGGGCGGCGCATCGTAATATTTTAATCCGCTCGCAAGCGGCTCAAGGTGCGACGGCCAGCGGGGCGCGGGCCCGGGGAGGGACGGGGTGCGGGCGACGTCTCCCCAAGCACGATTCTAGCTCTGGGCCGCTATCGCTTTACACCAGCCCGAGCCGAGGGGCGGAGACCCGGGGAGCAATTGTAAATATTTCCACAAAAGCTTAAAATTTGCCTCCGTCGCCGAGTCCCCGCTGACTGGGGCCCGGGCCGAGGGACCGAGACCAAGACCGTGGGCGGGGGCGGTGGCGCTGGCGGGGGAGGACGTGGTTGAGGGCGGCCTGAGTCCATCCGTGGCGCGGCGGCACAAAGCACGAGGGCTGGGGACGGGACATCGGGGGCGATGCAGGAGCTGCGGCTCGTCCGTTCCTCTGGCTGAGGTGGGGGCGAGGGTGGGGGTGAGGTTGGGGTGGGAGCTCAAGTGTCTCTCGGCTCCGTTTGTCAAAGGATGACGGCGAATTCGAGGACGACATCGGCAGTGACAGCAACAACCGCTGCGAAGCCACTCGATATGCGCAGCGTCCGCTCGAGATGCGTCGATGTTCGAAGCGCGTTGACCACTTGAGCCAACGGCCCCCTCCCGCCCCATGGCGAGCCGCGCCCTCCCGCTCTCAGCGGAGGATTTAAAACAACGCAGGGCCACGTAACGCAACGCAACGCAACGTGGCACGTGAAGCGAGTTTAGTTTCGTAATGCGAGCGTCGGGGTTGGGCTTTCAAAGAGATGGCGAGAGGGCGAGAGGGGTCGAGGGATCGTTTTAAGCTGCTTTCGCGCCGCGGGCGGGGTTCGGAAGCCGTGCCTGAGCGCGAAATGAACTGCGAGGACCTTCGCGGGACCCCGAAATCCGAGTGTTTTTCGCCCCCTTCTTTGAGCGCCTCCCGTCCCGCCCCTCTCTCCACTCACTACAACAGCAACAGCAACAACGAGGAGGAGAAGATGCAGGAGCAGCTCGTCTCAAAATATTTATCGAAGAGCTCACGAGAGGGCGCTGCTTCAGGCTCCCGGCTGCAGGCTTCAGGCGCTCCATTCAAGTCTCGTCGCTCGCTGCCAGGCCGCGCTGTGGTCGAGGGATGGGGAGCGGGGTCGGAGACGAGTCAAGGGCGAGGTGCCGAGGGGTCGAGGGAGTGCCAGGGCTTGGCGGTCGAGCCGACAACCAGAACGAGAAAAACAACAACAACAGCGAGAACTACAACAGCACAAGAAACAAAACAACTGAAGAGTCTTCACTAAGATACAACAGCAGCAACAGCAACAGCAACAGCAACGACAACGACATCAAGAGCAACAACAACAACAAGAACAAAGGCGATACCTACTGGAGCAACAACAACAAGAGTTCGGCGCATACGTTGTTTGCAGGCCCTCGTCCCGCTCCTGCCCCTCGCCCGCCGCCCGCTGTTAAGTTTGAGAGGCTCTCGAGCGACCTCATCCCATCCACTCCCCTCCCCTCGCCTCGCCACGCCCCCCTTCCGCGCACCTTCCACCGCTCGAGCACCGACGAGGCGCTGAGGACGAGGCGCCGAGGACCAGCAGCCGATCCGCCATTGTTTCAGGACGGCCGACATGTGATCCTGGCCGAGCGAGGGCGAGGGCGGTGCGCCGGCTGACAGAACTCGAGTGCAATTATTTTTCAAGCAGCCCCCACTTGCTCCCAGGACTCGTGGGTCGGGGTTCGGGGTTCGGGCCGAGGTGCTCAACAAAGGCTCATCGTTGTCTTCTTCGTCGCCGTCGCCGTCGTCGTCATTGCCGCTGTCGCCGGCTTTGTTGTTGTCGTCGGTGCTGTTTGCCTGACATTTAGGAGTGCTCGGCGCTTTGTCTCGCCGTCTTGTCACTTCAACTGTCATAATGTATGAAAACAAACAATCGACGGCGGCCGGGCTGGGTGGGGTGGGCGCGGCTCGTTGACGGATACGGCGGCGACGTTGAAGAGGCCGGCGCGCTGCCGAGGGCACGCCGGAGACACGGAGCCGGAGGGCGTGGGGGGAGGGAGGCAGATGTGCAGAGCAAGGATGTGAAAAATTCGGAATTTGCATTTTAAACGAGTCCCGTCGAAGGGCGTCTCGTGGGTGGCGAGCGCGGAGGGGGGTTGGGGGTTGGGGTATTAATTGCCGCAAATTGTTTGTCAAACACAAGCGCGTGCATTAATTATAATTAGTCGCCGTCGTAGTGGGAGGGGGCGGCGTCGGGCGAACTCCGAGGTCGGCCCCGGTGTCGCGTGGCCGGCTGCCGGATTAGAGCCGACGTCCCCGGGGTCTGTTTGTGCACTTCTGATGCCGCGACTGATCTCTACCCCGGCTTAAAGCCAGAGCCTGGAGAAAGTAATTTATAAACAAAAGTGCACGGCACGGCAGCCGAATGAGGAGCCTTCGGTTCACAAGGAGTTCACGAGGACTTCGGTTTCCATGCGAACAAATCGCCAGCTGCTCTTTGGCCACCCACTGGGCCTCAGGGGAGTCACAGGAAGGAGTCAGCAGGAGAGGAGATCCTTGCCGGGTCTTCACTTCGCCCATCCATGGCGCTTAATTGGCCGAAACTGTTAAAAATCGCACGAGACAAAGTCTCCAGGCGACCATCAGGAAGAGCACGAACCGAAATTATTGACCCAGTCTCTGGAGTTATAATTTGCGGGATTAAATTTAAGCCGCACCATTTTAGTTATTGTTTCATGAAGAAACAAAAATTCTTTGTAGAGATTTTGTTTCCGTTCCTTTAAGTCTCACTGTGGAAGAAGGGGAATCGTTCGTGTTGTTCGCATCTCCTTGGACTTCTCATTTCCCCTGTCTCCCTGACCAAATCGAACACTGACATACCTTACTATATAAACCCAATTATTTTACGCAACATTTTTGCTGCTGAAAACCGTTCCCCCTTTGGACTGCGCTTCTATTTATGGGCGTTTTTCGCGCTATCTCGTGAAAGTCAACGCTGGAAATGATCGACTAGACTAAAACCGAGGACACAACGTGAGGACGACCTCTGAGGGAGAACCGAAGGCCGTACTGAGCTGTGGACTGAGCGGTCCTGGACTCCGGCCGAGGAGCCCCAGCCCTGGCCCCGGCACCACGACCCGTCAGGCACTCGCCGCCCCGGCCCCGGAGTGGCTGCTGTGGCCGGGAGGCGGCTAATTCCGATCCCGAATCCAATCTCGAGCTTAAACCGATTACGCCAAGCGAAACCGAGCTCGCCGCTCACAGCTCGCAGCTCGCTGTCAATTAAAGGCACCCTCGGGCCGGCGGGGAGCCGGGGCCGAGCTCGCTGCCAAGCAAATCGATTTGATTAGAGGCGAGTCGGGCCAGGGGTGACGGACGAGGGCGAGGGCGTCTTCGGAGCAACCGCAGCCACGCACTGCAGGCCGCCCGCAGCCGGCAGCTTCCACTGTCCAGAGGGAGAGAGAGAGAGGGACAGAGAACTGGTGGAAGACGGAGAGAAAGACGGAAGGACGGCGGACGGACGGACGCTCGAAAGTTCGATTTAAATTTATTTCGCAAAGTTCATTCACTCGACTCGTCGCCGAGCGAGCACCGAACGGACGGATGGACGAGCGACGGACGGCCGAGCCTTCAGCCGTCGACTCGAACGATGCGGGCGGGGCGGGCCAGAGGTGGGGACGGAGTCGGAGCCGTTGCCGAGCCTGAGCCTGAGCTCGTGCTCTGACTCCGGCTCCGGCTGCGGCTCCGGCCGTTGCAGATGCCGAGGTCGACGGCGGTGGCCGGGCTGAAAATGACAGAAGGACGCACGAGAATTTTACGACATGCGAATGTCCTGGCGTCTGATCTGATCCTGATGAATGCGGGGATGCCGCAACAACAAGGACAACGACTACGACAAAGCAAGCAGAAAAATTTTAGCAAATGAACGGAGTGGACACAGGAACCGAACGACAGACGACGCCGACGGATCGGAAGCGATTCGCAAGGGCGGAGGGCGCAAGACAGATGGCGGACAGACAGGGGGACGGACAGACAGGGGGACGGACAGACAGATAGGCGGAGGAGTCGAAGAAGAGGCCGAGGCTGAGAGATTTCGTTGCTGCTGCTGCTGTGGCTGCCTACGAAGTTTTCGTTGCGCATCGAGCCTTGAGGGAAGAAGTTTCACAACAACAACAGCAACAACCGGAGCTACAAGAACAACAATGTTAACAAAACGAACACAAAGCAAAAATTCCGAAGCACAACGACGAGCGACGACCGACGACGAATCGACAAAAGGATCAGGCGAACGGAAGGAGCCGGGGGCGGGCGAGGTCCGAAAGTTACGAACTTTGCGATGTCAATTTGAGAGCCGCACACACGCAGACGCTCGGCGGAACTAGCAGAGAGGGAGAGAGGGAGAGGGATAGGGAGAGGGAGACAGATCACACACGCATGCACAGAAGCACACCGGAGTCCTTTGAGCTGCGAGCAACGACAAAACGTCCGAATCCCGCAATTAAATTCGTTGGCATCCGTCCGTCCATTCGTCCGTCCGGCGGTCGTCGATCGTCCTCCGTCCGAGCGCCCGCTCGACTCCGGTGCCCCGTGCATGAGTGACGGAGAGTGCGATTGCGATTGAGCGTGTGTGTGGGGGTGGGGGTGGCGGTTGGGCGAGTGTCAGTGCGAGAGTGTGTGGCTGTGATTTGTGTCACTTTCGTCACTTCGCGTCCTGGCGACTCCTGCCTGCCGCCATCGACGACGAGGGCCACGGCGACGGCGACGCTGCAGTGGCGGCTGCACTTGACGGATCGCCATTTGTTGTTGCTCTTGTTGTTCCTGCTTTGTTTCCGTTTTTCTGCTGCTTTTTCCACCTCCACCCGTCCTCCGAGCCCCGACCGTGCCGCGCCATCTGCCGCCATCGGGTTTATTAGAAATTGAAGCGCCGTTCGACAGCGTGTGTCGCTCGTTTGACATCCGCCCCCTCAGCCCCAGCCCCAGCCCCAACCACGCTCCGCCGGCCGCCGCCATCAGACGCAGCCACGACAGAAATGACGAAATGATTGCGATGCGCTGCGCTGCGCTGCGGACGCCACCGGGCGGGCGCAGGGGACAGGACGAGGACTGGCATGAGGAACGGCTTCCCACATGAGTGCGGAAGATGAGTGGAGGCGTCTGTGGGTGTGTGTGTGTGAGGGCGGTGCTTATCTCGAAGTGCTTTTCTCTCATTTACTTTTGCTCTATCTCGCCGCCGCAGTCGATGCTTCCAATAAATCGCTCCGCCGCGAAGGGTGAGAGCGGGGGGTGGGGACGAGGACGCGGACGCGGAGGGCCGAGATAAGCTCGGAAATTAGGTGCTGAGCCACATATTTCCATGAGCTGGCGTCATCCGGCGAGGATTGAGCTGTCGACTTGACGAGCGCCGGCGAGGAAATCATTTTGCCATCGACGCCGACGACGGCTCCCAAGGGCCGGAGTCGGAGGCGCAGTCGGAGACGAAGGCGAAGACGACAACGGCGACTTAGACACGACATCCCGGAGCTGCTGCGCGCTGCTCCCGGGACGTCGCCGAATCTCCGCCGAACCAGCGGCGTCTCGAGGGAGCCCCGCGACGCCGCCGACGACTTGGGCACCGAAACACGATCCCTTCAGCGGGCGGCGGCGGCCCCTCCGCGCCCTCGTCGCGCCATCGCGCGGCTGACGTGCGCACGTGATGGATGCGGCACGCGCTTCGCCCGCCGCCAGTGGCTTCGCCTGGGCGCAGAAGCTGCAAAGCCAGCGGATGGACGCACGGACCCGCAAGGAAGCTCGGCACACCCTTGCACGAGAGGCCGCGGGATGGAGGACGGAGAGAGGGGGGGCGCAGGAGCCCGTCATGCTGCGGGCGGGCCAAGGGTCAGCGTCAGCGGCAGCGACGGGGTCGGACATGATTTATTCAGCGCTGGCGGAGGACGGACCGGGGCGACGTTGCATGTCGAGGATCCCGGAGTCAGCGCCGGAGCCGGAGCCGGAGTCGATGCCGGTTCTGCCGCGTCACCCCAGGACAAGACGAGCCCGAGCCCGTGTCCGAGGCGGGTTGGGTCGGGTCGGGTCGCAGCCTCTGACTTTTGTCTCGAGCGCCTCTCCGTCTTCTTCTTCTGCTCCTCGTTCTTGCTCCTCGCCCTGCTCCTGTGCTAGACCCGAGCCGAAGGAGAGCGTGCGTGCCGCCGTGTCTGTGTGTGTGTGTGTGTGTGTGTCTGGGAGACGTGGCTGAAGACGGAGCTGCTCGGCAGGCGACCGGGCAGTTGACTTCTGAACTTGGCGCCGCTCGGCGTCCGCCGGACACGCGGAGCCAGCGGCATCCGGCGGTCGGAGGCGGGTCGCGGAGAGGGTCGGGGGAGGCGGTCGAGGTCCGAGGCTGTCGGGTCCGGGACTGGCTGGCGGGGTTGGGGACCCCGAGGTTGCGGACACCTGCAGGAGGCGCCCCGTGGCCGGCCGTGGAGCGGTCGAGGCCGCCTCGACACGGCGCGGCAGAGGCGGCGAAGCGGCGAGGCGGCGAGGGGTGTGTGGGGGCGTGGCGGGGGGCCGGGAAGGCGCCGGCTGCAGTTCGGGCGAAACGAGCTTAATTAGAGTCGAAATTTCAGGAAGACATTCAATGCAGAGGCATTGAAAACGTAATTGCGCGGCGGCACGGCAACGACAACAACAACGGCAGTGGCAATGCAAACAAGAGGAACCAGAACCAGAACCAGAACAACAACAACAACGTCGTGGTGGGGCAGGACGAGGACGTGGACGTGGCCGTGGACGTGGACAAGGACGAAAACAACAGCAATAAACGTCAACACGAAGCCCAGCCACACGGAAAACACGACGACGTCGGCGACGGCGAATCCGCAAAGCCGCCGGAAACATGTGGCCAGGGGGCGTGGCAGGGGCGGCGAGTGGCCGCGGCAGTTTGAGGGGGCGGGGTTGGGTGGCAGAGTGGGACGGCGCGAGAGCGAGGCCGCTGGTATTTGAATGAGGAGCGCGCGGCGGCCGAGCTCAAGACGAATGCGAGGAATCATAAGGCGGAGCGAAATCAAGCAGGATAATAAATTGACACGCTCCACGGCGCGCGCTCCACCGACACCAACACACACACACACAGACTCAGACTCACGCAGGCAGACACTCGAGTGACTTGGCCGGAGCCCGTGGCCAAGCCGCCGTGTCGACAACAAACCAGGACCGCCAGGACGGCCAGGACGTGATTCAGATCCGGCTCCCGCTCGGCCGAAGACGCGGCCTCGCGTTAATTCCGTTTGACGAGGCAGCAATGGCATCACTTCCGGTCCGCCGAGCACTCCAAACGCCGCCCTCCCGCCCCCCAGGACCCGGTCCTCGACTCCCAGGCCCGACCCCGCCTCGCAGCGCCTCGAGTCGAAGGCGGAGGCAGCAAATGGAAATCCTCCTGGCCAGGCGGCCCCAGCGACCGGCGTCCACAACTATTCCACTCACGTCGCGCCGCCACACACACACCCACACACACATCCGAGCGATGTTTGCTCTGCACTAATAGCACTAGTTGCTCCGGGATCCCGGCGCGTCCTGATCCCTGATTTGTCCGCCGACCTGCGTCTGAGCGATGCGTGCCGGCGACTGTCCCACGACCCCCCCCCCGCCTCCCCGTCGCCTCCCCTCCCTCCTACACAGAACGTCTCCGAGAGCGAGAGCGAGCCCGAGCGGCGCGCATTTATTTGTCGTTTCCGGTTCCGGTATCGTTTTTTCCGCCCGGAATTACAAACAAATTTCTGCGCTCGTCGGCTGCATATTAATTCCATTTCCTTCGCCTTCGCCGTCGCCCACCCCCGCCTCCTCCACCCCTGGCGACGCGTGACCCCGCCCGGGTTGCAGCGCCACCGACCCCCCCCCCCTCGTCCTGGTGTTGCGTTTTTTGCCGACCGCGCGCTGCTCTTTTGGCCCTCCGCGCCCTGTTCGCAGCGCCCGCGACGTGTTTCTTGACGCCTGTCGGGTGTTTTGCGGTTGTTTGCGCTGTTGTTGGGGTGGCTGTTTGACTACTTGTTGTTGTTGTTGTTGTTGTTGCTTCTGCTGCTAGTTTATTGACCAATTTGAACACTTTGTTAGGCACGCCATTATCGCCTGTTGCCCGTGGCCGCGCTGCACACGACGTCCGACACCAGCAAATCTACGCAAACAAATTAACGGACCCCGACCCCGGCCCCTCGGCCTCCCCCCACACACCCTACCGAAATATTAAAAAGTCGCAGTCGTGGGGACGGCGAACAGGGGACGGGGACGGGCCGAGGGGCGCCTTTGAGTCGTCAAGTTTCCCGCGCAGATCCTCGGAGTTAATTAAGCGCTTTGTGCGGATCAAACTCGCGACTTCGCCTCGCTTGCGTCCCGCGGCCAGAGTCCAGACTCTCTCGTCCCTCGCCGCTGTTCCTCCATTTGCGTCGCGCCCTTTGACCTGCGCAAATATTAGTTCGCGAGCTTGTTTTCCAAATTGAAATATTTCATCCTTGGAAACTGTCGAAGTCCGCGTCAGCATCGAGCGGCCCCACCCCGACCGACACTTGCTGCAGGTCCGAGGACCGCGTGCGTCCCTCCACGGCGGGCCACGGCGAAGTCAAGCGAGCGCGCTGCAGATTCTTCGACCTGAAGTCCTTATCGCGCAGTCCTTTGTTGCAGCTCCTTCGGAAAGTTCAGCAACGTCGAATTACGTCGGAGGAATCCGTCGTGCTGGCCGTGGAGCAAATTGGATTTGCATGGATTCTTAAATTCACTCGAAAATGCCCCGATCCGAGCGCGACCGGCACCGGCACCTCCTTCCGACCTCTGAGCCTCTCGTCCCCTCGACCCCTCGTTTGGCGTCGAATTCGGAGTTTGCCGCGCTAATTGGGAGGGGTCCGTGACCCGCCCACCGCCCTCCGTCCACGGCCTCTTGGTCGCGCCGGCAGGACATGCGAAGATGTCCGGCCGATTCCGCAAATGATCCGCGTTCCGCCCCACGCGTCAACAGCAGGAGCGCCAGCAACAGCGAGGGTGGCGACAACAGCAACCAGAACCAGAACCACAACAACAACGGCAGCAACTCCGATGGCGACAGTAGCGACAAGCGCAGCAACAACTACTGCTGGATGCCTAATGAAAACTAATTGGAGTCCTCGATGCAGCCAGCATCGGATGCGGATCCGGATGCGCTGCAACTGCGATAGCGATAGGACCAACAACAACAACAACAACAACAACAAGAGCATCAACTCAACAATGTCAGCGACGTCCTCATCAGCAACGACGTCCCAGCCTCGACCTCGTCCACGTCCGCGTCCTCGTCAACGTCAATGTCAGAGTTGATGGCGCGGCGGCCGGGGGCGCGATCGCGGGTGCCCCGAAGGTCGCCGCGTCGCGCCTGAAATTGAAAGCGCCGACCGCCCGCCTCCCGGCCACGCCCCCGCCGTTCGCCGCGACACCCGCTTGTTGGCGGCAACTTAACGATGCAATCCAACTGCTAATAACAATTTGTTGTAACGACGGTCATCATCGTCGTCGTCGTCGTCGTCGGCGGCAGCATCGTCGGTGACTCCGTCTCCGTCTCTGTCTCTGACTCGGTCGTCGGCAACGACATCCTCGTCATGAGCAACAAAGTCGCGGTGGGCGCCTCGCACACCAAAATGGCGGAAAATTGCATCGCGTCCTGCCGGTGTCGCCAGGCGGCGGGGTCGGTCGGACGACTTCGGGGTCTTAATTAAATAACTCTCGCTGGGGAGCCGACCCTCGCCGGGGGCGCCGCCACGCCCCTCCGAGGAGGGGCGGACTTCGAATTCGAAAGTAATTAAGAAACTTTTGGCGAATAAATTCCACCTGACGTTTGAAAAACACACCCCGGAGCGGGGCGAGGTAGCGGGCGGGGTCGCGGGCTCCCCATCGACGGCGGCCGCATTGACAAATAAAGCCGTTTGAGTTGGGTCAATGGTCGCCAATTAAGTTAATGGAGCGCTCGACGGCCGCGAACGGACCCGGACCCGGGCCCAGGCCCCGCCCAGGCCGAGGCCCAGCTCCGGGTCCCACACGAGGAGGGTCGACGCGCTAATCCCGGGGCTCGCGGGACGTGGACGCAGGATGCGAGCGGCTTTAATTGAGGCGACTTCATTAGGCGGGGGCGTCGCGGCGTCACGAGCGACCGCGGCCACGCAACCCGCAACAGCCGAACCTCCGGCCGTCCGTCCGCATAAAAGTGAGTCGAAAGTGAAAGGGCGGAGGAGGTGGAGGCGCGGGGCGGGGCAGGGCGGAAGGCGCGGCACTCGAAGCGACACGACAGGACAGGACACGGAGCCGCTGGAGCCCGGCAGCATCCGCGCCAGCGTCAACACCGGAACCGGAAGTTGCAGCTCGCTGTTGCGCTGGCAGCGCGCCAACCACCCGACGATCGGCGGCCGGGGCTGGGGCCAGGGCCGGGCGGGCAGACGCCGGCGCGGAGGCGAAGAAGGCGGCCTTTTAATGACGCGCATGGCTGCCAAACGAGGAGGCCACGAGGCGACTGAGGACGGCGGCGGCGGCCCAAGGACGAGAAGGAGGCCGACGAGGACGCGAAGGCGGCGCGCGAACAAAGAGGCCGACCTTCGTCTTGGGCGAAGCGGATTGCGAGGGACGGCGGACGGCGAAGGGGGTCGGGGGACCGCTGAAAATAAGCTGAAAATTAAATGAAATGAAATGAAAAAATTATAAATTTACGATGCACAATAAACGGAGCGAACGAGTGCAGAAGATGTAGAAATTAACAGTTATGTGCGGGGAAAATGGCGCTCGCCGAGGGGCCACCGGAAACGTTTCGCCCCTCCCGCCGGGCCGGTCGTGAGAGCGAGAGTGTGAAAACCAGAACGACCGAGGCAGAGAACGCGATTGCGAGCGGCGACCGTGGGAGGGGGCGGGGGCGGTCGACGATGGCAGCGCAAAGTGGTCCCGAAAAGGCGGACCGCGGACGCGGCGACGAAGGAGGCCCGAAGGCAGGGGCGAGGACCAGGAGGCGAACAAGCAAAAAGTGTTGACGAGGACATCGGCGACGACGACGACGACGACAAGAACGAGGACGACGAGGCCGAGGACTGGGCGACCACGCGAGGGGTCAACCTGGAGAGCAACGACGGACTCGGTCAGCCGCGCGAAAGGACCTCGCACGCCGCCCGCCCCCCTCGCCCTCGCCGTCGCAATCGCCCTGGCCGCGGAGCCCGAGGGACGCGACGAGTGGTTCTAATTACTGTTCGAATGCATCGATTACACGAACGATTAAACGTGCTGCGCGACGACGGCGGAGGGCGGCGGAGGAGGCGGAGGCGGAAGTGGAAGTGGAAGCACAGCCGTCGACAGGCTCCGGCGGTTAAAAATGGCGGACATTTGTTCGACTCGTGTCGACGGCCGCGGGCGAGATTCGTCTCCCTGTGGGGGTGGGCGCGAGAAAAGTAATTAAGGCCAAGAAAGGACTCTAAGCATTCGAGGGGCAGCGCACGCGGGCAGCAGAAGTCGTCGAAGGATTTCAATTTTTTCTCGTGGGAATCGCTAATTGGAAAATTCAACAAAGGGTTTTGATTTCTATAATATGTCGAAAGAATTCGCACATTTTCTCATTAGGTGGGGATTAAAAAACAATGAATAACAAGAAGCACTGATGTATCTTTATAATCAACGTGTGATTAGGATGATTTTGCGAACTAAGCAACAAGTGAATGTTCCATGGGCGATTAGTATTATGGAGAATTTCGACTTGTCTTGGGATTCCAATATTTATTGCATTTCAATCGACCTCAGCATTAAAAGGAACGCTAAAATATGTAAATATTGAAATATTTCCAAACCGAAATCAAGAAAACCAAAATTTCTACATCAAAAATGAAAGCAGTTCCAGTTTCAAAGCACGAGACTCGGATCGGGACCAAGTCCTGCGACAAGTTCCGCCGAAACATAAACAAGTGCATGGATCGAATCTGCTCGAGTGCCCCCAAGTTTCCACTCCATCATCGTAAAAAGTTTGACCTCGGCCAGCGAGTGGCGACGGACGGGGGGCGAAGGAGGAGGCGGAGGGGGGGCGATGCCGGTCGAAAAGAATCCGTTCGAACTCCGCCGAGGAATCACTCAAGTTGTCGACGGCCAGGGCGAGGAGTTCGGCTTATGGCGGAGGCACGGACGGCTGGGAGCGGGCGATGGGGACCCGGAGGACGCCATAATTCCCGGCCGAGGCTGCTGGAGTGCATTTGTCAGGACGGACTCCGGGTCGGGGCCGTCGTCTGTTTGTCTTGCCTCAATTTTTCAGCGGAGCTCGAGGCGGGGCCGGGCCCAAGTTCGGAGTTCGGAGCTCGGCTGAGCAGACGCCGTCCCCGCTGCACCAGTTGCGCGCTCGTCCCGCCTTCGCCGCATCCGCCCGCGACATTTTTATCATTCCTGCCCGCTTTCTGCCCCCCTCAGGCTGTGCCGCCCGCCGAGCGCTCTCGCGACTTGCTGATCTCTTTGAATCTCCGCCTCGCCGGCGAAGTTCGCGCAGCCCAGCCCCGGCTCGCAGTGTATTTATTTAATGAAGCTGCTCCGGCCCGCTCGCGCGCCCTCCCTCGGCTGCCGCTGCTGCTCCAAACTTCGGCGGTTATCTGCGATGCGAACTTCCTCCGCCTCCCCGCCTCCCCTCCTGCCCTGCTCCTCCTGCTGCTGATCCTCCTTGCCCTTCGCCTGGGCCGCTCCCGAGCGCAAACATTGTGTTCGAGCGATTATCTGCGAGTTGATGAAAAGCTGTCTATTCATTCGCTCCTGTTTGTGTTGTCTCGCAGTCGAGACCAAGCGACCACCCTCCCCCCCCCCGCTCTGCGCCCCCTGTTGCTGTTGTTGCATTCAAGCAGCGAGCAATGCGAGACGTCAAAATGATAAAGGCTGATGAAAAACGAGCGCTCAACCGGAAGCGGCCGGAAGCCGCTCCTAAGTCGTGACTGCGCGAAGGCTGTAACTGTGTCTGTGCCGGTGAAGGTCTGTCTGTGTGTGTGTGTGTGTGTTAGTGGGGCCTGTGCGTGTGCGAGTGTGCGCTCGCGGGAATTTGCCGCAATTTGTTGTTGGCCGAAAGTGAATTCCCGCTTATCGCATCGCAAGCAAGTTTACATCGCTTCAAGACCGCAGAATTAATGGCCGCGCTCGTCCTGCGGAGGCTGCGGCCGACAACAACAACAACACCGCCCCACCCCTGCACAGCGCGCATTGAACGCCGGCCGGGGGCCCAGGCCCCGAACTCGCCGGTCGGACGCAGCAATTTCCCGGTGAAAGCCTCCTTCCAGGAACGAGCGGGATCAACGGGCGAGCGAGCGGACGAGGCCGGTTTTCCCGAGGTTTTCCACCGAATCCCGCCCCAATCGCCCCCGCGCAGGCCGCTCGGGTGCCCTCAAGCGAACCCCCGAAAGCCAGGCGGGTCGAGCGCGGCGCTTGAAGCACTCGACAGGGTGCGGCCCTTCAACTCGCCCAGCAATTCCCAGAGCCGCGGGCCACGGACCGGACTCCGGGACGCCGCGGCGATAAACAAAAGAAAAAAGCAATAAATCTCGCTCTCGCGCAACGTCCACTTCGCACTTCGCGCCTCGGCGAGCGGCCGCACATCCTGCGACATCCGTCGCTGCGGCCCGGCCCGGCCCGGCCCGGCGCCGTCAACCGCCGCACTGATGCGGTTCGATGCGAATGCATTTATTTGTGACGCGCCGCTCGCCGCTGTCTGCTGGCCAGGAGGGACGGCGCGAAGTTGTTGTTGCTGGGCGCCGTTGTCGCAGCGGGTCCCCGGCGAGTCCATCGAGGGACGCGGCCACCACCCAACAACAACAGCACCAGCGACGAAAGCCGCACCATCAGCCGCGTGTGCAGTGCGAAAATGCGAAAATGCGACAAAAGTAAAAGCGAGCCGGGCCCAGGAAAGAATTGTTGCCATGATTCCTGGCCGCGTGACAAATATTTCGCTCGCGACATTTTTATGTCCCTCGCCACACCCTCGGCCGCCGACCGCCAACCGCCGACCGCCAACCGCGCCCGCCGACCCTTCTGAAGTGCGTTTCCGCCCTGGCTCCGACTCAAAATGGCGCGGCGCATGCCGGAAGCGACCACAAGTAGCGAGCAAGACGCAGTCGAGGGCGGGGCCCGCAGGCGAGGCGGCCGTCGGGAGGACTCGAGAGCCGGCCGCCATTTAATCGAAAAACAATACCTTCCGCCCACCCGACCGCCTGCGACCTCCGGCGTCCCCGTGCGGTTTCGCTTGCCGGGCTACGATTCGATACCCAGGCCGGGCCGGGCCGCCCGCCCGCTCTTCATAAATTCGGGCCTCGATAAAAGTTGCCATGTTTCAATTAAATGCGAAAATATGAAACCATCTGATCCGACCGACCACCGACGCCGCACCCCTGGGGGCCGCACATGGTCCGGCCCCCGGCCCGATCGGGGCGGGCCGGCGTTCGAGTGTCTGGACAATTTAACAAAATTAATAAATTCCTCGCCAGCCCCCCGATCGCCCCATCAACGAACGAGCGCCCGGCAGCATTTGCAGCCTTTTAATTTCGTAATTTGCTTTACAAATGGCCGCCCAGGACACTCGGCAGTCGCAGCGGCCTGGGGGCGGTCGGGGCCGGGTGACAGGACGACGGGTCGATCGAACGGCAATCCGAAAATAAACAAGCCGGGCCTCTCCCGACCCGCCGCCGGCCCGAGGTAATGGTAATGGTATTTTATTGCAATCACAGCCGACTCCGGCCGCCCTGTGCACGCACGGACCCCGTCCCTCGCCCTCACCCGCGTCCCCCGCTCCCACTCGGAGGCACGCATTCGCCCACTTCTTAAATCGTCTCCAAATGGCAGAGTCATGGGCCCCGAACGGCCCCAGCCCCCGACGCCCACCGCCCTCCGCCCCGCACCCTCTCGGCCGCATGCGGGTCGAGGCCGAGACGATGTCGGTGCCGGTGTCTCTGCGGCCCGTCCGTCTGTCCGTCTGGCTGGCTGGCAGGCTGTGTGCGGGCGTCCGGTCGGCCGGCCGCACGGCCACGTCGGCTCCGCAAGTGTTTCATTTAATACAGCAATGAATGCAATAACCACGGCCCCAGCCGACCGGCTCCCGGGCCCGGACCCGGACTCGGACTCGGACTCGCACTCGGGCCAGTCGGAGGCCTCGCTGCGTTTAAGACGTGTTCAAAGCTTCATTAAGATTTACGTTCGGCCTCGTGCGTGTCGGTGTCCTTGAGTGCGGGCGTCCGCACACTCATGCATGAACGTACGTGTGTGTGGGCGACTCCAGCCGGCTAAGGACCTCGGAAAAACTACAGTCGGCCCGAAACGAGCCAAATTTGGCCGGGCCACGTGAGGCCGTCCCATCGTCCGGAAGCCGGCCAAAGCCCCGTCCTGCCTAATGAGGTGTGGGATGCCGCACCGATGCGGAGACGTCCTCCGGATGGGGACCGCCCCCGTGACGGACGGACGGATGGGCGGATGGGCGGACCTCGCAACGCAGAGACTCCGACTCTCTGCCTCTATTTCCGCACAAGTCGCTGCCGTTCGAAAGGGTTTGGCTTTGGGGACTTTTCGCCGAAACACCTGAGGTTCTCGAGCTCTGGCAGCCGACTCTCTGCAGCCGAAGCTGGGTTCGAGCGCGAAAGTCCCCGAGACCCGGACGGAATCTCAATTGGGTTGCTCAGACTGCGAAATTGTTGGAGGGAACTTCGGACCAGGATCCGAACGTCTGCGGGACTCCGGGATCGCTATGCATTAGGCGGGCTTCCACCTGGCTTCCCAAGGCCCTCGGAAGCAATTAAGGCTGCCTCGCCCGACTCTCGGCTCCCTCCCCCTCCCCCTCCCCCTTCCCCTTCGCCTCCCCACCCTCTCGCCCGCTCCGTCAGTCCGTCCGTCTGTCTGCGAGTCGCCGGAAAAGTCAAATGACTTCTTAACGAAGTATTTACAGATGAATGTGTGCGCGAGCTCGCTTGCTCGGGTGCTCGCGTGTTCGTGTGGGCGTACATGTTGCTTGGCAACAACAACAACAACAAGAAAGCTGGGATAACGACGACAGCGATAGCGGAGTACGTGCATGACAAGCCAACAACAACAACAACCGGCTCCAGCAACAGCAACAGTAATAATAACAATAATGATAGCAATTGCAATCCTCGGCGTCTTCGTTGGTTGTTTTGCCCTTGCCTTCCGCCGATCCCGCTCAGGTCCCCGCCCCGCTGTCGCTTGTGCTGTGGGAGCCGGTGTGGGGGGAAACACCGGGATACGCTCGAAAGCTGCTTACATCCTGGGCGATCCTTTCTAACCGCCGGCCGAGCGCAAAAAACTCATTCATTTTTAAACCCCCCGAACGAAACCCAAAGAAATTACATTTCCGCCCTCGCCCATGGCAACCTGTGGTGCCCCCAACCACCCACCGACGGCCCCGCGGCTCGCATGCAGCGCGACTCCGAGGACCCGCAGCCGGAGCAGCAGCCGGCGCTGGAGGAGGGCGGCCGAGACCGGAGCGCAAACAACATGGAATGCGAAAGAGCTGCTATTTGCATTTTTCCGCCGGAGCGAGGGGCGGCGCGGCTGTAGCGCTCGCATATCCTTCGCATACTCGAGCGAACTTAATCCTGGAAATATTAAAATCTCGCTGTTGATTCTTTCCGCAGCCAACGACGGCGACGGCGGCGCCGCCACGTGGGCCACAACGACGCGAGCCCCGCCCCCTGTCCGACCCTAATCCGGGTCGCGCATCCGCCCGATGAGTGCAAAACAAATTCCAAATGCGGCATTAATAATTTATTTCCCCCGACCCTCGGCCGCCGCGAATTTTGAACTCCATTTGACGCGCGCGCCGCAGACTGTGGCCAAAATCTCTGCAGCTCGTCCGAGGCCCGCGCAGCCGTCGTTTAGGCCCGCCGCACGCAGGAGAGGGGGAGACAACGCCGTTTTCCGCGCTTCCGCCGGACTCATTTCCGGCTGTTTTGACGCTCGCGTTAAACAATCAAATGACAGTCGGCGGCGGTCGCTGTTGTTGCTGTTAACGCAGTGCGCGCTACCGTTGTTGTTGTTGCTGTTGTTGCTGCCACGGCCGTGCGAGGTTCGACCGGCAGATGAGAGAACCTGAGGATGGAGGAATTCCTAACTTTTCCAGTTAGAATTCGAATGAAAACCTTGCTTGTGTCTATTACAGTCGCTGCTTTAACAAAGGCAACATATGAAAAACAAGTTCAAATGCATTCACAGAATTTCAGAAAAATAGTTGAAATCAACAAAACCTTTTGTGTTCAATATTCATAAATTATCGATTGTGCTTGTTGAATAAATTGAATATAAAATATATGTGTTTTTTCCGAGGGTTTAAATTGGTTCACTTAAGCAAAACTTAAGCAAAAGAAATTTCGGCATCTAAAAAATGACTTTAGAAATAGGCAAAAATCGGTATAAGAACCGATTTGTTTCCACCAAGGGGTTCCAGTATTAACGATCCACTCAGAGCATAACTTAAACCACTCGAGGAGTCCGGAATTTTTTCCAGAAATATTACTTTCGAAATATAGAAAAAGTTTTATTCACGGTAGAAGGACTGGACAGGCCTCGAGCCACCAAGGATCGGGAAGGCTCCGCCGAGTCGAGTGCCGGAATCCCGGACCCCCTCGGCCTCCGCAGCACCCGCCCCCCAGGCCGGCTGCCCATCAACTGCACAGGCGCCGGAGCACGTCGGCGCACGGAGCCATCAAACGCGCGCCGTTGAGGCCTCGCCAGCGGAGGCGGGCCGTTTGATGGGCGGCAACCGGGCCGCAGCTGTGATTTTTTATTGCCTTGCGACGGCCCTTACGTTCGGGCCGCGCCATTAAAGCCCTGCAAATGCATTAACCTTGGCGCGCGCTGGACCCTCGGGTTTAACGGCCGGCCAGGCCGGGCGAGACGAGGCGGGACAAGGCCAAGGACGCGGTGCGGGCGGCCGCCCGGATCATAAATTACAAGTCACTGTCTTGACGGATCCCGGGCGGCTGCAGCGCGGCCGAGCGGCGGCTTTTAAGGTCCTCGTCCTGGTCCTCGTCCTGGTCCTCGTCCTGGTGCTGGTCCTCGCATAAAGTACATTAATTTCAGGGCATGACTGTGACTTTGAGTAAACGGCTCAAATTAAAAAGAAATTTACCATTCACCACACACACACTCACAGAGAGAGAGAGACAGACCTATTCCCCTTCAAGGAGGGGCGCTGGGCGGACTCGGGATCAGCGGCGGACGCCGGGCCGACGGAACATGATGAGAAAAAATGAAAAGCATTACCGGAGGGAAGGAGAGAGGGAGGGAGGGCGGTTGAGAGAGCGAGCACAAATAACGAAAGGGGCGTGTGTGGAGGGCCGAGGGAGGTGGGGCGGTGGGGAGCGCGGGCGGTCGGTCGGCCGGTGACTGGTCAGCGAAATTACAACAACTAATGATGACTGAAATGATTTATTCGCCTGGGACGGACGGACGAGCGAGCGAAAGGGGCGACGGAGGACGGCCGGACGAGGGGCGAGGGGCGAGGGAGGACGCAGGGGCGGCAGCGAGGTCGTGGCGTTGCGTTGCAGCCGAGGCACGCCGTGGGAGGCGGACCCCGGCGGGTCTGGCGAAGACGGCGCAGGACAAAAACCGAAAGTCAGGGCGAAGTCAGAAGCCGGGCGCAGTGGGGGACGGAGGGGAGGAGGGAAAGGGGGCGGGAGGACGAGGCGAGGTCGGCGGCGAGGAAGCGGCGGCGGAAGCGGACGCAGCGCGAAGACGCGGCGGAGAAAAATGATAAATTAAAGGCACGAAATGAAAAGCAGATGCTCCACATGTGACGGACGGACGGAAGAGTTGGTCCAGCGGGCGGCGAGAGGGTGGAAGATGGAGGATGACGAGGACGAGGACGAGCAGACAGCGTAGCAAATCATGCTGCGCGCTGGCGGAGGGCGGGGCGGGCCGCGGGGCCGGCAACTCGGCGAGGGACGAAGCATTAGCCGTGAAAAATGATGCATCACGAGCCACCAACCCACGCACACACCCATGCACGGACCATGGCGGGGCTTAAACGCAGACATTAGTGTGCGTGAATTGCTCTCTGTGTGTGAGGGTGGTCGCCGGGTCCTTGTAATCGGGAGCGAAACAAGACAAAGGACAAACGCCCGCCGTGAGTGACGGCCGTGTGAAGGGCCGCGGGGGCGGGGCGGAGGAGTAGGCGGAGTCGGGCAAAGTCGAGCGAGAGATTGAAACAAATGTAGGCGAGGAGGAGAGGCCGCCAAGGACGCCGGAGCCCGCGCTGGGCCGGACTGGGCTGGGGCTGGGGCGGATGACAAATTTCGGGAGGACCGGAGCGGCCGCGAAGAGGGATGGCTCGAGGGCATATGGTCAGGGGCCCGGGAGGCGCCCTACAGACGAGGAGAGGGGCGGAGAAGGAAAGGAAGGACCAGAAGGAGATGCAAAGCGTCGAGGGACAAGGAGAGGTAGGACGAAGAGTTCGAGGAATCCGGCGAGAATGAGGCCGGACGCCCATCAGCCGCCGACGCCGACGCCGAGCCCCAATTGCGACTGCACCGAAGGACTCGCGGCTGTCGCCAGGGGCAGGCGACATGGGCAGAGCAGGAGGCGGATCAACAGAGATTAATTGGAAGTCCTCGCTCGCCTTCGCCTTCGCATCCGCCGTCCACTTTCCTTTTCACGCCTCCTGGGCCGCGCGGCGACTCCCGGCCCCCAAGTCGGGATCACGAACCGGGCCAACAAAACCCCACCCCCACCCCGGCCGGGCCCGCAATTAATTGCGAACATGTTGAGCGGACCGAGTCGGAGACGGTGACGGAGACGGAGACGGGGCGGGTCCCGGGATTTCCTCGAACCAATCAAACCGCATAAACGTGTCCATTAATTAAAAACTTTGCTGCCGCCGCAGTTGTGGCAATAGTTGTTGCTGCTCCCCCGCCTCCCCGCCTCCCCGCCGCCCCGCCGCCCGCTCGGCGGCATTGTTTTTGCCTTTGTTACTATTACTGCTCGTCTTGTTGTTGTTCTCGTTGTTGTTGGCTCAATCCGAGCGCTGCTGCCGTTGCCGTTGTTGTTCTTGGCTGCAATTCCAAGGCGAACCTCTCAAGTTTATGGCACGGAAATCGCGGCAGCAACAACAATAACGACAAGAAAGGACACCGCTCACCGAGCTTAATTTATGCAATTCGCCCGGGGAGCCGCGTGGAGCGAGGGCGTCAGGCAGGGGTTGTCGGGGGTCCCGGCAACCCCTCGTTGCACGCCGCACGCGTCCGCGTCCGCGTCCTCGGGGCGCAGCTCAGGACGAGGACGAGGACGTGGACGTGGACGAAGAGGGGCTCGGACGCGGGACGAGGGGCGCGGGACGCGGGACGAGGGACGCGAGACGCCTCCGCGCAGCTGACAGAAAAATTAAGTCAGCAACAAATTGTTGAGTTCCAGGAACGCGCGTCCGGACGGGGCCCGGGGCGGCAAGGGAGACGAGGAGAGACGAGGCGCGATGAGGGGGGTGAGCGAGAAAGCGATACGCTCCGGCGACTGCCGCGCACAGACACACGCACGCCCCGCGGAGGCCGAGCGGGAGGGAGCGAGCGGCGACTCATGACTTTCGCAAATTTACACGATTCGCGCGCGCAATTTACTGTTATGTCCGCCATTGTGGCTGCACTCATTTGCAAGTCGGTTGCCCCCCCCCCCTCCCCCTCCTCCATTTACTTGGGAGGGGGTTGAGTGCACAGGAGGTGGGCGCGGGAAGACAAATCGCTCGAGATAATTAGAAAGTTGGCGATGCCGCCGCTCGATCCAGGCCTCTGCCCCCCTCACTCACTTTCTCTTTCACTCACTCACTCACTCACTCAATCACCCCCTCCCTCCCTCGATGTCTCTCCCTCCGGCCGGCGAACGAGTGAATGGATGAATGAGTTTGCGTAAAATCAGAGCTGTTCGTATTTCAGGCTGTCATTGTGCCGGCATTGTTGTGGATGTTGTTGTGGACGTTGTTGTAATGGTTGTTGTTGTTGTTATGGTTGTTGCCACTTACATGTCTTCGCCAATAAATAACTCCGCGGCCCACGGCTGTCGCCGCCGCCCGCCACGGCCTCGTGCAAATAATTGCGAAATTGAATTCTTATCTGATCCGCTGTCGCTCCGGCGGAGGCTCCACCGATCCTTCGCGGCGGGTCGAGGGCCTGGATCGGCCGGTCGGTGGTCGGTTGTTCATTCGCTCGGCTGCTCGGCTGCTTCTGCTCCTTCGTCTGCTCCGCACGGCCAAGCGGAAGTGGAAAATGTTCGTTTAAATTGTTTGGCCTGCCGTCCGCCAGCCAACAACACACAACAACAACAACAACAAGAACAACGGTGAGGGGGAGGCCGGCTGCACACCTTGGCCGAAGGGGTTTCGCCGCGCCCTCCCTCCGAGCGCCGCGAGCCGCGGAAATGCCTCGAGTCGACGCCTCTCGTTCTCCGGGCCGCGGTAACAAGTGTTCGGCGGCCGATTGGGGTCGGAGGGGGCGCGCGGGGGCGCGGCCCCTGAGGGTCCTCGGCTTCTCACGAGGCGCTCGCCCGAGCCGTGGGAGGAATTTATTATTTATGGAATGGAAATGCTCACTGTCCAAATTGAGTTCTTCAACTTGCCATTTGTGCATTTCCGAAATCAGTTACGGCTGGACTGCTCAGTGAATGGAAATGAAAAGCCATTTAAAATGAAATTTGAAATAAAATAAAAACGGCATGTAAAAATTATGCCAATAAACAGTTTCAATTGAACTTGAATTTAATTTAGTACGAGGTTAACATTTTTAACTGCTCGAAAAACTATTAAATTTCTCTCAAACAACAGCAAATTAAACACAAAACAAAAACACATTTGAATCGCGACAATAAAATTATAGGAGTTTTTAATTTCGAAATCCATGAAAAGTAAAAAGTGAAATTAATTTAATTAAATTGATTTCTAGAAATAAAATTATAGAAGCGCAAATGAATTAAAGCTGCATCAAACCCAGTTATAAAGATATTTGTTTTAAATTAATAAACCAAAAAAAGTAACGAACAAACGCGGATCATCGGGCGATTTTAAAAGCCACGAACTCGAAGCCGCCCCAAACCGCCAACCGGACCCTCCCCGATCCCCGCGGGGCGGTCCGCGCCATTAGGGCGGGGCGGGCGCGGCTCCCGAGCAAATAAATTTGGCATTAACACTTTCGCACAAGCAAACACTGAAGCTACGAACACCAATGCAATAACAACAACAATAAGGACAACGGCATCAACATCCACATCAACATCCACATCAACATCAACATCAACATTAATGCCATAACTGTAACAACAAAAGGGTGGCAGGCACCAACAACTGCAACAATAACAGGCAGAATAATAGCAAAAATAAATAAATATAATAAAAAGAGTAAAAAGTAAAAACAATAAGAAAATAAAAAGTATAAAAATTGGTAAATAAACGAAAAAGCAATGAGTTGAGTGAAGCAAAACCAAAACGATTAACAACAACAACAGGAACTAGTGAAGGGTGGGGGGCGGCGGGGCAGCAGGAGAGAGCGAGGCGACGGAGGAGGCTTGTGAGAGTGAGCGAGAGGAGAAAAACAAAGTGGAGCCGAACATTATCTGCGCCTCGAAAGCCAATAAATTTCATTTTTATCACATTCTGCCGCGGGCCCGGCCGGCGGGGCGGCGGGGCGTCGGTGGTTGAAATTTTTAATTTCTCATTTTTTGCCGGCGCCTCGCACGGGGCGCCCATGTGTGAGGGCGAGTGGGCGAGTCTGTGTGTCTGTGTGTGTGCGGCCGTTGCCGCTGGTGCGGTTGGCCACACACACTCACGCACGCACACATTCGCCCATGCACTCGCACGCACACAGGCTCCACCACAGGCACAGGCACCGGTGCGAGGGCCACGGCGACGGCGACGGCGACGGGCGACGGTGCAACCGCAGAGGCGAAATTTATCGCCGAGCAGGGAATAACGAATGGGCCGAGGGGGCGGCGAGGGGACCCGGGGCCGGGGGCGGCGAGGGGACCCGGGGCCGGGGGCGGCGAGGGGACCCGGGGCCGGGGGCGGCGCCGGGCGGGCGGTCGGGCTGTATAAAAACGTACCATAAATTTATCGGCGCATTTATTCCGACGATATCCTGTTTGTGATATCCTGATTCTGAGCATTAAATGAACTGCCAATATGTGACTGGCCCCACCCCTCCCCCTCCCCCTCCCCTTCCACTCTCTCACTCCCACTCACTCCTCTCCCCGCCCCACTCACGTTCCGCCGCCCTCCTGGCCCACTCCGACTCGCCCGATGGGCATATTTTTCAGCCGCCTCCGCGTGGCCCGGCGCCCCTGAAGTAATTCCCGCCGGCTGCCTTTGGCGGCTCCCCGGCACCCTCGACCCGAGCCCTCGCACTCCCCGCGCCTGCCTTGCAAGGCGTCGCCCCGCGGGGCCTGTGGCCGTCTGCGGTTGTTTTTGCGCCAAATTCACTTCCGCCGTAAATTCAAAATTCACCACCAACACCGACGCCAACACCCTCGCCATCGCACCCACACAGCCACTCTCACTCAATGGGAGGCGGGTCCTCGCGCCAGGACATCATTGGCACGGGCGAAGGGAACGCGATTTCGAACTCGAAGCCGGCCCCGCACCCGAACTCGCATGCAAAACTCACTCGAGGCGCGAAATCAAGGGGATATCGAGCAGATTTGCGGCTTCGGCTGCCGATAAGCGACGGTGGCGGCGGGACGCGGAGGAGGGGGCGGCGAGTGCTCGGCTGGGGCTCGCCCGGCGCTCCCTCGCTCGCCGGACTCAATGGCCCGGAAGCGGAGCCGGGCCGGGGGCCGAGCGGTGCGGGTTTCGCTGCCAGCCCCGATGCGATGACAGAAGGCAATGGATTGCCAGGCGATGGGGGATGGGGCGAGTGAAGGGCAACAACAAAGTCCAGAAGAAGAAAAACAACAACAACAACAACAACAACAACAACAACAACAACATCACGGGCAGCAGCAGCACCCGGAAGTGTTAATTTACGAAATTGCAAAGTGAATCCCATCGAGTTAAGGAGTTCATTCGCCGCCCACTGAACCGCACCGGCGACCGGTGGCGGCTCAAGGGGTCCCTCGCCACGGGGGCGTGTGTGGCGGTGGGTGTGGGTGTGGGGGCCGCCCTGCCTCGGCCGGACACCGACCCACCGTTAGCCCGACCCACGGCCGCTCCACACGACGTCTATCAGCGCCGTTCGATCTTGCGCATGGAGTTTGCACGTTCGCACCTCTGGACGCTCCCCGCCGCGCTGCGCCCAGGACGCGGCATAAACAAGACAAAACGAGGGCGAGGGCGAGGGCGAGCGAAAGAGGGCGAGCGAAAGAGGGCGATGTGAATGATGTTGTTGTCGAGGTCATATTGTATGCTAATTCCGGCGGGGCGTGGGATGCGGCTGAAGACGGCAGGAGGACGACGAGAGCCAGAGGGAGGCGCTGGCCGGGCAGGCGTGCGAGGGAGAGGGGGAGGTGGGCACGTCGGGGAAGCCGAGGCGCAGGGGGAGGACGGAGAGCTTTTTGAGCGCGGTCCTCGCCGCGCAGCCCGCTTAATTTGTTGTTGTGGGGATCACGATGTGGTCCTTGCAGTTGCTGTTGCTTTGTTGTTGCTGTGGCTTGCATTTTGCTGTTCAACAGAAGTGTTCGTCATTGTGGTTGTTGTTGCCGTTGCCGTTGCTGTTGTTGTCGGTGGTTTTGCTGTCGTCGTCGTCGTCATCGGCTTCGGCATCGGCATCGGCATCGGAGGCATTCATTTCTTTTATTGCAGCGCCGCACGAATCCGCAATGAATGCGAAATGAACCGGGGTCCGCCCAGCCCCTGCCCGCAGGCCCCGAAGGACCTGCGATCGTCTTCGCATTTCCTTGAGCCGCCCTCGGAGCGCCGGAAGTTGTTTGAAAAGTCTAAAAATACCCGACCCCGCCACCCGGCCCCTGCCCTGCCTGAGCTGCCCGACTGCACTTCCGGCGGCCATAAAAATTCGCTGCACACCCGGGTGGCAGCGGAGACGGAGACGGAGCGGGCGAGGCGAGGCGCGGCCGGGACCAGGCGAAGGCTCGACGTCGTCGTCATCGTCGTTATGGCGAGTCCTTCGACCGAGTAAGCCGGCGAGATCCTTCAGGACGCCATCAAAAATATAAAAATCTGGCAGCGTAACGAGACGACAGCGACAGGGCGAGGGCGAGGGCGACAACGGGTGAAAGGGAGAGCGCGGAGAGATGGAGAGTGAAATCACTCGAGTCTGCGACGATGACGACGACGACGACGACGACGACGAGGACGGCAACAACAGCTGCAGCAACAGCCGTGGCAGGACGACGATGACAAATTCTAGCAGCGGAAGGGATTTCATACGTTTGCATGCCCGTGCAGCTCATCCCGGAGGATCTGCACCCGCCCCTCGCCTCCCTTCGAGCCCTTCGCAGATTCCACATTTTTCGCTCGTTCGCCCACTCGGGCTTTCGTCGTCCTCGTTCTTGCTTTTTGTGCACTTTAAAGTGATGAAATGCAATTTTAACCTTCTCCGCACCCGCACCCGCCCCCGCCCCCGCCCCAGGACTCGCAGCCGCCATTGTGCAGCCCTACTTATGCGCTGCGCATGGATGTCCTTGTCGTCCTTGTCAGTTGACATCGCCGACTCGCCCCACCACTCCTTGGCTGCCCCCGCCCTCCGTCGCTGCGCTCTCGTTGTCGATCCTTCCCAGAAACCACTCTCGATTCACTGCTCGCAGCTCGTCCCCCTTCGCCCCGAGTCCGGGGTCGGCGTGGAGAGCGTCGCGAGCTCTCAGCTCGCTCGCTGCCCGAGTCGCTCTGCCCCCGCATTGTTTGCCTCGGGCCACTCTCGACCCCGGCCGAATTAATTCGCCCGCAGCCAACGGCGGCGGCTTGAGCGAACGGGCCGAAAAGCGCTTTAATTGACGCGGTATCGAATCTGATCACTTTAATTAAATTCCATAATTAATTGGATGTAAAGCGTTGTCATTGAATTTTCACCAAAACATGAGGTGCGCGGCTGGAGGGGCGGATCCACGCATATGCCAGGCTCCGAGCGCCGATCGGCGGACGAACTCGACTCGGGCGAGCGCTACAGCGGCGTCGCCCAGGTGGTCGGCGACGGACAGAAGGAAGGATGGCCGGAGAGATCGAGGGTGGGTCAAGGTATGACTCGGTTTGGAAATCGTCCTTGCACTGTTCTTATTTTCTTACGAAGCGCCGAATTTGTGGGAACTTCACCAATTTGGAACTTCACCAATTGGAAAATATCGAATTTTGAAATAATGTCCCCTTTTTCTGGTCCCTTGGCAAATATTCCTAGAAGACGGCAGTCGTTTGTGATCGATGGAGTCCGGTCGCTAATGATCGGATTTGAAATTGAAGAAACTTTGCATGTAGGTCGACATGGGAAGAGCTCGAAGGCCGGGCTTGAAGTCCGGGTCGAGGTTCTCGGAGGACACGCGGCTTGCCGGAGCCCCCAAGGGCCACAGGGTGTTGCCGAACGACTGTAGGGTGCGTGAAAAATTCAATCTAATTGAAAATAAATATTAATGCGAAAATCCAATCAGCGGGCGGCGCCGGCTCAACGGAGCCACCGGGCCGCCTCCCACTCACGGGGGCGTGGCGATGGAGTGCAGCGGCCGCCAGTGTTTTCGCAATTAACGCCGTCGGCGGCCGCGCACTCGGTTGGGTTTCGGGCCGAAAGTAACTAATTCAATTATCGGCGACACGAGGACGAGCGGGTCGAGGGGGCGGCGGCGCGCTTTGACGGCTTTGCGTCAGTCGCGACGACCTGTTGGTCCGACGCCTTCCGCGTCCGCCCGAAACCTCGCCCTGAAACCTCGTCCTCCTCGTGCTCCACCCTCCTCCCGGCGATCGAGCCAGCGAAGCTCCTTGCGATTCCTTTGTCTCGGTCTGCTCGTGGTCTCTCCAACCGTCGGTCCTTCCTCCTTATCGCTACCTCGGGCTTTGTCCTGCTCCCGCCTGCTCGACGGCCATCTCGCAATTAATATCCGAGCTCGTCCGGAGTGCTGGGCTCCTGAAGGACTCGCTATCTTTTGGTGCTTCTCAATCAGGTCGTCCTCGTTTACCCCACACAAAACGGTGGCTCCGCAGTCAACCAACGTCAACAGCAACAAGAGAGGGAGACCAACGAGAGAGGGGCCGAGGAGGAGGAAGATTAAGAACAATAATCGCAGGATATGCTGCAGCAACAAAGCGTCGCCGAACGAGGACGCTTTTTTCGCTCGTCCTTTGCTTTGCTTTGCTTTGCCTCGCTTTGGCTGGTGTTGGTGTTTTTGTTGTTGTTGTTTTGTGCCGTCGCTCAAAGGAAACCGAGCTGCTTCGGGGGCCTTAAGTCATTAAGCCGGATTAAGATTTTTCTCCCCAGCACACACACACACAAACACCCGCCCAGGCACACACAGAAGCTGCGTGCAGATCCCGGCTCGGATCGCTCTGCCGGCAGCGCTGCAGCTGCAAGGGCGTTACAAAGGATCCCCGGCAGGATATTGAGATTTGAGCCAAACAAAGCCGCCGCCGACACAAGACGCGGCGGGCGGTCGGTGCGGGCGTGGCCAGGTGGGCAGCGCGAAGGCGGCGCAAAAAATGTCCTCTCGGATGCAAATCTCGACGCATCGCAGACTCGAGCACGGCGCCTCCCCGCGGACGGCGGCGCTGGACAGGGGAGCAGGCGGAGAACCGGCAGACGCCGGGCCAGGACAATTCGAATTCAGCTGCTGGCAAAGACGGGCGGGCGCGCAGGGGGGGACGGCGAGCGAACGGAGAACGCAGGAGAGCGAGAGGAGGGCGGAGCAAAATCAACTATTTCATAAAAAACACCCGGAGCGGAAATTCAATTTAATTAAAAATGTCCTTTTCCAGCGGCGGCCCCTCTGCGGCAGCCCCAAGCAGCCCCCACCCCCGCCGCGCGCTGCAGTTGACGAGGACGACCATCGCGATGATGAGCGGATCCGGAGGATCCGGACTCCCGCCGACCCGGACCCGCACCCGGACCCAGGCTCGGACTCCGCGCTGACGGCTGCGACTGCGACGCCGAGGGGAGGAGAAGAGGTCGGCGGAGGGGAGGAGAGGAGGGACAATGGATGATGGGGGGAAGTGTGCGGAACCGGCGCGATTTCGCTGTGTCCGGGGAGAGCAGCGGCAGGGTAGGGCGACAGAGGCAGAGGCAGGGGGTGCGGGCGCTGGTGGGCGCCGAGCCACAACAACGAGCACGACGACAGCGGCCGCCGTAATGGAAACAAAAATAACTCCAGCTCCAGCTACAACTCGAACTCGGCGGAGCTCGAAAGCGAGAATGAAATTTAAATGAATTATCCTCGCACAGCATTTTCAATTATGTTTATCCTTATTAAAAGGAATTTAATTTCACATCCGCAGCATGAGGGCCGCAACAACAGCACACAACAGCAGAAACCATGAACAACAAACGAAACCAAATCAGCATCAACAACGGAGGCCCCAAAGGACTGCCCGGTGGGCCGCGGAGGGCGCGGCAGGGGGCGGAGACGGAGACGGGGTCGGGGTCGGCGGAATGCAGCACCTAAAACACAACCGAGAGGAATGCGACGGAACCGAGGACAAAGAGATCGCATCGAGTGAGCGGGAGGGGCGAAGAGGGATACGGATTACAAATCGACGAGGGGAGAAACGAGACGGAACGATATAAGCGACGTGGAACGGAATGCATTGAAATTGAAACCGGGCGGAAGCCGAAACGGACAGCGGATGACGGAGCGGATGGTGACAGGCAGCGGACGCCGAATAAAAATTCATTTGGAAATCTGACTGGCGAGGAGACCGGAGGAGGGGGCGGACGTTATCGCCATCGGACACTCGCGGAAGTTCGCGGGGCACCCGAGGAGCCGGGCGGCGTGGGCGAGCGGAACGGATCGGAACGGAAGAGAAAGAAGCCCTTTGTCTCGGGCGGGTCGCCATCAAACGCTGGCTCGCGGGTGGACGCCAGGTTTTGTGTTTCCACGCGAACAGTCTCCAGTTGCCCGAGCCAGCAGATATTGCGAAATGCACACACATCGGCGACCCGCTGGAGGGGGTTGGAGGCGCCTCCAGGGGCTCAAATCACCTTTGGCTGCTCTCCGCCGCCCTCTCCCCACAACGATGATTTCACCAAAAGTCTCCTGACCTCGTCTCGCCAAACCGAAGCTCCATGAAATCACTACATCGATAATTTGTCAATTTTCGAAATGCTGTTTGCAAATTAAAACGACAACAGTTCAATTACACGAACTTCGCTCCCCCTTTCTCTTCCCCACAATGGTGGGAAACTCCAATATGAGAGAGATGGAGTGAGATGTACCAGCGCAGTGGTATAATTTAAATAATAGTTCAATGTTGGCAATTGCGAATTTGAATACAATAATGAGATAATGTTAGGTTTTAGTTTCAATCGACTTCACAAACTGGGTTTTTGTTTTTTATTTGTCCCCAGGGTTGTAAACGAGGCCTCATTTGTAATGCCATCCCATTCAGGGTTGCACAATACAACCTGGGTACTTTTTCGTGCCGTGGTCCGAAAAAACAACAATCGCAGTAAATTTACTCCAACTTTCGAAAGTTAACAATGTAAACAGATTTTTAATTAACACGATATTAGAACTTCATTTTCGAGACATAAATTCTGGTATAATGTTTTTCCTCTATGCTGGCTTTTCAACCAATGCGCTCTTTCATCAGTTAGGAAAGGTTCTTCATTTACCGCTCCATTTGAAGCAATGTATAAATAAACGCGTATTCATGGATTGAAAGGTATAATTGTTGCGAATTCTCTCCCTTCCTCCGTCCCGCCCCATCCCTCTGACCCACCATCATCACCAGCTTCCCAGTTCGTCATCATCTTCCAGCCAACGGTGAGTTGGGCCAGGGCGTTGTCAACGTCCCGCCTGAGCCTACTCCGGTTCGCACGCCATTAACTAATTGCGTCCGACCCCCGCCACGGAGCACAGCCGCCCTCCCTACATGCCACGCACAGTCGACATTAACGTATCGCTTTGTATTTTCACCAACTCGTCCAAATCCCGACTAAGTCCGAAAATATCAACAACGAACGAGACGAGAGCGAGTCCCTCCCGACCGACGAAACGACCCTGACCGACCCAACCCGCCCCCCGCGCCACTTCAACGCCAGCGTCGCCGGGTCATCGTCGGGACTTTGATTTCCCGCAAAACTTTCACAACAACCCGAGCAAGACACGACGGCTGCGGCCAGGACTCGATGGCGGAGGCGGACGGAGATGAGGACGAGAACGAGAACGAGCTGAAGGGGGACCGGGAGCGAAGGACGCGGGGAGGACGGTGTCGCAGGAGGGGATTAGGGGGCTTACCGCATTACGTCCAATTATTTCCATTCCCCGGCATTCAACAAGCGCTGCGAACAACAGACAAATCGAGGCCGAATCTTTTGTTAATACGCCTCGATCCGAGTCCTCGCAGCGAACGAGAGCGAACGGAGGGAGCTGGCGGGAGAGGGAGAGAGACGGGACGAGTGCGCTCCGAGACACTCATTTATAATAAATGCAATGATGATGATTGGATTGCGAGCGGCTCCCTCCACCCCAACGCGAACCGAACCTGCCGGGGCGAACCGGCGGGGGCTGAGAGAGGCGGCTCAGCTCGGCTTTTATTGCCGTCATCATCTTCGGAAACGAGACGAGCGAGGACGGGACGGGGCGAGGCGGAAGCCACGAGATGTGCGCCGTGGACCCTCGGGCGGCGGGCGGCGGGCCGGGTTCATTATTCAGCGATTTTTATATTTCCTTATGATGTCCTCATAAAGCCCCAGACCGCCGCCTCGCGGTCTCCCCGGGGGAGCCGTTGCCAGGGCCGGGAACACATTCCGATTTCTATTTGATGTTCCAATCAGGCCCCCGTGGGCAGAGGTCGGCGAGGGCGAGGACGAGGACGAGGACGAGAATCTCGGTTTCACTTCTTGTTTGCCCGGCCGCCCCGCAGCTCCGAGGCGGCGTTTGATTAAATTGTGATAGCGATTGCGAGTGCGGTGATGAGGACGAGAAACCGGGCGCCGAGAGCCTGGGGTGGCGGGGCCGTGGCCGGGGTCGGTTCGGTGCTCAATCGGGCTGTGTGGCCGCTGCACATCCGGGAGCGCGGCGAGTCCTGATTTCAATCAAGACGAGCGAGCGAACACTTTGAGGGTCTTTTAATGCGATTCCGCCGCTCGCAATCAGAGCGACCAACACCCCACTCCCCAACCTCCAGCTCCCCCCACCCGCGGCCGGTCGGTCGGTTTGTTTGCTTTGTTTTATTTTCGTTTCACTTCGCTTCGCTTCGATTCGATCCGTCCGATTGTTTGTTTTCGCTCTCGGTTCGCAGGCGACAATCACTGTCGCCGAGGCCCGGGGCGTCAGCGGCAGCCGGGCGACCGCCCACCACCCACTCCGCTCGATGGTCGCCCGCGGCTCGGCCGTGTTGGCTTCCTCTAAACAAAATCAAATAAATCGAATTCCATCCCCCCCGTTGTCGCACTTCTGCCGGCCCCCGGCTCGCCCGCTCCACCCGAGCGAGGGACGTATGCTCGAGATGTCTTCCGACATCGAGCCGTATGTCTCTCCATCTGGCTGCCTGTCGGTTGGTTTGCGCCAAACCCCCAGACCATCCCCCCCCCCCCATCGGCTGCGACGCACGGTGGTTCGAACACGAACAGGGACTGAAGTCATTCGTCGTATGTTGGAATTCTGTATTTTTATGAAAGTTTCGAAGAGCGTCGAAATCACATTTCGAAGGGAAATCCCAAGTCATTTATGTAAGTCATTGTATGTAAGTTTTTTCATTTAACCAGCAGAGAATAAAAAAATTGACTGTCAAAACATCAGCTTTTTACCAATTTCCGCTGGATAATAATTAAACGTAGTGACCTCGACTCCGGAAAATACAATTTTCAAGCAAAATATTGACTTTTTAACAACACATTTGTGTTTAAAAAGTCTTATTATTTTCCGTAATTTAATTTAAATTTTTTAAGCTCCGATTTAAAACTAGTTTTACTAGCCTTGTGGGTGAGCAAAGATTTTATCTGTAGTCAAAAAACGTCCATTACTATTTGAGTGATGGGGTAATCGAAATAATATGAATATTCGTGTCAAATAGCGTGAAAACAAAAACGTTTTTATTGTCACGGCCTCCGAACGCTCGCCGCCTCCCGCAATTTGTGTGCGCCATTTCTACGGCTTCGCTCCACTGTGCGACGCTTCTTGTTGTTGTCTCTGTTTCTCGTGCCAGGCCCGGCCCGGCCCCACCCTGGCAGCTGCTCCCGGAGGAGCCGAGCGTGGCGACATTTGCCAAAGTGACGCGATATGCTTCGAATCAGTGACGGAGCCACAGGTCGCCCGGCCCCCCCCGAGCCGGCGCTTGGACCGGCACCAGAAAATTATTTTCCCATTCGCGTGGAGCGGCGATCCCGACCCGGCTCGTCTGGCCGCTGGCCTGGTCTATCAAAACGGCATCGCCACCCACAATAATCCAGCCCACGTCCGTCCGTCCTGCCGTCGAGCTCGAGCTCGAGCCCCACGGGACTCGGAGAGTTGGCGTCTTAAGCGTCGATCAGGCCACGGCCGCGGTGGCCCCAGCACGAGCTTCGATCACGGGGCTCAGCATGGAGGAGGAGGACGAGGAGGAGGAGGAGGAGGAGGAGGAGGAGGAGGACACGTGGATCAGCAGCGCGTGTCAGGACGGGGCGAGTGATTGAGAGGAGCCGGTGAGGGCCCGGCGCCAAATCCCCGAGCCGTGGTCCGAGGGGCCGGAGGCGCGACGCGTTCGATTCGAGGGCGCGACGGGGCCGCCGTCGGGGTCGTGAATCACCACATCAGCGCCGAGTAATCTGACCACACATAAATTTTGCAAGATATTCACACTTTTTCACCCGACGCCGACCTCGACCTCGAGCCAGGACCGCGAGCCGCCGTTGTTGTTGCTGGAAAGTATAACAAACGAGCCCACATTTTTAAATCATGGCGGCGCTGTTAAAAGTTTCCGAGCGAATTAATTTAATAACAAAATGGGCCGCGCCGAACACACACACGCACACACAGCCCCACACACACGCGGCCAGACGCCATGACTCATCGGCGGCTTGGCCTCGATGCTCGGCCGTAAATTCATTTGCTGCGCGAGGCTCCACGAACTGAGGAGCGGGCACCGATCATCGTAAGCCGGCCCCTCGAATCACGGCATCCACTCCTCGTCCTGCTCCGCCCGTCCCTGGTCCTCTGATTTGTCGCCTTCGTTAGCGTCCTTTGAGGCGCTTTGCGGTCCTTTGTCGTGCCGAAGTTCGTCCCGTCTGCGCTTTGTGGAATCAGCATCAGAGACGGCGGCCTCCCGGGCCCGGCTCCTTTCGGGCAGCGCGCGCGAGTGCCGGGACCAGGCCACAGACGTCGCCCCCGCCACCGGCTCGCAATCAGACTCGCCCGGGGCCGGCCGCTCGAGCAATAAAACGCCGAACCCGTCCCCGAGGCCCGCGCCGGCGAGCCTGAATTGATCCAATTAAACCGCGGCCGGATTTTTACAGGCTTCGCCGCTCTCGACGCCAGGTGCCGCCGGAAGCGGAAACTGCGCCGGAAGCCGCAGAGCTCGCAGAAACCCGAAATGCCAGCAACGGCGAACACGACGACGACGACGACGTCAACGACGACCGCGACGGAGAGGACGAGGAGGAGGAGGGGGAGGAGGGGGAGGAGGGGACAGTCGACGGCCGGCTCAAAGGAAGCGCCGACCACGCGGCTCTCGGTTAGCCGAAATAATTAAGTCGGCACCACCGGCCGACGGGGGCCAACGGGGGCCGACGGGGGGTCGGGACGACTGCGCTCGAAGTTCGTCCAGCTGCCGCCAGGTGGAAATCCACTCCAGTCACGGCCACTGCGGTGATTCGTGATTCGTTTCCGGTCCACCTGCCTCGCCTCCTCCTCCTCCTCCTCCTCCTCCTCCTCCTCCTCCTCGCCTCGCCCGATTCAGGTTTTACTCGGACGCAGCCGTCGTCGGTGCATTGAAAATTCCGAAAAACCGGAGCCTTCCAGCGGCTGAAAGGACACGGCACAGGGCGACGGGGGACGGGGCGGGCGCGGGCCGAGGGTCCGCAGATTAACTGCAGCGAGGGGCTCCGTCCGTCCGCCGGCGTCTGTCAGGCCGTCAGCCCGTGGTTCGCAGGTTGGGCCTCGGCCGTCGACAGTTGAAAGGATCGGCCCTCGGCCGTCGCCCCCCGCCGACCACAGGCGCCCCTCGCCGCCGACGCGTGAAAATCCGTTATTAATTAAGTTAGAGCGAGCGAAGCGTGAACCGGAAGTGCGGCCGGAGAGCGACCGGAAGCGGCGAGCTGCGAATCCGAAATTAAAACTAAACATGTCATCGATGCTCTGCATAAATCTTCTCGGCCCCGTTTGGCACGCCCCGCCCCCTCATCCGCAACCCCTTCAACCCACTCCTGTCACCCTCCATCACCTCCCGTGCGTCCGTCCGGGGCTCGAGACTGCGTTCCGGCTCATAAATTCGCAGATTTATGGCCGCGCCGAGTCCCGTCCGAGGCTGGAGCGGCGTCCGAGCCGGGGCCGGTGGTCGGGATCGAGGAGGCTGCAGACCAAGAAAAGTTTCTTTGTTTCTCCGCCAAAGTCGAGGAACATGTGTTCGGAAGCACAAACTACATCTGCTCAAGACCACGTTCGCACCCGGTCCCGAGCACGACCACGACCCCATCACCATCACCAACCCCCACCCCGACCGTGTCACCGTCTTCTCCCCAGCCCCAGCCCGACTCGGCCTCTCGCACCGCCATCTGCGACAACTCGGAGAAATTAAAGATGAGCCACGGGGCCCGGGCCGCGCCCTCGAAGACGCTGCTTTGGACAAGGAGAAGGAGAGAGCGGGAGGGAGGGAAGCGGTGGAGGCGCTGTGCGGCCGCCTCGACCGAGACGCCCGAGCGCCATAAATATCCGGATCCGGCGCGAAGCCGAACCCGAACCCGAGGACGAGGACGACGCGAGTTCTTCCAGTCCGCAAATGGCATTATTTTCTCCTCTCTTGGAGACGAAATCTTGGTTCAAAAGCCGAGGAGTTTCGAAACAGGCTCCCCAATTGCTGTGGGAGAGAAGCAGAGAGAGCAGAGAAAGTCAGTGGAAGGTCTCGACAGCAGTCAAAATATCAGCCGTTTCAGGTGCGAAGCCCTTCGAGAAGTGCACAAGATTCAATATTCAACAAAGTCCCACCTACCGAAGACTCCGATCCGCGACGACTGCAGCCATTTGTTCGCAACCCTCGCCAGGCCGCGGGCCACTGTGCGAGGCTCGGCCTGGCGACTCGCAAACGGCCGCCACTTGTTCCACGTCGCGTCGGGGCGGGGGGCGCGGCCCGCTCGGTCTGGGCCAAATCTGGACAACATCCTGCGTGCGCTCAATTGGAGCCATTGCTGGGATTACCGTTAATTGCCGCCGCCCCCTCGCCCCGGCCTGCTCTCGCCACTTTCGCCACCATCAATTTCCAGCTGCATTTTCGCAGCCATGTCCGAGGCAGGGGCGACGTCGGCTCCATCTCGAGCCGCGTCCGCCGTGGATCTGCATCCGAGGCCAGGCCATGCCGGGGCCCGCTGGACGATCGAAAACGAGACCCGCAAAACCCCAGGCACGTGTGCGATTGTGTGTGTGAGGAGAGGCGGTCGAGGCCGAGGGCCGGGGTCCAAGCAAAGACCGAGCCTCGCCGCGGCGGGCGACCGAAAATTGACCGGAAATAACAATTACAACAACTGCAGCCAGCCGACCCGCAGCAACCGGGACAAATCGAAAGCGTGCGGCGAACGTGAGCGAGTCCTGCTGTGTGTGTGTGCGTGTGGCTGTGTGTGCTTGTGTGGGTGGGTGCATTGTGTGTTTTTGTGTGCTCAGGGCCATGACGTCGTCGTCTTTCGCCGCATCCGAGGCCCGAGTCCGCGTCATTCGCACATCTTTCGGCCGCCGCGGAGCCCCGGGGACCCGGCATCGGAGCGGGCGAGGCCGACCGACCCACGGCAGCCGCGCTCGGCCACCGCTCAATGTCAATCTGCCCACGCCGCGCGCGCCGCCCTCGACCCGGGAGTCCTCGTGGAGGGTCCTTAAAAAGCATAACTGTCGAGTGCATTTCAGTCGGACGGCCGGCGAGTGGGCTGCGGACGAGGAGGAGGACGAGGACGACGAGTGCGCTTTTATTGCTCCGCATTCCGCCGACCCCCGACCTCCGACCGCCTCCCGCCCACTCCCCACTCGGCCTCGTCCCCGCATCGCAACCTGACAAGGTTCGGAATCAAATTCACGCCGACGCGCGCCGCCCGAGGGCCCGGCACGATGCATGGCGGAGCAGCTTCCGCTTCCGCCTTGGCGCGCGCCTCGCTGCGACTCGGCCCGGCCCGGCCCGACACGACTCGGTGGCGTTGCCAACTGCAGGACATAAAAAATTCCATTTCTTGTCCGAACGCGACAGGACGACGATGCGATGGCGATGGCGATGGCGACGGCGCTGGAGGGACGACTGCGAGATTCCTATTTGCATAAAATATATTGAGAGTGGCTCATAAAATGTTTCGCTTCGGCCCGCCCCCGGCCCCCGCCTGCCCAGGACACACTCGCACACACACTTGCTCCTTTGGCGGCCAGATCCTGGTTCTGCTGGTGCCTCTGGTTCTGGTCCTCGTCCTCGTTCTCGGCGCCGGATGTGTTCGAGGGCGTCGAGGCGCGACGGCTCCGACGAGGACACATTCCTTGTGCTGCATCGGAGCGATGGGGCGGAGCGGGAGCGGGGGCGGTGGCGACGGCGTCTGCTTCGGCTTCCGCCCCTTTATGGCTGCACCGAGCGCCGCCAGATGGCCTCGAGCAGCGACTGCCCAGCGACTCGCCTCGACTCGGACCCGTTGCTCGGGGGCGATCGACAGCCGCTTCTCGACCCTCGGCTACCGGCTGTTTTGGCTCGTGACGGTCGCCGTCAACAGGCCGAAGTAGTCGGTGTCGGGGCCGGGCCGCCCTCCAGACGCACGGTTGCTTTGCATCTCGCCCTGGATCCGCCGTCGCGTTCTGATTTCCCACCTTCGCACGCCATGAATAAAACATGCGCCTCTAAACGTTCTCGGCTTCCCGGCCAACCGCCACCGCCGTCCGCCGTCGCCCTCCCGCCCACGACTCCTGTATTATTTACAGATCCCAGTCGGGTCTGGCTCCAGGTCTCGCCTGCTGCAAATCCATCGATACGTGGCAGTTATGAGGGCCGGAAGTATCGGAGCGGCATCGATGGCGGCTCGCGAAAGAACTGCCGGGAGCGGCTTCCGGCAACGCCCGCCCCCCGTGGCCCCCCAGTGCAAGACGCCGCCATCACCCCTTCTCCGCGCTTCGCCCTCTCTGCGGGCTTCCGGTTCCGGCGCTCGCCCGGTGCCTTCCGCTGGCATGTTTTGCTTTGTGCGCTGCGTTGTCGATGCCTGTTCGATGTGCGGGGTGCCGGGTGCGGGGGCGGCGCAATAATTGCGCCCTCGTCCCCCCCAGCCGCACGACTCCGAGGGCTCGCGCCAGGTGCCGCCGGCTGCAGCGGCCTGTCGTGGTCGTGGTCGTGGTCGTGGCCGTGGACGTGGCAGGCGCCGGAAGCGAGCGAGAAATCCGCAAAAATGACGGCGAGACCGCAATGAATAATTTCGATGTGGCCAGGACGATAACGACTCGCGGCCGAGGACGCTGGCTCCTGCTTGAGGACGCAGACTCACGGCTAAGGATGCAGGACTCGCGCCGCACAGTGGCTGGGACCCGAACAAAGTTGTAAGCACAAAAAGTGTTGAACAGCCAGATTATCAAGTTGAAAAATAACAAAAAAATTGTCTGGTTTTTGTTTCGACTTTTGATGATCTTGATGTTTACATGTGTTCACTGTATTCGACATAAGTTGCTTTCACTGGTCATTAATAGAAAACTTTGGACCAATAAAGCGAGCCGTTAAGCCGTGATGGCCGCGTATTTCGGAGCCTCGGACGGGGTCCTGAACCGACCGCCAGCCGAGGTGGCGGTCAGGTGAAGGCCTGGCCTCACCCCCGATCCGCCTTGGGGGCCTCCCGGACTTCGGGAGCGATCGCAACGGGCGCCAAGCGGTGGAGAGCGTGCAGGGGTCCGGTGGGCGTGGCCGCAGCCCGGGGCGCTGCCGATCGCAAGCGAGACGGCGCCGAAAAATGTTGTGACGTCGAACGAAGGGCAGTCCAGGAGCGAGAGGGAGAGAGGGAAAGAGAGGGAGAATGAGATCCCATGTAAACGTATTAAGAAAACTGAATTTAATTGCAAATGGAGACTCCCACACACACACACACGCACACAGCCACCCACTCCGTCAGCTGCAGCAACAACTTCCGGTGATCGACGGCCGAAGTCGACGGCCAGGGAGCGCTCAGGCATCTGGGGCTCGCACCCGAGGGTGAAGGGAGAGGCACGAGGGGCCAACGTGAGCGGTCGGGAATGGAATTCTATTGAATATTCTGATTGTGATTAATTAAAACAAAAGGCAGTTCGAACAAAAACCTTTTAGGTTTTGTTCCCGTCGCTCGCTTTTTGAGCCCCGAGCTGACGACAACCGACCCCGAACCCTTTTGCGCACCCCAAAAATGAAAAATTGGAAAATCGAAAAGAACGTATTTTCCAGTTTTAACGACGCCAGTATGCATTTATAATATACTTCGTGCGTTTCCAACGCGGAAATGCCTTTTATATGGCCTAAATAGAAAATTGGGAAAAGTACTGTTGCCATATATATATATAAATATATGTATAAGTCACCCTGTCATCATTGTATGTTCTCCCTTACCCTGTGCATATCTCCGTTAAGATCCCGTTATCCTCGCTCACACTCCTCTAATTCGTAAGCTATTGTCCATCCCTTTCCCACTCATAGACCGTAAGCACAGCATGTAAGTTCATTTTTGTCGAAAGCGTGAGAATAAAATGAGAAGTCAAAGTGTGAACACGTAGATTTACTCAGCGATTACAATTCAGAAGTGGGATACAGTCCACAGAATCCTGACAAATTAAAAAAAAAAAAATAAATTATATTATAATACAGTGCTGAGAAATAAAAATTTCAGAAAAATTAAGACAAAGAGATGTGAGATAAAAAAAGACAAAGTTCGACAAAAATTCGAATAGTTCGTTGAAGCATCAGAAAAGTGTGAATATTCGGAAACATAAAGTAAAGAAAAAGGCAGAAAAGTGTGTATAAAGCGAAGAAAAAGACAGAAAAGTGTGTGTAAAGCGTGCATCAAAGAATGACAAAGTTTCGCAATGATCTCCACAAACGAATATAGTGCGGTACAGCTGCGCAATTGGTTGTCTATGTTGAGATATATCAACAAGTGGCACGAAAAGTGTGTTGGTCATGCGATTGAATGATTTGAGTGTCGAAGCATGCGGAGCGTGCCCAGAAGTCGTCGACGACCGCGCCGCCGCAGAGGCCCAACAACAAGAAGCCGTCGACGACAAAGAAGCTGCCGCACAACAACAAAGTGACGATGAAGACAGCCGTGATGATGATTTCATTGTAGAAGAAAGACAACAAAACGACAACGCAAAGACACAAAGTAAGAACAAAGAGCAGATTTCGAGTGCAAATGAGAGAGATTATTATGAGCGAGAAATACCTATTGAAACCTATTGCGACGTGAGAGAGAACTTCTGGAGAGAGAGAACGCATTTTTGATGAGAATGGCACAAGCCGAACATGTCCGTCCAGTGGTTGTAGAATGTGATCGAACATATTCGATCGAACAAAACAAAGTCGCTGATGCCGTGCCGTTCAGTGCACTTAAAGATTTTCTCCCGGAATATGATGGAGAATCGTCACCAGAGACTGAGGATGCTCAATTGCAGAGTCTCGGTAAAGTATATAGAGTTGCTGAACCGACATTACGTGCGTTGCTAATCAGCAAAATGAAAGGAAGAGCTCAGCTGTGGCAGCACTGCAGACCGAACTACATTGACGAGAGCATAAATAGGTTGGTGCATCAAATCCTCGATACCTTTGACATGAAAGGCAACAAGTTGGTGTTGCGCCGTAAATTCGAAGCGAGGAAATGGCAATATGGTGAAAGCTTCTGTGCATATTATGATAATAAGATGAGGTTATCAAACGAAATAACAATAAGTGAAGACGAACTGGTTGATACTATCATTCTGGGAATTCCAGAAAACTAGCTACGGGTGCATGCGTACGTTCAGTTCGCATCGTCAATCGTCAAGGAGCATTCGATATTTTAACTGCAACTGCGCGGGACACTTAGCAGCTGACTGTATGAAACCGAAGAAGGAGTTTGGAGCTTACTTCGGTTGTAGGAGTCTCCAGCATAAAGTTTCTGTTTGTCCAGAAAGGAAGAAGCCGGTATACTCGCTGGAGAAAAATGATAATGTTTTGGAACATAGAAAAGGTTCTCGCATGCAACATGTCGATGCACTAAGTCGAAGTATAAATATATTAGTATTAGAGTCCAACACCTTCGAGGAAAATTAAGTTATTTGTCAAGGGAGAGATAAAGAATTGGGTAAATTACGAGAATGACTAGAAAAATCAGAACACGTCAGAAACCCACAACGTATGTAGAAGGTGAATATGTTATGATTTTGATTCAAATTCTGGTGTACTCAAAAACTCATTCCAAAGTTCAAAGATCTGTACAAAGTTGCGAAGGTTTTGAGGAATGATAGGTATGTGCTCGCAAACGTAAAAGGTTTTCAACAGTCAAGAACTCCATACAAAAGTGTGTGGGCTGTTAGCAATATGCGCCCCTGGTACACGGTTGTCAGATAATAGTTGACACTCGAGCCCGAGTTGTAGCAATATACATATATATATATATACATATATATATATATATATATATATATATATATAGGAACTTCACCAATGGCGCAAATGAAAGGTTAGGAGTAGTAGATTATGAATCTGAAATTTCATTAACTTCTAATTACTATTTTAGAAAATATGACCAAGAACCGAAGGGCAGAGGGTCACCAAAAAAATGAAAAAATCGAAAGTCAGAAAAAACGTATTTTGCCGGTTTTTACGACGCCAGTTTGCATTTATAATATACTTCGTGCATTTCCAACGTGGTAATGCCTTTTATATGGCCTAAATAGAAAATTCGAAAAAGTACTGACTGTCAAGTTTGACCTCTCTAGGACGCGTATTTACTGAGTTAGAGCGGTTTGAAGTTTTGGTAAGAAACAATTGCTTGTAAACTCTGACTCAGTTGTCCTAGGAACTTCACCAATGGCGCAAATGAAAGGTTAGGAGTAGTAGATTATGAATCTGAAATTTCATTAACTTCTAATTACTATTTTAGAAAATATGGCCAAAAACTGATAGGCAGGGGGTCACCAAAAAAATTAAAAAATCGAAAGTCAGAAAAAACGTATTTTGCCGTTCTTTACGACGCCAGTTTGCATTTATAATATACTTCGTACGTTTCCAACGTGGTAATGCATTTTATATGGCCTAAATAGAAAATTAGAAAAAGTACCGACTGTCAAGTTTGACCTCTCTAGGACGCGTATTTACTGAGTTGAAGTTTTGGTAAGAAACAATTGCTTGTAAAATCTGACTCAGTTGTCCTAGGAACTTCACCAATGGCGCAAATGAAAGGTTAGGAGTAGTAGATTATGAATCTGAAATTTCATTAACTTCTAATTACTATTTTAGAAAATATGGCCAAAAACTGATAGGCAGGGGTCACCAAAAAAATTAAAAAATCGAAAGTCAGAAAAAACGTATTTTGCCGTTCTTTACGACGCCAGTTTGCATTTATAATATACTTCGTACGTTTCCAACGTGGTAATGCATTTTATATGGCCTAAATAGAAAATTAGAAAAAGTACCGACTGTCAAGTTTGACCTCTCTAGGACGCGTATTTACTGAGTTAGAGCGGTTTGAAGTTTTGGTAAGAAACAATTGCTTGTAAAATCTGACTCAGTTGTCCTAGGAACTTCACCAATGGCGCAAATGAAAGGTTAGGAGTAGTAGATTATGAATCTGAAATTTCATTAACTTCTAATTACTATTTTAGAAAATATGGACAAAAACTGATAGGCAGGGGCACCAAAAAAATTAAAAAATCGAAAGTCAGAAAAAACGTATTTTGCCGTTCTTTACGACGCCAGTTTGCATTTATAATATACTTCGTACGTTTCCAACGTGGTAATGCATTTTATATGGCCTAAATAGAAAATTAGACAAAGTACCGACTGTCAAGTTTGACCTCTCTAGGACGCGTATTTACTGAGTTAGAGCGGTTTGAAGTTTTGGTAAGAAACAATTGCTTGTAAAATCTGACTCAGTTGTCCTAGGAACTTCACCAATGGCGCAAATGAAAGGTTAGGAGTAGTAGATTATGAATCTGAAATTTCATTAACTACTAATTACTATTTTAGAAAATATGACCAAGATCCGAAGGGCAGAGGGTCACCAAAAAAAAAAAATCCGAAAGTCAGAAAAAACGTATTTTGCCGGTTTTTACGACGCCAGTTTGCATTTATAATATACTTCGTGCGTTTCCAACGTGGTAATGCCTTTTATATGGCATAAATAGAAAATTAGAAAAAGTACTGACTGTCAAGTTTGACCTCTCTAGGACGCGTATTTACAGAGTTAGAGCGGTTTGAAGTTTTGGTAAGAAACAATTGCTTGTAAACTCTGACTCAGTTGTCCTAGGAACTTCACCAATAGCGCAAATGAAAGGTTAAGAGTAGTAGATTATGAATCTGAAATTTCATTAACTTCTAATTACTATTTTACAAAATATGACCAAGAACCGAAGGGCAGAGGGTTACCAAAAAAATGAAAAAATCGAAAGTCAGAAAAAACGTATTTTGCCGGTTTTTACGACGCCAGTTTGCATTTATAATAACTTCGTGCGTTTCCAACGTGGTAATGCCTTTTATATGGCCTAAATAGAAAATTAGAAAAAGTACAGACTGTCAAGATTGACCTCTCTAGGACGCGTATTTACTGAGTTAGAGCGGTTTGAAGTTTTGGTAAGAAACAATTGCTTGTAAACTCTGACTCAGTTGTCCTAGGAACTTCACCAATAGCGCAAATGAAAGGTTAGGAGTAGTAGATTATGAATCTGAAATTTCATTAACTTCTAATTACTATTTTAGAAAATATGACCAAGAACCGAAGGGCAGAGGGTCACCAAAAAAATGAAAAAATCGAAAGTCAGAAAAAACGTATTTTGCCGGTTTTTACGACGCCAGTTTGCATTTATAATATACTTCGTGCGTTTCCAACGTGGTAATGCCTTTTATATGGCCTAAGTAGAAAATTAGAAAAAGTACAGACTGTCAAGATTGACCTCTCTAGGACGCGTATTTCCTGAGTTAGAGCGGTTTGAAGTTTTGGTAAGAAACAATTGCTTGTAAACTCTGACTCAGTTGTCCTAGGAACTTCACCAATGGCGCAAATGAAAGGTTAGGAGTAGTAGATTATGAATCTGAAATTTCATTAACTTCTAATTACTATTTTAGAAAATATGACCAAGAACCGAAGGGCAGAGGGTCACCAAAAAAATGAAAAAATCGAAAGTCAGAAAAAACGTATTTTGCCGGTTTTTACGACGCCAGTTTGCATTTATAATATACTTCGTGCATTTCCAACGTGGTAATGCATTTATATGGCCTAAATAGAAAATTAGAAAAAGTACCGACTGTCAAGATTGACCTCTCTAGGACGCGTATTTACTGAGTTAGAGCGGTTTTAAGTTTTGGTAAGAAACAATTGCTTGTAAACTCTGACTCAGTTGTCCTAGGAACTTCACCAATGGCGCAAATGAAAGGTTAGGAGTAGTAGATTATGAATCTGAAATTTCATTAACTTCTAATTACTATTTTAGAAAATATGACCAAGAACCGAAGGGCAGAGGGTCACCAAAAAAATGAAAAAATCGAAAGTCAGAAAAAACGTATTTTGCCGGTTTTTACGACGCCAGTTTGCATTTATAATATACTTCGTGCATTTCCAACGTGGTAATGCATTTATATGGCCTAAATAGAAAATTAGAAAAAGTACCGACTGTCAAGTTTGACCTCTCTAGGACGCGTATTTACTGAATTAGAGCGGTTTTAAGTTTTGGTAAGAAACAATTGCTTGTAAACTCTGACTCAGTTGTCCTAGGAACTTCACCAATAGCGCAAATGAAAGGTTAGGAGTAGTAGATTATGAATCTGAAATTTCATTAACTTCTAATTACTATTTTAGAAAATATGGCCAAAAACTGATAGGCAGGGTCACCAAAAAAATGAAAAAATCGAAAGTCAGAAAAAACGTATTTTGCCGGTCTTTACGACGCCAGTTTGCATTTATAATATACTTCGTGCGTTTCCAACGTGGTAATGCATTTTATATGGCCTAAATAGAAAATTAGAAAAAGTACCGACTGTCAAGTTTGACCTCTCTAGGTCGCGTATTTACTGAGTTAGAGCGGTTTGAAGTTTTGGTAAGAAACAATTGCTTGTAAACTCTGACTCAGTTGTCCTAGGAACTTCACCAATGGCGCAAATGAAAGGTTAGGAGTAGTAGATTATGAATCTGAAATTTCATTAACTTCTAATTACTATTTTAGAAAATATGGCCAAAAACTGATAGGCAGGATCACCAAAAAAATGAAAAAATCGAAAGTCAGAAAAAACGTATTTTGCCGGTTTTATGACGCCAGTTTGCATTTATAATATACTTCGTGCGTTTCCAACGTGGTAATGCATTTTATATGGCCTAAATAGAAAATTAGAAAAAGTACCGACTGTCAAGATTGACCTCTCTAGGACGCGTATTTACTGAGTTAGAGCGGTTTCAAGTTTTGGTAAGAAACAATTGCTTGTAAAATCTGACTCAGTTGTCCTAGGAACTTCACCAATAGCGCAAATGAAAGGTTAGGAGTAGTAGATTATGAATCTGAAATTTCATTAACTTCTAATTACTATTTTAGAAAACATGACCAAGAACCGAAGGGCAGAGGGTCACCAAAAAATTAAAAAATCGAAAGTCAGAAAAAACGTATTTTGCCGGTTTTTACGACGCCAGTTTGCATTTATAATATACTTCGTGCGTTTCCAACGTGGTAATGCCTTTTATATGGCCTAAATAGAAAATTCGAAAAAGTACTGACTGTCAAGTTTGACCTCTCTAGGACGCGTATTTACTGAGTTAGAGCGGTTTGAAGTTTTGGTAAGAAATAATTGCTTGTAAACTCTGACTCAGTTGTCCTAGGAACTTCACCAATGGCGCAAATGAAAGGTTAGGAGTAGTAGATTATGAATCTGAAATTTCATTAACTTCTAATTACTATTTTAGAAAATATGACCAAGAACCGAAGGGCAGAGGGTCACCAAAAAAATGAAAAAATCGAAAGTCAGAAAAAACGTATTTTGCCGGTTTTTACGACGCCAGTTTGCATTTATAATATACTTCGTGCATTTCCAACGTGGTAATGCATTTTATATGGCCTAAATAGAAAATTAGAAAAAGTACCGACTGTCAAGTTTGACCTCTCTAGGACGCGTATTTACTGAGTTAGAGCGGTTTGAAGTTTTGGTAAGAAACAATTGCTTGTAAACTCTGACTCAGTTGTCCTAGGAACTTCACCAATGGCGCAAATGAAAGGTTAGGAGTAGTAGATTATGAATCTGAAATTTCATTAACTTCTAATTACTATTTTAGAAAATATGGCCAAAAACTGATAGGCAGGGTCACCAAAAAAATGAAAAAATCGAAAGTCAGAAAAAACGTATTTTGCCGGTCTTTACGACGCCAGTTTGCATTTATAATATACTTCGTGCGTTTCCAACGTGGTAATGCATTTTATGTGGCCTAAATAGAAAATTAGAAAAAGTACCGACTGTCAAGTTTGACCTCTCTAGGTCGCGTATTTACTGAGTTAGAGCGGTTTGAAGTTTTGGTAAGAAACAATTGCTTGTAAAATCTGACTCAGTTGTCCTAGGAACTTCACCAATAGCGCAAATGAAAGGTTAGGAGTAGTAGATTATGAATCTGAAATTTCATTAACTTCTAATTACTATTTTAGAAAATATGGCCAAAAACTGATAGGCAGGGTCACCAAAAAAATGAAAAAATCGAAAGTCAGAAAAAACGTATTTTGCCGGTCTTTACGACGCCAGTTTGCATTTATAATATACTTCGTGCGTTTCCAACGTGGTAATGCATTTTATATGGCCTAAATAGAAAATTAGAAAAAGTACCGACTGTCAAGTTTGACCTCTCTAGGTCGCGTATTTACTGAGTTAGAGCGGTTTGAAGTTTTGGTAAGAAACAATTGCTTGTAAACTCTGACTCAGTTGTCCTAGGAACTTCACCAATGGCGCAAATGAAAGGTTAGGAGTAGTAGATTATGAATCTGAAATTTCATTAACTTCTAATTACTATTTTAGAAAATATGGCCAAAAACTGATAGGCAGGATCACCAAAAAAATGAAAAAATCGAAAGTCAGAAAAAACGTATTTTGCCGGTTTTATGACGCCAGTTTGCATTTATAATATACTTCGTGCGTTTCCAACGTGGTAATGCATTTTATATGGCCTAAATAGAAAATTAGAAAAAGTACCGACTGTCAAGATTGACCTCTCTAGGACGCGTATTTACTGAGTTAGAGCGGTTTCAAGTTTTGGTAAGAAACAATTGCTTGTAAAATCTGACTCAGTTGTCCTAGGAACTTCACCAATAGCGCAAATGAAAGGTTAGGAGTAGTAGATTATGAATCTGAAATTTCATTAACTTCTAATTACTATTTTAGAAAACATGACCAAGAACCGAAGGGCAGAGGGTCACCAAAAAATTAAAAAATCGAAAGTCAGAAAAAACGTATTTTGCCGGTTTTTACGACGCCAGTTTGCATTTATAATATACTTCGTGCGTTTCCAACGTGGTAATGCCTTTTATATGGCCTAAATAGAAAATTCGAAAAAGTACTGACTGTCAAGTTTGACCTCTCTAGGACGCGTATTTACTGAGTTAGAGCGGTTTGAAGTTTTGGTAAGAAATAATTGCTTGTAAACTCTGACTCAGTTGTCCTAGGAACTTCACCAATGGCGCAAATGAAAGGTTAGGAGTAGTAGATTATGAATCTGAAATTTCATTAACTTCTAATTACTATTTTAGAAAATATGACCAAGAACCGAAGGGCAGAGGGTCACCAAAAAAATGAAAAAATCGAAAGTCAGAAAAAACGTATTTTGCCGGTTTTTACGACGCCAGTTTGCATTTATAATATACTTCGTGCATTTCCAACGTGGTAATGCATTTTATATGGCCTAAATAGAAAATTAGAAAAAGTACCGACTGTCAAGTTTGACCTCTCTAGGACGCGTATTTACTGAGTTAGAGCGGTTTGAAGTTTTGGTAAGAAACAATTGCTTGTAAACTCTGACTCAGTTGTCCTAGGAACTTCACCAATGGCGCAAATGAAAGGTTAGGAGTAGTAGATTATGAATCTGAAATTTCATTAACTTCTAATTACTATTTTAGAAAATATGGCCAAAAACTGATAGGCAGGGTCACCAAAAAAATGAAAAAATCGAAAGTCAGAAAAAACGTATTTTGCCGGTCTTTACGACGCCAGTTTGCATTTATAATATACTTCGTGCGTTTCCAACGTGGTAATGCATTTTATATGGCCTAAATAGAAAATTAGAAAAAGTACCGACTGTCAAGTTTGACCTCTCTAGGTCGCGTATTTACTGAGTTAGAGCGGTTTGAAGTTTTGGTAAGAAACAATTGCTTGTAAAATCTGACTCAGTTGTCCTAGGAACTTCACCAATAGCGCAAATGAAAGGTTAGGAGTAGTAGATTATGAATCTGAAATTTCATTAACTTCTAATTACTATTTTAGAAAACATGACCAAGAACCGAAGGGCAGAGGGTCACCAAAAAAATTAAAAAATCGAAAGTCAGAAAAAACGTATTTTGCCGGTTTTTACGACGCCAGTTTGCATTTATAATATACTTCGTGCATTTCCAACGTGGTAATGCATTTTATATGGCCTAAATAGAAAATTAGAAAAAGTACCGACTGTCAAGTTTGACCTCTCTAGGACGCGTATTTACTGAGTTAGAGCGGTTTTAAGTTTTGGTAAGAAACAATTGCTTGTAAACTCTGACTCAGTTGTCCTAGGAACTTCACCAATAGCGCAAATGAAAGGTTAGGAGTAGTAGATTATGAATCTGAAATTTCATTAACTTCTAATTACTATTTTAGAAAATATGGCCAAAAACTGATAGGCAGGGTCACCAAAAAAATGAAAAAATCGAAAGTCAGAAAAAACGTATTTTGCCGGTTTTTACGACGCCAGTTTGCATTTATAATATACTTCGTGCATTTCCAACGTGGTAATGCCTTTTATATGGCCTAAATAGAAAATTCGAAAAAGTACTGACTGTCAAGTTTGACCTCTCTAGGACGCGTATTTACTGAGTTAGAGCGGTTTGAAGTTTTGGTAAGAAACAATTGCTTGTAAACTCTGACTCAGTTGTCCTAGGAACTTCACCAATGGCGCAAATGAAAGGTTAGGAGTAGTAGATTATGAATCTGAAATTTCATTAACTTCTAATTACTATTTTAGAAAATATGGCCAAAAACTGATAGGCAGGGGGTCACCAAAAAAATTAAAAAATCGAAAGTCAGAAAAAACGTATTTTGCCGTTCTTTACGACGCCAGTTTGCATTTATAATATACTTCGTACGTTTCCAACGTGGTAATGCATTTTATATGGCCTAAATAGAAAATTAGAAAAAGTACCGACTGTCAGGTTTGACCTCTCTAGGACGCGTATTTACTGAGTTGAAGTTTTGGTAAGAAACAATTGCTTGTAAAATCTGACTCAGTTGTCCTAGGAACTTCACCAATGGCGCAAATGAAAGGTTAGGAGTAGTAGATTATGAATCTGAAATTTCATTAACTTCTAATTACTATTTTAGAAAATATGGCCAAAAACTGATAGGCAGGGGTCACCAAAAAAATTAAAAAATCGAAAGTCAGAAAAAACGTATTTTGCCGTTCTTTACGACGCCAGTTTGCATTTATAATATACTTCGTACGTTTCCAACGTGGTAATGCATTTTATATGGCCTAAATAGAAAATTAGAAAAAGTACCGACTGTCAAGTTTGACCTCTCTAGGACGCGTATTTACTGAGTTAGAGCGGTTTGAAGTTTTGGTAAGAAACAATTGCTTGTAAAATCTGACTCAGTTGTCCTAGGAACTTCACCAATGGCGCAAATGAAAGGTTAGGAGTAGTAGATTATGAATCTGAAATTTCATTAACTTCTAATTACTATTTTAGAAAATATGGACAAAAACTGATAGGCAGGGGCACCAAAAAAATTAAAAAATCGAAAGTCAGAAAAAACGTATTTTGCCGTTCTTTACGACGCCAGTTTGCATTTATAATATACTTCGTACGTTTCCAACGTGGTAATGCATTTTATATGGCCTAAATAGAAAATTAGACAAAGTACCGACTGTCAAGTTTGACCTCTCTAGGACGCGTATTTACTGAGTTAGAGCGGTTTGAAGTTTTGGTAAGAAACAATTGCTTGTAAAATCTGACTCAGTTGTCCTAGGAACTTCACCAATGGCGCAAATGAAAGGTTAGGAGTAGTAGATTATGAATCTGAAATTTCATTAACTACTAATTACTATTTTAGAAAATATGACCAAGATCCGAAGGGCAGAGGGTCACCAAAAAAAAAAAAATCCGAAAGTCAGAAAAAACGTATTTTGCCGGTTTTTACGACGCCAGTTTGCATTTATAATATACTTCGTGCGTTTCCAACGTGGTAATGCCTTTTATATGGCATAAATAGAAAATTAGAAAAAGTACTGACTGTCAAGTTTGACCTCTCTAGGACGCGTATTTACAGAGTTAGAGCGGTTTGAAGTTTTGGTAAGAAACAATTGCTTGTAAACTCTGACTCAGTTGTCCTAGGAACTTCACCAATAGCGCAAATGAAAGGTTAAGAGTAGTAGATTATGAATCTGAAATTTCATTAACTTCTAATTACTATTTTACAAAATATGACCAAGAACCGAAGGGCAGAGGGTTACCAAAAAAATGAAAAAATCGAAAGTCAGAAAAAACGTATTTTGCCGGTTTTTACGACGCCAGTTTGCATTTATAATAACTTCGTGCGTTTCCAACGTGGTAATGCCTTTTATATGGCCTAAATAGAAAATTAGAAAAAGTACAGACTGTCAAGATTGACCTCTCTAGGACGCGTATTTACTGAGTTAGAGCGGTTTGAAGTTTTGGTAAGAAACAATTGCTTGTAAACTCTGACTCAGTTGTCCTAGGAACTTCACCAATAGCGCAAATGAAAGGTTAGGAGTAGTAGATTATGAATCTGAAATTTCATTAACTTCTAATTACTATTTTAGAAAATATGACCAAGAACCGAAGGGCAGAGGGTCACCAAAAAAATGAAAAAATCGAAAGTCAGAAAAAACGTATTTTGCCGGTTTTTACGACGCCAGTTTGCATTTATAATATACTTCGTGCGTTTCCAACGTGGTAATGCCTTTTATATGGCCTAAGTAGAAAATTAGAAAAAGTACAGACTGTCAAGATTGACCTCTCTAGGACGCGTATTTCCTGAGTTAGAGCGGTTTGAAGTTTTGGTAAGAAACAATTGCTTGTAAACTCTGACTCAGTTGTCCTAGGAACTTCACCAATGGCGCAAATGAAAGGTTAGGAGTAGTAGATTATGAATCTGAAATTTCATTAACTTCTAATTACTATTTTAGAAAATATGACCAAGAACCGAAGGGCAGAGGGTCACCAAAAAAATGAAAAAATCGAAAGTCAGAAAAAACGTATTTTGCCGGTTTTTACGACGCCAGTTTGCATTTATAATATACTTCGTGCATTTCCAACGTGGTAATGCATTTATATGGCCTAAATAGAAAATTAGAAAAAGTACCGACTGTCAAGATTGACCTCTCTAGGACGCGTATTTACTGAGTTAGAGCGGTTTTAAGTTTTGGTAAGAAACAATTGCTTGTAAACTCTGACTCAGTTGTCCTAGGAACTTCACCAATGGCGCAAATGAAAGGTTAGGAGTAGTAGATTATGAATCTGAAATTTCATTAACTTCTAATTACTATTTTAGAAAATATGACCAAGAACCGAAGGGCAGAGGGTCACCAAAAAAATGAAAAAATCGAAAGTCAGAAAAAACGTATTTTGCCGGTTTTTACGACGCCAGTTTGCATTTATAATATACTTCGTGCATTTCCAACGTGGTAATGCATTTATATGGCCTAAATAGAAAATTAGAAAAAGTACCGACTGTCAAGTTTGACCTCTCTAGGACGCGTATTTACTGAGTTAGAGCGGTTTTAAGTTTTGGTAAGAAACAATTGCTTGTAAACTCTGACTCAGTTGTCCTAGGAACTTCACCAATAGCGCAAATGAAAGGTTAGGAGTAGTAGATTATGAATCTGAAATTTCATTAACTTCTAATTACTATTTTAGAAAATATGGCCAAAAACTGATAGGCAGGGTCACCAAAAAAATGAAAAAATCGAAAGTCAGAAAAAACGTATTTTGCCGGTCTTTACGACGCCAGTTTGCATTTATAATATACTTCGTGCGTTTCCAACGTGGTAATGCATTTTATATGGCCTAAATAGAAAATTAGAAAAAGTACCGACTGTCAAGTTTGACCTCTCTAGGTCGCGTATTTACTGAGTTAGAGCGGTTTGAAGTTTTGGTAAGAAACAATTGCTTGTAAACTCTGACTCAGTTGTCCTAGGAACTTCACCAATGGCGCAAATGAAAGGTTAGGAGTAGTAGATTATGAATCTGAAATTTCATTAACTTCTAATTACTATTTTAGAAAATATGGCCAAAAACTGATAGGCAGGATCACCAAAAAAATGAAAAAATCGAAAGTCAGAAAAAACGTATTTTGCCGGTTTTATGACGCCAGTTTGCATTTATAATATACTTCGTGCGTTTCCAACGTGGTAATGCATTTTATATGGCCTAAATAGAAAATTAGAAAAAGTACCGACTGTCAAGATTGACCTCTCTAGGACGCGTATTTACTGAGTTAGAGCGGTTTCAAGTTTTGGTAAGAAACAATTGCTTGTAAAATCTGACTCAGTTGTCCTAGGAACTTCACCAATAGCGCAAATGAAAGGTTAGGAGTAGTAGATTATGAATCTGAAATTTCATTAACTTCTAATTACTATTTTAGAAAACATGACCAAGAACCGAAGGGCAGAGGGTCACCAAAAAATTAAAAAATCGAAAGTCAGAAAAAACGTATTTTGCCGGTTTTTACGACGCCAGTTTGCATTTATAATATACTTCGTGCGTTTCCAACGTGGTAATGCCTTTTATATGGCCTAAATAGAAAATTCGAAAAAGTACTGACTGTCAAGTTTGACCTCTCTAGGACGCGTATTTACTGAGTTAGAGCGGTTTGAAGTTTTGGTAAGAAATAATTGCTTGTAAACTCTGACTCAGTTGTCCTAGGAACTTCACCAATGGCGCAAATGAAAGGTTAGGAGTAGTAGATTATGAATCTGAAATTTCATTAACTTCTAATTACTATTTTAGAAAATATGACCAAGAACCGAAGGGCAGAGGGTCACCAAAAAAATGAAAAAATCGAAAGTCAGAAAAAACGTATTTTGCCGGTTTTTACGACGCCAGTTTGCATTTATAATATACTTCGTGCATTTCCAACGTGGTAATGCATTTTATATGGCCTAAATAGAAAATTAGAAAAAGTACCGACTGTCAAGTTTGACCTCTCTAGGACGCGTATTTACTGAGTTAGAGCGGTTTGAAGTTTTGGTAAGAAACAATTGCTTGTAAACTCTGACTCAGTTGTCCTAGGAACTTCACCAATGGCGCAAATGAAAGGTTAGGAGTAGTAGATTATGAATCTGAAATTTCATTAACTTCTAATTACTATTTTAGAAAATATGGCCAAAAACTGATAGGCAGGGTCACCAAAAAAATGAAAAAATCGAAAGTCAGAAAAAACGTATTTTGCCGGTCTTTACGACGCCAGTTTGCATTTATAATATACTTCGTGCGTTTCCAACGTGGTAATGCATTTTATATGGCCTAAATAGAAAATTAGAAAAAGTACCGACTGTCAAGTTTGACCTCTCTAGGTCGCGTATTTACTGAGTTAGAGCGGTTTGAAGTTTTGGTAAGAAACAATTGCTTGTAAAATCTGACTCAGTTGTCCTAGGAACTTCACCAATAGCGCAAATGAAAGGTTAGGAGTAGTAGATTATGAATCTGAAATTTCATTAACTTCTAATTACTATTTTAGAAAACATGACCAAGAACCGAAGGGCAGAGGGTCACCAAAAAAATTAAAAAATCGAAAGTCAGAAAAAACGTATTTTGCCGGTTTTTACGACGCCAGTTTGCATTTATAATATACTTCGTGCGTTTCCAACGTGGTAATGCCTTTTATATGGCCTAAATAGAAAATTCGAAAAAGTACTGACTGTCAAGTTTGACCTCTCTAGGACGCGTATTTACTGAGTTAGAGCGGTTTGAAGTTTTGGTAAGAAATAATTGCTTGTAAACTCTGACTCAGTTGTCCTAGGAACTTCACCAATGGCGCAAATGAAAGGTTAGGAGTAGTAGATTATGAATCTGAAATTTCATTAACTTCTAATTACTATTTTAGAAAATATGGCCAAAAACTGATAGGCAGGGTCACCAAAAAAATGAAAAAATCGAAAGTCAGAAAAAACGTATTTTGCCGGTCTTTACGACGCCAGTTTGCATTTATAATATACTTCGTGCGTTTCCAACGTGGTAATGCATTTTATATGGCCTAAATAGAAAATTAGAAAAAGTACCGACTGTCAAGTTTGACCTCTCTAGGACGCTTATTTACTGAGTTAGAGCAGTTTGAAGTTTTGGTAAGAAACAATTGCTTGTAAAATCTGACTCAGTTGTCCTAGGAACTTCACCAATGGCGCAAATGAAAGGTTAGGAGTAGTAGATTATGAATCTGAAATTTCATTGTATGCACAAAAAATGTTCAACAGCCAAATTACCAAGTTGAAAAATAACAAAAAAATTGTCTGTTTTTTGTTTCGACTTTTGATGATCTTGATGTTTACATGTGTTCACTGTATTTGACATAAGTTGTTTTCACTGGTCATTAATAGAAAAACGCCTTATTTGAAAGATTCCTTTACTAGAAAAGAGTTCAGTTCTGGTTCAAATTGGAAAATTCAATAAATACAAAAATTATAAAAGAAAATAATAAAAAAATTACAAAAAATTTAATGGAAAATACTAAACATTATTAAATGGGCTTTCGCAAAGCCATTATGTAAAGTTTAGTCCAACTGAAAATGGGCAAAAAACAATTGAAAATTTCTTAAATATTCTTTTTTGCCATAAGCTCGCAAAATACTCTAAACTTGAATAAAAAGTTGCAAATTTTGACCAAAAGGAAAGGTATTAATTTTACATTGGAGGCACTGTAAAGGCGCGGTAAAGTAGGAAAGATATGAAGGAATAATTCGCGGCATCGCCTGGAGCCACTTTGGGCCAATAAAGTGAGCCGTTAAGCCGTGATTTCGCGTATTTCGGAGTCTCGGACGGGGTCCTGAACCGACCGCCAGCCGAGGTGGCGGTCAGGTGAAGGCCTGGCCTCACCCCCGATCCGCCTTGGGGGCCTCCCGGACTTCGGGAGCGATCGCAACGGGCGCCAAGCGGTGGAGAGCGTGCAGGGGTCCGGTGGGCGTGGCCGCAGCCCGGGGCGCTGCCGATCGCAAGCGAGACGGCGCCGAAAAATGTTCTGACGTCGAACGAAGGGGAGTCCAGGAGCGAGAGGGAGAGAGGGAAAGAGAGGGAGAATGAGATCGCATGTAAACGTATTAAGAAAACTCAATTTAATTGCAAATGGAGACTTCCACACACACACACGCTCACAGTCACCCACTCCGTCAGCTGCAGACTCGGCTTCAGCAACAACTTCCGGCGAGCGACGGCCGAAGTCGACGGCCAGGGAGCGCCCAGGCATCTGGGGCTGGCACCCGAGGGGGCGAAGGGAGAGGGACGAGGGGCCAACGTGAGCGGTCGGGAATGGAATTCAATTGAATATTCTGATTGTGATTAATTAAAACAAAAGGCAGTTCAAACAAAAACCTTTTCGGTTTTGTTCCCGTCGCTCGCTTTTTGAGCCCCGAGCTGACGACAACCGACTCCCAACCCCTGTGCGCACCCCACTCCCTCGCACTCTCCCCTTCCCCCTCGCTCCCGTTCCCGCCGCCCGCTGCTGACCCGATGGATTAAAGTCGATTTAATTGGAAAGCTTTCGCCGCAGTGGCCGCCGCAGTTTGACATGTGAGTCCGAACGAAACCCGCCGCCCCCCTCCCGCAAGAGAGGAGAGTAAGAATGCGTGCGTCTGTCTGTGTGTGTGTGCGTGGCTCATATTTCCGATATATTCCCGAGAATTGTCTGAAATTTCAATGAAGTTATTGATAAATTTTGATTCCGTTCGACTCGTCACGACTCCGTTCCTTGCGATTCGGTTCGGTTCATTTGGCCCCTTTGTTTAGCCCCTCACACCCCCCCCCCCCCCTTCCCACTCCGCTCCAACCGGATCTCGGTATTATTTAAAAGTGCCGTCGTCGAAGCCGAGGCCGAGCCCTCGGTGCTGACGTCAGATCCATGGAACGCCGGAGTTCTGTCGAAATTTATGGATTTTTCACCCCCCGCATTCGGGGGTCGAGGGAGTGGGTGCAAGAAGGGGGATTGGTGGCGGGGTGGGGGAGAAGGGGGGAGGCTTCCTGGCTCGAGGGACCCACGCTCTAATGACGCTCGGTGATGAATAAGAAAACATCGGAATTAAGACATGGGAAGCTCGAGTTTCGCCCGCCTTCCAGGATCAGGTTTTTCTCTCTCTCTCTCTATCTCTCCCTCACTCTCTGTTGCTGTCACTGCATTATCCTGCAACATCTGTTCCCGCTTCCTCTCGCCCGCCCGTCCCTGTCCCGGTCCTGCCCCAGTTGGATGCATGAAAGTTTAATTTCATTGCTTTCGCCGGAAAGAAACGGCTCCGCAGCAGCCAGCGACGCCACCCGCTCTCTCCACCCACCCACTCATCCATCCATCCATCCGTCTATCTGTCTGTCTGTCTGGGTGTCCGTCTGTCTGCCCATTCGCCTGTTTGTCCCCATGTGCGCCTCGAACTAGCACATGTTTCGTCGGCGTCGAACGTTGTTTTGATTTTGCATTTCCTGCAGAGCGCACTCGGCGCCCCCAATGCCCCAACCCCAGCCCCAACCTCTGTCTGTCATCGGCCCCTCTGCCGCTCTGCTGTTGTCCGCCTCGCTCCGCCTCTCTCTGGCTCGCTCCGCCTCCCGCAGGACATGCTAATGGATCTTATTGCCTCGCATATTGCTCTCCGGTTCCTTTGTCTTCGCCCCCGTACCCCTCCCCCTCTCTCCCTCCCTCCCCTCAATCCCCCTCTCCACCCCTCACTCCCTCCTCCCCTCCTCCTCCTCCTCCTCCTCCTGGATGCACATAAAAATGTTTTCCAGCGATTTCTCGAAATAATGCTTCGGATTATGTTGAGCTTTGCCTTTGCCTTTGCCGTCCTTCCTTCCTTTCCCGTTCCCCTCCTTCTTATTCTTGTCGATGATAATGCTGTTGTTGTTGTTTTAGTGTTGTCATTGTTGTTGTCACTGTGGTTGTTCTTGTTGTTCTCTGGCTCCGGTCCTCGTCGTCGTCCTGGTCCCGGTGCCTCCTCGCCATTCGCCTCTGTTTTTATTCAATTCTCGATTCCCCGAGCACTTCGAATCGCATCCTAGAAATGCATCAAACGGGCGGGCGAGGGGCAGGGAGAGGGGGAGCAGAAGAGGGTGAGCGGGGAGTCGGACGGGGTCGATCGCTTCGGGGCATCCGTCACAAGGAGCGCCCGAGGTCGCTCCAGCTGGCCGGAGTCGCTGCGCCGACATCGGTTCACGACCCTCGTCCCCTCCTCGGACGCCTTTCGCTCCACGACGTCGGCAGGACCCCGACCATCTCCGAATCCTCTGCTCACCTCCCCCCCCCCCCCCCCCCCTCCTGCGCCAAAGCGCGTCCTGGCCTGGTCCCTGGTGTCCCCGGCCAACTCCTTTGCAGTCTCCTTTCCGCCTCTTTCTCTCCCCACCTCCCTCCACGTCTATCTCTGGCTCCATCTACGCCGCCATTTCTGTCTCCGTCTCTGTCTCCGCCCCCGCCCCTGCTGCCGGCCTCTCGCGCCCTCCCCGGGCGCCGGCGTCACTTAATTTTTCATCACTTTGCGGCGTCGACGGATGCATCGATTTGCATGTGTCGACGACGACGTCCCCCGACCGGCCCGCGTCACCTCCCGCCCAACCCTCGCCGGCACCTTGACACGGCCTCGGGCCGGCGGGGACGAGGGCGGCGTCGGCTGCCTCGCTTTGTTTCCCCGGAATGTTTCGCAGATTTCCCAGGTTGATGAAAAATTTATTCGTTTTCTTTGCTGCGACTCTGGCTCCGGCTCCGGCTCCGGCTCCTGCTGCAGGTCGCTTCGTCTCGGTTTTTCTTGGAATCTCCTCGTCGGCGCGCTTTTCTTCTCCTTCCGCCACCCCGCCCCGTTGCCGCTGCAGCAGGAGTCGAGTTGGCTGCGGATCCGGCCCCGGATCGCCTGCTGCCGGAGATTTGATTTGTCAGCCGGATTCGCTGCCTCATCAAATATGGATGCAGCCGGCAGCGTGTCGAAGGCGGCCGAGACGCCCGGCTCCCCTCAACCCCTGTCCCAACCCCATGACCCCATCGCCTCGCCCGGCTCTTCCCCGGCCTCTTCCTCGACCTCTTCAAGAGGCTCGCTTTGGTCGGGGCCCGCGGCGCCTCGTCCGGGCCGGGGTGGGGGTTGCGACGTTGGCCCCCTGGAGCTCATTAACGCCAGTCCGCACGCTCCCATCGAGGACCCTCGCCCCTCCCCCTGGGCCCTGGTGGCTCTTCAATGCAATTTCGTGCGCCGAAAACGAATTCAATTCGTGCGCCTTCCAAACGCCGCGGACCTGGCCTGGTAATAAATTAATCCAGTCCTCATTCAGGGGTCGCACAGGCTCGGGGCGGGGTGGGAGAGAGAGGGGAGAGGGTAAAAGAGACAGAGAGAGGGAGAAGCGTATGAATAAATAACAAATAAATGCTCGCGGCCCCCCACTCGCACTCGCCACGCCGCCGGCCGAGGGCTCGACTGCAGTTTGCCACAAACTGCGTCTCGCGTGTGTGAGTCGTGAGTGCGTGATAGAGTGTGTGAGTGTGTGTGTGTGAGTGTGTGTCTCAGTGACAGTGTGCGTGCGAGAGCTCCGTTTGTTTGCGGCACTCAATGAATCAATAATAATTCCATAAAGTTGCATTTATAAATAATTATTAATGAATATATTTTGTGCGGCGGGCACTCGATCCTCCCACCCGCGGGATCCCCCTCATCGACCCCCCCCCCTTCCTGTCTACACCATCGGCGGCGAGGCTGCTGTGTGGGTGTGTGCGTAATTTAATTTGTTTTAATGAAGAGCACAAACAAAGCGCCGGCGTCGAAGTCAACGGCCGGTGTCCGTCTGCTGTGGACCTGTTTGCATGTGTAACTGTGTGCGTGGAGTGTCTGTCTCCGTGTGCGTGTATGCGTGTGTGCGTCTGTGTGCATGTGTGTGTGTGTGTGTGCGCGACACAATTTGTTGCACTCTTTATTGTTTTCGCTTCTCGCGTTTTTATCGCTCGGTTCAGAAATGTTTAAAGTTAATTTCGTTATTGGTTGTTGACCCGCCCACCCCCACCTCCTCCACCATCGGCTCCCCGTCACCGACTACTTGTCGTTGTTGTTGTAGTTGTAGTTGTTGTTGTTGTTGTTATCGCCGGCGCTGCTGTTACTGACGATATGGTTGTTGACGATATTGTTGTTGACAATATTGTTGCCGTGGCTGTTGTAGCCAGTGTTCGTGTTGTTGTTGTTGTTGTTATTGTTGTTGTTGTTATTATTGTTATTGCCATCGTTGTGGTTGTTGCCGCACACATTGTCGAGTGGCGAAGCACGAGGTCGCGACACACGAGCTCCAGAGGACGCGACCCGAATCGCTGCCAACCCCCAACCCCCAGCGTCCGCCCCTCGCGGACCCGGGCCGATCAAGAGATTACCGAGAACGCGTGTTGGCCGGGCGACTGCGTGTGTGTGCGGCTGTCTGTCCGTGTGTCTCCGCGGTCGATTCGTTTTGTGCCGCGGAGCGCGTGTGTCGTCGACGCTTTTTAATTAATCCTTCCACGGAAGTCGCGCCCCCCGCCAGCGGAAACAAATCAGGCCAGGCCAGACCGGCCACGCCCCCGACCCAGCGCCCACCGCCCACCGATCCACCGCCCGCTGCCTGGGACGGGCGACGCTTCGAAGGGCGTCGATCGTCGCTCGTGGGTCGTCGGTCGTGGGTCGTGGTCGACACCGCGAACTTCCTTCACTTCCCTCATTGCTCATTCCGCCTCCCTCGCTCCCTCGCTCCCCCCTCACTCCTCACTCACACACTCACAGCCGCTTTCTCGCGGCAGCCGATGGCAGAGCTTTTGTGTAATTATCGAAAGCACTTCCGCGTCCGTCCGCCGGTCCGCCGGTCCGCCGGTCAGCGCCGCATATGCTCCTGCGGCGATGGCTCGCAGGTGGACCGCGTGCGCGCGTGTGTGTGTGTGTGTGTGTGGCTTTAATCACACTCCCTGCGACCCGCCCCGTCCCTCGGCCGCCGCCCACCTCGCCCGAAACGCCTCGCATGCGTAAATTTTTTAATGGAAAATAAATAATTTCATCAGCAATCAATGGGCGAGTGCGCGAGTGCCGGAGCAGGAATGAGTGCGAGGCTGTGTGCGTGCGTGTGTGTGTGCACAACAACAAGGAGAAGAAGAAGAACGACTGCAAGTGGTCGACGTGAGGCGGAAACGCGCCGGCGGCCATATTGGAAACTTTATTGATGGCGATTATTTGCTCGCACTGTTCGGCAATCGCTCTCTCGCTCTCTCCCTCGCCCTCTCTCTCTCCCACTCTCGCCTGCCCTGTTCTTCTTCTTCTTCTTCTTGTTGTGGTTGCAATCGCGGCCCTTGTCGAAATCGCCACAACACGCGCCACGCCCACTTTGCCTCGCCTCTCCTTCGCCCGCCCGAGGAGCAGCGGCGAAAGTTCCGGCTGCCCAAGACAAAAAGCGATGTAAACACGAAGCCCAAAACACAACACGTGCTCCGCGTGTCCCGGCCGTGGTCCTGGTCCTGGTCCTGGTTCTGGCCCTGGTCGTGGTCCGGGTGGGCGTGGGGGACGAGGGGTTGGTGCCACCGGCATCGATCGGGCCGGGCTCCCTTAAAGCTGCGGAAATTAAACGGGAGCCGGGCCGGAGTCGGGGTTTCGGAGTCGAAGCCGGTGACTCGGAGTCGGCGGCGGAGTCGCGTTGCCGGGATCCAATAAAGGACGCCGCAGCCGCGCGTCCGGCGCGTCCTTGAGCGGGGCGGCGGCGGCGGCACCCGACCCTGGCCCGGGCAGCAGCTGTCGCAGGTCGGCGAGGGTCGGGGCCGCCGTCGCCCGGCGGAAAATGAAAACGAAACCGAGCCAGGAAGAGGAAAAGGAAGAAGACGGGAACGAAAGGAGGACGAAAGGAAGACGAGAGCAGGACGAGGACGAGGACGAGAACAAGCGACGAGTGAACATTTTAATCAAGAAGGTAATTTTTCATCTCGGCCACACGCCACCGCCGCCGCCGACCCGCCCGCCTGGTCCTGGTCCTGGCCTTGTTGCCGCCCGGTCCCCTCGGACAGGTGGCTGGAGACTAACTGGCTTTGTGGCGCCCGGACGGGGTGGGAGGGTCGGCTGGCAGCTGGAGGGAGATGGACGGCGGCGACTCGGACGAGGGCGCCGCTGAAAGGATGCACGGCAGCATGATTAACAGGTTCGTGTTTTAACAAAGATTACCGAGTCCTGGTCCTGCTCCGGCTCCGGCTCCGGCCCCTGCTCCCGCTCGCTACCGAGTCCCGGGCTCGAGTCCCGGGTGCGAAGCGACTCGACTCGACTCTGGCTCCGACTCGGCTCCGGCAGGACGGGGCCGGACGGAGGCGAGGTCGAGGCTGGGGTCCTGGACGACGATGACGACGACGACGAGGACGTCGACGCCAGCGGTTGCTTTGCGGGCTTCCGCACACGGGCGCAACAGATAAGCGCTTGGCCTGCCCACGCCCCTCGCCAGGTCCGCGCGCGTCCTCCGAGTTCCGGGCGGCTGCAGTTGCTCGCACGCAGGAGTAGCGACAGCAGGAGCAGCAGCGACAACAACGGCGACGCCAAGAGCAGCAGAATAAATTTCACTTCCAGCGACTGACATCCCTGAGCATTTGTGCCGGTGCGTGTGTGTGTGTGTGCGTTTGTGTGGGAGTGTGTGTGCTGGAGTGTGCGTGTGTGTGTGCCCTCAGTCCAAGTCCTCGGTCTTTGGATTATTTGCTCGCAAGGACATCGGCGTGCTTTTGACTGGCTTTTTTGAAGTTGTTGGAGTTGATGAGAGGAGAGGTCTTCTTCTTCTCTCTCCTCCGCTCTACTCTTCTCTCCCGCTATATCTCGCTCTTCTCTCCCGCTATATCTCGCTCCCTCCCTCAGCTCGTTGTTGTTGCTGTGGCTGTCGGCTGCGGCGACATAATCGATCAAGCTGCATCGTCATTTCATCAGCCGAGGGTCTCTTCACGACGACAGCCGAGCGGGACAGAGGAGGAGAATGAGAGCAAGAAAGAGAGAGAAAGAGAGAGAGAGTGAGTGGAAGCCACCCGCGCACAGGGTGCCTCGCCCTGCCCTGTCGCGCTCGCCTCCCTCGCCTGCTCCTCCAGGGTCCACGCGAGCTGGTCGACCAGCCGGAGTCGGACCCGGGACGTGGGGCGTGGCCGCCTCCAGTCGGAACTAAACCGGGTTAAGCCAACGACAACAACAACAACAACAAGAGCAGACCGACAACAACCACGTGGAGCCGAAGAGGATGTCGAACAAATTGCACCACGTCAGGTGATCAATGCGGCCCTGTGTGCATGGGAATGAGGGGGTGTGTGTGGGGGTGTGTGAGTGTAGGAGGGTGGGGAGAAGGGAGAAGGGGACGAAATCCACCAAGTGGCAACATTGACAGGAGAATTTCCCCGTCAACGCACGTTAAGGCGACGAAATCAATTCCTGGGCAGGTGGCCAGCGTGGCCAAGAAGCGAAGTCGGACACCGGCACAAACAACAGCAACAACAACAACGGCCCTAACGACCTGGGAAAACCACAACAACGCACAACAACAACAACGCCCAATGAACACTGAACAACATCATCGAACAACAACAACACCAGCAAAGAGGAACAAAGAACAACATCGTCTTGTTTACGACATGGGCAAGAACAAGAGAACAAGAGGAACAAGAACAAGAACAACAACGGTAAATGTGAATTTGTCAACGTCGTCAGTGTTGTCGACGCATCGATCACACGGGTCCGAGTTCGAGCGGCAGTGTTGCATGCGGCAGTCGATTCGCCCCCCTCACCCCGGCCGCACGACGACTTCATCGGCGGAAATTGAGGCACAACAGGCCACAAGAAGAAGCAGGAGCAGGCGGAGGATGAAGAACAAAAGAAGAGAGAGATGGAGTGAGAGAGCGAGCGTTGCGTCGTGCGACGTTCGTGAGGAGGACGGCGCCGTCGTTGCTGGTCACGCCGTCACGCCATATTGAACGTTGGGAGAGTAGAAGAGATCCAGATCCAGAGAGATTGAACCGGAAGAAGAGAGTTTTCGATATATGTGAAAAGTGAAGCTTTCGAAAAAGTTTGTATACTATATTAGAGTGAACTATTTCCTCTGGCAAATAGTTTGTCGAGCGAGAAAAAAAATATTAAGCACTATGGCATTCCATATATGTCTTATTGTTATTGGCAAAAATCGAATCCTTCAAATTTGGAGGGTTTTGTGAAAAACCCGATTTAGTTTAATTCGAAAATAGAAAATTTTAACTAGTCAAAAAGTAATGACAAAAAAAATGTTTAGCTTAGTGGTTCGAAATTTACATCAAGATTACATTCCTAAACTTTGGGTAATTTTTTACCACCACACTTGGTAGCAAAATTTTGTATCGAACGGCAACCCTGGCCGCCTCTCAAATGCGACTTACCGCTCTCCCAGAGTGTGTCTCGCGAAACAGCTGCGTCTGCCCTCTGCGTATCCACCACTTTCGGCACTGCACTCAAGGTCGCAACACAAACACTCGCCTCTCACATTTCATCTCCCGCACTTCATCATTCGAATTTCGCCCAAACCCGCCGATCAACGGAACTGCGACGACAACGCGCAAAATTAGACGAATAAATAAACCGGCCCGACGACAACGCCAGCTTCGACGGACGCCAGCCGAGTGCGCCACGAGGCGCCGGACGGGCCGAGTCGGGCTGCGCTCGGGTGCGTGGCGCGACGGGCTCGTGTCAGACATCGCCAGGGCTGCCCCGGCGCGACTGGTGGGAATCGTGGAGCAATGGCCAGGGCTTGGGAGTGGTGAAGGGAAGGGAAGGGAAGGGAGCGAGAGGAGTTGGTGGTCGGGTCCCGTTATTAATTTATTACGAGAATCCGAGCGACTTAAGTGGAATAATATGGGATAAATTATTAAAATTTATGTGTTTCCGAACCGAACCGAACCGAACCCAAGCAAAGCGAACCGAGCTCAACCGGGGGCGGGTGCGCGACGCAGCTGCGGGCGGCGCCGATGCTCGAAACGAGTTTTTAAACTCGCCGCGAGGGTTCGAGGGAGAGCAGGGGTGTGGCAGAGAGTGAGTGGGGGCGGGGGGGTCGGCGAGAGTAAACTTTGTGCGAGAATTAAAATATTTACCGCTCGATGGAAGAGAAGCTCAGGAAGTCGTGCTGGCGGGTCGATTTCGGAGAGGGGAAGGGACGGAGGTCGAAGGGGACGTTGTTGTGATTTCGGTCGTCCTTGAAACCGATCGCTGGGGTGGGCGCTCGGGCAGAGGGCGATTAAACTTTAAATCCCTGCAACGAGGAACAAATGAGTCCAAAGCACGGCAACAACAACTGACGGGGCTGCGGCCTTGAGAGCAGCCAAAGCAGCAACAACAACATCACAACGAAAAAAACAAAGCAAGAGAAAAAACATCGTCCGAGCCACGTGAATTCAGTTCGTTATGCGGAAGAGGGAGTGAGGGAGGGAGGGTAGAGAGAGCCAGAGCGAGAGCGAGAGCGAGAGAGGGAGACAAATCGAGTCATAACGATCGACAATCGCTCTCCCGGGAGGGCAGGTGCGCAATAACGGTACATCGCGGGCTGCATCGTCGCCGTCATGTTTTCATCTCGTCCGCGCGATTTCGCAATTTTTAACCCCGTCCGCTCCGGCCCCTCGACCCGCCTCCCCACCACCCTCGAGTCGGCGCCGCCCTGAGAGCGACGCGGCGCAGCGACGCATCGCAGCGTAACGTGACGTTACGTGGCGTGACGCAACGCAACGTAACGTAACGGCGGGCGTCGCCGGGTTTGTTGCAGCAAAAGTTTCTGCGACGCTCCAATTTATGGGTTTTATTTCGTGATTTATGACGAAACATCGAAGCGGCTCCGCCAGAGAGAGAGGGAGAGAGAGAGGAGGGATGGAGAAGGAGGGGAATGGGGGGGGCTGAGCGCCAAAGGGTTCCGCCGCCCAGGTGTGGCGCCCGCCCCCCGCGCGACAAGACCAAATCCGAGGACGGAAAAGTCTTTATTGTGGAGCTGGAATTGCGTCACTTGTAGCTGCGGAGCCCACACCCACGCCCACCGCCCCCCTCTGCCCCCTCCGCCCCCTCCGCAAAATTCTCGACTCGCCGCCGTCCCCCAGGACCGTAATTTATGACGCCCCCTGGCGGAATTTATCGATTCCCGCATACAAAGTGAAGAACATTAAATTTTGCAGCTTCCCTTCTGCTTCTTCGCCTTTGTCTCTCCATCCCCTTTCCCTTTCCCTTTCCCTTCCCCTTCCCCTTTCACTTCCCCTTCCTCTTCTTCGTCTTCTTCGCCGACTCTTGCTATTCTTGCTCTTCCTCTTCCTCTTCTTCGGTGCGCTCTTATCCTGCATGTTGCTCTTCCCGTTACTCTCGTTCTCGTTGTTGTTGTTGTTGTTGATGTTTCCAAACTTTTATTATTATTGTCATGTTGTGCTGCTGTCGTTGCTGTTGCCGTATCATAGTTGTAGTTGCTCACTTTGTTTCCGCGACTTAAAAAATTACTCCCAGTCAATCCTCGCTCTCGTCCCCGCTTCGCTCTCCCCGTCTCTCTCTCTCTATCTCTCTCTCTCTCTGTCTCTCCCGCTCCTCGCCCTTGCCAAAATTGATTGAGTTCGATTCCGTGTGTGGTCGGCACTGAGGCGGAGAGGGGGCGGGTCTGATGAGAGGTGAGAACGAGACAGAGCCCGAGACGGCGGAGGATGCGAGCGAGAACGGGAGCGAGAAGAGAACGGGAATCGTGAGCGAATCAACATGATTTATGTCCGACTGCGAGGCCATAAATTACGATGCAGCCCGACGATGACGGGGCCTGGGGAGGGTCGAGGCGGGGCGAGGCGGGGCGGTGTCGGTGCTTATTTAACAATTCAAGCAGGGGCGGCCCCGAACGCCCGCCCACTGATCGGAGTCCGCGCCACGCGGATCCGCATTCGATCAGATGTGGGAATAATTTGAAGGCACCAGATCTCGGGAGGGAGGCGGTTGAGGTGAGGGGACGGTGAGGGTGAGGGGTTGTGTTCGAGACCCTGAGTGGATGCAGGAGCGATTGTTGTCCATGGGGGGAGGGGGGTGGGGGGCAGAGGGCGCCGAGAGTCCTAGAAGCGCGAATCAATCGGTCAATCGAAGAACCGCCGTCAGAAGCTGGGCGTGGGCGCTGGGTGCAGGAGGAGGAGGAGGAGGAGGGGCGGCTTCAGGAGGCTCGGCCAGGCTGATCCAGGCCCGCCCCCTCTCCAGCTGCCCCCCACCTCGCCAGCGTCTTCGGCCGTCGACGACGGGAGGCTCAAAGCGACCTCCTCCATCAGTCACCAGAAGTCGGGGTCGCGGGACGTCGGACGTCGAACGGAGTCACGTACGCGAACACTTTGTCACACGTCACCCCCTCGCCCCTCCCTCTCCTCTGCCAACCCCCCCCCCCCCTCACCTCCACTCGATCGCTGCTGCTGCATTAATGTGCAATAAAAATTCCGAAGCGCAGATCGAGTCGAAAATGTCTCGAAATCACACGACTTCATTGCTTTGTTCGCCCGGCCCGGCCCGGCCCGGCCACGCCCCCTCCTCGACAGCCACTCGCCGCCCCGACGCCCCCTTGAACCGATGGCAACAACAACAGAACCCCCCACCCGCCGGCGGAGGGGCGGAATTTGAATTTGAGCGAGTGCGAGTGCGAGACGTGCGAGGATTCGATTGACAGACGGACGGACGGACGGACGGACGGCGAGCGTCTGCCGGCATGAGCTGAGCATGTGTGTGTGTGCTAGCGACAGGGTGTGTGTCTCTGTCGTGGCGTCGAGGGTGGGGCTGGGGGTGCGCTGGGGCTGGGGCTGGGGGTTGAACGGGATCCACTCGAGCGTGAAATTTGATTCGTCCTTTGTCAACTCTCGAATTTTTAACTTCACGCAAATGTTACGAGATCATAAAATTCCCCCAGTTCCCCTCGCCCCTCGCCCCGCCCCCTTTTAATTGAAGTTGAAATTTTATTGCCTTCGTTGTTGTTGTTGTTTTTGTTGTTGTTTCTTTATTGCCTTCTGCTGCTGCTGCAGTTGCTGCGTTTATCGTCGCATACAAGAAAATTAATAAACCCGAGAGCGTTCGATTCGCCGGACCTCGAGTCGGCCCCTCGCCGTTGTCGTCGCCGTTGTTGTTGCTGTTGCTGTTGTTGGGGATTTATTGCCATCGACACTTAACTTTATTAATTCGAGCCACCCCCGACCCCTCGGCCAGGGCCGCCGGCCTTTGTCTTGTCGGACTCGTTACCGCAGGTGCTGTAAAAACGCTAAGTTTACGATTTTATTATCGAGCAGTCGCGCCGTAAAACGAGCCACGCAGCGGCAGCAGGGCGAGGGCGGGACGAGGGCGGGCCGAGGGCAGGACGAGAGCCTCGAATCGGACGCGTTCCATTTCATTTCGTCCCACTTCGTTCGTTTGTTTCGCAGCTGCTGCCGCTGCCTTGGCGGCTTTCAATAAACGGAATTGAACTCGCCCGACCCTGGGCCGCGTTGATGGCGTCTTAAAAGCAGAAATTAATTCGACAATGGACCGCGGGACACGGCTGGGCGGCTCCCAAGACCGGGACCGGGCCGAGTCCGCCAAAACCGACCTCCGCTGCCCACCCCACTCCCAGCCGCCCCCTGCCCCGCCGGGCATCGAATGCCCGCCGCTGACCGTTGGCTGTCCGTTTGTCAACGGAGGATTTCGAACCTCCGTCTCGATTTATTGGCATTAATTAAACACACCAACACGGGCTCACACACGACACGACACACACACGCACACATGCACCGCTCGGCTGCAGGGGGTTCGCGTGCAACGTGGGAGGGTGGCCGGGGGGCCGGGGGACCCTGCGTTATTAGGACAATTGATGCGAATTTATGGCCGAAATGAATGCGATTGCGATTACAATTTGTCACTTGCAACGAACGCACTGGGCGAGGGGCGGCGTCGGAGCCGGGACGGGGCCGGGGCCGGGCCGCAACGGGAGACGCCGGCAACGCATTCCTGCCGAATTGGCTGCCAACACGTTGTCGCCCGTCGCCCGCCCGTCCCGTCCCGGCAAATCCGGCCGGGAGTGCGAATTCCGACTGCGGATTGACGGGAATTACGGACGCAGCACGAGCTGATTTATCATTCCTTTGACCGACCGACCGACCGACCGGCCGGGCCGCCCTCCCTGCTGCATGCGGTGCGGCGCGTTGCAGGCCGCTGTTGTAACGCTGGTTGTTGCTGGTTGTTGCTGCTGCTGGTGGTAATTAATTACCATTTTGCTTTGGGTCGAAATAAATAAATGGCAATTGATGCTGCATGCGGCGGGGGCGGTGGGCGAGGGAAGCGAGGGAAGGTTGGCTGTGGCTCTGGCTGCGGCCGGGCGGAAAATTTCGGACGGCCTGCGGACCGCTTGTTGTTGCCAGGTCGTGGCCGAGACGGAGGCCGAGAAGGTGGACGAGGACGACACGAGGCCGAGGCCGAGACCGAGGCTTCGATCCGCGGCCGGCGCCTGCGGTTGGCGCGTTTCGATGAAGGATCGATGCAGGTGGAGCCGCGGCCCTCGTTGCAGGTGGGGGCCAACCCGACCCCTCCCTGACCCCGGCGAGCAGTCCAGACGGACGGATGGACCCGAGTTGGGCCGGGATTTCTGAGGAGTCGGTCGAGCAGACGCGGCTGTCGTCGTGGTCGAGGGCTCAGCTGTTGTCGGTCCGCCCGCCCTCGCCCCCTCCCCGGGTCTGCCCATCCATGTGTGGGGGAGGGTGTGGCTGTGTGCGCGTGTGTGTGTGTTTGTCCTCTCGACCCGCGCCCCATCGATGTCGGCCGAGAGACTCGAATGCGGCGGACCTCGAGTGCGGAATAATGTCTTGTTTTTGGTGTTGTTGTTGTTATTGTTTTGTTTTTTTGTTTTTTGTTCCTGTTCTTGTTTTTGTTTTGTAACTTCTAATATTGTTGCTTCTGCTTCTGCTGCTGCTGCTGAATCTTTTTGCAAATTACATTCGAAAGCAAAGGCAGGGGAGAAAAACTCAAAACCAACAATAACAATAACAATAGCAATAACAATTACAAGAGCGGCAAGAACAGAAGGAGCAAACAAAAACAAAAGCAAAAACAACTCGCCACAACAACAACAACGCAAGGGCCCGAATAAAACAATGGCTTTTTGCAGCTCTTTGGCTCGCCCAATTTTTGGCGTATTATTAGCATGCTGCAGCGGCAACAACAACAACAAGGGTAACACCATCGTCGTCGTCGTCGCCATCACCACGAGCGACAGCAACAACAACCACAACAACAACGACGATAACACTTACAACGTTGAAACTTTTTGCCGAACAAAAGTTTTCATACCTCGCCTCGCCGTCCTCAGCGACCACGCCCCCTTCCGCCCGCCGACCGCGCCCGCCGCCCTCGGACAACTGCAACAGTGGCCGACAATGTCCGAGTGAGGCCGAAGGGACCCCCAGCCCCTGGCCCGGCCCCAGTCCAGAGGGGTGGAGACGACGGCAGCCGCAGTCGCGCCGACCTCTGGACGACGCGTGGGGGCGGGGCGGGTCCAGGGAGAGGGAGGGGGAGGGGGTGCGCCTGTGGAGGGGGTGGGCGGTTGAGGGGCATGGAGGGGGTCAGGGGGCTCTGGGGCTCTGGGGCGTGCCTCGGGTGCGACGTGGGGACCGCATTGTGGGGGACCAAAAAATAAATTTCGAATTTTAATTTCGGTTGTTCGCAAAACAGCAACAGCAACAACAACACCGACAATGATGACAACAACAACAGCGGCAACACGGCAACAGAGACAGGGAGGAACAACAGCAACAACAACAACAACAACAACAGTAACATGTCCTCCTCTCCTTCTGTGCTCTGAGTGTGTGATTTTGGGTGCAAAAAACTGCGAATGCGCTGGTGGGGGCAACAACAACAAGAACAAAAACAACAATAAAAAGAACAAAAAATAACAATAAGAACAACAACAACAATAGCCACAACAATAGCAACCTCGCAAGTGCGAACCAGCACCGAAATGCGAAATTAATGTTCGCCGCCCGCCGCCCGCCGCCCTCCCCCCGTGCCTCGCCCACCTACTGGATCAAAGGCGAGACGTGGGAAGTGTGGGGTGGTCGGTGAGGCGCCTGAGGGGGGGGGGGGGGGGGGGTTGGGTTTGAGTCCGGTGGCTGCACCGCAAAAAGTCCCCGGCAGTTGGGACAAAAGTCGACTCTGCTTTTTAAGGATCCCAACTTCGTTAAAGGATAATTTATGTACTTAAAAGCGGCAACAACAACGACGACAACAACAACGACGACAGCAACAACGACGACAGCAACAATCGCAAATGCAACGCCTCCAACAACAACACATCAGCAGAATTTGTCGACTGCCAGAGTGTGAGGGCGAAAATGAATGAGTGTGTGCGAATGAGGGTGCGAATGTGTGTTTGTGCGACTGACTGTGTGCATGTGTGCGTGCGTCCGTTGATGCATTTGTTCAGTTGAACGCGTCCCCTGGACCCGACCCAGCGACAACCGTCAACCGTCAACAGCAACAGCAGCGGCAGCGGCAGCGGCCAACAGGAGGCGAGGCGGATCCACCTGGGGATGGAGGGAAGGAAGGCGGGAGGAGGGGGTGACATGGAGAAGAAGAGGAAGAAGAAGAGGAGCATCCAGCAGACGGGAACGCGTCACGGCCGGCGATCGGGGAGGCCCGAGCGAGCCTCGAGGACTCGATTTGATCGCCTCGATCAGCGGAAGGTCAGAGGCCAAGCACTGGAAATTAATATCGCCCCCTCCCTTGCACCCGCTCCTACTCTCCCTCTCTCTCTCCCTCTCTCTCGCCCTCTCTCGCTCTCTCTCTCTCGCTCTCTCTCTCGCTCGTTTGAAGCGTTTGGAAATTGAAGCAACATCGAAAATTTATGACTTCGAATTTGTAAAAATTCTCACGCTTCGTTACAGCCCAAGAACAACAACGGCAAACAAACAACAAAAACAACAACAACTACTACTACAACAACAATACAGCCAAAAATAACAACACAACAACAAACACTATTCAAAAGGCAAAACAACAACCACAGCAACACCACTAACTATCGGTAGCGACACCAATGGAACATCAACAACAACAACAACAACAGCGACATCATCGATGGCGCCATCAACAGCATCGGCGTCGGCATCGACGGGCTGAAATGAGAAAAACAACAACAACAAAAACCTACAACAACAGCAATCGCTCCACAATGACTTCTATTCAATGGCGCGTTTTTATACATTTTCGAGCATGAAACCAAATCCACCGAAGCGCTGAGCGGGGGAAGGCGCGGGGCGAGGGGGGACCGGGGGTCGATGTTGGGGACGCCTGTCGGCCGATGCAACAAGCGACAGGCGCGCCGAGGGCTGGAGCCGGAACATGTTGCTTGTGTGACGTCAGTGGATGGTGTTGTTGGTGTTGCTGTTGTTGTTGTGGTTGCTGTAGTGCATCAACATCGCCATAAAATAATAACGATAACAACAACAACAACAGCAACAACAACAGCAACGACAATGACAACCACAACAACAGCAACGCGATTTATTGCCTTCGAAATGTTTTGGAGCGATTTCGAAAATACACACGAAATATTTTAAAATCATTCATTCATATTCATGTGAGGACCACCCAGGCACACACACAGGCGCGCTCGAACTCTCACGCAGACCCACCCGCGCTCACAGATCGCACTCGCACTCCCACAATCAGGCCAGCCCCAGATGCACTCGCAATGTGTCGCCGCGCATCGCGTTCCGGCGTCGCGCTTCCGCTTCCGCCCCTGTCCAATAAATCGCGATGGCGGCCGCTGGACGCGCGGGCCCCGCGACGGGGGGGGGGAGGGCATGGGGGGGTGGGCTGCTGCTGAAAGGGGTTTCCCGCGATTTTAAAGCCCGCAAATGGCTCCAATGCGGATGTGCCAGAGACAGAGGCACAGCCGACAGAGAGAGAGGGAGATCGGGGCAGAGACAGGGTTCAATGGAGAGGGAAGGGCGGGGCAGGGGCGGTGGAGCAGGGGGGAGGCGGAAGGAGGCCAGGGGTCGCGAGAAAGAGACAGGCAGGCCGACGGACGCTGCTCGTGAATGAGGTGATGACAGGAGTCGCGGGGCGATGCGGCCGGCGTTTTTGTCACGCGACCGATCGATCCCGATCGCGGCGATATTAAAATGGCGCAGCGTCGGTCGGAAGGCCCGCGCCACGCCCCTCCCCGCCCTCCCTTCGAATTTTCCGCCTCGTCGGCGAAAACTGCGGCGAGAACCCGAATCGACCGGCGGCCGATCGGGCTGCGCGCGGTTTCCGCTGCAGCCCGTCCTCTTCTCCTCTCCCTCTCCCTCGCCGTCTCCCCTTCCCTTCGCCTCCCCGCCCTCCCCCTCCCCCTCCCCATCCCCAGGCCCCTCTAAGCTTCGCGCCTTTGCAAATTAAAAACGCGCGCCGCCGCGCTCCGAGGGACGGCGAGGGCCGGTGCCGAGCCAGCAAATCGATTGAGCCCTCGGCCCATTCGCATGTGTGTCAGTCTCTCTGTGTGTGTGCGTGTGTGTGCGTGTGTGTGTGTGTGTGTGGGTTAATTTCCCGAAGCGCGAACCTCGAAACACGTTCGCTCCATTTTTCGCTCCGTTTTTTCGCTCCTCACCCGCCCCTCTGCCTTTGGCTCTTCCTCTTCCTCCTTTCACGCCCTCCCTCGGCCGCTGGCTGCTGTGAAGAATCCACAGGACCCCCGGGGAGTTGTTGGAGTAGTTGTTGTTGTTGTTGTTGTTGTTGTTATTATCGTTACTGCTGTTGCGCTTGCGGTCGCCGGCCAGCGGTGGGACAAATGGTCAAGGGGGCGGGAGGAGGGCGACCACGGAGGCCTCGGCCCACTGTGCCGCGGCCCACTGTGCCTGTGCGTCATCGCCGTCGTCGCCTTCTCAGAAATTTGTTCTTATTTAAAATTTAAATTAAATTTCGTTCGCCTCTTCCAGTCCCTGTTGTTACTGTTGCTCCGCAGTTGTTGTGGCGATCTTTGTTGTTGTTGTTGTTGTTGTGGTTTCCACTGTTCTCCTCATTGTTTTCGGTGTGTTGTCTTCTTGTCCTGGTAGTTGTTGTAATTATTATCATTGTTGTTGCCGCCCCGCCGGCCCCCGAGAGCGGCCAAAGCGCAACAGCCAACGTCTCGCCTCAACGTCTTCGGCCTCGTCCGGCTCCGGCGTCGATATCGTATTTCCGTTTCCGGCGCCTCGTGCCGAAGCCGGGCGACGGGGCGGCGGCCGAGTGGGCGGCGTCGGCACAATGGGATTTTTATTAAAAAGTTCATTATTTTGTGGCTTCGGCGTAACAAGTTTTCAGTTTATGGCGCATACGATTTCGGCCGAGAGGGGACGGCGAGGGGTGGACGTCACCTTTCGCCCCCGGCACAGCAACAATGGGGACAGCGCGACGCATTAACGTCAGCGACAGCGGCGGCGGCGGCGGCGACGCCACGAGAACCAGGCGGAAGCGAAGGGAAATCGCAGTCCCGTCGCCAATAAAACAAAGCGCGACTGGGGCGGCGGGGCCAGGGAGAGGATGGAGAGAGGGCGGGGGAGCCTTGTTACGACAAAGCGGAAAGCGAGCAAGTGGAAAAGTTTTTATGCGAATCTTTTATTGTCGACAATTTGCCGAAAGAAGTCGTCGCCGGCGCGGGCGCGTGCGGGGCGGGGTCTGTGCGACTGCGGGGCGACCCGGAGCCGCTGCGCGCCCGGCAGGTGACCCTGAAACTGCAGATCGATTCACCTGGCTCTGGAGCTGTCGGCGAAATTTTTCATCTCGGCTTAAATGTATTTTCATTTAGTTCGCATAATGGGGTTTTATTGAAATTGCTGCCAAAGCAGCTAAAATTACGACCTCAGTCCAAACCAATAGGGAGAAGAAAGCGTTAAATGTATCAAAAAGATCGGCGTTTTCTCTCAAAAATGTTGTCCATGTCATTTCAGAGGCATTGTTTGGAATTTGCATGATGGGCATATTTTATTAAATTCCTAAAAACGCCCTTTTTCCAAAGACTCTGTACCTCAGGCACTCGGAGACCTGCCATTTGGAAGCGATTTCTCTGCTTCTCGCGGGGGTTGCGAAGTCCGAGCCTCGCATTTTTTCAACCGGGCCGGAGACCGCAGCGGGCGCCAAACGCGATTAATTATGCATTAAAAGCCGTCTGGCGCGCGGCGCGGGGCGCGGTCGGGCTGCTGCACTGACTGCGAAATGGAGACGCTGCACCAGCAACAACAACAAGGTCCAGAACAACACGGGGTTGGCGGGTCGCGGTCGGGGGCCGGGGCCGGGGTCGGCCGAAGTGCACGGGGAACCCGAAACCGAGCACGACATTAATTAATTGCTGCGGCTCAGAGGCTCATCATTAAATTGGTCAAAGGACGGACGGCAGACAACGAGGCACCCAGGCAGGCCGCGGACAGATGGAGGGCGGACTGAAGGACGGAGGGCCAGAGGACAGACGGCGGGACGGGCGGGCGGCGCTCGGACAACCAGGGCGACAGCTGGCAGGTGGACGGCGCGCGAGTCCGGCGAGGCGAGGGGCGGGCGCCGCAGACAATCTCAGTGGATTACAGTTAATTGCCCGAGAGACGGAGCCCGAGTTGCTCGCGGGAGGGCCGGCGGGCGGGGAGGCTTCGAAACTGCAGCCGAGGACAGCGCGATGGAGGGACGGGGCGGGGCCGGCGTTGACCGGAAACGTCGCTCGGCGGAAATAATTATCGAGTGGCCGCTGCCGGGGGATTAAAAATATTTTTCGCCATTCGCGAGGGCCGATCGCGGAGACGGCGGCGGCGGTGGCGGCGGTGGCGGCGGCGGCGGGAGGGGAAGAGGAGGGCGTGACACGGAGTAATGAATAATTGCATGTGCGCAGAGGAGTGCAATTGGCGCGGAGAGGGAAGGGGAGGGAGCGATGGGAGTGACAGATCGCGGCGAGAACAACTGCTTCCGCTCGCGGAGCTTAACGACAATCGCCGGGGAAACAATTCAAAGGGTGCTCGAGAGAGGAGGAGGAGGAGGAGAAGAGAATGAAGAGGCGTGGCGCGGATGCGAAGACGCAAGAGGGACCGCGTGGAAGAAGAGGAGGCAAAGAAATCGCATTGCAGATGAAAAGGAGTAAAGGAAAGGGAGGACAAAGGCAGCCGAAGGCAGCGCAACCAGAGGAGGAGGAGAAGAGGATTGAGAAGGAAGCGAAGAAGTCGATGGAATCGAACTGATGACCAAAAGGCGCTTCTTCCCGATGCCTCGGCGGCCTCGCCTCGTCCTCAGGCGGCCCTCAAGCGGTTGCCAGGGCCAAGGCGGCGCATCGGATGCAGCCGCGGGGCGCGGGTGCAGCGCGGCCTCGCGTAGCGGAGGACAAAGAGGAACCCGAGGTCCCTCGTCGCGCTCGCTCCGGTGTCGGGTCCGGTCGGTTCGACTGGGGTCCGAGCGAGGCCCGGGTGCCCGTCGATGCCGCCGGCCCCGAGACGCGCCCACATCTGAACCGGGTGCCGGGCTCGAAATTCATTCGGTTCGCTTCGCTCGTCGTCGCTGCGATTCACGGGCCGGCAACGACGGCGCGAGAAGCAACAACAACAGCGAGAGCTGCAGCAACTACAGCAACAACAACGAGAAGAACAACAACGACGAGGAGAAGAAGACGAGGAACAGCAGAAAAGTCTGCTCATATTCCGCAAATTACAAAAGTTTTACACAGTTGTTGGTGTTGTTGTTGTTGTTGTTGTTCTTGTTGTTGTGCGCCTTCGTGTGACGGCGCTTGTGTCGGTGCCTGTCTCTCTGTGTGGATGTGTGTGTGTGTGTGTGTGGTCGAGTGTGTGCGGTTCTGCTTCCGTCGTGGTTGTTGCCATTTTTTGCTCTCTCCCTCACTCTGCCCTGCTCCCTCTCCCTCTCTCTCTCTCGCTATCTTCCTCTGCTTGTTGCAGGCGGCTAATAATTATAATTGTTATTAAAAAACGCAGCCACCGCCGCAAACAACAAACAGAACACGGGGCCGGGGGTGGGCGAAGCGAAAAGAACAAGTAGGCCAACAGCAACAGCAACAACAACGACAACCACCACCACAACGACGACCACAACAACAACATAAGCCAGAACAACAATGAAAAGAAAACAACAACAATGACTCTCAACATCCCACCGCAACAACAATGACTCTCAACATCCCACCGCATCCTGTTGCCACAAGGAGCAGGCGGCAGGCGGCGAGCAGCATATGAGTTGGCCGCATTTATCACGACCCGAGCCCCGCCCCTCCCCTCACCCTCCTCCCCCAACCCCTCACAACCCACGAACACGGACAGGCCGCGGGTTCGCCGCAACTTCCGCCGCCCCCACCGGGCCCGGCCAAGGTGCCGGCTCGGGTTTCGTCCGCGGCTCTGGAGAGGCGACGGCGACGGCGACGGCGGCCTCCTGTGTCTCTGTGTGTGTGGGGCACCGGAAGGGCGGCCGCGGCCGGAAGGACGAGCGGAACCGAGCCGTGGCCTGCGCCATCGGATCCGTCTCCCGCAGGCCCGGGCCTCGGTCCCGCTCGGCGATCGTCACTCCGGGCGACAACTTGTCAGCGTCGTCGTCAGCCTTGTCGTCGTCATCGTCCTCGTTCTCGTTCTCCCCGTCCACCTCGTCCGCCTCGTCCTCCTCGAGCTCGTCCTCGTCCTCGTCCTCGTCCTCGTCGTCGTCGTCGTCGCCGTCCCGGGCGTGGCTCGTGATAATTCTGCGCGCAAATTACGAAAGTTAGTCGAGGAAGACGCGCGTTGCGGACCCCCTTCGTCCTCGCCCTGGCCCTGGCTCTGGCCCGACCCGCCGCCGTCCCCGCCCGACCCGCGTCCGCCGCTCTTGCGCACGTAGGCAATACGAAACGTGATTTCCCGCCTGATTTTTGACGTTTCCCCAGCTCGCTCTCCTCGCCGTCGCCTCCGTCGACCTCCCGCCCCCCGTAAGACGATATCCAATTAACATCCCGGCGATCCCAAGAAAGTGCGGAGGAAGCGACTTCATAAAAACGCGCCCGATGACACTATGTATGCTTCCGGCTTCCGACTTCCGGTTGCCGGCTTCCGGCTAGCTGCTCCGGCGTCTTCCGTCACTGTCCTGCGTCGCTTCGGTCCGCCCGACCGGCCGAGGCTGCGGACGTGCGAGGGCTGACCCGCTGGGCCGCTGGGTCCTGGCTCCGGGTCTGTTTCTGGCCCTGCCTCTGGGCGCGGATGAGTCGCCGATGCTGCAGACGGAGGCGACGCGTGACGCCCTCGGCCGTGCGTCGAGCCCCTCCCTCTGGCTGGACGCCGTCGAGCGGACCGGAGCAGCCACGGGATCGAGTCGACGGCCACGCCCACTGCATCCGCCGGCATGCATTTAAATTGCGTTTCGCTGTCGCAGCGCGGCGAGTTCCGGCCGCCGGCCCGACGTTTAAAGTCGTCGTCATTCGCCAGTCGCCAGTCGGCGGCCGTCGTCCTTCTTCCATTAATTCCTTATTTACACAAATCTCGACGCCATCCATTATTCACCGAGCGCTGCGAATCGCCGCCAAGGGTCTCGTTCTCATTATTCAATGTAAAATTTATAACGCATCAGTGGCTGCGCCAACACCAACGGCAACGGCAACGGCCGTCCATTCGGCCATTCATCGATCGATCGATCGATTGGGCGCCTCCACAGACGGACGGACGGACGACGGACGACGCATCATTTGCATTTGCCCCGCACTCGCACAATGCGATCCGATTCGATTCGATTGGGGCTCCGAACAGCGCCATCGCCATCGCCATCGCCATCCCCAGCAGCAACAACAACAATGGGAGCCAACACCATTCCAACAACTCGAACAATTCGAGCATTGAGTTGTTTGAGCTGCGCCTCACAATATGCAATAAATCTAATTTGATGGCGAGCAGCCGAGGCGCACCGAAGCCGAACGCCGACGGCCGACTGCCGACTGCCGAACTCCCCGGCCACCCCATCGCACCCCCGTCCCCGTCCCCACCGACCCTCGACGCGAGTCGGGCGAGCGGCGGCGGCGGGGCGAAGTCAAATAAAATGTTGACATATGCCTTAAATATATGCGACAGTTTAAACTCAGCCGTCAGACAGCCGGCCAGACGGAGAGACAGCCAGACGGCGAGCGAGAGAGAGAGCCAGAGGGAGAGCGACAAAGAGAGACAGAGGTGGCGGAGGGGGACAGAGAGAGAGGGAATTTCGACGACTCCCGCCTCGCCAGACGAACCAAACACGGAATTAATGTCTGGCCGTGTGCGGGGTCGGCTGTGTATGGGCTGGTGGGAATGTGCTTGTGTGAGTGAGCTGTGAGTGCGGGTGTAACTGTGTGCGTGTGTGAGTATGAGCGTGTATATGCGAGCGGGTGTGGGTGGCGATTTATTTGCGTGTGTTGGTGAGTGCAGAAATTTATATGCTTGACATCATTATAAATTACATCATTTGAATATGTTGAAAATCCATTGAAGCCCCAAGAATCAAAAGCGAGACGGCAGGTGGGCGGGGGACAGGGGGCGGTGGGCGGTGGGCGTTGGCTCGGCTTCCTCGGCCGGTCTCGATTGCGGTGCGGATCAACGAAAGCAGCTTCCAGCCGTTGTCAGTTCGTCCATCCATCCATCCACAAGTTGGTTCAGCCGTCAGTTCGTCCCTCCATCCGTCAGTTCGTCCATGTGCTCATCGGTTGCCTGCCGGCAGGCAGGCAGGCGGGCAGGGCTTTCGGTAAATAGAATCGTTTCGAAGCGGAATCTCACAAAGTTTAATGCAATAAAATTGTAAAACGTCTAATGGATGTGATTAATTGCTTTTCAAATATGTCTGTCCGTCTCTCCTGTCTGAGTGCGTGGGTGAATGAGTGGGCAGGGAGTGTGCGGAGAGCGAGGCGGTGGGGACCGGCCCGAGCGATTGACAGAGTGAAGGATTCCAGCAAGCAATGTGTGAAAACTGCATGTTTCTCGCCCGCCCGGTCGACCGTCCGTCCTCCTGTCCGTCTGCGGTGTGTGCGCTGACCTGCCCGGAGATTATGAGGTGGAATGTGCTCGAGAGGCCGGAAGCGAGCGGGCGCCTCGAGCCGGTCGACGACGCCGAGGTTGGGTCTGAGGGTGTGGAAAACGAACGCAAGACGACTCGAAGTGGCTGCCGAAGAAGCTCGAGCGGAGAGGACGCCGGCCTCCGCTGCACGATCCATTAATCCGTCAGGCCCCGAGACGAAGTCCCCAGGCGGGAGCGGGCCGAGCCACATCCACCCACCTCCCCCCCCCCCCCTCGCCTTCGCTTTAAGGTGTCAAAAACACTGAGTGCGTGGCGCAGCCGCCCCGGCCCGCTCCGCCCACGGCCGAGTGCGTGCCACGAGAAATGACAACTGTCAGCGGCAGTGACAGCGACGACAACGGTAACAACAACAACTACAACAGCGACAGCGACAGCAACAGTAACAACAACAACTAGAGCGACAGCGAGCCGCGAGTGACGGCGGCAGCCCGAACGACAAGTGTCAAAGAGTCGAGTCGAGTCGAGTCGAACCGAGTCCTTCGGCGTGTCTTCAGCTCCCGGGGGAGGGGTTCAGGGGGCCTCCCGGAGACACGAGCGCCGCCCCTCGACCCGTCCTCGTCCCGTCCCCCAGCGCAGCAACAAAGGCAGCCGAACCGATGACGGCGATGGGAACAACAAAGGGGAAGCCAAACAAATGCACGGATCTGGGGAGGGGGAGGAGCGGGCCATTGTCGCGTGTTCGCGGACGCTGTTATTAACTGCGGAACAGTGTTGCCTCTTGCAGCGACGAGATCCCATCGTCGCGGCGGATTTTTCATTTTAATTCCAAATGCGTTTTCTATTGTCTATTGTCTCCCGATGCTGCTGCCGTGCTGGAGCCGAAGCTGCTGCTGCTTTGGAGCCCTCCATTGTGGCCTCCCCTGCGTCCGTCCCGCCGTCTTCCTGGCCTCGTCCGTCCGTCGGTCGGCGCTTTGTCTCGCCCGGCAGCGAAATATGACACAGAAACGCCGAGATAGCGCTGAGCAAATGTTATTGCCGCATCCGGGCCGGGCGGCGGAACCGGAAGCGGTCGGGAACGGCGAGCGAGGGATCGGGAGGGGCCTGTGAGGGGGGCGAAACAATGGCGCGATATCAGTTACTGCGCCATTTTGATTTATGTCCGCGAAATGCGGTTTTCATTTGCGCGCTCGCCCACTCCGTCCACCGTCCACCGCCCACCGCCCACCGGGCACCGGCCACGCCCCCGCCGCGGGCAGCCAAACAAATTTTTATTCATCGCCAACATATTTAATTGTCGACAAGGACGTCGACGTCGACGGCGACGACAGCAAACTCGAGCACGCGGATAAGGATGAGAGCGGACGAGGACGAAAGGGGGGGAGGAGCCGAAGGAGAAGCAGAAGCAGAAGCAGAAGAAGCGGATGATTAATTTCCAAGTGGTTGTTATTTGTTGTTCATTATACTCGCTATTGTTGTTGTTGTTGTGTTCGCTGCTCACCAACGGCCGAATAATTATCCTGCATCCGGCTGGAGCCTGTTGGAGACTGAATATTTTTCGATTAATTTGCGAATAAATGTACCGACAGCAACAGCAACAATAACAACAACCACATCATTTTAATACAATCAATAACAACAACAACAACAATCAATGGCACTAGCAATCAATAAAAATTAAATTCTACGCATATTGGGCGGGCAGCACGAGCGAGTGAGAGCCGAAAACATAAAAGGAAGGGGAACAAAAGAACGAATCGGTGGAGGTCGAAGAAGAAGAAGAGAAGCGACGAAGCGATTGTCCCGACAATTTATGGAAACTCAATTAAAACCAACGAAGCCGAGGGGCGACAGGGGACGACCTGCAGCGCCTGGATCGGCCGCCACCCATCGAACTCGGTGCTGCCCGACACTCGAAGCCCCAAAATAATGAGTAAATATTCGGAAAATATTAAATTGCAGTCCGCATAAATTCGGAAGCCTCGTCGGTGCCCCGTCGGCCGAGCCGAAGCCGACGTCGCGGCCACCTTCGGCTGGTGGCCGAGCGTGTGCGGTCGGTCGTGTTTGAGGTTCTCCATATTTGTGCTCCACACACACAGACACAATCTGGCGTCCACACATTTGTCGGGCTCATGGCACGTGTTTGTGAGAGCGTCTGTGCGTGAGTGTGTGTGCTATCATCTCTGCGGCTATTTTGTTGTTGTTATTTCTGTTTTTGTTTTGCTATTTTTTTCCCCACTTTTCGATGTGTATTTATTGCGAGAATTTGGGGGCGAAAAAAAACAACAACCAAAAACAACATTTGGATAAAATAATAATTGTAGTTTTTACCGTTTTCACTGCCATACTATTGTTTTGTTGTTTTTTATTTTTGAAGCCTTTTCGCAGCTGTTGTTCCTGTGCACCATCGGAAAACATAAATGAATGCGTTTGGTCATTAGAGGTATTTATCTGGAAACAGCAACAACAACAACAACAATTACAACAAAAACAATTACAACAACATCAATAACAGCGGGACAATAACAACAACAATGCGCACCGTAATAAAAACAACACCTCAACACCACCACAATGAACAACAATGAAGGTGAAGAGATAACTGCTATCGGTTTTGTTGGTGTCCAACGGCGAAAAGTGAATAATTGTGGCTGTTGTTTGCGTTTTTGTTTGTTATTTTTTAGTTGCACATCAATTGAATTCTCTAATTAAATATCTACGATTTAAATTTGCCGCCGTGTGGCAGTCGGCGGCAGCGGCTGCGACAACCTACGCCTTCTTCGCCTTGGCGGCAGCGGCGAGGCTTCGTCGGCGGACAATTGCTCGGGCGAATCTCGTCGCCCGCCACAGGGTCAGCAGCGGCAGCGCGCCGAGGAGAAGCAGCAGCGCCACGCTGTCCAGCGAGTAGTAGACGAACCAGTTCAAGTCGACCGCCTTCGTCCGCAGCGCGACGTTGGCGGACTCGCCGTGCCGTAGCAGATGCTCAATCCACCACAGCGCCGTCGCCAGGGGTGTCGTCTCGCGGTGCCGGAAGAGCCGCGCCAGGGTTGCCGCGTTCTCCGCATATCTGGGCAAAAGCTCGTGGTGAGTGATACTTCGAGTGAGAAGGATGGCGGTGTTAGGAACTTACCTCGGCTTCTGGAGCTCCATCAGAACCGACTGCAGGCGGTGCTGATCTATCTCATCGAAGTTCAGGATCCGGCCGACTCGCCGGTTCTGCACCGCGTACCCGTTCAGGAACTGGTCGCCGTATATGGGCGTCACGAGCACCGGGGTGCCGCAGTAGGCGGCCTCGGTCACGCCCAACAGCCCGCCGTGGGCCCAGAAGAGCTTCACCTTCGGGTGACCTGCAAACAGAGGCCTTTGAGTTCCGGATTCCTACCGAATCGCTTTCGACTGGCGCTCACTCACACAGCAGCGTCAGCTGGGGCGCCCACTTAAGGAACAGGAAGTCCTCGCTGTCGGTGGGCAACCGATCCATGTCCTCCCACTTCCAGACCACGCGCAGCGACAGTTTCTTCAGGGCCTCCACCATGTGCCCGAGCCGCGTCGCGTCGATGCTGGAGGCGCGCACCATCGAGCCCCAGCTGATGAAGAGCACGCCCTCGGGCGACTCCCGCAGGAAGCGCTCGATGTGCGCGGGCAGCGACTGCTGCGCCTCGCGCTCGTCCACGTGCACGCCGCCGATCTCCTTCAGCTGGGGCGTCAGCGGACGGCTACCGCTCAGCGAGTAGTGCTGGTTGACGAGCACCAGACTCGTCCTCGCCCTGGCCACCTGGGCCACGTCCAGGTCGACGCCCAAGTACTTACGGACGATGCGGTTGTCGTGCCGGTTGGTGAGGTGCCTGCAAGGAGTTCGGCGTTTAAGCCGACGAAGTGCCAACGAGGACGAAGACGAGAACTCGACTCACGTATAGAGCAGCTTGTTGAGTCTGGCCTGGATGAAGTTGAGCAGGCGCTGCTGCCACGACAGCTGCTCCGGGAAGCCGATGAACTCGGACTGCACGTGCGACGGCGTGTCGGGCAGCAGGATGCGGTCGTAGTACCAGGGCATCAGGGCGCAGCTGCTGAGGCCTACCACGGGCACGCCCAGCACGTCCGGCACCCCCAGGTAGCAGTCGGTGTTGAAGAACTCCGTGACGACCAGGTCGTACGGCTGGCTGGCGTGCCGACGCAGGATTTCCTGAACGTGGCCGGACTGGTAGAAGCGCTCGCACGACTCCTGGCCCTCGTGGTGCAGGGCGAAGAACTCGCCGACCAGCACCGACAGCGAGCGCGACGGCGTGAAGCGGTCCAGGCTGAAGACATGAACCGTACTTTTGCCGGGGATCAGGAGCTCCTCGTAGTTGGGGGGCGGCCGCTCGCTCGCGATGTAGGTCACGACGGTCACGTTGTGGCCGCGCTCGGCCAGGCCGCGCAGCACCGGGTAGAACACCTTGAAGTGGCTGTAGCCGAAGTGCGGGAAGAGGCCCAGCACGTTGCTGCCCCCTCCCGGCCGGGCCAGGGCGGCGACCGTCAGCAGCGTCAGCAGCCAGGCGCGACACATCTCTGCGCCGTCGACCAGTTTCAGATTTCCGTTGATTGTGTTTGATTATCACTAGATCGCACTGCAGCAATAGTACGGACGCGAACGCGGACGCGGTCACCGACGTCGGTTCCGCCTCGCCTCTCTACGTCGCGGAGGAACACACCGTATGCGTGCTCGTGTCGTCGTCCGTCGCGAGGCACCGACCGCCACTATCAAGCTCCCGAAACAAACTGCTCTTTGGCTTTCCCGCGGTCTTCGCGAATCCGTCTCTCACTACTCACTAAGGTCGCTCAGTTGAAAGTCAATAGCTGTGGGGCCAAATTGCGAACAATGCTAAAGTTGTCTCCACAGACACCTAAACCATTATCTCGCTTCATTGTTGCCATCGAGTAGATCACATTGTCTCGCTCTCTCTCTCGCTGTCTGATCCTCGCTCTCTTGAGCAGCTGATTGATTATCAATACTGGTTCTTTAACCCCACAGTCTGTTTTTTTCTTTGTTTTAAATAAATATTCTTTAATACATATCATATCTAGTGTTACCATAGACGTATTTTATATATTACCCAAATTGCTCATTTAAGTCCAGCGTTATTTTATTGACTATAGAGAGCTTCAACAGTATAGTAATTGTTATTGCAAGTCTCAGGCAACGTCGGAAAATCTTAACAATTACCCTGAAAGTTTGATATTATTTGACATATGTGTTTGTCGATGTAAAGACCGAACACAGACTGAAGTCGGACGAGAATCGGATGAAATTTGCGTTCCCATATAATATTGAGGCAAATGTAAAAGTGCACCATCCCTGTGTCGTGATACGAACTCACCATGACGACAGCAGCGCACCCTCGTTTCCACCACTGGTACGTGACCCGAATGAGTGTACTTCGCCGTTCGCTTCAAAGAATTTTCCACTTCGTTGTCGTTCGTTCGTGGTCAAAATGGTGCTGCTGCGACCGTAAAAGTGCGAAGCGTGGAAAAGTGAATTGCAATTGCAAAAATCTAAAACAAATATGTGAAAAAGTGCACGACTCCAGTGGGATATAAAAAATGCAAGAACATTTAATTAAATTAAGGAACTTAGTGCGTGCATGAATTCGAGCAAAGGCGGTGGGGCTAAAAACAAAAACATCGAAACCCTTCTGTGCTCGAAGTTCTACAAGAAGGAGAAGACCCAAAGAAAGGAATATTCGCAAAGTTGGGATATTCGATATTCCTTTGTCCAAACTTTCAGCGACAGTGAGAAATTATTGAAGTTTTGAGATGTTTGTAAACTGTCGTGAATTTGGCGCGGATCGAAATTACGCAGTGTAGAAAGAATACGAAATCGATTTTATTTGTTGTGCGCGGCGCACTGTTTTGGAAGGGGGGGAGTGAAGACCGTGAGTGTTACATTGCCGCAGATCTGAGCGCGGTGAAGTTTTATTTGCATTAAACAATGGCGTCGCTTGCGTCGACAGCGGCGATTGTGACTGCGACTTCAACTTCTTTGAGTGTTGCATCGGCCGTTGCACCAACGTCAAAACAAGAGCGGGCCACGGACAACGTCATAGCTGTTGGTCCAACAGACCATAATGAAAAACGTAACAACTTTCGGGAAATGGCGGCGGACAGACTAAAAGAAGTTGTGGTGTCATCCGAGCCTCAAAAACCCTTCCTTAATGGACTGAGCGAGGCTCCGTTTGCTGCACCGCATGGAGTTCCACCGAACTCAAGAAATGTCAGCGAACGTGCTGAGAAGCACGAAACAACAGTATCCAGTCACGTCGTAGCCACTGACGTACAGAAAGCAGCTCATGTTCAAATAAAGGTGCCAGCTACGACAACATCTAGAATCAACTCCCCGGATCTTGGATCTGGTCAAGAAACTCCACAAAAGGATGATAAAGGTAAAGGGTTTAGATTTATTCATTGCTTGTTGATTCATTTATATTTTTTTTTCCCAGACAAAAGTCATAAAAAGAAAAAGAAAGAAAAAGACAGGGATCGAGACCGCAGACGTGACAAAGATAAAGAGAAAGACAGATCTGATAGGAAGGATAAGGAACGCAGTTCGAGCCTGAGTGGACCTAAAGAAAGATCAGAGAATTCAATTAGCAATAATAGTTCTAGCAGAGATCGGGACAAGCACAAGAGCAAATCTAAATCAGGAGATGGAAACCGTGAATCCAGTGAAAAATCGAAATCGAATTCATCTTCGTCCTCTAAATCGAAAGATAAACCGGTCAACAATAATAAAGTAGAAAAGGAGAAAGAAAAAGTATATAGAACCTCAAATATGATGAAATCAAACTAATGAGTATTCTTATCTTATAGATACCATCTACACACACATCTACATCTAATAATAGGCGGCGCAGCTCTGAAAGTAGTAGGAGTAGTCACTCTAGCTCAACGAAGTCCTCTACGAAAAGCTTGGATGAAGAACTGCCTAAAGAGAACATTAGCAAAGCTGATGAAAGTAGCGCCGCAGCTACAATTGAATCAATGCCCCAATCACATGAGTTTACAGAGATAAAAATTAAGTTAGAAAATAAACCAGAACCTCAAACAACAAAATTAGAAACGTTTGTAAAAACTGAAATTGCTTCGTCACATGTGGATAATATAGTAACGAACGAAATTAAACTTGAACCAAAGGAAGAGAAACAGATCAATTCAGTCCCTTCGCACAATTGTGATCCAGTAAAATTAAAAACAGAAACACCAATTCTAAATGGAAACGATTCGTTGCTGTCATGTGAAAGCTCTCAATCCTCAAAAGTCACTGTGATTCCAATAAAAGATTTGAAATCTTCTAAAACAAATAATCCAGTTCCAGCACCTATTAAACTGGAACCGCCTGCAACTAAGACTCGTGAGGAAGTGAGTCGGGTTCTCGATTTTAATAATATCGAAAAAGATTCACTTCCAAAACCCAAAGAAACAAAAAACAATATACTAAATAATCAAAATTCCTTAAGTGCGGCGAATGAAAAGTCTTCACATAGCTCAGGTTCAAATCATAAACCACATATTGTTACGACGAGTCCTCAGACCATGCCATCACCTGCAGTTAAATCGTCCTCAACATCGAACAGTCATCATTCCTCTACTTCGTCCTCGAGTTCAAATTCACGTAAATCATCATCCAGTGGAAGCAACCATCACCACAAATCTCATTCATCTTCTTCATCGAAATATTCATCTCGTGACCGCGATAGAGAATGTTCCAAATGCTATAAGCGTTCCAAGATACGACGCAACAGTATTGGTACACAATCCATTCAACAAGTACCTGCCCCTGGGCCTAATCGCCGTGATGGTCGTCCTGCCATCGGACTAGATCATTTGAAATATGGACGTTATATCCAAGTAGAAGTTTATCCTAATGGAGGAGCATCAGTTGTTCATCTCTATCAAGACGAGATTGATTCACTTTCACCAGAGGAGATGGATGAATTGGTGGATGAATTCTTCAGTGTGTGTTTTGCCGAAGATGAACAAGGATATGCACATCATGTGATGGGCATTGTTCACGACTCGGCAAAATATATTCCAGACCTTCTAGAGCACATGGCAGATAATTATTCCACACTTACTGTAAAGGCGGGCGTTTTAGGTAGAAATTCTGATATCGAGACTTGCACGATGGCACAGTACAACGAACAGGTCAGATTGTAAATATAGACTAATTTGGTCTGTATAATTAATATTTATTTTTTAGGTGGTTCGAAATTATTGTCAAGGAACTTTTCGTTATGGACCCTTGCATCAAATAAGTTTGGTTGGGAAGGTTCACGAAGAGGTAGGAGGCTATTTTCCAGATCTTTTGGGACGCATTGAGTTTAATCCATTTTTAAAGAAGGTATATATTTTGTATCTGGTATATATTTAATAATATTATAATAATGCATTTTGAACAGACAATGCCATGGGGATCATACTCTATTTTACAAACTGATCCGAGGCTCTCCAATGACGGACCTATTCTGTGGATACGTGCTGGTGAACAATTGGTACCTACAGCTGAATTAAATAGCAAAACTCCCCTTAAGCGTCAGAGGTGAACATCAGTTTTATTGCAAACTTATTGCGGTAGTTGTTATTTGTTCTTTTTTTTTTTTTTTTGCTTTCAGAACGCGCATTAATGAGCTGCGCAATTTGCAGTATTTACCTAGACTATCTGAAGCCCGAGAAACTATGATTGAAGACCGTACAAAGGCACACGCCGATCATGTTGGACATGGTCATGAACGAATAACGACTGCAGCTGTTGGTATGTAATAAACTGTTATTTATAGGATATGTATAATTTCAAAGATAAATTGATATTTTAGGTATTTTAAAAGCCGTACATTGTGGACAATCGTACACCCAAAATCGTATTACTAAGGATGTAGTTGCATTTGCAGCACAAGATTTTAACTATTTGGTAGAGATGTTGCAGCTAGATTTGCACGAACCTCCGATCTCTCAGTGTGTGCAATGGATTGAAGACGCGAAGCTGAATCAACTGCGTCGAGAGGGCATTCGATATGCCCGAATACAACTATACGATAATGACATATACTTTTTGCCCCGCAATATCATTCATCAGTTTCGAACTGTGACCGCTGTTACAAGTATCGGTAAGTTTTTCTTGATTAACATCAAATTACAGCAGTTAACTTGTTTCAATTGTCTTTTGTAGCTTGGCATCTTCGTCTACGTCAATATTATCCTGGACAGGAAGTTATCAATGAGAAAAATAACCCTGTACTTGCCGAACCACCGCATTATAAGGAAAAGCAAACAATTCTACCGCACCCAGTATCCCTCGAAGACGGAGGGAAAAAGACCCCCTGTAAGCGTTCACATGATGGCAAGGCTAAGAAATCCGATGCAAAAAAGTTAATCGATTTGGATGCCAGGGATAGACGATCAAGTGAAAGCGGTGCGGAAGATTCAAATTCAAAGGATGGAATAGACGGTTCCACAACACCTGGTAGAAAGAAGAATACAAAGGAGGAATCTAAAATCGACATGAGGAAAATGATTTTAGAGCATAATATATTAAAACCAACTGTAGAAACACCAGAAGTAGCAACGAATGCAGTATCAACGGAAAAATCACTCAAGGATAAAGAGTATAAACCTAAATTGAAACCAAGCACAAATAATCATTCGGCACACAACGCAATTACCTCGTCATTGACATCCACACCAACAAAATCAGCGAATTCAACTTCAAGTCAGCGTCATCATGAAAGCGGAAGTCACAAAAAGGATCGTCGGGACTCAGGTGGGGGAAGCAACAAATCGAGCTCTCATAGGCATGTTAGCTCCTCCCAGTCGAGCTCGCACAGTAAGAAAGTTCACAATGCAGATGCTAACCCTCATGTACCATCACCAGCTAAAATTCCCAAGTTACCGGAACCGATTGTGCCGGCCTTACCGTTGCCACTTGTGCCTCCCACGCCTTTTTCGCATCGCGAAGCCTACGTAAATAGTTTAAATCAAAAAGAACCAGAAATCAAAATTCAAGTACAAATTGTATCCGATGAACCTCCTGCCACAGCTCGCGTCCCTGCACAAGATAATCTTGTAGTATCCGCCCCAGAAGCTAATCTCACAGATGTTGGATTGACGCTGCTGTCATCGGTGGACTCGCCTTCATCGCAACCCCAACTAATTGTGGACCATGAGGAGGAAGTTATTGTCTCTGAGGATATGGAGGTTGTATCTGTTCCACCACTTCCACCTCTGCCACCTTTACCACCCCCTCCACAACCTCATATTGCACCACCGCCTCCACTTCCTCCTCCACAACCACCAGCACCAGCTCAGATATCAACGACAAAGGCAACTCCGTACCCTAACGTTAATTCCAATTCGCAAACAACACCACGTCCGAAGTCATCATCATCCTCGACAAACTCGTCGTCGTCTGCAGGCCAGAAATCTCACAAACCAAATTCTAAGTCGTCAATTATTCGAACTACAGCCTCTGCATCGTCCTCAGTGGATCTCCTAAGCTCCATCATGGCCAGCATGGACAATTCCACAACATCACATAATAGTAGCAGCTCTTCGTCATCTCTGCACTAGTTGTTTGTACGTGTATAATTTATGATCTAAATCTATTTCATAAAGATCCTCGCACACCTTGGCACTTCAATAAGGCTTGTGTCTCGGATCGTAACAATTGAACTCGTGCCATATAATGCATTGCGAGGCTTAAAAAGCGTTTCGTAGACATTGTGCTTGGCACCCTAAGTAAGACACAAGCCACAATTTCCTTAAATATTTGTTGATTTTTAAAATTGTTATTTGATATAGATTTTAAATAAGTCCTCAATAGTTTGACCAGCGGCAAATCTTTGTACATAGAAACGTTTAACATGTTCTTTAGAAGATTGTAAGATAGAAGAATATAGTATTTATACCGAGATATGTCTGAGAAGCGTATAAGTGAGTAAGGAAATATTTTTTATTTATTCGAGATACAGTTACTTCAAAGTTTATTTGAAATTAAAGTTTAACTTAATTAAGCTTTACTTGTAGAAAGTTTAAATGCTGTCCATAATAATCGCCCCTATAGCTTTGCACATTCTTCATTTTGATTTAATTTTCTTTATTTCTAATGTCAATCGTACATGAATGTGGAGTTGATTTACCCTATAGGAGGTAAATACCAGCTCATAATAATAATGAGAAATTTGTTTACTTATTATCAGTTAAAAAATTAAATTGTAAGTCGTAAAAATATACCTATATATACATATATAAATATATATTCATATATACTAGTAAACATAGAAAAGCATATATTATGATAAACTTCAAAAATTATATTAATACAAAACTACCAATAAAATTTTGTTATAATTTAACTATCCATTGCTTTCTACATTGTTCATGAAACACATAAAACCCATTGACAAAATGCCCTCCATTAAACTGAGTCAACTCGATTACGAATAAAATCATTTTATTTATCTGCAAATACATAGGTACAAAAAGTTTAACAAAGATATAAACAATAAAAATCTCTATTTAATTTCAATTTCATACACCCAAACAATTTGCAAGGTCAAGCTTAATACCTCCACAGACTTAATTAAAAATAGTATAATTACACGAGGCAGAGTAATTCACAGGCGTACTTTTCAAAGTGCTATCGGAAAAACACTACTGTCATTTACAATTTGGCACGAATGGTGTCGATGCGGTTCTGAGCCGAACGCTGTAAATCCATAAGCTTCATAGCCAAACCCATGTTACCCTGGATCTTAATTTTGCCCTGGAAGAAAGCCTTCTGGGGCGGTAGTTTACCGGTAATCAACTCTGTGACATCTTCATCACTGATGATGAACGTGATATCGGTCTTATCTAAAATTTATTTTAATTATAATTTCAATACACCAATTTCATTGATTCACTCACCAGTTCCATTGAATACAATCTTGCCCTTGCCTTCCTTGGCGTTAATCACCCAGTAGCCTGTCTGACCTTTGGGACCATTTGTAACCCTAAATCCGTAGACGGCACGCACCTTCTCAATCAAGTTATCCTTGTCATCAAGCATTGCTTGCTCGAGAAGTTTCATCAATGGAGTTACTTTGAAGCCTTCGGGACTGGTGGCAGCTACAGCGGCAGCGGTCAGGTTGTATTTGACTCCAGCAGCAGAAGGGAATCCCAGACGATACAAGCCCACAACGACGGCACCACCTAAGCCTAAGTTGTGTTGTAAAGCCAATTTGCAGTTAGGCACTTGGCGCTTCTCAGCCAAGCCCCGCAGTTGCCAGCACAATTCAGCGCACTGGGCCAAGCCAGTAGCTCCCAGAGGATGGCCCTTCGAGATGAGCCCTCCACTGGGATTGATCACGAACTTGCCGCCATAAGTATTATCACCGCGATCGATGAATTCTCCAGCTTTGCCCTCTTCGCAAAGACCCAAAGCTTCATATGTGATCAACTCATTGGCGGAAAAGCAATCGTGCAGCTCCACAACATTCACATCCTGTGGTTTGTAGCCGGACTTGGCAAAGAGACGCGATGCCGCCAAGCGGGTCATATCATAGCCGGCGATCTTCATAAGACTCTTATCGCTGAAGGTGGATTCGGGATCAGAAGCCATTTCCATTCCCACGATTTCAACAGCCTGAGCTTCAAGTCCGTGGCGGCGCACGAACTGCTCAGAAGCCAGAATAGCTGCTCCCGATCCATCGGAAGTTGGACAGCATTGAAGCTTGGTAAGAATTCCCTCCACCACTTGAGGTGATTTCATAATCTGCTCCAAGGTGTATTCATCGCGGAACTGGGAGTATCTAAGGAGTGAATTAGAAAATTTCTTTATTTTGATATAAAAATCATACTTTTAGATATTAGCGATTTGTTTTGTGTAGTTCATTTGGCTATCAACGCGATAACATTGCTAACAGTTAAGATAACAACTATATTTTTAGGAAATTATTTGAACTTTGTCAGCGTTGATAGCAAGCAGAAAAATTTTAGATTATTATATTAAAATTATTATATACAATGGACGCAGCAAGAAAACTTGGATTTCTGTCCAAATGGACTTACGGATTGTTCACAGAGTGCTTGTGGTTTTTCCAGGCGATCTTTCCAAAGTGCTCTGGCTTAGTGCCGTACTTCTTCATGTGCTCCTTGCCGGCGTTTCCAAAGATTTGGGCCGCCATGGGACCAGTTCCAATCTCAGTTAGCTCTGCCATCTCTGAGATATGGCGCTCCATGGGGTTGGCACGATCAAAGTACTGCAATAAATAAAGCCAATAAGATGAATTCATTCGTCGATGTTGGACCAACTCACCTTGGCGGACAGAGAACCGCGCTCCATCTTTTCAAAGCCTAGGGCCAACACACAATCCACATTGCCTGCTTCGATGATCTGCTTGGCCAGGTAAATTGCACTGGAGCCGGTTGAGCAGTTGTTGTTCACGTTGTACACGGGAATGCCAGTCATGCCGACCTCGTACAAGGCCCGTTGGCCGCTGGTGGAGTCACCATAGACGTAACCCACGGTGGCCTGTTGCACCTCGGAGTAGTCGATCTTGGCGTCTTTCAGGGCCTTAGTGATGGCCTCCTTGGCCATATCAGGGTAGCAGACATTAGCACGGCGGCCGGGCTTCTCGAACTGCAAAACAAATCGAAGCAATTAGCAAGTTTATTGTGTAAATCAGATATTTGAAGAGAGAGGTACGCCTCTTGTTACATCCCGTGCTGAAAGACCAATGTATTGCAAAATATTAAAAATATCGCGTTTTTAGAGATCTGGATGAAATATTCAATCACATTATCGCCATAGAGAGCTCAATTGTGCGATTCACACAACATTGTTAGCAAATCAAATACATGCACTTTGAACCGACCCCATTTTCTGTACTTAATGTGGGCTCATCCACAACCAATGAATTGTTCCGGCCGAAAACGAAGAATGCGCAACTGGGCGCCGGTTGGGCGATCATCTTATCACGATTACAAGATCTCCACGGCTTAATGGGGCGTGGTGATTAGCCCGGCGAGTTCAATGTGCGCCTCGGAACAAAGGCAGGAGGCATTTCTCTGGCGATGGCTTAATTCGACGATAAGCGTTTACTGTGACAGAGTGACAGAGAAGTTTTCTATAGGATACGGATCAAAGTGCAGCTGCAAAGCCAGAAGGTCTCGAATTGGGGAATTGCTACATTCCAACAAAATCAAAAAACAACAACCTGTTTTAGTATCTGTTTTAGTATATGCGTAATGAGGCAATTGCAAAATCGATAACTTCGCAGCATTATGACATGAGCTACTGGCGATGTATATGTACAAGCAAGTACTTTTAATTACTCTAACTTCGTCTGTTTTTTTGAATAGTTCGAGTAGTATCATGTGGACTCACCTTGGTCATGCCGACACCGACAACGTAAACACGAGTTTTAGCCATATTTGCAGTTCTAGTGGAGTATTCTAACTTGGAATCTTCTTTCGAAATCTGTGAACTTTGTGCTCCAAGGCAGGAATCCAACTTGTGTGCTGCTCCGCTAACGTTCGGCCAATGAAGAACTCAGTGCTAGACTTTGCCAATTAAACCAGTCAGCAAACCCAAACTGATAAACAATCTCGTTCAGGGTGCACGTCTACTACTATTTCCTTTTTTATTTGTACCTGTCTCTTTTATTCATACTTTTCTAGTAGTATGGGGATATTTTAAAATGCTTGTGTTGGTATTTTCAAAAGTGAACACTTCCAACGTTAATCCTCCTATACACAAAGCTTATATTGGATGAATGAATAAGTGTTTCTTCATTAAATTACCCAAATGAAACTTGGTTGCCAGGTACAATATTTTCTTGTACTTGTTAAAAAGTGTAACAAAGGAACTTTTTACGGGGTTTCACAAATTTACTTATTTACTATTATTGAATCCATGACTAAAAAATTAAATTCATGTAAAGTTAGTGATAAAAATTATTTGCAAAGTTTTTAAACTATAAGCTATTAATATATTATCTTAGAAATTTCGTTATTTATTTTGTATTCGACATAAATAGTCTTAACAGTATTAATGCAACCCTGTAATGTACATTTTTCTACACTGCAAAATAAAATAAAATGTTTGTATGACATCTATAGATATTATAGTTAGTTATATATAGTTATTATATATAGATATATATATTTATATAATCCGGCTATATATGTATCTATATTATTCTTGCCTCCGGTTGAAAATATTGACCTAAAACATTTTAGTTGTTTTTTTAACTTGTGTACTTTGTTGATATGAATAAAAGCGAAAATTCACACCCACGGTATTTATTAATTATTTTTAGACTCTAGCACTACTTTTTCGGTTACAAAATATTGAATTGGAAACTAAATATTAGCAACGATAATCTTGCAATAATAGACATCTATCACTTTTGATAGACCTCGAAGTCTCCAGTCTCAGTTCTTCTTCAACTTCTCGCTGTCTGTCCGCCGCGAACACAACCTGAACAACAACACCCAACTGTAGATGACGGCTCCGAGTAGGGTGACTAGGAAAAGGTAGATGTCCAGCGAGTGATACGCGAATCTAGACATGTGGACTGCGGCGGATTTCGTGAGTGGAGCGCCCTCCGTGCGGCCGACGTACTCCACCCACCAGATGGCCGTTTGCAGAGCGGTCTGCGGACGATGCTTGAAGGAGTGCGAGACTGCCTTTGCGTTGTCCCAGTATCTATAAGGAAAAATGCAAAGGAATTCAGCAGGTGAATTTTAGAACATTGGCGGGGGAACTTACTGTCTGTCCAAAACCTTCTTAATGGCGCGCAGCACGTTATTCTCCGTGATGTCCTCGTAATGCAGAATGGTCCCCATGCCGCGTTGCTTCATCGCCGCCGCATTAAGGAATTGATCCCCATACATCGGAGTGGCCACCACCGGCACGCCGCAGTAGGCGGTCTCCGAGCTGCCCATGAGTCCGGCGTGTGTCATGAAGACCTTCACATTGGGATGGCAGAGGATGTCGCGCTGCGGCAACCAGTTGCTGGTGTACATGTTGTCCGGCTTATTGGGCAACGTGTTGTTCTCCCACTTCCATATGACTTTCTGCTTGAGCCGCTTTACAGCCTTGACAATAGCCTCTCGTTTAGCAACTGGCAGGGTATCAGCGCGAATCATTGATCCCCAACTGATGAAGACGACGCCGTGCTCGGCGCTGTCCAGAAACCGTTGGATTTCGGTGCTGAGTGGCTTGGCCTTCTGAATGTGAATTCCGCCCAGCTCGATAACCGCCGGACTCAGGGGCTTGGCGCCACTCAACGAGAAGTGTTGATTCACGAAAATCAGCGACGTCTCTTTGACCAGGTCAGCGACGGAGGGCAGGTCATGGCCAAACTTGTACCGCAGCAGGGCATCAGCGGCGGGCACCGAAACGTAGCTAACCAAATGGACATGTTTCACATAGGGAATGAAAACATAATATACGGAAACTCCAACTTACCTGTATAGGAATCTTAGGCCGTGAAAACTAATCCAATTGGCCAGCCGCTGGCCAAAATTCATTTCTTCGGACTGGCCGAGGAACAGGGTCGGGATGTACGAGGGATAAATCGGGTTTCCGACGCGTTCATAGTGCCACGGCATGAGGGCACAACTGCTCAGCGCGATCACCGGCGCCCGCAGGATGTGCGCCACCCCCATCATGCAGTCGCTGTTGAACTGCTCCATGATGATGACGTCAAAACGCTCCTTCTGGTGCATCACCTGGGCCAGTGCATCTGACCGCAGGGTGTGGTTACATGCCGCATTGCCCCACTCGTGCAGGAGGAAGAACTCGATGAAGTGGTTGTAGAAACGACGATTCTCAAACATCTAAAAACGAAAAACAGGACCTCTGAGAGTCTCAACCGGTTTCGACCAGTTAATTGGGCACAACAGAGAGTTCAATGAACCAGTGCACGAAGAAGACGCTGACTTACCTTCAGGTCTACGCTGTTCGTCAGGGTTTCTTTGCCCGTCAGAGGCAGGTCCTTGTATCGCACCAATGGACTTTTGTCCGGAAAGTGACTGATGACCGTCACTTCATGGCCCGCCTCGGCCAGGCCACGCATTATCGGATGGAAGAAGTGGAAGTGGCTCAAGCCGGGGTGCGGGAACAAACCCAAGATCTTGAGCGGATGGCCGGCCTCAATGGTGGCCGTGCAGGATATCAGAACAGCCAACAGGCAGCAGATTACGAACCGCGCCATAATCACCTGCAAATGAACGACACGAGGACTCAGACTCTACTGCGCCAACGAGACCCTTTTCACTCGGTGTGGTTTCAGTTACTACTGATGGAAGTTCTCGAAGTGCTCGTCGTAAGTGAAATCGCGTGCTTATCATTGAGAGGTAGCATTGATAAACACATGAACACTGTGTGATCTCATAAAACCTTTACGCACAGTCGAACATACGGTTGTTAAGCGATGAGAATATAAAAATTAGCTGATAAGTTCGCGATTAGTTCTGAGTCTGAGTATTGCAACTGACAATGAACCGGCACAATAAAACAAAATCACCGAGCAATCAAATTTAACGTTCAAATATAAATATTTAGAAATGACAAATGGAGGCTGTTCAAGCGCAACGCAAAAAACAGAGAACCGCATCAGTGAAATAACTTGTCGCTAGGAACTCACGCCACTTTCCTCATTTGTAATTAGCAACTTTAGCAGAATTTTAATTAATAACTTCGGTCCGAAGGAAACAGCTTGCGATAGAGTTTCGCTAGATTCCTATGTTTGCCTAAAGTTTTATGGTAATGCCTTAAGTTTATAAATTTGTGAATCCAGTTTCGTTGTTTCCTAGAATGTATTTATCTTTTCGTCTGGGGGTGCGATCACTTCAACCTTCGATACGTGTTTTCGTGCCGAATATGTGCCAAGGATGGGTTATTTAACGCGGAATGAAAAATTCGCGAGAACGATCGATGATTGATAAAACATAAAAAGTATATTGCAAATATTTCGTAAAAATATTCTCGCTATCTACTTTCCAACTAGATATCTCTATGTCCCATTTCCCCAATTATCTCACTTTTACTTTTGACCCGGCGGCAAAAGTTATGTAAATGCAAATTAGTTACACGCGATTGCATCACGCTACAATCGAACTTCAAAGAGTTTAACAAGAAATATCACAGCAATAGAGGATCGAAAGACGAAACCTCATTGACGGAGTCAAAGAAATTATTTGTTGAATTATGGCACTTCAATCATCAACGCAATCGAATGTGTTATAGAAACCAATGGCCGATTGTGACGGATCGTCGAACGTTGTCCCCACGTTCCCACTTACTCGGCAAATTTTCACGACGGAGATACGCAAAAAGACTCCAGACCTTCTCGACGCACTCTTCGTGCACGACTGGCTGCCGAAAGCGGTGCGCGCCGAATATCTCTTCCGCGGGGGCTTGTGGCCGGCGAGAGCGTCGTGGGGCTTTGGGGAGAAAACGAATATTCGAGTGACTGTGTTTGTTTTGATCAACAGCTGTTCGCGACCGGCCCTCGAACGTTGGCAATGAAACATGATGCGGCGCCAATGGTCACCTTAACGGCGCACAAATCCCTTGTGGAAATTTAGCCACAATTCCCGGAAGTTGAGGACAAACAACTTATTCACTTATTATAACATATATCATTTACTCGTGAATTGATTCTAGTGCACGAAACAAATACTCTATGTTTTGTTACCGATTGAATCGGACCCAGGTTACTGTTTCTTGATTTTCTGCGACTTGGGCGAATTTCTGCTTAGCATTAATAAGCACATTTTCCACACAGAGCGCACGATCAGAAGGAGGACCAAAGCGCAGGCAGCCAGAAACAGGTAGACATCGAATGAGTTGCGGACGAACCAGTTGAGTTCGGCGGATGCACTTTGTGCCAGAGGCGCACCCTTGGTCTGGATAACGTGCTCCACCCACCAGATGGCCAGGTCGACTGGCTTCTCCGGGCGGTTCCTGTAGGCCTCCGACAAGTGCTTCACGCGCTTGGCGAATCTGGAAAGATTGCGGTCATTCGGGACCTTGCTGCATGGAGTAGGGAACTTACCCGGGTTCCAGAATGGTTCGCAGGGTCTCCACAATGGTGTCCTCCCGCAAGGCGTGGTATTTGACGACCAGCCCCATCTTGCGCTGCTGCACCAGGGCCGAGTTGAGGAACTGGTCGCCGTAGATAGGCGTCAGCAGCATGGGCACGCCACAGAAGGCGGCCTCGGAGGTACCCAATAGGCCACCGTGCGTCATGAAGGCCTTCACGTTGGGGTGACAGAGGATGTCGCGCTGTGGTAGCCAGGTGCGCGTGTGCAGGTTCTTGGGCTTGTTCGGAAGCGTCTGGTTGGCCCACTTCATCAGGAATACCAGGTCCGGAAAGCGGGCTACGGCCTGGAGGATCGCATCGCGCTTAGCATCCGGCAAGGTCTCGGGCCGTATCATGGAGCCCCAGCTGATGTAGACGACGCCGTCCGGTGCTCCGTCCAGGAGAGCCTTCAGATCCTTTGAATGAGACACACGATGATCAGTCGCTGGACGCCGCAGGTGATCGGTGTCATCGCTTACCTGCGGTAGGGGCTTCTCGGCTTGCACTTGCATGCCACCCACCTCCACGATGTTCGGAGCATAGGGCATCGCTCCTGTCAGCGCGAAGTGCTGGTTGATCAGCATCAGCGACGTCTTCTTCACCAGCTGCTCCACGGGGGGCACGGACGACCCAAGGTATCGGCGTATCATCTCATTGGTCGCCCTCTGCGTGTAGAAGCTGATGCGGGTGAAGCCAGGGCACAGAGGACAGTGAATCGAATGTAAAGAGTACGGTGGAAATCGAGAGTACTCACTCGTACATGAGGTTCATGGTGTGGAAGTGCACGAAGTTGTTGACGCGCTCCACGAAGCCCATCTCGTCCGTGTGCGGCAGGAAGTTAATGGGCATGAACGACGGAATGGACGGGCTGCCCATGCGCTGGAAGTGCCACGGCATTAGGGCGCAGCTGCTCATCGCGATCACCGGCGCGCCCAGCAGATGGGCGACGGCCATCATGCAATCGTTATTGAACTGCTCCAGAATGACGACGTCGTACTTCGTCTTGGACTCCGCCAAGAGCCTCTTGATGATCTCAGAGTTGAAGGCAACCTCGCAGGCCTGCAGACCCCATTCGTAGAGCATGAAGAAGGTCGGTACTTTGAATGGCACCAGCTCGTCGCGGTCCGGAACGGCCTGTGGTCCGAATGGAGAAGATGACATTAAGAAATACTTTGTGCAAATTAAAATGCTCAGTACCTTGAGATCGACGTTGGCCACAATCAGCGGCATTCCGGACAGCACCAGGTCGGTATAATTGGCTACCGGCTCCTCATTAGGGAAGTAGCTGATCATTGTCACATTGTGGCCGGCCGCGGCCAGTCCGAGGAACAGCGGGCGGAAGAAGTCGAAGTGGCTCTGGCCGGGGTGCGAGAAGAGGCCCAGAATCTGTGCGCCGTGCACGAAAGCTGTTGGTTGCAGCGAACTCAGCAACAGGGGCAGGGCGAGCAGCAGCGCGACGACGCGAGGGGCATTCATGGCGCTGCAGACGAGAAAATCATTGCGAAATAGTGATGAGCAAGCGCTGTTTGTGAGGGCAGAAGAAAAGTTGCACGTCATGAAGTGTTGTCAGTGGCGACCGGGTCCCATCCCTCCTGATGGTGTCGCCTGAGCGCCGACGCGTGAAAGCTCAATTGTGTGCTAATTGATACTTTTCCAGCTTCAGAAGCCCTCTAAGTCATCGCCTTGCGCAAAACGTTCGATCCTGGTGAACGTAAAATTGGTCAAGACCCGTCCGTTGGGAATTTGATTGATCGTGCACAATTGAACTAACCGAAACACAGCACCTAATGGTGGCGAGATTCGCCCCGCCGCACCAAAAGTCCACCCAGCATGCGCGGCTTTCGATGAAAGTCGTGTATGGAACTCGAGACGATCGAATGCGCCGGGCTTCATGAGCATTTACCGAGCTCACATTTCCCATCAGCTCCGTCTCCGACCCACCGTCTCCATGCAGCTCCCAGAATCGTGACTTTTATTTTCGATTAATTAATCGGTTCGGTTTAACATGTTATTATGCTTGGCTCTTATTGTTGCTCGTGTCTGACTTACGGGTTCTTATCAGATGTCTACGCTATAATCTAAAAATTCGCAATAATTTCAATGATATTTTTGCACACTAAACTTGTCGCATCTATGGCTGCGGATGGCAAAAGCTTTAAGCCATTTATTTATATATATTTATATGTATATTTATTTATATTCGCCGCGCCCTCGCACTTCTTTGCAATCATAAATAACCGTTTGCAATTTAATTGTCTACGTAAACGGCATCTATGAATGTGCCTTGAAACTTACAGATATAAACAGCTTGCAGGAGCAAAATATCACACCGTGAATATCACGATCTACTAGATGGACTTCGCCGGCAAACCCTACCGGTCGCGACAACGTTTGGCACACAACTATTTGTCTTCTCCTGGCCGCATCGATCAGGTGCTGTAGTAGCGGTATTTTAGGTGTACCTTGCCTAGGAGCCCATGTAAACCAAAATGTTTGTGATGACTTGTGCTTTTCAATATACGTATAGTTTTCAATTATCTTATCAAACAGTCAAAGCGTGCTGGTATCTGATAGCAAAGCTCAAAACAACTTATTTGAAATAAATTCCTAAGACAAATTACTATGTTTAATATTTCATTCTAATACAATCACACCCGTATTACTGTTACTATTATATTATTTAGTTGCGACGTGGGTTGAATAGATCATTGGTTACTATTCAATAATGCTATAGTACGCCACTCTAATAGAATTTACCGAAGATCTCAACCCTTAATCGTTACATCTCGTATATCAACGAAATGAATACGGCAGAGTCCGATTTTTCGAAATAACATTTCTGAGTACACAATTGTTTCTAGCTAATCAATTTTATCACAAAACAAAGAAACAAAATCAATAATGAGAATAGTATAAAGAAAACTAGTGGAAAGGGAAAACCTTTTTTTATCTACGTAACCAACCATGAATTTTTAAAATAGTCACAATATATCATAATATGAACATACCTTAATAAAAGACAATTACCAATTAAGCTAACAATATCTAGAATTGCAACTCTGGTCGAGTATCTGTTTGACAGCGGACGCCATATTGCATATTTCTCGCAACGGGTTGGACCGAAAATATCAATCGAATCTTCGCAGAATTTATCGCGTTGACTGAATATTTCACATTATTTTGAAATTCGCAAATTAATACCGTTTTTTTTAAAGCAATATACATTTGCAATATGGTGGATAAAATTGAAATGAGCCTCGACGATATTATCAAATCCAGTAACAGTCTAAAACCTCGACGTGGTGGTGCCGGCGCCGGTCGAGGTGGCGTGCGTCGTGGAGCACTTCAGAGAGGCAGAGGCTCGCGTCAAGGTGCATTTTTTCAAAGGACGTATCGTGGAGGTGTTGTTAAGGGACGCGGTCGAGGCACCATACATAAATCCAATTTCTCCAGGGTAAACATCAACGACTTCATCAACAATCTCAATTTGTGGTTAAAGTAGAGACGAATTGATTTCTAACGGAATAGTCGAGTCAGCTTTGTAAACAACCTACACGCTCAATTCCGTGCCCGAAATCACACCTTTTTTTTATTGTATTAGAATATCCTTAAGTATATTTGAGTGTTCGTGGTCCACAATAGTTCTACATGAAACTCGCTCAATCTAAACAATGTCATACTACCCAAATCGAAATCCAATAACTTTTTATGTAGGGCGATGTTAACAGCGCGTGGAAGAATGACATGTATGGTGGTGGCCCCAACCTCAAGCGGTTTGGTGGTCCTGGCAGCAGCACTGCCAAATTGATGATCTCCAATTTAGACTACGGTGTATCAGAATCGGATATTCGTGAACTGTTCGCGGACTTTGGTCCTTTGAAGAATGCCTCTGTACACTATGATAGATCCGGACGCTCATTAGGTTTGCAAAACTTCAAGTAGAAATTTAAAAACATTTAAATATGCTTTATTTAGGAACCGCTGACGTAACTTTCGAACGACGTGGTGATGCTATTAAGGCCATCAAACAGTACGACGGTGTTCCACTGGATGGGCGTCCTATGAACATACAACTAGCGACATCTGATTTGCCGTCTCTGATCAACAGAAATCGATTAAATACTGGAGTTCCAAATAAGAGGAGACCATACACTGCTGGTGGTCACGTTCGGGGAAGAGGTAAAATAAGTTATATATAAGGGGAGAATGATTTAAAAATTATTTTGGATTTATAGGAGGAATCGGTCCCCGCCGAGGTGGAACAGGTGGAAGAAGAGGACGCGATTCAACAACGACAGCTGAAGAGTTGGATGCTGAACTTGACGCTTATGTCAAAGACACGAAGTAGACTATAGATTGAATATACATATTTCTGAATTAACTGTCTGGTGTTGAAGTACAATTTTATAATACAATTTATATTATGTTGCACTTAGGGTTTGTGCAAAATTGACTAAGAATACATTCTGTAATTATATGAACTAGTTTCTTTGTGAGAACTCTTAATGGCAATTTGAAGTAACCATAAAATAATTTATAGCAATATGTGTTTGGTTTGATTATTTTCAATAAAATTATGTACCTTATTTTGTTTTATTTTGTTATGCAAGTTGTATCCCTGTTTGTACCAACTGCTTCATTTGTTCAACTGCTCCATCTACTGGCAAACATTTTTTGACATTTCGTAGATTGGTCAATCGGCGCAGCCAACATGAAGATGACTTTCGCTCGCTAGTCGAAAAATAATTTTTGCTTATGATGTGGCGAACGCAATATAAAAGAGAAAATAAATAGTTAGAGAACTTCCACTTTTTTACATTAAATCTTAGTTTTGCTAACGATTTTCAACAAGATTTAAAACAATCTAGTTTAAGTTGAAAAACGATGAAAAATGAGAAATTTCGATAGATTACGAAGTGTTGTTTTAGCATTAGTCCTGACGTGTCTCTGTCTCTTAGGAGCGGTGAAAGGACTTTCAGACAAACGGCTATGTGCGGATCCACAATGCAAAGGTAAAAATATTCAAAAATGTTAAATTTAAAGAAAGTACGGAGATGACCTAGATTTCCAACTACCAACCTTTTTGTGTTTTGCTCTAAAATTGATCGTTCATTTTCCTTGTTTCATGTGTTGTAATACGCGCTTTTCACTTTTTTTTATGTGCAGAAACAATATCTTTGGCTACCGCAGCAATCAGCTACAATCCAATAGAGAAAGGCATGGTAGCATTCAAGATAAATTCACAAATCCGTGTGAAGTCGAAGGGAGCAGGGAGCGACCCGCAATTGTGGGGAATTGAGGTGAATGGGCGTGAAGGATATGCTAATAAGGACTTTATCATAGAGAGAAAAGTGTTCATCAAGGAAAGTAATTTAAAGTATATAGTGGATGTGAGTTTACCAGGAATACCGCCGACAACTGCAGAAGCCACGACTGTGCGTCCCGTTCTCAATGCTTCAGAGAATTCTGAAGTAAAAGTGGATGTTGAAGCTACTACCACTGCACCACTAGTTGTAGAGTTGGGATTAGAGTCACCCATGTCTTCGGCTCAAGTGGAAGAAAATGCTTCAACGGAAAAACCTGATGCTTCTCCAGTGCAACAAAAAATGGTTGTAGTTGATGGGACGAGTGTTCCTGAATTGGAGGAGCTCGAATTTCTGTCGGAGTTAAATAAAGTTGAAGCAAACTCAAATGTTATAAAACTAGAAACAGTGGCTGAATCTAACACGAATATCATCGAGTCTGATTATTATGATGATGACTTGGATGATATAAGTGATAACGAAATTATTAAACCTAAACCGCCGTCACAACCTACTGAAAATATTGATTCAGTAACAAAAGAGTCTGTGCATATCAATAATATCACTGAACTGCCAACAGTTAAGGAAACTATTGAACCTCAGTCTCAAACTGAGAAATTGCCCAAAGATGCAACTATAGAACTTAGTAGTGGTATGCTAAAAGATAACGCTGATAACATCCATAAAATAGAGGAAGTTGTGTCAGAAAATGTAGATAGTCAAAATAATACAAACAAACTGGAATTGACTGAAAGTGAAATTAATAATACTATTGCGGAAGAGCAAATTGTAAACGCTGAACTTGTGGCAACAAATATCGACGTTGCAAATGAAGCAGTTTCTACTGAAAAAATGGCACCTCACACTGACGAAGTTATAGAATCGAATTCCAAAGAAACTTATTCAGTTAAATATGAGGCTGATGATTTAAATAGTTTTACCGAATCGCCAACAGTTGCTGAAACTATTATAAAATTATCGCCGCAAACTGAGAAATTATCTCAAGACAATAGTGAAACTACAGCAGTACCTATTGGTGGTATGATAATGGACGATGATGATGAGAAACATACAGAGTATGTTGTTTCACCAAATGTAGATAGTAAAACAAGTGGGATAACCGATCGGTTATTAATTGAAAGTGAAAATAGTAATAATGCATCTTTAGATTTAATGACTGATAGTAGTTCAAATAAACAAGAGCATAGCTCAACGGAAAAAATGGAGACAATCCCACTTCCATTGGAATCTGAGTCGCTAAGTGAATTGAATTCCGAAATTCCTATTGTGGAAAATGTAGACGTGAGAAGTTCAACAGAAATCGAAAGTCTTCCATCCGTTTCAGAAAATCAAAGTCATTCTGCAACTATTGAAGAGACGAAAACCAGCGAAGACACAGTGAATAATTCTCAAAGTTCCATTTCTATGAATCTTGTTACGACAGATGCTAAAGAATCTGTGGACGCTCCACAAGAGCCAAACGGACCAGTAAATACGAATGAAGTGGACAGAAATTTGAATGTAAATGTTAATTACTTACCTGCCGAAGCTCCAACATCAAGTGAATCGAGTACACAGAATATCGACTTGAATCTTGTTACGACAGATGCTAAAGAATCTGTGGACGCTCCACAAGAGCCAAACGGACCAGTAAATACGAATGAAGTGGACAGAAATTTGAATGTAAATGTTAATTACTTACCTGCCGAAGCTCCAACATCAAGTGAATCGAGTACAAACTCTCCAGAAATTACTGAGTCCGGATTTTATTATGATCCAAAAATGAATGACTTATATGACTTTGATGTTACAACTACACCCACACCTCCAGTCCACTCTACTGATACTGATAAAATTCTTCCACCATCCTCGGACTTCACCTTACCAGTAGTTCAGCATCCTCCACAAGAAGTCGTCTCCCAGAATGAAAAAACGAAGCATCTTGACAACAAGGCACTAGACGGTTTGTATGCAAAGCCAACGTTTGAGGAGCAAGTATATACTGAGAATATCAGTGGTGAACAGGAGCAGTTCAAAAGCAATGAGGGACATTCACAAAAAGAAGGATTAGTACACCAAATGGATCCCAATCTGTACTATCAACATCAATATCCAAATCCAAAGGATCAATCCCCACCACTTTCTGAAGCATCTGATGAAGAAAAAAGCGTTGAAAAACCCCAAGAAGTAGGTCATGGTTCGATAGAGCCTTTAAATCAGCAATCGAATATGCAAATGGCTGATGACCAGCCTGTTGTGCTGCCATCTAAAACACCTTTTGAAGAAGGGGCAAAGAAAGATGTTGGTTTATTTGCCACTATCTTGGATACGGTTAACGGTTTCATCTCTAGTGATAAGAAAGAATCTGTACAAAAAGAAGATTACAATAGCGAACTCAATCGCATTCTGTTCCCTGATTCTGTTAATAATTTTAAGAAACAAGGTAAGTTGTAGTTCAAATATTTGTAAATATTTTTTTAACAACAATTTTTCATATAGATTCCGAATACTGTGATAAATTATCAAACAATGATTGTCCTTCGGGTCATATTTCAAATAAGGCACATTTCGCCCCATCTGAGTGCAACTGTGAGAACCAAACGATTTCTTTAGATAACTTTGTCGAAGTACTCGCAGCGAAAGTTTTAGACATGAGTGATTTGATTGCTTGTTTAACCATCGCTGCAGCAGCTTCGATTTTCTTTATATTTGGTTATTATTGCTTCTGTAATAGTAGCCGTGAAGGTGCATTGCTTTCAAAGTTGAATTTGTTAGAGCGTAGTTTATTGGCATCCCACAAAGAAAATGCTATATTAAAACATGAGTTAATGGAGACTCGAGGTCGGTTGTCGAGTATCGAAGACAATACATTCGGTTCGAATGATATGGTAATTGCGCTGAAAAAAGAACTAGAAGAGGAAATAGTTGAGAAGCATCAGCTTCAAGAACAAGTCAGCAATTTAGAGAAGGTAAGGAATTGTAATATACAAATATTTGCAACTAGTGACTAAAACTAAATTGTATATTCAGGAACTAGAAAATGCAGCGGAAGCAGGACTGGAATTGAATAAGATAGTCTCAGAATTACTAAATAATCAGTCTGGTGATGAATCGATAATTAGTAGCGTTGAAGAATTGCAAAAACAATTGAATGAACAACAGAGTAAATATTAATGCTAGAGTATTATTTTAAAATAAGCTAACAAATGAATATTACTTTGCAGATACAATTCTTGAGATTAATGCTAATTTGGCAGATAAGAGCCGCGAGAACAGTGAACTCCAACTTATGATAGCAGAACAAAATGCCAGACTAAGCGGCGAAATAGCTTCCTTGCAAAAAGATAATGATGAACTTGAAGCAGAAAAGTGGAATTTGCAATCGCGTTTGGATGAGGTGAAGATCGAGTTTGAGGAAGATATGAAAAAGGCACTTGAGGGTAAAAACTATGAAATACAGCGCCTACAAAGTGAAATAATTGACTTGAGATCAAAATGTGACGCAGAACACACAAAGTGGCAGACAAGTTTGGCTAAAGTTGAGGTAAGATCAGCATATACCGTTTGTACTGTGTTATATATTTATTAATTTATGCTTTATTAACAGGCTCTAGAAGAGTGTTTGAAGTCTGTAAAAAAGGACCCAAATGTAAATATAAAGGAAGTTATAAATGTTGCTAATGTTCGTGCTGAATTACTCGACATGCAAAAGCAACGAGCAGCTCTAAAAGAGCGACTCGACGCAGAGAAGGTATTTATGGTATGAAAAAAGGTATATTCAAAAAATTTAAACAAATCTGCTATATTTAAGGATGCCAGGAAAATATTGGACGAACAAGTGAGAATAACTAGCGCAGAAATTGAGAAGTTAAAACAAGAGTTCAACCAATCAGAAAAGGATAAACTAGAAGCCCAAACACGCCTCGAGGTTCTTTCCAATTATTTCAAAGAAAAAGAAACGCAATTGCAGAAGTGAGTTGTAATGTTTTTATTAAAGACTTATAATTACTAATTATAACGTTACAATGTAGGGAGTTAAGTGTAAAGGAAGCAATGTGGCTCAAACAACAAGGTGAAACAACGAGTACTGTTGATCGTCTTACATCTATGCAAGAAGAAATTCAGGCGTTAAAGTAAATAATAAAATACTCTTACGATAACATTTTCATGTTTAAAAATTTTCAGATCTCAAAACGATTCACTACGAGCAGAGATTGAAGCTCAGTTAGCCGCACATAAAGCTCAGACAGGTACACTGGAAAATCGTGCGCACGAGACTTGGCTAGCTGCTCGACAATCTGAGAGGCGATGTGAGGAAGCGAGAGCAGAGGCCACTGCTCTAAGACGCAAACTCACAGCTTTAGTCAGTGGAAATCCCAATGATGTTAATCGTAAGTACTGAATTTCAAAATATATTTTATTTTATTGAAACATATAATACTCTCCCCATAGGAGCGGGAACCGAGGCAGGCGAAGGAAAAATAAATTGTGAACTAAACAATGCTTCATCGCCAATTCATATGGAAGCACCGGGAACACCACATTTAGGGCGAATGCCTCCTCCACCATTCCTACCTCCGCCCTTTATGGGCCCGCCACCGCCATTTATTGGCATGCCACCCCATTTCATACCACCCGGAGAAATGCGACCTCCTCCACTAGGTCGTCTAATGTCTCCTCCTCCACCGCCTGGAGGACCGCCTCATGCTTCACATTTGCGTTCTGGTCGTTACTCACCACCAGATCATGTTGATTATGACGATTATGATGAAGATGATGTTCCACATCGAGGCCGAAGACGCAGCGGTGGTGGCAATGGTAGTTGGCACCGAGACTCGTACTCTCCCCCACGTAGTTACCGATCTCATTCACCCACGGACAGTCGGTATAATTACACAACGGATAGGGACCTCATATCGACGTATGATACAGAAACAGATTTCAGTCCACCACCCAGTGCACGAGAGTGGCATTCACGGGGATCGCGAGGCGGTAGTTATAAGGCATACTCTCCACAACCCACAGTATCTTCACCAATCGCGGAAGGGGGCCGTAACGGTAAAAAGTCATCCATGAATAAAGGTAAAGAGTTCAAAAGGGGACCTCATGCCCATAAATGCTATACACGCAGCGATTCTGGATCTGCGAGTGGTTACTCCGACGCAGATGCAGAACTCGCTCGAATGAATATATGGTGAAGGTTTTATTTTATAAACGTTCCTTGTGAAATGGCTTCGGGCAATTGTCTAGTCGAATGGTCTTAAGAGATATATTTCATATATATTAATAACTTTCGGGTAACATTTCTAGACATATCTCGTGCAATTGCAATAATATTCCACTGCCACTAACGTTCATTGTAACCCTTTCCCTCCTAACCATATCTACGCATGAAAACTTGTCGAATAAGATATGAATGGAGTTTTAATAATTTGTTGTCATTTTTATTGCATATTTTGAAGTACATATTATTTGTTTCTTTTCTGCACAATTACAAACGAATATAATATCCATTAACTGAAAACGGCCCAATAAAGACTTTTATGCAATTGATATTTCGAGAATACAAGAAAATTCCTGCTGTACCGATTCAACTAGCGGAGAGGATGAAGGTGGAATGTATTTTGTATATTAGTTATTTCATATACTTTCGTTTTGTTTTTCTCTAGTTAGAGCTTACTTTGGTTTAATTGCTTGGCAAAATGTCCGCTGTTTTTTAAAAACAATATGTTATTAAATTAACGACTCTTTTTTCTACTTAAGGCTTGCTAAGCTCTGGCTCAGAGAAATCCTACAACTCCTCGCGCCATGGCTCCAAAGGAAAAGGAATGGTTTGATGATCACTGGGATGTTCGAGAGGTGTTTGTGTAGAAGGACGTTGAGTAGTGTGTACCTATTTGTATAAACTGTATCCAATGAGGAAACCTAAGCAAATTTATACTGTAGTTAAATTTACAAATTCTTTTATTATTATCAATGAGGTAATAACGTATTCAATCGAAAATCAAATCGAAAGCAAAACTTGTTAATTATTTGTGCCGAAATAACCTTAAGGTCGATTCAATACGATTGAATTGGGTTTTTTATGTTCTCTTTTGTTGTTTATTGTTTTAGTTTGCCAGTCCTAGCATTATCCGCATTGAAATATAAATTTTAAAACTAATATCGAGAAAACCCGATGAGCATTTACCGCATTTGTGGCAATTGCTAACGATAAGCGTCCGATTCCGACAATGTTTCGATAATATTTTGTTTTTAGTATAGTTTTGTTTATTAATTTGCAATTAAATATGGAAGTTACAGCTACGAATAAACGACAAAATATCCCAGATATTTTAATAGTGTTCCTAGTACATAAATCGTCTAAAAGTAATCGCAATACATCTGCATTTTTAAACCGAAATCGTCGGACGTTTCGTAGTCAATGAGGCCTGCGAACTGGCATCTTTAGCAACATCCGAAGATTTTATAACTAAATAATACAATATCGCTCAGCAGTTGTATTTACGATATGAACTACAGGTAAACAATTACTGAAACCTAATGTTAATGAACTTAATGTTATAAACTTAACTCATACGCATCTTTACGGAAATTGTTGCCATTTACCATGAACAGCAAGACATGTTCTTCATTAAACATCTACTCAAAGAAAAAAAATTGAAAATAAAAAACTAATTCGAAAATTCAACGAAAACAGACATCCGTGTTTTATTTGCTAATCAAACACTATAGATATTCGGTGCTTTGTTTTGAAATGGATTTGAAAACGGCGCTACTCTGCTCAATTTCCAACAAGACGGTCATACGGAGGCGGCAACGTCTGCACTTTGGAAAAAAGTGGTTGGTGTTTTTGTTGGATGGATTTAGTCGAGAGTGAATGTTTCGTTTTTAGCTTTGCGATCTCCTACCAAGTGGAGGGCAAATATCTATATATTAAGGACATCAAAAAGATACTGAACAAGCACGAACGCCAACGTCGAAGAATTCAACACTGGCGGCTAGTGGTCAAAGCTCGCCAGTTGGTTGAACGGTGCTGTGGTGGCCTAGAGAAACCTGCCATGTTAGACATTGCGGTGCAAACGTCGTATGTTTCGTCCGAGAGTAGATGCACCGAAACGGAAACGGCGCTAACGGAAAGCCACGCTCAGCAGACCGTTTTGATACCGGTGATCTCACGAAGCACACAAATCGCATGCACCGCGGACTCGGCAGGAGTTCAGACTGAGCAAGGCACCTCGGCCCAAGCGATTCAGACTGACTGGAGTACGAACTCCATTGCAGTACAGACGAAAACTCGTTTCTGCAGCATTCAAGCGCAAACCGACCGTAGTCACTGTTGCAACATCCAGATTCAAACCGAAGTGGACGAAACCAGTGAGCAGATGCAGTTGGAGCGAGACGCGTTGATACTGCTGCTGAACGAGATCGGCGAGATGATCATCAATCAGAACCATTTGCTGCACAATAACTCCACTCTCCTGGGCCAGATATCGGAGATGGCCATGCTGAATAAGTTGATGTTCGAGAAAAAGTCGGCAATGTATGTCAAATTTGCACCACCTCGTTCAGCAGCTCATTGGCACACTCTACCCCTAGGAGAATTTATGGGCAGCAGCGACATCAAAACGCTGTGAGAAGACGTATCCGGAAGCGTCGAAGAATCCGCGAAATCCTCAACCCCAAAGTCAAGAGAAAGGAAACAAGGTAAACTTGGCAATAATCGTCCCGCAGACATGCATTATATTACTGTAGCTTTCCCGGCCCCAAACCTCAGCGATGTGTGGTTGCAAACCACTTGTCAGCCGGATAACGACGACGCTGCAACGCAAACAATGGTCGAAAATGAATTTCCTTCAAGGAAGAAGTGGCGGTTGTTTTAGTCGCGGCAGGAAACCGAATGCTGGCAATAAAGTCTTATTGGATCAGAGCGTAACCCCCCATAGTCCTTCATTGCGTCCTTCCGGTTTCCAAGTCTGAAAATACGCCGACACAGATTGGTGAAATTTCTGAAAGCTAGCCATTGCAAACAGTTACAGTTACCAATTCGGTAAAGTGATCCTCGCAAGCCATGCGGATACGAGCTGCGCTCGCGGGGGCATCTAGCGGGAAGTTGGGGTCCAAACCGCTCTCGGCACGACCTGCTGCAATAGCGTCCTTAATGGCAAAGAACACGGTGCTGCCCAGGAAGAGGGGCGGTTCGCCCACAGCCTAGCAATGAACGTAACAGTAGTGTAATAGGAGGCTACTCAAGGTGCAAATACCTTAGATGAGAACACAGCTCGCGGGTTGCGGGAGTTGGTCAAAAGGGTGACGTTGAATGTCGGCGGCATGTTCGAGAAACTGGGGATTTTGTAGGTGCTCGGCCCGCAGGTGTATAGCGTGCCCTGCGGCGAAAACACCAACTCCTCGAGCGTGAAGAGTCCGTAGCCCTGCAGGAAGGCGCCCTCGATCTGCCCAATGTCGATGGCTGGATTTATACTGGACCCAATATCCATAACGATGTCTGCGCTCAGCACTTGGTGGTCGCCGGTCAGACAATCGACTTCGACCTTCACCACGCCCACTCCGTTCGTGAAGTAGTTGTAGGAGCGCGCGGTGGGGTTCGTCACAGGGTCGTAGCCTAGGTTGGGCGCCTTGTAGAACCCGGTGGCGGAGAGGCTGATGCGGTCTAGGTAGGCCTCGCGGACCCAGTCGATCCACGTGGCCTTTGGGCTGCGCTCCTTTATGGGCTGCAAGCGGTCATTCAGCTTGCCGCAGGCGTCCAGCACGGCCATGCCGTTGTAATCGGACCCGATGCTGGCGCCCGTATGGGAGGCATTCGGCACGGCGTTCGTGGCCGTTTCCGAAATGTGTATCAGCTCGGCGGGGATGTCGAGCGCCTTGGCAGCGCACTGGATCATTTTCGTGTGAAGGCCCTGGCCGATTTCGACGCCTCCGTGCGCCAGGAGCACCGAACCGTCGCTGTAGATATGGACGAGAGCGCCGGCCTGGTTGAGGTGCGCCCGACTGAAGGCGATGCCGTATTTGGTGGGAACGACGGCGATGCCCCGTTTCCGCCACCTGTTGCGTCTGTTGAAATCCTCCACCTCCCGCCTGCCCTTGTAGAAATCGGACTGCGCCAGACAATCTCCGAAGCACCTGCGGATGGAAATGACTGAGGGCGTGTTTTTCCGTAAAATCTATAAATTCCCACCTCTCGATCGGGAAGCTCTCCAGCTGCTGGTTGTAGTGGGTGAAGTCGCCCGATCTGTAGAAGTTCAGTTGCATGACGTCCACGTAGTCCCTGCACACGACTCGAGCCACGTCGCGAATGATGTGCTCGGCGGCGAACATCCCTTGTGGCGACCCGAACCCCCGGAACGCGGTGTTGGACGGCGTGTTCGTCTTGCAGACCCAGCCTCTGACACAGACATTGGGTATCCGGTAGCAGTTGTCGATGTGGTTCATGCACCGCTTCATCACCTAGACACAAACCGGAAGTGAGATGCTAGTGCGACGAAGGAGTCCGAGTCGACGTGCTTACTGAAAAGGACGTGTCCATTGACCAACCGGCGTTGCTGTAACAGTCTATCGTGCATCCAGTCAGGAGCCCTTCCTTCGTGAAACTCACCTGGTACCTGAACAAGAACGGGTTTCGGTGCCCAGAAATGAGCATGTCCTCGTCCCGATCCAGCTGGCAACGCACCGGCCGCTGGAGTCTGTGAGCGGCCAGCGCCACAGGCAGCGACAGCATGAAGGGCCGTGACGACTTGCCCCCAAACGCCCCGCCCACTCTCTTCGTCCTGCACACAACCTTCGAGGCCGGCAGGTCCAGCATTCCAGCCACGAGCTTCTGAATCTCATTGGGACACTGGGTGGAGCAGAAAATCTCCAGTTCGTCGCTCTCGTGTGGCACGCATAGCGCGACGTTGGTTTCCAAGTAAAAGTGCTCCTGGCTGCCGATACGACACGAGCCCGAGTGAACGTGATGCGACTCCTGAGTCGCTCGATCCACATCTCCCTTCGTCAGCACCAATGGCGAAGGTGTGAAAAACGACTGGTGCTTGATGGCATCTTCTATGGAAACTATTACTGGAGTTAGTTGATAGTACTTGACACTCACTTCTCGGGCTGCTCGTTGAGCAAGCATTTGACTATCTGCTACGATCGCTCCTATAACTTGTCCCTGACTTTGCACTGTTTCGGAAACAAAGACCTCTTCATCAGCGAAAATAGAGCCCACCTCATTCAATTCCCCTCTTAAGTCTTTATGCGAAAAGAACGCGTGCACGCCTTCCATGGCGAGTGCCTTCGAGGCGTCGATTGACACGATTTTCGCATGGGCCTTGGTGGACAGCACCAGGGCCAGGTAGAGCTCGTTCTCGGTGCGCGGGATGTCGTCGCAATAGACCGCCTCGCCAGTGGCCTGCTTGAAGGCCGAGGCGTGGACCATGGGTCTGCCGATGGGGTCACAGGTCGGCTGGTCGGAGCAAACGCGCTCGAATAGCTGGGCGCTCTTCAGAGCAGGTGTGTGGAACACCTCGGCCCCGCTGCGCTCCTTCTCGGGTATGGCGTCTGCGTCGATCACCCCGGCCTGCGCCAACTTCTGGCTGATGGCCAGGTACGCCTTGAAGAACAGGCTGACCACCAGCGACCGGCGGTAGGCGATCATGCCGCCCGGGGCCGAGGGCGCCAGGGGCAGCTCCGCACACAGGCTCTCCGTGACTCGCTCCACCAGCACGCGGTCCCACCGCTGCTTCCTCATGATCTCCGAGGTACGCGGGGCCATCACGGTGGTTGGGGCCATCCCGCCGAAGGCCATGTCGACGCGGTCCACGACGGCCGAGTTCGGCTCGAAGACCACGTTGACGGCCGCGTTCACGATGGCGATGTCGTCGTCCCTGCGCCGGGCCTGCTTGAACGCGGCGAAGTACTGGTGGGGCGAGGTCTTCTGGAAGTGGATGCCCGTCAGGACCTCGTGCGGGGCGATCACGTTCTTGCGGTAGCCGGTGAAGAAGCCCGCGCCCATGCGCACCTCGCGCGTGGCCACCTTTCCGTCGACCATGCTGCAGACCTCGAGCCGCGCCCCGCCCGCCGTCAGGATGGGGTTCATGTCGGAGATGGGGCTGCCGGTCATGATGTTGCCGCCCAGCGAGGCCACGTTCCGGATCTGCTTGCCGGCGAAGTAGTGCAGCATGTCCAGGGCGCACTGGAAGAAGCGGGTCTGGGACTCCGGCAACCGCTCGATGCGGTCGCGCAGCACGCTCTCGATGTCCCCGAGGCTCACGGAAGCCCCGAAGTATATGCCGTCGTCGGTCTCCCGGACCTCGTGCAGCTGTCGGACCTTGGCCGGGTTCACCAGGACCGGGTACAGGAAGTGCTTGAACTTGACTTCAACCCCCACCTCGGTGTTTCCGGCCACTATCTTCGCCTCCGGGTGCTCCGCCTTGATGGCCAGCAGGTGCTCCAAGCTCGTGGGCCGGTACCAGGTGACGCGCGGCCCCCTGAACACCAGATGCTCCGTGTCGAGGGCATCGCTTAGCTGCAGCTCGGGCGGGAAGATGGGCTCCTGGCTGGGGTCGAACGGCGTGAACTCGCTCTTCTCGAACAGGCTGTCGTCCACGTCCCGGTTCCCGGCGCCGCCGCACCCGTTGCCGTTCACCTTGCAGCACTTGTCGCCCATGGCGCAGGCGAACTCCTTGGTGAAGGTCTTGTAGCCCTCCAGGATCGGGCGGTAGCCGGTACAGCGACAGAGGTTGCCCTGGAAGGCGACTTCCAGGTCCTTCATCGAGGGCTGGCTGGAGTTCCGCAGCAGGGCGTACATCGACATGACGATGCCGGGCGTGCAGAAGCCGCACTGGGAGCCGTGGGCCTTGGCCAGTCGCTCCTGGACGGGGTGCAGTCGGGTGCGCGTGCTTCCGATGCCCTCGACGGTGGTCACCGCGCATCCGTGCATCGCGCAGACGGGCGTGAGACACGCGTTCACGGCCAGATGCTTGATTTGGCTCGAGCGGCGATCGAAGCGCGATACCATCACGGTGCAGGCCCCACAACCGCCCTCACCACAGCCCAGTTTCGTTCCGCACAGGCGGAGTTTCTCCCGGAGGTACGTCAGCAACGTACATTCGGGGTCCGCGTCTGGTTCACAGACCTATTGAGACACTAGTAACATGGTAACTATTCGTTATTTTAACACATACCTTTTTCCCATTTACAAAAAAAATTAGGCTCGATTTTTTAACCGCTAGCATTCTATAACTGAAAGTAAACTCAATTGTAAAAAGTAAAAATAATACTAGAAGACTTCTATACGGACTGCCTCAATTTATAGACGATTGGGCGTATCCATTTTTGTTTTTGTCAAATACTGTTCATACATAACATATACATTAATAATAATGAAAAATTTGCATTGTTCCACACTTGTTGTACACTTAGTTCTATCTATTTTCGAACCGCCTCCGTAGTCTCTACCTTACGGGTATCGTCATACTCATTTTTTATTTCCGTTTGTAACACATTGAAAAGGTCCTTGGAATTATCGCTTTATATACCAACTCGAACATTTAATATAAAATATTCAAAATTTTAACATAGGTTTCTTTGTGTGCTTCGTATACAGTGGTAAAATATACAAATATACCTATGTTAAAATATCTCAACATCATATTAACTTATGTGTTGCTACGAAGGGATCAACGTTTGTGGACACTTTCTAAGTAGGATGTCATCTTCGTGCAATTCAGCAAACACATTACTAACGCCGACGACAACTATTTGTTTGAATTTGTTCATTTGTTCAATGTCGTATTAAATATTACAAATCCTTGCATACGTATAATAAATGCCAGTCGTAGCTCTAGCTACGGAATCAACTTGTCGATATATTTAGACTCCGATATGATATGTAGATTTTGATATTATCTACATGCATAGATATTATTCCGCCATCAATCGATTGTGGAGAAAACAAAGAAGTGATGGCACCAGGCACTGCTTTCACACACATATAAGATCTGTTTTCGAGATATAAGCTTATCAACGTTGTTTTATGTCGATCGTACACGCATTGCTTTATTTTCAAACTGATTGATTTTACAACTGTTAATATATCTAAAGTAGTGTTTTTAAGGAGTATTTTGCACATTTTCCCCATAGTGTTAGCCAGAGAATCCTTTCGTTACGGCACAATGTTCCAGGGCACGAACTTCTCGGTAGGCTCGTCGATCTGAAAAAGAGGACACTATAAAGTAGCAGTTCGTTCCCAACAATGTTCTGACTGCCACTTACTAGTTTAGTGAAATCGTCCTGGCACGCCATTCGGATGCGAGCCGAAGTGGCCGGCGCGTCTAGCCGGAATTCGCTACCCAGACCATTGTCGGCGCGGGCAGCCGCGATCGCCTCCTTGATGGCAAAGAAGGCCGTGCTGCCTATGAATAAAGGAGGTTCGCCCACGGCCTGAAAATAAATCCCTGGTAAATGCAACGAACATTTCGCACTGACCCAAACTCTCTCACCTTGGACGAGTAGACGGCTCTGGGGTTGGGCGCTCCCGTGAGTAGGCTTACGTTGAACTCGCCGGGAATGTCCGCGAATCCGGGCAGCTTGTACATGCCGGGACCCCTGGAGTACAGCGTGCCCTGGGGTGAGTACACGAGTTCCTCGAGCGTGAAGAGGCCGTAGCCCTGCATGAAGGCGCCTTCGATTTGGCCAATGTCGATGGCCGGGTTCAGACTCGAGCCAAGGTCCATGACGATGTCCGTGCTCAGCACTTGGTGGTCGCCCGTCAGGCAATCCACCTCGACCACTGACACCCCGACGCCGTTGGTGTAGTAGCTGTAGGTGCGGGCGTTCGGATTTGTGTCCGGGTGGTAGCCTATGTCGGGCATCGCGTAGAAGCCGTTCGCGGAGAGACTCACGCGCTCGAAGTGCGCCTTGCTGACCCACTCCTGCCAAGTGCCCTTCGGATTGGCGTCCTTGATGGGCTGCAGGCGCTTATTGATCTTCTCACAAGCATCGATCACAGCCATGCCGTTGAGGTCGGAGCCCACGCTAGCGGCGGTGGGGGCAGCGTTCGGCACCTTGTCGGTGGCGGTCTCCGAAATGTGAATCAGCTCCGGCGGGATTCCTAGGGCTCTTGAGGCGCACTGTATCATCTTCGTGTGCAGCCCCTGGCCGATTTCGACGCCGCCGTGCGTGAGCAGCACCGACCCGTCGGTGTATATGTTGATCAGGGCGCCCGCCTGGTTCAAGTGTAGCACGCTGAAGGCGACGCCATACTTGGTTGGAACGACGGCGATGCCGCGTTTTCGCCACCGATTCTCCTTGTTGAACTTCTCGATTTCCTTCCGTTTGGCAAAGAAGTTCGATTGCTTGAGGCAATCTTGAAGGCACCTAAAGAGCCACAACACAAGATTAGATTAGCTATTATCGTATTGTACTGTAATACCTTTCAATTGGGAAGTTCTCCAACTTCTGATTGTAGTGGGTGACGTCTCCGGTCTTGTAGAAGTTCAGCTGCATTACGTCCAGATAGTCCTTTCCCACGATCCGAGCCACGTCTCGGATGATGTGCTCCGCGGCGAACATGCCTTGCGGCCCACCGAAGCCGCGGAACGCGGTGTTGGAGGGCAAATTGGTCTTGCAGACCCATCCACCGACCTTGACGTTGGGAATCTTGTAGCAGTTCTCGAAATGGTGCATCGCGCGATCCAATACCTATGGATGGTTGCATTCAAAAAACAGGTGGAGACAAGGAAGCCACTGGGGCAGGTGGGCTTACCGAGAACGAGAGATCCATGGACCAGCCCGCATTGTTGTAGCACTCGATGTAGCAGGCTGTGAGTCTGCCCTCGTTCGTAAAGCCGATCTTGTACTTGAAGAGGAACGGGTGGCGGGTGCCGGTTATCATCATGTCCTCGTCACGATCCAGCATACAGCGCACTGGTCTTCGGAGCTTGTAGCTGGCTAAAGACACCGGCAGAGCGACGGCTATTGAACGCGACTCCTTTCCTCCGAAACCGCCGCCCAGCCGCTTGGCACGACAGACAACTCGCGAGGCTGGGATTCCCAAACTGTGGGCGATCAGCTTCTGGATCTCGGCAGGGTGCTGAGTGGAACAAAAGATCTCAATCTCATCGCTATCTCGGGGAACAGCCAGAGCCGCGTGCGTTTCCAGGTAGAAATGTTCCTGTCCTCCCATGCGACAGGTACTTTCGAACACGTGGTCGGCTTCCTTAAACCCTGCTTCTATGTCGCCTTTGACCATGAATTTCGGATAGTCCGGATAGAAGGACTTGTGTTCGATAGCCTGCTCAATTGTGATTATAACCGGGGATAGATCTTCGTAGTCCACCTTTACGGAGCGGGCGGCCCTTTGGGCCAGTGCTTGGTTGTCCGCCACAATGGCGCCAATCACCTGGCCTTGGCAGTGAACCTCTTTTGTGGCAAACACGTACTCGTCATGAAACACGGGGCCCACTAAATTCTGATGCTCGGTCAGGTCTTCGCTGGAGAAGAATGCGTGCACGCCTTCCATGGCGAGTGCCTTGGAGGCGTCGATTGACACAATTTTCGCATGGGCCTTGGTGGACAGCACCAGGGCCAGGTAGAGCTCGTTCTCGGTGCGCGGGATGTCATCGCAATAGACCGCCTCGCCAGTGGCCTGCTTGAAGGCCGAGGCGTGGACCATGGGTCTGCCGATGGGGTCACAGGTCGGCTGGTCGGAGCAAACGCGCTCGAATAGCTGGGCGCTCTTCAGAGCAGGTGAGTGGAACACCTCGGCCCCGCTGCGCTCCTTCTCGGGTATGGCGTCTGCGTCGATCACCCCGGCCTGCGCCAACTTCTGGCTGATGGCCAGGTACGCCTTGAAGAACAGGCTGACCACCAGCGACCGGCGGTAGGCGATCATGCCGCCCGGGGCCGAGGGCGCCAGGGGCAGCTCCGCACACAGGCTCTCCGTGACTCGCTCCACCAGCACGCGGTCCCACCGCTGCTTCCTCATGATCTCCGAGGTACGCGGGGCCATCACGGTGGTTGGGGCCATCCCGCCGAAGGCCATGTCGACGCGGTCCACGACGGCCGAGTTCGGCTCGAAGACCACGTTGACGGCCGCGTTCACGATGGCGATGTCGTCGTCCCTGCGCCGGGCCTGCTTGAACGCGGCGAAGTACTGGTGGGGCGAGGTCTTCTGGAAGTGGATGCCCGTCAGGACCTCGTGCGGGGCGATCACGTTCTTGCGGTAGCCGGTGAAGAAGCCCGCGCCCATGCGCACCTCGCGCGTGGCCACCTTTCCGTCGACCATGCTGCAGACCTCGAGCCGCGCCCCGCCCGCCGTCAGGATGGGGTTCATGTCGGAGATGGGGCTGCCGGTCATGATGTTGCCGCCCAGCGAGGCCACGTTCCGGATCTGCTTGCCGGCGAAGTAGTGCAGCATGTCCAGGGCGCACTGGAAGAAGCGGGTCTGGGACTCCGGCAACCGCTCGATGCGGTCGCGCAGCACGCTCTCGATGTCCCCGAGGCTCACGGAAGCCCCGAAGTATATGCCGTCGTCGGTCTCCCGGACCTCGTGCAGCTGTCGGACCTTGGCCGGGTTCACCAGGACCGGGTACAGGAAGTGCTTGAACTTGACTTCAACCCCCACCTCGGTGTTTCCGGCCACTATCTTCGCCTCCGGGTGCTCCGCCTTGATGGCCAGCAGGTGCTCCAAGCTCGTGGGCCGGTACCAGGTGACGCGCGGCCCCCTGAACACCAGATGCTCCGTGTCGAGGGCATCGCTTAGCTGCAGCTCGGGCGGGAAGATGGGCTCCTGGCTGGGGTCGAACGGCGTGAACTCGCTCTTCTCGAACAGGCTGTCGTCCACGTCCCGGTTCCCGGCGCCGCCGCACCCGTTGCCGTTCACCTTGCAGCACTTGTCGCCCATGGCGCAGGCGAACTCCTTGGTGAAGGTCTTGTAGCCCTCCAGGATCGGGCGGTAGCCGGTACAGCGACAGAGGTTGCCCTGGAAGGCGACTTCCAGGTCCTTCATCGAGGGCTGGCTGGAGTTCCGCAGCAGGGCGTACATCGACATGACGATGCCGGGCGTGCAGAAGCCGCACTGGGAGCCGTGGGCCTTGGCCAGTCGCTCCTGGACGGGGTGCAGTCGGGTGCGCGTGCTTCCGATGCCCTCGACGGTGGTCACCGCACATCCGTGCATCGCGCAGACGGGCGTGAGACACGCGTTCACGGCCAGGTGCTTGATTTGGCTCGAGCGGCGATCGAAGCGCGATACCATCACGGTGCAGGCCCCACAACCGCCCTCGCCACAGCCCAGTTTCGTTCCACACAAGCGGAGTTTCTCCCGGAGGTACGTCAGTAACGTACACTCGGGGTCCGGATGTGGATCGATCACCTAGAGAGATGGAGTGAGGGGTATGTAATTGATTTAAAATTAATGGGCAATGGGCTGGAAAACAATGCTGTTTACTCATTATCTTCATGAGGTGATTATTTTTTTAGTCTTATCAGCAGAACTGTTTTGTTTATACTATTTGTTTAAGTATGCAAAACTCAAGTCGAGCGCGGATGAACGAAGTTTGTTTGAAAATGTGATAACTTATCCCAATTTCGGATTAGTGACAAAATCCATCCCGCCATAAAGACTTTTTGCGCCGCTATTCTCATGTGTACATATATAAGACGCAAATAATAAAGCAATTGGATACAATAAACCGCTTTAGAGGTGGAACCGACGATTGAGTAGTTTCGATAAGATAAGTCAAGTGTCGAAACCTCTTTTGAATAAAATGGCACGATAGCGCTCCTAGGAAATTTGCCAAATTGCACCAAGTTCTTTTCAGATTTTGTACATATCACTTTTCACTCACTGCGGGTCATGTGCTTGATACACGCCTGAGGACATTGTCATGTCGAGAAACGAGCTCCGATTGCCGCCAATGGGGCGACGCAACGGAGACCTTAATAGATTATGGCGCAAAGTGCTCCATAGATGGCAATGGCGAGCGATCTGCCAGTGCGTAAAAAGGAAATTAATTTCAATTAACGAAGTGATCCAGAACAACCAGCGACCGTTCCTTGTGTTTCTGATCCGGTTCTTAATTGAACCGAATACACTTCACAATCGATCGCTGGTCCATTCGTCTCACTGTTCGATCATTTATGAATGAAATGCCAGTAAATATATTGGGAGTGCAATAGGAAAATTTCCCCGGGTTGGAACACAACAAGATCAAGGCGATTGAAGAGGCCTGTCAAAGCCGTTGAATAATATAGATGACGTGTTAGAGGCATTTGGATTGCACGTTTCTACGACTTTACCTTTTTTCCATTGACGAAAAATATCAATGTCGACGAAGTCGCACCGTTCGGACTCATTATGTAAACCTGAAAATCTTTGCTGATCCTCTTAATTTCAGTACTGGAATTTTTGGGGCTGGGAGTGATGTTTTTTTAAAAGTGCTTTTGCGATATAGTATTTATTATTCACTTCGCGATAACAGGCTTTTTTATTGAATGTCTAATGAACCAGGGTTACGTTTTCTTGAATAGCCGAGAAGAGCGCACAACCGACACGTTCTAGCGATAGAAGCGATCTGAGAGACCCCACAAGAACTTGTTTTTGGAAGTCCGATTTAAACCTGCTTGTTGTTATTTACATTCGTTATCAATCCAAATATCGTCTCTCTTGATCAACAAGTACCGGATTGTTGTGAGAGCGAGAGCGGGAGAGAAAAATCCACGCAGCAGAGATCACATGTTGAGTTAGTAGGAAAATTCATTCAGCGTAATTGATTGTATGAGTACAGAGAAGGATGCCGCACACACATGCTAGATATCATTTGAATTGGAAAAAAATAAGGAGAGCGGGCTTATATCAAACTTTACATTTTATTAACTTATTCAACGTTTAGCAAAAATTAGAACTAAATTACAGTACTACGCAGATTTCAGCAGCTCGCTTTCCACCTCCGTGCCCTCATAAAGTGCCTGCTTCTTCATGGCCTCTCGGAGTTGCTGGTACTCGAATCGTTTTTTGGACCATTGGTATCTTGTGATGAAAATAATCAGTAAACATGACGATTGACTTAGTTTTGATATCCGACTAACCTGCACACAAACCAGTACCCAATCGTGCCACAGAAGAAGGAACTGAAGCCAATGTGTGTGGATAAGCGCGTTCGAGACGTGCCCAGAAAAGAAAGAGCTCCGATAACGACACCCCCTCCGATACCATATAGAAAACTATTACGAAAGCATGGAATTTGGGCGATGTCACGACCAAAGATTTTATACTCCTGAAGTTAAATTAATTATATTAGACAACTACATGATTGAGAATGAAATTAACCAACCTTTCTCGGATCCTCTTCCATAATGAACCGCAATTTTAATTTCACAAGGTTTGTCTTTCAGTAACAAGTTATGCCGTCCTCGCCGTATTCTATGTTCAAAATAAATGCGAGCTGTCAAGAACAGCTGATTGTATTTCGATGAGCTCAAGTGGTCTAGTGGAGTACCATGGAGAGACTGCAGTAGAGTTGCCGCTCGTCATACCGTTTATTATAAAATAAATATTTTCCCGGCGAATAAATCTCCCGAAAGTCTACATTGTACAATAGAAAACAACAATTTCAGTAATGCTCTTAATTGATTTGGACTGTTTTAAAATTTTATTAGTGTTTGTTTTGTAATTCTAATGTAGTTTTTTTGTGTTAAACCTATAGTTCATAATTACAATAATAAATTTTTACATATATATTTTCTCGTCATAATCCTTCCCGGTTTTATAATACATTATTGTTAAGTATAACTTAAAACATATATCAGTTATAACATTTTTCAGAATTAAAAGTTTATGAAAGTTGAAAGTAAAATTTGTAAAAAAGCGACAACTGTTTTTAAGTATTTAAATAATATTAGATATGATTAAAACCTGCAAGTTCTATAAAATGTACTCATAAATTATTTTTGTGTTTTGGTAAAGCGAATATTATTCAATAATACAATATACTTAGGCATTAAATAACTTTAGATTAAAACAAAGGCATAATAAGTTTGTGTAACAATTCAAATATTGTTAAATTAAAAGGGTATACGAACAAATACAAAACTATCGTCGGTACAGTATATTCGATAAGGTGCGAATTTGGTTTTGTAGTTCGGAATCCATTTTTGCTGCTTCCTCGTCGAATATCGCACGCATTTCACTCAAGTCGGGTAACTTCGATGCCTTTATGTTCAACATGTTGCCGAAGAACTTTGTCCAAACATGTTTTTTTAAATAGCGGGGTAATTTCTGCTTGATGTCCCAGGTTCCTGCACGTTTCTGTAGTTGCATGTACTCGCCGAATAGCATCACATGTATCGTGCCGGCAATACAAAATAGGTCAGTTTCGTAAGACCAGGGTCGTCCTTCTTGCATTTCAACACAGGTGAAACCATCCGTTTGTATCACTTTTCGAAACTTCGTGTTGTCCGAATCAGGAAATAGCGTCATGTCGATGGCACAGCCAAAGTCGATAAGACGCAATGATGGGTAGTATAGATCAGTACTGGGCACACGCATCAGAAGAAAGTTGTCTGGCTTTATGTCAGCATGGATAATTTTATTTCTATGCAAATGATCGATTATGTTGCAAATCTGTGACGAAAAATGCATGACGAGCGACTCGTGCATTACTTTGGTTGTGGCCTGGCGTATTTTATTGTTAATATCAAGCAGTGAACCGAACGGAGAGAATTCAGTTGCGATTATGCTAGCATTTGGCGCAATTACTGCCGTGGATATATCCATGAGGCCGGGAAGCACATGCGGCGACTTAATGCGCTTTAGAACCTGAGATATATACATTATTTTAGTATTGTTAATCTTTAACTAGATTATATCTATACATATATATATATATTCTTACCTGATCGCATATATAAATTTCCCAGGTGTTGGGTGGCTTTTGGTATTTAAGCGCTACTACTGCGCCTGTATTTGCATCTGTAGCTTTATAGACGGAGCCATATGAACCCCGGCCCACTTCCTTGTCTATGTTGAATTGCACACCGTCGGGCAGTGATATTGTGCGAGTGTTTGGCATCTTCGGCAAGGGTGTTTGAATTATTTTGTAATTGGCACTAATGTCTTCTGTGCCTGGGAAGTCCAGTTTTGTAAGGAAAGCTCTACAGAGCTCACTACTAAAGGGATCCACGGCTTCCTTTGCCAAATGACGTTCTATTGTTTCCAAAGCTTTCTTTAGCCGTCTTTCTTTAGCTTCGGCATCATGTTGTGTTGCAAAATATGAATTTTCTTGATAAGTGGAAAAATCGGCTACATTTGTTGCCGTGGTGTCACGGAAATTAAGTCGTCCTACTGCATAAGTAACGGAACAATTGGAATTGTCTAGAGCCGCAGCACTGGAGAAAGAGAAGTTGGCGTTGTCGTTGAATGATGCATTGTGAACAGCATTATCATTGCCAGCCTGTGAATGTTCAGAAAGAACAGCACCTTTTCCGTTTGTGGTGCCGTAATCAATCGAGGAAGAGTTACTATTGCTACAAGGTAAGGTGTGGAACTTGTTCACAATTTTTAACTTAGTTTTACTTCGTTTAGAACTAGTCTTTGGCGTTGATGTTTGTCCAATATTGTACGGATGGAAACTATGACCGTTACTACGCGGTGTATGCTCCTGAGTAGACGGTGAATTAATCTATTATTAGAAAAAATTAAATATCGGTTTATATGTTTATACCCATAATATATGTTTGGTTTTACTTACATCCTGTTGCTGTGATTGATAGTTGTTTTCAATTGTATAAGAGCTATAATTACTTCCGTTAAGAGAATCATCGGTACGTTTGCTCTCCTTTTTGAATCTTATTTTAATGGTTTTGTTTTTTGTTCCACCTTGAGCTGTGTGGGTACTAAATCGAATAGTGGATGCTTCAATTTGATCTTCAAGATCATCAGTTGTGTGAACTATAGTCGGGCCGGCGGTAACACTAGAGTGTAGATGACGTTGTGACTGTGTTTGAATTTCATCATCGGTTTCCTTGTCATCATCATTATCTTCGTCATCCTCTTCATCTTCTTCTTCCAAATCAGGGGCTTCATATTGAGACTGCTCCTCGTACTTTTGCTCTTGGAAATGGGTGTGATTGTTATACAATTGTTGAGTATTTTGTACATTTGACATTTCTTGAAACTCCCCATTCGAACTTTCTTTCTGTTCTACCCGAGCTTCCCGTTGCCGCCTTAGCTCTTGCATACAATTTTCCCACTTTCGCGCGCGTATTTCATCTGGACTATATTCAATGCCATTCCCGGGATAAACTAGATGTTTCGCATAGTGACAGCGGCGATTGGGATCTGCGGGCTCCTCAAGAAAAAGGGCTGGTTTCCATACTTCATAATTATTTCGGCAATAAGATGCAAATTTTCGTGGCAATTTAATCCCTTGTACTGGTGTTTCTTGTGGGCCCGTTGCAGCCTCATTCGGTACTGTGGCAACGGATTCCGTTTGACTGTATTGTACTTTGTGAGATGTGGCTGCAGGTAGTTGTTGTTCAACAGGAAACTCTGGTTCAGTAGCTATTGGTGCTGGTATGTCTTCCGCATAAATGTAATTAGCGGATGTTGTCATGGTATGGGCGGGATTAGGTTGCTGTACCTATAAGAAAAAGGTTATTTTCGAACGTTAATTAATTTTTCATTGTAATACCTCATTGGAAACATATTGAGGGTGCTGTTGCGGATGTTGATGAGTGTGTGCAGCTGGTTGATAGTGAACATGTTGCGTTTGCTGCGCCACGTGTTGTTGGTAGTGCAGTTGTTGAGCTTGCGGTATGTGCTGTGCCTGATGTGGATGTGATTGGTGTTGATAAGTTATGTGTTGCTGATAATGGTGTTGCTGTTGTGAATGTGAGTGTTGTAAGTGCATCGTTTGCTGTTGCTGGAAGTGAATATGTTGCTGCAATTTATGGTGTTGTATTGCATGTTGTTGGTGAGGTGGATGTTGTTGGTGTTGTGGGATCTTTTCTTCTTGTACTACCGTCGTTGCCGCTGCCGTTCGCGCGTACACCAGTTTGCTATGCGCATTTTGTAAATCAATATACGGTTGAGCCTTTTCTTGGAACCCAAGATTGAAGACGGATTCCGCCTCCTTAAGTGCGTTTACGGATTCATAGTAACGTGCCCAGTTTATATAGAAACACGCACACTGCCGCCCAACACCTCGTTGATACAAGATTTGGTAGAAGTGCAATGGATTCTGTTGCATGTCGATGTACTTCACCCAGAGGCGTATCATCCGTGGATCCTGTTTATAGTATTCGCTGTGCTCGTATAGTGTCAAACAGCGCTCCAATGTTTCGCGAAATTTATTCTCCGGGTCACCGTGGCGGTTGTTCTCGTACCAGCAAACATAGTTATACCAATGGTCCAGTGGATCAGGTCCCTGGTACATAGCAACGGCGTTCTCCCAGGCCTGCTTATCCTTGAGAAAGCTATGCATTTGGTCGGCAGTGATGGGTGTTCGGCGCATATAGGAATTCATGATTATTACTTCAGTAATGTCTGAAGCAGACAAAAATCTGTTAAACGTAACTCGGCCTGTAATCAACAAAGAGTTAAATTTACTGAAGGAAGTTCAACATTATGCTATTGTAGCATTGCACAACTGAGTATTCAATTCAGATTTGACAGATCTTCGTCCGTGACATCAGAGAACAAAAACAGCGTGAACAAGAGGATGTGGTGCACTCTTCTGCACGGATTCGCAACACCAAGAAACACAATTGCTAGCGTTTGGCGGTCTGCTGAACGTAATGAGTTTAAAGTTCAAACATTACTCTTTTAAACTAACCAATTAACAATCAGACTGCTAATTCCAATTATACGTTGGCCGAATTTCGTTAAAATTCCAATAAAAACAAAGAAAAGTCGAATTAAATCGCGGAGAACCAACGATTTCTGGAAGAAAAATTCACTTTGACGTGTGTTGTGTGTGTTGAAAAGTAAAAATGGCCGTCTGACAGTTATTGGTTTTGTGTGAGAAATGCGATAACATGTTATGTTATCGAAAGCATTACCAGGTCAAATGTAATCGAAAAAGATCGAATTTCAGGCAATAATAACAATATATAGTGAAATATGTGAAAGAAATATTTTGATTTTTTTTTTTTTTATTTAAAGTAGTAAAAGTATAAATAAATATTATTAAAGTATTCATAATTAAAATATTATATGTAAAATATCAATTGAATTGAATTAAAGCGCTTCTTTCCGATTGAAATCTGACAGATAGTCGGAATGTTTCAAGAATGTCATACTAATTCACTGTAAATGTTGTTGCTAAAAAAATGTGGATTTGTATATCGTAATAAACTAAAAGTTAGAGTAGATTCATTTAACGCAAATTCTATGCCCTATTCATGTATATACCTGATCGAATTACTTTGTAATATGATAATAAGTAAAAAATGACTCTGTTGCAAAAGATTCTCTTGTATCGGATGAACAGTGAGTTCATGTTTGGTTACAAATACGGAAAATAGTGAGAAAGTAAAATGCAAAATTACATGAAAATACAATAACAAGTCATATTTTGCTTTCGTTGTGTGACAACATGCTTTTGTTGACATAAAACTCAGGGGAAACCCCGTAAAATCTTGTTGAGTCGTACTTTCTTTTTATCTTTATGTTTAGTTGTTGCAGTTTCTGTTGATTTCTTTTAGACCTTCCCTGTCGCTACTCGTTGCTTTTTAACGAATAAATTGAGATTTTTGACATTTGTTTTGGTTGCTTTTGTTGTTGCATCGTATAGGATTAGCAAAACGACGTCGACATCCGTGAAAATTTATTGTTCGCTCGAATAAAATTCACGAAATTCATGGACGGTTTACGTAGTTTCTGAAAAAATAAAATCATATCCATATTTGTAAATATTAGAAATTTTTGTTCGGTTACAAACTTAGAAGTGCTTTTTTTCCGAATACATAATTGTGAAAGATAGTGATTCAAAACATCATACATGTGTACATACTTACATATATGTTTTCAAAGAGAAAATTTCTAAATAACGAGTTGTCAGTTATTTCTTGCATTTAATTGCCCGTTCCCTTTCCCAAAAACTCCAGTTTGAACTCGAGCCCCAGGTGAACACCGAATCGATTTTAGAATTCCGACATAAGAAGATCTTACCGGACGACCCCGAGCAATGGAAGTCTCCTCGGATCCGTACGAGCAGAAACTTTTCCAAATGTTCCAAAGCTGCGACACAGATCGTTCCGGGTTGCTGGACGAGACAGCGCTGCGACAGCTCTGCGAAATGCTGGAGCTCCGCGACAATGGAGCGGTGCTCATAGACGACCTGGCCGCCAGAGGAAATGCCAAGTCACGTGTCTCCTTTGTAACTTTCAAAGAAGCATTGTTGAACTTTCTTGGCACGGAGCTGGATGGCACAAAAACTCAGATATCAGGCACTCAGAGAGCGCAGTCGACTAAGTTCGTTGGGAGCAGCTCCATCATCAAGGGGGGTGAGTTTAAGAAGTTATTTCTAGAACTGAGTATTATGGTATTGATTTAGCTGTAAGGTACAAAGAATGTCATAAAATGGTTTCATTTCTTAATGATCGTTCTTTTTTTTGTTCTTAATCCGGCGCATTACGTAGGTCTGAGCAATGTATGTAAATATGGAGAAATCTTATCTTGAAAATTTATTCTCATTATTATGTTTTAGTCCGACCCCTTATACCCTTCTTTTTAGCAAAAGTAATAGGAACGTCTAAAATTAAGTCATACCAATGTGTTCCCGTCTACTGCCCATATATAGCAAATTTACATGCGAAAGGCTAAACTCAATTGCTAATTCACACGAGATCCAAGAATGCACATTTCTTGCGCCTTTCTTGCACTGGTTGGTCTGCAAGTGAATGCTTTTTATGCTTACATAATGACATTGAATAGGTTTAAATTTGAAATAATACTTAATACAAGAGAGGCTGAAATCAAAACAAACCAACAGAAGCAGAAAACAAAAACAACAATTACGAACAGACAACGGAGAACCAGCAGACATAGACGATGAATAAACAGAAAATTAATGCAAGAGTTGGCGATTGCAGTCGATTTCGCGATGAGCTCAGAATCAGTGGCATAAGAAAATTCAATTTCGTGTAGTTGTGACTATAAGAGTTAGTATATAGTACGAATGGAGGTAAAATAGATCATATGAAAAAGTGTTTGAAAGTAATCGAGTTAATATGATTAAGTGTTAGCATGATACCGAAGGCGTTGAATAATACGAAGTAATTATATAGTCAATGGTGCTGAAGTGGAACGCAGGCATATTCGTATCAGATGCCCTAATCTAGTCTTCAGCATACGAAAATATTTGACGTTTTCATTGCAAAAATGTATTTGCCGTCTGGGTTTGGTTCTTGCGATATGTGTCCGTACAAGGTCATATGAATTGTATCTAGCTAATGATTTAGTATGTATGCGAATATTAATTTAAATATGTATTCGATTTACTAAAATAATAAGAAAAAATATCTGAAATCATACATATATCTAGATTTGTGTTCGTGTGACAATCATCCTAGCAATAATTGGAGCAAAAAAAAATCGACACCTCTATCTCTTGTTACTTATCTTATCCTCGTACTGGTGAGAATTTAAGGAAAATCGGGTTACCTGCACCTTTAAGATAAAAGGGGTTCACAAGTCAATAGATTTTGGAATTGTCATTAGGTATCAATTTCTTTTATTACCTAACCAGGCAAATTTCACAGAAATAGAGTATAAGACTTTGGAATCATAAAACTTATACCTGTGGATATTAAAATTTACCAGTTATGTTACCCCGAAAGTTGCATGTCCTTACCTGCAATCCTGATCCATATCTGGTGCCCATCATATATAATGATTCTCAGATGCGCGAAATGCGGTAGTCACGTAGAAAATGTTACAGAGTTAATATCTCTGGTGTTCAGCGTAAAGTTAAAAATATAAAATATATAAAACATTTGTAGTTCACTGAGTCTCAAAATACAATGGGTACACGATTCTTTTACAGAAAAGCCAAATCTTTCCATGATCCCACTATTGAAAATTTGTCTAGAAAATTTGGTATGCATCGAAAAATCATCCATCGACCATGTATTGTTATACTCCAAAACAAAACAGGAATATTTTTGACTATTTTTTAGTTATAATTTATAAATTTTTCTATATATTTATAGAACGAACTTTATTCATAAGTGGAGAAGTGGATGCATATATAGATAGTCCACCCGAATCATCTGATCGAGAGGTTTCCCCAAAGCTTGTTGTCGGTTCAAAGAAATATGGTCGTCGTTCTCGTCCCCATTTGCAGGGTAACGATACATCACCGTCAGATTCAGAGGAGACCGAAACAGTTATTAGTAGCAACGGATGTAATAATTTTGTATGTTCATTTTTTATATCTTCAATATGGAATATGTATCAATATTGGTCATCATTTAGGTGCAACGTTCGTCGTCTCAGACCGATATCGCGGACAACAGGAGACGCCGACCGACGGTAGGTGGTAATAAGCTGAAGCGTTGTGCTTCTCTACCGGCTCAGAAAAACCAGCGAACTCGAGATTCTATTGTACGAAAAAACAAATCATCTATGACACAGATCTCAAAGGACTCTTCTCTTTTGGCACAACAGAAACTCAGCAGCAGTGTGGAATCATTGGGTAAGTGAGCGTACTTCAGGAAGTGTTATTCAAAAGAGAAAATTCATATCACATAACTCATTGCTTTTTGAACTGGACGATCCATCAATGCTGACAATTTTACATACACATGTTTCCGACGCCGCTTCCCTCGCAGTTTTCTAAAACTCATAACCAACCCCCACCCCCCCCCCTCTATTTTTTCACACGGAACTCAAACTCATGCGTTCTCATGTAACTTAAGTAATGGTAGAAAGCCTTAACGCTTTTGTAAATTGTAAATTGCGTTTTTGACGTCATCTAAATTTTAACTTGAGTCTGTTTACTTTACTAATATTCCTTATTTTATTATTATTTCGTATGGTTTCTAACTACCTCCGACACAATTCGCCACCGAATCAAACCCATATTCAACCAAAACTGCGCATGCGCACATCACTAAACATAGGAAACCTTGATTTTGAAAATCTCACAAATACAATACACGCTATTTGGCGATCGTTTGGCTCCGAAATCGGCACCAACTACTTTAGTTGCCAGCAATTGCAAATAGTGTGTGAGCGCGTTGGTCTGCTACCCAAAGTTGCCGAGCGTGTAGCAGTGGAGTGTTTTGAAAAATTGGGTCCAGTAGGGAGTTCCAATTTACGAAACAAGGTGATAACATTTCGCGAATTCATAAATTTATTGCACGGCTACGATGCAGATCACAATGGACCACACTCGTTAGCACCGGTGCCACTTCCTTCGACCCCACCGACCAACGACTTTCTAAATGAATTTCATCTGGCAGTAGTTGCCGCCCATGCCAACACTGAAAGGACCAACAGCTATGCATGTAACACCATTACAAACCTAAGTAACAGCAACAAACTCGGTTCCACAACAAAAGGTTTGTGAATCCACATGCAGCTTTCCTCCACGCACTGATTTAAACATATCTGAACTCTACATATAGTAGTTGCGCTCACTCACCAACTGATCCATTATTCACGTTCTTAAGTGTACTAGTTTGGCGTTTTTTAAGCAGCAAAGAATTTATTGCAGGAATTTATTATTTATACAAAAAAAAAAAAAAAAAAGAAAAATATTGGCATTTGGAAAAATTTATGTATAATAATTCGGTTTCCTTTTGAATTTAATTACTGGACGATGGTGCTTCAAATAACTTTATACTTACGCACATTATTCTACACTCTCTAAAAAGGCAAACATAATCCCAAGTTTTCATTTGAAATTATTATCCAACTACTTATATCTTCGGTATCTCATGGTTGCTTGTCCTTTGTTTAAGTGGTGTTTGATATTAGCATAGTGCTTCATTCGTTTTGTAATTGTATCCTTTAACTTATCTTGATTAACCTAGATATCCCTATGCAAATGGAGACTCTTTCCGCTCAAAGCATTATTGAAATTTGGGATCGTGCACATATCGCAAATGGAAAGGGAATTTTACTAATGTTGGGTTTCGACGAAGATGAAATTAACTTAGCACAGCTATCGAAAGTGCTCGAGGAGGAACTACGAAGTTTGGAAGGAGAGTCGCAGTTGATGTTGCTGAAGGCTTCTTTGGCTTTGCAGTCGGCAGAACTTACTGCATTGCGACAAACATTCCGTCAGTTACGCGATGAAAACAAGAAGTTACATTCTGACAATAAGGACGCAAACCAAAGAGTAGCTATGTTGGCACAAGAAATCGATGAACGGCATGCTTCATTGGAAGACACTACAAAGAAAGAGGTTAGTATGAATATACCCGGATGTACGAAACCTAGTATTAACGTCTTATGTTTGGATTACAGATACGTATGTTGGAACAACGTCATGCTGAAGTGGTTCGTGACCTTACTTTTCGTATGGCCAATGACCGTGAAAACTGGACGAATTTAAATACTCGGCTTGAGGCAAAATTGAAAGCATTTGAACAGGATGAAGTAAAGATGAGAACCGAACTGGACCTGATACGGAAAGAAAACAGTGCCTTAGAGGGGGAGCAACAGTCTCTTCAAAAACAAATCACAGACTTGTTGGAGGCGAACATAAAACTGAATCGCGAAATAACCGACATGGAAGAACGTTCGCGCACCGATGAACACGTCAACATTAATCTGGACAAATCTACGAATGATGATGTTCTCAATCTAGTCGAAAAAATTAGCGCACTCCAGATGGAAAATGCTAACCTCCGTGATAAAAACGATGAACTGGTTTCAGAAGTGGAGAGTCTTAACTTAGAACTGGCACGCGCTAAGGCAAAAAGTAAGAAATCTTCATCTCCGACATCTTCGTCAACTTTAGAATGCAACGAACTATCCCCGGAAGAGCTTGAGTCGGGCGCCATGTCCACGGCAATAAAACGACGTGGTGATTCGCCAAGCAAAACGCGTATAACAGAGGAGAGTCCACGTTTGGGAAAACTTCGGAAATGCACTAACAATACCGATGCAAGCGAGACAAGTGATACGAGTGGCGATTGGGTTGCTTTGAACTCAGAGCTTCAGAATTCTGGTGCTGCCACTACCGTATCATCCAGTGCGTTTGCTTCGCCATCTGATGATGAAATGACAGCACTTAGACAAAGAATATCAGAACTGGAGGAGGAGCTCAAATCACTTAAAGAAGCTAGTTCTACTGCAACCGAAGAGCGCTGTAAGGAGCTTGAGTCTAGTCTTGAACAAATGCAAAAGGCATATGAGGACTGTGAGGATTACTGGCAGTCAAAGTTAGCGGAAGAACGGCAATTGTTTGACAAGGAGCGTCAGATTTACGAAGACGAACAGCAGGAAAGTGATAAGAAATTCACGGAGCTAATGGAGAAGGTGCGTGAATACGAAGAGCAGTTCAGCAAAGATGGTCGTTTGTCGCCAATCGAGGAGAAAGATACACTTGAACAACAATACGCTGACCTCGAAGCAGAAGCTGAGGAGATCCGGGAAAACGCGAGAGTAATTTTTGAAGAAAAAACCAAAGAGATTGAGTCATTACAAAATGAAATTGAAGATCTGCGTATGCGCCTAGGTGAAAGTGTTGAGATACTAACAGGTGCTAATGAAATGAATTCTGAAGCCGCACATAAAGGTCCCGAAATGGCGAGTCCTGCCAACTCACCGATAAGTTATCTATGGCATCAGAGTACTATTCAATCACCCGCGAAGGAGTATCAAGCACAAGAAAATTCCATTTCGTCGTTATCGTCACCGAGCAAACAGAGAAATCGGTAAGATATTTTTATATACATTTTGTTTTATCATTGTTTTGTTTGATTAGATTACTAACTTTTTTTTTTGGTTTTATTTTTGGCTTTATTTGAATTATGGGATACACACAGCTCTTTATCCATATCTTTACCAGTGAATCACTTATGTTCTAAACGTTGTGTGCCTAGATATATTGCAAATTAATAAATGTGTTATTATTGTTAATATTTTTTGTTTTAATTTTAAATCGTATGCTTCTTGATAATTGTGTTCGTTATCATTTCTGTCTAGAAACATTATTATGTTTTTATGTTATAAGATTCATATATCTATTATTTTGATTTCTAGCATTAATTTGTCAACCTCGGAGACAGCTATATTTAGCACAACTCCAATCGAAACTATTCCATCAACTTCTTCCTCAAATACACATAACATATCACCAATTCAAAAGCCAACTGCGCCCAAATCTCCTCCATCAGATGGCGATGCTGGAGATTGTGACTCTTCCTCTACCATTTCGGGTAAAAGTTTCGAATCACCTAGCGTGGCCTCTACGCATAGTGTCCATCATTCGCACATTAATAATAACTCAAACGACAAAAGAAATCCAACGTCTTCAAGCCATGCTCCCAGTTCATGCTCCAGTCCCAGTCTTAGTCCAAGCGGAATCAAAGAGGAACTTAAGCGTCTTAAGTTCTTTGAAATTTCTCTAAAAGAACAAATAAAGGACCTTTCTCTTCAGCGGGATGGATTAGTAATGGAGTTGCAACAATTGCAAGAAGCACGTCCGGTGTTGGAGAAAGCTTATGCCGTAAGAATTTGGGTATTATAATATTATTCAGCTTATATTAATAACTAGTTTAATTCAATTTTAGCGAACTGCTCACCCAACACTGATACAAAGAGTGAATCAATTGGAGCTGAAAAACCGCCACCTACAGAACGTTATTAAACAACAGCAGCAATATACAGAGACACTGATGCAACGTGGGTTGTGGCGTGGTATTCAGCGATTTAAGCCTAACTAATTTGTTATTTATTTATATTTTAGAAACGTGGCAGCAACATCACAACGAATTGACAGATTTGAGAAATCGCATCGAGACACAGGGCATGCTATTGGCGGAACAATCGCAACGTCTTCAGAATGGTGACATCTTGGTCAAGGAGTTGTACATTGAAAATTCACATTTGACTGCAACCGTTCAACGTTTAGAGCAGCAGAGGACACGAGCCAATCTCATACATCAGCATCAGGGGTTGAGTGGATTGCCAGGAATGCCTTAAACTAATTAACTAAATAGAATTGAATAGATATGAAACACTATTGCACGTACTATTTAGTAGGTAAATGTAACTTTTGTGAAGTTATCACCTAATCAACGAAGACTTACACTTATATATAGACACTTCCTTGTTACCCATAGACTTAGGTACTCAAGTGTTTTATAAGTGTATTTTCACAGATGAAATTTACGATTATTGTTAGGAAAAGTTAGAGAGAGAGATGGAGGAAAATGGGATGATAGAACTTGTTTATAGCTACAATTTGTTGAATTGTGTATTTGTTGTTGAAATCGCATGCTTATAATTAACTTCAAATTAATTTGCTCAACTTGGATTATGAATTGATTTTTTAACATTTTTTAAGTTCTATTATGTAAGGTAATTTTTTATTATTTAAGATCAACTGTTAAATCCAACGACCGATATTATTTTCTCATAGAGAATAACAGTAGTTCGACTATTAACATATTTTTTTTTTTTTTTGAAAGCTGGACTGATCCTTTCGAGTTTTCGTACTCTTTTATTAAATACATTAACATTAAAAATTCGTTATATATATATGGAAGGAAAACGTGAAAATTCTGTGAAAACTAAATCCTGAACCAAATGATAAATATCATTCTTATAAGTTTGTTGTTTGGTTCAAGTTGTACAAATTATGAAAACATTTAAAAGACATTGAACAAATCTAATTACATAAATTATGTATGTATGTATACATTGAAAAATATTATATTTACACTGATGTATGAAGTTGTTAATGAAAAGTATTATAAATATGGAATTCGAACTCGATTTTATTCAAACTTGTAATATTCGATCAATTAATTTAGTTCTCTTTATGTTTTTATTTGTATATTATTTTTTGGATTGTGATTGAAGGACAATGAAAGTTACTTACAATTAAAAGGTGTTGAATTTAAAATATTTTCTAATCAGCGGAATTGCAAATTCATTCATTCGTACGTACATACATATGTATTTACATATAACTAAATTTCAATAATAAATTAAATTATATTAAATTATTCCGGAAAAGGCGTTGTTATTATGTCCATTCAAATCAAATGTATTATCTGATATGAAAAAAAGTTGTTTCTTAATGAAGATAATTTATTTCTTAAACATAGATACAAATCAAATCTTATTCTACTTAAAAGCGTTACTCTTATCGAAATGTTATTGGTATTTATTCAGTCGAGTTGTCGATATCGTCGGAATCGTTGAGTGGTAGGGACACCAACATGCTGAATAATTTCTTTCTACGGATGAGATAACGATAATGAAGTGGAAAGATAATGGTATAGTAACTAAATGCCAATATAGAAATGCTTACAAAAACGACGATGATCGTTTCATCCGACAATTTCCGCTCTCATCTAGAAAATGTCCAGAACGACATCTACGCTGTCCAAATCCGTATCGGAAGGGAATCGGGTATGCAGGCGCGGCGTGTTGCTTGTACGCGCGTCTAACTTTAAATTTAAAAATCTTTGAGTCATTTTCCTCCTGGTTGCTATTGGGCGGCACAACATGTACGTCGGTCTGTGGGCGTTTTACCAGCTTCGATAGATTACTCTGTCGCTGCTTAGGGTGCAACACAGGCTCCACTATATCTTGGCCTTGCGAGCGAGCTGAGCCCATTGCGGGTGCAATCGCAGGCAAATATGTACTACTCGCACTGGGGATTGGAGATGGGGTTGTCGACAAGATTACAACATTGGTAGTTTTTCTACTGCTGGCCTTGGAAGGAGGCGTCTTTGTCGATGCGGACGCTCTCATGGCTGTGGGAGGTAGGGTGGTATTCGAAGCGAATGCCGCAGCTGCTTGAGTAGCTGCTAAATCAGCCAATAGATTGGGGCTGTAGGTAATATTAGGTAGGGACGTGGTGAGGTGGGACAGTGAAATGGGGATGGAATGAGGCGGTGTTTGGGAATAGTGTGAATGGTTTGAAACGTTAGTTGTAAAACTATCGTAGTTTTGAGATAACGGTTTCGTTGTAGTTGGATCAGTAGTAGGTTTGGAGCTTGTGGCGGTCGTTGGCTTGGTTATCCAAGATGGCAATGGTTTCACCGTGAGATCATTATCGTCATAGTAATACTCCTCGTCATTTGACTCCTGTTCCGCAAAATTGTAATCAAAGCAATGTAAATTAAATTTGTCTTACGTCTTACTTACGTCTTCAAACTCATTTTGATCCATTTCGATTATTGCAACATCTTTGATGCTCACGTGAATGTTGTATTTCCCCGTCTGGCGTTGGTCGTAAACAACGCGACTCGAGCCTTCGGCTTCCACGGCTTCTGTAATGGCGCAGGTCGGCAGAAACAGGAACACGGCCCACAGGCAAGAGAGCAAATAGCTAGCACCTTCAAATACATTCATTGCGGAGAAGTTGCGCGTGCGTCGATCTCGCATGTCCGGAGCAGACTGAATTTAAAAGAATTTCTCCTTCTTGAACTCCGCACGAGGTGGGCCGTCGTAAGAGGATTACATATACCTTCGTACCATGCTGGGCGTCAGAAAGAAGAAGAAGAACAAAGTGTTCGTGGCGGCTGGTCATTATTATTTTTAGTGGAAATACGAGATCAGAATTTTCTCATAGAAAGCTAATAAGAAAAAAGAGATGGGGATAGTAAGACGGAGATGGAGAGAAGGAGTTCGTGTTCAGATATGCAGCCTAGGATGGGTTGGTTGTGTCAACAACCAAGTTCTTGTGCTCGTTTGACCGGGCAATGTGTGCCTGACAGGGCAGAAAATGGAAACAAGCGCTTACTTATCAGATTTCAAGAGATCTTGTCAATTATATGTCTAAATAATGGACATGTGAATAATGCAACTCACGGAAGATCAGGTAATGGTAAGGTCATGACATGTTTCACAAACAACTTTTCTATTTCCCTTCTGTTAATACATTTGCCATCGGGAATTCACGAATGGCGTGGAAGAGATACTGGCAAGGGAGGAATTTAAGTATAAGAAAAATAAATATGTCCTTTAATATCCCACGGGGTATAAAAATATGACATAATTTTCTTGTCACACTTGAAAAACCAGATGCTCCTTGCACTTGCACTTCTACTTCTTCCGACGCTCGCAAGAGTCACCCGTCTATTGAACTCGGATGCTGGCACCAAGCTCAGCAGGAAAATCAGGTTTGGTTCAAACGCATGACCAGATTTACTTTTGCTGAAGCTAGTGCGCATCTTCTCAATGTGCGTGAAAATAAATGCAAAGTCAAGGTGGACCACGGGGAGCAATTAATGGAAATGATTTGTTACATTCTTCACGTAATTCGACGTGACGAGTTCTAAGATGACACAAAGTTTGAATGGGGCCTTAATTGGGGATAAGTAAAATGCGGTACTGATTTGCGAAACAAGGCATGTGTTCTGTAGCCGAGTATATTATATGATTATTATATGATTCTTTCAATCTAAGCATGCTTTAATTATATTTAAATATGTAAGTATGTAAATTGTGTGTATATAAATAAATTATGAATTTATTAATTGGATTAATATTTAACCTTTATTGTATAAAACCGGCTGATAATACTGAAAATTCAAACCGACGGTTACACATTTTCAGAAGTCTCGCTCACTTCCACAATACGATATGATGAAACATCACGGTATCGTACGATATTCCAACAATCGATAGCGATTCACAATGAACATTGTGGCAGCGGGTGGCAACCATGGCTTGACAGCTGACAACAATAGCAGTCTGAGTGGATGGTGGTTGTTTTTTTATTCGTTTCCTGTCAGAATATTTTTCGATTTTACAATATTTGGCTAGATAATTTGTATTCGCGTTTTCTTTTCGGGTTTTCAGTGCTCCTGGATAAACTATATCTTTTTAAAGTCGTACATAGTTAAGTAAAAATGGAGTGGCCGGTACCGAGACTCTGAAGTCGATTCTATAGATAACAGCAATTGAAAATTTTTACGAGTAGATTAGTCAGCGGCATTCAATCAAGAATCAGTGGAGACAAGGGTTCATCACTTTATCCAAAGTAAATATGATTGCACACCAGAAATGCTGGACGTTTCAACTGCACTGTATCGTGTTGCTGCTCTTCGGAGTGTCCATGGCCTGGAGTGCAGCGACCACACAAAACACTTTATCGGCGGATAAATCAGAGGAGTCATCAGTTGTGCCACGATATTCTGAGAAAAATGTACGGCAAATGTGTCCCAATATGTTGCACCATGTTTTTGAAGGAGCCACACCACGCGACAAAGCCGAGGCTGGAACATTTGAGGAATTCTCCGGTGGCGAGAGTGAACACGAAGACGGTGTGGATTTGCGTGATTGCATTGCGGCATGCTGTGAGAAGCAGCAACAGAACCAGACCTGTAACGTAGTAGTTGTGTACAAACGAAAGTGCTATCATGTGCACTGTGTTTCGAATGAAGGATGTTTACCCAACGAATCTACTCAGATGAAAGAACGAGTCCAAATGGTATTGGTAAATCCTGTCCAGCCACAAGTCTCTGAAGGGGGTAGCGATGGAGGACCAGAAATCACTTGGTTAGATGTTTTGAAAGCAGAAAAGTTAGGATATGAGCTATTCCAAGATGAAGAGAACACAGGAGTTAATACTAATTCATTGAGTTTCTGGAAGAAAGCTCACAAATATCGATATCCAACAAATATACAGGTTCGTTTTAATTCTTGAATCTTTAAATGAAAAATTAATAGTCTTATAATTTAGGATATATCAACGTATGACGATGAAGACTTTCCTATCACAGATAAACGAATGAAGCAGCTGCTAATGTCCTCAATAAATGATGGCGAAAATGTAACCCCGGAAGAGTTGGCTTTTTATGAAGCTAATCTGCCAGTAGATTCTTCCACTACACCGAAATTTACAACTTGTAATCCAAATGTGTTGGAGTCGTTACGTTGTCCAGCGAACGAAGAATGCGTTCCTGTACGAGGAAGTTCATCGGGAATTTGTCGATGCATGCGTGGCTTTGTAAGAAACCGTCTCCGTAATTGCGTTAGTCAAGATTTGGACTACCAAATGGGCGAGCGTGTTAGTGAGCCGCAACACGTCGTTTTAGCAGAAGCAGCTTCCGCTCCTTTGCCAGTAACTGAAAAACAAATGGAAAACGAACCAGTTACAATAAATTCCGTCAAGAATGATGAAAACAAAAAAATTGAGGTTTCTGTTGTGTCAAAAGAAGTGCGATTACCAGATAAGGAAGTAACTCTGGCAGCGTTCACTGTTCCCGATGAGCAAACAAGTAACACGAAATACACGTATTTATGGACACTAATCACTCAACCGAAAGGACCAATGAACGGCACCATTTCCGATCAGAGCAAGTCAAAAGTGAAACTGTCAAACCTTTCTGAAGGATTGTATACTTTCAAAGTGTCCGTGACTGGTGAAAATGGCACATATGGTGAAGCTATGGCCAATGTAACCGTTTTACCAGAGAAGAGGATAAACCGAGTGCCCCAGGTGGTGATTAGTCCGAATGAAACGACTATACGTCTGCCAACCACAAACGCCGTATTGGATGGTAGCACCAGCACCGATGACGACAAAATTGTAAACTGGCATTGGGAAGTGATTTCGGGTCCCATTGGCTACCAACCTAAGTTGCCCAATGTAAACACACTGCAGTTAACCGATTTGACTTCTCCTGGGAATTATACTTTTAAATTGACTGTAACAGATTCCGACAATATGACAAATTCAACCACAGCAAATATCACTGTTTTGAAGGGAACAGATTATCCTCCAGTTGCAAATGCAGGAGCTGCAGTTATTTTACATTTGCCCAACAATAATGTTACATTAAATGGAACTGCAAGTTCCGACGATCATGAGATTGTGGCTTGGGAGTGGACGAAAGATGCTAGCGATGAGGCCAAGGCTGTCGACATGCAAAATACGCGGACACCTTACGTGCAGTTGTCTAACTTGGAAGAAGGCATGTATACGTTTGTGCTTAAAGTTACAGATGGCAGTGGACAATCTAGTTCTGCAAAAGTACATGTGTTTGTTAAACCGCAAACGAACACTCCTCCGGTTGCTGCAGCTGGTACCAATACGGTGAGAACTTATTTGTTATCAAACAGATTTTACATTAATTATGATGAATTTGCAGACAATAAATTTACCACGTAATTGGGTTGTTTTAAATGGATCCGAATCTACAGATGACATCCGTATCGAAAGTTACTTTTGGCAACAGAAAAGTGGACCTAATTCCGCAGTTATTGCAAATGCGAATGCATCGGTAAGTAATTATAGACATGTTAATTATTGTTGTGATTTTTATTTTGAATTCCGTTATCTCTTAGATTGCGAATGCTTCATCCTTGACTCTCGGCTTGTATGAGTTTGAATTATCTGTAACTGATGAAAATAACAACACTGCCACAGACAGTGTATGGGTTAAAGTTGTCCAGGAGAAAAATGCAGCTCCTGTGGCCAATGCAGGAGGTGATCAGAGTCTTACACTTCCTGTATCGGCGATATATTTGAATGGTTCTGGATCATGGGATGATCTTGCTGTTGTCAATTACACATGGACACGGGATGGAACAAGTTTAGCAATGGGTCGCATTATCGGAGGCTCTGATAAGCAACCAGTTCTAATTGTATGTAGCATTTCAATGGAGTAGAGGATTAATCCTGGAATTTTTCATTGATCAATTTTATTATAGGTTTCCAATTTGGTTCATGGGCGATACGTATTCAAATTAACCGTGACCGATGAACAAGGCCTGTCGAGCACCGACACGGTCAGCGTTATTGTGCACCCTGATCCTCTACTAATGAACCTAGTGGAACTAACGCTCTCAATGGGAGTCTCCGTTCTGACTGAGGGCGAACTAGACTCGGTTGTACAGAAAATGGGTCTCTTATTGGGTGACATGAAAGTCCACGTGCGTGACTTGAAGTTTGACGTAAAATCAGAACAAGCCATTTTAGTATTCTATGTTGAGGTAACTTCTTGAATTCGGAAATTTAACAATACTATATTTTAATCTTCTTAACAGTCAATTGACAGCGATGGCAAATCTGTAATTGTCGACGGTCTAACAATTGAGCAGACACTGAAGGATAAATTTCAGCGCGATGCTACAATACTTGGAACCGTGTTCGCAGATATTCGCACAACAGTTTGTCAGAATAAATGCTCCGGTCATGGAGTATGCAATTCTATATCTCGGTCTTGTATATGTGAAGCATTCTGGATGCCGTCTGCGCTTTATTTCTGGGGAATGGATGAGGCTAATTGCGGTATGTTTTTAAAAAATATATATATATATATTTTTTTTTTTAACATAACACATTTTCTTCATTCTCTCAGATTGGTCGATTCTATATGTATTTGTTGTGATCATTGTTGGGCTACTTTTGCTTTCTGGGATTTTTTGGGGAATTGCGTGTGCATGTCGGCAAACCAAAAAACCTCGTTCTAGACCGAAAGTTCAAAAATATTCTTTGATTGGGGGACAAGATGAAGAAGCGCCGCAATGTAAGTTATACTTTTAATTGCAATTTACCTAATCTTTCATTAATTTTTCTATATTTCTAGTCAGCCGGACCACGTCCCTTACGGATTCGGATACAGATTCGGATGTGTTGTTTGAGACACGCTCGAAGCCAAATGGCATTCTTCGCCCGAATGGTGTATCGAAAAATAAGCATAAACATGGTCCAAATAGCTATGCCACGACAAAACTAGGGCGTCGAATAAGAACGTAGATACCGTAAGATTAGCTTTTATATTTATTTAACTATTTTCTTTATTATCCCAAAGTGAATGACATTATAATAACGAAGTCCATACGTTACATTGCGCGACTAACACTTCATGTGTTGTATTTTATGTTACATGTTCCTTTATAAAGTAATTGTATATATTTGTTTTAGTTAGATATTTTTTTAATTTTCATTTTCCTACATTTTACTGCATTCCCTACAATTGAAAACTAATTAATGTACTTAATTGAGACCATATAATGCTAACAGCACAAAGTATTAGTATATGTTATGTACGTATTTTTATTTGTGTATTCATGTGTTGTTCGAATGTGTGTATGAAAAATTAGTGTCTATAGGTTAAGAAATGCATTATTCATCAAAGGATAGTCAGCAGATTGTAGCAGTCCTGTGCCAACTGTTTTTAGAGTCAGAATGGAAATCAACTGCTCAGGACAACAAATAAATATTTATTTAAAAACCCAATTCATGTTTTCATATTGCAAGTCGACGTTGGAAATTATAGTATAGGCGTGTGTTATACTTATCGTAAAGTGGATGCTTTTGAACAATATATTTGAAATGGAGTTTTTCCACGAAAATTGCACATACTGCCAGGAAATATCCAACTCCTAAAGCAACAAAGGAACTCCAGAACTTTTGAAGGTTTATTAAGGCTTCTTGTTGAATCTGCTCCTCCTCAGTTATGTCCTCAATAGCGTCATTTAGCCATTTCGATATAAACCCTAGAGAGTGGATATTAGGGAGCCAAAATTCTGGTTGCAATAAAATTCACACACCTCCTTCCCGCAGGCGCTGCAAATATTTGTCGATGTTCGGCTTCAGAGGTGAGTTCTTCTCCAAGCCAAGGGCAATCGGCATATGAACGACACAATCACGCATCACATGCAGAACTTCGCCGTTCTTGCGCCGCTGGCTGCCCATTTGGCGCAGATGCCGCAGGTAGAACTCGTTGTCGTAGTAAGCATGGGAGCCTTTGGCTATGCGGTCGGTCTGCAAAGCAAAGAGATGACAGGCTGTCGCTGGTTGCACACAAATAAGGATTGAACTTAGATGCACTCACGACTCCGTATATGTCGTCTATTAATTCCAGTTTGGCCGCGATCTCTTGGGCGACTTCGTCAAAGGCTTCTGCAAATAGTTTTTTATTTTCAGTGCCCCATGTAGTTGCGGTAAGGCGACTCTTCGCAAGATCCTCCAAGGTATCAATCGTGATTCTGGTAGGACAGGAGAAGCCGATAAGAGAGGCAATGCTAAGGCAGATCTTACCTCGGAGCAGGATTCGCCAGGATCGCTGTAAAACTGGCACGGTAGGTGGCCGTCACCAGGATGCAGTAGATCCAGTACCAGCCGGTGAGTACGCGCAGTGGCCAGTTGCGAGGTTCGCGCGGCAGAGCCACGTACATCATCATGCTGTAGGTGAGCAGAATGCAGTTGGCGAAGTTGTCGAAGAGGTCCTCCTTCGAAGTCCGCACAGTCATGCGATTTAGGGTCGCCCGGAACGTGGGATCTCTAAACAGTGGATTGTGTCTGGACATCGAGGTGGTGTGGCGTCTGAAGAGGCCAAAAAACTTGCACGCATTCACCGACCGCTGACGCAGGGTGATGGCATGGATCCAGGACATGATGTAGAAAATAGTGCCCGCCAAGAAGAGCGAAAAAAGCACCCCCAGCCACATCGCCGCACTGGAAAACGAAGCGATTACCACGGATTCAACGTTCGAATCTCGAAATCACCTAAACGGCAGTATGAGGGTCTTCCATGAGTTGTCCGTGGAGGACTCCGGCGTGAGGAAGGTCAGGCACTCCAAGCTGTGCGGTGCACTTAGGTCCATCACGGTCGAATAGAGTTTGTTGAAGTGTAAATCGCCGATTGCCAGACGGGCGCGCCGCATTGTCTGCAAAATACGAGACGCGTAAAACTGTGAATGTCCACGACTAATTTGAGAGCGTCATCACGATTTGTCCAATCAGGCCCGTGTAGCTGCCGTTGGGCAGTTGTCGGCCCCAGCGCTCGGTCTCGCTGTCGGACGGCGCATAGAAAGCCGGCTGGAAGTTGAGAATGCTGCCCAGAATGCGCACGATTTGAACCTCTAGGCCCTGGAAAATTCCACTGGCGGGGTCGCGAGAAACCATTGGCACATGCTCCATCACCACCACTGGCATCACGACTCCTGGGGAATGAAACATTACCTTACTGCCGTACGAAGGACAAAGGACAGTGGAATAGACCTCTCATGTCGGAGCTCCTGTCGGGAAAAAGACGCGTCTTGTTCAAACGTTGTCCCTTCTTCCACTTTGCGAGCAGCTGTGTCACGACCACTTTGCTGTCCAGCACATTTGGATACGGCACCGTCGACAAGGTGAATCTGCAAAAGGGTACATGAGAGATGGAGATTCAGTCACTCTTGCCCTAATCCCAGCGCACCCATTCGGCGGCGATTCCTTCACGAGCACGCTCGACGTCATGCTGCTCCAGATGGGCAACATGTCGGCAGTCAGGATGCGGGAGTCGTGCAAAAAGACGAATTTCGCGCTCGTACTCAGAATGCGATGGTGGTGGATGAAGCGCAGGAATCGCTTGGTCTGCTGGCCGTTCATCAAGGTCACGACGTGCAGGTCGCAGTTGAATGTGCGGATGGCCTGCAGCACGCGAACTGTATGGTAGTGCGGCGACAGGAGATCCTCGGTCTCACCCACCCGCAGAAAGTAGTACTGCGTGTCCAGGAGTCGAGTGGCCCGGAAAAACACCTGATCGTACATTGTGTGGTGCACGTCGTCGGTGATGACCACGAAGCACCGTTCGACCCGTGCCGCAATAAGGATCTCTGCGAGGAGTGGCAGCAGTCGTTGGAGGTAGTCGCCGGCAGGAGGACGGCTGATGGGCCTGCGAAGACTCAAGTCGCGTGAGATGTCGTCACCGCCAGCCTCTCAGCCGGAAACTCACAGCAATTCGATCGCCTGGACGCGCATCCCCGACAGCAGAAGGAACGGAAGCCACTGCGCCGGCCGCATCGCCTTCGTCTCGGTGCACACAACGAGCGGAACTGCTTTCAGTTCGTTAACCTAATTCCTCCGCACTGGGTCAGAGCTGTTCGTCAGTGTTGCCGTCCGTCTGTCTGTCTGTCTGCCTGCCTGCCTGTATGTCTGTCTGCGGTCGCTTAAGTATGCACGTTCGATTAAACTTTCGCTGACCTGTGGCGCCGTGAGTGACGGACGGGAGCAAAAGCGTTGACCGCAGAGCTTGGTGCGGCTTCCGGGCGGAGACGAGTCGAAGACGTTGGCGACATCCTCGGGATTCTTCAGGAGCATCCGGCGGAAGGACATCACCCCATCCCGTTCGGGCGGACACGTCTCGAGTGTCGGCGCGGACGAACCTTAAAATGCTAATTAATAGTTCTAGCGCGGGGCCCACCGGCGAACCCAACTCCGGCGGCGGCTCTTGTCTCTGACAAGGGTAAAGGATTAATTTGTTACTCGCCACAGAAGGATTCCCGGTCTGCAGTTGACATGAATGCAAACCGCTCAAGGCGCTGAATTGTTACAGCGTTTGAGTATTTCCGTTTGTCTGTGATGTCTTTGGTAGCTTCGGTGACTGTCGCCGATTACGCATTGCAATTGAGGGGAGGCCGGTCGTCGCCACCTGGATTGTCGTCCTTTAACGGCTCCTCCGAGTCACAACCGTTCTTCCATTCAGTCGAGGTCCTTTCATCCATCCGACCATCGGTCGTCCTTAGCTTGTGGCAACACTTGCCGCCCCCGATCCCACCCTCTGCTTAATTGGTTGAGGGAGCGAAACTCAATTTTTAGATCCGTCCGTCTGCTTGAATCGATTAGGAGTTCTCTTTGTGCGCGAGTCCTTCGTTCGGATGTTGTATCCTCGTCAAACTTTCGCCGGACTTTCTTCACCCATTCACACTTTGTCTGCAGTTTATTTGCTCGCCTCCGGAATGCGAATGCGAAGGTGTCTCGAATTGAATTGAAACCGGGAGCGTGAGCGGAAGCGCGTCAGAGGGCGGTGGGCAGAAGACAGTGGGGGCAAGAAAAGGTGACGAAGGTGCGATTCGTGTTTCTAATTGCCAAGATTTCCTTCCGGGTCCTTCGACCCCTGGCACTCGCGAGATGTTTGGCATTTGTTTTAGGGTCGTTAAACGTATTTTTGCATTTGACAAGCAATTTTGAGTTTTAATTGAAAGGGTTCCGCCCAGCACCGCCACCGACGCCGACACCACGGACGACTGCCTCTCGTGCGCAGCCAGCCAAAGATGGGCCGTTTTGCCCATGCGAGAGACGGGTGAAATAAAATGAATCCACCAGAAGGTCGCCGGGTGCCCGCTTTCTCGAGTAATTTTCCGTTTAATTGGGACTCGGTCTGCTGCGCTGCTGCTTCTGGGTGTCACGTGTTCCCAGCAATATTGGTCTCAGCAATGGATTCCTTTGGTTCGAAATGGAAACATGTTCGATAAAAAGTCCCGATTAAAATTCAAGGGTCCTGTATTGGAGTCCTTGCGGACCTTTAGTCGGTCTGCTGCTAATAACTCTTCTCACCACACCTCGCCCCCGAAGATCCGCAATCAATCTAAGCTGGAAACCGAGAGTCCTTCGCCCGCCCGCACCTTCACCCTTCCGACACCACCCGCTGGAAACTTTTGATTTCTGTTGTCAAATGAAACCAATTTACATGCAAATTAAATAGAACGGGCTCAATTATCAAAACTCGGGCGACCCGCCCACGTCCTCGGAGCGCCCCACATACGACCGGCATCGCCTGGAAGGGGCCGCCTCGCCCCCGTTCCATCTCGGACCGCACATGTGCCGCGTGCTGACGACTCGCTTTTGTTTACAAACATGCACTCCTTAATTATGTTGGAACCCGAGTGCGCTGCTGCAGTGCAAACAGGAGTTCGAGGGCCCTGGTAGCCTAGAAGAAGCCGAGCAGTGAGCTCCGACTCCTAGTCCCACGACACCAGCGTCGCCACCATCGTCATCTTCGTTGGCGCTACTCTCTTTCTGTCTCTCTGTCTCGCTCTCTCTCTGGCGTCAGGAGAGAACGAGTGAAACTGCTCGAAGATTACCGAAGATGCGTCTCCGAGCCGTGCGGCCTCTGCGGCGCGGGCTGCGCGATTGTAATTAAGGCTAATTGCCGGTTATAAAATTCCGACTGCCGCACAGTGGTCCGAGAGTGGAATTAATTTATTTTTTGGCGAGAACATATTTGTTTCATACTTTCTTAAAGGAAATTCTTCAAAATTTTATAAATTCCATAAAAAGAAATTCTTAACAATTTTAAAAATACCATACACTTTAGTAATATTATGTTTAATATTCATGTTTATTACGTTGAAATTAATTTTGTTATTTTTATTTAATTAATATAATAATTTTATTTAATTTAGTAAGTCGCTAGTTTTGAAATTTTTAATGATAAAATTAATGTCCTATTACTTCCTACATTATTATCAATTTGTGTATGGGTTGAAGCCACTGTGCGCTGTCGGGCCCCGTGGGATCCTCCGCAATCGAAGTAGGACATGCAAGTGTTCGGGAAGCAACTCGTAGTGCGTTGCAGAGTCGCAACTGAGCAGACGTCGGCCTCGCGTTCACCCTCCTGCCTCGGGCCTCCTTCGTGGGCAGATCAGCGAGAGTCAGTCGGAGCTTTCGTCCTTCCCTTGCTCGCCTCAGCTGGGATTTCCTCCGTGTTGTGAGTTCCCACTCCGCGTTGGTGTGAGAAGTGAGAATAATTCTTGAGTTCACGTCGCAAGTAGATCAGAGGATGTCGGGTTTCTCCGAGTGCCCTGGCAGCCGTGCCCGTGCAAAAGGTTCCGCCGTCGTAAAAGCAAGTGTTTTATAGAGGCTCGTAATCGTGGGCAGCTGAGCCTAATAGACTTGTCTGTGCGCGTCCAACCCCTTTCTGAGGAGTTGCCCCGGAACGACGTTCGTCCCTGAAGCCCCTTCCTGCCCCAGTTGAACCCCGTTGAACCCCGTTGAAATGTAAATTCGTCAGAAACCGCTGTTGCGGCGCAGCAGGGAACGGGGAGGGAGGTCGGTCCTGCGAGCGGGGTGGTTTTGATTTTTCGCATGAATTATGAGAATCTTCGAGCGTCCTTGAGCGCCGGTTGGGCTTCCCGGGGCCCCGATTGCAAGACCACGTGGCAACTCGCCTTCCTGTTCACACCTTCGGACCCCAGGCACCCGGCGGGGGGGGTTCGGGGCGGCTCGCACAGAGTTCGCTAGGTAGTCCACTAGTGCGGCCGACTAGCGATCTTCGGATCGATCGGAGTGTCGTCTGCGACTCTTCGGGCTCCTCCCCGAGAACCAGTTCAGTGGGGCAACCGTCGGTGTCGTCGCGCCTCACGTTCCTGCTTCCGCCGTGTTTTCCAATTCTTTACGATTCTGTTTTTTTCAGACGATAAATCTGTGAAGCAAGTCGTCGGGTACCCTCGGAAGGCAAATCGAGTGGCCGCCGCCGTCAGGGGTGGGCGAGTGGGCTGCCCTCCGCTCTTTTCCACCAGACTAGAGGAATCGAAATTAAATTTAATGAAATCAAATCAATTTACATATTTCTCGGGGTTTTCTGCCTTTCCTTCTTTTCTCGGTTTCGTTTGGTTTGGTTTTGTTGTTGTGGAAGTTTTTTGTTTTTCTTTCCTTTGGCGGTTGTGCCTTCTGGAGTTCTCGCACTCCTCCTCCGACATCATCCGCCATCACCCGCCGCCTCAGCGCGAGTCGTCCCTGCAACGCCTCATTTAATTTGTTTTTCATTCTTAGGCAGCGATGAGGAAAAATTATAATACTCGGCGCAGACGAACAGACGAACAGTCGAAGAGCTGAGCTGCCGCCTCGGTGCCAACCCCTCGCCACCCCATTTGTCACGCCAATGAATGCTTCCTTCCGATTCAGCTCGGTGCCGCCCCGCCCCGCTCCTCACCAACGCCCTGCTTCCGTGTCCGCGCCCTCGACATCCGATCGAACAGCGATTTTATTGTTTATTCGAATCACAATAAAAACACGCTCGCATTTGTTGTTGCGATAAATCAGACATTCCAGCCTTCAGTACGGTGTTCGTTTGTTTGTTTGTTTCCTTCACTGCTGTTTGTGTGTGCGCCTACTCTTACCGGAGTGGGCATGTATGTGTGTGTGTGTGTGTGGATGTGAGTGTGCGATAATTTGACGTCGTGCAGGGCTCGAATCTGTGCGAATTTGGCACCAATTACACGCTCGCCCGACGTTTTTATGTAATCGAAGTACAAATCGGCCGCGTACCGGAGGCTGGGCCGACCGCCGAATGCCGCTCGCCTCCTCCACCACGACTCCCTCGGAGTCTCCACTAGGGTCTCGGAATGGCCTGGCAGACCCCCGCCCGTGTCCGCATGGCCCATGGTTCATGCTCGGCGACACTTTGCTCTGGATTAATTTTCAATTTGTGCCCGCTTTGTTTGCACTCACGTTATGCAAATATTGGCATCTTGCCCCAAAGACCATCGGCGAGGGCGGGCTCGAAGCTGCGGAGGATCCCACCGAGACTCCAGTCAACTACAACTTCTGCCAGGATATTAATTCACTTTATTTCTAAACAATCAAATGAAGATGAAGATGAAGATGGACATGTGTGTGAGAGAAACAAATCCAACATATTGCTCTGCCCGGCCTGCGCCCACGTCGACTACTCAGAGTGCTTAACGGTAGCTTATGTAAATGGTTCAAAAATCGCCTCCTACTCTATACTACAGCCCGTCACCAATCGACTCCTATGCTTACACGACTGATGAAAGCGTCCGCAACGGGTCGACCGTCCAAGTCGGTGTCGTCTCTTGTTATTGTCGTCGTCCATCGTCCGTCGTCCGTCTTCCGTCGTCAATTGTCCTTATAGCCGCTCCTGCGTCCCCATGGCGCCCACTTGCAAAGTCCTTCGCCTGTTCCAGTCGCCGTGGAGGGCTCGGTTCCTGCCAGCAGCCGATGAGGTCCACCGAATGAGCGACGGCAGGAGGAGCAGCAGGCACAGCAAGGTCAGGGCTGGGCTCTGACCGACGAACGAGGCCGGTCGTGCGGAGCTGCTGGCGTCTGGAAAGGGAGCAGATGACGTGAGAGACGCACGGAAGATGTTTCCGTGGTCCACGGGGAAGACTCGAAATGAAGCCTACCTCCGCCTTTCATGTGGTGCATGCGAATGTTCCCCGCGTCGTCAACCGTCGAACCCTGCTCGCCGCTGCTATCCGGGAACGCGTGGAAGCCGTCGGCCAGGATCTGGTTACTTGTTGCGTCCAGGGCGATGGCCTGCTCCGCGTCCTGCTCGTAGAGGTCGTAGATGGTGGCGACGCACGTCAGCTGCAACGAACGAGAGGCAGCGAGAGGGTGGGTGTCAAGGGCTGTAATTGCATTTCGGAAACAATGTGAGGTGATGGATCGGTGGTCCTTTCAGCGGACACCCAAGTGCACGTCCACGGCCTCGGATGACGCCAATGTCCCGCCCCCAGGTTCGCAGGCCGCCGTCTTGTCTCCCGGTGCCTCGACCCGACTCGATTCGACCCTTGCCGTGTGCAGCGATTCCTAGCACTCATCGCGTGGTTACGCCGAGGGCGCCGCAAAGAGGGCACTGGGTCTCGCCGAGATCCACACAGACACACACTCACCACCCCGACTCCCGCCCAGACTCCCTGGGGAGTCTCTAAAATGCGGCCGCCGTAGCTGTGGAGCCATTAAAGGAATGAATCATCGACTCCAGCGCCTCGTGTGCAGCAGAAATGATGCACGATCGCAGCAGCAATCGGGCAAATGTTGGCAACGCGGCGCACACTCGCACCCAGCCTCACGTCCGACACCCCAGGCATTTGAGGCAATTGGATCTGTGTCTGTTGTGATGGAATATGTTTCGCTTCGAAACGTCGTGTGTTGTTGTGGCTGTTGTTGCTGTTTGACATGTTGCCGCCGCAGCCAGAGCCCTCGGCACCGCTGCCGGTTGATGCAGTTGGCCCTCTTCCTCTTCTCTTCGTCGTGTACTTGTTAAGAAAACTGGGTTGAGGGGAGCCGATGAAGTGGTTACAGGATTTATTTTCTGTTTGTCTGTTTACACGTGACCGGGTTCGTCTATTCGAGTGCCTATGAGTGTGTGTGTGAGAGCGTGTTCGTCGGCGAATTAATCAAGCGGACGAGTGGCTTCGCAATCCCAGTAACTCGGGGGTCGCTTCGGGGCGTATGAGCGACATTCAATTGATTTCTGTTCGTTTCGATTTCGATTTCCGAATCTGTTGCTCGGCGTGCACCGGTGGCGCTACCACAAGGACGGCAGGGAGGAAGGGGCTCTGACCCTGACCCGACCCCGCCCCGACCAACCGATCACCCGACCGCCCGCCCACTCACCGTCAAGTTGCGGTTCCGGAAGTGCTTCGGCTGCAGCACCAGCATGAGGAACAGCGTCGTGGTGCGTTCGTCCTCGAAGTCGTTCATCTGGTAGGATTGCTGCGGGTGCGCCTGCGATGGGGAGGAGATGAAAGGCAAGGGGAATAACAATCATTGCATTGAGTTTTCGCACCCACCGGGATGCCGTTGATCTTCCAGGCCAGCTTGACCAGCGTGCGATGGGCGTCGATGGAGCAGTTGGCCTCCAGGATGTCCCCGATGCTGAAGAGGCGGTCAGGTGCGGTGATTTGCGGCCCCGTCTTCGGTAGCTCTGCGACGAGAGAAAGGCGCTAAAATCACTCCGCCGTCCGCAATTAATCAAAATACAAATTAGAACCGCGGAACAGGGGAAGCTGTCGAGAGTTCTCAAGGGTGGGGCGCAACTTCTGCGGTTCGAAAGGCTGCAGCAGCGCGCAAGGCATTCGTGCAGAGTGGCTCCGGGTTGCGAGCCCAAACCTTCGATTGCCCACCGTTTACTCACCGACCACTTCGAGGGAGGCCGAGGCGTAGACCGTGGTGAAGAAGGGCGCGTCCGAGGAGACCTCGCAGCTGTAGCGGCCCGAGTTGCTCGGCTGCACATCCGTCAGCAGCAGCGAGGTCGCGTTCGACTTGGACATCTGTGGAGAGACAAGAGCGCTGTGTGAGACCGCGATTGACTGCCAGGAGACAGAAATGCAGGAGGAGGAGGGGGGTGGTCTGGGCAGTCCTTGGGAGGGAGAGGCGTGTCGAAGGAAGGCAGGAAAGTGAGGCTCGTATCCGCATCCGACGAAGTTGCCCACAGTGTTTACTACGGTTTCCGCTTCCCGTCTCCCGCACACACGAACACCTTCACCCACCCACACTTTCACATACTGTCGCATGGCTTCACTTTGGATGAATGGACAGAAGCAGACGAATAGAAGCAGTCGAGGAAGGCTCCAAGACGAAAGCAGCCGTTTAGTGCGAGTGGAGGAGGCTCCAATGAATAAATGGAATCAAACCTAACGACAATTGGCCGTCTGACACAGGAGGCCACACACGATTAGATGACTCGAATGAGCCTCGTCCGTCCGGAGTCAGGCATGTTGTGGCTGAGTTCGAGTGGAAAAGTCTGCGACTCGAGTCATGCTCGACCCACAAAGAAGAGAACACCCAGAACCAGGTCGAGCCAAGATGCCAGGACGACGAGCCAGCGTCGCGGTCGAGGGAGTCGAAGGTAATTGCAATTAATTGCATTGCGTGTGGCCCGCACTCACGCTGCCGCACAGTGAGTCGGAAGCGAGAGAACGAGAGAACTTTTCATGCCTTCGATTTGTGTAAGATTTAAGTTCGGAACCGGGTTCAACCGCGGTTCGATCGGCACCTTGAAAGGCACCTTCAAAACGATTTCCCGAAACACCTGCACCCGAACTGCGACTCGAGGCTCCTGAAATCCGGCACGTGCCCGTGGTGGACCCCGCGGGCGCCTCTGGCAAGCTGAGGCGCTTTGAAAGGCGACACCGCGACGACTGCGATGGTCAGGCGGCGCCGAGACCTTCGTAATAACGCCCAGCCGAGCCGAGCGGGAATTTTGCACGAGCGCCAAACTGAGGCACGGCTTGTGCGGGGCGAAGGTCGCGGTGCCGGTGGCTGAGGCGGTGAGGGTGGGGTTGGCGTTAATTGTGTGCAGGCTGCAGCGAATTCCCGCGGGAGCTCAACGGGCCGTGAATAGGGCGGCTGCCGAGGCACTCGGGGGGTCCTCGGGATGAGCAAGCGCTGGGGGAAGGTCCGGGGTGGGTTGTTGGTGGGTCGCGGTGCCGAACTTACGTCCACCTTGACGCCGTTGCTGAAGAAGAGCGCGGGCGGCCGCTCGCCCGGCATGAAGCGGTAGAACTCGCGCCGCCCCTTGTACCAGTTGACCGAGTAGAGGGACTCCTGCTCCAGGTCGTAGCTGCACGTGAGGACGACGTCGGCGCCGCTGAGCACCGCCCGGGGCAGCGTCATGTGGACGTCCTTGAGGGCCGCGCTGAGATCTGCAACGAGAAGGGGGCACAGGTTGAGGCTGAGGCACTCGATGCGATTTGGCGAGTTCGAGCGCGGTCGCTCGCAACAGCGAACCCGAACCCATAACCGAAACCGGCCTCGGACCCGGCGCTGGAGGCCACAGGGGGAATCAATGCGAACGGGGTCCCCTCCGATGGGGCTCGAGGCGGTCCCAGCCCCTGATTGCAGCGATTGTCGGCGGCCCGGAGAACGCGACGAGGATGCAACACTTTCGGCGCCGCGCGGTGCGTGACGAGCCCTTGGCACCGCCAAATCGTGCGAATAAATCTCCGAAGGATTCGAATTTCATTTCGTTGATTGCACATTTGTCGCTCTGGCCACGGCACCGACCCCGATACCGACCCGACCCGACACGACCCGAACCGACACCGAGCTCGCTCCCGCCATTGGCGATGTTGTTTTGCTGCTGCTGTCATTAGAGTTGTTGTTGCCACGGTTTCTGTTGCTGCGTTGGCCATGGCTCGGTCTTTAACGCTCGATCGCCTGCAACAACATGAGTCTGCCTTCGCCAGTCGCCTCGCCCCGGCTCCCGGCCTCAACCAGCGGCAGCGGCAGCAGCAGCGACATCGAGAGCGAATAAATTGTCGCGCGAAGTAAATCCGGGAAATTACTTCGGGGATTAGGCGCCTTCAGTGCAGATTTTGAGCAAACATTTGCATGTGAATCGAGTTCCTTCGCCCGCCGAGCTGCAGGCACAAGGACGACGAGCGGCGGCCGCGGGGTCGGAGGCCGGCAGTTCAAAGAGGCGCGCGCGATCTCGTGCTAACAACCGGTTCATTAACTCGCGCCGAGCGATTTCGGCAATCAACCAGAGCCACCGGCCCGCTCCTTACTCGAGTCGTTCAGCGTGAGCCACGAGAGGCAGATCAGGAACCACTTCGTCGCCGAGTGCATGACGAGTCCTCGCTTCGCTCCTCCCGGTCCTCCTGGGTATTTGCAGTTGTCTCTGATTCGTTCTGCCCTCGATCCGTCGTCCGCGTTTGTTTAGGTCCGCGTCCACCACTTTCCACGTCCCGCCAGTCGATTTCCGCCAGCCGACTCCCGATTTCGATGCGTCCGCGTCCGCGTCCGCCGCACTCGAAGCCCGCTCACGAACTGACGCGGAGGCTGCGGCCGAGATCTGGAGCCGGGCGCAGCGCTTGATACGACGGTTGAAGCCCGTTGAAGGCGGTTGAACGGGGCCGCTCAGCTGGGCGCTTGTTTACGCCTCGTGCGAAAGGATTCTGCGCACTGGGCCGCGACCGAGGCCTGTTGCCGTCGCCGTCGCCGTCGCCGCGGTCGGGGGCGGACGGCGGGACATTGACATTGAAACAGGGCTGTGGACGGGCGCCCGAAAGCGCGCCAAAAATAAACACAACACGCGGTGCCTGCGTCTGCAACTGAGTGTGAGACGAGGGCGTCTGTTGTGACTGCGACGGCGGGACTCGGCTGGAGTGCAGTTGGAAGATGAGAGTTGGAAGCCCGGAGCTGGGAGCTCGGGCCAGGTGCCGGGGTTCGAAGTGCGGACGAGTGTTTGGACGTCATTAGGGGACGGCGCAGAGCAAACTCCGAGCCTGAAGGAGCCGCGTGGAGTTTCAAGAGGATCCAAGATGCAAACCGGCTGCTGGCTAACGAGGTCCTGGCGGAAAGCGGCGCGACCCGGCGTGAGACACAACCAGGCCATCGGAGGATCTCGATCGAAAAGCGAGTTATCGTATTTTGCAGGCATCGTCCGAAAAGACCCCATTTGTTGGAAGGCCGAGCGAACGCCGATGATCCCGGATTGATGTTCGCGGGGCCCAGCACGACGTGGCGCCGCCTCGGAAAGAAGTTTTAATGGACTTTGGTTCCCGGCCAAGAGCAGCGGCCGCGGCGAAAACAACGCCAAGTTGTGCCAACAACTGGGGTTTGAGCTGTGTCCAGAGCGCGAGCTCCGGTTGACGGGAAAAATAATAATCGTTTCGGATGCCTCTTGAGTGCAGCTGAATCCCGGACCGCGCTGACCCAGGAAGCTTTACGACGACCTCGGCCGCGTCCCTCGGCGCCCACCGCGAGGCCGGGGAGGCCGGGGAGGCGCAAAGCGCATAAAACTTATTTGTTCAATAAACTGTAAACGCTCTCCGCGGTCCACGAGCGAACTTTGCACTCAGGGAGTCGACCGTCCGGATTTCAGCGACCAGGACTTCGGGCTCCGCTCCTCCTGTGCCCCACTTGTTCCGCTATTTTTATTATTATGACCAAAACGCTGTAACAGCGGGCTGGCGGGACTCCGATTGGAGGCCGGACGATTTTTGAAGGATCCGTTTTACGGCTGTTGTTTCCGGTTGTTGTTTGTGCAGCAAATATTCATAATTTAAATGTGAAAACTTTGTTAATCAAATGTCGGGCGGGAGCCGGGTGCGAAGGTCACACGGGGGAGTCAAACGAACACACACCGAGCACGAGGAGCATCCTGAAAGACGGCCACCGGGTGCAGGACTCCTGGGGTTTGCCTTGGGGGAGTTTTAGCGGGTCATCTGGAGCTCATCAGAAGCTTCAGCTGGTCAGTTTGACGTCCCAATTTGCAGCCAGCATCTGCCCCAGTCACTCGCTCCGACTGTTATCAGCCGGAATAAGCAGTGGCTGCATCTCGTTCGACGATTTCCTAATTGGCCTCGCTCGAGTTTCGCGGCATTCAAAGGCCGGGGTCAAGAGTGCCAAGGGCGGATGCCAGAGCTGGAACGATTGATGCAGACAGATTTCGCAGATGCTCTTGCTCCGCACTGATAACGGCCTGATCCGGAGCTGTTCCTACACATAGCCAGATGCATTGCTGGAGCACTCCGTAATCAGCCCAGCTGAACTAGACAAATTTCTGAAGGTGAACCGACCGCCGACGTCGATCCCAGGGAGCGAATAAAGTGCGATTTACTTTGCTCGAATACACAGAAGATTCCTTTAATTGGGATCCACCACAGTCGAAGCCGAGTGCGAAGAGCGCCAGAGGTGGGGAGCCGCACAAGTGTCGCCAGCCGTTGGGCAGGGGTCCCAGAGTCGGCGACTCGCGGCCGCTGCCCCGTTCCAGCGGACGCTATGCAAATTTTGTTTATTTCTCCGCTGTTGCTGCCGCTAATGTTTTTGCCGTTGTTTTTGTTGCCTGCCGCGTCGACCATTGTTTTACGGCCGCTGCTCCTGCTGCTGGAGTTTATCTGCAACTGTTGTCGGTGGCGACGCGGGGGAGGCGGTGGCGGTGGCGACGACGTCTACTTTGTGACTCCCGAAGGTGCGGTTTGAAGGGATTCCGGATTTCGGGCCGTAGATAAGACTTGAGCGCGGATTTATCGCGCAGCGCATGCAAATGGGGCGGCCGCGGAGGTCGCCGGCCAGAGACGGGGCTTTAAATTCACTCCGGCAAGACTCCGATTATCCGAAAACTCGACGGGACACCAGCCCCACTCCGTCCGCCCGCTCCGGCCACTCACGCGACTAAAGAGGCCCGGCTTCAGCTCCTCCCGCCACCTCCCGACTCTGCCGCCGCCCGCTCCGCCCACTCTGATGGGAAGGTAATTGAATTTCTTTGCATGTGAATGCGTAGGTGCGTGCTTGTTAATGGAGCTTAAATTGCACCACTTCCTGCTGAGCGCTGACCAAACAATCCAATCGACCCCCAGCCCGTCCCCCGCCCTGTGTCCTGCATGCGTGCATGTGTGTCCTGGTGCTTGTGCTCGGAGTGGGCCGCAAGGCCTCGTCCGGATGCGCCTCTGCCGCTCCAGTTGTGGTTTCCGTGTGCCTGTCCTCGCCCGGCAGCGCCCCTCCAACGACGGCCTAATGCAATTGCCATTGATTAGGCACTAGATGGTGACAGACATCGACCGGGGCAGGGATCGCATGCAAGCGTCAGGAGCGGGAAATTCGTGACCGGGCTTAGGTCCTGAAGAGGCGAAAATCGTACCTTAAACGGGCCGAGCAGGTCGGAAGCCCTCGGCCGCGTCCCCTGGCGTCACAGCTTCGGCTGCGAGGCGCTCGGGCGACGGACGGACGAAGGTTGACCCACTTCCCTGCGCAGGTGGAGGGCGCGAGGCCCCAGGGCAACCGTCGGCTGTGGCTGTGGAGCGATCGATACGAAGTAAATAACTCCAGTCGTCTGTCGAGCGTTGGCATTCGGAACCTAGGAGAGCTGAGTTTGTTGTCTAGTCTCGGCTCTGCTCGGCCCGGCTGGGAAATCAATTCAATCGAGATTCTAGAGAAAACAGGAAGGCCGGAACTGCCGGGAAGACGCTAATCATGGCCACACGCTCGAAGCCGCGCACCCGCCGCCCGAAGACGGAGCAGTCGTGCGGCAGCTGCCCGGAGCACTTCACCAGCACGAAGAAGTCGGTGCTCGTGGAGGACTCGGACTCGACGGAGGTGGAGTCCTCGACCGACGAGGAGGAGCGCTGGAAGGACGTGGCCCGGACGGCCGAGATCCCGGCCGACTACTACAACATCCAGAAGCTGGTGAAGTACATCAAGGCGGGCAACCAGACGGCGACGATCGTCTCGCTGTGCTGCCTGAAGGACTACGACCTGACCACGCAGATCAACCAGTTCGCCATCCAGGACATCGGCGGCCTCGAGGTGCTCGTGAACATCCTCGAGTCGAACGACTCCAAGTGCCGCCTGGGCGCGCTGTCGGTGCTCGCGGAGATCTCGCTGAACATCGACATCCGCAAGACGATCGTCGACCTGGGCGGCATCCCGCTGATCATCGACATCCTGAACACCTCGCAGAAGGACCTCAAGACCATGGCCGGCGAGACGCTGGCCAACGTGGCCAAGGTGCGGCTGGCCCGGAAGTTCGTGCGCACCTGCGGCGGCATCCCGAAGCTGGTCGACCTCCTGGACATCAAGTTGCAGTGGGTATTCAGGGCATCGAGCAATCGAGCACAGACAGATAACGATCGACTCCCGCAGGATCCTGCAGACGCCGCGCGAGGAGCTGAGCGTCGACGACCTGGAGTCGCTGAACATGGCGAGGGCGGGGGCGCGCGCCCTCTGGTCCCTGTCGGAGTCGCGCCACAACAAGGAGCTGATGCGCAAGAGCGGCATCGTGCCGCTGATGGCGCGCCTGCTCAAGTCCTGCCACATCGACGTCGTGATCCCCATCATGGGCACCATCCAGAAGTGCGCCTCCCAGGTGAGGACGACTTTTCTCCAGCCCCCCACCCCCTCCGTTGACCCCATGTCTTTCTGTCTGTCTGTCTGTGCTTCAGCCGAAGTTCCAGTTGGCCATCACCACCGAGGGCATGATCGCGGACATCGTGACGCACCTGAACTCGCCGAACCTCGACCTGAAGATGGAGGGCAGCACCGCGATCTACAAGTGCGCCTTCGACCAGACCACGCGCGACCTGGTGCGCGAGGGCGGCGGCCTGGAGCCGCTCGTGGCGATCATCAAGGACAAAAACGTGCGCGACAACAAGCCGCTGCTGGCCGGGGCCACCGGCGCCATCTGGATGTGCGCCGTGTCCGAGGCGAACGTGCGCAAGTTCGACCAGCTGCGGACCGTGAACCACCTGGTCGCGCTGCTCAACGACGAGTCCGACGAGGTGCTCACGAACGTGGTCGGCGCCATCGCCGAGTGCGTGCGCTTCCAGAACAACCGGGAGACGCTGCGGGCGGCCGGGGGGCTGCCGGCGCTCGTCTGCCTGCTGAACTCCTCGCACGCCCCGCTGCTGGAGAACCTGGCCAAGGCGCTGCGCCAGTGCGCCGAGGACGAGGAGAGCATGCGGATCCTCGAGGAGCTGGACGCGGTGCGGCTGATCTGGTCGCTGCTGAAGAACACGAACACGCGCGTCCAGGCCTACTCGGCCTACGCCATCTGCCCGTGCGTGCGGAACGCGCGCGAGTCAGGCGAGCTCGTGCGCAGCCTGGTGGGCGCCATGGAGCTGGTGGTGGGGCTGCTCAAGTCCAAGGACGTCCTGGTGCTGTCCGCCGTCTGCGCGGCCATCGCGACGATCGCCGAGGACGCCACCAACCTGGCGATCCTCACCGACCTCAAGGTCATCTACAAGCTGGCCGACCTCGGTGAGTTCTTTCGCTTCCCTTCGCTCTCGCGGCTCCGGCTGATTCTGCTCGCCCTCCCCAGTGAACACCACAGACGACCTGCTGCGCGAGAACCTGGCGGCCGCCATCGCCAGCTGCGCCACCTTCGGCAACAACACCCAGGAGCTCGGCCGGCTGCGCACCGTGACGCCCATCGTCAGCTACATGACCAGCGAGAACCCGCTCGTGCACCGCACCACCGCCATGGCCCTGGAGAAGCTCTCGATGGACCCCCAGAACTGCATCACGATGCACCAGGTGAGCCCATCTTCCTACCCCGTCGTTCCTCGGAGCCCCTAATGCCTCGTCCTCCCCGTTCTTCTAGAGCGGCGTCGTGCCCTTCCTGCTGGAGTGCGTCGGGTCCACCAACAAGGAGCTGCAGCTGGCGGCCGCGGGCTGCCTGCGCAACATCCGGGAGCTGGCGCTGCGGGCCGAGGAGTACCTGCTGAAGATCGACGACGACTGAGCGGCGGCCCCATCCAGCCGCCCTCCATCTCTCTCACTCACTCTTTGTTCCCCTTTCCACCACTTGTATTTATTTGTTATGTGCTTTTGTGTGCGTGGGCCGCGGCTTTCACCACACCAACTTCGCTTCCACGGCGAAGCCCAATGAATCGAGTCTGTTGTCCGAAAGCTCTGCGTGGTTTGCACTCGGGGTGCGGGGCTTTTGTGGGCCGTGCGAGAGCTTTCGCCGCTTGGAGTCCACACTTGCAGTGATGCCAATTCAGCACTTTTCCGGCCACTTTTAGCGGTTGCTGAAGCACTTGCTGAAGCACTTGCTGTGGGCTGATTGTGAGCTGTTTTCCTAACTCTAGCTGGGAAGGGCCCGAGTACCTCGGAACGGTGTGCGAATTGAAAATTAGTGGAAAATAAACAATATTTAAATAAGGTGAATTGTTGAAAATTCCTTCTGCAGTTCAGGACTCGATGTAGCAAAGCCAAATCCGAGTCCTTGGCGCCGGCCGTCGTCTGCCCTGCCACCAGTTAATCATCAGGTCAATTATGAACACTTCATCTTCGCACCTGAGTGAGGCGGACTTGTCAGGCCTCACTCCGTCCTCACTCCGTCCTCACTCCGTCCTCACTCCGGCCCCATCCGCCCAGTCCAACTGTCCAACAGTTCAATCGGGTGGGCGGCGACCGCCCGCGGCTGCCGCACAGTGGGCTCCGAAGTGCTCCGCCGCTCCGGACGCGAGGTCGTCGATGGTGCGAGACCCCACGGGGCGCCTCGTCGGGACTCGTCGGCTGCTGACTGATGCTGATGGCGAAATGATGAGTGCTCCGTGGACTCCGCCGGCGAGGGCGAGGACGGGGGCCGTAATGGGAGAATAAAGTCGAAAGAGCGAGGCCAATTGGAAAATATTAGCGGCCGACCTCCCTCAACCGTCCACCCGCGTCTCCGGCCCTCGCCGTCTGCTCCTCGCGCGACTCGGCGCGAACGTGACTACGCGTGGGGGTGGCCGCAGGAGGGCGGGAGGCCACTTCCGGGTGATTGTTGGCGGCGTCTGCGAGGGCCGCCCGAAGTCGCCTTCTTTTTCTCCGGCCGCGTCCGGCTGTCCTTCGTCCGGTCTCCAGCCGCGAGCCGTCTGGCTGCACGCTGGCCGTGACGTCCAGCCCGGGGCGGATGGACGGCAGCCTGGCCGGAAGGAAGAGCTGCCCTCAGCCCTCAGCTCTCAATCTCTCGGCCACGTCCGGCGCTTGTTAAATTCCCATTTCCCTCGAATTTTCCATTCAATTTCGATTAAATTAAACAAACAACTACTGGGCTGCGTGCAAAAATCGAAAAGTTGACCTCGTCGCCGCTCCATCGCCGACCGGTTTTAACGACCTCCGCCCCCCTCGCCGACCGCAGTGCGCGCTGCGGTTTCTGCGAAATGCAATATGCTGATGGATTTCCCCGCCGAGTAATTGTCTGCTGGGTTCGAAATATTTCACATACATATTTTTATTAACAAGCCTTAACTACATGCAAACATATAAAAATAGATTCATGCGATCGATCGGGGCTGGGAGGTTGGGGGGATCCCCGCTCCCCGCTCCCCGCCAGCCGCGACTTCGGCGATCCGCGGGGCTCCGATCGAAAGCGTGCTCCTTAGATTAAAATACATTTATTTATTTGTGAATTTACATTGGTTTGTCATTTAAACAACATTGGCAATATATTGTGTGTTGTTGTTGTATTTTGAATTTTTTCCTCACAATATTGAACAGTGTAAGCGAATTGTTTTCCCACTGGACTTGTGTCCTGTGCCCAACAGCGAGAGTAGTTAAAAACAACAGAAGGAAGCCTAACCTGGCCCGGGGACGTCCAACTGCCTCGCATGTGAAACCGCAAAACCCTTAGATCTACAATTGAGCTGTGCCCGCCACCCCCACGTCCACCCCGTCGTCTTCCCATCCCCATCCCCTCCAGCCCAACTCCTCGTACATCGCCGCCGGTCGTTCACTGACTATTTACACCCTCCCACGCCCGGCTTACTCTACAATATTTGTCTACCTACTGCTTAACGCTAATCACGAGGGTCGTAAAAACGGGTCCTTGTAGAATTGTTCTAAGCAAACAGAAGGAATGAGATCACAATCACGCAATTGAAGCTAACTAACTGCAGCCCCCGTGACCACCGAGGGCATCCGTATCCGCATCCGCATCCGCATTGGCCGGTAAGAAGCAACAGCAAAAGGAAGGGTCCTTATCTACATCTATCCAGACACTCAGAAGCACATCTAGGCGAGGTCGAGAATGAGAGGATGGAGATGCGAGCGGGGCTCGTCCAGGGCCCCGCGGTGGCCTCCTGCGTCCTTAGAGGCTGCTCTTGTCCGTTGGTCAATAGGACGCGTTGCTGCCCCTGGTCGAGATGCTCATGCGGCGCTCCACGCGGTTCGTGTGCGGCAGGAGGCATCCGGGGGGCGGGTAGCGCCAGCGGCGGGGCCGCGACAGGAGGGTGCCGTCGGTGGAGGCGCGGCTGCGGAAGGGCGGGTCGATCTCGCTGCGCGAGCTGCAGGAGCTGCTCGAGCCCATCTCGTCGGTGGACTCGTTGTGGTCGTTCTCCTCCAGGCAGGCGCTTCCTGCGGGCCAAGTGGGTGAGAGTGAGAGAGTGATGGGAGAGTGATCGTCGGCTCGACTTACCGATGACGAAGAAGGAGCGCCGCGACTCGTTCTCCAGCGAGGGCGCGTCGTAGAAGGAGCAGCCCGAGTCCGGGCTCAGCACCAGGTCGGAGGCGTTCTGGACGTCGCTGGTCGAGCGCTTCAGCTTGGGGAACTTGCTGAACACGCGCCAGAAGCGACAGACGTCGCGGAAGACCGACTGGACCTGGAAGAGGAGCCGGAGACGGTGAGTCCGGCGTGAGCTGGGCGTGGGGAGGACCTGGCACTTACCTGGTCGACGCTCTCGCGCACCGAGATCTCGTGGAAGCAGGCGCAGGAGATCTCGCGGAAGCGTCGCTGGCCCTCCTCGACGCTCACCATGCGGTCGCCCCACTGGTCGGTCTTGTTGCCCACCAGGATGACCGGGACGTCCGACATGCCGTCCTAATCGAATGACGAGAGAACAATGACAACAACAACAACAACAACAGCCTGCCCGTCGCAGCCAGAGTTATGAGGGTTTAATGAGATTGAGCCGAATCCACTTGGCGGGACTGGATGAAGGGGATGAAGGGAAAGAAGGAGCGCCTTCCTGCGATTTGCGTCGTTCGGCGAGGAGTCGGAAATTCTTGGGGAGGAATTCGGAAAGACCGAAATCGGATCTGCGAAGGAGGGCGCGAAGGCTCCGGGGGACGGATGTCGGACAGATGTCGGTCGGCCTCAGACGAAATTCATTTATTAGCCGTAACTAGGTTACGACGACTGCCGATTGTTGCCGTTGGCGTTGCCGGCCGACGGACGCAGGACAACAGAATTTGCCAGACTCATGGTCGTTTTCCGGCCCCTGAGTGGACCGAATGGACTCCGGAGGCTGGCCGACAAGTTGGGAAGGAGGGAAGAACGAAGGCTAGATCGAGGCGTGGACCAGGGCTCACCTTGCTGTTGGAGCCGAGCTTGCGGCGGCGCTTGTTGTAGTTGATGAGGAACTTGAGCCGGTTGCACTCGTCGAAGCTGCACTTGTCCGTCACCGAGTACATCAGGATGAAGGCGTCGGCCCAGCGGATGTTCGACTCCAGCCGCACGCACTCGGTCTCCTGGGATGGAAAGAAAAGCAAAGGGTAATCGAGGCTCGATGGCTGGTGGGCTTCTCAGGGAGGCTCACGTTGGGCTGGCCGGCGGCGTCCAGGATGTCGAACTGCACCAGGTCGTTGTCCACCATCGTGCTGTACGTGTAGATCTTCTCCAGGTTCGGGTCGTACTCGCCGATGAAGCGACGCGTGATGAAGCGCACGACCATGGCTGCGGGTGGCGAGGGGGAGGGAGGATGAAGGGGAGTAAGAAAGAAAGTAATCTCGATATCGTTCGTCAGCAGTTGCGAGTGCAGTCTCTTGTTGCAGTTGTTGTTGTAGTGGTCGTTGTTGTTGTCGCGGTAATGAGGATCCCCGGCACCGACGCCGCCGTCGCCGTCGCCGCCACCGCGCTGATTGGATTCCACTGTAATTGCCCCCTCCCCCTGCGTCGCCTGTCGCCAACTGCGCGCACGTGGCGCCCTTGCATCGATTGCACCGACGGCCAGCGGCTCAGGAGGCCACAGGTGGAGCACCCTGTGCCCCCGCCGTCACCGCAGCGGGTCGTCGATAAGAGCGGGCGAGTCGCGAAGGCGGCCGGTGTGGCGCGCACTCCCGGGTTCCCACGGCCCTCATGTCGCGGACGCGGACGTGGGGCGCGATAACGACGAGGTGCCGAGGGTGGCGAGGGTGACTCGAACTCCGGCCGAGCCGCGGCCCTGAACTGAGTAAATGAACCGCTCGTCCTCGCCTCGGGAGTGAAAGCACTAAACCTGACGCCGACACTCCGGCAGGGATGGAGTCGTGGGCGCCTGAAGGGACACCGGACGGACGGACGGACGCACTCGGAGATTTCGCCGACGGCGGAAGCGCCCCAAGTCCGCCGGGTCCGCGGCGAAACACCTCGTTTTAGGCGGAAAATCCCAGCGCCGCACAGTGGCCCGAACCGGGGCCAAAGTCGTACATAAATAGGATGAAGGGTAGTGGGTTTGTGATTTCGATTAAAAACAGCGAACTGAATAAAAAATGTTATACGAATTTGAAATAAATCGTTTCACAAGCATAAAATGCAATGCAGTAGGAGAAGTAAAACAAAATATTCGATGTTTTACATCAATCACATATATGTGGTTAAAAATATCACAAATTCGAGTGCAAAAAGTTAAAAGTCATTATCTGAAAAAGTCGATGGGAAATGGTTGAAATTTCTGACATATTTCGAGAGAGAACATTTACCGAGATTTTTTTATGGGATTCTTTTTTGAAATATGATAATGAAACTTTTACGAACTTAAATTTAGAACAACAACCGATGCTTTTGCCATAAAAACGATATGGATTAATTGCAGTCTCGGCCACTGTGCGCCGTGAAGACCCGAAGGTCGGCGGCTACTGCGAATCCCGTCCCGATCCAATCCGCTCCCTTCCGTGAGGTGAGAGGGACAGGGGGGCGGGCAATTTTTATTTATTTTCATTGAATTTGCGCCTTTTCCGGTTTCGACTTCCCGCCACTCGCCCCACTGGACAGCGACCGCGTCCCGGCCTCGCCCCGGGCTGGGCGCCAAAGCCAAAGCCAAAGACGAAGTCGGAGACGGAGACGGAGAACGAGATCCATTCCGAGGAAACGACTCGCCATCCACTGACCCTGCCACATCCCGCTGCCCGGAGTCGTGGACAGCGTTCGCCTCCCCTTCCGACGGGAACGGCGCCCTCGCTCCGTTTGAAGGCTCATTAATTGCCTGCGATTGAGTTCGCGGCCAAATAATTCATCGGCGGCCCTGGCGTCAGTGCGTTGGCGAGTGTGTGTGAGTGTGTGTGTGCGGTGACGTCACCAGATTCGCGCCGGCTGGTGTCGGCGCGTGTGGCTGTGCGACGAGGTCGAGGCAATGCGTTCTCGGCGCCTGAGTCTGTGTCGGTGTTAGTGCCAGTGCCAGAGCCGTTGTCGTCGTCGTAATGTGTTTACGACTCCTCCAATGTTACGAGCCCGCGGCGACCTCCTCGCCGAGGTTCCTGCGTTTCGCCGGACCCGCCCCGACGAGTCGCTCGAGGCAGGGGCGTGGCTGCAGCCGCCTCGGTGCACTCGAGTCGACGATCCACGCCGTTCGCCCGGCGAGGTAGGGGGCGGCCCGTCGGCCTCTGGTACTCACCTGTCTTTCCCACGCCGCTCTGGCCCAGGACCATGACCTTCAGCGACTTGTGCTTCGAGCTGAGCCCCAGCTTCGCCAGCGACGACTTCGGCGAGGTCGTGTTCATGTTTTTGCCGGTGCCTGCGTGGGGGCTGCCGTGGCTGGAACGGATGGAAAAACGGAAATGTAATCGAATGAACTCGACATGAGCAGCGGATGAAAGGGCGGAAGTGGTGCGGGTGGAGGGCCGGGGCCGGGGGAGGGGGCGGCTGCGGACATCCTGAGATAGGCGGCCTTCCGCGGCGCGAGGCGGGGCTTCGCCGAGCGTTCCTTTGATTAAGGGCTTCTCCGAACCTCGAGGACCCTCAATGCAACTCATTAGGCCACGGAATCCCTACGAGCGCCACATTGTGGCAGCGTTAATGGAGTGACTGTGCCTGTGTGTGTGCGTGCGTGTGTGTGAAAGGATGTCTTCGGGCGTCCTTGGGCGCGGCGGGGCCACCTTCACACTCCAGAAGGTCACGGGCTCCGAAAGGAAAACCTCGCCCGGCTGGGAGGACGTGCGACGACGCTGGGACTCGCGGCCAAGCAACCAGTCGGCCGAGTAACGAGTCATCCCGATTACCATGATTTATTCAATTCCATGTGGTTATTTTTCTTCTTGTTGTTGCCGCGCTCCGCCTGCCGCCTGCCGCCTGTGGGCTGCGGGCGAAGGACGAAGGACGAATACGAGGCTTTCCTCGAAATCCACTGTCGCCGTGGCTTCGCCGCGATTTAATTGGCTCTTAATTCGCCTTTATTGGAGCCCCGAAGCGCTTCCGCCACGTCCCAGCCACATTCGACCAGTCGGCCCCACGCACGACTGGGGACCGACCCCACCCTCGGCCCGCGGACCTGCGGCAGCCCCCATCCTTTGGGCGCCTGTCAAGTGAGCGTCGGCCTCGGAGACAAAATGAATTTCTCCGCTGACAATATTGAATTTTTGATAAGGGACGCGCCCGGAATCCCATTCATCTATCTTGCGTCGAGCCGAGTCGAGGGACGGGCCCGGGGTGGTCGGCCTTGGTCGGCCCCAGCCCCGGACCCGGACCCGGCCGGAGCCGAGGACCTTCTGCGTCGTGGAACCGTCGTCGTCGTGGGTTCTCGCGGTCGCGTCGGCCGGGCTGAAAATAGTGCGGAGTGCGTTGACAGCGCGACCGGCGAAACCCGACCCGGAGGCAGGCCGTGGGCGACGTCGTCCCCGAGGGGCGCAGGGACGGGGTCGTGTGAGGCGCTGCAAACTGATTCCGTTTGCGAGGTTCACTTTCGATGCTCTCACAACAAAACTACTGTGGCAATGACGAGGAAAAACTCTGACGGCAATAAGAGTATTAACGACAGCAACAAGAGAACAACAACAGCAATCGCAACATCATTCCTTCCTCCTACGCTGTGTAAGTCGTCGTTGCCACAGGTCCTTGAACGCCAACGACATCGCCCTCGACATCGCCTCGACATCGCCTCGAGCGCAAATAGAGGCCAATTGAATCTTGAATCGAATCGCGCCCACAGCCGGGAGTCGTAAACAACAGGTTTCGGCCCCAGCTCCGTCCCCAGCTCCTACTCCTGCTCCGGCTGCACCTCGGAGGGGGCGGGGCGAAGGTCGACCCGTCTGGCTTCCGATTCCGCGACCGATTTATGCAAATGCGCCTCGGATCGCACTCACGACCTGTCTGTCAACGGGACGCCGGGGTCCGCTGCGAGCAACGACCCTCGAGGGCCGGTGGCGGGGGCCGCAGGACGAGCCTCGCTCCGACCTCCACGGGGTGGGCAGAGGGAACTCGGAGCAGGATCGCCGCCGCCCACGCTTCGGAGCAGCTCCTGGCCGGCTCGGAGTGGACTCTTATCGGGATAATGATGCGATTCCTCCTCGAGCTCCCTGAAGGAAATCGCCTCGGCCATCGGCACGTCTCGGAGCGGCCGGGCGGTCTCTGGATTTGGCCGCAGTCGCATTTGCGCACGAAAACATCAACGACAATGACAAGGACAACAACAGCTCGCTGCCATGTGTCTCCATGGGAAAGACAAACACGTTCATGGAAATGTTTTCCAATTAAGCGACCGGTGGCCGGCGGCCGAGGGCCCGAGGGTCCGCCGTTTGGCCCGCCGGCCCCGTCGGTGGAAATTACAGCGATTAAGGCCGAATTTAAAGACGTCGCCGGGGGCCCGAGGCGACCCAGGACGCGGCGGGGACCCGCCGGACACCGCCGGGAATCGCCGCTGTCTTCCGGCGCATGAAGTCCGGCGCTACCAGCAGACCGTGAGCGGCTGCCCATGTGTGCGAGAGGTGTTTGTTCGCCGTGTGTTTGTCTGCCTGGACCGTGGGCTGTGCGGAGGACGCCGGCGAGGACGGACCGGCAGTCGCCGCGCACCCCGGCCGACCCTTCATTGGAAGCAATAACAGCCCCGGAGCGAATAAATATTCATCAGCCGTTGCCGTCGTGATGGCCGAATCGACGCCGTCGCCGCTCGCCGCTCGCCGCTCGCCCGGGCCGGCTGAAATCCCGGGAATCGGGCCGTCCAGAGATGCCTCGGTGCGGCCATCTGAGCGCCCTCCTCGAGCAGCTCGGCCTCGCCTTGAAGTGACAGTTGCTTCTGTCTCAATATCGGAATTTCCATCCATCGCCGGTTGGTTCCCTTGAATCGGATTCCGCTTCCCACCAGGCCTCCCAGCCCACCCAAGGAAGGCACTCTGTCGACTCGGGTCGATGGCGGAAGTGCAGCCGAATCGCTCTCGGAGGCTCGGCGTGCGTGCGAGTGCCTGCGACTGTCGTGTGCGTTTGTTTCCGCTTCCGCTCGACACAAAGCAAACATGTTTGGGGCCTTTGTCGGAAACGAGCCGGGGCCGGGGCCGGGACCGAACCTTCTCGCACTCGCTGCTTCCCCGGTAATTGCGGATGGGAGAGTGTTGGCTTGTTTACTTCTGTGTGTGCGTGCCAGTGTGTGTGTGTGTGTGCGTGTGTGTCTGTTGTTCTTTTCAGCCACATTTCGCGCTACGCCTGAGTCGCTTTCCTTGTTCGCTGCCAACGCCGCAGCCAACGCTCGCAAATGAACAGCACACACACACACGCACGCATCCCTCATCCCTCATCCGCCAACACACGCACACACGGTCCCCGACACACCGACACGCAGTCACTGGCACGGCGAGGCGCGAAGTTTGACACCGAGCCGCGTCAAACTTTAATCGCAAATGGTGCAGGTGGGGTCGGGGGCAGGGCCGGGGGTTTTGCATACAAACGATTCAATTTGCGACACTTCACCGTTGCGCTCGTCGCACCCGCCCCCACACACGGACCCGGCTGGCCTGCATCGGCCCTGCAGCGGCAACGGCGTGTGTCAACGGCCAATGGAGCAGACAAGGCAACAACTCCACGTGCGCCGACAATTTGTCAGGGACGGCAAAACATGTCATCAATAAATAAACGCCGGCGTCAAACACACACGTGCACACACACACACACGCACAACATACAGCCCCATACTTTAGTGCCGGGCGATCCGGCTTTAAACGGTCGTTCGAATGGACGCAGTTGCCTTCCCAGAAGTCGTCGCTGCAGTTCCGCTTCCGCTCGCCATTTTCTTTGGAAGTCGCACTCGGATAAGCGTTCCTATCTATCTCTCTCGCTCTCTCTATCTCTCTCCTTTCCCCACCCCCTCCCTCTCTCGCTTGTTCGCATCCTCTGGGGCGGCCGTAATCGGTCCGCCGAGGGAGATGGAGAAGCAAAGGTTGATCGGAGGAAATTGAAAATAATGACTGGACCCAGACGCCGGCCGACGGGGCGGGGGCGAGAAATCGGTCTCGTGTCGAGCGTCGTTCGCTGTGTGTCGTGCGTCGTGTCCGCCGCTGCCTCCTCCAGCAGGGTCCGCTCGGTGTTTGCTCCGAGTCCCCGGCCCGCTCCTCTCGACTGCGACGATTCCTGCGCTTCACGCTCGTGCTGCTCTCCATTGTCCAATTATTGCTTCCGGATTCATTGTTCACACTTTCGGCTCTCTCCGTCTGCCTCGCCTCTGTCTTCGTCCCTATGTCCCGACCCAATCCCTCTTCACTCTTGTCTTCCTTTTAGCTTCTCCTTCTCCCAGCCGCCCGGGTCCCACGTCGCTTCGCCTTTCGTTCCCTCTGCTTGTTTGCCGTATTTTCATCGCTCGCGCCACTCGATGCATGAGCACGCGTTTCCCTCGGCCCCCTCCACCCCCGGCGCCCTCCATCCCGACTCCTCTCCCACTGATTCACCGAGGCTGTTCGAGCCCATCGTCCTTGGAATCCCGCACTTCCGCAATCGTCGTTCAACCTCCGAGGGAGCTCGAGTTTAATTCCCAAACCCGCTCACCCTCCGACTCGCCCCGTTGCCTCCCTCGCCTCCACTGCCGCGCCCTCACGCGCGATTTACTCGGTTTGACACATGGAACCGCCCAATTACGGCCAAGGGCGGGCGCTCGCTAATTACGGCGACTCCGGCATCCGGCATCCGGCAACAGAGAGTCGACGTCAGGCCTTCGACATCAGGCATTCGGAATCTTAAATCCGACACTCGGCATCTCGGAGCAATCGGTGTCGCTGGAGGTGGGGGTGGAGGGCGAGGGCAGGTTTTTTGTGGGACCTCCTCGGATCTCGCGACGCAGATCTCGGCTAATTTGTTTTCGCTGCCTTCGCCATGGCTCCTATTGTTCCTATTGTCGTTCTGATTCCACTCCTGATTGGGGCCGTGGTGACGCGGGTTTCAAGGTGAAGGCGATGCCGATGGCGATGGCATTGAAAAGAACAGCCAGGCGAAGGGACCGAGGAGGCGTTTACCGTGCTTCGAGTCGCACGGAGGCACCTGAGCGGCGGCGGCGGCGGCTCTTGTTGTTCAATCGACACACGCCATCGCCCTCCACACACACCGGCATCGTCCGAGCACATGCAAAGCGCCTTCACTCAATTTGCACCAACAAAGGTCATGGGAAATGGAGCATTTGCGCTCAATGCCGGGCGTCCGTGTGTCGTGTGCCACCACAAAGCAACGGCATGCTGTTGACCTCTCCCAACCCACTCGGACGTGGCCGCACCGCGCCGCCCCGCCCCGCCCCCGGCCGTCGCGCTCGTGGAAACGAATTATAAAATCCACTTTCACCTGCTTTTTGCGACGCACAATCGGGCAGCGGAGCGGTTGTTGCTGCTCTTCCTCTTCCTCCTCTACTCCTTCCTCGGCTCCATCTTCTCCTTCTCCATCTACCTCGTGCTATTCTTATTCTGCTCCTTGTTGCTGTTCGTGTCGCTCCCCAGTCGTTGTTTTGATTGTTGTTCTTGTGTGGTCGTGGTCGTGGTCGTGGTTTCGGCTCTTGTTTACATCGTTCGCACCTCAGTCGACGGTGTTGTGGTCGTTGTAGTTGTAGTTGTAGTTGTAGTTGTAGTTCTTGTTGTTCTTGTTCTCGTTGTTGCTGTTTCGGTTTCGGTTTCGGTTTTTGTCGTCGGCGTTGCTATTGCTGGCGTTTTTCACCTTTCGCTGGTCGCAGAACGCAATCGAGAACAATCAGAGCAACAACAACAATTGCAACAACAGTAACACCTGTAATACCACCGTTGGCACAACAACAACAACAACAACGACAACCACAACAACAACAACCACAACATCAGCACAAATACGCAGCAAAAAATGTGTTTCTTTGCCTCGTCCATTGTGTTATCGCAAACTCACAATTTCCATCCTAGCCAGGCCCTCTTGTTGTTGTTGTTGTAGTTGTTGTTGTTGGTTCGTGGAAGGATCCTCCGAGGCTCCACCGGCTGCCCTCGCGCTAATTGTTGTTTGTGTCCCAGCGGTGGGTCATCAACCCGAGCTCCCGGAGCCAGGTGCCCAGGGGTGGGGATCAAACAACAACATCAACAACATCGACACGGTCAGCAGCAGCGACCCGGCAGCAACAACAACTAATTAGAAGACCCAACGGGGCCCGATCTGTTGACTTTAGACGGCGTTGTGCGTAGTTGTTTTTCAACAGACGGACGGACGGCCAGGTGGACGGACAGACGATGGACAGAGAGACGGTCGGACGGACGACCGGCTCCACTGCCGGCCTCCCGCGGCGTGCGCGCAACCTTCGGCCGGCGTCTGGGCCGACCCCGCAGCCGCTCCCGGGCCCACTCGGCGTATGCGCAACTTTGAATTCCTCTGTAATTTTTATAATTCTCGAATCTCTCCCTTTCATCTTCGCCGATTCACGCGCGGCCGGCTCGCGTCGAGTGGCTTTTGATGCTCGCACGAGACTCCGGTCGCCACCGCCTCCGCCCCGCCTCCTCCGGCCGCCCCCTGGAGCCCTGATTGCGCGGGTCCCTTCGGGGCGATGTCACAATTTCGACACCCCCTGCCCCACTTGTTACTGCCCACGTCTGCCCTCCCCGGATTGGGTTTCAGCAATTAAGGCGCCAGCGATTCACGACGATTCCGACAGCGCTGCACTGAGGGCTGGGCTGGGACTGTGTTGGGTCCCGCCGCCCCGCGAGCCACGCTCGATTGGCGATGGGGCCACGGAGTGGCCGGGCGAGCTCCCGTCGGGGCGAAGGAACTCACCGGGCTTTCCGGATCCCTCGGCCGCCCCTCCCTCCCTTCTGTGGCGCATGAATCCGGTCGTGAAATTAGGAAAATTCGCGCTCGCTCTGCAGTCGCGCGTCCGAGTCGCTGGAGCGGAATTCGAATTGCGTCGCGCTGCTGGCACTGGCCCCAGCCCCAGCCTCAGCCCCAGCCCCACCCCACCCCAGTCCAGCCCCACCCTCCTCCTCAGTCCGGTCGCCTCCCAGGCCTTGCTGGACGTCGGAGTTCAAGAGCAGCCAACACTCCTGGCCGCTTGGCCGTCTGAACTGCTGCTGCTGCCCCGTGATTCCTCCGTCGTCCGGCGACTTCCGCTGGCCGTCGCTCACCGAGGTCCTTGAGTTATTCGGCAGCCCGAGCTCGTCGGCCCCGCCCCCTCTCGACGCCCTGTCGTCGTCTTATTTGCGTTTCTTCCCTTCGCTCTGAAGCCTTCACCGACGCCCCTCCCCGAGCGGGCTGCCGTTTTATAGCAAAACAATCGCTTTCAACAGGGCTCCGTGTGTGGCAAGGAGCGAAGAGCGAGGGCGGCAGGGAGCGCGTGTGTGGGTGGGTGCGATGCGAGCGTGTCTCGCAGTCGATTCAATTAAGTTTTAATGGAAAATCTCGCTTTCCTTCTGCGTCGGAGGAGTTTCCATTCATCATCGTTTCCTTCCGTTTCGTTTCGTTCTCCGGACATTTTTTCACTTGTTTCGCTCGTCGCCCCATCGCGCCGCGTCTCGTCTCGGGTTTCCTCCTGTTCTGGAGAAGCGGCCCAGGGGGGAAGGGCGTCCCTCCAACCGGGCACTGGGGGCCCAAGGCCGCCCTGTGAGGTGGGGCGGCCTTGAGCGGGGCACCGGGAGCGCGCGAACTTCGAGGAACCCGAAGGGAGACACCCGAGCGGTGACACCCGAGCCGCTCGAAAGGATTGGCGAGGTCGCAGGGGATCCCCCGCGGCCCCCGCTCGGGTGCCTCTGGATCGCTACTTACGGTCGCTCCGGCGGCTGGGGGCCGAGGCGGGCGTCTGCCGGGTTGATGGGCCGCGCCGTAATCCTCGGCAGCTAATCCTGCCCAGCGCGCTAGTCGAGCAAATCGGCTGCCGCTCCTCCGCTCCTCCGCTGCTGCTCCTCAACGGGCGCCGCTCGTGTGAGTCGCGTGCGAGTCCCCGGTTCAAGGGCGTCGGATCCCGGGATTCCGCGGATTTACTCGATTCGCTTCGACTCGTTTGCTCCGGATCTTCAGATGATTTCCAGTAGTTGGCCTGTTGGCCTGTTGTCTTATTGTGTTATTGTTTTGTTCTGCGACTTTCGCTTTTTCGCGGCGCTCGCGCTCGGCTGCAGTTGGGTCGCGATATCGTCGATTGCCGCTCAGTGCCGCGCGTTTTATTATTAATTATTATTGTTTTTATTTCCTATCACTATCATTGGGGCGAACACCGGCCGCGGTCGGTGCTGTCGTTCGATTACGGCTCGGGTTCCCGTGGCCGTTGTTTTTATATTTCCACGCCGCACTCGCGTCCTCCGCTGTCGCCAGCAGCAGAAGCACCACCACCAACAACAACAACAACAAGCACTATTGCAACAACAACAACACAACACAACACCTCTTTCACGTCAACCACCACGACTGCGATTGAATTCGTCGCACAGCAACAACAACAAGACGCACACACCACACGAGTACCACCAACACGACAATAGTGGTTACAACAACCGCAGCAATGGCAACAATGCGAGCAACAACAAAACACCCGGAGTCTTCGTCGTCGTCGTCGTCGTCGTCGATACGAGTGCGAGTGCGAGAGGCGCGAAAGACACGTTCGTTCGCTCGGGCGGCCGAAGCAACATTGCAGAAGCCTCGCTTTCGGCCACACACTCGCTTGGCCGAAAGGCGCGCCGAAGTCGGCCGAAGCGCGGTGGCCGCAGCATGAGTCGGCAACATGCGTCCGACTCGCACATGAGCAACAGGGTGTTGGGGCTGCCAACGCCATCCCAGGTCGGTGGTCCCCGGTCGGTGGACACGGGGCACAGTGGATCGAGCCTACACAGGATTTGGAAAAAAAAGGGCTGGTATCATTGATTATGAAATAAAAAAATAAGAAGTTTTTATATTATAACCGTTGATAAAGTAATGGGCTATAGTCATTAAACTGTTGATATCTATGAGGAAAACCCAGCTCCTGATGTTATGAAAAAACACATTTAAACCACATTTGTTACCTTGTTTGAGAGTGAAAAATTTGTTGGAAATGCGGTTTATTTCAACAACATCAAAAAACACAAGACCATTTTTTACAGAGACTCTTTCTGAACCGTGCTATTGGAAATTTTTTAAATTTAAATTTTCCAAAACTAAAAAAGCATCCACAAAAGTCGAGATCTTTTGTACCACTGCGGAAGAGGCGGAGGTTCGAAACCGGCATGAGCCGGGCAGAGCCTCTCCAGGACCTCGGTCGGCATTTTGGTGTCCCGTTCGCGCCTCACTTCCTGGAGGACGGACCGCCCCCCTTTCGCCTCTGGGCATTATTGGGACCTCTCACGCCGAGGCTCTGGGGAAGCCAAGGCCACCGCAAGATTGATAACAAAAGCTCGAGCTTCCGAGTCGGCCGCGCCACATGTTGCCGAGTAGCTTTCGCCAAAGCTCGGCGAGCGCGACATGTGTCTTCGCGGTCTTCGCCGCCGCCGCCGCCGCCGCCGCCGCCGCGAAGCCCGCCAAGTGCGCAACAGCTGCACGTCGCGTCGTCACGTGACGCCGGCCACTCATTCACAACTTGCTCGCACCTCGCCCACCGTAACCGAAGTCGTCTCCTGGCCTACACCTCTCGCCACGACTCGTCGCTCATGACGCAACGGCCCTTTGATTGATGGCGGACTTTCCCGAGTCCCCTCCCTCTCCCTCGCCACCGCCACCGCCCCCGTTTCCAGCCCCAGCGCCCGCTCCTGCTCCTGCTAATTGTGTCGGTGGCGCTGACAAATTGTCGGCCCGCCGGACCGGGGAGGGGCCTTTGTGGACCCCGTTGGCGGTTTCTGCGTCCCCGGAACCACACAGGAGGACTCGATTGCGGCTCTTCGGCGGTGCCACTCGGTCCACAGGCCAGGTTTGGCTTCGAGCGGTGCGGCGAGGCCCCCGCCAGATGGCTTCGAGGGCTTCCGCCGCCTACACGGAGAGAGTTAGGGAGACTTCGTCCTGTCCGTGTCCTCGGAGGAGCTGGAGCACGAAAGCCACGACGGAGGGGGTTGGTGGGGGAGATCGGGCAAGCCGAAGCCTCTGCCGTGGATTTTCGCGCAGTGCATGCGCTGCCCGGGCGTTGTGAAAATAGATGTTTGAAAATATTGACACACGAGCGCCGACAACGAGTGCCGAACAACGACGACGATAAGCGCGCCGCCGCTGTTGATCTTCGAGGGCCCTTATCTCGGCACTTATCTCCTCGCCGTCGCTCCACGAATTTCTCCTCTCGCCCACTGTCGCCGCCGTGTAACCGGCCCGCAACTCCGCGGGACGCGAGGCGCGCGCGGTGGCCACAGCGCTTGGCTCATTCGGGTCTGAGCCCGGCGTGGAAGACGCACAGTGGTCGAAGGTGAAATTAATGTATGGTTTTGACGCTGAAATAGTTTTTGTTCAGAAGAAAACGGGCTTCCCAACTTTTAGAGTCTTCCAATTCAACAGCGTTTATTTTTGTTTTTTTATTAGGTCTTTTTTTACTTCTAGTTTATATTCAATTGCGCATTAATTTCAACAACAAATATAGGTTTCTCCGTATTTTATTTTCTTTCTATACTACAAATATGTAGTTTGCAAATTCAGAAATTTTAATAATTGCAAACTTGGTTGTAAAGTACACCAAATAAAACTTTTCTGATTCGATTCTATATTAAATTTATTCATTGTTTCCGAAAATAAAACAAAATATTATATATATATTTTCCCTTAATTTCATTTTGTTAACCTTAATTGTTTCAATTTTTGGACCTAAATTTGCTTATTAAGTTGTTGAGTAGATGACATCTAACACAAAATGTAACTTCATGCATCCCATTTGTTTGCGATGTTATTGAGACCGAACCACGGTGCTCGGCTGGAGGCCGTGGATGCTGCGCGGGCCTCAGGTGGACGCGGGGTCGGGGCTGGCGGTGCTGCCGATGTCAGGGCCCCGACTGCAGCGCCGGATCCCTCGGGAACCGAGCCAGCTGGGGCGGGAAGCGCCCGAATTCCGTTGGTGGTTGGTGGTTGGTGGGAACGGGCTGAGCCGCCGCCGTCGTCGTCGAAGCGTTCAATTGCGAGTGGCCTTCGAGTGGTTTATTGAATAATGCGCCGAAATTGGGCTGCGGACGAGTGGGTGAAGTCGGCGGGTCAAGGCGAGCGGAGTCGGGGCCGGGGTCGGTTGGCAATTGTGACAAATGGTGTCTCGTCATCGGCAGCGGAGCCTCTGCGAAGCTCGAGCGGAAACTGGGTCGTTGCCATGCATCGCGCAGCGAGGGGAAGGGAAGTGAGGCCGACGTCAGGCATCCGTATGAGGGGTCTTCCAGGAACCCCCGGCACTCGTCTTCGATAATTACTCGCGCGGTAAATAGGCGTCTCATGGGGTGGGCGAGGGCGAGGGCGAGGGCGAGCGCGAGGGTGGCGAGAGGTGGCTCTGAAGTCATTCCGCGCGAACGCACACCTGACGGAACCGGGCGCCTTTTCACCTCCGATCACTTGTTTACGCATCAGGCCAGACCGGCCGACCCGCTCCGACCCGCCCGCCTCGACTCGGCGCCATCGACATCGCCACCTGGTATTCAAATGAGCTGCCCGGGGTGTGGAGGCGACTGCGTCAGAGGACTCGGGCCTTGGTCCTTGGCGAGGGCTTTCGCTGTTGCTGTCGCCAGCCCGCACCACCCGCTTTTCGGGGTGACGAAAACCAGCGAGCGCAGACATGGCTCGGGGGCGGGGAGCAGAAGGGGAAGAGCAGGCCATGGCTTGACGGGTAATCCGGCGGACGTGAGCAGGAATTATCGGCGAGACAGCGGCAGCGGCATCGGAGCAGGGCCCAAATGCCCCGTCGGCGAGGTCCGACATGCTCCACTGTAGACTCTGCTGCTCTTTATTGCTTTTGCTTTCGCGTTTCTGGCTATCTCGGTGGTTGTTGGTGTTTTTTGTGTCGCTTTTGCCTCTGTGTCAATTGCAGCGAGTCCTCGGAAGCCCCACAGCGCCGCAATTCGCATGAGGAGGCGATCGAACGACAGCTCAAGGATGCGACTCGCGTCCACACCCGGTGGCTCGGGAGTCGGCCCGGTATTAAGGGATTCGCGGCTGAGTGGCTTCGGCCTAATACATCGATGATTGGCCCAGAGGCGCCGGCAGAGAGGATTCCGATTAGATGAGCGCGGAGATAATCCTCGGATGGCGATGGCGATGGCGATGACGGCGACACGAAGGACTGGGCAAGGGCGCTGTTTTCTGTGGCGAGCGGGCCTCGTGGGGCCGTCCGTCGTCCGGGACTATTTTTAGCTCTCGCGAGGCAAAAGCAAACAAAAGCTTCAGTGGCTGTGGAGGGACCGATTCGAAAGCTCTCGGACGCGTCGGCGTCGACGTCGATCGGCAGCCAGATGCAAAGTGTTTGCTCGTCCGCAGCTCTCGGACGGACGGACGAATAGATCAACCGACAGATAGTTGGACGGACGGCACGACCACTAGGAAGTGCGCACTTGTCGGGAAATAATCGCGGCAATTGCGAGTGTTTGCCGAGCGCCCACGGACGGAGCACGGACGGAAGCGAGCATCGAGTCGCGGGCAGCATCGGAATTTCGACTGGAATCGATCACCCTGTGGACACGTCGTGCAGCGTGATCGAGATCGTGATCGGAATAGGCAGTAGGTCAACAGCAACAGCAACAGCGACGACAAGTGAGTGGGACGTTTTGAAGTTTCCTAATTTTCCAAATGATATAAATATGCATGCTGTTTGCCCGCCACTCGTAAACAAATCGGGCAACGTAAACAAAAACAAGACAACATCAATGGCAATGACAACAACACCGAGATCGATGAGAAGAACAAGAACACTGGTGACAACAAGTGCCAGAACAACAAGCACAGCAACAACGTTCTGAGAGGCCACATTCACAACAACCAGAGGCGCAGGGTCGGCCTCCACGTGTCCAGCTGCAGAGACGCATTTCGGGGGTCCACGGCCGGGGCGATCGACGACCGTCGGCCCCAGACGCGGGCGGCGGGCGGCGGGCGAGAGCCGGACAAAGAGACGGCGAGACAAACAGACGGGTAAACAGAGAGACAGACGCACGGACAGGCGGGGGTGGACGTGGACGTGGACGGACGCACGGTCACGTCTCGCGCTCCGCCGCGTCGAGTGCGTCGTGGCGCCGGAACCAGGAAAGATCGCCATCGATCACCGGGAGCTGCGCCGCCTGCTCTGTTGTTCTCGTCGCTCTTGTTGTTGCCTCGCTTTGTTTGTTTACATCCACTGGCACTGTCGCTCGCGGTGTTGTTGGCGTCATCTCTTCGCGTTGTTTTTGTTCTGCCGTTCCACTGGTCGTCTCCGTGACGTCGCCGGGCCCGGCCACGCTCCCCGCTCATGATCCCGACTCCGGCGCGGGATCTGGAGCGGATGCGCACAGGCCGGGGACTTGGACGACGGGACCCCCCGCTTATCGCCGGCCCGCCCATCCATCGGAAGACGGTCGTGGCAACGCCGCCGAGCCGCCGAGCCGCCGAGCCGTCGATGATAAGCCGGCCGTTTGAACTCTGTCCCGATTGATATTTTGGCACATTTCCCAAATCACCATTTGTAAAAAACAACGCCGCTTAATTGCCAGCGCGCGATTAGGTCCAGCGTGACGTCAGCAGCGGTCGGGCGGGGACGTGACGGCGAGCGGGCGATCGGTCGGACGAGCCGGGCCATTATCTCGGCGGGAGCAGATCAGCGGCAGAGGAGAATTTATTTATTATTGTTTTTGTAATTTTCCGCATGGAACTCGGAGCCCATAAAAAAGTAATAAATATTTATTTTTAAGTTTTCACACAACAAAAAGCGAAAACGAAAAACCCCATTCAAATCACTTTGAAAACATCGACGGTCGCGGCGCTTGAACCATGTTGGAACGGTGCGTGGACCACGTTTTCCACCACGAGCCTCCCCAACGAGCCCCCAAACGCGGATATATATAGACCTGCTGCTCCCGATTCAGCAGAGCCGCGACATACCTGTGAAGCGAGAGCTGCGAGGGCCCGATCGATCGGACCCGTCGACCACCGCGGCATCGGATCGGATCTCGGGCTCCTCTCGCTCTCTTGACCCGGAAGACCCGGCGAGCGCCGCTCTTGACCGAGGGCTGGCCATGACGGAAGCGTCTTCCGGGCTGTCAAGAGACCCGATCGACCACGCCGCCGGCTCGAGAGCAGCTCGAGTTCAAGAGGCGCTCGGGCCACGCGTCCGTCCGCCTTGGTGGACGCGATCTTGGGGCTATTTCGGGGCGAACTCGCGCAAAAAGAGGTGATGGCAACAGCAGGCAGCGGCGCCCTTGTGGAGTCCGGCCGCCCAGCCCGCTCCTGCCGCACGCACACCAGCTTCGTTGGGTGTCGTCGCTGGGCCGCCGTTGTAAATTCCACTGACCTTGGCGGCCGTCCAATATCACCGGCGACGGCTACGGCTACGGCGACGGCGACAGCTACAACTTTACCAAGTGGCGGAAACAACAACAACACATTAAGAACAGTAATCAAAACAATAAAACATGTCGTCACAAAGCAAGAGCGGAACACGCGTGCGGGTGTGTGGTGTGTGGTGGTCGTTCGTTCACTCACACTCACACGCTCACCGGCGTTCGCACTCGCACTGGCACTGGCACTGGCACAGGCACAGGCCGTTGTCTTTGTCTCCAAGAGATCCCGATTCGATTCCGGATCGGCGGCCGCCACACGGCGGTATAAATTGCGTTTAATAAAACCCGTGGACACCGGCAGCGCCGCTTCATACGATTCGCAGCAGAGCTCGCAGCAGTTTGGTGGCACCAGGACCACAGATACCAGAGCACCGACCACGATCCACGACTTGGTACGTTCGTCCACCTCGTCCCCACCGCGGTTCGGAAGCGCAGTCGGAGGCGCAGACGTCATCGGAATCGGAATTTAAATCGAAATCGAGCCGTGCTGGACATGGCTGGATCGCGAGTCCGGCTGCGGCTCCGGCGCCCGCGCCCGCGCTCCACCCGTTCAGGAGTCGCGCCACCCTCCGTCGACCCGGTGTCCGCGCCCGCCGTCCCTCCAGCGCCCGAGTCTCGTCTCCGCAGCAGCTGTAGGAGATCGCGATCGCGGCCATCGGATGACGAGCGCCGCAAGAGCGATTAGAGTCCGAGTCCGACTCTAGTCGACGTCGACGTCGTCGTCGCCGTTGCCGTCGCCGCCGTTATCTGTCGCTTCGCGCTCGTCCGCGACCTGGGCCTCTCCAGTCGCACGCGCTCGATTCATTCGCGCTTCACGAGCCCAGCACAGCGGACCGACCTCGCCCACCGAACCTCACGTTCTCGCCCCGACCGATCGCCAGGACCAGCCGCGTCGCCCCCCAGTCTTGGAAGAATAACCAACAGTCCGTCTCTCGTCTCTTCGCAGTGTGGACAGCCAAGCTTCTCCCGCTAGTGCTCTTAGCAGCCGCATCCCTCGCCCCGTCAGAGTCAGTGCCAGCCCAGTCGACCAAGCCGCCCCTTGAGCCCCCGCAGAGAGAAGGAGGACCAACGCAGGACGCCATGCCCGAGAAGACCGTCGCCCCCGTCATCGCCTCGCTGGAGGAGTTCGAGCGCAGTCTGTCCGGGTGAGTGGCGTCGGGGGTTGGGGGAACGGGCAACGGGGGTGAGTCGGAAGACTGCAGCCGGCTGCACTTGGCGAGGCAGCAGACAGACGGAGAGACAAAACATGCACGGGCAGATAACGCGTTATCGCGCCCGTGAATCGGGACTGGGCGCCGATAGATAACGACCGACGACGTCGCCGAGGACGGGGGTGAGGGCGGGGAGGGTGCCTGGGTATTACGTCGTCGGCGCGTCTGGAGAGGACGACTTGCTGACCTGCTTCTCTGCTCCGCTCTTCGTCCGCAGCTTCCTCAAGCCGAACGAGACGCTCTCGGTGCTCCTCGACTACGACGGCACGCTGGCGCCGATCGCCGACAACCCGAACAAGACCGCGATGCCCGTCGAGGTGGAGTGCATCCTGAACCGGATCGCGAAGCACCCGAACGTCCTGCTGGCCGTGATCTCGGGGCGCGGCATCCACGACGTCCAGCAGCGGGTCGGCATCAGCGGCATCACCTACGCCGGCAACCACGGCATCGAGATCGAGAGCCCCGACGGCTCGCGGCACGACTTCCAGCTGCCCGAGGAGGTGCGCGCCTCGTACAAGCGGCTGGTGAAGGAGCTCAGCGAGAAGGTGAACAAGAACAAGGCCTGGGTCGAGGACAAGATCCATTCGCTGACCTACCACTACCGCGACACCCCGCTGGACATCAAGGAGCCCCAGAAGCAGGTGGCCATCCAGATCATCGAGGCGCACGGCTTCCGGGCCAACCAGGCGCACGAGGCCATCGAGGCCAAGCCGCCAGTCAACTGGAACAAAGGTACGTGAAGAGCCACTTGCGTCCACCATTTCACCGCCATCTCGTCCTCTCGCCCTCCCGCAGGTGACGCCGCCCTCTTCATCTTGCGCAACAAGTTCGGCGACAACTGGGCCGATCACACGAAGGTGATTTTCGCCGGCGACGACACGACCGACGAGGACGCCATGAAGGTGAGTCCACGAGGATCCTCCACCCTCAGCAACCCCTGAACACCCCACGCTCTCCTTTGTTGCTACAGGCTCTCAAGGGCAAGGCCAAGACCTTCAGGATCTCGACCGACCCGGACATCCAGACCTTCGCCGACTTCCGGCTCCCGCGCCAGGACCTCGTCACGGACCTGCTCAAGTGGATCGCCGGCTCGTACCTGGTCTGAGGGCGGCCGCCCCTAGTGTAGATAGTATTAATGAATGTGTAACGTGTACTGTTATTCCATAAAGTTATCGAGCTAGCAGAATGTCGAGCTGGAACTAAACTAAACTAATCTAAACTAAACTAAACTAAAGTAAACCTAACCTAATCTAACCTAATCCGCAAGTACCGTATAAATACAAAGATATATTAAGCAAGCAAAGGTTGGGAGCACCGGCCTCGAGTCCGGCCGTCGGCGTCGGCGTCGGAGCGGGTGCCGGTTGTGCCGACCATGGTTAAAACGTAATAAACGAGAGTTAATTGAACGAGTGCGAGATTGATTTGTGGGCTTCCGGTCGGGGTGCGCCCGCAATGACCTTGAGTCGGCAGTCGCCGCCGCCGAATTCTCCCAAGCAGCAGCAGCAGCAGCACCGGGCCCAGCATCGGCATCGGTGACACATCTGGAGAGTCCGCGGATGGGAATCCGTTGTGAGGTGGCAGGCGACATGAGCGAAGTCCAAGCGCCTCGTGGCAGCCGTCAGCGCTGAGCTGGCGAGTCCGGAGAGGTCGGGGATGCTGAGGGCGTGGCGCGGGGAGAGCGCGGGTCTGGCTGGGCCAGACAATGCAGCTGTCGGTCGCCTCGGCCCTCCTCGCCCCTCGTGCTGTCTCGCCTCGACCTTGTCGTTGGCGCTGGTGACCGATTTGCGCCAGGGAGGCCGCGGCCGGCGCTGACTCAGGGCGGGCGGACGAGACGGGCTTATGCTCGGCCGAGGGCTAAGAATAGGATCTTCGGAAATTGGAGCGGCGGCCAAAGTCTTCGGCCACACAGCGGCAGCATAACGGCGGAGTCACAACAGCAACAAAGCACGGCGGGCCATAATTCTAGAAAAACAGGACGGCGAACGCGGAATCCGAAATGAAAAGTGAAAAACAACAAACGGCGGCAGCGAATCGAAGCGAAAGGCAATGAGCGAACGAAACGAAAAAAACAAAAAGGGGCGACAAATAAATAACGAATAATAATTCAAAAATTAACGTTTCCATCGCCCGAGCCGTGCGCCTCGCGTCCGCACAGTGGGCGATGACGGCTCTTGTTGCTGCTGCTGTTGCGGCGGCTGCTGCTGGCACCGTGCCGAGCTCTGCCGCCGCCACCGCCGTCGCCGCCCTGGGCCGCGCGCCGCGAGCGTTGGAAACCAATTAATTGGACGAATCTCGGCAATAATATTCAATAATTCGCTGTTTCTGTCGTTAATGAGCTCCGCGCCACCAACGGCAACGGCAAAGGCAACGGCAGCAACAGCCGCAGAAGCAACAGCAACAATTGGCCGTAAATTGCAGAGCAATCGCCGCGAAGCCTCTTCAGCGGCCGCGTGTCCTGCAACAATTAATTGCCGCTTCACTGAAGGGCGAAATTCCTCGAATTCTCCCCCCTCGGCAGCTCTCTTCGGCCTCTCCAATTAATTGCAACGCAGCCCACGGCGGCCGATCGCTCAAGGATTCGCGTCCGTTCGCCCCGAAGCCCGAATCAGTCCGTCGGTCGCGACGGCGGCCCGGCCCGGCGTCGGCCCCGGCCTCCCAACTTCCCTGGGATCCACCATTTGTGAGCTGAGGAGAACTGACTGAGATCCACCAACCGGGGACGGCGAACGGGGCTGGTGAGCGTGACGCCGACGACGACAAGTGATGGATCGTCGCTCATCACATTCGCAGATGGCGGGGACTCCGACGACAGGCCGCGGCTCCGGATCGCGCCAGTCGTTCAAGGGTTAAGGTTAGCGAATAGAACTGCAGGTCCTTCCACATTGAACCACGACAGTTGACCCAGCAGATCATGGGAATTTCAGGGAGATGGAGAAATGAAAGTCGCTCGGTCGATCCTCCTGAAGCCACCCATCGATTTGGCTCGCCCGATGCCACTGTCCGCTGAATCATCGCGGACTCCGAGCGTTAATTGATGGCCAGCAATTTGGCAGCCAACGGGATTATTTTAATTTCACACAATTGCGAGACATTCGAGATTTCCTCGGCGGTTTCTTGGACACTTCATGACTTAAGGAAGAACACTTTTTCGAATTCTTTCGAATTAAGTCCAATCCAATCTAACTACAGAGATTTCGGTCGAATGGTCTTTTGATCGTCGGGGATGGCGAGAGAATTCGCCCAAGGTGTGGATCCTCCGTCGACCTCCCAGCGAATTCATATTTTTTGAATTTATTTTTTTCGCCAATTCAGTTCACAATGCTGTAACCGAGTCGGCTAGTGGGTGCTCGTTTTTCTTCCAACAAATAAATAAAGAAATCGCAATAAATTCACTTTAACGCGCCGCGGCCAGTGAATTTTCCAAATAAATTAGTTTCCAAAACTCACAACAAAAACTCCATAAATCAAAACACACACCCATACGCACTCACGCACACACCCACATGTGAATTTGTGCGCGGAGCGGACTCGGAGGCGTCGCCGGGCGCTCGGAGCGGGCCCCACAGCTCCATATCACTTTCCACTCTCCTCGTGAACGGCCCACAACAACGATAGCAACAACACCGCAACACGGACGGACGACAAGAGCAACATGGCCAACACAATCGCCAACATCACCACCAACACCAACACCAACAGCATCGCCATCGCGATCACGGAGAGACGCACACACGTAAGCGCCGAAATTAGAACAGCGCGGAGAGCGCGCTCTGGACGCAGCCGGGCGGCCGCCGCCGAGGATGTGGTCGGTCGACGAGATCGCGCCGCCCGAGCAGCGATCAGTAGCGCACAAACGGTCCGCGGACGTCCACAGGAAGTTCATCTCGAAGCGCAGTCTTTTCCCCAGTAGCAGCTAAAGTCTCAGAACCATGGCCGAACAGAAGAAGGCTCCACTCTTGAAGAAGGAGGAGGATTACGTCAAGGCTCTTGAGGGGTAAGTTCGTCGTCGAGTCGCTAATCGAGAGGGCACCAGTGGAGCTCACGGAGTCTGTGTGTGTTCGTCTTGGCGCAGATTCATCAAGCCCGAGAGCGACCAAGTGGCGCTGCTCCTGGACTACGATGGCACCCTGGCCCCCCTCACCGAGGAGCTCTCGATCATGCCCAAGGACACAGAGATCAACCTGAAGAAGCTGGTCGCCAACGAGAAGATCTTCATCTGCATCTTCTCGGGCCGCGAGCTGAGCGAGATCAAGAACCACCTGAAGTTCCCCAACGTCACCTACGCCGGCAACCACGGCCTGGAGGTCGAGTACCCCTCGGGCAAGAAGTTCAAGATTGAGATGCCCGAGGAGCTGCTCGAGAAGCACAACAAGCTGGTCGCCGAGCTGAAGGAAAAGGTGAGTCCGACGCTCTGCGACGATCTGGGGCCACTCGAACTCAAGCGTCCGTCCGTCTGTTCCAGGTCGTCTGCTCCGGCGCTTGGGTCGAGGACAAGAAGATCTCCGTCACATACCACTACAAGGGCGTCAACGACAAGCTGAAGGCCAAGCTGATCGAGACCGCCAAGGGCCTGATCCAGGGACACGGCTTCCAACTGATCGAGACCCCCTACGCCCTGGAAGGCAAGCCCCGCGTCAACTGGGACAAGGGTGAGTAACGGTCATCGTCCGGTCCGCCCCGTCCACTCCGGCCAGACGAAAAATGGTGACATGACACATCAATTAATGCCGCCATTTGTCACCGCCGCCCCCGATGGCCCGGGCTTCGGCCATCTTTTCTGCTGTCGATCGGCTGATTTATTCTCGTGTATTTTCCGCTCCTCTCCTCTTATACTCATCTGCCTCGGTTGTTTGTCCGAGCGGCCCCACCTGTCGAATTCTTTCACTCTGACAGACACGAAAAGAAGATCAATAGGATCGCCACGAAAGAGATTCGTCTAGCGAGAAAGAGAGACGACAACCGAGAATTCCTCCACAGCAGCGCGTGGGCGTTCACGAAGAACGATGGCGACTTCCCGGCCTCCCGAGCCACCTCCGAGTTGTGTATTAATCACCAGAGCAGAGCAACAACGACAACATCGCGGTTCCCTGCGCACGATTGAAAACAGCGGAAGGGGGAACGTGAGGCACCTCTGTTGAACACAAAATGAAAAAATCTCTAGAAATTATAGACTAAAAATATGTCGAATGGCTCTTCAGAAGCCATCCATTAGCACCCTATTGCAAAATCGCAGAGCCAGTGGGAGAATTATTCGGTATTGGAATTCATTTCTCCAGTTTAGTTTTTCAAAACATCTCCGAACACTGGCCAATGCTCCGCGCAGTGGTTGGCGGGCACTCGCGGCCGTTGCCAATTTTGTAGGCCAACTGTGGTGGTTTCGAAGCGGATTCAATGTATTTTTAAACAGCTTCCAGTGGACGTGCGCGCGTTTGGGAATCCGTGTGTGAACATTGGTGCCGGCTGAAATTGCATGTCGCTTTCTCGGAATCGGAATCGGGCGCGGGCGCGGGCTCGGGCTCGCTTCCAAAGATGTGTGTTCCACACGAATTCCTCATCCGAATCCAAATCTCACCTCAGACCCCGCCAGCCGTCCACCCACAGAGCGGGCCCAAAATACATTTCTTCATTGTTTAGCTGCAGTTCGTTGCGCTCAAAAATGTCGCAAATAAAATTCTCTCAAAGATGAACATGCCAGCAGCTTCTGTAGCTTTGGCTGTGGCGACAGCGGCGGCTGAACCAAAAAACGGCAACAACAAAAACGCCTCGTCGGGATGTTCGCCTTGTCGAAGCATAATTTTCTGGCTGTTGCTGCCGTCGTCGTCGCCGTCGCTCCACGCCCACAGCTGTAGGAGACACTAAAAATAGTAGGAGATGCGGCGGCGGTGTTTTCAGGCACACCAATAGATGCTTAAGACCCATCATCACCGGCGAACGTGTTTCTCCGTTACTCGAGTCCGCACGACATCAAAAACAGATTCAGGCCTCGTACCATGCAGCTCTTTCAGAATGTTCCCCAAATTTTCCATGGGTCGAATCGTTATCGGTTTTCGGCTCTTCGCTTCGTAAATTTGGTGGTGGTTTCTAAAAAACAAAATAGAAAAATAACTTGAAAAGACGGCAAATTAATGAGCGGCCCGTGGCGGTGGAAAAAAACACGGTCCGGCGGTCGGTCGGGCGTGCGACGGTGGATGCGTGTCTTCGCTGCTCTGATTCATTCAGGACTCCGAGCGTCGTCGGGGCATGTGGATTTCTTGGCTGGGCCGAGGGAATTTCTTAATTGACAATTTTTCGCTGCACTTGTCGTCGGCTCTGCCCATCGCATCGCCATGCAATATTGTAAAATGCTTGTGTTCTGTCTCGTTAGGTGAGGGCGCCAAGATGATCCTCGAGAAGCAGTTCGACGCCGAGTGGGCCAAGAACCTGAAGATCATCTACTGCGGCGACGACACTACCGACGAGGACGCCATGAAGATGCTCCACGGCATCGGCAAAACCTTCCGCGTGTCCGAGCTGCCCAACCTCAAGACCTTCGCCAACTACCAGATCAAGACCGTCGAGGAGGTCGGCTGGCTCTTGAAGGCCGTCCAGGCGAACTACGAGAAGAAGAAGAACTAAAAGAGTCCAGTGCAACCGCAGAGAGCTTCGTGTCCCAATTGCAGCAACAACAATAACAACAGCAGTGCAGAGCTCTACAACGTTTTAGGTTTAGTTCGAGAAGTAAGGTTAATTACCCAGACCAGAAGGAACTTTTCTCCGTGCTTACTTTAAATGTTTTGTTTACGTTGTGTAATTTTTAATTTTAATAAAATTCAGTATATCAAAAGTTTAAATACATACAGAAAATATATAAATAAAATATAAGTAAAACAGAGTAATATTTTTGAATTACAAAGCAGGAAGTTTCGTTAAGTAGCGAATGACAGCTGACTCGCGATAGTGGCAACAACGCAACATTCTAGATAAGCCTATAAGTATGCAACGATTAATTTGCGGAGAGTCAATGTGAATTGGCAGCACACTTGGGCTGCTCAGCCAATAATACAATCGAACAGATCTATTGAACATTTTGACAGTTTGAGTTCACCGCAGTAATTTTTCTAACGTCGTTCGGGAATTTTTGTTTAAATTTCGATTTGAATGAATTATCGTCGTATATTTTGATAATTTTCTAGTTTCGGAGTGATTTAAATTTGTAAAATGAGTTTAAAGTGTGAAGTGAATAGTGTTGTGTCGGGTTTTGGTGTTGTATTTCGGTTTCGGCAAATTTCAACATGTGCGCTCTGAATTTCGCGATGCAAATAAATTGCAGTGTTCAATTGAGAAAGAGATCGGTAAATTGCTTGCATGTTCCAACATGTTTCGCAAGGAAGTACGAAATAGGTCGAAAAAATTAAAAATTGAAAAATGAATCGAAAAAAATGAATTTCGGTTTGAAGAAATTCCAATTACATGTATTAAGGGCAATATCCAATTGGATTCCCATGGAAGTGCTCGGTATTGTTCGGAAAAAAGTTAATTTCTCTTTGAAGAAATTCCAATTAAAAATTAATTGTGCAATGTCCAATTGGATTCTGATGCTAATATTCGGTAGTGCAGTGAATCGGATTCGCAAGGAAATACGAAGTAAGTCGGTTGAAAAAGAAATTAATTTCTGCGTGAAGAAATCCGAAGATAATGTGCGGTAGTGTTTTAGAATCGGTATGTTCGGGCGTGTTCCGCGAGTGAGAATAATAATAATATTTCAGTGTTCAATTTCCTTCGCGACTGCAATCTGTTTGAGAAAACATCTATAACGCAAATGTACGCCCCATACTAAGTAGAAGCATAACTGGAATTGCTGATAGAGCTCACGCCTGGTTACAAACTTGAGCTCTATGCAAATGAGATGGAAAGTTCGTACACGCTCCATTAGTTCAGTGCGAGTATGGACTGGAGCTATGGTAATAACCGACCGAAGGTAAACTTTGTGATGAAATGATTTAATGAGCAACAATTACCACAACACTTATTCTTTTCCAGTCCAAACTAGTACCGAACTTGCACTTCACTCCAGATGCAGTCGCTCCATAGTGAAATCAATGTGTTGTAAACTTAATTACGGATAATTTGTATTTTTCAACTCATAAATGGATTCACTACAGTTATTAGATCGCACCCCTTGCGCCCCTCGAGTGACATCAGCGTTTGAAAATCTGGAGTTTTTAGTGACAAGGGAGAAAGCAGAAATTAGACCAGGTATGAACTTCAATATTTCTTTTATTATTTAATATATATATATATATATTTATATATATTTCTATGTATTTCTCTTCTCTATACAAAACATATGATATAAAATAAACAGGAAATTTCGTTTAAAACATAAATATTTCTTACAATCCTTAACGTTAATAGCACAAACATAAACAACTCTTTTATATAATTTTATTTACAATTACAATAAAATTTCTATAGTTTTTAAACAACTCGCTCAACAAAACATGTTTAAAAACATTGAGTGTTTCTCGGTAGCACCAAAAATTTGTCACAATGAATCAACTATGCATATAAAAATTAACTACATTTAACAGTTTTTACAATCAAGAAGAGCTTAGCTAAAACTAATTTCAAAAGAACTTGAAGTGAAGGTCGAAGATCGGAAACTCATGTTCGCTTAGCTGTCTACATTTTAATTGGAAAACGTCAATTCCATGGTTGGTTCTGTTATAAATAATACTTAACAGAATTATTTACGCGAGGATAGCAGGATTTTGTTTCTAGAAACATTGTGTTGCTTGAATTAATTAAAAGTGATGTTCTTCAAGATAGTTTGGCTGCACGCTAAATTCATTTACTTTAAAAGTATACTAAAACTACAATTTATCCTCTAATACAAAGTCATAACATCATAACGTATGTAGAACACTTGCATCGGTTGGTTTTTCATAGAATTTCGTTAAATTAGAAACGATTAAAAACTACTTTAATGCTCTCAAGAAATTTCAACTTGAAACGGTCGTCGGGCTCTAGGTGGTTTCCTCTAAATTTAGGATGTCGTTCACGAGGACTTCAGAAGTCTACGTTTATTTGCTTAGTAGTGTCTTTTATTCGGTCAGTCTTCGTCGATGAACTCCGAACATCATTCCAAAGGACGTGGTGTTTGTCTGAACATTTAATGAACTGGCGGAAGGATGTCCTCTGTCCGGGGAAACAACCAGTGTCTCCAGTGATTCGCGAGTCGAGGAAAGAGTAGTTCAAACACATGTATTTCCTGAAGCGTCGAATGTCTGAGGCCGTGTGGGCCCTGTGCGATTTGTACACTAAAAGTTAGAGATATTTGAACTTAGGATAACGTGTTTAGGACTACAGTATTAAGCATGTATAGTAGCATGTATTGTTGAGCCCTGCTGACACTCGTCAACGGCATACAATCCTTACGGTTTCGTCATCTTTTCGAATTTGCTGATTCGAAAAGCTTCGCTCGCTGGCTCCAAATTGCTAGGTTGAATATTCTCCAGTCATTGGGAGGGTCAGCAGCGCGTGATGGGAGTATTTACAAGTATTAGTTAACATATGCTCGAAGGGAAGAAAGAGAGTAGTAGATCGTGCTCGCGAGGCCTTGCGGGAGGTCGTCAAGTTATTTGATCCGGTTCGACGCTATTGTGGGTAACGAATGCTAACGAATGCTTTGGTTCATTTTCTTGTGTGGGCGAAGATGCTTTGCGATCGTCCTCGTTGCTGCTGCCACTGCTCTGGTTGCTGTTCTCTCCCTCGTGTAGCGCGATCTGCATGCATAGGCTCTTGGGCGAGTCGGACTCCGTCGCGGCGGACGACGAACTCCTAGTGGGCGAATTGAGTTCCGTGGACGTTGACGAGAGTTGCGTCTGCAGCGTCGGCAACGGCAGTTGCGTGACCTTCCCCATGAACGAGCGGATCTCCTCGAAGTAGGACTCCTCGGTGGGGATGCCGCGATGGCGGCGCAGGCCGCGTATGCGCTCGTCGATGCCGAGCCCCAGGGACGCCGCGTCCGCCTCGTGCTTCTTCAGGTGGCGGTCCAGGTTCGTCTGCTGGCCGAAGCACCGCTCGCAGATGTCGCACTTGAAGGGACGCTCCTTGTTGTGTATGTTGCGGACGTGACGCTGCAGGTTGGAGGAGATGCTGAACGAGCGCTCGCAGTACTTGCACTTGTAGGGCTGCTCGCCGGTGTGCGTCCGCAGGTGGCGCGTCAGGTTGGCCGAGCGCGGAAAGACCTTGCCGCAGAACTTGCAGGCGTAGCGGTCCTTGTTCTTCAGAGGCGCCACTGGCGACGAGTTCAGGTGGTGCTTGGAGTTCGTGATGTCCTCGTCCTTGTTGTGGTTGCTACTGCTGCTGTGGCGATGGTGGCGCAGGTGTCGGTCGTGTTGCGAAGACGAGGAGTTCTTGCTGCTGCCGTTGCCCCCGAGGCCGTCCATCTGGGCCGCGTTGTTCTGGCCCACCTGCGACTGACCCAGGGCGCTGGACGCGGCCGCCATGTTCCCGACGACCGATAGTTGCGGGAGGTTGTGCAGGAAGTTTTGCTTGCTGGAGCGCAACAGGTCGAACGAGTTCCCCGAGAGGGGTCGTGGGGAAATGAAGGGGTTGCGGTACGGCAAGGGGATGGCCTTGGCCATGGCCTCGAGCATCAGCGGGTGCAGGGCTGGCGGCGTAAAGGGCGGCATTCTTTGGGTGTTTGCGTGGACGTTGTTGGCGGTCCCCAGGCGCGACACGACCCGCCGCTCCTGCTTCAGCTGATCCCGGCCGCACTTGGACTTGTTCGTGCCGCATGTGAGCTGCTCATCGTTGATGTTGTCGTTCTCGTGTGAAATGAAGTTGTTGTTGGCGTGCTTGAGGCAGTTGTTGTTGTCCAGCTGCTGGTGGTGGTGTTGGTGTTGGTGGTGGTGCGACAAGTGCTTCGGCCCGGGGAAGCCGATCGCGTTGTCGGCGCCGAAGTTGTTCTGATCGCCGATCAGAATGAAGTTGCTGTTCTCGTCCTCCAGCACTGACTTCCGCTCGGCCAGCGCGGTCTTCTTGTGGTCCAACCGCAGGTCCAGCGGCTGGTCGTGGCTGGAGCAGCGGCCGCCGGCGCTCGAGCCGTGCGACTGACTGAGGGTGCTGACGGTCGTCGGTGAAGTGGCGGACGTGGAGATGCGCGACGCAGACGACAGGTCGTACGGCACGTGCGACGCGGGGGCTTGTCCTAAAATAGGATACACGGACCCTTGTTTGGGACTAGGAAGCATTTTTCTTGGCGAATGATCCTTTTCTCGCATTACGAGTAGATTTCTATTAGTGGCGAATGACGTGTGAATTTTGCAGTTTGTGACTTCTTCTTCTTCTTTGCGGGTTGTGGGTCTTGCGCTCGTTGAAGAAAAACATTAGAATCTGAAATTTAAATTAAAACTTTCCATTACTAACGTACGCCGCATACCTTGCACAATCGCTCTTTCAACACAATTATTTGATAATTCAACATTAGCTAACGTCACGGATGCCTTTCGGCGGGGACGTCAAGTACCAGTAGCCCTACAAATAGCGGGCCCTCATTAGTCAGTGCACCCGCTTCATAAACATCATATTCTGTCACCTAAACATACTTCAAAACAAGTCGAGTGCAGAAGCCTGAGACTAGGAAGAACCATATTTAGTGAACTTCTGACCTTCGAATGTAAGCTGCCGCCCGTTTAAACAACGAGGGCACCGTGTGTAGCGAACCTCGTTTGCTTCCTACATCATCCCAACGGCACGGAACAGTTTCCCCATGATAGAACCCAGGAGTATTTCTAGCCAAATGATGTGCAAACATTTGTTTAGTTGCTTTATGTCGAAAAAAAATTCCACTGCGATCGATGGATATATACATAGGTAGACGATGTGATCTATACGGCGATACGTTTTCGTTATTACGTGCTTGTTTGCTCTCTGCTCGGAGTGGATCGACGCGAGTCGCGACCAGAATTACCATAGAGAAGAAACGAGCACACGGACGGCAGCCAGAACTTATCATTCAGTCTTCAATGATAACAAACCTGCCTAAAATATACAGCACAGCGGCGAATGATATTGTTATTGGTATTGCTGTATCGGCGGTATTGCGCGAACAGATCAACAATGGGACAAGCCAGGCACCACAGCTCGACGATGTGCACCGCTCCAAGAACTGTCATTAATTCCAAGGCGAAGCTGCATTCAAACCGAGGTGAACCCAACCCAATTTATTCGTGCAAATTGTTACACTTCTGCCTTGGTTGCGGCTGGCGGTGCAGGGTGACGAACCAAAATGTAAACAGACGGACGTGTAACGTGGTTCGATCTGGGGGCGTCGAAGGAGCTTCTTCTCGAGATGGGGGCTGAGGACGCGCGCCGAACAAGAATGCGACGGCCGACCCTGAGACACTCCTCGCCACCAACTCATATGGGCAAGTTGCCGCTCTTCGGGGCAGGAGTGGATCAGTGGGTTCCCAGAGCGGAGTCGCAACGGATGCAATCGTAACCAGGTTACGTAAAGACATCGCACTCGTCGCGCGTCGCTCGTCGAGAGGCGAGAGCCGAGAGAACTGTGGCCGGATTTGCATCGGCCTCAAAATGCTAAACAACAATAATTCCGCGTGAAAATATGTTCCATGTTCCGATAGAGAGAACTCATATCCATTTGCAACTGCGACGACGCACGCGGAGAAAAACTGTTAAATGATAACACCATTTAAATGCGGTGGATTTGGAAATTCACTGAATCCACTTTGGCCCCCTCGGAATAAAGAGTTTCGAAATAATTTACGTAAGTCGTTAGTCGGCAGTCCGTGCGACAACATTGGGCGTTGGGCGTAGGACAGGCTCACGATGCGGAGGATGGAAGCGAATCCCGGGAATCTGACGCGTTGTGGAAAGAACATCCGAGTATTCTGCGACGGTGGTCGGCGACTAATTAGGCCATGATCGACTCTGGGTCACTCGACTGCCCGTCGAGCTGCTCTTTGTCTCGTCGCGCCAGGCCGCACCGTCTCGGCCCGTCTTGGCCCGGAGAACTTTCGCTTTTCGCAAAGTGGCCGGAATGTTCCCGCAGTTAATTGCGGGGAGTTTTCCGCGGAGGCACGCAATGGCCGAGCACGCATCGAACTGCGAGCCATTTCGGACCTGGTGGACGTGGACATGGACGTCGATTGGGCATTTCGAACATGTCGACCGGAGCCGTCAGTGAGCACGAACGAACCCATAATAATTCGCTATTACCTCACATTAGCCCGGAGACCGTGGAACGATGTGAGCGAAGACGCGATCAGACGCTGCCGTTGTTGTTGCTATTGAGTTGAGCTGAGCCGACTCGAGTTGATGGTAATGTTAATGTTGATGGAGAGGAAGATGAAGACGAAGTTGGAAACGGAGATGGAGATGGAGATGAAGATGTTTCGTCGTTGGCCCACAGTTCACACGCTTAATAATGACTTTGATACGAGCGAACAAATGATTTTATTAACATCTGTGAAATTCAAGTGTGGCAAGTGGTTTGAGCCGCTGTGTGGCGCATGCGTCGTTCGTCTTTGCTCGTTGCTCGGTGGTCGTTGCTCGTTCCCAGCTGGCGGTCGGGCGGAGTAGGATTTGTGTGCTTGCCGGTGTGCTGAGAACGTGATTCACTCGCCCCTCACTGGGAAGTGGGGTAATGTGCCGGCAGCGCGGCATCGAGGCGTTGCATCATCGATGCGCTGATGTTCAGAAATATTCTAGTCGATGCCGCAGACTCGTTTGCTCCAACTCGTCTTCCGACCACGGCCTACCGGCGGACTGGCCCCCGGATTCGAGTGTCATTTAGGAGTTGCCTCATTCAGCGGCGCGGTTTCCTCAGCCTTTGTTACACTAAAAGCTCCCGCTTTATTGTCACACAATTAACAGATTTGTGAGGTTGTTTCCCAAATCGCCGGCCGGGCTCCACGCCATCAACGCAATTAATTGCCATTAATTAAATGAGCGTTTTGATGATGATGATGTCCATTTGTAAATTGCACGCCGCGACAGTTGTGAAATACGGGCGTGTGAGCGAGTGCCGCCCCCCGAATTTGCATGCCGAAACAAGAGTTATAAAACGCGACCGCGACCTCGAAGTTGCGGCGTGGTCCAACCGGCTTCAGCCGCGATGGAGCCCGAGTGTTCTGCAGACCCTCTGCTTTGGGACAGTTGGCGAGGCTTTTTTGCTGTCGAGTGTGTGAAATGGATCGCTATCGACTGGATTCCTAAGAATGAAGTTCTTTGGCAGGCAGAGTGCGAGGTGCAGTTTCAGCTTCAGCCTCAGCCAAGAGACGTTGCCATTAGCCAAGATTTGAAATTGATTTAAGCCGTAGTCGTCGCGATCGCAGCTTGTCCAGTAGATGGCTTCCGTTCTAGTTTCTTCGGCTGCGAATCCGTGGAAACGGTTTGTTGTCTGCGAGCCGGCAGGTTCACATGGAGCCATTGGCGAAAGAAGCCAAGGGCGTGTGTCCGCCGTCCATTGTTGCGCAGACCTGCTGAACAATGGCCAGTGTTGGTTAAGCGGTGGCTTGTCCAACTCTTCTCGGCGGCACCCGACGAGGCACCTCGAGGGGAAGACTTCGTACGCTCGTTATTGAGCTCGAAGGTCCTTAGAGTCTGAGTCTTTGCCTGTCCTAAGCGGACCTCCCGTTTTAAGTTGCAGCTAATGCTTTTTTCTATAAAAAAAGTAATTTCCTTGATTAAATTTTCCTCGTTTTTATTTCGCCTTGCAACACTGGTCGCTGGAAAATCTCGATTTCCGCCGCTGCTCCAGAAACGAGATCAAAGCGAAACAATCGAATTCAATTGTTTGGCGACCGTGCACGTCTCTGTCTGTATGACGCGCAAAATCCCAAGACTCGTCTCTACTGGGTCAACTTCCATGACATGCGTTAAGTGCAGATAATTGCTGTTTCGATCCCTTGCAGCTCCCAAACAATGTTTGCTTTGAGCCGGCCAGCAGCAGCGCCGTCGACTGCGCTCTCAGGTGCCGGCTCAACTCGGCTGGGGTCTCGAAAGCCTCAATTGTAATCATGGGAAACGCACAGATTCGTTCGGAGGCATTTCCACGCGCAGTCCCATCGGCGTAGGATGGGACAGACGGTCCCATAACGGGCCGTGCTTTTCAAGGTAGTTCAAGGTAAGTTGAAAACCCTGCCAACCTCCGCAAACACCATTTCGGTACAGAGTTCGAATGCAGAACTCGAACCGTACTCGCGCCGAAAATTGTCTCGGCACTCACGTAGCTCTTGGACCAGCCCAGAGCTCGACTCTCGCGACGCCGCGGTAATGATGGGAATACGGCGTCTCGAGTGGGGCTATTAAAGAACTTAACGAAACAAACGTGCACTTAGCGAAGTGGCGTGTATAATTAAATTAAATACGTACTTGAACGATAATTTGATGGCATAAGAACTGGTCTGGTCTTGTCTTGTCTTTCGGTTCTAATTAGTCTAAACTCGATCAAAAAGAGGTCTGCATATGAAGACATTTCAGCGGCATTTGATAATAATTGCTATAAAAACTAACAGAAAACCTCAGAACAGAGACACACGGACTGTTGGCCAAGAATTTGGGGACAACGAGAAGAGGGACGGAAGAGAAGGCAATTTGAATCTATCTTGGTACTTGGAAATTCTTTCAAAACTGTTCTCCTAGTGTCGGGTCGATGTTATAATTTACTTTTGTCGTTTTACTTAAAAGGTGTTCAAGATTTTCTCTTCTCTTCTCATGAAAACTAGAAATCATTCCTATCGAAACTAATTATCAAAACTGTCATGAATCGACGTTTAGATTAGATATTATTAAAGAGCTTTCTATTGGTAAACAGTAGTGGCTACTGCGATATTTACACTCGGCAGACCACTGAGAGGTCCGCGTGATCCCGACGGCGCTTGGAACGGTTCCTTTTTTTGTTTTGGTTTACGTTGGCTACGCGAAAACGAGCGCAGTCGCTCCAAATTAATTACTCGCATCGAAGCGCATCGGGAAGTCCATTGATCGTAGTTTGAAAGGACGTTGTTTTTCACGTCGTTGTTGTTTCGTTGATGATGTTTTGCGGCTCTGTGGTAACGTAATTAAAAAGGACTTTGACAAGGCTAACGAGAGCATATGTTTTGTAGCTTTCGTGGCTGTTGTTGTCCGCAACGCTGCTTTGTTGTGTTGCAGACGTTGATTGCTGCAAAGCGAAAGGAAAAGTGTTTCCATTCCAAGCCCAGAGTAAATTTCAGTTTTTCCTCCATCTTCCATTTTTTACGAGCTCCATTTCTCCACTCGGCTACGCTCGTCTCCGCCACCCCCCAAGTCGGTCGTAGCGTCGTCTCAGTTTCCAGATCGCAATGTCCATTGACTTCATGTTGCTGCCGCCGCCACCGCCATCACCGCTGTGCAGTTATTGTTTTTGTTGTTGGTGTTGTCGCCGTCCACGCTATTGCGGCTGCTCTGTATTCGTCGTCGTTGCAGCGCAATTGAAATCAAAAGTGTAGCAGCCCGAAGCCGTTTATCCAGTTTTGTCATTCGGCTTCGATTTCGGTTGCGCTATGAAATATTTTCCCCACGTCCTCCACAGTCCAGAGCAGACCAGACCGGAGCAGACCAGACCGGAGCAGACCAGACCAGGCCAATCTTCCTCTGGCCATCGTTGGCTCGGATGTTTCTCCAAAGCAAGTCAAGTCAAGTCAACCCAATCCGAGCCGAGTCGAAACAAGCCAGTGCCGACACCTGAATGAGTGACGGAGCAGGTGTTTTGTTTCTTCACCCTTAATTAATTCAAATCCCACTCCAAATGCGGGCCCAACGGGGAGAATCCTCCGCGTTGCCGGGCCGTGCGCCCTGGTAGGATTCGTGACCAGCGCGCCGGGCACGCGGGAAAGCTGTTCGCCGCCGTTGTTCGTGGTTCGTGGGTCGTGGTCTCTGGTCTCTGGTCTCTTGTCTCCGATCTGTGGTCCGTCGTCTGCGGTCCTTGGTCGCTGTGGCTAATTTGGAAAGTAGCACTTTTTCGGAGCGTGAAAATGGCCGAGATGCCGGCTTGACAGTCCACCAGTCGCGCGGCCACTCAGGCGCAGCGCAGCGCAGCACCGCGAAGATGCTCCGCATTCAGGTGCATCGCACTGCGCAGCTTCATTGAAAACCGCTCGTCGGTGCCCGACCCGACCGATGGCCGGTGGTTGGCGGCGCCTCTCGGGAGGCAGTTGTTTGGCGATCGGAAAGAAAGTGGATTGCGGGCAAATGAAGTTTTAATAGTTCGTTTTAGGAGGCGAGTGCAACACGTTGGGGGCTGCTCCACACAGCGCTGCGCCGTCCGCGATGATGCACGAGGTTAGAGATTATCAACACATTTGACCGGTTTCGCGTCCGTCCGGGTCCGCCCCCTCGGCTCCTCTGGCCGTTAGGTGAACAACTCGCAGACATTGCTCCCGTTTTTTGCATGGATCTCCGGCTCTGTTGTTGGCTGGCTGGGGCTACCGTGGTTGTTGTTCTGGGCTCCGAGCCGGAATTCGTGGAATTCGCTAACGAAACCTAACGAAATGGCCATTTATAATTGCAGCAGGAGAAAAGCCAGGCTCGGAATGTGCAGCTGCGGCTCGAATTCGAATTCGGATGGGACGTCGATTCTATGCGCGGCCGAAGCCTCGCGCTCTGTCTCTCTCTCTCTCTCTCTCTCTCTCGCTATTCACCCCACTGCCGGCTGTGCTCCTTCTGTGGAAGCTCATTCCATTTCGCCTCGAACAATACAAATTGTTAACAATAAATGCAGAATGTGCTACTCGAGGGCTCGAATGGGTCCTCGGGCACTGCGGCCTTTCTTCTGGGCCGTTATTTATGACGACCCGTTGATGGCCAGGAAATTCAATTGCACCAGACTCCTGACTCCGATTCCGATGTCGACTTTTGCCGTTCAGTGGGCTCCGTCCGACCGCAAGCGAGCTCGAAAGGAAATGGCGGAGGCGCTCTAATTACCGTTAGTTTGGCGCGCGCGCTACAGATCAAGGATGCCCAGAAGTCTTGCTCGGCTGGTGCACTCAAGCCTCGTGTCGTCATTAGGTAGCGTCGACCAAATCGCCGTCGACGCGGTGCCACAGTTGCGAAATGGTCTGGACGGGGGCATCTTCGATGCTGGGCTTTATTAATAACGGACTCGGCAGTCATCACAAGCCACCACGTTGGACTGGACGCCTCCGTACAAGTCGGTGATTGCGATCGGGCCCGCACTTGGTCGGAGTGCGCTGTGGTGGAGTCATCTCCGGGCCAGATATGAGTTTTCTCCGAAAGTAAAATAATTGCTCCGAACATTAATCAATCCGCGATGCCAACCGCACGAAGCGATGAGCGACGAGCGACGAGCGAACGCTAAACGTCAAAATTGAGTTTCGCTGCCTAATAGCGATCTAATTACAGATACGCCGTAGCTTCTTGTCTCCCATTCCCTTGCCCCGACCGCTGTGGCTTAGTGTGGTGTGGTTGGCTCGGTATGGCTGGCATGGCGTGTGGGACGGTAGCCTGATGCTCATGTTGGCTTTCTTGTCGAACTCCTATCAGGAGGAGCAAATGGCTTTTTTGGGTGTGTTCGAATTAAATGTTTATAACATTACTTTCCGTCTGTATCTCAATCCATCAACGTACTTAACTCAAGGTCGACTAGATGGACGGACGGACAGACGGACGGACGGATGGATGGCTGTATGTATGCATGGCTAGATGGATGGATGGACGGATGGATGGACGCTGACTGGCTGCATGACAACAATTGGGTAAAAAGCCAACGAGATTATAGAAAAGCAATAATAATTAGTGAAGTGTTTACGCAGTCTGTCACTGCTCGCCTCCTTCTCCTTCCTTCTGACCCCGCCGCTCCGCTCCGCACCTCGGCCCGCTTCGCCTCTCGTCTCCACTCCCATGTGCTCGAGGTAACATCTTGGCGACAACAAGTTTGACTGTTATCGGAAATCACTTGTCGGTGAAGAGGTTCGGGCCAACCCGGAGTTTCTCTCGATCAGACCCTAGTTCCGCAGCGATTGGTTCTGTTCGGGCAGTGTGTGTCACTCACGATGACGGATGGCGGAGTCGACGGCAACGCCCAAAGCCTTTATCGCGCCGGGCTGTCGGTCGTCAGCCGTCAACACGGCTCCTCAAATCGAAGACCCGGAGATCCGCATCCGCAGCGGCGGGGTCTGGGTGGGGATGCGTTCTGGCTGAGCAATGGACGGGGTGGTTGATTGGTGTGGTCTTGAGTGGACTCCGGGCAGCCTTTCAGGCCCGTGGTCGCGGAAGGCGGGAAGCGATTCTTTGATGGCATTAATGCAGCCAGGCTAATCCCCGAAAGTATCACGTTTTGGCGTCCACCTCGGACGGTTCACACCGCACACGGACGGCGGGGGACCCGCTGGACGCGACGGCGACAGTTTGCACGCGTTCCGCGTTCAGGTGACGGCGACGGCGACAGGAACGAAATTGTAACGAATCAGATGTAAACAGAAATGCGATCAAATGATAGCCATCATTGCCAGCTTCGTCATCGGCTCCACAAGCGACGGCGGCAGCGGCAACGGCGTGGGGTTTTGGTTGGGGTCGGGGAGCCCGGTTGTGGAAAGCGAGAGCCGAACGACGAAGCTGGTCGAGGAAAACGCGTCGCTTTGTTTTTGTGGTTGTTGTTGCTGTAGCTGTTGCTTGTAAATTGAAATTGTAAATTACATGTCTAGAAAATAGCAACTACACCAACAATAGCAGCAGCAGCAACAACAACAACAACAACAACTGCAACGACAACCAGAGCAGCAGCAGCAGCAGCAGCAGCGATCTGAAGAAGAAACCAGTGCTCGTCGTCGCACGGCGACGGTGACGGCGATGGCGATGTCGACGGTGACGGTGACGGTGACGACGACGGCTGCGGCGATGATGATGATGATAATCACACAGCTGTGCAGTTGTCACATGGCAGCGCCGACCGCAAACGTACTTTCCAGCGGCCGGGCAGTGCTTGAGCAACCCGTCTATCTCCGTGCTGTGCTGTCTCCGAGCGCCGCTTTGCCGCCGTCCGGGTCTCTGAGCCGAGCTAAAAGTGAGAGTGACTGCAGAAATTGTATCATTTTGCGGTAAACTAGTTGCAGGAATCGAATGAATGAACGAACGATGGCTCGATGGTCCGATGGACCGATCGGATCGGATCGGATCGATTGACTGACTCCGACTGACTGTGACTGACTGTGAGCGACTGATTGATGGAATGTGTCGGTTATGAACAGGCCGCTGCGATTCTCGGCCCCAGCCACGGGGTGCTGCGCTCTGGCCAGAGCGAGCGTCACCATCAGGAACGGATCCCACCGTCCGTTCGACCCCAGCAGCCGACCGGCCGACCGGCCGACCGCTGGCCGCGAGCAGGAAGTCGTTATGTAAAGGAAGCCACGTCGCACTCGCGGCCATCGGACGACCAGCCGAGACGTGTGATGGCCAAGCACACATATATCTATTTATACAATGTACATCTGCATGTACATGACTCTGCCTATGTGCACGGACGTAAGCTGGATTTATGAAATACCACTGGATGAAGTGAAAGTGCTCCAATTGCAGCTACTGGGCTACAGCCTCCTCCTCCTCCTCGTCGTCGTCGTTGTCGTCGTCGTGGTCGTCGTCAGCCTCGCTTCCGCCGAGGTCCCCCGAGTGCTGGAGACCACCGCTACCTGGCGTCGCTTGGGGTCCCTCGTGGAGTGCCACGTTCTTCTGCTTCCTCGCAGCCCGGCGCGGCGGCCCATGAGTGTGCGCTTTCAGCTTGCGCCGCTGCGTCGAGTGGGCTGGAGGGGCTCCGTGCACTCCCGGCATCCGCGAAGAGCGGCAGGTGGCGAACGAGCTCCTCCATGCGCGCGCCATTTCTTCGAAACGGTTAATTATGTCCGCCGGTGGAAAGGCGTGTTTTCTGCGGGCGCCACCGCGGTCGCCTACTGTTGCTGTTGGATGGTGGCTTTCCCCAGTGCAGAGGGCTGGACGCTGGCAGATTCATTGCCCGGTCGGATCTGGCTCCGGTCTCCTCTGAAAGTTTATATCGAAACTGTGAATTCCTTTGGGAGCGATCGACACAACGGGCGCACATGTTGTTTGTCCCTAATGAGACCGATGTTGAAAATCGATTGGTTCTTCACATTCCCAAGGATCTTTATTGGCTCATCCGCGAGGTTTCGTGAGTGTTCCCATGCATTATCAAGGCATCCGGCCACACAATGGTCTTGGAAGCGATTCGCGTCGAGCTGCGAGTGCGACCTGTTTCCACTTCCTTCGCCACTTGCTCCGCCTTGGCTTTCGCTTTGTTGTCGTCGTGGTCGATGTCGTTGTGGATGTCGTTGTGTTGTCGTCGGGCTTGCTCGTTTTCGTCATGTTGCTTCTGGTCCCAAGGTCAGCTCCGAATGACGCTTATGGCTTAATTCGCACTCGGTGCGGGTCTAATTGCAATTATATGAAGTTGCTTCTCACTTTTTATTATTTTTCTTTTCATTTCATTTTTTTCGCTCCGCTCGCTTTGATTTGCTCGCTTCTCATCGTCTCCGCATTCAATTCGAAATCATTTCGGTTGTTTTTGTTGTTTTTTTTTCTTTTCAATTTTTCATTTGTTATTGTCACTGTTTGTGCGAGCTTAAGATCGTATCGATCACACATGGGCAGCAAGATGTTTGTGCGTTTGCATGCGCTTATCTGTCCGTCCTCTTGTCTGTCCGTCGTCAGTCTGTCCACCGGCCCGGCCGTCCATCTGTCAAGTGCAAACGCTGTACTTGAAGATACAATCCGCTTTGAAAGCCCAAATTTATTATTTCATCGCCGTCGAGGATTACCAAAGTGCGTGGAAATTGTTCCAATTTTAATTACAAACACAAACAGACGTATTTTCATTACTATTCCTAATAAAAATACGAACCACGCCGTCGCCTACAACGACAACGACAACGACAACGACATCGACAACGTCGACCACGATGACAACGGCGTAGACGACGGTAGTGACAGAGTTGGAGACACGGACAGAAGCAGCGACGACGACGGCGCAGACGCAGACGCAAACGCAGACCGAGCCGCAGATAAATGAAAATAAAAGACAGCACAAACTATATTAAATCGAAATAACGCAAATCATGCCAAATTCGTCGTCGCCGGAGCTTGGGTTTCCTCCGTCTCCTCCACATCTTCGCACGGCGGATTTTAATGAATGAACCGAACGTATCGGATCGGAGCCGATGGTCGGATGGCCGAAAGGGAGGTGGGGATGAGCGATGAGCGCCGATCGCGTCGGGCGGGCGGGCGAAATTTGGAAATATAATGACTCGATTAGACGGCAGAAGAGCGGTCAACAATGAGCGGCGTCGCCCTGACCGACGCTCCGATGACCATTGCGCAACCCCATCTCCTCCATCTCCATCTCCGTCCAATCCAATTCCATTCCATTCAATCCAATCTAGTCCGGTCCAGTCGACTTGACTCTACTCGAGTCAAGTCCAGTTGCGTCCAACCCATGCCGGGCCTGGCCGGTCCGGGCCGAACCCGTCCCCCGCCAGCCGGATAGTTATGATTTGTTTATGGGTTTGGTCACTCGCCGCGTCATGGTGTGGATCGCAGCGTTCGGCTGCTGCTGAACGCTTTGATTGACCGCAGAAATTAACTTCAAATTGGACAACGGCCCGCGGGCAACCGGAGCGCGCCAAGTCCGACTTCCAGCACTTCGCGTTCCGCACTCCACACTCCACTCTCCACTCTCCACATTGGAAACCGCAAAGATTTCGCTGCAATTACAAAACTGAAAACTCTACGCAGGCGCGGAATCAAATGAATTACTCGATCGTACGATCGCATTTCAGCGCGCTGTCCACCGGGACCCGGTCTCAGGTGACACCGGGTGGGTCGCTCGAAGTGATGCCATCGAATGAATTAGGGGACGCATCCGAGCACGACGACGACGACGACGGCGACGACCACGGCGGCGCGAAACCCCACCCACTGCTGCGACTCGAAGCGGCAGGAGGCTGAGGAGCGGAGGATGTACGTGTTGTCGAAATAGAAACCTCGTCGATGTAGTTAGACTCGTTGTTGTTGCCATTGCTGTGGTGGCTGTTGTGCTGATGGGCTGTTGGTCATCTCGGCGTGAGCCCCCGGCGATCGCGCGCGAGGCTCCGCGACTGCAGCGAAAACACGTTCGAACGGAAGCTCCGCTCCGGCGACTGCATCTTGGCCAAGCCGCAATCTCATTTATGGATCTTCCGTTCCTGCACTGGCGCGGCTGCCGACCGCAAATCCAATCGGAGTCATCGACGGCGCAGAGAGGGCAGAGCAGGGTCGGTGGCTGGGCGGCTGGGGCGGTGGAGAAAAGCACAGGAGAAAAGCGCTTCAATGAACCAGCTGGCAATGCTCGCCACCGGTGTGGGACGGCACCACGGACGGGCAGGACCGTATTGATTTTCGGATACTTTAATCCTGGCCCGGAAGGCATTTCCAACGTAAAGCGTTAAAATAGCAGGCCAGCGCCCATTTGGTCACGTTGAGCTGCGCGCCCGTAGATGAGGTTTTATTTTTGTTTTGACCCAGATACCGATCCACAACCACTTAGTTCGGCTTTGTGCCGCTTCAGTCCGTCCGTCCGTCCCTCCTCATTCGTTCGCTCTATCCCTCCGTCTGCCCGTCTGCCCGTCCGCCCGTCGGTCCGTCCGTTGGTTCGTTCGTTCATCTATTTCACTGTCTGCCTGCGCGCCTGTCCGTGTGTCTGAATGTCGGCTGGCCAATTCGAACGCATCTATCACGGTCTTTAATAAGATCGCTTCCCGTAAATAATTGCGGCAATAACAACAAAATTACCAAGCAATAATTCGAAGCAGTTGCTAAACAAAAGATCTGGCCAGACGAACGGACCCACCGAGCGACCTCCGCATGGGCGAGGAGGATGGGGATGGGGATGGTGTTGGTGATGTGGGGAGGGAGGCGTGTAGGTCTGAGAGCAGCACCTTGGACGTTCCGAGGAGAAGCCCGTGGATAAGTGAAATAATCAAACGCAAACGCTCCGATTAAATGCGACGTCTCATCACACACTCGGACGCTCGACGCCCGATCCCTATCGCCGGTGGAGTTCGGGACCCTGCTCGAGACGTGCGTTGTTGGGGGGCGTGGCTTGCAAATCGGTGAACGCACGGAGTGATGTGAGCTCAATTGCATGGTTGGCGCACGAACACCTAGGCCGAGGGGTCGATTTGGAATCGTTGCGTTACGCATCGTTGAGAAAATTGATCAAATAACGCAACGCAACGTAGCAACAGCAACAGTAACAGAAGCAACCGCAGCCGAGTCGCAATTGAAAAAATTTCCGCAAATTACCAGCCGCGTTTCATGATTTAGCACTCGAAATTCGATCAATTAATTTGAATACCGACTACGTCAGGCGGAAATTCAAATGAACCTTCACAACTATCTCACACTCGGAAAACGGCCTTTCGAGCGGATGTCGGGAGGTCTCGGAGAAAATCGAAAGTATGCCGTGAAGGTAACTTTTACAAACTCTCCAATTAATAACTCTCCGAGTGAACCAAATACCTCGTAATTGTCGTCAGCCCGACCCGTGTTCGTACGCGACCTCTCGAATACCGGTTTAAATGGGTTTTACCTTTGGCCATCTCTTGGCCTGTTTTGTGCAGTGTCACAGTCTCGGTTGTTTTTGTTTTTGTTTTTGTTGTGGTTGCCTTGTTCTGGTCCCCATTGACACCTCCTCAACGGCTCCTTAGATCGCGGAAGACATTCCGCAGGCAGGTTCGGAAAGGTTCTGGGGCTTCTTTCGCAATTAAGAGAACATTGTCGAGATGTTTGTGAAATGACATCATAATTTCTTCGAACAATTCGAGCAGCAAATAGATGGCCGAGTCAAGTGAGGTACACTGAGAACTTGCTCGCGGATTAATCAAAATCCGTAGCCTCCTTGGAATAGACACACGGATCAAACCCAACTCCAGTAGTCCTTCGTGGCGCGTCTCTTGGCGTAAACCAGAATCCGCCCCCAGAATCCCAATGAAACATAGTTGTGATCTATTCGAGAGTTTGAGTTCGAGTTCGATAATTCGATTCGATGTCGTTGTTCGTACAACGTCTTGTTTGGGCTATGAGCTCCTTATCTGATCCTGTCCATGTTTGGTCTGATGAACACTGTGGCCCGAAATAGAAAAACAAGGCTAGGAATTAATAACTTTTGCTCTCGAAGACTTGGCAATCGCTTCCTTATGTGCGCCCCGCATGAGTCATGCCACACCTCCTTCCCCTCCCAAACGAGACCGCAGACAATATGGCAACGGTGTACCGGACCCACTACTAGTGCTGTAATCGTTGATGGCACGAGGGGTCCGATCACTGCCGATAGGAGCATTGACAGAGGCGTATAATCTCCCGATCTATGCGAAATGCGATGGGAATTAGTTTAAGCGCTGACCTGAGAGGGAGTCGATGTGAGCTATTTATGCATATCGAACTGAAAATACCACCACACAGCACAGGTACGACATCCACTTCACTGAGCTCGGTAATGAGGATTAGCCGTGGAATAATCGCACTCGTTTCTCAGTGTACGCGAGTGTGAGCGGTCCAATTGAATTCTAATCCAACCTTCGGATAGAAAGGCAGAGAGGGCAGAGCGAATTAAGTCAATTCGCCACGTTGCGCCCAGTCCGTCTGTCCACGAGACGGAGGCCTATCGCGGACGGTATTCATTAGAGCGCCATTGTAATCGATCGCCGATATCCACAGTTCCACAGTTCCGTGGTCTCGCGTCCACGGCGTTCGCCCCAAGTGGAATGCAATCTGCATGTATTGTACTTGGCTCAGATTAAAGTGTCGTCTTGTCAATCGAATCGCCGCACTTCACCGCCGTCTGTGGCGGAAGGCATCGCGCCCAGCGTCGCTTGTCTTGGCCCGGTCGAACTCCAAGCACTCGTGCCATGGCGACCGCTAATGTCGCCCCACACATCCACACGTACCGTGGTCGAGCTCTCGTTTCGACATCGCGAGCGCCATCGTCGTCGCTAGAGACCACGGCGCGATACCCTCACTGGCTGTTCATTATGGAGCGCCCCTAATCGCGAAGCCACGACCCACACCGCGCGGCCCCCGCCGTCGCAGTGCACACTGCAGCGGGCATCGGCACAGAAGATGCGCCGTGCTGGGCCTGGGCTCCGTTCCGGGCACCAACTCCAACTCCGACTCCAGCTCTCCAGCTCTGGCTCGGGCCGTAGCCGTAGCCGTGGCCGCTCGTGGATTGGCTTGCAGCACGTGCTGGGCTCGTTTAACGCTGCCGTTGTTCTTTATTCGTTCCGCTACCAAGGTTTGTAAATAAGATCGGGCACTCGCTGGGCGCTCACCGACCCACACAACGGCCAACAACACAACGGATCGACCGACAGGCGGACGGACGACGGACAGACGAGGGTGCACTGATTTTTGCATTTCTTGATTCGCGCTTGCTCCGCGGAGAAACCTATTGGAAACTACTCGCGGAGAAAGACGGATCCAGCGAAGTGCGCGGGCAAGAGCGGGAAAGAGCCAGCGGAATCGGACCGGGCAAATGCAAAATCTATTGATTGCCGAGAAATTGGATGAGCCGTTTATAATCGAAATTGGAGGAACGCATCCCGGACCGTCCGAGCGGATGGACCGAAAGCAACTAGTTTCGTGTTAAGAGTGTTGAAAGGCATGAAGGAAACCGAAATGGAAGGGAAATCGTCCGATTGCCAAGGTGGCAAGTCGCGAAGAGTTTCGACGGTCAAGCGGACCGACTAAATGACTGATGGACTCCGGACTGGCTGGCCTGGATTGTTCGATGCCTGTCCAATAGGTTTTCATCGTCAGCCTGTCCGACGAAGTTTGTCCACGGTTTACAAATTGACCGAAACACTGGCAAGTGCTAATGCTCTCTGCAAGCCATTTCTGTCGGCTCGTCATTTGATTTTCCTTAAACACTATGATTTTACACATTTACACCCGAATTATTGTTTTCACTGAAATTTCTTGCAATTCTTTCCACCTCTTGTCGGCCACTTGTCCATCGAAGGAGAAGAGATTATAACGACTTTATAACAAGTCGAGCCAATGCCATTTCTATTGTTCGATTGATGGCAGGTTGGACAATCTCTAATAATATTTGCTATTAATTGTTCCATGAACCTGCTGCATTTATCTCTAAATATCAACTTGTACCTAAGTCTGTAAAATTGTGAGAAAATCCTTTTTGCAAACTGAAAGCTATTTCTATCCTACAGACTAATCTACAATAATTGGAACAACTTTATAACAAATATATAACATTGCTGTTAATAGTCTTATAAACTGATACCTTTGCCTGTAGATTCCAACTATTACCAGAGTCTGTTAGCTAGTGTGTGAAAAGTTGTGGAAGTACAATCCATGTACATTAAATCCTTTTCTCGAACTGAATTTACATCAAGCTAAACTATTTCTATCTATTTTTCCAATACCTACATCACTAATCTAGAATAATTGGAATAACTTTATTACAATCATATAATTTCCCCATCCTCAATATTTCCACACGTATAGACAGTAAACAAGTCTTGTAGTACAATCGATTAGTACTACATAGATGAGATCTCAGTTCTTAAGGGTCGTGTTAGGGGAGCACAGTGTTTACTGCATGAACTATATCTGATATCTCTATTCTAAAGGGCTCGATCAGGGAAGCACAGTCGTTGTGTATTATTCACACTAATTAAGTAGTCATATTGAAATTCTGTCGTATGACGCACAGATTGCTTCGATATCGGATCGGATCTGAGTTCATGCTCGCACACTTGTTCCATGTCCATATACGTATACAACACTGCAACGACTCGGACAGACGTACGTTGTCGGTCATTAAAACCACGACATGAGACTCGAAAGTACGTACATGGGCTGCAGAATCTGGTTAACAATTTGCGGCGTCGTGAGAACGGTTTCGCGCGCCATCGGAACTAATTAATTATTCAGATAATTCACTCACATCCTAATTTCCGGCGATGCACGAAGAAATGGGAAAGAACCAATCGGTAGGCTCGGCGGTGTCCGGCGCACTGAGCGCTCGAAGGTAAATCATTAAACTCCACTCGGCTCCGGAAATCGGGTGCAGCGGTTGCAACGCGCTATAACTGCAGCGGAAATCCGCTGGGAAGCGCGAGGAAATCACAGTTTAAATGGCCGTCACTGGAGCCGTTAAGATTGCGGTACATCCTTTGCCGAGAGTCTCTGGCGACAAAATTCCGGTTATTCAAATGAAGGTTGCCGTTGCTATTGCTATTGCGATTGCGATTGCTGTTGGTGTGGTTGCTGATGTCGGTGTTGCTGCCGATCACTGACACTGATTGCCGCCAACGATGGTTGAAGCACCTCGCGGAAGCACGACCTGCTTCCGTGCGAAAACCTTCGACGCCACACTTCGGATTCTCTTCAACACTCGCATCCGCGGGGTGTTCGATTCGCGACCTCAGCTCACAAGGACACGCGGGTGGATGTGGGCGATGCGAAGGATTCAATGTGGTCTTAGGTGGACTCGAGAACTCGCGACGAATCTTGCTTTTGGTTTCCTTTCTCGGGCACGGGCCGTCGGGGCGGAGATGCACGAGTTAAGCCTCTTGTAGGGATCACTGGGCGTCAGACGCGATTACGGGAGGACTCGTTCACGACTCGTCCAGGGAGATGTCGCTTTGACACGACACGACAAAATCACAAGCACTTCAGCGATCTCGATCTAGTTTTTGATTATTTTTTATTGTTGTTTTTCGTTGAATGGTTTAGAAATTTTTTAGAATTTTTAGAAATGGCGGAAATTTATCCGAGTGCAAGATGTGACGTGTGGGTCGGCGGCAGGGTCTGGGGTTTCTAGACGAGTGGTTTGCGGTGCGTCGGGTGATCGTCCGATGAGGGCCGTCTCGCCCTATCCACTCTCGCGGGCAAATGAAAACTAGTGCAGATCAATGTCCAACGGTCGCACGCATCCGAGCCTCAGTGAGAGCAGGTTGACGGTAGCACGGCGGCGCAACAACTGCGACACACAATTGAACCGAGACAATCAGAAGGCATCTCCGCTGGATGCACTGCGTCCAGTCCGCATTCAGTGCTCGCTCCACTCCACTCCACTCCACTCGACTCTGGTCCACTCCACTCCACTCCACTCCGCTCTTCGCTTCGCCTCGCCTCGGTCCAGCAATAGCAGTAACAAAAACAACAACAACAACAACAACAACAACACGAGCAGCGAGAGCCTCTGCAACGACGTCTGCGACTACGACTTCGGCTACGGCTACGGCTACGACACAACGACTGCGACGCAACACGGCACAACAACACACGGCAGCAGAGCACTCAGTCACCGTTATCCGCTTCGTTTCCGAACCGTCCGTCAATTACAAGTACGAGTTATAGTACTGAACTGAAAATGGTTCCAACTTTTTAGCATACCCGGAGTGGCGGTCGCCGACTGGGCCCAACCTCGCTCTGCTCTGCTCGGCTCGGCTCGGCTCAGCATGCTCTGCTCAGATGAGCTCGGCCTCGCTCAGCGCGCACTCCGTTCGGCTCTGCTTCGTCACTCTACCTGGGCAGCATCGCTCCAGTAACAGCCGCGGCAGCAGAAGCAGCAGCGGCGGCAGCAGTAACAGCGAGCGCGGACGTTGTGGAAAAAATATCACAAAAATAAAGCTTGACGCGCGCACTCGATCAACGGGCGTCGGGCTCACGGTAGGCGAAGAAGACAACAAAAACTGTTACAATAAAGTGCAATCGCCAGAGAAGTCGCAACAAAGAAGCGGCAGCAGCAGCGGCGGCGGCAGCAGCAAGGCATCAACCTCCGGTCCCAGCCACAACCTCAGCCGCAGTCGCAGTCGCAGTCTCTGTCTCAGCCGCCGTCGCAGCTCGGCTCGGTTGCAGGAGGCAACCGACAGCCGATCGGCGCGGTGCCGAACCGATCCGAGCCGTACTCTAAACCAGAGCGCGCCCTCTTTGCTCGCCGATCGCCGACTCGCCGCATCGCCGCGGCGAGAGTAAAAATAGACGAGTCGGGGTTTGGGTCTGGGTCCGTGCTGCCGCGGCTCTGCTCGGCTCGGCTATTTTAATAGACATCAAGCGGCATTCCAATAGATCTTTCTTGCCCACATCCACAATTGGGTGGAGTATCTTCCTCCGGTGCCGCTCCGCGCGCAGTCGCAGCGGCGGCGACGGTCGCCGCCTGGCTCGGAGTACGCGTCGTGGACCAAGAGCGACCCAGACACGTTCCACAACTGCGCTCAGCTCAGCGCAGCTCACTGTGGGGCGCCCGCCAAGAGAGCGAGCGAAACCCGATCCAGAAAGGCTGGCTCTCTGTTTACGTTACTCTCACTTACGGCGACGTAGTTTTTCACGGCTGCACGTTAGCCGGACGGTTTTCATTGATCAATCAGTCGTGCTTCGGACGGCCGACTGCAAGGAGGCGAGCTGGCACTGAGGCCGGGGCTGGTCTGGGTTGGCCGGCTGGCCTGGCCTGGCCAGGTCTCGCTTGGGCAGGGCTGGGCCAGAGCGCGAGGTCGGGCTCTTTGGACCGCGTCTTTGACCATGACGGTCGTGCGGCGATGGTTTCGACACTGCGTTGAGGCGAGCGCTCACGGACCTCCTTTCACTGCACTCTCCTTTTAGGGAGGGGGTTCCGAGGTTGTTTCTCTATAGACTTTGGCCAATATGCAATGTGTTCGCCACTATTCGGTTCCTTGTTGATCGCCCATGTTGCACCATTCAGCACGGATTTGGGTCCCTCGGGTTTTAAGGAGCTTCATTAGAGGCATTCAGTTGAGCGGCATCTACACGATGTGCCTTCACCTAGTCATACATTCGGCGGAACTCAATCGTAGTTACCGGCTAGTGAAATGCCGGCGTCCTACGTCTAGCCCCATACCAAGTGACACACATGAGCCCGGGCTGCAGTAAGAGGGCAAACGCCCACTCAGTCTCCGGGATCTTCATAAACTTTCCGCCGTGGCAAATGCAAATTCCAACTTGGCCCCAGATTGGCCGTCGCGCCGCTGCACTGCAGAGACCGAGCCGTAATTTTGGCTACCCGCGCATACGTGCTTTCCTTATCTCGTTGGCTGGCCGGACGGTTGTGTGTTGGACGGCCGGATTGTTGGATGGCTGGCTTATCGGCTAGATGATCGCAAATGAGTCTTAAGTACTGTCCTTTGCGCGACCGCTGGCGCGGGCTGCATTGTGAGCAGCAGCTGCTCCCAAATACGTGGCCCCGTTACCGAGCAGTGGTCAAGCGCCGAGGCGCTCCGTCGAGATCCCGTGCAGCAGTCGCCGTATGCATTCACCGTGCACGCCAAATGGTACATCATTTGCTGCCAGAGCTCGGTCCACATGCACGACGTGAGGAGAGCCCAACACGACGCCGCACAGTGGGCAGAATCGAGCCGCTGGGGATGAACTGCAGTCGTGCGATCCTGGCACGAGATTGTCGAACTCTATGCGACGATGTCGCCAACTGGAAGCGATCGCCGCATCTACAGATAGTGTGGAGTCCACTGTCGCTGGCCCATGGTTCCTACTCCTTCGCTCCGTCACTCCGTCGCTCCGCCGTGGCGAGAGGCCAGGAAACCATCAACAACACGCCGGAGATTGAATGATAACGATTGTGCGACTGTCACCGTCGTGTAAATGATTAAGTGCTCCTCATCAGCAGATCAGTCGCCGCAGCAGTCGCAGCTATGACAAAAAAACTTCAACTGCAACTGCAACTGCTGCAACAACACCAGCCGCATTCGTCCTGATATGGTTTGGAAATTACTTTCGAAAGAAACCGAATCGTTTGTCTCAGCCGGCCACGAGTGGGTCCGCCGCACTTCCTGGAGCAGCGCGGGGGCAGGCAGTGGGTCCGCTGAACTAGACGAAATCCGAGGCAGTCGCCATGACCGCAACAACAACTGATGCACTCACTCGCTGCACTGGGACTTTCTAAAGCCCGGCGATCGGCTCATTTAAATAAAGTCGAGCAGCAGCAGCAGCAGCAGCAGCAGCAGCAGCAGCAGCAGCCACGCTGCGGTTTTAGAAGTCACTCGAAGCGCCGCGCGCTGTCAGGACGCGGCTGCCACCGGGTGTCACTCCGAACGGGACCGGCGGGCTCGGAGCGCCCCGAGCGGAGTGGACAGAGTGGTTCGTGCGCGCATGTAAAAAGCGAAGAAGCCACTCGAGAATGTGTCACGCTCGTCGCTCAAGGAGCTGCTCCTCCACTCCGGCCGCTCTTCCACTCAGGCCGACCGACCGGTAGCCGCTGCTACCGGGCAAATGCGCAGAATCGATCAAATCTGACTGAACTGTGACAGCCCAACAACTGACAGCCAGCACGCCAGTGAGCCAGTCAGCCAAGAGTTGGATCGGCCGAGGTGGTGGGGCGAGAGTCGCTCTTTTTGTCTGTTGGTTTTGCACACACTCACACTCATACTCGATCGCTCGCTGGCTCGCTCGCTAACTGCGATTTGAATGAACCGTTAGCTCGAATTTCGTATCTGGACCTCACTTTCGACTGGCGGCAATTGCAGCCCATGCTCCAGCTCCAGCTCCAGTCCCAGCCCCAGCTCCGACTCCATCGTCATCTCCCTGCCGTCGTCGTGCACTGTGTAGGAATGTTTTTTCGTTGTTCTGCTGTTGTCGTTTTTGCTGCACTGGTCGATGACGGCCATGCCTGTGATGTGCGCTGCTACCGCATTACTTACGGCTGCCCATGGCTGTCCTCGGCTGTCCACGGCTGTCCGCGAATGATAATTTCGCCCAGACAAAGTGCTGCGGGTCTGGCGAGCGACTCGGCGACTCTCGAGATGCGACCACGATGACGGGGCTGGCCCAGAACAGGGCCGCCTCTGGGCTATGGCAGTGCGGTGGCGGTGTCATCGATCGCTGAGCAATGGTCGGACAACAAAGGATTTCCAGAAACAAGCAAGCAATTTGTTGCCGAAGCTCGAGCGCGCTGGCCCCATATGATTGATTCCGACAATGAGCTCGGGCTGAAGTCGACCGGGCTCGGTGCAGTCGGAGGAAGTTCCATCGAGGCGATTTAATCTGGCTCTTCAGGGAGGTGAATGAGATGAGAAGACGATTCTCCAGGAGGATAATGGATGGGCGGTGGCCGGTCTGTCGGCCTGTGGGGCGATCGAGAGAGGAGAGGAGCCAAAAGCTGCTGACCAACTTTATTGGACCGAGCCCGCAGCGATCGCGGCGACTGCGGCCGTTCTGGCTCTTGGGCGTTTTTACTGCCTCGCTGTGATTTGCTTTTTGCTGATCGCGCCGAAACTGTGCCATGTCATCAGGCGCTCGGAGCCTCGTTCGGGCCCCACTTTATTGCCTCACACAGACAGGCACATGTGCGGAGGTGCCGACGCCGTCGTGCGGCGAATGGGTTGGGTGGAAGGCAAGCGACGCGATCGTTCATTTGGACGCTCGCTGTGGCTCCACTCGGTATCCTCCGACGAGGACGGGCTGCGATGGCTGGCCGGGCAGGGCAGGGCAGGGCAGGGGCGAGGAGCACAGTCTCGGCGGGAGGGCGAGAGGGCGAGGAGCGCGTTCCGGTTGCGGCCCAAACTGCTCCAGTTTTCACTTTTTCGCAACCATCTGATAGCCGGGCAGCTTCGCCAGCCTCGCATATTCATTAGATGGCTTGCAGCTGGAGTCGGGATGGAGTCGGCCGGAGTCGGCCGGAGTCGGAGCGTCGCGTCGCGGCGTGGCGTGGCGTGGCGCGGCGCGTTTCGTAAGCCGCGCTGCGGCGAACACGAACACGAACTCAAGCACCAACACACGTAGCCGATCGAACAGAGCACAATTTATAAGCCATCCTAGTCTTGTGTTCCGTCCGGACTCCAATGCACCGTGGTCGGTGCTGATCTCAATTTCGGGCACATGTGGACGCGGACGCGGACGTCGACGTGGATGCGGTGCCACGTCGTGTTGTTGCTGCATTAGCTTTGATCGGTTTTTGTTATTGTTGTCCGTCGCTGGTCTTGTTGCGGGACTGTGAGTCTGCATAAATTCCGTTTGCATACTTCGAGTGGCGGCCGAGCGTCGGTTCCGCCGTCTCGATCAAGAGACGTGGCGCATGGCCCAGGACGGACCGGGCCACACCGTAGGATCTTCTGCAGAGACACCCCGGCCCTCGTCCGCCTCCCCCTCGCGGCGATCAAGCGCTGATTGGGGCGCGCGTGGGCTTCCTCGAAAACGAACGTCGTCCGCGTCTATTCCTGACCCGCGCTGTGGGTTCGTTAAGCATCTCGCTCGATACGGAGCCCGGTGTCGGACGCATTCTTATCGCTCGGAGTCGGGACGCGGACGGGCCACATGCAGATTTGCTTTCATTCATCCACCTCTTCCTCCTTCTCCTCCTCCTCCACCTCATCTGTGTCGCGCGCCCAGATGCCCGACCGGGAAATGCCAGTCGCGATGCGTCCGATGGCCGCGCCGCCGCGGAGCAGGGGCAGTGACCAGGGAGCGCCGGGAGCAAGGGTGGCGGACCGGGAAGTGTCGCACCCTGGCTGGCGGCGGCCGTCGGGCGCGCGCGGTTGTCAGCGACTAATTAACTTCGGCGCTGCTCCCTGCGCTCGGGCCACGGAAAGCAAATGCCGAACGGCAGGGGCGTCGCTGCGCACTCTTTATCGCCGGACCCGCCCGGGCATCGGCTCCTCCACGCCGCCGTCGCCGCCCGCGCGGCGTGCATTCGCCAGACTTAGACATAGACATAGACATAGATGCAAACGATCTCGAAGCGATTTCAGTGGAAACCAATTCACCTTCACATTAAGACACTCGCTCGGCCACTTCCGTGTTGTCGGCGACGACGGTAGCCGGCGTGGCCGTCGTGGCCGACGTGGACGTGGACGTGGACGAGGGAGTGGGCTTGCATTCGTTTTCCGCGAACGCCCCGCAGCTCCCGTGGCCAGCCTGTCGATGTAGGAAAGTGAAAGATAATCCTCAAGAATGTTTTCCCTGGCGATCGGGCGATCGCGCGATCGTTGTCAATCGATCGACAGCTCGAGTCGAATCGTTGACGGTTGGCTGCGCCGCTTGTCGCTTCCTGACCCCTTTGGCCAGGGAGATCCGTACGCGATTCAACTACGAGTACCCGAAATCGCAGCTGTTTCTCCAGGTGTGTCCCGAACCACCGCACTCAATTTGATCGGCCCATCTTCCCACCCCAGGGCAGGCGGCGACGGCCGGGGAGGGGGCTCCACGCACGATGGGTGGGGCCGAGGCGCTTCCGCGAATGACAAACGCCTCGGCGGCCGAGCGACGAGTGACGAGAGCCGATTGCGCGGCTCGCCCGAAGATCGCTCGCACTCGCGCATACATGTGGCTGGCTATCTCGTAAACAATGACGAAGAGCATGAAATGAGAGAATCCACCTTGTTGTTGTTTCTGCTTCTGCCGCGGTTGCCGGTGTCGTTTTTATTACTGCGGTCGTCGCGTTGTTGTTGTTGTGGTTGTGTTGTGGCTGTTGTTGTTGTTGTTGTTGTTTTAAGTGTGTATGTGCGATATTCATTATGTAAATCGAACGGCACAACCCGTTTCGCCGCGCATCTGCGATCGCCGCGATCGCAGCGACCAATTGGAAGCCGCCGCCACCTAAATCGTCGTGCCTTCGTACGGACCTCCCATGCACGATCCACGATCCGGCGATCCGACCACTCGACGACTCAGCTCGACTGCTCAGCGCTCCGACGGCGTTCACTGCGACGACGCGCTGCGACGACGATCTGGCCGGCGTCGCTGGATGCGAGCGGAATGAATGAATGAAAAACAACAAAAACGCCAAAGACACAAAACACAAAAACCAATACAAAGGCACTGGCAAAAGAAAAAGCAAGAGCAAGAGCAAAGCCGCGCCAGTCAAACGCGGCGAACGTGTAGAAAAAATTGATTATAATATAAATATTATTATTTGTCCATAAATCATTTCGTAGAACCCGGCGGCCCCCACTCGCAGCGCCCCGCGACTCGTATTAATTATAAAATGGCCGTAATATGTAATTTGCGGAGATCGGAGATCTGCGATTTGCCCAACTCTCGGTTCTCCATTTTGTGCTGCGGATCGGTCGAAATAAATGAAACACACCGAAAAACCGCACTTGGACGGAGCTAATTATTGCCAAAGGTATTGGCGGTCGATTCGATATGAAGTCGACGGTTTTCACGGTTGGGAGCACTGGAGCGAGTGGGCGACTGGACCTGCCCTCGCCTAGTTTTCCCCCGAAAAGATGGGGACTGCACTCGTGTGTAACTTGTGTCTTCTCACTTCGTCGGTCCTCCCTCTGTCAGTGGCGAAAGCCGCTGTGCCCAACTCGACAGGCTCATTAGCACCTAATTCGATCGGCACCCCGTCCTCCGTCCTCCGTCCAGTCGCACGCTTATCGTGGGGCTGGTGCAGTCCTCGGCGAGCGAGTGAGCGACCGAGGGCACGCCCGTCGCGCTGAGCGCAGGCGAATGAAGATGGAAACAATGCTTATTTACTGCTCCGCTCCGCTCCCCACCACTCACTCCACTCCACTCGACTCCACTCGTCGTCGGCACTTCAGGCGCGACACTCACGCCCCTCGCTCTCGTCGCCGCCGCAACAGGCGTCCCGTAACGTGGCGGAGTCACGCATGCGTGCCGATCGCCGTCCGCGAGGCCAGCTCCAGTCGTGCTCCCTCTCTCCCTCGCTCCCTCGCTCTCTTTCCGTCCGTCTCGCTTTGCTGTCGTTGGCTGGCACTGTGTTGTTGGATGAGCTCAAACAATCAGAATTGGCAGCTCGGGGACGACCGGGGGAGACCTTCGTTCACTCCGATTGCGCAAGTGCCTCAGGGCGACTCGGCGAACAGTGGCCGAGGGTGTGTGCAGTCGGAATACATTACGCGAACGCCTCAGAACCTCCATTTTTGATTCGAACGCGAAGCCATACATTTCCCCTCGATTAGACGGATTCCGCCACCGTTTATCGCATTCGCTCCACGGTGCGACATGATACTGGAGCACAACGGAATCGACAACGGAACGGACGGATGACGGCAGGCATGGAAGGGCCGTCCGACCGATGGCATGCGGTGCCTTGCGAAGAGCCTTCCACGCGTGGCCGATTCCGCAAAATGGCCGAAATGAGTTTGTTTATGACTCCGTCCCATCGTCATTGGACAACGACACCGACAACGCATTCGCGACCAGCATATTTACGAATGCTCCGGGGCGTATCAGGGAAACACATGCAGCCGTACATGGTGAACGGGAGGAAGACGTGTTGTTGTGAGTCTGAAGAGGGCTGCCGAACATCGCACCCTACTCCATTTTCGGGCTTGAATCCGACAATCGACGCCCTAATTCTGGTACATAAGAAATAAACTCTGACAACCAGAATCATTCAACAAAATGTTAGTCCTTCAGGGTAAAGAAAAATTGAATTCAATTGAAGAATTTAAACTTCGACATTAAAAAATAAAACATAATCAGATTTCTGAATTCCAACTTCAAAGTAATTTTCACAATAATAAAATTGTTTATAAAATTTTATATTCTGTAGTTTTAGTGATAGCTTTGATTGAGCAATTTAAAGAATTAGATTATTCAATTATTCACAAAAAACGATATAAAATATAAAATATTTTTCTCATTGCGCAACTTAAATAATAGTTTGCGGATGTCAGTTTTTGCTTGTGGATTTTAGGGCATCGAAATTGGATCTTCGCTTGTCAGAATTATGCCTGGAATGGTGAACAAGTGAATTGTTATATTGATCATCTCCATTAATGTTTGAGAATCAGCGTCAGTCGAGAGTAGTCCTGAATAAGCGGGGCTTTCCATTAAACCCCCGCAGTGCGGGGTCAGCGGAATGAGAAACCAGTCTCTTCGAAAGAGACTCCCTTCGAAAGTCCGAGCGCCTGCATTTGGCCAGCGTCACTAATTTTGGCGAGGTCGGCATCGGTCCCTGCCCGCTCGCCGTCTTGCAGCGAGGAATGTGCGGCGAAACGAGTAAACGTATTTCCTGTTGAATGTCCCAAAGTGAAATGAGAAACCGTTTGTTTTAACTCCGGGTTGTTGCTCTCGTTGTGTTTTCGTCTGCTGCAATTTGAACCCACATCATTGACCCCATCGCGGACCTTTGCAGCTGCAGCTGCATCGCATCCCAACCTATCCTGCACTATATTATCCGAAGCGGCCTATCGGCTCTTTATGTCGTTCAGCAGTGGAATCTTCTTGAAGGCTGAGTCCGGCGCTGGCTCCGACTGTGGCTCTTGCTTGCGGTTGACCATAATCAGATGGGGCGAGTGCAGCGATGTTCCGGCACGCCGCCGAGCCGTAGCCGCCGCCGAAGCCGTAGCCGTAGCCGTAGCCGAAGCCATGGCCGCAGCCTGTGGCCACAGCGCCGAGTTCTGCCTGCTCTGCGTCGACGCGGGACAGGGAGGAGATGCCACCTCCGCAACTGGTACCGTGGCGCGCTTGTTAGCAATAACTGGACCGGGCCTCCATCGCGGACCAGACTCCGACTGCGACTCCGACTCTGACTCCGACATCGACTCGTACACGAACCCGCGGTCGCAGCCGAAGCCGAGGTTGGGGTCGGGCCGCGCTGATTGCGCGCCGAACTAGTTCAGCGGCAATTTGACGGTATCGATGCTGAATAATTCATATTATTCGCCAGAGTGCACCGGATTTCGTGGCGGACGCACCGTGGGACACCCGTGCCAAAAGGTTGGGATGCTGCGTAGCGGAGCTCGTGCTACACCCACACGAACCTCTACCCATCCATCTCGAACGTGGAGCCTGCCGCGGGCGTGGGTGGAAGACGCGGACACGGACCTCGCAAGGCTCATTTGCATTAACTTTGCCCTGAGTCACACCGGCCGCAACTTTCCCGGCACGTATCCTCTTGACTACGGCTGCATTGGAATACGGCGATCGCGGATCTATCAAACCGAATGACGACCCCGGCCGCCGGAGATCGCGTGATTAATTGGTGGCAATCCGACAAATGGCCTGCCGCTGACGAGTGGCCGGCCGCCGTCACCACGTGCGGACGTCGCTGCTCATTAGAACGCGATTACAATGATTGGCGAATCGGACTCCGCTAATGAACGCATGCTCGAGCCGACAACCGACAGTCGACAGCCGACAGCCGACATCCGAGAGCCGTCCACTGTGCAAGTCTGCGCAGTCTGTCCAGCTGTCTTTCTTCGTCCGCGAGGGTCGTGCACCGTGCTAATGGCTCATTCACAATGTCGGACTGTGGTTAATACTGGAATTGGTATCTTTTTGTGTTGAAATTTTGAAATATCTCAAAAACATCGTTCATAATTTTTGTGGGCGAGAAGTTTAGTGTCTTAATTGTTCTCCCTCGGGCAAGTCATAATATTGAACTATTTTCAGTTAAAGGTACTTTTACCAGCTATTAAATAGGTTTAAATGTAATAATTCCATTATTTATTTGTAAAATTCTTTATATAGATCGGTATTTTCTTCTCGTTGGTTACAACTTTCGTATGTTTCGAACCACTGTGCCTGGTCGGACGTCCCAATTCGGCGATTACTCAACACCTTCCGTTGGGAACACGTCGTTGCGGCTTTAGTTCCCTCCAAAGCCCTCTCGCGGTGGGCGCACCGTGACCATCTCCGCCACAGAGGGAGGCTGGAGTGCGCCTAATGCTTCTTCTGGCCGCCGGCCACACGTCGCTCGCTGCCGGTGATGTCCGTGAAGCAGAACCGAGCGAGGTTGGGAAATGCATGTCGCGCACTCACACTCTGCGAGACGCCCGAAATAATGCATCCTTTCACCGGGTCCCGGCTGACTGGGGAGGGGTCTGCGGGAAGGAAGGAACGACACAGTCATAGATCCAGCAATTACAAGTGATGAAAGCGGCACAGCTGCCTGACGCCGAAGTGTTGCATTCACGCAAATCGAGGAGCGCCGGGCCCCCCACACCACGTGGCGATGGCCGCGGAGATGGTGCTGGCGCAGGAGTTGGAGTCGGAGTCGGAGTCGGAGCTCGCGCTCTGGCTGGAAGCAAGGAGGCGAAATAAGGGTCCGAGACGTGGCACGGTGACTCATATTAAAGTGCTGCACGATATCGTAGGCAGTGTCGATATTTCAGCGTCACTTGTCAATTGTGGGCTGGACGGTCGAACGGGGCGATGGGGAGACCAAGACCCAGACGACGAGGAACGCGAAGACGAGGACGAAACGAGGCTGAGCCGTGCCACCCAAACTCATCAGCTCGATGCTCGCGCCGTGTCAACAAGAGGAGAAGCTTAAAGTGAAACATTTGTAAATGTTGTCAATGGACTCGGGTCCACGGAGCATCCGGCACCCAGCACTCAGCACCCAGCGTCGCCGCCGACCATTCAGGCCCAGCATTCGGCATCGGCAGCGAGCGAGTCCGGGCCGGGGCTCGGGTCCATGTCGTCGCCAACATCACGCCTGACAACTGCCGAGGACTCCGCGCCAAATGAAACGAAACATTTACAAGACCGAGATCGGCTCCGTGTGCGACAGTCGCCGTGTCGGTGGAGAGGCCGTGTCGGTGGAGAGGCGACGACGGCCGCGGCGATGGTGATGGCTGCGGTCGGAGTGGGCCCAAGTGGGTATCTCTTAGTCGAGATTTATTGTCGGACTTACGCCCTGTCACGAATTTCGCGCGTGCTGCACATTACGAGTGATTTTCCATGTCTGTCGGACGGATGCTGGCCCGCACCGAGGTGGCCTTTGTGGGTCCAACTGCGCGGCGGCGACTCGGGCTGCCTCCGCCGAGGCGCTGGTGGTTCTGGAAGGAAGGGTTTGTGCGCCGGTCCTCGGTGGCTCGGCGCTTGTGTCATCACTCGCGCGACGCGCCTCTCTGCAGATTGAGACGAGTGCGGCTCGTGATTGAGGACAACGCGATCTGCCGACCGACCGACATCGGCCTCCGCGACAGCGACAGCGACAGCGACAGCGATGGGGATGGCGACAACGACAACGTCAACGATTGGCTCGATCGACGATCGGTATTGGCCGCGGCCCCTATGCAAAACCGCTCCCGCCACTAGAGGGGCCGGCGCTCCCGATCTGGTCACCAAAGTACCGGCTGGCATCCCCGTTCGCCGGCGAGAAAGTGGTCAGCGCTCCCAAGTGGGCACGACTCCGAGAGCTATCAAGTACTCCCCTTCCAACCTCCTCCTGCCTCCTTCCATCTTCCACCTCCCCCCGATGCCACTCCGCGGCGAGCCGGCAGGCAGCGAGCAGAAGTCTCTGTAAATGGAGAGCGTAGTTTGGATTCCGCCGGGACCGGGAAGCTCATGATGTGTATCACCGCGAGAGCCGTTCGACGTCGTCGTCGTCGTCGGTCGTACGGTCGCTCGTTCGTGCTACGGATTAAACAATCCATCATCTTGTCAACTCGTCCCCGCCAGCCCCGCCAGGCCCGAAGCGGATCGAAAATCAATTAAAACGAAAACAAGATTCGTCGTTGTCGTCGTCGTCGTCGTCGTTCGGGTCCCAATCGATTGTCGCGCGTTTGATGGATCCGGCCACCAAATTCCCTGCCGCTCCGAGATTCCGGAAAGCATGACGAACGATTAAGCACCTCGTCAGCGGATTTCGTCCCGACCCCTCGCTGGCCGTGGCCATGGCTCGGGAGCGCGGAGTCGAGGTTGAAGTCGAAGTCGAAGTCGAAGGCAGATTCATGGCTTCCCTTGAAGGTGTTCGACGTGACAAATCTCCGCCGGTCGTCCGCGCGGGCGGGCGGCTTCTTGAACACGGAACCTGCGGCTAGGTATGCGCTTCACGAGATTTGTCGATAATCCCCGTGCTTGGCCGGGGAGAGAGAGAGAGAGCTGGGGCCACGCATGTGTGAGAGGGCCGAGGCAGTGAGGCAATGATAAGGTGCAATTGTGCTCCACGCGCGAGTCACTGAACTCGGTCCCTCGCCGATGCCCGGACTTGACGCGGGACCGTGGGCGGAGGCCGGCCTGCCACCACGACCAACTCCACCACTCGATGCTCGATGCTCGATTCCCGAAGCGATCAAGACAATTGTTGACAGCCCCCGAAAACAGAGCCCGCGTCCGGAGAGGATTAACGCGAGATGCGTCGACTTACCTTCAAGCAGCTTAGCCTTCCTCGTTCTCGTCGCGATCGGCTCGAACCCTACGCGCGCGGCGTAGGATCGATCTAGTCGACAGCGCACAGTGGGTCGGACTAGAAGCCAATCATGTTTCGATGTTTAACATTACACTATTTTTTTCTTTTCATCTGTCAATACTTTTCCCACTCTCGAGGCAAGTCATGAAGCTGTTGCATGGCTGCGAACCACTGTGCGGCGGCCGGAGCTTCTACATCTGGTCGCCGGAGTGGGCGTGCGTTATCTCCACGCCGAGATGTCGCTGTCGGATTGCGTCGTCTCAGCGAGTCTGTCGAATTTCCGATGTCAGCGGATACACCAAGGACACCCGCGAGCGAGGGGCAAGGGCGCCGGAGCCGATTCCACCTCGGATCGGACCACGCTTCTCTTGTGGCGGAGACGTTTCCGTCTTGGGTCTGCTTCATCCCTATTGTTCGCGCGCGCTGTCGCCCCCTGTCCGAGCTGCGAAAGAACCCGAGCTGCTGCTCAGGCCACCGCAATTACTCGGCTCGTCGCCGGCCCGGCGACTGCCACGATTGAGCCATCACGAGCGATTGCCCAACGCGCCCAATGACATCCCCACTTCACAGCCGCTCCACTGCTCTACCGACCCCCACCGCCAGCCGCCAGCCACTGGACGCCGGACGCCGGCCACCGATCGTCGATTACACTAAATCACGTTTACGTCCGCGGATGACCAGAATCGGCGGCGAAAAAGTGTTCGATCGCAATGAGGGCAGCGGCAAAAACGATGGAATCGGTGGAATCGATGAAAACGAGTCGAGCTGAGTCGAGTCGAGTTGAGTTGAGGCGAGTTGAGGCGGGCTGAGTCGGGTCGGATCTCGCTTTGTAAATCTGTAACGACTGCGCGCACACACCCTCCTCCAGGCTGGAAGTCGGCGCTGGGTCGCGGGCCCCGGGCGATGGCACCGGGTGGCGTGTGGCGGGCCGGGGGCACTGGACAGCAGCCAGCGGACAGTGGGCAGCGATAACCGTTTCTGCGGCTGTTGCTTGTCTGTGTTTATGGCTGTGGCTGTCGCTGTGGCTGTGCCTGTGCCTGTGCCTGTGTCCGTGTCCGTGTCTGCCGCGATCGCATCTAACCTTCACCTGAATTATTGGTGAATTTGATTTAATTACATTTCGATCGCAACTGTTTCGACTGCCGGTCGGTGGTCGACTTTGTTTTAAGCGCACCCTCCCGCCCCACGCCCCTTGCAGAGCGACTTCCACCGCGCTCAGCTTCAGCTCAATTACGTCTGTGATTTAAATCTCTGGCTGACCCCAGAGTTCAACTGCGGAAATTGCAAATTTCATAATTGGCAGCAGCCTTTAGCCGAGGAAGAGGCAGAGGCTGAGGTAGCTGAGGCTGCGCCGTGGCCGATGCCGGGCTCATTAATAATGAGTAACCTTGACAAGAAGTGCATAAAATAAAGACAGACCCCGACTCGTCCATCGTCCGTTTCCATCGCCGTTGCGACTCCACGGGTCCGAGGGGAGCGAAGGAGATTTTGACACAGAATCTGACGGATCTGCCTCGCATCTGGGCTACCGCTGCCACCACTGCCACTGCTGGCACTTCCAGTGCTGCCGCCGAACTGCCGAATCGCCGAAATCGCCGAGAGAACGAACATTTAATTAGACGTTGGCAGCACAATGGAACTCCGTGTTTCCACAGAAGTCCGAGGCAATCGCAGATAGTGCACTCTGGCCCGGCCGTGGCTGGCTGGCTGGCTGGGCTGCGCCGTTGTCGGCGGCGAACTCGGAGCCGGGCTCGGTTCATTCTAGACGCCGCCGAGGAACTGGTTTGCAAGTCATCTTCGCATCGCGGCTCGATTGTTGCCTCAATCAATCGTGCTCTGGTAGCGTTTGTGCCTCGTCTGCTCTCTCACTCTTTCGCCTCCTGCCGCTTGCCGGTCGCCCCACCCCACCGCCTTCCGTCCATCACGCCCTGCCCGGGCTGGCCTGGCCTGGCCTCGTTGCTGGCGATTTTGGCACAAATAAATTTATGAAACAATAGCGACGAACAATCGATGCGATTCATTTCGGGGCGTAGACCGCCACTTGAACGTTGAACCGCAAACGCCCGTCCATGACTACCGTAGGACGGGCGGCAGGCCCCCTCCCGCTCCCGCTCCCGCTCCCGCTCCCCCTAGCCCCGGCGCCCGCTGGCGATGATGCGGCGCGAGACGCTCTCGTGATCCGCCGCGGCGTTGCGCCATCGCTGAACTTGGACCAGACCGATCGCCGGTCCGACCGCACCCCGAGGCTGCCCCCATCCGGCCGACGGACGGCGGACGGCGAACGCGACATGTGGTGGCCTGCCAGCGAAGCTTTCGCAAGGATCCACCCGTCACCTCGTCCTCCCACCCGTCGAGGTGCTGGGCTCGAAGGGAGTTGGGCCGCTGACAGCGGTGGCGGTGGCAGTGGCGGCGACGGCTCTTTGGCGATGGCCTCCCCACGCGGCCCACTCGCACCCGGCGGCCGCAACCCTCAGTGGCGCGCCGGAGCCCACGTTCGACCGGTCGGCCAGTTGCGCAAGCAGCCGGTCGCCCGACACGCTCGCTCGTTAGTGACTCATTGCGAATGCGCGGGTCCGCCATAATTCATCCGCACGCCTGACACGCGGCGGGGACGGCGCGCTCTGTCGCGGCCTGTTCCGGCGGCGCATTCCTGCCTGCCTGCCGGTCTGCCGGTCTGCCGGCCTGCCCGACAAAAAGCGTTCTTGCGCAAGCGCGGGGCTCGTCCAGCCGAATTCTGAGCCGACTCGGGCGAACGGCCGCGCCGACACGCATCGATGTCGGCGGGTCCCACGTCCCAGAGACGCCGCCACGGTGCGTCTGCCCGCGTGGTCGTCGTGCGTCCGGGGACTGGGGTTTGGGTCTGGGGTCTGGGTTGGAGCGGCCAGAAACTGGAGTAATTGCAGTTTCCTGTCAATAATTTCGCTTTCGAAACGGAGCCAAACCAGAATCTGAATTGATGTCGTGGCCGTAGGAATCCGTGGATGTAATTGTTGTTGTTTTTGTTGTTGCTATTGTTGTTGCTATTGTTATTGCCGCTGCCGAGCCTGATGTTGTCGTTGTTGCTGATGGTGTTTTTGTCGAGAGCATCGCATTAGGTTATGCGGCAATCAATCGAGCGATCTAACAACGACGACGACAGCGACGGCAAGCGCTGCATGGGCAAAACAACAACAGCAACAGCAACAACAACAAGAGCACTGCATCAAAACAAAGAAATTCCATCGGCTGCGATGCCTGTAGTCCGACGTCGTCGTCGTCGTTGGCGTCCGCCGCCGCCGCCGCTATAAAGCGCAAAATTGCATAATCATCGCTCCGGCCGCCTCACCATATGCGCGAGGAGCTCACGAGTCACCTCGAGCCGCCAGCGCGGCCCTCCGTCCTGCGTCGATCTGCGTCTGCTCTAGCCGCAGCCGCAGCTCCAGCTCCGGCTCGTATCTGCGATGTAAGCCAGAAATAGCACACGACCGGCGCGCCGATGGACGAAGATCTAGTTCGCCCCATCGCCGATCGGCCGATCGCGAGGGAGCAGGCCGGGGCCGGGGCCGGGGCGGCGTGGTCTGGTTGTCCCCGTGTGGGCCCGTGGACAGTGGGCGGGACTACTTTCGGTTTCCGCCAAAGTGGAACCGCGTGGGCGGGTTCCGATGTCCACGGCGGCAGCCGGTTCTGCGGATGTCCTCGCGAGAAGAGCCAGGGACCGAGGACCTCCCTCAGTCGTGGACGGATTCTGCCCGGTGGGCCGATGCCGAGGGGCCTGAAGGAAGAGGCGGGGGCGCGGGCGGGGCGGGGCGGAGGCGGAGGCTGGTCCTCGCGCGGATGGATGGATTTATGCAGAACAGTGTTGCATAACACGACGACGTCGATCGACGATCGGCGGTCGACGGTCGGCGGTCGCCGATTCGGCTCTGGGGGCAATTAAATGCAAGCGTAGCACAACCTTGAGTGCCGTTATGCGGCGCGCCATGTAACAGCGTCGGCAGCGACAACGGCTACAACAGAAACAACAGCAACAGCCCCGTCGACAGCCACCTCGTCGTCGTCGTCGTCGTCGTCGTCGTCGTCGTTGGAAACGGCAACGGCTTCAGCAAAGCGCGGAGACGGCGACGGCAACATCAACGGAGCAACAACAGCAGCGCAGCCATAACAACAATATCAATGGCCAATGGCACCAGGGGCGGCGGCGGCGGGGGGCCGGAGTCGGAGCCGCTGATCTCGACTCGTCGCAATAAAGCGACCACACCCGCGCACTTCATTATTTCCATGTCGCCTGCTCCGCGAGCGTCGGAGGCGGCGCGGGCGGGCGCCGGGACGCGGCGCGAGGCGACTTGGCCGAGTCGATTCGGGCCGAGTCGAGGCGAGGCGAGGCGAACGACGTGACGGCGTCGGCGGCGGCGGCGGCGGCGGCGGCGGCTCGACCAACGACAAGTCAAAGTGGCAGCGCCGTGTTGCGCACATGCGCCGCCTGCCGGAGACTCCTTGCAACATCGTCGAGGCTGCCGCCGCGGCGTAGCTGGGCTGGAGCCGAAGCTGGAGCTGGAGCTGGAGCCGAAGCTGTCCTCGTTGGAGCAGTCGCGGTCGCCGCCGTTGTTACTGATGCTGCTGCTGTTGCCGTTGCCGTTGCTCATATTGTTGTTGCTGATGTTGGTCTTGGTGTTGTCGTTGTTGCTGTTGTTGGTGTTGCTGCTCTGGGAACATTTTATTTATTCGTGCCCCAGAGCGAAGAATTCAGTTCGTTAAGAAATTCGTTTCGTTTTCTCGATGCGCTTTTTTCGCTCCTCTCTAGCAGGGGGGGTCTGGGAGCTCACTTTAATGAGAGTTCTATGTGCGATTGTGCTCCGGTACGGGACCGCAACACCAACACCAACACCAACACCAGCACCGGCCCCACTGACGACACCAACACCAAAGTCGTCCGCGCCGCGAACTCGGGGTCCTACGCGCGGTCGAGAACGAACCACGGCTGGAAATGAGTGCGTCTAATGCGTGTCCAGTGGTCGCCGTGTCCTGATCCACTTGAGATCCACACATTTTGGGCATGTTGGGGTTTTGGAAAAATCTCACGAAAATATATAAAGTTATATTGTTCTCGGTTAAGCGAATGATTGTTTATTCGCATTTAGTTGCTTGTTTTTCGAAATATATAATATTAACTAGTTTACAGTTTCGATAGGTTTGAGTTCAAAGGCACACATGTGGGAAACATTATACGACATTATATATTCGATTTCTGAACTCGAAATTAAGGAGAATTTTATCTGAATTTAATATGAATTTAATCTGAATTTCTCTCTGAATTTATATGGGAACAATAAAGCCGCTTGGACAAATGGAATACGAACAAAACAAATACCAAGAAACCTAACCAAAGGCAAACCACCGGCGACCTGGTCTAAGGGCAGAGCATTCGGCATGTGAGTGCGAGACCTCGAGGCTTTCGGGCGCCCCTGGGCGGATGGTAGGGTGTCGCCGGGACTGCAGTCGGCCGGCGCGAGCTGCGTCGCGCTGCCGCTCAGGACCACTCGCCGAACTCCACCTATCGCGGCCAACATGCTCCGAAGTTGTAATTTATCTTGACGTTAAAATCAATAACGACGCCGTCACCATGCGTTGCCCGCGCGACTCGCGCTCGGCGCTGCCCCACTCTCACCCTTCACCCTGCTCCCCTGAACCCGCTCCACGCCCCTCACTCCGGCCATCACCATCAGCCATTTTCCTCCATATCATAATTTGTTGTTTTTGTTATTACATTTGTTGTTATTGTTTTGCTATTGTCGTTATTGTTGTAGTAATGAACACAAATGTGTGTTTTTTCATTATTATGGCTGCAATTATGACTTGAGCTTGATTAAATTTCCCCCGCCCCCCGTCGAATCGTCGATCGTCGAATTGTTCTGCGAAGCCGTCGACCCGGACCCCCGCCCCGGCGCGGACCATCCCCGCCTGTCGTCGTCTGCGAGATCGGCCCACTGTGCAGCATCCGATCGGCTGGCGTGTTTTAATGCCCATTAACCAGCGATCGCAATTTAAACTGGATCTCATTTGCCGCGCGCAGTCGGCCGCTTTTAGGAAGGTGGAGCGGGACGCGGCGCTCGCGTTTTTGGCAGCTGTGGAGTTTTGCAAGTCGCCGCATGACGGCGCTCGCGATCGCGTCGCGTCGCCGGCCCAGCCATGGCCAGGGTGCGGAGTCGGGACGAGGCTATCGACATCCACATCGCCATCGTCGTCGCCACCGTCGTCGTCGTCGTCGTCGTCGTCTCCGCCGTTCGACGTCAGTTGGTCGGTCGGTCGGTTGGTGAGTTTTTCTGTCTGTCCGTCGGTCTGGCGGAGCGCGTTGCACGTTAATATTTTATGTGTTTTCCCGGGCAGCGGCCGGTCGTGAGCGGACGATCGCTCGCCGGACGGACGGACAGACTGCGCCTAATGCAAAAATTCGATCGATCGATCGGTCGGTCAGTCGGTCGCCGCCGACCCATATTCGCCGAGCGAGTTTGGCGGAAACCCGTTCCTCGGATTAGATTTGCATACATGCGACGCCGGCGGAGGGCGGAGGGCGAGGGCGAGGGCTGGCGGGCGAGCGGGTCGTTCTGGCAATGCATGCGATCCACCGATGCTGCCCATGACGCCGATGACGATCGCCGCGGCATGCGGAGAGGCCATTAGAACCGTAGCACAGCATCCACCGTCCGCGCGACCCACCTAAACTAGTTTAGTGGATTCCAACCGGCAGCACAACCAGAACAGCAACAACATCGCCATCGGTCCACGTTGACGGCGGACAGCGGACAGCGGACAACGAACAACGAACAACGGACGGGCAACATGCGGTGGATGCGGTGTTGCAAGCGGTTGCAACATCGACTGCTCTGCGCCAATCTCTGGGATGCAGGCGAGTGCGGTGGCCACCGGGACCCGCGCCCGCGAGTCGTCGCCCAGAAGTGGGCAGGGGTCGCCGCGATTGGTGGGAAGCCCGGCGGCCGGTGGTCCGGTGGTCCGGCCCGCACTCGGTCGAAAGGGAAACCAATGCGGACGACCGGGCGGATCTCGAGCACCCGGCCGCATTCCGGCTGCGCGGGATCAGCCCGGCTGCCCTTGAGGCGGCTTTGCGGGCACTCGGCCGGGCCGCGCCGCGCCGCTCGATCGATTTCCATGTTAATTGCGGGAAATTAATCAGCCCCTCACTCAGACGGCCGGCTTTCCATTAATTAGCAATGTCAACGCAATTGGCTATCGCAGCGGGCGCGAACCGAGTGCGCGGCTAACGAGCTCCAGTTGCCGCCGCCGCAGTCGCAGTCGCCGCCACCGCCACCGCCGCTCGATCCGGCGCACGGTGGGTTCCTGGACCGCGGACCCAGAAATTGTCGATCAATTCACGTGGCTACCGGAGCGACCCTTTAGTATTTTAAATCCCGATCCTGAGCTGAAAGGCGAGTGCAGGAGGACATCTGAAGCTATCTAAAAAACGTTTAAAGCTGGTCTTAGTTTCTTCAAAATATTTCCATTCCATAGTGATTTTGACTTTTGAAAGATATGTTGTTAAAACTGGAACAATTAATTGTCGAAGTTGTGCTTGATTTTTTCTTCAACTTCTTTCTTTCATTCTTTAATTTTTTCTATTGAAAATGTGCATTTTGACAGTTTCAACGCTGAGACCACTTAGAAATCAAGTGTAGCCTCGAGTGACGCGCATTCTTCTCTTCCCATCCGGCATTTGCAACCATGACATGGACTCGACAACACATTCTGTGATTTCGCTCATTCCTTCCACTGTGCGACGGCCGGCCGGCCGGGCGATTAGACGGACAGGCCCAGCCAACCGCCGATCGCCTGTCGCACACTGACGTCGGCTCGCCATATACGGCCTGCCGAGCCGCAAGAGGCTCGGACAACGTTCCGCCTGTCTGCAGATGTGTCTGCGCCGCGACGGCCGTCACCGCCGCCTTCTCCGCGATCGTAGTCGCAGTCGCAGTCGATTGCGCGGCCCGCAAATGACTCACGGACCCTGTGTCCAGGCCCAGGTGTGTGCGGCGACTGCCAGGCACGCCCACAGCAACAATTCGGGCCCGCTCGCCGCGAGCCCTGGCGGAGCGCCGCGGCGCAGGGCTCCCGGTGTTGGTGGCGAAACGGAGTCGCCTCGATGCGATCTGCAGCAGCCCGTCCGCCCCCTCGTCCGCGGTCCCCGCAGATGTCCATCGGGGCATCCTCGACGAGACTCGACTCCGGACCCCCGCCGAGCTGCGCCCTCGCGCCGTCGCCCTAGAATTCGCCCGCTTCGGATGCAGCAGCTCCGCCGACAACGGCACGGCACGGCACGGCGACGACGACGACGACGACGACGACGGTGGCGACGACTCGTTGGCTCCCCGTCCTCGTGGGGCCGGGTCGTGCAGCCGCGTGCCCCGACGCCGCGCCATGTGCAGTGTGTTAGATTATCGTGCCCTGGGGGCCTAGGTGTGGTCTTGTTCTGGTCTAGAAAACTACTTTCATATTTTAGCCATCCGACACGGTCCACTCGTTTCGGCAACGGCCGTTCTAAGTGCTCGCCATTGTTGTTGTTGGCAGCGGACTCGGTGTCGGTGTGGTTGCTGGGGCTCGAGTGGTTGCAATGGGTTGGTTGCTCGCTGGCTGGTCGTCGTCGTGCATTGTCTGGCATCTTGAGCGGACTCTGCTTGTTCGATGGAGGTCACGTCGGCGAGCGTCGTCGTGTGGTCGGCAGCAGGTCGCAGGTGGGGCGCCCGAGCAGGAACTGCTCCGGCCACCTCCACGTCCGCATCGGTGAGCGCTCGCTGCCCTCGCCCCAATCGCTCGGCGGCTCAGCTCCATCCGGCTGCGGGGTCCGCTGCGGCCGCTGACGGCCAATCGGCGCGGTGTCAAAGCTTGGGACGTCATTACGACAAATGGATCCGCTCTGGACCGCCTTCCGTCGGCTCCGCGTTCTGCGCGTCCAGAGCCCCGGGCCGCCGTCGACGACGACAACGACGACGACGACGACGACGACGCACTGACAGCGCGAACAGCGTAATTAAATTGTCACGTTCGCGGTGCGTCCGTCGTCGTCGGCGACGTCGGCAGCATCGCGTCATCTGCGTCGCCTGTGGCGGCAGCAACAATGCCAGCCTTCCGCTCGCGCTCACGGCCTCGGGCTGCCGATTCTCCGCGCTCTCGGCTCATGCGCGGATTACGTCGTCCCGGTCGACGGCGAGTGCGAGCGCTGCGTGCTCGCCAATCACGGCGACTAGTTAGTAGCTGACTGCACACCAACAACAATAGCAACAGCGACTACAACAACGACCACAACAACTAGAACAGCCACGGCAATGCATGTGGCACAACAACAAAGGCTGGCCGTATTCAGGAGCACCAGCAGGAGCGGCCCCAACAATAGCCGGCGCCGTGTCAGGTGAAAATTGCGTGAGTTTCGTGCGCCGGCGCGTCGTGCATTTTACTCGCCCTCCTTCCACTGCAGCTCGTTCGGCCTTGAACGCCGTTAGTCGTTGCCGGTCTCTCTCGAGTCGACTCGGATCGGCTCGGTGTCAGGGCTGCCGAAGTCAGCTCAAATTGTGAACTTGTTCAAATCGTGGACTTTGGAATCTCCTCGTTCGCCCTTCCTTCAAATGTCTCATCGAAAAGACACTAAGCGCCGGTCGACCTGACTTATGGAATCATTGGGTCTGGTCATCACCTCCTTGCTGCGATGTCGCCGTCTCATCTCGGTGGGGTCGAACCTCGCCGTTCGGCTTCAATAAAAGTTCTGGTGCGGAACCCATGGTACAGCTGTATTTGGATTTGTATTAAGTATTCGAACTAATTTTTTCTAAAATGTCCTGATGCGAAAACCCAGCAAGTTCATTGGGCTGTAATTATTTTGGAAACTGACTCATTTTCATCCTCCAGGGTAAAGAAGTTCTGCGAAATCAAGATTACGACATCGGATAAGGATCTCCCATCAGGCAACCGGAAGCAGGCACAGTTGTGTTGATGCGACGACTGACGAGTCCTTGCAGGCCTCACCGAGGGCGTCGGTGGTTCGCGTCGGTGGTCCGGTGGACGCGCCGTGTTTGGGCGTTGATTACAACGGCGACAACAGCGGCCACGGCAACAAGAGCAGCAGCAACGGCGATTACAAAGACAACAGTTGTGGAGATGTGGTCGAGTCAATGAAATCATCTCGCCAGACGACGGGGGGCGGTCGAGAGGCGGCGAGAAGTCGTTTCGCAATCGAAGTGAATGCAGAGCAGTCGCAGGCGGCCGGAGGTTGGCAGTTGACGGCTGGCGGTAGGTGGTTGGTGGCTGCTGGGGCGCGCGAGGGGTGGCCAGGGGCGGTTGAATGTCCACCTCGTTGAAAACCGTTCGTTCGAACGGCTGGCTGGCGACAAGTCGCCGCGGGGGGACGTCGGGCGGGACGGTGGGGAAAAGTTGAACAATCCCACTCTCGCTTATCCGCGAATGCAGTGCATTGAATTATTTATGGACATTGGAAACGAGATCACTTTCCCGCACCACACGCTCCACACGGCCGTCCACAGTGGCGGCCACAGTGACGGCGACAGTGGCAGCGATGGTGACGGCGGCGGCGGCGGCGACGGCGCAGCACCGCGACGTCCAGAGGCGGCCGCGGAGCATCGCGCGGCGTACAAATCGACTGGCAAATATTCTTAGCAGAGTTGATGAAAATGAAACAGCAACAGAAAAATGAACCAGAAAAATCAACAAAACAAAAATAACAGCAATAGCCCCAACAACAATTCGTCGCTGAGACACAAAAAGAAAAACTGGCAAAAACGGGATAAAAAATAGCAACGAACAACAAAAATGCTGCAAAGTGACGTCCAAAGAAAAGCAAGAGTAAATCCAGTTTGCGCCGTGGCGGCAGGGGCTGAAAAAACTATTGTGAACCACGCAGAAATAAATTAAAAACACAGCGACGACAACAACAACAACGGCAACGGCAACAATAAGAGCAACACTAATAATAACAACAACCACAACAACATTAAGAAAACCGCGTCGCTGCTCAGAAACAGGCGAAACTGGAATGACACGGCAACAACAATGACAACAACAGCAACAAGAGCAACAACATCAGCGATCAAACAACAATAATAACATGAAAATAGTTGAGTCAAAGTTGTTGCTGCTGCAGCCACAATAACAACAATAACAACAACGAAAACGACATCATCGGCACAGCTCAAGAAATACCCAACAACAACAGCGAGCAGCAGCGAACACGGCGGTGGCGGCGGCGAAAAAATCGCACACGCAAGCGCGACTCCAGGCGGCCGATCGAGTCGCGCAGGCAGCCAGCGCCTCGCCGATCTATCGTCGGCGAACAAATTGCTGCCAGCAGCGAGGACCGGCAACAGCAGAGCGCGGCGGCGGCAGCAACAACAGTTGGCGCGATCCAGCGATGGGTGTGGCGGCGTCGGTCGCAGCTGCGCCCCGGCGTTGCAGACAACGTTAGACAACGACTACGACAACGACAGCACCGGCGACGATCGTCGATCGAGTCGACTTCACTCGACTCCGCTCGACCCGACTCAGCGCCGCGCCGCGCGTCGCCGCCCCACTCGACCCGACCCGAGCCAAGTCGATTCGACGACTATCGACGACAGACGACAGCAACACGAATCGCCAGCAACGCCAAACGAGTCACGAGTCCCGGTGCAGCGGCGGGGGGCGGAGCGGGCGGCGCGCGACTGGCGAGTGGCGAGCAAAACAAAAGACTTCAGACACGAACTCGGCCGGCTGGCTCTCTCTTGCTCTCGCTCTCGCTCTCGCTCTCGCTCTCAGCTCCCGAGCTCTCGACGGCGGCGCAGCGCTGGCGGCTGCTCTCGGTCGGCATCCCCGGCGCATGGGGGCGCATAACGGTTGATTTCGCACACCGTCTGTAGGAGTACCGTTAGCGCCGCTCTGCAGTTGCTGCACTCACGGTCAGACCCACGTTCTACACGGCGTCGCCGCTCTCGCTCTCAGGTTCCACAACCGGCTCACCCTCCCTCTCTCTCTCGCGCGCCATGGGTGCTCTCGCTCTCTCTCTCTCTCTCTCTCCCCATCGATCTGTCTCTCTGGCTGCGAATGAAAGCAAAAGTAGCCGCGACCACAGCAGCCTGGCCAGCGAAGGCGGTTTCGTGCTGCGCGGCGCTGCGCTGCGCTGCTCTGCGAGGACACGAACGGCGAGAACTCGTTTCACTGGCGTCGCTGCCGGCGTCGGCGTTGACGTCGACGTAGACGTCGTCGGTGGCGCTGTGCTGTGCTGTGCTCTCGTGGGCCTTGCGCTGCTTTGTTTTTGCGCTGCGCCTCTCCTCTTCCTGGTCATTAAAACTCAGCCAGCAACCACAAAGGCAACAAAAACGCGCCAGTTCAAGCAGCGACAGCGACAGATACACTTTGGCCAAGAGATGCTGCTCCGTCGGGCTCTGCTGCGCTCTGGACCGCAAGCAGGCGAATGCTGGTAAGGCCGTCCAGTAACGGCTACAGCAACAGCAACAGCAACCCAGCGACACCGGCCCAGCCAGCGACGAGGTGGAGCGAGCGCTGCCTCGATTTAAATTGGAGTGCAGCTCGCATTAGCATAAATGATTTTTTTATTGCGCTGCCATTATTCGCCGCGTGGACGCGCCGCCACGCCAGCCAGCGCCAGCGCCATCGACGGCGGCGCAAATGAACAGTGTCTATCAACATACAACAACAACAACAGCAATGAGACCAGGTCGGACGAACTGCATAATTGTTATTAATATTTAATTATGCATCCGGTTGTGGAGCAAACTGCAAATTCGGCTGCTCCGACCTCGTCGATTGACGCCGAGAGGCTTCGCCATGACTTCTTCCTCTCGGCCCCGGCCCCGGCCCCGACCCCGGCCCAATTGGTTGTGGCCTCCTCTGTACGTGGGCGGAAGCCGAAATGTGGGTGGCGGCGAAGCCCACGGTCATCGAGCGGCGATTTCCCATCATATTGCTATGCATTTGGTCTACGGCTCTCTGACGAACCCCGGCAAATTCGGTGCAATTTCCTCGACCAACCGAGGACCAACAATGCCCAGTGCATCAAAGCAATTGTCGAGACTTCCTCGCGTGGCGTGTGTGCGGCAGAAGCCAGCGGTCGTCGCCTGATCGAGCGGCAGTTTTGTAATTTCCTCGACCGACCAACCGACCAACCGACCGGCCGACCGATCGATCGTGCATTGGAATCGCTCACCTGCCGCACGTTGCAAAACCGACTTCGCCCGCCGCCGAGTCAAGTGGCAAGAGTCGTCGCCGTCGCCGTCATCGACATCGACATGGTGTTCGTGCCTCGGTGCAGCTCCATTGACGATTCCTTCATGAATGGGCAGCCGGCGCGCGCTTGCCTCACCCGACTGCTGTTGCGGCTGACACCACGACTCGGCGTCCCGTCGCCCCCTTTTCCGCAGCTCCTGTTCCTGGTCCTCGTGCTCCTTCCTGTTGGCTCTTGCTCGAAATGTCTTTGATTAATTATTAATTAATTTCAGTCCGCCGAAGACCCCAGACCCGGACACCCGCCCCCTGCCCCCTGCCCAGTCGCGACCAGTCCCTTCGCCCATCGGCGCCTCCGCTCGGTCGGTCGTAAACCCAATCTGATCTGCGGTCTGTGATCTGCTCCGCGCGTCGGCCGCCTCAGGTCCGCCGGCCACAGGTTTCCATTTAAGTCGGCGCGCTTTTCTTAACGGTGCTTCGAGGTGTTTCTTGTCTGTCCCTCGGCCGGTCGGTCGGCCGGTTGGTCGGTCGGTGTGTCTGTGGGTCTGCTGGATGTGACAGTTCGTTAGGGCCATTTCCGCAACAGCTGCGCGGCGGCCGGGAGCGTGCTCGTTGCGCTTGGTAGCTGCCCGGAGGTGTCATAAAATGCAATCAAACTGACAGAAAAACTAATAAAAGTCCACGCGAGTCGACGCGCCGCCGCGACGAGCGAAGCGCTCCAACCGCAGCCCCGCGAGGCTGTGTGCGGCACCGGACAGCGCGCGGGTAGGCGGCGTGCATCGGTCGGGGGCTCTCCTAGGACACGCCCGATCGGGCGGGTTGCGAGGGCCGCACTTTGCCACTTGGCTTACTTCGACTGCCTTCTCCAGCCCAGCTGCCGACTGGCGGTGGTCCATGGGGTCCGTTAAGCGCGGAGGTGCCCCGGTGTCGGTCCCTTCCATGCCGTCCACGGCTCCATGGGTGTACGCGATGAAGGGAAGGGATTGCGCAGAAGGCATGGGAACGGGAGGACCGGGTCGACGGCTCGGATCAGTTGTGTCAAACTCGTCGAAAACCACGGATCGCCCCCTCTTCCCTTCCGCTTCGGTCTGCCTTGCCGCAAACTTCCTCTCTCGGGGATCGCGGCTTCATTTCCGATCACCTTTGCTTCTGCGCGACCTGGTCTGGAATTGAGTGTTGCTGTCAGCCAACGTGTTTCTGCGCGGAGACGCGCCTCGTCCTCGTCGTCGTGATCCCGCCCCAGCCCATGCCCCTCCTCCCATTCCACATTCCCCATGCCTCATGCCTCATGCCCCTATCCCTGGCCCGACCTCCTGGGCGAATAAATCACATTCCTTCGCTGTGTTCATTTGCATTCAATTTAAAGTGATGCGACGTTATTATTATTATTGTTGTTATTATTGTTCCGTGTGCTATTGTTGTTGGCATTGTTGTTATTGTCACCAATTGTGATCGCTGCGGTTGTGGTTTTTGTTGTGCTGGTGCTGGTGCTGATACTGTAGGATGGCTGGATGGGCTGAGCGCGGTTCGAGGCTCGAGAGCGCGTCAACCACGCGCCCAGCTTCCTCTGCTTCTTCCGTCCGTCCGCCCGGCTGTCTGTCTGTCTGTCTGTCTGTCTATCTCCGTGTCTGTGGTGTCTGTTGCTGGCTGTTGCAGTCGTCACTCCGCGGCAGGGCGAGGCGAGGCACGACGAGGCGATGGCCGTCATCCTTGGCGCGACTAGGATGCGATACTTTATCGCCGGCTCTTGTAGATGCTCCGCGCCGTACGTGTAGATGTTCGAGATTGCGAATTTATTTATTTTTGGCACTCGTCGTCCGATCTCTTTTCTTGTACTTTTTCGCCCTATTGTTGTTGCCGATGTTGCTGCTAGGTGTTTTATTATTGTTGTTGCTCTTGTTGATTTTGTTGCCTTTGCCTATGCTCGGTTTTCCTCATGGAAATTTATGCCAAGTCTATGTGTTGTTGGTGTTGGTGTTGGTGCTGCTGCCGCAGAGCATCGCATCTTATGATGACATTTAGGACATAATTCAAGCCCACGCATCCACATAAATTTATGCGCTAGTCGAGTCTACGGGGCTTGCGCGGCAAAATAAATTCAGAGCACTGACGACGACAACGACGACGACGACAACTACAACTACATCGACGACTACAACGATGGCGATGACGGCGGCGGCGGCGGCGACGACATCACCAGAGCGACGGAGGAACAGCAACGGGAGTTGACTCGAGCCGAGCTGACTGCGTAGGACTCGCTCGCTCGCGATGCATTTTTGGCAGCTCGCGGGACGTCGGCGGACGAGGCGCTGGTCTGGTCTGGTCTGGACTGATCTGGTCTGGTCGCCCCTTCCGGAGATAGTCGATCGGAGATCGCAATCGAGCTCAAATATTCGGCATAGCGATCGGCGCGCTGGCATGGCGTGGGGGCGACCGCGAGTGCTGTGCGCTGTGCGGCGGCCCCCGCCGAGTGCGAGGACCCGACATTGACAGCGGAGATGGTCGCGGGCCCGCGATGCCCGGTCCGAACTCGTCCGGAAGACGTCGGCTCGCTCTTTTCCAGGCATCTCCTCCGCTGCCGGCTGCCGGCGTCCTCCGAATGTGCGAACACGGTTCCCGCAGCGACGGCGGTGGAGGCCGGGACGCGCCCCTCACTCCCCACCCCTCACTCAACTCAAGTCGGCTCAACGGAGCGCTGCGCCAGGCGATGCCCGCGCGGATCCCGGCCAATTCCTCAGCTGCCAGTTCTCGGGTCGCTGCAAATTTATTGCCAATTAGATGCATCTCGCCGCGGTAATGCGGCTTTACTTCTGCGGAAAACGTTTCGCAATTGGGCGGCGGGAGGCTGGAGGCGAGCCACGGACGGACGGCCAGACAGACAGCCGGGCGGACGAGCGGACGGACTGACGGACGTACGGCAGGCAAAATTTGCCTAACAACGGACTGCGGCAGAGCCGGCGACGTCGGCGCAGAAATGTCAGCGTCCATCGGCAACGGCAACGGCATCGGCATCGGGACGGGACGGGGGCCGGTCGAACACAGTGCAGCATCCATAATTTTCGACGTTGAGAATTGGAGCTCGATCCGCACGCGCAACTCACAATTTTCACTCAAAACACTTTAGGGTGATTTTCAGTTATTTTACGATAACTTCTTTTTCTCTCTTGCCTCACGCCACCACACTCCACCCCAGCCCCCTCGCTCGCCTACCACATCGCAATTTCCTTCTTTTCCAATCGCAGCTGGCAACGAGCAGTCGCAAATCGAGCCATCGACTCAGTGCCCTTAGCGGCTGCCGATCGGGGCTGGGGGCGAGGGGCGCACCGACAACCGACAGCCGACAACCGACAGCCGACAACCGACCACCGACAATAGTCGGCCGTCAGGCGACCGCCGACCGGCGACCTGGGGAGCGGATGAACGCAGGAAGTCGCGGCAGTTGAGCCAGCGCCGAACGCCGTGGCAGAAGAACTCGACACATCGCCCGCCACCGGCAACCAGCGGACCGGGTCTGCGGACGTCCCAACTGCTTCGATCTACGATTGGACCAGGCACTACCTGTAAAGCTTTCCGCGTTCAACCTGGGCGATGGCGTTGTGCGAAGGCGTCCTCCTGGGGTTTGTCACCTCGTTTGGACCCACTGACACTAGGGGGCCGCGGCAGTATTAGTCAATCAGGGCCCGGTGCCACTGCCTTCCCCCAGATCCGCTGCTGCGGCGACGACGTCGTCTCAATCCCATTCGCAGACCAATTCTCTCGCAATCGCTTCCCGGCCCTGCTCGGCCCGGCCCGGCCTGGTCCGGCCGCGTCCGCCGAGTGCTGTGTGCCGCCAATGCAGTCAGAGGAAAAACAACTGCCGCAGGTTGTTTTACGAAGCCATCAAACTGTCTGTCCATCCGTGCTGAGACGCTGGCGCTGGCCCAGGAGCACCAGGAGGCGGGGGTGGAGGAGGCACGTGCAGCGCTCAGCGCGGCTCGTCTCAGCTCGGATGCAGTTCGGCCCATCGAGAGCGGCGCATCGGTGTCTGCAGCTCTGCTGCTCTGCGGATGGGGTCCAACAAACAATCTGACAGCTGTTTGCGGCGGTCGACCGCGTTGATCGCCCCAATAACAACTCCAACCTCCTCCGACGCTAGCAGCAGCCGCGTCGACACACAGCCAGCCACGGCCGATGCTCCGCGGAAGATGTTGTTGTTGTTGTGGTTGTGGTTGTTGTTGTGCGCTCTTTAAAAGGGATGCTCGTGGATATGAGCTGCAAAACGGGATCAACGGCGTAAACCTCGTGCCTGCCCGTCGGCCCGTTGGCCCGTCAGCCCGGTCCCTCGGTGCGCACCGAATTGCTATCTGGAGTCGTGGCCGAATGAGGGACGCGTGATGTCCCACGGGTACAAATAAATTTCAGTTCAACTCCGAAAATTGGCTGCCGCGAAGCTTGCGCAAACAGGGACCCGCTGCTCGCTGTTCCCTGTTGGACCCGGGGAGTCGAGTCGAGTCGAGCCGGGCAGGGGCCACGAGTTTCAACCGAAGCCCGCTGCCTCGATAGGCTCCGAAACTAGGGCTTCCTTGACGTGGACCTTGGGGGTCCTGCCACGTCCACCTCAAAGTCCTGTACCGGCGGTTTTTGTGTCATCGGGCGTGGCTACACGTTACACGTGTTGCGATTCCGATGCTTTGATTTTTTTCCTTCTTGCTATAAAATGATAGAAAACCACGTTTCTATTCTTATTCCACCTGGTATCTGTGCATTCATCCTATGTGTTCTAGAAAATCTACAAAAAAATGGTTCTAATTTCAGAAATGCATACTTACTCCACTTTAAAAGGGTAAGAATGAAAACTATGCGTTTGCTAAAAAATAGCTGAACATTTCCATATCCAATTTCACTGAAACCAATTTCATCCAAAAACGGTTTTGAGGAAAACGGTTTGATGACCATAGTGACTTTTTATGGTAGCACCATGCAATTTTTATAATTGCATATAAAGCTTTATGTATAAGTATTTCTATATTTATCAACTTTTTTGAATATATGTAAAAAAACCCAAAGATAAAAACATCCAAAGCTCTTTCTTGTGGATATTTGAATATTTTTATTCTAAACTTATAAGAAACCATTTGCTTTTTTAAAAAGTGATAAATACTTCTTTATATATATTTTTTTTTTATAAAATTGGTATCTGTTACAATTACTGGTTACCCTTTACTGAAATGTAGTGAGAAATTTCTTTGGAAAAAGTGTGATTTCTTGAATTCTGGATGCAAAATTTACAAACGTTTTTTATGGCTCTTTGAAAAATATTCCTAAAACAATCAAGTTGCCAAGTTCATAAATTTCATTTCCTGTGAATGATGTCAAACTCCACCCAACCCCGTCTGGATTGAGGCTTAGAACCCGATCTGATCCTCTCGCACACAACGAGACGCCTCTAGCCTTCTAGGCCCCAAACGCTGTCGCTCGATCAGCCGTCCCCGAGTCGGAGCGAGCACATGCTGGCCGAACGTGTCTCCGAGAACCTGTCCCGGTCGGCTGGTCGGCTGGTCGGCGTTTCGGCCGCCACGCACTGGCGAAAGAAGGAGACGTGCAGACGGGACGCAGGCGCAGAGCAAACAAGTTGCCCGAGCACAGCAGTGGAGTAGAGCAGTCGCTGCGGAAGCGTGCCGAACGCATTACGTCACCGACCCGCGGTCTGCGAGCCAAGTCCGGACGACGGTCTTCGTGGAGGAGTCGTCGACGGCCCGATGGGAGAGCGAGCGAGCGATCGCCGTCCGATCAACGTCCTGGTGCGGCTGGCCCCATTTCGACCCGGACTCGGCCCCTTCGACGGGCTGCAACAGCAACTGCACACAGGCCCGCCGCGCTCCGGCGCCGCGACTTCCGTCGGGCGGATCGGCCGTTACGTGCCATGGCTGGGTGTGGTGCCGTTGCGGGCGCGATTTGCGAAACGTCGGCAGCTGCTGCAGCGCTCCACGACCAACCATCGGCCACCGGCCAGCGGCCAGGGCGACCGCGATGGCGAGGGCGAGGGCGAGGGAGGCCGCAACTTAACGAGCTGCCTCGCGCGATGTCCACCCAAGGTTGATTGCTTCGACTACCGCCCGCACCACACCCCGCTCCCCAGCGGAGCCGCAGGGCGGCCGCTCTAACGGCGCACAATGGAAAGTCGTGCCGCGGCTGCGAAGCGCCACATCACGATGTCCTTCACGGAAGGAGTCGCAATTATCAATTTCCGTCGAGGCGTTGCAGCTGCGCGAAGGAGCCGACTCTCGAGGCGCGGCGCGAGGGCCGTCGAGCAGCCCAGCCGCCAGTCGACAGTCGCCAGCAGCCAGCCGCCGTCCGCAGCCGCAACCTGTGACTGATCGATCGCTGGCCTGGAATGCGCGCGGTGGCGGTGGCGGTGGCGGCGCAGGAATCCGCGAGCCGTCTTCGCAGCATGAATAGATTTGCACCTCAGATCGGTTGCTTTGGTTTGGTTTGGTTTCGCCTAGTTATTGTTGCTGTTGCTATTATGTGTACTTTTGGCTCGTTTTGTTTGCCCAGGCGGACGCTCACGACTTCTCCGATTGCGCGCGGCTCCACGTCGCGTCTCGTCGCGTCTCGCGTCTCGCGGAGCGCGTCGTGGGCCGCGCGACTCCTCGCAGCTCTGATCACTTCATATTCCATAATAACTTTATTACAAATCACTTAGGATCATTAGGCGGCGCACGCTCCCCGGCTCCAGCCCAACTCGACTCGACTCGACTCGACTCCAGCCGGGCTCCAGAGCCAGCTACGGCGCACAGCGGTGTGGGTGCCGCACTCCCCCACGCCACCCTGTCGCCCAGCACCCGCCCGCCTCGCCTCCGCGCGCCATTTCAACACCGCGCTCCATTGTAATCCAAGATCATGCACGTGATGGCTGCGACGCGAAGTCACTTTTGTAATGGGATCACTTGCTTAACGGCGCGCGGAGGCAGCAGGCAGCGAAGGGCAGGAGCGAGGGCCGAGGGCGGGCCGGGCGGTGTCGAGGGGATCGGGCCACGCCGAGTGACTGAGTGATTTATTGGCGAATATTTCAAAGTCTTAGCATTGCTTTGTTTCCCCCCACTTGTGTGTTGCTGGTGTTGTTGTTGCTGCTTTAGGTTTCCATTGCTGTTGTTGTGCGATTTTCCGCAGCCCATCTGAAGGCTATCGTGATCGAGCAGTTGGCGCATGCGCCATGCCCTGCTCCTTTGTCCCAAATTCGGGCCAGCGCTATTGACGTTGACATTCTGGGCCGCTTCGCCGTCGATGGCGCAACGCCCAGGCACCTCCAGGCAGGTCCTAGGCCGTCGTCCTTTCACTGGTGTCGGGCCATCTGACAAAGTAGTTGGTTTGGCACTGGTCCCCGCCCTGCAGATTATCTCCCCATCCGATGGTCGTTTCCAGAGGACTCCATCCTCTGCGAGGTATTGATTCGATAGACCGAACTTAAATACAAACAGACAGTGGTTCAAAGCCCAAACCGGACATACTTTTCTATTACCTTACCACAGTGTTTTTTTGACTTTTTCACGAATTTTTCTGAATAATAAGAAAAATAACATCGACATGATTGCGCAATTTTGTAATGAATATGTATTTGCAGGTCCTGCCTTATGTGTGCATTAAATATATAGAAGTCAAAGTTTATATGAAGTATTTCTATAGAAAATATTTTTGAAAAACTCGAATTATTGAGAATTTGTTGGGAGAATATGGTTATGAACCACATTGATTTTTGGTTTTTCTCCTATCCAAATTCAAATTAGTAATTGCGATTTAAATAAAACGACTCAATAAAAGCTGCTGTAAAAACCTCATCCCAGTTTATGCGGTATCCGAAAACAAACTATTTGGATTCCTAAAAAAGTTTCCTTTCTGTCGTCTGCTTTCGTTACTCAAACTAATTTCTTTATGTACCTACCCATATGACTTGTGACAGAAATCGACATACTTGGAATGACGGTGTCACGCAGCGACCGACCACTCAATCATGCATTGACTGCGTCCACCAATTTGGACGACCCGAAGTCTCGAAGTCCCACACATTGCCGCAGGTGGACGAAGCCACGTGATGAAGATTCTACACAGACGGATGTGGACGGAGCTTGGGGCGGAGGGTCGCCGAGGAGGGGCCGCTTTTCTCGCAATTAACTGCGATGACTCGAAAGTGAAGCGAAGACGAGAATGTTAATGGATTTATTGAAATTTGGTTTAATCCCAACTAATCGCTCGGAACTCTGACGTGTCGAACACTAATGGCTCGACTTCCTCTTCCCGTCTCGTCTTGTCTCGTCTCACCTCGGTACGCTGGACACCATTAGACGCCCAGACATTGATTTGGTTAGAAAGTGTTTTGGTTCAATTTGGATTTGTCTGTTACTCCGTCTTCGTCCGTCCGGCGAGAAGCTGAAAGTGAGAGGCCGCGGCTGCTCGGGCGGGGCTCGACTGGCACACTGACTGCGTGCTCTACATTTCAGCCCGCCGTCACCGCCCTTGTGCCGACTGCTCTTCTCTTCTCTCTGGCAACGGCCATGCCAGCTGAGAACGTGTCCTCTGGTGGAAGTGAGGACACGCATACGAAGCTCGCACTTTCCCACATTTCACCGCCGGTTCTCAGGGTACGAGGGAAGGAAGTCGGCACCGATCGTCGTGGGGCCGGAGGCCGCCGGCCGGGGACACGCAACCGCCGCTATCGGGAATCTTGGCCAACGGCCGACGCCGATGCGATCCATTCGCCGCTGAAACCTGATTCGAAGTGCAATAATTGGAGCACGTAGTCTTCGCTGCCGCGCTGATCCGGTCCGGTTCAGTCTAGTCCAGTCGAGTCCAGTCGAGTCGATTGGAGTCCGAGTCCAGTCGAGTCCAGTGGGGGCTGCCCGACGATCTGAGCGGAGCGATCCGAACCTGGGCCGCGGTCCCCCGAGCGCCGGTCAAATGGAGTACGGCCGTTGCGTCACCGTCTATTAGAGCGGAATGTCGTCGAGCGGAGCCGATGGGCCGATGGGGCGACGGAGCGCGTCGGCGGGAGACGCGGCCTGGCCGGCGGTGACGGCGCTGACGGCCTGGAGCGCCGGACCACATAAACGTGGAAGCGATCACTTACGGTTTCGCTCCTACGCGAAAACCTATAAAAGCGAGGAGATATTGACATTTGCAGCAGGCGTCTGGCCGCCTGGCCGTACTTTCTATTCATGCGACGCCGAGCTGCGCAGCCGCGGAGAGCATCGCGAATCGCATCACGTAATTGTCTCGCCGTGCGCCCGGCCGCCCGTCGTCCGGGATGGCGGGAACGTCCGCTGCTCCAGCTTTGGCGACGGCGCAGTCACGCGGTCTCTTTATGGCCGCGGGCCGTTTCGCAAGTCGTCCGCGCGACATCTGCAAATGGACATCACATGCGAGATGCCGATGCCGTCACCCCGTTCGCGCGGCGAATGCTTTCACTGGGAATTCGATCCGCGCGAATTTGTGGCGCGCAGTGCCTTCTGGTTAATTAATACAAAAGAGCGTTCAATGGGCACCGAAGCGCGCGGGCGGGCGGTCGGTCGGAGGTTGGCTGGGTTGGCTCGGTTGGCCTCTGGTCCGCTTCTTCCACCGCTTGACATGACTTCTTGTCGCTGTCATCGGGAAGCGGACTTCTCTCCTCGGAGACTCCGAGCCGCCGACCCCCGCGGCGCCTCGTAGCGATCGCAATGTGTCGTGGCTGACGAGGATCTGCATGCGATCCCACAACGGCGCCCGTCGTCCGTGGTCCGTGGTCCGTAGCCCGGACTCGGGGACGGAGTTGGAGTCGGAGTCGCAGCCGCAATTCGCAGCTCGCAGCTGAGACCGTGCCGAACACACTCAGCCCAGGCTCCATTGATCGCACTGGGTCTGGCACTGTAACTGTGACTCCGGCTACGACGGCGGCTCCGACTGGGGCTGGCGTTACGTGGCCCGACCTCGTGGCGGCGCACTCGGGCGGGAGGGGCCGGCTTGGGCATGGCAGCCGATCGCAGTCGCCGATGCGCTCCATCCGTCTGCCGAGTGAACCGGGCCGCCCGACCAGCAACGTGTTGTGCGGCTGTGGCTGCTGCTGCTGCTGCTGCTGCCGCCGCTGCTGCAGAGAAGGCCAAAGTTCTATTTATCTGGACGATCAATGGAAACATATTTCCAGTTGGGCCTCGGCTGAGGTGCTGAGCCAGTCGTGGCAGCCACGGCTGTCGTTGTTGTTGTGGCGGTGGCAGTGGTGGTGGTGGTGGTGGAGGTTTCTAGGCGGCTGCAACCGCAGCTGGTGGAGTCGGCGATGACTCACCGCCGCTTGACATTTCGGGAGGCTGCATGTGGCTGCCACCTCCAGACGCGCCATTATAAATCTGACTGGCCGATAGCGGCTTCACGCACCCGGCAAACGGGATGGGGTTTCGCAACAATTAAACTCGCAGTCAGTCCGGGGCCGCCCGAGGAGGACGTGGCAGGGTCGGCGCCGCATTGGCAGAGGGTTCCCAACGACGTAGCCCCGATTGCGACTTCCCCCAGTTCGGGGCTCGACGTTCTGCGCTGCACCGGGCGCTGTTGACTGTGGTCAGGGCCGTTGTTGCCGTTGCCGCTACAGCCACTGCACGCCACAGCTACCGCCTTGCGCCGAACGAAAGTGAACCGACCCCGACTCCGACTCCGACCCCGCCCGCCGCCGTCTGCCGCGGCGGTAGCGAATTTCGTGGCTGCTGCTGGCGTCTCGGAGCCACCGCGATGCGCGAGTGAGGCCGGGCGCGAGTGTGTGAGTGCGCATGATTGATGTGGATGCCGTTAAAACGATTTAAACTTGTTCACGGCAGCAACAACAACGCCATTATAACCACCAATCCACCAGCGGCTACGGCAGCGGCAGCGGCAACGCGAAGAATATACGAAAGGCAAAATCCACAACGATTTCTAATTTCAATTTTAACCGCATTCGCATTTCTTGGAGGGGCGTAACGCGCACACCGGAAGGGTAATTAGCTCACTTTTGCGGCTCACGCCTTACCACACCGACTTGATGGACAGACAGACAGACAGACGGACAGACAGATGGACTGTTGGACGGACGGCGACCTCTACGGGTCTGCTTCTGCGGATGCCTTTGTCTGCTTTAATCGAATTTTATGGCTCTTTAATAATTCGCCAAGTGCAAATTTATCCCCACCTCGGTCGGTGCTTCAAAAACATTTGCCCGAAACCGTGGCCGTCTCCCATCCGCCTGCGACCTCGCTGCGACAGGGAGTGGCTCCCGCTCCCGCTACCGCTCCCTCTGGTCGTGGTCCTCTGTCACTCACTCACGTATGTGCTCCTATGAGGGGCCACCTCGCCTACCAAGTGATCCTTGAACATCGGGCCGCGGACCAGACCCACCGAGCACCTGGCCTGCTCCTCTACATATCTTCGCCAATCTCCGCATGACGCACTCCTCCCAGCCCACAGACGCGTCCAGCCTTCGTGGTGAATGTGAAGGAAACGAACTCTCGAACGCTATCTTCTAGTGGCCGGAAATGATCTACATTCGCTCCTCAGCGGCTCAGCGGCGAAATCCAATTATATAATCTAGAGTAACCTTGGCTGCCGTTAGCTGGCCATAAATCCAGAGCTAGTCGCAGGTGATTGTTCTGGAGCTGCCTTTACCGTTGCTGCGGCCGGTGGCTTCTCGTGTTGGGTCCGGCCCGGCCCGGATGGTTGGTGGCTCGGCGAGGCCGACGACGGTCACCTCGTCGTCATCATCTCCCGAAGACTTCATTAGCCCCATAGTGCAGACTCATTCCTCTGCGTCCCATCCCGTCGCCCGATGGCGTGGCCATTGGCCATTGGCCGGAGCGGCCTCGCCACGGGCACTGAGTGCACTTAATTGATGAGATGTGATTTTTCCGACACACCGACAGCTCGGCATGCATGGAGCGGCTTGTCGTCGATTATCTGAGCCCACCATCGGCATCGGCATCGGCATTGGCATCGACCACGACAGCGGCAGGGGCTCATTACGAATCTGGGGCCAGGCGGCGCTGGGGAGGTGCTGACGTGAGCCCTGGACGGGAGCATCTTTCACCGTTCTGCAGCGATCGCCTCGCAGAGATTGGACAGGTTCCTGGCCGAGCCGGACGAGGCTCACGGGGTGGGTTCTGAGGACACGACATAGTAGTAGTACGTCTCGTGATGTCACGTTATGGGTCGACCGCCGAGACAGGCGGTACCGACAGGACTGCCGGAGGAGACTCATGGGCCTCCTCTTCGTAGATGCTGATCGCTCACTCGATCGGAACGAAGACCCTGCCTGACGCACTCTGCTAATGAGCCGACAGATGGCGATTCGGTCGGGTCGTGAACCACAAGGAACCCCTGCCTCCCGTCCTCGGCTCGTGACGGCCGGCAATATCTCAATCGGCGACCCAAACGAGCGCGAAATGCGTGCCGCCGACAACGTTTGCGCAATGAGAACGCAAATAGTTCCCGTGATTTACAGATCAGGCGCGCCGCTCGATCGCCGCGAATAGCTCGCAACCCGCTGAGCTGCTCCCCGGTGGTGCCCCTGTTGCCCGTACGGCGGCTCGGGAGATCGAGGCGGCTGGGGCACTGATCTGCTCTGCTACCATCAGCATCAGCATCGGCATCAGCCGGGTCGCAGTGGCCGCGCGAGTATAGTTTGCAATTTAATTATGACAACATGACATCGCATCGCTTGCAGTACAACACTTTGTCGATTTTAATTGCAGCATGGATCGCTCTGGCTCTCGCACTCGCACTAGCCTCCGATCGCCTGGGCTCGAGGTTCAGTGGCGGACCGCGGACCGCGGATGGCGTATGGAGGATGGCAGCCGGTTGATGGCAAAGGCCGCTCGCACCAGACACTGTCTGGTTGGCTGCCTGCCTGACTGTCTGTCTTTCTGCCGGGTTTTCTAATCGGACGGAGCGAGACCCAGACACCGGGCAACGCAGTCGGCGCACGGCTCGACGGTAGCACGACTTGACGATTTTAGGCACGTGATCACGCAGTTGTATTTTCGTACTCGGTGTTTTATGGGTTTAAATCACTCCTTAACGAGCGTTTATGTACGCAAAATGCTTTTTTAAATTGTGCAATTTAAGTGGATTTAGCACTCGGCGATATCTGGCGATGCTTTAATCTGTTTTCTTCTTAATAGAGCGATATTTCGTACTCTCGAGTTTATGTATGAATTAGCATCTGCTGCTGCCGCTGCTCTTGTTGTCGCCCCAGCGGTCATAACTTTGTGACTTAATTACTGCTACCACAACGATGGGCAACGATCGGCATCTGGCCACAAAGCTCAGTGATCTCCATGTTATGTTTTCTATTGGCATGGTGTCTACCGGGTATGGCGAGGCAAAGCTCAGTTCCACAGTAGCTTATCTCATGCAAGCCAATCTGCAATCTAGAAATTTACGATGATTCGACGTGTTAGTTGTACATGCCTGCGGTGCTCTTCGATGGTCGAATGTAATTTAAGTTCCGTTCAATATTAAAACAATAATGTGTACCCTATTTTGCTTTAGACCTTCGACCATCAAGACTGTTTCGGTGGTAATTTCTTTTCGTGTTTGTTTTTTTTTTCTTAACTAAAGGTTACTGTTAAGGTTTCCTGTCTTAAATCGGAGAAAGTAAAAAGGAAATTAATTATAACTTCAGTAGCTGGCCTTCAAGTTGACATGAAGTATATGGGCGTCCAGCACGAAAGTAAAAGAAAGTAATTTTGAATTGCAGTACCTGACCTTGTGCTATGTGAGAACATGCAAATCTTGGTATTCATTGCCTTCTCTTCGTATCCCTCGACTGCTACTGCACTTTCAGGCAATTCCAGTTTCATTGCCGCAATAATCTTTTTAAGTCTTTAACATCTATAAATGTTTTAGATTGTTCTTTTTCAAAACTCCTTTTCGATTTGGTAGTTTTCGATTTTGTTCAATTTGTCAAATTCGGTACCGATAAATAATTGCTAAGCTAAGCTAAATCTAGGAGGGAGGTTGAATAATGGGTGCAGGTTTTGTAAATTTCAAAAGTAATTTATTGTTCACAAGTTCTTAAGCATTTAAATCATGAAAATAATAATTATAGTGGATACAATGCACAAAAGATAGTGTGTTCCAAAAAAACTAACAACTCCTGTCGTACGGTATAATAAATGGTATTTACATCTCAATAAAAGTACAAATAAGATTACTTCAAACAACTTAATACAAGCGCCACTAAAAGCACTTACAACGAACTCAAACCACCCGTCTTAAGTCGATCCGTTTGGACCTGACCCCACATGGAATAAACTACGTTAAGGTTAGTGATTGTACATAAAGGGTTTTTCTTTTATCCTCGTATAAGGTTTCTAACTTCCTCTAGCTGTTTTTCTTCATACTGGTCTCCTTAATCGTACGCATATATGTAATAATTGTTTAATAGATAATAATTAATTTAAATGTTCGAGTAATGACATAACTTTGGTTTTTAATTAATTAACTACGTTTCCTGTCCGGCGGCCTTCGTGCTCCTACACTTACTTCAGGGCTTGGGCCCTCTCTTCTCTTTTCTCTCCTCGTCCTTTGTACAAATCGTTCTCATAACTTAACAAATATCAACAACCTACAGTAGCTATCTATGTATATCGATCGATTGGTGTGAGCTCCTGCCTTGGTCCACGCGGCCCCCACTGGCACCGCCGTCCTCACGGGGACTGGGTGCGAGGAAGGGTGGCAGGCTGTATGTACTCCTATCTCTAGCGCGAGGGTTTCTGTCGGCTGGGCAGCCCGACTCTGGGAGTCCGGAGTTCTTGTCGTTTACGTGCTGACCTCGATGGCTTCGTTGTTGTTCGCCGAGCTCCGGCCGGTCTCCTCCGCGGACGAGGCCCTCGAGACGGAGAGCTCGTTCTCCGCGTCGCTGGCAGCGTAGTCGGTGTCGTTTTCGCCGCCTCCCAGGCTGGTGGGCGTGTACAGCTCCTCGTTGTAGGTCACCTGGCCCATGAAGGAGCGGATCTCATCGAAGTAGGAGTCCTCGCGGTCGGCCTCGTTGGAGGAGGGCGAGTCGCCCAGCCCGATGCCGAGGCCGGTGGTGTCGGCCTCATGCTTCTTCAGGTGCCGGTCGAGGTTCGTCTGCTGGCCGAAGCAGCGGTCGCAGAGGTGGCAGCGGAAGGGGCGCTCCTTGTTGTGGATGTTGCGCACGTGGCGCTGGAGGTTCGACGAGATGCTGAAGGCGCGGTCGCAGTACTTGCAGGTGTACGGCTGCTCGCCGGTGTGGGTGCGCAGGTGGCGCGTCAGGTTGGCCGAGCGCGGAAACACCTTACCGCAGAACTTGCACGTGTAGCGGTCCTTGATCTTGCCCGAGGCGGCCGAGAGCACGCTGCTGGAGAGGCTTCCGGCCGCCATGAGGGCCTCGCGGAAGGCGGGCTCGGGCGGAAACGGGCCGTTGCTGTGGTGGAGCAAGTGATCAAAGGCTGGCCGTCCGCCCATTGGTCCTAAAAAAGGAAACGGCCGTTGGAACGCGAGCGCCCTGGTGCGGTAGAACTCCTCGAGCAGCATGGGGTGGATGGGCCGCGGGCAGGCCATCGCGGCGGGCCCGCTTGCGCTTCCGCTTCCGCTGCCGTTGAGCACGCCCGTCGGTGCGCTGTTGGGCGGGGAGGGCGAGGGCGTTGGCCCGGGCGACACCGAGGCTCTGGGGCTGTCGTGGAACGAGTTGCGGGACGAGTGGTGCGAGGCCGGGCGCTTCGCTGGGGCCGCGTAGTCCTGCGCATTGTCAGAGTCCGGCTTCTCCTGCGGCTCGCTGGGCGCGCCCTCCTCGTTGTCGCCCTCGCGGCTGTGGTTCGACTTGATCTCGGCCGTGGTGCCGCAGCTGTTCGTGCGCTGGCGCTTGAGGCTCACGGTCAGGTCGAGTGGCTGCTCGGCGTCAGAGGAGTCCTTCGAGCTGGAGTCGGTCGAGGGCGGCGTGGTGACGATGTCGATGGGCTTCTGCAAGAATAAGAGAAGTCATTGTAATGCTTCGATCCGGCTTCCAAGCGTGGCTCTGGTCATCACTTACCTTGTCCTCGTCCCCGTCGTCCTTGTTGGCGTCGCCATTGGCGGCGACCTCGCCCTCGCCCTCGGCTTTGTCCTCGTCCTCAGGTTCGATCTTGAAGTCGACTGTGGAGTCGTCGTCGGAAGCAAATGTCCCGGGGTAGGAGTTGGTCTTGGGAGCCGGGGAGCTCGCGGCGAATGACTTGTGGTAGGCCTCCATCGAGAGCGGCTTCGAGTCCTGCGAGGCGAACTCGTCCTTCGGCGGCTCCTTGGGCTCGAGGGCGTCGGGGCGGCGCGAGTGGCGGTCGCCCATGTCCAGGTGGTGCTGTAGGGCGTCGGGCGGCGAGAGGCGGTGCTTGTGCATGGCCGGCTTCTCCAGGGGGCCGGGCCGAGCTGGCGGCATCCTCATGTCCAGGTTGTGCTTGGGAAAGAGCAGGGGGAAGTTGGCCGCCTGAGCCGGGGCCTGCGGGAACATGCCCTGGAGTCCGTAGGCCGCGGGGAAGCCGGGGAAGAAGGACGACGGCGATCGGAACATGAAGAACGGGTTCGGCGGCGTCGCCATGCTGGCTGGGCCGAGACCGCTTCCTGCTGCGGCGGCTGCTGCGACGGAGTGCAGGGCGGCGACCCGCGACTGCGCTGACTGCTGGTGTGGCGAGAGGTGCGCGGCCGAGGGCGGCAGGCCGGGCGCGGGCGGGGCGACCGAGGTGGAATCACAGAAGCGCTTGTGCTTCGACAAGGACGTCACCGTGCTGAAGCTCTGGCCGCACTTGTTGCACTTGATCTGCATGCGGCAGTCGGCGTGCATGCGCTTGTGCCGGCAGAGGTTCGAGAACTGCGTGTACGCCTTGAAGCAGACCTCGCACTGGAAGGGCTTCACCGAGGAGTGGATGTGCGTGTGCTGCTTGAGCCCCGACGAGGTGGCGAACGTTTTTCCGCACTCCGGACACGCGTGACTTCTAGCGCCGACGTGATGGGCACGAATATGTCGCTGTAGGTTCGACGGATCACAAAATACCTGCGGAGAAACATGACTTGCGTGAGTACGAGTGGTCCACGGCGGGCGTAACTGGAGGCGGGGGCGAGGACGGGTGGAATTCGGTTGGGCGGAGCTGACTGGATCGGATCGAATCCGATTGGAATGTAATGTAAATGCCAGGTGAGAAGCCGGAGACAAAGAGAGGCCTACTGGATCGTAACTAATACCTGTCCGTGTGCAGTGCGAATGGGCTACTGTTCGCGGTGGCGGCTCCGATGGCGATGGCGATGGCGGTGGAGATGGCGACCGGACCCTCATCGACCGACCCAAGCCAAAGCGACCCGAACGACTCGAAATTAAAAATGAAATTAATCAATCATCCGGCGAATCAAGAAAACAAACAACCCAAACGGTCTCCTAAACGGATCTGGCTAATACGCCGCCGCATAAAAGATTACGCAAATCGAGCGGGCGACCGTCGAGCGGCGGGCGGCGAGCGGCAAGCGTCGATCGGCGAGCGTCGAGCACCACCTCCGTCAATTATTGCCTTCAATTGCTACAATTGTGGCTCGACTCGACTCTACTCGACGCGACTCGTCGACACGGCTCGGATCGGATCGGCTCGGCTCCGTTCGGTTCGCGCTCAACACACGATCCGGGGCCGCGCACTGCCCGCTCCCCGCCGGCCGTCCCTGCCGAGTGCCGCCGTCGATCGTCGGCGGCGATCTCCATTGTCTTCGGAACTAGACTGGAGTGTCTCGGCCACGATCCGACGATCCGCCGATCCGCCGATCCAACGATCCGGCCGAAACGGCGATGCCTAATCATGCTGTCATAATGGTTCGACGCTGTGTCAAACGAAGATCGAAGCCGTCCGTAGACGACGGAGCCTTTGTGCTCTTCATCGCGCGGGCGGGAGCCCCGAGGAGGAGGGAGCGTAGCTCGTGCTGTAGCTCTGTCGAATGGATTCGAGCCAGCGAGTCAGCTGCCGTGGAGCTGGGTGCGCGGGGAGCCACCACGGAACGCTCTCCGGGGCGAAGCCCTTCAACTGTCAGCTGAGCGACGCGCGAGCCAGATCTGATCAAACTTGACAGCTCACTGTCTTCGTGCTCACGGCTCGGTCGGAGCGGCCGGTCCTTTGGACATGGATGTGCGTAGTACCGTTGGTTCGGTTCGGAGAGCCATCGGAGAAGAATGGCGGAAAAAGAAAGTGACCAGAGATCGATCATCATTGAGTCGATTGAATTGAATGGCATGGCAGGCATGGCATCGAATGGAACTGAGATGAGGTGTGATGGGGTGGGATGGGGTGGGGTGGTCGCGCATGTCAATGCGATGCATGACCATCAAACCGCGCAGCGTCTACCGAAAATAATTACGAAATTCTTAAGAATTCCATTGAATGCGTAACTGTAAAAAGAAACCATTGCACATGTGGATGTTTAACAAAACACTTTGGCAGCCACAAGATTGTAATCAGCGCTCCATTAAGGCATCTCTCGAACCCAAACGGCCAGCCAGGCTGACGCACTGACGCATTGACGGACTGACGGAGTGTCCCGCGAACAGGCGAACAGGCGGACGGACGGCATTCAAATGCAGCGGCCGACCTGGTAGTGTTCCAGTTTCGGTTTTAATTTTTCATTACGGCTCTTAAGTGCTTTTGATGGTACACGCCCTAATTCGGCCGGCCGATGTTTGTTCAGGCCAAATGCTCGCTCGATCGCTCACTCGCTCGCTCTTCCCCCGACGGTGGGCGACGGCGACGGCCACGGACGAGGCTCAAACGCGTTAAACAATTTGGAAACCCGAGCGAGCAGAGCCCTGCGGCTATTGATCTGGTTGAAATCAAAAGTTTTTGTAACAATCAACCGCAGCGATGCTTATCGCCTTCGAAGCGCTGCGGCTTGCGGCTGGATGCTGATGGTGGTTGTTGGCTGGAGCTGATCTGGGGTTGGGGTTGTTGCTGGGTCTGGATGACCGCGCTCTATGCGCGGTGCGCGGTGCTCGGTGCTCGATCGGAGGTTGATCAATCTTCGCACTTGAGGCTTGAGAAGCGTGACATTTCATAAATCGTGGACAATGATAATTCGGCGAAAAGAAACTGTCGCAGACTTGTATAACGACTGGGCCGTCGATCGTCGGTTGCGACAGTTCCGACCCCAGCCTTCGGTGGACGGACCCGTGGACGGACGGCGGGAGCGACGGGTCGTCGAGGGAGCGGTGCCTCTCACTGGGGGCTGAGCTGGGCTGGTCTGGCCTGTGCGTGTCGAATCGAATTGAGTGGGCTGGTGGAGGGGTGGTGGGTTATAGGAGTACAAGGACAGGAAGAAGGAGAAGAAGAAGAAGAAGAAGAATGTGTGTATTCACCTCGTCACTTACCTTGGTGCAGTTCTCACAAGGATACTTCCTGATATCGTTATGAACTAATGCACGGTGCTTCAGCAGCGAGGGCCGGTGACAGAAGCGCTTCGAGCAGAGGTCGCACGAGAACTCGTCCTTGCGGAAGTGGTGCGCGCTCACTAGGTGATCGTCCAACCTGCAAGAGACGGGAGGGACAGAATGAGTGTCGGGCCGGGCAGGGCATGGCAGGAGAATTGGGCAGATAAACAAATAGTCGGGCGGAGGGGTGGAGGGCTGGAGGAGCAGGGGTTCGATGGCAACATGTGAGTGATTTCACATGGAGGGCGCGCGCGGAGACAATTAGCCAAATGATGTTCAATATTTAATATTCGATTAGATCGCCGCGAGCCGAGCTGGGCGTGCAATTTGTCCGCCCGGAGAGCAGGATAATTCGTCCTTGATGTGCACGAATCGAGATCCCAATCTCATGCACCACTTTGTACGCGATGGAGTCGCGGGCGGGCCGCCCGAGCACTGGAGCAGCACTCATCGAGGGCGGTGCCACAGACACAAACACAATCACAGGTGCAACAACAAGCACGGGCGACGGTCGACGGGCGACGACAACCCACAAACACACCGCGGCCACTCTGAAAGCATGTTCGACATCAGATAACGCCGAACAAATCCACTCCTCCGAGGGTTCCGCGGCCGAGCAGGGGGTGGCTGGAGGTGGTGCGTCGATGTGTGTGTGTGTGTGTGTGGGCGCGCGACACGAACCGCTGAAAGCAAATCCATGTGCGCCCCGCCAGGCCTTTTGTGGGGATGTGACGCTCATGAAATATGCAGCAAATCACTCGCTCGCGGACATCGGCGAGCAGCGAGGATGGCGCGCGGGGCTCGAAATCAGCCCATCCAGAGGGCGGCGGTTGGATCCCCACGCCCTGACGTCAGCGCGCCCGGGAGCCTGCACCGATTATCCTGGCAGCGAAGGAGTCCACGCAGGCCCGCAGATCGGGATCTGCTGGCCTTAGAGTCGCTGGGCAAACACCGCGGGAGGTGAGCGAGAAGCAGGGCTGCCGTATCGTAGCGTAGTGCGGGGCGACAATTGCTGGGCAAACACGCCGCGTGTTTGCCGACAGCGAGCAATAACGCCAAGGGCACTCCAGGGGACGACCCCCGAAACGAGCTGCTGACATGAAGACAAACAAGGACAAAGGCATAGCGAAGACAGTCGGAGCCACGGCCTCAAAGCGAGAAACAGAGGACACTTAGCGAACAAATCACCGGCGAGCCCCGATCAAATATTGGCCTGGCTCGAGAACTATCGGCAGCCACCTCCTCCTCCCTGCCTGCCTACGACAACGATTTGGTGTCGCGCACACGTTCGTCCGGCACTTAATTAGCCGAAGTCGATTTGGGGTCCGAGGTCCGGGGCAGATGCCGTCTCATTATGGAACCCAGGAGACACGAGCGCTCAGCTTCTGGCCCAGAATAAATTGATGATCCAGATTGGGCGATTGGCATGTTCTCCAAGTGATCGGCCGAGCGTCCGTCCGTCGACAGAAACAGACACAGACAGATGGGGCGACGGACTGATTTGGCTGTTGACGGCCCGACTGCTGCCAATTAAGGTTTCTTGCGATGTTATCGGCCCACCAAGGAGCTGTCCGCCCCTCTGGAGGGCGCCCGATCCGCTTGTTGCTGTCGCCGAGGTCGCTGCGGCCTTTGTCGTTCCTGTTAACGTCGTTGTCAGAATGACATCTCAGATTGGACAGCCAATGAACGTGGACACCTCGTCATCGCCGTCGCGTCGTTGCGATGTCGTTGTGGATCCATCGATTTGCGTCCGCTCCTGGGCCCAATTAGGGCCTCGTTAGACGCCCGATGGCCGGCGCTCGACGCTCGGCGCTCGACTTACGCAACCCCCGAAAAGGCGTCCCGCGTAATTAATTTAATAGACGTTCTTCCGCCGACCTGCTCGGGCAGGGAAGGGTTATCGCCGCGAATCATTTAAAAACTAATTACCAGACCGAACCGGGCAGGGTCTGGGGCCGGTGCCGGTGCCGGGTCTGGGGACCTGGGCCGCATCGCTGATGAGGTTCTATTGACAACTCGATACAATCAATGCTGGCCGCGGTGCCGGCGGGGCAAGCGTTAATTAAACCCGACGGAGTTGTTTAATTGATGTTGTCAGACGCGATAATTTGTAATTGTGCGCCCGGCCGCCCCGATGGGCGATTAGCGAGCGGTGCGGACACATGTCCCCACCGGCCAGCAGTCGAGGTAGTCGGGGTCCTGGGTGCGATCCCGTCCCTTGCGCCGGCTTGTTAGCTCCGTCTTGGCCACTTACCGATCTAGGTCGTTGTAGGTGATGTCGCAGACCTCGCAGCGGATGTCGAACCCGTGCTCGTCGTCCGAGAACTCCGGGTCGGGCTGCTGGGCGAAGGGCTTGTCCTTCTCGTGGGCGGAGCTGTTGAACTCGTCGTCTCCGGTGGTGTTGCCGCTGTACTGGGAGCCTGCGGAGAGAAGAACGGAGGAGGGAGTCGTTAATGGTGGCGCAGTAATCGGACCACGGCTCAGCCACGCTGCAGCCGGACGACTCTAATTATTATATCTTCCCGTGGTTTAGTGTTTTCAACACGTTTACAAATTATGATTCATGTCAAACGCCCGGAGGCGCTTTTACAACAGCTGCTGCCCGTCCGGCCGTCCGGCCGTCCGGCCGTCCTAGCGGCGAGGCTGCAGCAGCCTCAAATTGGTAGTTGCAAAAACAATTTCCCGACCAGACAAAGGTCAATTGACCATAACTGCCGCCCACCACGGCAGCGCGGCAACTGGCAACTGGCGATCCGCCGCGGCGATCAGCGATTCGCGGCGGAGGCTGGGGCTGAGGCTCGACTCGGCCCAGTGCCTGGCACGACGTGGATGCTCGGAGGACGGACCCGCGCGAAGGACCGCGAGCCGCAACTGGTTTTCGCGCGTCGGTTCGGCTGGGCTTTGGCGGCAGAAGCGGTGGACGTGGACGAGGACGTGGTTTCGGCGAAATTGCACGTTGTCAAGAGATGAGTTCCCGACGTCGTTTAGGCGAGCGCGCTCTTCTACTCACTTCGGCTGATGGGCGAGCTCGGCGGCCAAGATGTGTGGCCGGGAGTGGGTCGTCCGGGAGCACTCGGTGGCTTATTGTGCGACTTGGGCTGGGCTCGGGTCGCGCTGAGGTGGAAATTGAAGAGGCTTCCGCTGGCACATCCGAACGCTTCCTGTTCCGAAAGACAAGTGTCCCGGGTCTGTGGGCGCCGCCGCGAAGTGTCCTCCGACGCGCCGAGCGGAAGGACTCGCAAAACGACGGCACCACCACAGGCACCGACAGCGACACCGACACCGACACCGACACCGACACCGACACAACCGCACCAACACAAGTGCCGACGCGGCGCACTGACAGCGACCAGAGTCGGACCAACGCATGCTAATTCGACGAGGGCTGCGCGACGGGTGCATGTGTGTGAGGGTGTGTGGGTAAATCGTGTCAACTCATAGTGTTCGGCCCGGCCGCTGAAAAAACGGACAGATAATTACGCTCAAGTGCAACCCCTGCCGCGGGCGGCGGCCCCGCAACTCCGGAGGGACCGCGGCCGAGACACCTGAAGGCGAAGTTGTTGTGGAAGTTGTTGTGAACGTCATTCAATCAAAGGACCTCTTCGAGCCCGGCCGAAGGGGTGGTGAACAACCCCCGAGTCGGGCGACGGGCGCCCGGCCAGGGCTCGGGCCGCCACAGGTGAGCCGAAGCCACTTGTCTGGCCCGGCCCGGCCTGGCGCGCCGCTGCGGTCAGTCGCTAAGGGATGACGGCGGAGGTGGGCGCACGCATCCAAGGCAAGGGGTCAGTAGCACGCTCGGTGCACTCGCGGCGGTGCGGTGCGGTGCGGTCGGGTGTGGGGTGAAGTGAGGTGAGGAGTGAAGAGGGCAGGGTGCTGGGCGGACGGAGGGCCGAAGTTCCACTGGAGTGATTTCGGGCCAAAAGTCATATTGCACCTCCTCCTCGGCGAAAGCCAGAAGCGCTGGACGAGGGCAAGGGCGAGGGCGAGTGGGCTCAGGGCACAGGACGACCGGTACAGGTGTTGCTCGCCGGATCCGTGACTTGCCCTTCGCCTTGAACGAAGTCGCAACGCTGCGCGGCGCGGCGCGCTCGGCTCGGAACGGCGCGGTCGCCAGGATAATTACGCGAGTCCGGTTCCTCGACGTCGCGCTGCGTCGGGTGGTGCGACCTGGCGTTTGTTGGCGGCCCGTGACGCGTCGAAGGGTCAAAAGTTAAGAACGCGGTACGGCACCGCGACCCGCCACTTTTGTCCTGCCACAGGACAACAGGACACAGGACACAGGACAGCCGGACTCCTTCACCCGACCGCCGCAGGAAGATGTTTTCGGGATGGATTTTCCCACGACAAGGGCGCGACTTGAACTTGACTTCGCCGCCCTCCCAGTGCATCAGGAACCAATGCACTGGGAGGGCGGCGAAGGAGGCAGATGCCATTGGTGGCCATATGGCACGGCCCATCGCGAGACGGCTTCTGGTTCTCAGCGGTCTGTGAGAACTGGTCGAAAGTGTAACGGCCAGGTTCTCGGAGGGAGGAAAACCCATCGCTCCGTCGAGGCGACCCTTGATCACTGAAAGCTGACGAACTTGACTTCATTCTAGGAAACAAACTGCTAGACTACCTCAGTATATGGAATAATTTTCCTTTGGAAAACGTTGGAAGAAAGTAATGTAAGGTACCAAGTTGTAGTTTCCATCGAAGGAGACCAAATTATCTGTTATCTTGTCATCAAGTACCTCATGCCAATAGCTTAGTACCTCGCAAATGATATGCACTGTGTTCTGTGAGTGATTCTTTGGTCCTTCTTGTTTTGGAGAAAGGAATATAATTTGTTTTACTTTGAGCCGAAATTCGTGCAAAACCCCGGTGTGCGGTGCTGGGATGCATGGGCGACTGCAACATGGAGGTGACGTGGTCCGAACGGGGCTCGACCGGCTCAGATTGATGGACGCCGGTGGACAGAACTGGGACTCGACCGTCGTCCATGCTAATGAGCGATCAGATACGGCACGCACGCTGCACCGCGGCGAGCCCAACCGCACCCGGCCCGCCCGCCTCCGCTCGCCCACCGGGCCGTGGACATGTGTGTTCATAAGAGTCACGCAATCTGTGCGTCTGACTTTCGAGCCCGCGTCAATCGGCGGCGGCCCGCGTGGCGATCGACGCGCACCTTGGCTGCGAGTGCCGCGAACGCGTCGGCTATTAATCATGGCAACGAGGCCTGGCTGCGGCTGCGGCTGCAACTGCAATTGCCGGGCCCGCTTGTTTTTGTAGTGGTTGCTGCTGCTGCTGCTGCTGCTGCAACGATGCGAACACAGAAAACCCATTCGATCGCAGCCACTGTCGATTGCGCGCCTGCGTCCGTCCGTCTGTCCATCCGCCTCCTGCGTCCGATCAATCGCACTCGCAGACGCCTTCGCTCCACGCACAACCCTTTGCTTGCCCCGGCGATGCTGCGGCCCTCGATGCGGAGTCGAGTCGATTGCAAATTGAGACGTAATGAGACGCGGGCACGCGGGTCCTGTCCGCGACAGAGGACAGAACAGGACGGGGAAGGACAGGACAGGACAGGCCGGTAGGGCAAGGCCGGGACGCGTCGTCATTCGTCACATGCTCGCGCCGTGATAAATGATGAACATGTTGCGGGGATCCGATCCGCTGGGAGGCAGGCGATGCAATGCGATGCGAGTGATGGATTCGTGCGGCGGGCTGCCCATTGTCACCGCCTCCGGCCGGGCCTCCGAAAGGGCTGGCACTCGGCGCGCGTGCTCCTGTTCGGGTGCAGTGCCAATTGTCGGCCTTTGTGCCGGACTCCGGCTGGGTGTTGCTGCCGTGTCAATCACCGACGTTAAATACTCTTTTATCAGTGCCCCATGATTGATGGACCCTCGAAGGGCCCGGCTCTGGCTCTGGCTCTGGCTGCGGACTCGGATGCCGGTGCTGCTGCTCGCGCGCCATTGTTGTCAATGCGATTGTTGTCGCTGCCGTTGTCGCCGCTGCCATTGCTTAATCTGTTGTAATTGTCGGCTCGGCGGCCGGAGTGAGCGGGCGGCGAAAGGCTTGCGAGCGCCAAGGGAACGGGTGCCGGAAGGGATTGAAAGGTGTTACAATCAATCGAACCAGTGGAGCGATTGTGCGGAGGACCAGCGCCGATGTTGGTGGATTTTCTAAGGAGTCCTGATTTGCGCACTGATGAATGGGTTTTCCGAATTCGATCCCTATTTCGACCCCCGCATTTGAAGCGCCTTCTGCTCGGCAGGGTGGTCGGGGGTAGCGGATGGCGGACGAGGAACCTCCCGACCGGTTGTGCAAAGCGGACCACGAATAAACACGAAGCCCACTTTGTGACCAGATGGGCACAAGAGTCAGCCAGCCGTCCACAGGCAGCGGCAGCGGCAGCCGATCCTTCAAAGGCGTTCGCACGGGTCGTGGTCAACTTAGCGTGAAGCCTCCTGCAGCAGCGGCCACGACTCTGCGAGACGCAAAGACATTTACATAGAAATACGTTACGAAATTATACACACTTCCAGGACACGCCGAGGCAGGACGAGAGGGAGGGAGCTGGCGAGGGAACGAAATGAGGCACCTGGTGCGCCGTAAAGTGGTTCGAAATGAAATTAATTCACTTTCAAATGTTGAACAGTTCCCCAAATAGTTCACAATTCACAGCTACTCTGAAATCTCATTTTTCAAATGCACTTTGCTTTTTACAAAGTTGTTAACACAACGTTTTTTTGTTCGGTTTTGTTTTTCACAACCATTTTTGACAAAATCTCTTTTTACTAAAGCGCTTCGCTGTTTTCAACACTATCTTTGAGTAGGAAATATTTTGAGTTCAAAATGTTCTCATGTTTTCTGTCGCCGGTCGGTGTTTTCTATTTGAAACAATTTTTATATGCAGTATTTTGAGTGTTTGTGTGAATGTGCAAATTAAAAAAAAAAAACAAAAATAATTTTGAACTTTATAAATAGTGATCTTAAATGTACCGGAAACGACAATCATCCGATGGTTTCTCCTACTTGCGAACCACTGCACGATGACGAGAGACTTTGGCCGAGGAGGAAACTTTAGATTTCACATGCGCGATTTCACTACAAAGGATGTGAGTCAGGACGATTGCTGCTTGCCTCGCAGTCGCCCGGCGTCCGAAGGATCCAGCGGAACAGTGGAAATGCCACTGACATATGCGCCAATGTGCACAGAGGTCCTGAATGCTAATCATCGGCCACGCATGCGCAGATGGAAATCGGGGGACTCGACACCACCAACACCCAGACCGAGGCCATTGCCGTGCGCCGGATGCTGGCGCGATCGGCGATCGGAGCTCGGCGATAATGGCTGAGTGTCGGCTTAGGGAGTCAGCGGCATCAGGATTAAATTGAGCGAGCGGTGTTGATGTCGTTGCCGGGGATTTATTAACACATTTTAATAACAAACGAAAACAACTGCGGTCGTCGTTGACGCCGTTGCTGCTGTCGTTTCATTGCCGCAGATTGCTCGGTCGGCCGGGCGGACGCGTGAGCAAACGAGACAATTACGCTAAATCCCCGCACAATCAGCGCGAACAACGCGCCCGACTCCGCCGGGACAGGGCAGGGGGCGCCGACAAAGGGGTGCGAACAGCCCTCATAAGCCTGGGCGCTCGCTCGCAGCGAGATGGGACGGGATGAGACGGCAGTTCCCGCCACTGTTTGGCGACGAGATTATACCGCCGATATGACGGCGATATGACGTGTCAGCAACAGCCTTGCTCCGAGCGGGAGTCGGGACCGGACCGTGGCAGGACCTCGGTAATAATTGTGTAATCGCCGACAGAATCATCGGCTTCTGCATCGCCATCGACATCGCCATCAGCATCAGCATCAGTGGCTCGGCGTCACCGACACCGACTCGGTCCGGCCGCCCCTATGGCGTGCGGGGCAAACAAACGGCGGCTAATGACGCGAGACGCGCATGCGCCCGGCCCAGGGTCGGCGGGCGTATTTGCTTAGGACGGGCCCGCCGGCCCTCCGCAATCGCCGACAGTGGCCGACTGGGGCTTAGGCCTCATAAGACGGCCGGGCCTCGCAGGCGCACGAGTCGCGAGGACGAGGCGAGGACAAGGCGGGGACGAGGAGCGCATGCAAAACGTCGGTGATGGATGACGAGCGTCGGACAGGACGGAACGGACGGGGCCCGGGCTGAAACGCTTTCGCTGTAATCCCTCCGAGCCGATGCGTATCGGAGTCGCCGCGTCCAAAGCTGTGAATCGCACCAGTCGATGGGCTGGATGGATGGATGGGAGCCCGGGAAGTCGGCGCCTGACTCCGCGGACACGGACTCGGCGCGCGCATCATTTGTCAGGGGGTGAAAGCAATTAGGCGGCCGTGTCGAGGACGGCGGCAAAAAACAATCCCTTCGATCCCGTCGCCAGGGGTTGCCCAACGTCATCGACCACGACCACGTCGATCGGCGTCCTCGCGAGAAAAAACCACGACTGAATTGAGCCGGGTGAGGCTGGTCGATCATTAACGGATTGGACGCGCTCCCGGCGCACGTCGGATCCGGGACTCTAAATAAACATGTTTTTTTTTTTCTGTCTTGTTTTTCGTTAATTTTTTATGACTTTTCAACGCATATGGGTGACTTTGGCAGGACTCGTTACCCCCATCGTCGACGGTCGCTTAATTTTTTGTCGCCTAATTTTTTCCATCGGAAGAGTTTTTGTTTTTCAGTTCGTTCTCACTCACCGTTTTCACGCTCGCTCTTGTCGTCGCCGTGCAGCGAGCCCGCGTTTCCACTGACGTTCAGGAAGTTCTCGTTCAGCTGCAGCGGCGTCCGCGGGCGGCCGTCGATGGTGATCTCCTCGCCGGCGGCGATGTCGCGATTCGTCTCGTACCAGAGCTGCGGGGCGGAGGGAGGGAGTGGCGTGAGAGAGACTGTCTGTGAGAGAGGGCGATGTGGGTCACTTACGTATCCTGCCACCAGGAAGTTATTCAGGTTCGCCTCCTTGCCCGAGTCCACGGCGCGCACCTTCCGCAGCCAAGTCGAGATTTCCGGCATCGGCTCCAGCCAGCCGCGGAAGTGAGTGCTAGCGATGACCTAGAGAGTGAGCCACGCGGAGGGCGAGAACGAGAGAGGGAGAGAGATAATTAGCATATGAAACGGAGGCAAAAACGAGAAAGTACAAAAACAAACAACCGGTGTGTGCTCTGCAAGTAACAGAATTCACCACAGGGTGGCCGGCGCGCCATCTGTCGGTCGGTAGTGGCAGCCGAACGTTGCTCAGAAATCTGTTCGAAGTATAACAGTTTCGGCGCGAGCTTCGCTCTGTTGCGAACAGTGGCTCCTGACGACAGGTCGCCCAGAGAAACTCGTTGGGGTTTTCACGGATGACGAGTGAGGGGAGCCACACGTTGGGGTGTCTTTGGGCGAGCTCCTCGTCCTCCTGAGATTGTGATTCGAGATGCCACGAGGTTGCCACGAGGTGGGGTAAATGCAGAGCCATCGTCGTGGTTTCGTCGTGGTGGACTAAACGGCACACGTAGGCAGACAAACAAACAGACAGAGAATACTTGGTGGATTTGTTTTTGCGAAAGGCAAGTGCGAGGAATTACGAGGAAATCTCCGAACAATTAAAGCAAGGACACGACAAATGAAGTTGTTATCCTCGGCCCGAGAGACAAACACTCACAGCGGGACGGTGCAGGGCTGGACGGGTCGGGACGGGTCTCCTCGGGAAAATCAATTTGAATAAAAAACGCACATCATTATGCGGCGGCTTCTGGGCTTCTGTGCGGCCGGCCTCCGGACCTCGGGCTCAGCGACGCGTACGTGAGCTGTGGAGGCCGAACCACGCCGTAGGATAGGGATAATCATAATTGATTCCTTTAACAATTTCATAGACGCTTGAGCACATTGCGGCAGGCAGGCAGGCTCAGCCAGGCAATCGGGCTGCCGGCGTGCGGAGGAAGAGAGACAGACAGAGGCGAGACACGGCCGACCCAGCAGACGCAGCGGCGGCTGAGCCTCGGATGAGCGGGCGAGTCGTTAAATTATGCTCATTCAACGCTACGCCCACGAAACCACGCTCGGCGGACGGGACGGAACGGTTGGGTCGGGTCGGGTCGGAAGATAAGAGGGAGCGACAGACAACGGCGAGTGTCCTGTGGGAATTCGTCACAGAAATGCGTGGCTTTTCACGCCGTCGCCGTCGCCATCGCCGCCGCTCGACAAAGGATTCCGCACGACTGGCCAAAGGATGCGTTTCCCCGGAGTCACGCACCAGGCACCGAGCGACGGACCCGGGCCGGGCGACAGTTCGCTGGAAGGACGCCGACCACGACTCCGATCAGATGGAGGAGGAAATCTCGCCAGCGAAAGCACAAATTCCATTTCTACCGAGGAACTCGTTTGATCTCGGCCTAAGAAGGCAGATCATGCGCCTCTCCAGGGACCTCCCCTTCACCGCGTGGAGGGCAAAAGCGCAGTCGACGCACGCGGCCGGAGCCCTCGAGCGCTTCGGGCCATATGTGTGCCGGGTGCGGGCCCTCGAGTCGCCAGTCGCTCGGAAAAACGCCGTTTAATTGAGTGGACGGCATATGCTGACGGCAGGGCTGGGCGGGACGGGTCTGTGGGAGGATGGGAGGATGGCGGCGGCGCAGGAGTCAAGAGGTGATGCACGCGTTCACGTGCAGGGCGTCCTTGACTGCGAGGGTTGGGCCGCAACCGCCTGGGGCGCGGATTCGCGCAACGTGTTGCGGTCGCAGCCCGTTCTCGAGAGCCCTCGAATCGATTGCCCAGCATCGCGGACGCGGACGCAGGTCGCAGTTTAAACAAACCACGCGGGAGGCGTTCGCGACATCGACTCCGGGACTCCGGGACGGTCCGCCTGCGCGGCCTTTGTTTCCGCGCTCGCCCTCGATTGGCCAGCGAGCGAGCGCGCGCAGCTGCCCAGCTGCATCCTTCCAGTTTTGAGGACAAAAGTTCCTCACTTCAGTCCATATTTCGCAAATATTGTGTTTTTTATTCCTGCGCCCGTCGCGTCGCCTGGAGAGTCCGAATTTCAGTTGTCGTTGTCGTTGCCGTTGTCGTTGTTGCTGTCGTAGTTGCTTCTGTTTTTGCATCTCGTCTGGCCCCGATCCGTGTGCGGAAGGGACGCCTAAGCCGACAACAAATATCACCGGATCATCCTTAATCCGAGCGCTCTCGCCCAGTCTTCGTCGCCTCGCCTTGTCCTGGTTCCCGTCCTGGTCCAATTTCATTGTCAATGAGAGACATTTCTGTCTGTCTTCCAGTCCGTCCGTCCGTCCGTCCGTCTGTCGGTCGATCCATCCTTCTGGCTGTCTGTGGCCGGGTCCTCTTCCCGGCAGTTGTCGCCAGGACTTGTTGGCTGCGGAGCTCGTGCGCCGAGAAGCCCACCGCAAAGACACGGACAACAGCAGCAGCAACAACTACAAAGGGAAAACATCTCCAAAAACAACGACGACGACGACAATGTCGACAACAGCGGAACCAGGGACAAGCACCAACGTCAACAGTAGGAAAATATTTACACATCCGAGATGATCGACGTTGACACCTTGGCGAGGATCCGCTCGACAAAGAGTTCCCTCCCTCCCTCCGTCCGTCCGTCCGTCCGTCCGTCCGTCGCCTGTCAGCCCATCCCGGCGACTGAGCCGATCGCAATCAACACGACAGGCCCGGCCGGGAGGGGCGGGGAGGCTCCCACTGAAGATGCGAGCCCAATTGAATCCAATTCAATTTGTATCAGGCGGGGTCTCGAGTGCCGGCCCAGGGCCCGGCGGACGGAACCCTTCGTCGGTACCTGGGTGCCGAGGCCTGGGTCGGCTGCGCTGGCCGCGCGACCCTCGGCGATGTGTGTCATCTGCACAGGCGCGATAATTTGATTGAATTGTCAAGCGAGGGTCTCCGGAAGAAGATGCGAAGACGCACCCTAATTGGCAGCATCACCAGCCCGTCACCGTCACCGACATCGACACCGAGCCCTGGCCAGCGCTCGAGCCGGAGCCGAAGCCGGAGCCGGGCCCGACTTTAGTCCCATTTATGGGGCATTTGTGGATTTACGCTTGTTGGCTTCGTTTGCCGGGCAAATTAGCTCTGGTTTGCGCCCGGAGCCGCCGCTGCGGATTACGACGGCGCCTGCAACCGGGACCGTCGGCTGCCGCTTGATTGACAATCGACGCCCAGCCGAGCCGAATCCCATCGTCCTTTAATCGAATATTTTCCCAATCACTAAATTTTGGGTGATTTTCGCAGCTTTTCGCACAGAAACCGAGGGAATCGGGAAATGTCTCGTCGTCTGATGGGATTAAATTTCCGGACCGGACCCGAACGCGGACGCGGATCAGGCACTGCGGAGAGGGACGAGCGGAGCGGCGCCGAAACGCGATCCAGCGTTAATTGGCACAGATGCGAAAGGATTAGGCGGGCCAGCGGAGCCTGCGAATATCAGGGGCGATCGCAGCGATCGCGGGAACTGAATTACAGAAATTTTTCTCGAAACTCACCTCCCAGGCCAGCTTGCGGTCCGTGGGCTCGTTGCAGAGCTTGACGGCGAAGGGCCCGTAGCGGGTGCCGCGGCGCAGGTGCAGCTTGGCGAAGACCCCGCTCTCGCGGATGTCCAGATCACAGATGGGTTCCTGCAGGCGCGCCATCTCGGAGAGCAGGCGCTCCGCGTGCATCTTGTTGCTGAAGAGCTGGTCCATGTGCGGCTGCAGGGGGCTCGTGTGGGGCGCGTGCCGCAGGTCGCTGGGCTCCGTGGGCGTCGCCTGGGCCGAGGGCGACTGGGGCGCGGTCGGGGTGGAGGCGCCCGAGGCGGGGCTCAGCGCGTAGTTGGGGACGCCACCGACGCTGCCGCCGCCACTGCTGATGCCGACTCCGGCGCTGGCGCTGGCGCTCGTGCTGTGGCCGTTCTGCAGCGCGGTCAGGTGGTTGAACTCGAAGTCCTTGGTGTAGGGCGGCACCAGCAGCTGCGGGTGGAGGCTGTTGTGATGGAAGGTGGGGAGGCTGTGGTGGCGCGCGCCCGCCTCGTACTCGTCCCCGCTGCCACCTGCAAAGAAACCAGAAGACGCCGCATTAGAGAGGTCTCAAGTGCCGCACGAACCTCGGACGAGACTTTGGTCCCGGCCCGGCCCGTCCGGTCAGGTCCCGCCCATATCAGTGCCCAGCGGCCACTCGAGAGCCACGACGAGCAGCAGGCACCACAAATAGATAAAGATAAGCCTGACAGACGCGCTCACACTCGATTCGAACTAATAACTAAATTGACGCTATCGGGCCCGGGCGCGATCGCAGCGCGCGATTGCGAAACCCCGGCCCGCGCACTCGAGCCCGTGCGTGTCATCGCTGACAGTGGACAGCGAGCCGAGGCCCAGCCCGGCCGAGCCGAACTGGGAGGGGCGCAGTGGGGTCGGGCGCAGCGGAGGCGATGGTGATGGCGATGGCGGTATCAGCGACAGCGCGTCGGTGATTGACAGCAGCGATGCGATGACAGACAATGAATCGCGGCTCGCTATCGGCGCTGATTGGCGATTGGGATCGCGACATGTTCGGCTGGCACCGATGGACATGTCGAGATTGGAGATTGCTGCTAATTTCCCTCAGTTCCGCGAAACCTCGCCCGGTCCGCGATAGGCGGCCGATCGGCGGACGGTTTGCGCCCCGTGACACCCACTTGCCCGGCGGAGGTCCCGGGGCCGCCGGCGGCGTCCTTAGATCGGGCGGGCTGTGTGTTTAGGCGGCGGGCCCGCCTTGCCGCCTGCCGCAGAGGTGCGAAAAGGGACGCGTTGCGCCGGCCGCCTGCGCCCCTGCGGCCGTCGAGTGCGGGCGCTTTCCGGTGTCAGTTTCGCTCTCGACCCGATCCTCCTCGGGGTGCTCGCCAAATTTCACATCCGACCACAAACTGCGACCGATCGCCCGGCAAACAGGATCGCTCCTTATCGCCGGGGCAAACACGGCTCAAGTGTTTGGGCGCGGATGCTGAAGGCCGAGGCGAGGCTGGGCCGCAGGACTCGGAGATATCCTACTCGTATTTCTCGAATTATCTCCGCAAACATCGCACATCCTTCGCGTTGTTTGCGAGCTCTCCTGCAGCTCTCCTGCAGCTCTCCTGTCTCTCCTGTGAAGTCCATCGGCAACAAGGATCGGCAAATATTTGTGTTTGCGCTCTTGTCCTCTCGCCCGAGCCATGGGTGCGAGTTCCGACGTCCCTCGCTCACGGTCGAGCTCCTCGGGTTACATGGAAAAAACAAACCTCGCCGATTCCGCCGGATCTGCGATAACACACCTAATTCTACGCCTGAAAATCGCACTTGGATCGGGTCTTGCGATCCGGATCCGAGCTGACACCATGTTTGTCCCATCCGGATCGAGGTCTAAGCGATAAAATCCCATCGGATTTCAGCAAGTTTTGAAGTCGCTCTTTAGTATTTTGCGAGCCAAGTTTGTCTTCGGAAGCTATTCTGCAAAAGCTATCTATTGACCGAACATTGAACCATTTCATTGGCTTTGGAAGAAAAGACCTGAGGCGATGGTGCTGTTTTCTAAAGACTGTTGATTCAATTCCTACAACTTATTGCTTCACTCATTAATATACCCCCATCTACTCGCTGTCTGTCCATATCTCATTAAGGACGATAAATTCTTTAATTGTCTTCACCCAATTTCACACTACTAAAATAAGTACAACGATGAGCAAATTAATCAGATTTGAGAACAACATTACACTGCAGCAAGCACCGAGCTTCCTGAAACTGAGTCTCAAAACAAAATAATTTAAACTGATGATCGATTGCTTGAGGCCCCCTTTTGAAAATGTGATAAAATTTGAGATAAATCCACGGTTTGGGAATCGAGATGTCGATTTCGACAGACTCGGGCTGGCGTCACTCGTACCTGACATAGCGTAGCGGTCGAAAATCATGACGGCAATAGTTTCTCGTGAACTTCGGTCACTCTACTCGAAGGCGGTGGGCAATGGTGGTCACTCTGGTGGCTAATGGAATCGCGGTGGGGTTGCGACGCCGCGCATCTCTCAGATGCCCACTTGTGTCGGACTTGTGCTGGGGCGAACTTCACTGACGGCACTTCAATTCACTTAACTTAACTCTACTCCACTTCACTCAAGCTTCAAATCTTCGCACTCTCGGCCACTGGCGCCGGATCGCGAATGCTCGACTGGACCGCGGATACCGGCTGCGAACGGGAGAAGATAATCCTATTGAGAGTCCCGCGGTTGGGCACAGGCACTTGGGGCTTCGATGGTTCCAGGCCTCGGGGACCTGAACGTCTGAGTGTCCGCGGTGCGGTGGGCGCGTGGCGAGCGTAACGTAACGGTAAAGGATGCGAGGCGAGACGATGCGATGCGATGTTGCTGGCACGGAGCTCGGAGCGCTGTTCAGTGTCTGTCTGACGGACGTCCTCGCAAGACTGAATCCCGAACGGGATTCGCTCGAATGATGGCCACGGCGACGGCGACGACGGCGGCAGAGGCTGCGACTGCGGCAGCGACACGACAACGGGAACGACAACGACGACGACAACGGCGATGACAGAAATGTTTTGATTTCGATTGTCAAACACGAGCGCACGACCGACCGAGCGACCGAGCGAGCGAGTGGACGAATGCGGGGCGCGGAGAGCACGAGTCGATGGTTGGTGGTGGCATCGGCTCGCATCGCATCGCAGTCGTGTCTGCGAGACTCGGTATCTGCGTATCTCGCATCTCGTGCTCGCATCCGTGAGCAGCAGGGGATGAACTCGCGCCGACGACCCGCTCAGCGCCTCCGCCTGTCCACAGGCGCGCCCTGCACGCACGTGTGCGCGAGTGTGAGTGCGACGAGTGTGCTGTTTGTGTGCGTGTGTGTGTGCGAGGATTCTCTCGTCCATCCGCCGGCTCCCACAGACACAGGCGCAGACACAGCCACCGCCACCGACACCGACACCGACACCGACACTGGTACAGCTGCAGACACGCGCGCTCTCTGTGTTGGTTTACGGAGTGAATCCGTGCCATTTGCCACCGACCGAGGGGACGTCGTTGCCGTTATCTCATTTGCCATCACGCCGGAGCACACACTCGCACACACACGTACACGTAGCCGCACTGAGCGAACTCACCCTTGCGCACACACACTCAGAGTCGTCGCTCTCCGTCCCAGTCCGTGCCGGCACCGACCTCGTCCTCTCCTGGTCTCGGGCCCGGCCTCGGGCGAATCGACGGCGCGGCGACGAACTCATTCATCCGTTTCCGATTCGAATCCCACGAATTCACCGAAACCGACTGCAACTGAAACCAAACCGCAGGGCGAGCGGACAGACAGGCAGATGGACGACCGACCGGACGAGCGGCGCACAGTGGGTCGAGCCCACAAAGTAGTTGCGCATACTTAGAAGCATCCGTGGTAGCATTGGAATATTTCGTAGATTTGCTTGATTTTCTATTTTGCTCCGAATACGCATTTAGTATTTTGCTCATTGCAACAAAATTCGCAGGACTTTTCGAAATCGCTTCAAAATGTCGAAGGGACCCAAGGTTATAGAAAAACTTTTTAGTAGATTTTATAGTGAAAATAAAATCGGTCACCGCAACAAAATACTGTAATTATTATTGAATATTTTAAAATTGCAACCAAGAAACAACATGCGAATTTCCACATTCGGACCACGGTGCGCCGGAGAAGGCGAAGGCGACGGCGAAGGCGAGTGCGACAGAAGTACGTGGCCTGGGCTGTGGAAGCCGCGCCGTGTACTCGCAGCGAGCCCGATTGAGGCGGTGCGGCGAATTCGCCTGCCTTCGCACAGACTCAGCTGCAGTCGGCGATGGTGCGTCGTCCAGCGGCCGAGGACGGCTCGTTTTCGCCTCCCACTCCCTCCGCGGGCACACGTGGACGGAACTCGGCTGTGGACACGGCGCGGCGGGCCCACGGAGCCTTATCTCGGCATTGTTTGCCCGGTGAACGGGGATGCCATTCGCATGCTCTGGAAGCCGGAATTGATTGCACTGATGCAACGACGGTAGAGGCAACCGCTTCCCAACGGCTGCCCAAGAGCAGCTCGAGTCCTGTCCGGCTCGTGGGTCTGGAGAGGTGGCCTATAATTAGATTGGACACGGCAACGTCCACTTCTCCGGCCTGCGCCGGGCCGGGGCCCGCAGTCGAATTGGAATGAACGCGAGCGAGTCCGGCGACGGAGACGGCGACGGATCGAATCGCAGCGAATTCGCAGAACCACAGGGAGAGAGAGACAGTGAGAGAGCGAGCGACGCGAGAGTGTGAGAGCGAGTAGTGTGAGCGTGTGTGTGTGTGTGCGTGAGAGTGGTCTGGCACACAGACGACACATGCGAGAGGAGCCCAGGGCCGAGTGTCTGCCAGGACACCGCATGCGACGAGCATCGGAGGCGCGTAGATGCGACGACCGCCTGCGAGTGTGAGTGGATGGTGATGAAGGTGCTGTTGTTGTTGTTGTTGGCCGCGTTGTTGGTTGCTGTTGATTGTGCAACAAGGACAAGAGAAGCGGCGGCAGGAGCTCATCCGGAGGACAAATAGAGGACATGCCCGCCGCCGTCGCCGCCGCCGTCGCCGAGCCGAGCAGGCCAGCAAGGGAGGAGCGTCGCGCACAATAGGGCGGGTTCATCCTCGAATCCGAGTCCTCGCCGGTCCGCCGGAACGAATGACAGCGGAGGACGTGGCCGCGGCAGCGCCGGCGACTGTGACTGCGACTGCGGCGGTCGCGTCCGCAGCGGACACCAGCGGCAGAAGCCTCACATTAGCAAACAACAACAGCAGCAACAAGCGACAGAGAGCCATTCAATAACACCAACAAGATACGCAGGATACTCGCGATGCCCGGCGAGTGTTCGCCAGAGTGTCTGTGTCTGTGTCTGTGTCTGCGGCTGCATCTGTATTCGTGTCTGTATCTCGTGCCATTCGGCATCTCGCTCTGGGGAGCTGCGTGGGGCGGCCAGGAGAGCCGGGGGTGGGAGTCGCACCGTCGGAGGGAGCGGGCAGGCGCAGCTCAAGCGTGCGCAATGCCACGACGGGCGCCGGAATGGGTGGCCGAGGGTGGTTGTGGAATCGTGGACTCGTGGCGGTGGGGGTTGTGGGTTGTTCGTGGACCGCGGCACAAAAGGGCGCCCCAAACAAGGGGCTGCAAAAGAGCAGCCTCCTGCTCCGGCTCGAGGGCGTACTCGGAGATATATCTGTCGAGGGTCGCGCGGGCGGCTGGCGGTGGTTGCAGCCGGTGCAGGAGGTGGGGTCGAGGGCTCGTGCCGTGCTGCTGGTGTGGTTGAATGCGAGCAGCCCCTTTGTGCGCGGGCGGTGGAGGGGGCCGTGAATGTCTTGTGGTTGAATGGACCGAAACCCACACCAACGCATACTCACATACACACACACACACACGGACGCCAGGCTGCACCAGAGTAAATATGTACTTAAACCATGTTATTGGTTCTTGCGAAAGTAAATAGATAGACTCTGGCTGTCGGTGGGTCGAGGAGGCCGGCCGTTGGCGTCTCCGGGGCAGGGACGACTGGGACGCCCGGGCCGGGCCGGGCCGGGTCTGCCCTTCTCTGGCCCGATGGTTTATGGGCTGCAGATTTGCAATTTTAGGCAACTTGTTCCGGGACGATCTGCGAACGGCACAATAGCGAGGAACCAATAAATAATCAAGTGATCATAAATAAGCACCTCCAGCCCGCGGCCCGGGACACAGAATGAGGCCGAATTTTCCGCTCAATCGAAATCGAATTAATTTATTGGACGCTGGCCTTTGTCCTCCGACGACGACGGCAGACACTTCGCCGCTCCCCGCTCCGCTCAACCCTTTGAGCCGCGGCCCGCTTTGTGCTCCGAAGCCATTGACTTTCATGCGTCAGTGCCTGCTCGAGCGCCTCGCCGAGCCGGGTCCCCGATAGGATCGGATCGGATCGGATCGGGTAGGGTCGGATGGGTGGGGAGAGGAGAGGATATGGGATGATACCGCGAGACTTCCGGATGCGCCGTAGAGCCCTCGCACCGCATGCAAATCCAATTGCGCCGTCGAGATGACTTAATTTAAAGCCATTACGTGTCGCCCGCTCCCTCCCCGCGCGCCAACCCGCCCTGCTCGCGCCGACCAACCCCTAAGGGACCGCGGATCGCGTCGACGCGAGTCTATTAAAGCCTCTAATGGCAGGCAAATTGCCCGACGCCAGAGAAAGAGCCGGAGCCGGAGCCGTAGCCAGAGACAATCCGGCCCCGGATGGATTTGTTAACATGACGTTAACGCCGCGTCCCCGGCCTCATTATTTATGGACGCGCGGCAGGATGTGAGTGCGAGTGTGTGTGCGTTGCGTGGAAGGACATGCTCGTTGTTAACTTTGCATACTGACAATGGCCCTGCGTTGACGTATTTAATGGAGTGCGGATCATCATCATGTTTATGAGGTTCCCGTCACCTCTCGCTCTCCCTCACTCCTCCTCACCCCACCCCATCCCACCCCATCCCATCCCACTAAAGTGTTCGGCTGTGCATTTGAATTCGTAACGGACTCGTTCACACGACCTCTCCAGATCGGGTCCAGATCGCCTCCGGGTCGAACGGCCGATCGATTGATTTCGCTAGCGAGCTCGACCTCTGCCACCTCGAGGCGATGCGATCGGGCCGGCCGCTGTGGCGAGGTGGCGACCCCTCGTCCTTGAGGTGTGCAACAATGGGTCCCAGGGCATGCCGGGAGGGAGACGGAGTCGCTGCTCGAGCTTCGGCGACTCAAGCTGCGCCCGTGAATGCGAAGACGACGCGAGAGGCGCGCCCGAGCCGCCGAGCATTTCGTCAGAGCCAGTCGGCAGTCAGCAGTCGATCACGGCGTCCGGACTGCCGGGCGTCTTGAGACGTATCAGGCCGCACAATGCGAGGCCGGCCCTGTCTGCACCTCCTCTGTAATTAACTCGGCTGGAAGCCGTTGCACTCGACGAGTGCTTGAGAACCTCTCGTCAGCGGACAGACGTTGGAATCGAGGAGGCAGAAAAGCAGAAGCAAGGCGAAGGAAGCTCGTCCTGGCGGGGAATTTCTCTGCCCCGGGACGCGGCGTATCGATGGAGAGCCGAGCTCATTACGACGTTGTTTTGTCATTCGGAAGACGTCGCGACGGCAGCAGCCGCGGCAACAACAACGCGCGAAGGCAGGAACAATGCGATTGAGGAGAAACTACAGTTAGGATTGACTGCGAAGTCCCTCGTCGTGGTCGTGGTCGCAGACGGAGTCTTTGTTCGAGGGAGAATCCTTTGTGCTGGCAGCGCGCTCCTGGCAAGAAATTCAGGGCTTCCGGCCTCGCATTTGAATGTCCTCCTGAACTCCTCATCCTCGCCCTCGTCCTCGTCCTCGTCCTCTTCCTCATCTCGGTGCGATTCGGTTCCAAAGCGCGCTCGAAATCCCAAAGTCAACTCGCAGAAGTCAGTCGGTTCGGGGGTCGCGCCGAGTGATCGAGTCGCGTCGAGTTGGGTCGGGTCGGGTCGGGCCGGCCTCAATTGTGACTGGAGCGGAAGTAGTCCTCGTCGTCCTGCGCCACAACAATACGCAATCGAGCGCACAAAGGCCGGAGTCGGGGCCGGGCAGGGACGGGGCTCGGAGGAGCCGCACATGATCGCCCGAGTGCGCCAGAACCGCGAGGTCGTCCTGCGCAGACAAAGCGGACCGACCGAGCGGACCAAAACAATGGGGCCGCGGGAGTGCGGAGTGCATGCGAGGCCGGCCGGGGTCGGCGGACTGCGCACACAATCGATCGAGGGAAATCGAGACGCCCGACGCTTTCCCGGCCGGGACGCGAAACTCGAGCTGCCCCGGTCGGTCGATCGGCCGCATCGAGTGCATGGAACCGGGGCGCCTGCGCAGCGCATCGGATGCGCCTGGAACCCGGAGCGGGCGAGGCCAGTGTGGGGCGTGCCGGGGAGGCGGAACTCTTTTTGTCAGAGCAGCCGTGAGCCGAGAGGCGAGAGCGATGAGCGGAAGTTCCCGGCGAAAGGTGAAGGCACTCGAGCCGAGGGAAACCCGTGGTGCAGCGACGGCCGGAAGCGACTCGACGCGTGTCTTGGGCCGCCGGAGAGCCGTCATCTGCCTCCGCCCGGTGCAGTTTCACTTTCGCCCGAGGACCTCCTGCCCAGGTAGCAGCCGGGGGAAGGAGAGCGGGAAGCGAGAAGCGGAACATCCGAAATGGGAAATTTTGATGCGAAATCTCAATAAATCGTGCGGAAACCAGGCGAGAAACCGAGGAGAATGCGTTTTAATTAATCTGCGGCGACTCCGGCCCGACCCGTCATCGTCCCCGGGGTCAGGGGACAGTGATTGCTTCATTCCGCAATGGTGGTTGGCGGGCGCTGCAACGGGAAGCCTCGAGTGGCTGCCCAAGACAAGACACGAGGCCCAACTCGTTCGCCCTAATTACCGTGAGAATCTCCCGAGGAGCAGGCTTACCTGTGTGTCCCAGGAGGCAGGGCCGGGCGTAATCCGTGGAGAAAAGGACCGAAAGAGTTGTCGATGCCTGCGAAAGAGGAAGATTTTGGCACAAAAATCCGCTGCGTCTTCGGCGCACTCGCGGACGCGTCTTCCGATCGGGGCGGGTTGGGTCGGATCGGATCGGCCGACGGCGATGTTCGGCTGCGGGACGTGACACGGAGAGCTCGGCGCGAGTGCGTTTACGGCTAAGCGAGCAAGTCTTGTCTGGTGCGCGGCGATACCGGCGGACTCCAACCTTTGCCGCGAACAGCGATCAGCGACTGCGATGGGCGCTCGGTCGACCGGGCGCCCCCGCCGCCCCGGGCCGTATCTGGAGCGGACGCTATCTCTCGGCTGGTCGGAGCAACAGCCGAGGGCCGATCGACACGACGAGGAGCTGCCCGCTCGGAGGCCGACAACGGCGGTTGGGACCCGAAGCGCTCGGAGATAACGACGGGAATTTTCGGCGGCAGCGCAGCCCGAGTGACGTCGCCTCGGCCGTGGCGACGACTCGGCAGTCGGTTGGGGTCGGCGCTGATTTGCCGCTCTTGTGGCGAACACTTGGAGTCTGGCGCTGCCCCAGAACGATTCGCGAACCCAATCGAGCCGCAGCCGCAGCCGTCACGGGAGCGGGCTCCCGATCCCGATGGCCTTCCCGAGTTCCCCGTATGGCTCTCTTGGAGCGTCGGGAGCACCTCGAGCTGCCGGGAGTTTCCCTCGGTACTGACGGAGCTGTCACCGGACCTCCCGAGGACTTGACCCCGGCGGGAATCGCGATAGTGGGCGATTGTGCGAATCCGCCGTTTCGGGAATTCGCCAGCGGCGCTGATAGCAGTTCGCAGGAAACAATTGGCTGTCCTATCTCAAGCACGATAGCGGCTTTATGCGAGCCATAAAGTTCGAGCGCGTTCGAGTTCGGCGTTCAGGGCTCTAGTGGGCCCCAAATGTACCTCCAATGCAGCTATCTTTTGCATCAATATCAGTTTCTATCTACAAGCGAACGATCAATTCTGTCAAAAATAAAGCCATAAATTGTCAAATTTGAACCAAATTATGCCAGAGCCATAAATCCATAAACTTTCGACCGCGAACCAATTTTACACTACATCAGCGAAACAGCCATAGCCACAGCAACTACAACAACAATAGCACTGAACAGAAATGTCTTCAGTAACAACAACAACAACAAGAAGAAGAAGAAGAACAAGAACAGCAAGAACAACAAGAACAGCACGACAGCAATCGTCCTCAACAACCGAAGAGCGAACAACGCGGACAATAAAACAAACACCTAAACGACAATAAACAATTTGTTTTGATAGATGATATCGCGCGCGGGCTCGGGAGCCGGGACGCGGGCGCAGATCGATCGATCGGGAGAGAGAGACAGGGAGATAACGGCGATCGGGCCAACTCATTCTGTCTGTCAGCCGTTATCAGCCCAATGCGCGCACAACGAGCGCAACAAGGCACGAATTTTATTGCTGATTAACACATAATTTGTTGTACCATCGGGGGCGGGGGGCGGAGGGGGCGGAGGCGCAGGCGGCGGAGGGCCCGATGATCGGCGTGGGCTGATCGCGTAAGGGCCAGTCAGTCAGTCAGTCTCCCGTCAGCCCGAGCGCGATCATCGGCTGCGGCCCTATCGCAGCCGGGGGGACGGCGGTCGGACGGATGGGGCCCGGTCATCATCGCCGGTGTCCCTGTCGCGGTGGCCTCAGCTGCCGCCCGGGATGGCCCCGGACCCTATCGCCTATCGGCCATCGAATCAACCTGTTCGTCACGACGGCCGTCGATAACGCATTCCCGATGATCGTAAAGCGTTCATAAATAACAATTTCAGCTTTTAAACAAATACGTTTATCCACACACGAGGACTTGTTGTTGGTGCTCCAGTTGTTGGTGTCGCGGGGCAGTAAATATGTGACGGGGTGCATGTGCGTGTGTCTGTGCATGTGTGGTTGTGTGCGAGTGTGTGTCAACAACATAATGTTGTGTAAGACACCTCATTAATTAACTTTGGAGCACCTCGGACATGGATGGCGCGCGATAAAGGGCCGGGAGTCGTCGTGGAGATAAACCGGAGCTCAGATATGGACAATGAGGATTAGGACTAATTCTCGCAGTGAAGGAGGCGCAACGCCGGGCGAAGGCAACGCCGGGCGGCAGGACATTCGGGCCAGACGAGCCCCTGACCACCGGATGCGGCGATGTGTCGATGTGTCGATTTCGAGACCTATTTTTGGCCACTTCGAGCCCTGGCCAGCAGTAGCAACAACTCGCCGTCGTGCGATGACTGCCGTGGCACAGAGATATCACCCGCAGACATTATCAGTCCGTGTTTATGGTCGTCGCTCGCGCTTCCATAAAACGGCGATAGATATTTTCGGGACTGGAAACTTTGCACCCGATTTACGACCATGTGTCCGGAGTTTGGCCCCTGTCCCTGGTCGCGCCACCCTGGCCGGGATGCGCCGCCGCACTATCACTTCCGGAAACTTCAGGCGTCGCTCTCCGTCCGCCACATGGATGCTGTTGCTGTTGCTGTTGCTCCTGCTCTGGCCGCCGCCAGAAAGAGACAACTCCTCGCAGGGATGCCGACGCCCCCGACGACTGCGCCGCCTAGTCCGGCTCGGCCGATAAGCGAACTGTGCCGCCGCATGTGTGCATTCCCCAGATAGGGGCAGCACCGATTGGATGCGCCACGCCAGGCCAGGCCACGAGGCCTTTATCGGTCTTGGAAAAGCCACTGAGAGCGACATGTGGGAGATCGGAAGCCGGTGGGCGCGCATCGAGGTTGTTTTCGAGAAATCTCCGCCGCGGTCTTCCCTTGGAACGGGCTGCCGATAAGCGGACAAAGGAATGCAACAGACTAGAGAGTTTATCGCCATGAGTGCCCGTTCCAAAAGTGGACATTATGTCACCCACATTCTCGTACTCGTTCCCCTTTCCTTTCCCTTCCTTTCCCTTCCTTTCCCTTCCCCTCCTTTGGCTTGCCTGGCCCCCGGTTCCCACTCGCCGTCTCTCGGCGAACACGACGTCGCTCGCCGACCCTTATCGGCCGCGCGCAGAGGGCCGGGGGCGCACACAGGGACCGAAGCGGACCGGGTCGGGCTCTAATCTGGGCTTCTAATGTCAAGCATTGTTTTCGCAAGAAATTCATTGCCAAACGCCCGGCCTACACAGCGAAGGCAACAACAAAAAGAGTACCAAGAACGACCATCGAGCAACAACATTCGAATCGAAACGAACGAAACGAAACGAAACAAACAGTTGTTGCAAAACAAAGCCAGCAACAACAAGTCGGCGATTAGGCAGCCGCAAGAGCTCGCTCGGTGTGTTTATTTTGGAACTTCCTATTGAGGTCGAGATAAATCCCGAGCTCCCAGGCAGCAGCAGCCGGCAGTAGGCAGCGCTGACCAATTGCCCAGATAGCGAGAAGCCGAAATCCGCGCGTCGTCCTCGTAAATTGTCACTGTTTACGGCGCTGGCCACCGCGGCCTCCCGGCTGGCGGCCCCACGCACACAGACTCCGGGACGAACATTATCTGTGGTAGCGCCAACGCCGGCCTACGCGTGTTTATTTTTCCCGAACCGAGTCCCAGAATCCCGAAGCGAACGCGATCTGCGCTGCGACTGCGACTGCGACTGAATTGTTCGATTGCGGAGCAACTTTGTTGTGGGCGTCCCCAACATAAACAACCGACCATCTGGGAGTTGTCCGAGCTCCAGACAGAAGGTAGCCACGATCAGGAGCCCCCTCTCTGAGCGGAGGCCGCCGTCTACCTCCATTTCAGCGGCGGCCACCACTCGTCGCCCTCGTGATTGGCGCCCCTTCAGATTACTCTGGCGATAATCTCGATAAGCGGTGGATTTGCAAAGACTCACCCTGGTTGAGTTTCCTGGCAATCGCCTTGGAGCGCATGATTATCTCGAGCAGCGATGCCATAAAGCAGGTGGCGCTAGGTAGTCCCGGTCCTGGGGATGATGGGGTCGCGGCTCTCCGGCGAGGCTCTCGGTCGGTGCTGCCGACGCGTGGGACGGTCGGGGGTTCCGGGGTCGTTCGCTGGCGTTCGCTCGTCGTCCTGGGTGGGTGCGCAATCAGCGAATGCTGGAAGGAACGTCGAGGGACGGAAACACCTTCGGTTATTTGTGCCGTATCGTGAACAGGTGGGCAGTCGCAACAACGGCATATGTGGAGGCGGCAGACTTAGAGGAACGCGGCGTCGACACCGTCCAAGGCCGAAATGGAAAACTCGACCGCGAGCAACGAGCGGACCGCAGGAGAGCCGAACTCGAAGTGCACCCCAGACGGGGCGCCCGAAGAGGGGGGGGGTTTTGTCGACGGAGCCTAGTCGCGGCCGGGGAACCGGAAACGGAAGTCGCGTATGCGTATGTGCGGCCTTCACAGGGCGGCACCAGATGCTGGCGCCGTTCAAATGTGTGCCGAGTCGAGTCGAGTCGAGCTGAGCCGAGCCGAGCGCGGGTCAAGGTCGGCCGGGCGGGTCGAGGCGCAGTCGGCGGCGCTGGCCGGAACAAAGGACCAGGCCACGGGTCGTCGTACGCGAGAGGTGGCGGCTGTCGACCACAACGCGGCACAACAACAATGGCAAAAACAAATGCAAGAACGACTACGACAGTGAAACAACAATTACGAAAATAAGTTTTCAATTTACAAAAACAACCAGGGGACGAATTCGCGAACTGACGCGGCGACGACTGACTTCGGCGGAGTTTTTGCTCCCGGGCAGACTCGAATCCACGGCCGACGGCGAACTACGCGTGCGGCCCGTTGCGGCGTGCGGCGACACCTGTTTCTATTGAAGCACCACGGTCGCGACTGACGAGGCTCCTGCTCGGCGGCAAAAAGTGCCCTTAAGAAGCCGTTCGCGGAACCGTCGTCGGAAACAATGGAGTCTCGCGGGTGTCTCGAGCCCCGTTGCGACGTTGGAAACCGGCCAAGCGGCCAGCACGGCCCGACTCGGCCCGGCACGGCCAACACCCCACCAACCACCCGACCGTCAGGCCGACGAAGCGTGCAACCGACAGCCACAAGAACAACAACAGCGCGCAACAACCACGACAATGGCTGGGCCGAACCCCGAGAGCGCCGCAAACCCCGCACGACTCGCTCGGTGCCCGGTGCCCGCGGCCGCGAGTCCTGTCGCCGAGCACGAGCCTCGCACCTAATTAGATGGGCTCGAAATGCAAATAGAGTCACGAACGGGCCGAGGTTCGGCAGGCGGCCCGCGAGACGGACGGAGGCAGGCGAGGGCCGGCACCGCGGGAAGGTGCACTTGTGTTCGTCACTCGAAGCTGTGGGAGAGGCAGTAGGCTGGTGCTGGTGGAATACCTGGCGATCTGTTGCATTCGCCGGGCGCGAATGGGTTCCAGGTCCGATTGCAGTGGCGTGTGCTGGCGCGGAGGAGCTGGAGACGCGTATTGAATGAGCCAGTGCCGGATGCACGACGCGCCAAACACTCGCGGACCACGACTAATGAACTAATGAATGAATGAATGAATGTCTCCGTGGCGTGGCCGCTGATTCGCGAAGACGCGGAGCCTCTCGTGCTCCAAACGCGCGGCCGTTTGACGTTTTATCAATTCACTGGCCGAGTCTTCGCCGCTCCCAACTGCTCTCTCACCGAGTGCCCGCCGATGCCATTTGACGATGGGATTCGGATTCGGATTCGGATTTGGATTTCCCGACGCGCGCAGCTCGCCCCGATAAAGCCAGATATCAGTCCGAGATGGGGAGGCGTGGGTCCGAACGAGTGATCTCTCCATGCCCACTGGGCGACGGGCGGCGGGCGGCGGTCGGGGACGGCGGACGTTTCGCAACCTCCCGCCGCCGAGATGCTCCACTTCGGGGCCCGTCTGTGTCACTGCTGGCGTCCGGCAATCGACCGACCCTCCGGCCGCCCGGCGATCTCGCCCCGATCGCTACGCACCCGCGTCCGATCGCTGCAAATTGGGCTGCAACTGGAGCACTCGGCGCACCCAGGGCGCGTTTTATGGCGAACGTCGTTCCGGTCTTTAAGTCTCGCGGATGCCGATGCGCGCGGCCCCTGCCTGCCCCGGGCGGCGATCGACGTTGGTGGCTGTTTGTGCTTATTTTCGGCTCGCATTGTTTTGATCTTAATTCACAGGTCATAAAGAACGGAATTGCTCCCAATTGGCCCGCTCACGGCGCGTCCCAGCCCGCCGCCCACGCACCCCTGCTCTCCATAGAGAGGGGTCTGCTCCGCGCGGCAAGCGTGTACTCGGAGCCAAGGTTACCCCAACCAGGCACCAGGCAGCTTGTGCAGGGTCCGCGCGACCTTGGGCGATCGTCGCGCTGCGGCGCCAGGATCTGGGCCTGTTCAAGCGAGAATCACTGGCTTTAGATGGGACTGAATCACCACAACTCATACGTTGTTTCCCCACAAGGTCCCCGCTGCAGGCCGTCCCCATCGCCGTATTTACAGGACCCCCGCCCCCACCGCGCCCTTCGACTGGTTGTTGAAGCAGCCCCCGATATCTCAGCCCGACCCGGCCCCGCAGCCCCCTGGCGATCAAATCAAAACAGAAGCAGCGTCGGAATCAGAGTTAATTGAGGAATTCGAGCAAAAGTTGTGTCTGGAGAAAACCGAGCGGCGGGCGCGCGAGAGAGCGGGAGAACGAAATCACTTCATGTGCAGCAGAATTGTATTAAATTTTTATTATTTATCTTGAAAACAGAACTCAGAACCGCGCACGGAGCATGGAGCACGCCGGAGAAGAGCAGCGACGAGAGAGAGAGAGAGTGCGAGGGAGAGAGAGAAAATGACGACTGAGCGGCCACCCAGCCCACTCCCAGCCACTCGGCGGCCGTGGAGCGGGGCGCTCCATTGGCAGAGCGCTGACTGGCGGACATGCCATGTGGAACTGGAGTCGGAGTCGGAGTCGGAGTCGGGCGAGGTGGCCGATGCGAGCGAGTCGCTTATCTCCCGCAATTATCTGCAGCCCGGCGACATCGTCGTCGCCCTCGCCCTCGCCGCCGTCGTCGTCGACGTCGTTTACGATTGTTTGTTGTCTGTCATTCGTTTGTCATCGGCGAGCGCTTCGCTTCGTTGTTGAGGAATTTTCTCGCGCCTGCGCCGTGCGCGCGGTGGGTGGAGCCAACGGCTCGGACCTGCTGTCGCTCTCTCGCCGCGCCGTGGCTCGCTGCGGAGAGCGCCGTCGAAGCGAGAACGAATTCGCCGCAGACTGCGGTCGCGCCTGTGGCCGCTGCTCTCTTCGCTGCCTCGTCGCCCGGGCGGGGCGCAGTGGAGGGGCCTGGAGTCCGCGGAGTGGGAGCGGACTCTAAATTTAAGACTAATGAAGTGTGTTAGGAGGACAACCGCCGACCGCCGACTGCCGACTGCCGGCCGCCGACCACCCCGGCCGCCTGTCGCGTATCAGGCGGCATGGAAATCGCGGCCGCGCCGACCCTCGCTCGGGCCGCGTCGTGGAGCCGTCGCAAGGCCGACGCCGCATCTGCAGTCCTTGAAAGACCGAGTCCGGCTGTCGCTGTCGGTGTCGCTGCCGGCGTCGGCCTGGGATTTGTGTGTTGCGGGTGCCGCGTGCGAGTCCCACGTTCCGAACAGGGAGAAGCTGCGGCAGGAGCGTCGTGCCGTCGGCATTTCGCCGCACACGCCACGGCCTCGTCCCTTCCGCGGCAGATCAGACAAAGACCGCCCCGTGGACTCGCTCACCTGCCGCGTCGGCCTGGCTCGACCGCGAGCTGCTGCTGTGGCTGCTCGCGTTCGGGGCGTGGCGTCGACGCGAGCCGACGCTCTCGCCGAGTCGCCGCTCGCCGCTCGTCGCTCGTTATCATATCTCGTGTGCTGTCGCTCGCCTCGTGTGTCTGTGTTCGGATGACAACTCGCCACTTCCGCGATGGATGCATCCAGCGATCTCGCTCCCGCCCACCGTCGCCGCTGAGACGGCAATAGTCCGAGCTGCGGTGGCAGCGCAGCGCCGGCCTCGCTCGCAGATATAGCGGGGAACGCCGAGTCCTGGTGGGAGCCCCGTGAGGAGGGAGGCGGCCCCGGACGACCGTCCACTCGATTGGACGAGGCAGAGATCGGCGGCTGTGAAATGTGCGGGTCGAGGGTCGAGGGTCGGGGGTGTGGGGTGTGGGTGGTCCCGGCTCGGAAGCCACCGTGAGGAAGTGCAATTGCCAAACTTTTTCAATTATCGCCTTTGTGAAATGCGTCGTATTTGCCCGGGTCGGGCGGGGCACCTGGAGGACAGACGAGGTCGCCAGACCCCGACCCCATTCACCTAGAGCGAGAGAGGCGTTGGAGAGCTGACAACGGTCGCTTCGTGGAAAAAACGGTTGAGTCATGCACCGCGCCCTCGCCCTCGCCTCCTCCTCGGCCCCTGGCGGCACCGTCCCACGCCGCCGACAACGCCGCGACAACGGAAGGTGTTTCGCGGACCAAACAATCGAGAGCTGTTTCCTCTTTATTGCCCAGCAGCTCGGGCTGATTTTTATGTCTTCATTAAATAATGTTATGACTGTGACAGCCGAGCCCCGGCCGGTGCAGCAACGGAGCGATGGAGCGAAGGATGGCGATGGAAATGGAGATGGAGATGGAGTTGGAGTCAACCTAGCCATCGCCTGGGCCACGTCCGCGGCCGAACAAGTGGTTGACAATGTGATCGCATAAAAGCCCCATAAAAACGTTACGACCGTCGTCGCGGTAATCAAGCACGGCCCAGATCCGACGGACGGACGCTGGCACAGTGGGCCGACGCGGCGTTCGTCCGCCCGGCTGGCCACGGAGGGCGCCCGGCGCGAATCGCGTGGCCGAAGTCGCCACTGTGCCTGGCCGGTCGGCCGCTCCGGCTGGCCCGATCGCTTTTGTTTGTTTACTCTGGCAGCCATTGGTCGCAAGTGGTCGCCATTGTGCCGCGCTCCGCGACGGCTGGGACGCCTCGGGGACGACTCGTGGACACCGCGCGAGCCCCGGTGCCTCGGATGCAGGTCCCCAGACGACGATCGGTGCACGCATGCGGTTCCCGATGGCAGCGCGACTCCGCGTGCTCGCTTCGCTGCCGAATTCCCTCGCGATGGTCACGTCCCGGCAATAATCGTTACGGCTGCGCTGGAAAAGCTCGGCTTTGTGTCGTCGCGCTGCACTGGACCGGCCCATCAGCGGCAATGAAAGATGAGCACGCCGTCTCCCGGGCCGACGGGACTCGACTCGGCTCGGCTCGGCTGGGCTCGGGACGTTGACCCACACCTTCCGCCGAGGTCCGGCCCTCGGTCGCCTCCGCAGATGAATCGAGTCGTCGAGTGCTCGCGCCGTCTGTAGAGCTCCTGGACGGCGGGCCGCGGGTTCCGCTGATTGGGTCGGGTGGGCGGTCGATGAGGCGACGAGTGGACGAGGCGAAAGTGGCACGAATTTCGTCTCGCATGGAAAATCCACCTGACCCGCGGTGATTAATCCTTATTCCATGTCATAAAGATCCTAATCGCGGGCTCGCCATCAGTTGACTTGACGGACGAACGACGTCGCTCCGGGAATCGTAACTGTCGTGTGTCAGGTGAGCCGGCCGCGGGTCGCGTGTCCGCCGCATGCCGTTTGCCGTTTGCCGTCCGGACTTTTTGCCATGGACTCCGGCTTCCGCAGATGGATTCGGGGCTACGCAGCGCCGAGGCCGCCCTGAGATCTGTGTCGCCGTCACATCCTATCGATCCGGCCGCGGGCTGAGTTCGGAGGTCGGAGGTCGGCCCAATAAATCCGTCACCGTGTCCGCGGCGCATTTATCACTGCGAGAAGCCCTTCCAGAGCGGGGCCCGACGCCGAGGACGAGGACGAGGACGGGGTCGTGGGCGGCACGTCCAAGTCTTCGCTGGCCATAAGTCATATGCTGTGATAGAAATTATGTCACGACAGGAAACTAGATAAGACCATAATTTTCGGAAGGCTAAGCAATTCCCCCACCCGCGGCCGGAAGTTGGCATGTTGCCGTTATTGGTCACTTTTTGCGGCGGCCAGCCGACCGGCTTCCACCGCCTTTGTCCGCTCTCCAGGCGCAGTCCGTGAAGTGGCCTCCTTGGACGCGTGTCGCTCGGTGGGGGAGGTCGGGGGTGAGGCAACGGTTCTTGAGTCGCCGCGCTGATGATGATGGCTGCGTTGTCCTTAATTTCCAGTGGCGCAGGTGGGGACCGCGCCCGGCCCGACTCGGCTGGGCCGCAGGTTGCTTCATTTGCATTTAAATTTAATCCCGCTTTTGTGTCGTTCGCGTGGACAGCGGCGGGGCCGTTGCATGCTCGAGGAGACTCGACTTGACTCGACTCGACTCGACTCGACCCGACCTCCGCCCGCGGCCGCCCGTTGGTGACGCTTGTTCCAGTGACAAACAGGGCACCGGGGCGGGGCGGTGCTGGAGGCGGGTCGGGGTCGGGTGGCACGTGACCTTTCGGCCTTATGTGTCCCGAGCATGCCAGCGCTGATCACTTTGTCGGAGGTGCTGCCCGGCCTCGGGGGCGAAGGCGATGTGTCTGGTGGCTGAATCACTCCAAACCCTCCCCCGCGTCCCCGGCGCTGGGCCGCAGTCAGCCCGATCCCGCCGAGAGATCGCCCCATAATGGGCCGAACGTGACTTTTCGCGGTTGCTGTATCTGTGGTACGCACCCGTCTGGCTGCCGATAATCGGCGCGCAGGATTGGGTTTCCTCGAACAATCGAGGCAATCGCCACAGATATTAGACAGATACTCGCACAGACGTCGACCGCGCGACGGCCCGCGTCGGTCGGCCGGCGCGATCTGGGCGACCACAGCGACTTCCTGCGACACGCTTCGCTCCTGCCGCAGTAGTTCAGTAGTGCGGTGGCCAAGGATTCGATGTTTTTAGCCGGCCGTATAAAGGACTTAAACAACAACGCCACATAACAACAACAACATAAGCCACATCATGAAATTTTGAAGTTGACCAAAACGTGATTTTATTGTAAAGTATTATCGAACTAGCATTAATTTAGTCCTTGCTTCACTCTAGAGAAACAGATATAAAAAATTCGTAATCACTGACTGTTCACAGAACTCCTTTCATTCTGCTGCCTCAGATTAATCTAAATGTCAAATAACTTCACGCTAACACTTTATAAGTGGCCTTAAAACATAAATCCCTGGCTTTCCCATGTACAACTGGTAGCACACCAAACGATTCGCTGTGGATGATCCAGCGATTCCTGTTCGGAGCGATCTTTACAAAGTTGCCGAACCACGTCTGCGAGAAAGAGATGATCCTGCTCGTTCGGATGGCATTGGCGTGGTAAATAAAGTTGTTTTGGTTGCCTCGCGATGAAATCCAATCCTTTGTTTTGATAACTTCGCCAGCATCTTCGAAGACGTCCTCGTTTCGTGAATCAATCGCTAATGGCCGGGGAAGGGGCGAGGATCGAGGCGACGGATGGACGACGGAGCCATGCGTTCTGCCGCCGGTAGCTGGAGCTGGTGACCTGGGACATCTGAACACGCTCGGCCCTCACCCGCTCAGGCCCAGTGAACTCTAAGCGACGCCGTTCCTTGGGAGTCCGTGAGGCGCGCCATGGCGGGAGGACGAAGCGGTCCGGGAAGCCAATTAAAATATTCCAGCAACTAGGCAGCAATGGAGCAGCAGCAGGAGGAGGGGGCCAAGTAGCAGCCGGAGCCAGTGCCGAGAACCAAGAGCGGTCCCAAATCAGCGAGTGGAAAAAATCGCTCGCTCGCCCACCGAAGCGACGACTTCCACTTTGCGGCGCCCTCTGATGCGTAAAGAGGTAAAATCTGAAACATTCGCTCTTTGCGATGCACTTGGCGAATATTCTTTGAAATTACATGCGACAAACGAGTGCTGAGGCGGTGGCTCTGGTGGGTGGTGGAGACTGGGTGGGCGGGCCTGGCAAAAGTTCTCTGCTCAGGGGCGACGCCATTTTGCGGGCGCCGCGCTCTCGTCCACGTAGTCATTCGGAAACATTTGATTGACTCCAAGAGCCCGGCGCTGAGGACGCAATGCTAATTGAAGGAACCCTGGGCGGAGGACCTGCTCCGCCCTGCCTGCCACCTGCGGCCGCCATTACGGGGAGTTTCGGTGACATCGCTCGCAACCGCACATTACCGTTATTTACGACTTTCGAACGTGGCGTTGGCCGTTGGACGGACGGGAGGCGGGGGAGGAGACGTCGCCCATGCGACCATAAACATGTCCATTACTCGAGCTCAAGGTGTTACGCAAACTGGGCTCCGCCCCGCCCACGCACAAACTTTGGCGCCGTTTCCCGACCAAAGGACGTGCCGGCGGCGCCATATTGCGGCCGAAAGACATCCCTGTTGATTTATGCGAGCTGCGCGCGGTCCGGAGCGTCTCCACCGAGTTTCCCGACTGGGTTCCCACAGTCGCCGCGCGCCCCACTTCGAGTGCGCCGCGGTCCCGAGACGCGCGCATTGGACGCGGTCAACCGAAATTTCATGCCCTCGCCGGCGATTACACGCCACTCTCGTTGACATCGACGGAGCGACTGAGCGGCGGACGGTCGGTTCTAAGTGGCAGCAGCGAGTCTGAGAACCACTTGAGTCGCGGGCCCGTTTACGAGCCCGCAATTAGGCCCCGATCGGAGGAGCCGTGGTCGGCCACCGAGCGCGGCGATCACGGCATCGGGATGTGTTTGGAAACATCGACAAGTGTCAAATTTTTATGAGGACGATTACCGAGTCGCCGGGCCTGAGCCTGGACCGGAGACGCTTCCCCTGCACCACTCGAGCAGTCAACGACCGCCGATCGGGCGACACTCCGAGGCTCGAATTCAGCCATAATCGGCGGCCGCACTTTAAACTTGGATGGATCGAGCGACGGAGCGTGTCCAACGCCGATCGACGCGTCTTATTGTGGTCGAGCGGGATGAGATGGGTTGGGGTGGGAGGCGGCCACCCTCGAGAGGGCGCTAGCTGACTTACATCGTCGGAGAGGACAGTCGTCGTTCCCTGCCGAAGCGCTTGTCCTCGCCGCGCTGCAGGCGATCGACCCGACCCCGGCCCGTCGTCCTTCCATCCCTCGGCCAGTCATCAGACGTCATCATTTGATTGCTGTTATTGTTATTGTGATTGTTGTTGTGGTTGTTGTTGTTGTTGTTGTTGTATCACTGTGTTACTGTGTTGCCGAGTTGCTGTGCGGTGTGGTGTGGTGTTGATTGTGTTTATTACACGACTATTACATTACAGTTACATCCCGCGTCCCTGCGCCGCCAGCATCGCGCTGGGCCAGGCCAGGCCGGGCTGGGCTGGCCGTGTCGGGCGGGAGGGGATGAAGTCGTGTAATCTGTGGGCGACGACGGCCCTTAAGTGTTCGCCCGATACTGCTGCGAGCATATTTCACTAATTTTCCATTTAGGGAATCGCATCGGCGATAAATCATGGACGAGCCATCAGTTCCAGCAGCGTCCGGCGCCCATAAAAATATGAACGCACTTGACCCCTGCCGGCGCTGACAACGGCCGCCAAGGGGAGGTCAGATGATGGACGCGGCTCGGGTTGGGAACGGGCATGGGCCTGGGGCTGGGGCTGGGTCTGGGTTTGGGGCTGTGCACGGTCGGCAAAAACTGTGGCGCGCTCAATCAATAAATTGTGAATCAGTGGCAAGGTTTTTCTGCGAGCCCCGCCCCCACCAGCGGCGCTCACCGGGCACCGAGGACACCACCTCGTCTTCGCCATCGTGTCCTCCTCGTGCTTGTCCGCGTCCCCGTCCCCGTCCGTCCCGTTCCGTCCGTGCAGTCAAAAAGACATTAGGCCTGGGTCCGCACGGCGAAATAAAACATTGAAGTCTTATCAGGACTTCCGCCGTTCGTGACCAATGTCTTCGGCTCGCGACTGTGTCTTGGCCGGGCGGGCGGCCTAGGGGCGGTGGCGGAGGCCGAGGGTCCTGCATGACATGCGCTCGGCGGCCAAATGGGGAAAAACATGCAAATGCCTACTTTGCTGTCAGGCCATGTCGTATCGCACGGATGATGAGGACGTTCCACGATTCGTGCCGCGCCGCACACTTGTACGAATGCTCGCCACTTTATGGCGCTGTCCTTCTCGAGATCCCGCGATTGTCGTACTGGGGGCCAGCACGCAACGCGCCCCTCCCGCCGCCGGGCCATCCGCGGACCAGTCCAGTTCGTCGGTCGGTTGGTCGGCCGGGTGCGGTGCGCGAATGGAGGCCTCGTAGATGGCAGATAGCCTTCATTATTCATAAATATGCAAATGCAAATGGCCGCCCGAGCAATAAATTTCAGATTCAGATTGGGCACAAATTGGGTGGGAGGATCTCGACTGCGCAGGGCCTCTTTTCCTCCTCCCCTGCTCTGAGCCACGTCGAGGGTCGGGGACGAATTAAAATCACCGTTAAAGATCCAGATCCATCCAAGGGCCACGAGTGGGGGCGGGTGGTTGTGACGTGCTCGTGACGCGGACCCTCGTCTGGGGTCGCCGCTGACGAGATTCTTGGAAGGACAGCGCGATGAGGACGACAGGCGACTGGGATGTCATTCGAGACCGTGTCCGGCCACAGGACACCGGGGCGCCGAGCGACCTCCACCTGCCGGTCGGCGCCGTGCACTTGCGGTCGCGGGCACGGCGCATTTGCATAATATCGCAATCGTGTCCAGGGTTTTATGACACCCAGCGACTTGCATCGACCTCCCCCTGGCGGCAGCGAGGGCTGTGGTGGTGGGTGGTGGGCACCCTAAGGTCTTCACGTCCCCCTCGCCATTCCTTCCTTCCTCCGAGTCAGCCGCATGCGAACACAAAATTTCAATTTCGTATTTATTTGTGTGAAGCATTCGTTGCTGGCCGCGCCGCGTCCCCGCCCCTGGCTCCACCACTCTCCCGCTCCCCGCTCCCAGATCCCTGCTCAGCCATTCAAATGTGCGGCACGCCGCGTTACACGCCGCATTAGCGCCAGCCAATCATGTGGAAATTGGGCAACGCCGGCAAGATGCAGACGACGCTCTCACACGCTGCACTTCGTCCTGGCCGCCCAGACAGCGCGGTGGCGGTGGCGGTGGGCGTCACCGCGTTGAGATGCGCGCCGTGGCGAGGCGCTGCGAGGTTCGAGAGCGATTCCGACAATCGGCGGAAAATCACGTCATGCTGCACACGGAGCCCTGTCTGGTCCGAACGGCTGCAGATCTGGAGAGCCCTGGGGAGAGGGCGCGGGGACTGGGCTCGTAAATCATAATTTTCCACACCGTTTGATGCGCGCTAACGTCGCCGCAGCACGACCCGAGCGCGAGACCCACAGATTGAGGACTCACTCGGTCTCGCACTCGGACTCGGACTCGTTATCCTCGGCCGTCCTTCCGAGCGGCGAAGGCATGTGATTAAGATTGAGATATCAACCGCACCCACCCGATCAGTGGCTCCGCCCAGCCCCAGCTCAGCTCGCAGCGCTTCCTTCCTGGCTTCCTTCCGCCCCGCCCGTTCGTCTTCCTCCATCCCCTGCTCCTGCCCTTCCGCCAGCGCCAGTCGTCGGGTGGGTTCTTGGGGCAGAGAGACCGAGTATGAAATTGGGCTTCCGTTCCCAACGAGCCGCACCGAATTTTATTGGGTGGAAGTTGTGGAATTGCCCAAATCGGGTTAACATCTGTTTTTAAGGATAATTTCATAATTTCAAGGATATTGCTCAATTTCCATTTGTTGTTCGTGCGGTGGATGGAACTCCATGTGTGTCGGCCGGCGTGCACTGGGACAGGGGTTGGGCCGCGGGGGATGTGGAATGCGGGTAACATGTTGTTGCTGACGCCTCGGCGAGTGGAATTGGAGAACTGGGCTGAGCTGGGCTGACTCTGATTAGTGTGTATTTGATGAACACTTAGAGGGATTTGGACTGAAGCGTGGAGTGCTTTGGCCTGGGAACGTTCGGTGCAGACGCCTCTGAGATCAGTCTGGCCTCCTCCACAATGAAGCACATCCTGTGCAGCGTGATACACAAATCTACCGTTCCAGCTATATGAGTTCGTCTGCCTCGTCTGCCCTGGCCCTCGTTGTCCTCAGCCCTGCTGCAGTAGACCTTGAGTGTGGCTTGAGTTTTGCTCGTGTTGCTTCGGATTGAATGAACTCATCTGCGCGACTGATCCGCGGCCTCTCGGCGAATATGAATGGAGGCCACTCGTTCCTCGTTTGTCTTCGCTCTGCACGCGATCCATTCATGTGACTGAAGGACACAGACGGCGCAGACAATGAAGAGCGGTCCAAGCGGAAGTCAGGCGATGCTCTGTGCGGATAGATGGACGGATGGATGGATGGTTGACCCCTTCCGCAGACGGCAACGTCCCACAAGCAGGATGTTCCCTCCGAACAAAAGGCTTCCCCTGTTGTCTGTGTTTCGGTCTGTCCGCGTGTCTGCCGTCTGTCGCAGGTGCGGTTACTGGGGAACATCCGTCGTCGAGGCAACGAAAGCATGAACGAGACGCGAAGTCGTGTCATGGAAAGCCCTGACCATTGGACCCTAACCGGGGGACGTAGGTTGCGAATTTGTGCACAACTACAAGGGATCTTTCGGGGTGCAGTTGCCGGCTCGACTTGATTGGGCGTAAATTTGGGTCAAGCCTTGAGTCTGTGCGACACATGCGGCCGAATTTGGGGGTTGGGTCCAGGAGGAGCCACCGCAATAGTCGCAGGATCGGACGAGGAGGTGGAGGTGGAGGCGCGATGCAGCCGGTTTAATTAAACGCCACTCGCCGCACACACCCCCGTAAACACACAGCGCACACGCACCCAGGCCGGTGCATTCGGCGCCACTTAAAAATTAATGTAATTACGTGCCACACCAACAACAAAACACCAGCCACAACAGGAACAACAACATCCACGCCGTACGCAAACAACGAATGTTGACCTGGCGCCCCGGGCCGTCGACTCGCAGCCCGAGCCCTGAGCCCTGAGCCCCGGTCCCCTCGAGGTCGGCTTCGAAACCGAAACCGAAACCAAAACTGAGTTGCGAAAAAACTCCTCGAATCCTTCTCGTCGGCAATTCGCGTAATCCCACTTAAGCTGTCTGCCGCTGCCGGTTCCCACCACCGAGCCACCAGCTTCCGTCTTCCGTCTACCGCCCTCCGGCACCCGGCTGCCGCCCTCCACCTGACGCTCGGCATTGATCACATTGTTTGTCAGCGTCTTGTCGTGTTTATTTAATTACCTCCCCCGCTCGCTCCACCACGCGCCCGGGGCCCCGGGACGGCCCGACTCAACTCAGCTCAGCTCAACTCTTTGCCGAGGCCCTCGCTCTCTCGGCCGCCGTCCCTCCCACCGCCGGCGGCAGTTGGTCTTCCCGGACGCCGCCCAGGCCCGAGTTCGTTCGTGTGGTGCGCTTTGTTTCCGAGATTGTTGTGTTTACAACTTTCGACAGAAGTAATCGTGTTGTGCTGTGGGCGGCAGGGACGGGAGGGGGAGGGCGGAAAGGGCAGCGGAGCGCGTGGCCCGTCCCACCCCGGCAGGTCGCCGCTTGGCAACATATTGACAGACAATAATTTGTCTTAATGAAATCTAAAATAATTTATGAGATTGCTGCGACGTGTGTCCAGGAACAGCAGCGGCATCGCCGGCCTCTCTGGCCGCCGGCAGACAGCCGAGCGGCGGCAGGACGTGGGAGCGCGGTGCCAACCGACACGGTGTCGCCACAGCGTTCGTGGGGCTTCGCGCACGGGCGGGGATTCAATTAACAGATCGGCGCTGACGACTCTTTGTGTGCCCACTAATTGTGCCGCGATTCTCCGGCAGTCGCCGGCAACCGGGGCAACCGCAGGAGACGACTCCGAAACACTTCCCGTTCCCGTTTCCCGTTCCCATTCCCGGACGGCTCCGCTTGTGCTCCACGTTGAGTCCTTTGTGCGGGACGCGGTCACGTCGTGGGTTGCGTAACAACAGACAGCGGCGGCGGGGTTTCCTCGACCGGATTCAAATTAAAAACGAAATTGAATTTTTAAAGTCTTCGTCCTCCGTCCTGGCGGAGCAGGCGCAGTTGTTTGTGACACTGGCAAACGCCAATTTTATCAATTTCCGAATGATAAACGATAAAAGTTTCTTCGTCGGTGGAACACGGACTCCCCACAGGAGTTTCCTCACACCAGCAGTAGAGCCGTCGTGGCTTCGACCGTCGTGAACCGACAGCAGACTCCGCCCTACCAAATTCTTACACAAAATAAACTGAAACCTCGCCCTCGAGACTACAGTGCTTATCCCATAATCAGTCATAATAAACGAACACTTTATTAGTAGCACAAGCTTAGCTTACGAAATTAACGTAAGTCGATCGTAACCTCTCCTAATATAATTTGCCGAACATGTCTGCTTTCAGAAGCCAGCAACTTGTCTGTCGACCCTGTGCCGCCTTCTATCAGCAGAGCTCCCCACATCGCCCCATCGCAATAGTAAATCGTGAGTCGTCTGTCAAAAAATGGTTTCCCCGTTGTATGGTTGCTTAAATTTCGGTCGGAAAATCAAAAACCCGTAAGAAAAAGAGGTCTACAAATTGGAGGCTTCTTCTGTTGCTTAGTTAGGTCGAATAAGATCCTACTTTAAACTCTCCCAACTGGCCTCGTCGACTCCTCTACTCGTAGTTAGTGCAGAAGGTCCTGGCAGTTTACGGTTCTGTAACGGGTAAACGATTGTGGCGAGAGACTGCTGGCACGGCATTTGTATGGTGGGCCGCACCACACGCACACATGCACACGTCCTCAGTGATGTTTCGCCATGTACAGAAATGTGTACACAGATGCATCTACTGGCTGTCCTGGCTGGGCCCGAGTGCAGGGACTCAAGTCCTTCCATTGTGTCAGCCACGATGTCGCGATGAGGAAGCTTTCGATGTCGCTCCGGATGAGCGCTCACTTAGAGCGGCTCAAAGCCGTGCAGAGCCCGCACTCCACAGAGGCTCGCTCGGCTAACGAGTACTGCCCTGACCCTGCCTATGGGTCTTTGAAGGGGAGGGAAGCCTCGACCTGGGCCAACGACACCACGAACGGAACGGAACGGGACGGAACCCCTTTCATGCGCGAGCAAAGCTGAAGCCCGACCCAACCGAGTGCTGCGCTCTTTGCATATGGAGAGACAGCGAGGCTGGTCCTGTCGCTGGTTCCGTCCTTGTCCCGGCCCTGGCGAGACGACTGAGACAACGAACATCCGGCCTCGTCGCACGCTGGAGCGATTTGCATCCCCTAAACGATTCTGATTCTGATTTTGATTATTATTATTATTGTATTTGTATTATTCTGTTAGGACGCAGACATTGGACGCACATACGAGCCATAATGCGTCCATAATGCGTCCGTAATTGCACAACAGCCGCAGAAACAAAACCGCTCACGTAAAACAATTAAGACAATCGCCCGCTCCCGCTCCTGCTCCCGCTCCAGCCCCTGCCCGATCCCCTCCTCTCGTGGAGGGTTGCGCGTCTTCATTGGCCGCGCGCAACCGGCGATGCTGCGGATCGGAGCGTCTGCAATCCTTTTAGCGATAATTGCGCGAGCACTTCGAGGGCGAGTAATTTGCAGCGTATTCGCCGGATGGCGAGGTCGGGGTGGGGTTCAAGTGCTCGCAGTGCGCCGGCGAGCGGGGAGCGCGGAGCGGGGAGCGGGGGAGGGAGTCATTGATATTGTTACTTCGATCGCGGCTTAATCGCCCGACCCTCTTCACGGCCGTCGAGGACTCGCGCCGGTTTTGGGCCGGGGGTCGAGTGCGGCCGCGGTCGTTGCCGTCGTCGTCGTCGTCGTCGTCGTCGCCGTTCCGGTGGCATGTGTCGCCAAGCGAGCCCCGAATCGCGCGCGCACATTTCGTATTTCGTATTCATGAGCAATTTGTGCGTCAATGATGGAGATGTCATGTTTGACAGCTGTCGATCAAGATGGCGGCCGCCGCTCGGCTCGTTCGCTGTCGCGGTCGCGGTCCACGCGAACAGCGGCTCCGGATCAATGACGCGATTGACATTCATCCGCGTCAAGCGCCTCGTCCCGGCCCGTCATGCATGCATAATTGATGAGCCCTGCTTCTTCGCCTAAATTGGACAATAATTGCAACCTTTGTTGGAGCGGGGCCGGAGGTCGCCAAGTCAACTCGGGCCCTCTGCGGGGATTCCCGGACGCCAGGCCGTGGTGTCGATTACGTGCCGCGACAGCAACTGCCGACCGCCTCCTGGTCCTCGGCGCGGGCAGGAGCCGCTCTCGGCCGTAAATCAGGACACCTTTCGCCAGCACATGTCGCCCGCCGACCGCCCCGTTGGCGCGCTCGCGAGAGACACAATTAAACTGCAATCGCAATCGCGCAGGGCTCGTGTCGTTATCATGTCTGTCGCGCACACTTCAAGACGCCTCGCGCCATCTGCCAAGGCGGCCGCGCCCCCTCAAGGTGTTGCTGCGCTCGCGCCATCCCTCGGCCCTGCTGCTCTGCCATGCAAAGGAGTCCGCACCGGCAGCGCCCTCCGGCGAGCGCGACACCCGACCCGACCCGACCCGGCGCTGCCACGACTCCCTCCGACTCGCAATTTCCTAACATCTGTCGGAAGTCGGCGACGACAACGACAACGACAACTGCGCCGACGGCCACCGCCACTGGCTCTGCCTCAGCGACAGAAGGGATGTGTTCCCTGCATCGCGACATCCTTGCGAAGGTGAAAACCCGAAACGTGGAAATCGCCTTTTGATGAGGCACTCGGCGGCCGTCACTGATAATCCGGGGCCGAGGGCAGCCTGTCGCCACCCAGGCACAGTTGGGAAGCATTATTCATACGTCCACGCCTCCGAACGGCTACGTGCAGTTGTCATTTGCGTGAGGGAGTGCGAGCGAGACGGAAGGTGAGGGGCGTCGCGACGCCACCAAACTGCCAGGGGTCAGAGTCGTTGCAGACACGGCACGAACGCTGGAATAATAAATCGGTTCCCTCTCAATTTGCGGAACGTGTTCGGAAGTTGGGCTCAGAAGCAGGCATTCGACTCAGAAACATTTTAATTCGGCGAACTCGTCCGGTTTGCCGGTTTTAAATTTATTTATGATTCGTGAGGACTTCGTTTAAGTGATGGGCCTTATGCTGGGTCCATGGCCATCTGACGGTATATTGGAATATAGGTAGGGTCGGAAGGCTGTAAGGGGATCCTTTCGAGTGTTGACATTTCACTTAAATTTACTTAACTCAATAGAGTTAGTTTTTGAACTTGGGGATGGGATTTTATAATTTTTATATATTTGTCTATATTAATTGTGTTCCTCTTTAGGATCTAGAGACAATTTCCATGTACATTGATCTCTCCGATTTTGAGCCAGTATTGTAGATTTGGGCTTTTAAGCTAAAAGGAATTATTTATATAGTTGTGTAAACTTTCAGTTTCGGATTCCGCACCACCCTGTGTTCGAGCACGCTCCCAAAAGTATGCCTCACCTTTGCAAACCCACAAAGCTTCGTATTTCACTTACTTCTTTCGCGCGATTCGTTCACTACACGCCAGTATCTTCTCCTGCTATAGCCAGGAATGGTGAAAGAAGCCGTTGGAAGTGCTAGGAAATGAATGTGACAAAATTTTAACAGACTTAATTACAAGCTGAACGCCTCAGAGTGATGAGGAAATTGCTTGTCTTTGTGACAGCGCCCGCACCCGCACCCACGCGGTTCTGGGTGTCAAGTTTCGGCTCCTGGGTGCTGAGACTCGGGAGCCGGGGATGTCTGTCTGTCCTTTGAGACTTTATCTCGGGTCGACATCCATCCGGCAACGGAATCCTTGCAAGTGACACATTTGTCAGCAACTTCAGAGGTCACCTGTGGAGATGTTTTAATTACGCCGCACCACGGCAACGCCGAGCAGCTACGCATCCTTCCGGGCGGGGTGGGCTCGACGACGGCGGTGGCGGTGGCGAGGACGAGAACGAGAACGAGGAGAGAGCAAAGACATTTTTCGCGCCATTGAAGGCGTTAAGCACAAGGCGACCGCCCGCCGCGCGGGATGATCAAAAAGCATTCGAGGTCGTCGGCGACTCCGACGGTGACGGTGACGGTGACGGCGACAGCGACGGGACGACGGGGTGGCGGTGATGACGGTGTCGGTGGCTTTGGCGTGATAATTTCTGACACTTCACCCGGGTCCTGGGACGAAGTGGACGCGCGTGCGGTGACAAATAAATTGCTTCTCTGGAAGAGATTTTAAGGTGGATTTTAATTTCGAAATCGGTCAGCCTCGGCCGGACGAACGACCCTCGTCCGTGGTCCACCCCACCCCTCGCCAGCCTATATTAGCATCCTCTGCTCCGCACCCTCGACCACAACGACTCGCAGCGAACAGTTGCAATTGTCTGTGACAAATCGCATGACATTTATTCAGCGCAATATGTTGTTGCTCGCTCTCTCTCCCTGCACCAGAGCCAGACAGCCCAGCGACATAATCGAAAATTCAACTTCAAAAGTCGAGAACGCCCTCGACCGAGGGCGCCCAAAGTGTTTAATGACACACTTCGGGCGCACGTGTCGCTCTGTCTGTCCAGTCCGGTCCGGTCCCATCCCGTCCCGTCCCTGCGCCTGTCCATCCCCGTCTCGGCTGTCTTTTCTCTGGCCGAAGTTCTGAGTGCTGTCTGTCCATCATCGGTTTTTAAAATGAAAATCGCAAACTTTTTTCGCTCGTGTGATGCTGAAATTGTTATTTTTGGTTTTGTTGTCGCCATTGTGAGTGCGAGCGTCCGTCACTCTAGCGGAACGAAGAGAAGCGGAGCCGAACCGAGCCGAGCCGAACTGCGCCCGTGTCCTGGCTACGGATGGATAATGATACGCCGAGGCGTTGAAGCCTTTGAAGCACGTGACTGCGACGAGGGCGGGCGCAGTGGAGCGGAAGGAAGCAGATTGTTTTCTCCTCATTGCGGTCGGCGGTCGGCGGCCGGCGCGTCCGTGGCGGAAGCGCAGAGGATGCTTCCGCTCGCCGGATAAACTGGCGGCCGACAAAGCGCGTTTATGGCAAGTGCCCGGGATTACAACAAACAATCAGTGGGTGAAATTAAGTGAAGTGCTAATGGAGCGACCACATTAATCATGGGCGCGGAAGCGGAGGAGCGCGGAGTAATTGAAGTCTGGAAGTCTAAATTGGGCGAACATGACAAATGCCCCTGGGATGGGTCCGGGCCACGACGTGTCGTCGATCGATCTGTCGCTCACGCAGGCATTCAGGCGCCCCAGGAAGGATTCCCGTACGACCCACAAGACGCCAATCCAATCCGGAGAGGGATGGGAACAAATTCGAAGGGATTGATTCCAGAATCAGAGAAATACAACATTCTGTCCTAGTTGCTTTGGGAATTCAGATATAATTTAGACTTCTCGTGTTGTCTTGAAGCGAACTTAATTCTAACATCTAAAAGTTGCTTGGATGGCGGAGGATGAAGGGTGAAGATGCACGATGAACTTCGGACGAGTCCCAAGTCCGGACCGCCGATCAGCAGAAGTGCAAGTTGTTGAACTTGTCGCGGTTCTCGCGGACCATGTTGTTGTACTTCCACTTCTCCTCACTCGGGGCCTTCTTGCTCCAGCTCGTGCTGCTGCTGCTGCTGGTTCCGCTGCTCTGGTGCTGGTACTTCGACGTGGAGGAAGGCGACTTGTTGGCGCCGTTGTTGCTGTTGCTGTTCTTGTCCTGGGGCGAAATGCATTTCTCAGTGCGCTCGGTGTACACCATTTCTACTGATGGGTTCGTCCTTGGCGGTTTCCGACGAGTGGCTGCAGGCGGGAATTTGGCAGATGGCAAATGATCCGATCGTATTCAGGGGCGCTGACTGCGATTGCTGGCTGCGGTGGGGGTCACGGAACGTACTGGATGTGGGTCAGAACTTCAAGTTCCAAATTGTTGGCTGAGTTTCCCGTGCGCGAGCCTTTGCTGGAGGAGAGGTTCTTCGACAATCTACGGGGAGAAGAGCGACGTTTAGCGCCTGCAGCTGGCCGCCTCAGTCGGTGGAGGTCTGGGGGTCTGAGGCCCACGGGGCCCCGATACTTACCGCAATGACTTGAGAAGTTTTTGTTTTGTATCCGTGGTCGAGGGTCTAAGCATTGACACCAATCTTGTTGCACCGGTTCATTGGTTGGGAATGATTTGGAAAGGAATCGGCTTCCACTGCTCTCAGAGATGTTCCTGGGAGTTGTTCGAGTCGTTAGAGTTGCTCTTGTTTTGGTTTGATGCTCCTGCTTTCTGGTATTCCGTCAAAAGGGCTGGGCTGGAGTCAAAGGAGTTTTCCGAATCGCGTCGAAAGTGAGAAAATTTCGAAGGTGTGCACGCGGCGCAACACTGCAACTTGCCAAGAGGAATTTCGAGCTGTAACTAACGCTCTCCCGTCCGCTGCAGCCGCTTAAATACGGTCGGGCCCCGGCGCGCCGGAGACACTGGGGAGTCACACAAAGAAACCCAGCTTCTAACGAGGCGGCTGCACCGACGCCAGCCGCGAGCCGCGAGCCGTCAGCCGCGAGCCGCCTGCCTGCGATCGCGCGGCCCGCGCTGCGCATGTAAATCAGTGCTGCCAACCTGTTTGCCGTCGCTCCGGTTCACAGGGGGCAGCCGCACGGCGGTCCACTCACCTGAGACGAATCACGTCGCGTCGGCCACCGTCGCGCACGCGTCTCTCGCACTGGCGACTGCGGCCGGCCGGTGCGCGTCGGCTCGTCGTCATGGGCTCGGCTTTGTGGGGCGCTGCGTGTCGGCCGCCCCAGAACCGGGTGCATTCTCTGCTCCACCTCGCCCGGCGGCCCGGCCACTCGCCGACGCCCAACCGGAAAACGCAATCGGCCACAGGAGCGCAGTCGCAGCTTTCGCGGCCCGTGTCCTGGTTCTCACAACGGCCGTACTCGGGAGCGGGGTCCAGCGCGACGAGGCCGGCCTTATGTAAAGTACAAGTTGCATTGCATCAGCCGTTTCTGCCAACCTGATCACACGCCGAGATGCTGCTGGTAGGCCATGAACACCGGCCTATCGACATCCCGCCCTGTCTTGCGTCCCCGTCCCTCCATCTGTCGGTCTGTTCGCCAGTTCTAACTGTAGTCGAACGCATTTAACTTTTCTCTGCTCCAAGCAACCGCTGGCAGAAAACGTGTTGTTTCGGCAGTCCCAGAGAGACGAAGCAGCTGCGGCTCGGACCAGATTCCCAGAGCGATGCCCACTGTGCCGTGGGGCGAGTGCAATTCGGCTTGTGGCCGATTGACGTCAATGGTCTGCGCTGCAAACAAAACACTTTGTAACCTGTTGTGGAGCAGCAGAACATTTCTCCGGCGCGTAGAAAGCTGCTCCCAGAGGGGCAACGAATTTCGACCTTGACAATGAGACGCTTACGTGGCCTGAACATCTGCCACCTCCGTCTGCAGTGAACTCGTCGAGCTTTTGTAGCCAATCGCACCGCGTCACTGCAGGTCAATGAACGCTTAATGCACCACTAAGCGGCAATTAAGTTCTAGACAGACTCGGGCACTAGAAATCCGCCTGCTCTTGTATGGACCGGATGTACTTGTTGGGAAGGCACCATTAATCTCCTGGTTTGGCAACAAGTGGCCAACTCAGAGGAGTCACCGATTCCTAGGTTCGATTTTAGGTTACTTTGTTATACAAAGTGTCACTGCCGGCCTTGTTGTTCTGTTTTGTTCTGGCTGACTTCATCAATGCATATTCATAACTAAATACTAACCACTAACCACATTTACATCGTAAACGAGCTCTCAAGTGTGTAATAAGGGTCGAAATACCGGTATGTGTGCTCGAACCAGTTTCGTTTTCCGAGGGAACGACTTCCACAGAGTCTATTTCGATCTAGAAAGCGGTCCAAGGTGGCAACAGACATGGTGTTTATTCATCACGTGACGACGGACCGATGTAAGGAGAGTTTCAGAGTTCTCCGGATCGGTCAATGTAACCTCCAGCGTCCAGCGTCTGGCGGCTGGGAACCACCGGGTGTTGGTCGTCGAAAGCAGTGGCCGTTCAAGAAGACACAGCAGAAACGTGGTCCGTGGAGGTGGCTCTTCCTTGTTCGACATCGAAGTGATTCTTGGAAACGTGATGGCGTCCACGGTCGAATCGAATTCGAAACTGGATCGAAGCGTTGGTCAAACCTCGATCTAATGGCTGGCTCGGGGATTCTGAGCCATCGCCGTCTGGTCGAGCGTCACAGATTTCAGACGTTTCAGATTTCCTCCGAAATTGCTCGAATTTTAATGAAGTCGATATAAATTTGAAATTCGCTTACGCTTGTTTTCGACCCGATGAGGCAAACAAACAAACATCGGAAACTTTTTCGTGACGCTACCGCGGCCGAGATGCTCCGAGACAATAACAACAATTGAAACTCTCATAAATAATGGGGGACCACGGCATGGTCCACGCCGAGAGTCCGTTGCGATAATCACCGATTTTTGAATAACAAACTAGTTGGCGACCGATCGGGCCGGAGCGGAACACGCCGAATTCGCATGATCCGGAGTCGGGTATAAAAGGCGATCGCGGCCGGTGGAGAGCAACACTCACCTGGATTACCCCAAAGAGTAAACAACCATCACCACAAGCAGCGAAATTCACGCTCCAGTTTCTTCGGAACTTTCAGCCCAGTCCAAACAACTCTAACCAATTTACTTCTTCGGCAAGTTTTATTGGAAATTCAGTTTGGAAACGTCAACAGTCGATGTGTCAATGAATAACCGCGCAGACACCAAAGCCAAGTTATTAGCTAATCTAAGGTGAGTGACCGCTTCTGGCCTCCGGCAAGGACGTCGGCCCTAATCTGCGCCCTCCTCCACTTGCAGTCTGTCCAAACATCTGTCCTCCAAGAAGGGATCTCGCACCAGCAACTGCGGCAACCGCCTTGAGTTCTCCGTACTCACCCTCCTGCAGAACGTCCCTTGACTACGCCACCCCCAGCCAGTGACAGTCGAAAGCCACCTCACGCCCGCCTACTTCATCAGCAATCGTTTAGCCCACGTTAGCCCACGAAAAGACATTCAACATGGTCCACAAGCATCGTTCCGCCCACAAAGCCACCGTCCCCAAGGATGTGAGCCCCATGCGCAACATGAGCGTCTTCAAGAGCGCGCTCTCCGCCAGCCCCTCCGGCGGCTTCTGCTTCGGCTCCAGGCTCAGCGTGCCAGCGGCCACGGCCGCGCCCACTGCCGTCGTCGCCGACAAATGGAAGTACAACAACATGGTCAACAACAACCGCGATCACTTCAACAACATCCACTTCTGCTGAGCTGCCGCGGCCCAGCGGCGCGCTGAGCTCCACTTGAGCCTCCATCTGCGCTTCCATTTGCATCACTTTCAATAAAGGCACACAATGTGTTGATCACGGAAAACAGCCTCATTTGCATTTCTCATTTCACATTTCCAACCAGTTCGCGACCGCCAGCTCCGTCGGAGCTCCGTCGCAGCTCCGTCGCTTCCGCACTCCCAGTGGCTTCGCTGGCGACAGTCGATCGCGGGGCTGCTGGATCTCGCTGGATCCGGCTGCCGGAAGTCGAGTCGGAGTCGGCGAACTGGGCTGCCGACTCTTCTGCCCCCTGCCGTTGCCATTGCCGTTGCCGCCGCCCTGGCACGGCCCTCGCGTTGGCGGCGGCGCGACCAACCAATACATAAAATTCAATTAAACCGCGCTTTGGCTTTCAGCGCATAAATTTGTTTATTAATCATTGGGGTCACGTGCCCGAATTCAGGCAATCGCTCGCCCCGCTCTCGCCCTCGCCCTCGCCCTCGCCCGCGCTCTGGCTCGGCTCTGCGACTCCGGCCGGTGCGAAATCCGAGCACGCGGCCAATTTGCGGCTTGCGAATTTTTTGCACGCGATTCCGCGGGCCCCGGTCTCCGTGGGAAATGTGGGCCAGCGCCACCCAGTCGCGAGCATGTGCAGCCAACACCTACGCCGCTCATTGTTATTTATGGCCGCTCTTGGATCGAATGTGTCCCGTGTGGCGGCCATTTTTCATTGTTAGTTTTCGCCCGGCGTCATTATTTATCATAAATAAAATTGTGAATTAAATTGCGAAAGCTCAGCCTCCGCGTCGGGGAAACGCGCTGAAACGCGGTGTCTCATGAGCTGTTTCTGTCGATGTTTTTTACGACTTTGTTTGTCACTCGCTACTTTCGGCCACATTAACACATACACAATATGCAAATGCACGGCCGTCCGACTCCGCTCGAACCGACTCGGCTCGACTCGACTCGACTTATTCAATACCATTGGTCTGAATTTATTCATCGTCGCTCTTAATTAATCCGATCCACCTTTTGCATTTTCCAATCTCGCCTGGCTCTCGAACTGGTTCCTGGCTGAGTTCGCGGCAACTGCACGTGTTGCTACCTGCAAAAAGAATCTGGTTTGTGAAACCAGCTGAGGTCGTCGTCGACAAATTCGGTTTCTTCAAAATGTCCAACGAAGATTGTTTTCGTACGCTCTGCACCCATTCGCACAGACTTTGGACTGTTGGTGTTTGGTGTTTGCTGCTGTCGTCGGACCTTCGACGAGCCAGTGGAAAACTACTGTGAATACGAGGCATCAAAGCATTCGACCCCACGTCCCCCAATGCATCCGTCACCATTGCCCATTCAAACGCAGGCCCCTGATTTCCACCACCCCCAGCCTCGCACGCTTCGTTACGAGGCGGGACCGACTCAGACTCGATTCTACGGATTTCTCGAAGTATCACCGCCAATAAGTTCGATTTCACCTGTAATACGTTGTTGTTATTGCATCAGCCACTCATGCGATGTCTCGAAGTCTAATGAGTCTCAAGATCGCAATTTACATACGAGTTTGTGCATGGATACTCGAGCGATACGTGCGAAACATATGGAAATTCCAGTCAATTTACGCAGTGTCGATTGCGAGATTGCCAGATCGACGGCGTTGACTCCGCACTTTTGGGGTGGCCGGGCCCCTCCTTTGCCCCTTTCGCCAGGCCGCAAGGAGAGCCGCCCCTGCCCCTGACTCCCTGCTCGGAAGTGGTGTGTACAACATGTTGCGAACATGCCTCGGTCTTTACCACGCGTTGCGCACGCCGGGATGACACCAGGGGTGAGGATGGGAACGGGTGGGGCGGGGTGGATGACGATGAGAGCGTAACGACAAACCGCTTGTGTGATTTCCGCATCCTTGTGCCGCCGATGCCGGCGATGCTGCCGGATTGCGTCTAATTTAGTTTTTGTTTTACGATAATTCACTTGATGGCACATCAAATGCATCAAAGGCGGCCGGAATGCGATGACTTGCGCTACTGCGGGAGCGCGCGGGGCGATAAATCATAATCGAACCATCAGATCCAGGACTTGACCCCTGCTGGCTGCTGACTGTTGTTGGCCGTGTCGACGCCGAGTCCGACACCGACCCCGACCCCGATCCCGACCCGACCTCGACGCCGATGCTGGATTGAGGCGATGTTACATCATTAGGGGCAGGCGGGCCAGGGGAGGGAGGGAATGGACGAATGGACCCAATTGCTTTTATTGGCCCAATCGAGTCCCGAGCACTTGCCCGCAATGCTCGAGGTCGTGGTCGTGGCCGTGGTCGTTGCGCACTGGGCATGTTTGCATGACTGGGAATCCGATTTGGGGCAAGTCGTGAAGTTCGCCGCAAAGAGGACGTAAGGAAGATGTGCAGTGAAGAAGAAACGAGATGCCTTCGATGCTCGGTCATCGTGTTTTGTGCCGCTCAAAGGACCCTCGGCCACACGCCACCATTCTGCCATTTTGAGGATGGCGAAAGTTCGCTTAAGCCCAGGAGGACTTTCGGACGAGTCGAAATTAAATCCGAGCCCATCCTCTAATACGGGGCGACCCGAACCCGAAAGGATGACCCCGCCCCCCGTCCGAGCCGCCTGTCCGTGCTGCCGGACTGACGTGTATGATGTGTTGGAAAACTAATTGACGGTTTGGCTAGACACGAAGATTGATTATCACTCTTCCTTTCACCCTTTCTTCGTCGGGACTTAACAACTTGTTCCGTAGCGCCGGAGAGCCGGAGCCCCGAGTTCGAGTTCGAGTTCGAGTTTGCGAAAATCACTGCAGGAAGGCGTCCCTGCGAGGAGGAGCCGCGCCACAAACAGCGCTCGTGTGCCTCGGGACGTGTGCACGAACCCTCGCCACTCACCCTCTCCCTCGGTGTCGTCCGTCGTCCGTCGGGGGACGGGAGGCGGAGGCATCGCGATTGGAAAGGGCGCAGAAAGCAAGGAAGGAAGGAAGGATGGATGGATGGAAGGGTGGAGGTGCAGAGCTGAATGCCAAAAATAAATTGATTACTGTCACGGAAATATCAACATTAAAACTTTATCCTCTCTAATCGAATTGCTTCAATGCTGTTCGGAAAACGACCGGTTCAATCGTCGCACAAACTGATAGATCACGTGAGGGCTTCCTTCAGCCGCATTCACGCCCCTGCCCCTGCTCCTGCCCTACCACTGCCGTGCCGCAGCCGAGGTCGTCGGGCGGCCCCCGTTGCAGGCGTGCAGCGGAGGATATTAAAAATTTTAGCAATGTTCGCCATCGCCGTCGCCGTCGCCTTCGCCTTGCGGAAATAAATACAATTTCCGGTGAGCTTCGATGTGAGCCGAGTCGAGTCGCGTCGAGTCACGGCGAAGGCGGCAGCAACGGTTCCCGACGGTCGGAGGACGCATCACGAGCAACCTGTCGAACGCCGATGCATGTGCAGGACTCGCTCGTGGATCGACCGGCACGGGCCAGGATCGGTGTCCGGCGCGGAGTGAGCAGCGAACCGAGCTGTGGGTCGGCAGGTAATAGAGGAGAATTCCAGCCACTATGCGAGCAGTGCATGAAGGCCAGACACATGTTGAGGCTGGAAGAACTCGCCGACGACGATTTCATTCGCCAGCTGTCGACGCGCGGCGAATCGGGTGTGGAGGAAGATGACATGATGACGTTAAATCTCCGTAAACAGGACTTTAATGGCCGGCACCCTCAATGTCTGTATTTCTCATGTTCTTGGATTGAAGGCGTCCTCAATTCGCAGCAGTCCTCACTGTTGCAGGATTCAATCACGACCTGACATTTGGCTGCGACTTTTCACGTTGGTATCGGAATCGGGAAATCTTTCCCTGAGCCTTGGGACTTCTTCGCTCCTGAGGACATTGCCGGTGTCGTTATCAGCGGACATTAAGTCGCTTTAAAGTCGAGGCCATAAATAAACCCGGTTCAGTCTACGGAACCATTCCATTGGAGAACCGGGCGATGGTATGAAGTGAGCGAACGGAGGAGGGTTGGGGACAGGAAAGGATTATTTCGCAAATGGCGAAAAATTGAAAAATAAATGCGGGATTTCGCACACTTCTCCGCCAGGAAAGTGCGAATAAAAGATGCTTATCTAACAAAGGAAAATATCCTGCATGCGACGGAGCGGAGCCGAGCAGAGTCGCTCGGAGTCCGTCCTTATCTGAGCAAATGGCGAGAATGTGTTTTGTTATCCTTTCGCAGCACGCATTCGGAATTTTAAAGTCATTCGGGGCGGCGCGTGGAACGGCGAGGAGCGGAAGGTGAACGGAAGCAGATGTGGATGGGAGCCGGCGCTTATCGTTAATGATGGCCATTGGGTTTAATGGACTCGGCCACACGCCTCCGCCCACGCCGCGCTCACCCCACCGAGCCGGGCTGGTCCGATTCCCAATCGGAAGCCCCATCAAGTGGAATGGAATGCTTTTAAATATTTTCCCCAGGCGGTGCCGGAGCGAAAGTTTCGCGCGGTCCTCCTTCGCATGCTGCACACGCTCCAGTCGCCAGGCGCCCGTCTCCAGACGCTGGCCCCAGCGACGTGGCTTCCGGGCGCGGACCATCACCGGCAGATGGCGCCACTCGTAAACCATAAACGAAAATCAAGTGACAATCACAAGGCGAGCGAGACGAAGCGGAGAAACTTGTGCGAAACAACAATAATAATTAATAAGGGCGATGGGCGGGCGATGCGAGAATCCGGGTGACTGACGGCGGACGGACGGAGGGGAGACGCCGAGAGTTCTAATTACAGTTCGAGGACATGAGAGCCAAGCCAAGCGATGCGCCCCGCCCTCGATCACGACCTCGCCCCGCAGTCTCAACCCTCAACCGACCCGCCCTCCGAGCTCCGGCCGGCGCCGAGCCAACGTGCAATTGGAAACAATTTCCCAAAAATTTATCTTCATCGTAATTTCAGCTAATTTAATGGCAGCGACAAACGCGTCGCATAATAAGCGCCCTCTCCTGCAGCCAGGACGTTCGGGCCGACTGCCGGCGTTGTCGCGCGCGCTTCGGGCCAGTGGCGTGCGCCTAAGTCCGACGAGTGCCTCCGCCCAGGCCGGGAGCCGCCACTGCTGGCTGCCACGTAATTAGCCGAGATCGCTCGCCTTCGCCTGGGATCCGTGGCCCGGCTCACCGCTCACCGCTCACCCTCACCCACGACCTCCAGCCATGGGCCCATGGCTTGGCTGCTAATTTTAATTAAAAAAATTAGGTTTTATGATTTAGTGTGCGCCGTCTTTCGAGTCAAGGCCCATTCTCTGACTCTCTCCCTATCGCCCTGCTGATAGCGCGTCCGCCGTTAAGCGCGGCACTTCAACGTTTCGACTTGCGACAATTGTCAGAAGTTAATTTTGATTTTGTCTTAATTCGGCGATTGCGTGTGACACCCCGACCCTGTCGACCCAACCCAAACCGACCCGACCCGACCCGTGCCGAGCCGACCTGGAGACAACCCCGGTGCGACCCTCAATCTCGACTCGACTCGACGACGAGGCGAGGGCGAAAATGTCCCACGCTCCATTAACAAACACTTTGCCCGTTCGCGCCAACCGGGGGAGAGCCCGGCGATGAGCCGCCCGCCTTCTGGAACGTGTCACTTTAGCGGAGTCAAGTGAAAATAAATAACTGGCGAACTGACTCGGCTTGCAAGTGACGAACACAGTCGCTCCGTTCGGCGCGGTTCGAAAAGGGGTGAGGGTGGGCTTCGCATGGCTGTGGCTGCCGTTGTTGCTGTTGTTGCTCGGGTTCACTTGTTCCGGCGTGTCGTGGTTGCACACTACGACAGACAGGGTGGTTGTCCTGCAGTCCTGCTGCAGGGAGCGACCCACGCGGACGGACGGACGACTTCGACGCCGTTATCATGTCTATTTGATTTATCGCCTCCACGAAGGGTGTGCGGGCGATGATACGAGGAGGCGGGAGAGACGTTGACAGCCAGGATCACGTGTAATTGTCTCCGAAAGGATTCGATATGACTCCATCGTAGCATTTCGCCATTGTCATGGCGTCACTGCAAACCGTCCTGTGGGAATCATCAGTTCGTCCAGGCGACCCAGCGATGATCGGTTGAAGGGAAGGAACGAGTGTTCGGTAGAGAGTTAATTACTGGTATTCTCCATATTCAGGCCTACTTCTGTCTGTAGACCATCTGAGCTGTTTGTGATGAAATTTTTATTTCTCTTCGATTTTTTATCTCGTACAATTAGGGGCTGAACATGTACAATGTGCTTTAAAAAAACTAAAATGTTGACTTAAATAAGCTTTTTGTTACCGCCAGAGGCGGTTTGGAATAATTTAGGTCTACAAAGTTTAGTGAAAAAAAAGTGTAATTATCAAAGACAAACTCATGAAAAGGTGTGGGAATGATTTACGTTCACAGCTTTGTCATATTGTAGTCTATCACGCACTGCTACCAAAAATCTGGAATCATCCCAGTTGCTGCACCTCCGAAAACTGGATTTCGAAAGTATAATTCTCTTGCTCCTTTCTCCGACTGAGATTACTTCACCATTTTCACTACACAAAATATTTTTTGAAAATCATTATTTTGCACGCTCCTTTTTAGTAGTCCTCATTTAGTTAGTTTGTTGTCGGTCTAGAAGTACAGCGAATATGCGAATATATAAGAAACATAAGGCGGGATTAATGTTAAATAATGTTTTTTTGTTTTTCTTTGTAATATATTCTTTACTTTTAAGACATTCTGTCGAAAAGTATTTAATATTTAGAGGACCTTAACTTGATCCTTGTCATTTCTCTTATTAAATGTAATGAAATAATGAAAGTTCATATATTAATTTTATTTCAGGTCCACTGCCATTCTGACATTCACATGAAGGTGACTTGTTGCTCGTAGTGGGTTAAGAAGCTTTGACTTGAAGCTTTCCAGAGCTTTCGCTGTGTTGTTCGCAGGGTTTGTGGCCAGGGTAACGATTTATGCGACTTGCTTAGAATGATGAATATTTTTGTTAGCAAGTTCACATCATCCCTGGTTTCGACTAGCCGAAGTACGAATCCACGATAGGATCCTGAGGTTCTAGAAGAAGATAACATAATGTCGGCAACATTCGCTGTTAGGAACAGCAGGGAGTTCGAGGACTTTCCTCCGACTCTCGAATCTTCCACCGATAGCGCGTTCGAGACTCGCTCTTACTGATAATAACCGCATGGCGGAAAGCGAGGACGCTGTGGCAGAGTCGAATGTAGAACGTATTGTTCGTGGGTATGTGGATCGTAATGATTACAATCAACAACAACGAAGGCCGCTACGACTCGAACGCCAACAGGAATAACAAACAATCTGTTGTGATTGCTGTGCGTAGAGACAACTGAGGCCGCTCACGCAGTTCTCCCTGAGCATTCAAATTCGACCCAGTTCTTGAAATATAAAATCGCGACCCTCGGACGGACCACATTCTCGGATCAAGAGCAAGAGAGAGAGCAATCGATCGATCGGAACTGGAGTCGAGTGAACTTAAGCTTGCGGCGAGATGACGAGATGACGCAGGCTCTGACGGACGGGTCAAGTGCACCGCCAAGGACGCGTTCTTCGGGTCTCCCCCTACACCTCCCCCTCCCCGCCCCCGATGAAAACACCTGATGCTTTATGGACTATTTTTATTCGAAAAACATTTCAACAAACACGGTTACAATGCTAGAAAGAACAGACCCAACCGAACCCTGGCCATCGACCGGGGAATGTTGGGGATCAGTTGTCGCTGTCGTAGCCGCTCTGGAAGGTGCCGGCGGTGTCCTTGGCGGGCGTCTTGTACGGCTTGAAGGAGGCGCTGGAGCCGGCGCCGCCACCGGCGTCGTTGCTATTGCTGTTGCTGCTGGTGCTGCGGCCGGCGTGGACGGGCACGCGCTCGCGGACGGGGGCGGGGACGGGGCCAGAGGCGTCCTCGCGCTCGGCCTCGTAGGCGTCCAGGCAGACCTTGTTGCACTCGTCCAGCGACTTGAAGTTGTTGATGTTGCCCGCGCAGCCGCCCCAGAAGAACATGGTGCACTTCATGCGGCGCATGTCGAAGTAGTAGCGCTTCACCTTGGCGCGGCAGTGGCCGAAGTCCATCGGCATGAGGCACGTCTCGGGGATGCCTACAACAACACACGAGAGAGACCAGTTGGTCGGACGCTCAGAACGAAAGCAAGAGCGGAATCACTGGCTCGAACCGGGCCCGGCACCCGGAACTCGGGCACCGGCTCCGGCTCCGGCACGGGCTCGGACGCAACTCACCATCGTAGCGGTCAGGGGCGTAGAGGCCGACGGCGACGCCCGCCGCCAACGCACAGCGGGCGGCGACCAGGCAGAGAACCAGACAGGCCGCGAGGTACTTCATGTCGGTCGGACGGAGACGCGGACGGGTCGGGGCGTGGGAGCAGCGGCAGGTCTCGGGCAGCGCTGGAGCTGCGGCGGGCAGCACGGACGGTCGCCTCGCGCGGTGTGGGGCAGACACGGGCCCGCTGAGGTGGAACGGCGCAGGAGCCGCTGAAGGAGGCGGACAGCGAAAAGCGAAAAGAAATTGGCTTAATTTTCAATCGTCGACGCGAGATCCACGAGATGTTTTCTCGAAAGTTTCCCGGTGGCAGGTGGCGATCGCGTGCGCCGATTGCTGCTGGACTGCTGCGGAGTCCGAGTCTGAATCTGAGTCTGAGTCTGAGTCTGCGCTTGGGTCTGACTTCGAGTCTGAGTCGCTGGCCAGGAGCGGAGCGGAGCGTTTCGTATCGTCGGATGGATCGTTCGTCGCGAACTGAATCCGCCTGGCGTCGTGCAGCATGGAAGAAGCTGAAGACGGATCGCGCTCGGTACGCAGCACGCCGAGCGATGACTACACCGGCAGCCCCAGCCCCAGCCCCAGCCTCAGCCGCAGCCTCAAAGACACAACAATCGCATGCCGCAAAACCAGTCTTCGGTGGAAGCGGATCGGCCGCCCGCTCCCCGACCGAGCGCCGCCGACCCAGACGCGAATGCGCCGAGAATTTTTGAGAAACGTAAACAAAATGAAAGCAGGCGGCGGCGGTGGGTGTGCGGGAACACCTTCAGTCAGCGATAGACGGCTCCTCCGCCGTCCGTCCGCCCGTCCGTCCGTTTGTCTGGCTGTGTGTCCGTCCGTCTCTCACTTCGGCAGGTGGAGCAATAATTCTCCGGTCTTGATTTCAAAGTCGTGGAACGGCGCAAAAACTGGAGATCGTAGATTAAGCTCCAGCTCCAGATTCGAGAATTTATTCCGATCCGACGAATTTACAATGTGACTCGTCGTCGGCGATCATCGACAATGGTCGTGGAGGTCGGTTCGCTTCCCATGGGGCGACAGACTGCGTCATCCGAAAACGACGTCCTCCCCCCAGCGACCGCTGCCAATCGCGCGTCTCTGTCGCCGTCGTCCTCCGGTGATCCGAGGAGCTCCCGGGTCGAGCTGCCCAGACGCCCACTCGTCCCAGGGCGTAGTGGAAGAAGACTCGTCTGGTACCCGGTAACAAGGTGGGGTTTATATTAAGAATACACGTGCTTAAAGCACCAGTAGGAAGCTTACAACTAAGTAACAACAAATACATTCGGAAAAAAGTCGTTTGTCTCCATCGGCCATCTCCGCTCAGAGGCAGGTCTTCTCGCAGGCCTCCTTGGACGGGAAGCGGTTGTCGTTGCCGCGGCAGCCGCCGTAGAGGAACTCGTGGCACTCCTTGGCGTCGGCGTCGTAGTAGAAGCTGGGTTCGGCCTTGCGGCACGGGCCGACCTCCTTCGGCTGGGCGCACACTGCAACGGGGTGGTGGACAGAGGGGGTCGTGGTTAAAATCTCGCGTCTCCGACAGCGGCACTCGCACTCACCTGATTTGTCAGCCGGCGTCTCGGCCTGCACGCTGGCGAAGACCACCAGGAGGACGGCGAAAACGGCGAAAGCGAGCTTCATCTTCGGAGTGGGGCGAAAGACGGGCGACCCTGGAGCACTGGAGCGGAGCGATGAGGTTCGATGATGGGCAGCGAGCGCCTGATTGACCTGCTGTGATCGGCCCCAGGGCTTTTATACGTTCGAGCCGCCGGCGTCTCCGGCCAGTATTGATTATTCAATTTTCACTTTTTGGCGCCGCGCCGCGACGCAACTCGACGAGGCAGCGCTGCGGCGCCCGGACACTGATAACGAGGCGCGCATCGGTGAGTTGTCAATTAACACGTTGTTTTTGTTTCATCGCCTCCTGCCCATGGCTGGCGGAGATTGGGGAACAGCTGATTAGCCGTCCGTCGCTGACCCGCGGCTCCGGATCTCTGCCTTCCGGAGCACTGGAGCACAGCGAGAACGGCATCTTAGAAGAGGCATCAGAACTAAGTGGGGGTTTCCGGGGAAGACCCTCGACATGGGGAGATAAACGGACCAATTAAACGGCGGCCCGCCACTGTGCACTTGCTGTTGTCTGATCGTGCTGAAGGAGAGGGGGCGCAGAGAACTCGTAGTGGAGGTTGCGCAAGGTGCCGTGTTGTGTAACTCAAGAAGAGCGGGCGGGGGGACGGAGCATCCAGTTTGCACTGGCTCCGTGTAGGGCACAGGGCACAGGGCGCTGCGTTCGGGGCTCCCCTGACCCCAAGGTGCAGCCTGGCAGATGTTGAGGCCCTCAGACGGCGCGAGGGGACCGAAGTGCATCGAGTGCTGCCATGGCCGAGGACGCAGCAGGCTACGACAACTCACCTGGCAGCAGCATCTTGGCCCCACGGCGGCGACGAGGTGGGACGGGACGGGACGGGACGGGCGCCGAGCCACAGACCGCAGACGGATGCGAGTCCCATGGACGATATCAAGTTGAACCAGCACTCGAGCAATACGCAAAACTCATTAAGAGATGCAACAACAACAACAAAAGCAGCACCAACACCAACATCCACCACCAATCGCAATTAATACGAGACTGCGAGGCGAACCGTAAACAGCGCCGGCCCCGCTGCCCGCGCGCCCGACTCCATCTGTGGCAGTCGAAGAAGCTAAAGTGAGATGTTTACGAGAGAGGAAGCGCTAATTTCGGAGGGAGCCTACTTTAGCAGTTGACTGCGTCTTCTCGAGCTCATTGTTTTTGGCGTTTTTTGTTGACTATTCTTTGTTTGCTCTTCGCGTCGTCATAAGTTTTGTAGGTTTCGAGGCGTTTGTTTCCCAGAGCCGGGAATATCGCGCCCTTGACTAATGATGGCTGGCTCACGAACCATGTGGACAGACTCGAGTATTCACAATGACCATTTAGTACATGTTGTTGCACCGATGAAACTACTTGAGAGGCTTGACAACGTAGAGCTTCCTGAATATGAGTATTAGCCCTGAAAAATCGATTTCCTAGGGTTAGTAACGAGACGCTCGGTTGATTGCTACGCCAGTTGTTGAGTCAGTCACTGGAAATTTCATATTGTGTGTCTTCACTGGACAGTGCGCAATGCACAGAAAATGTCAAAATGACCTCGTACACTACTCGTAATTAAGTTGCTGTAGTGTCTGCTTGAACCACTTTTCCGTACAACGCTTTAGTACGGACAGGTACCACAACATATATTGCGTTTAGCACAAGGCTTCAAGTGCAGACCAGAACCAGCACGCAGTACACTTTGAATAGCATAAAACCTGTACTGTACGAACCCAAAGTAGGCGCTGAGCGAAGTCGTAAACCAAAATATCGATGCTCTGCTTGTTTCTGTGCGCCTGGTGCATCAGGCAATTCCTCATGTCGGCTCCGCCGCTGAGCTCGTAACGGATTCGCACACGACTTCGAGCGACTGACGACGAACTCCTGGGGGAAAATCACAGTCTCGCGTTGCCCAAACGCTCAAATGAAATTCAAATAAATCGAAAAACGTGCAGACTAATTTATTTATGTATCGCTCCCGCAGAGCTGTCATTGTATAATTATTTATATATAATTATAAGTAGAAGAAATTTGAAATAAGTTACAACTCGTAAAATAGATGCTATTCACAGTCTAGTCCAGTCCGATGACCAGCGGTGCCTCAGTAGCGCAGCTTCTGCATGCAGTCCCGGCGACACTCCTCGTAGGTCATGAAGTTGTTCGCCGTCGACGCGCACCCGGAGTAGTAGAAGCTGACGCAGTTCCCGGTCTCCTCGTCGTAGGCGTAGCGCAGCTGGCGCCCGCGACACAGTCCCGGCGCCTTGGGTTCCCGGCAAGCTGCAAATGGAGCGGCGAGGCCGAAGTGTGAGCACCAACTGAATTACCACTGGCGCCACGGCACCACCCCGAACCTACCCGAGCGGTGGGGCTTGTCTGCTGCAGAGCCCGAGGCCGCGACCAGGAGCAGCAGTGACGCCAAGACCGCAAACCTCATCCCGACAAACCACGAGTCCGACTCCTTCTCTTTCGTCCTGGCCTGGCAATGAGACCGCTGAATTGCTGTTTGCGAATGGTTGCCGTCGATCTTGCACTGGGTGCCGTCCGAAGCCCCGAACTGAATGAGGTGGGGATCGTGGACGTGGACGGTTGCTTCGCAGTGGCGAGCTCGCGTGATTAAATGCGAGGCTGCTTATTGACTCAGGTGCACGCGGTCGTGTTCGGGTTCAAGTTCAATCAGAACGGATCGTGTTTTTCCAGCAGTGGAGAAGACCATGCGACGTCGTCAAGCAGAGCCACGATTAAAGATGAACAATTGGTGAAATCAAGTGAAACCAGCGCCGCAGCAGCGCCAGCGGCGGACCAGAAGACGAGACAGTGCGAGTGGGAGCGGGTGACAGAAGACACGGAATCGACTGACTGTCGAAATGACATGTTCGAGTGCTGAGGTTCGCATTTTGTTTACAACATTCACACGTAGTGCCCGCCGAACGAGGCTTGGCTTGGCGGCGATTCCGGCGAATCCACCGTGCGTAGAGCTGTCTGCACGACGGTGCACCAGCACAACGTCGGGGGCCGCCACCTGCAACTTCCGACCGCGGGCAACCTCGAGAGTGCAAAGAGATCGGGTTCTTTTCAACATTTATTCACAGTACATAATGGTATATTGTAATATGTAATAGTATATAATAATGATTTATATCGTAGACTACAGCTAGTTTCAGGGAAGCAATGGATAATGTACAGAAAACGGTCGACCTTCCGGCGACACGATGCTTGTGTCCGATGGCTACACCATGGTGCGTCGTGCTCGGAGCTAAGGGCTCGCACTGGGCACTGGGCTCACGTCTGGGATCCGCAGGACGTCGGTTATGAGTAAGAAATACGTAATTACAACAATTGTACAAATATTTGCGTAGGGCATAATATAAAAGTAAAATAACAAAGTAACGATGGTCGGGCCAATTCGCCCAGTTCACTAAATTCTAAATTCACTTCCAGGGACTCCCTGCTAGAGGCGCAGTTCGGCACGGGTTTGGGTTTGTGTTCAGGTTCGGGTTCGGGAAACCGAGAGCGGGCCAACTTTAGCTGGACGAACACGCGGTCGAGGATAAAGCAGAGTCTACCTAGAGACGATATGGCGCTGGCAGCAACGGCAAGTGCTGTACTTGGGATTAGAAGTCCTTGTCCCAGCCGGTCAAGTCGTCGGGCGGAGGTCCCTCTGGGTCCGGCGGATAGTCGTCGAAGTTGGCGGTGTCTGTGACGCTCTTGACCGATGGCAAAATGGGAGGCTCGAGCGTGCGGTTCTGCAGACCCCACCAGTAGAAGCCGTCAAACCACCTGGAAGCACGAAGAAGAACTCTGTAGATCCAGAACGAAATGGGGAGGATGTTGGACGCTTACTTGTGCTTCTGGATCTCGCTTATTCCGCCGCGTTGGTAGCCCAGGCGCTCGGCGGGGTTGTCGCGGCACAGCTTCTTGATCAGGTTGCTGGCGTTGCGCGTGATGTTTCGCGGGAACTCGATGGCGTCGATGCCCTTCAGGATGATGTTATAGGTGCGCATGGGGTCGGAGCCGGTGAAGGGCGGGGTACCTGCGGAAAACACGATGCAGTTTAGCCATGCTCAACAAAGAATCTTGCGAGGTCTCACCTGTCAGGAGCTCGAACATCAGGACACCCAAGGACCAGTAGTCGGCGCTTATGTCGTGGCCGCGGTTGAGGATCACCTCAGGCGCCACGTACTCCGGGGTGCCGCAGAAGGTCCAGGTCTTGCGGCCCGACTGCAGCTTCTTGGCGAAGCCGAAGTCCACCAGCTTCACGTAGCCCCTGTCGTCCAAGAGCAGGTTCTCGGGCTTCAAGTCCCTGTAAATGATGTTTCGCGAGTGCAAGTAGTCGAAGGCCTCCACCACGCAGGCCGTGTAGAAGCGGGTCGTGGAGTCGTCGAAGTTGCCCTTGTCGCGCAGGATGGTCCACAGCTCGCCGCCCAGACAGCTCTCCATCAGCATGTACAGGTACTTCTTGTCCTTGAAGGTCTTGAACAGCTTCACTATGAACTGGCAGTTGGCCTCGCCCATGATTTCCTTCTCGGACATGATGTGCTGCTGTTGGCGCGTCTCCACGATTTGCGACTTCTTCATCTGCTTCAGGGCGAACGAGCGACTGCTGTCGTTGTTGAGCTGCACCAGCTCCACGCGCCCGAAGCCGCCCACGCCGAGGGTGGCGATGATGCGCAGGTCCGTCAGGTCGACTTCGCGGAACTGCTCGTTGATCCTGTCGGGTAGGGAACATACGTTATTAGAGATTGCCATTAGGGGACCAAGGGAGGTTCTCTTACAGCTCACCAACTTTGGAAAGCGTTAATAAAATAGAAATTGCAGTTAGTTCTGGGAAATCGATTTAAGTGTTATATAAATTATCACGACTACTTACTTCTTGCGCTCCAAGGTTCCCTCGTCGTCGTACCGATGCTTGATCTCATCTAAATTCGATATCAATTGGTTGAAGGTCTCGCGGTCGATCACCAGGCAGGTGACGCCATCGGGAGAGTCACAAATGATGTTGGCCGTGCGCAGGTCGTCCCTGAAAAACAAGTGCAAATGGGGCTCTTGGTAAACATCTTGGTAAACTAAGTGTCTGACTGAGGACTCACCCTTGCAGGGCCTTCTCGCCGAAGAAGTCTCCTTTGCCCAGGGTGCGAATGAACTTCTCCTCCTGCGTGTCGGGCTGCTTGATGGTCACACGCACTTGACCTTTGGAAATTATGAAGAAAGTGTCGCCGCGGGCCCCCTGGCGCACAATGTAGTCGCCCTCCTGGTAGTAGGTCTCCTCCAGTACGTCCGAGATCTTGATCAGGGTGTCCTCCTGCAGGTTCTTGAATATGGGGACACTGAAAGAGACACAAGCGTTCGTTATTTCATTGTATTTAACAGCTATTAGCCATGACTAGGTGCGGAATTTTGAAAAAGTGAAATCGACTTCCGACCGCCGTGCATTTAGGCGTCGAAGGTACAGAACCGGACACCTTGTGGAAGTTCGACGTGACGGAGGCGGAAGAGGATTACGTCCCCAGAAGAGAGTGAGCCGGTTGTCGTGTCGCGTGAATATTCCAAATTTATTCGCGGTCATTACCCAGCGACACGTTGTCTAGTCTCGCCTGCGCCTGCGCCTGCTCGCTCGCAGTTGCCCGCTAGTTTCTGGTTTTGCACTCTGCGGTTGCAGTGAAAGTTGCGGCCTTTGTGAGACTCTCATCTCACAAAGGCCTGCGAGTGCATCCTTTGATGGCTGTTTGTCAGCTCGTCGCCAACCAGCTAATTGCCTAATCTTGCAGCGCACATGGTCACGGAGTCAGTCTCTACTTAGCGTTGTCGTGGAAGTGCATAGTTTAAACCCGTAAACTACATGGGGCATTCCATCGGACGTGCGAGGCTTCGGAGCCGAACAGCAAAGGCAAAAGCAGAAATTATCGAACATCATGGATTTCACAAGCCATCAAATATTTTATTGGAGCAAATGGAAATGGCAAATAGCAACAATGAGAGCAAACAACAACACCATCACAGTCAGATACCCATGCAGCACGCAGACCGCAATATATTCAAATACTTCTCGCCTTATTGATTAACATGACTGACTGCGCACGCGTGCAATCGGGGGAGCGAACAAGTGGAGAGAATTCCGCGGCCGCATTTCTTTGCCTTGTTGTTGAATAACTCTCGCTGTACATGGGCAATATTTATCCTCCCAATTCGGATGCACATGCATATTGATGGTGGGCCGGTCTGGGCTGGACCAACGACATTGACCACGACCGGCACTCACTTGGTGGACTGTTCCCATTGAGCCCACTCCACCCAAAAGTGGTCGATCGAGTGCGCCACCACTTGCATCATCGATGTTTTCCCAAAGATGGGACGGAAGCAACTTTTCGCTGGTTGGGTTTTCATGCACCATAAAGTATTTGAATCGTGGTCGGCGGGATCCAGTTGTATACATTGTAGAAATTTCACTTTTGCTTTCGTTGGGTGCCGCCCGACTTCGTTGCATCGACAGTGCCGTTGCACGAGCACGAACACATTTAGTACATGGCGCAAAATCTAGTTTCCGAAAAAATCAATCAAATCAATGCAAACTAAACTGGTTGTGGTCGATCGCGTGCTCGAGGAAATAGCTAGATAGTTGCCTTGCTCTGGTCCGCGTTGCCGTTTAGGCTCATTAATTTACTGGATTAATATCTAACAACAGCTGATTTCTGCGAAGCCAGACGTTTCGTGGGAAATTGTTCTATTTTAAAAATTTCCAACGAAATTCCTTTCACATATGGCACATATGCAAATGCTTCCTTTATATTCAAACTCGTTGCCTATCGAAGATATCGAAGATCTCAACGTGCCGAAACTTAAGTCAGGTCATGTCAGAGGCGTGATGGTTTGCCAATCGGAGTTTTCGTGGAATCGACCAGGTGTCGAGGCTTCCCGTGCTGCAACAGTTACTCCACAGCTAGTGGAGTCAGAGTGGAGGAGGCGACAGAGGTGGGCTCGCTGCTAGGCTGGCTGGCTTTGGGTACTTCTGCATTGTAATGGCTCCATTTGGGTGTCCGCCGAGTCGACAGACGGCCGCTGAATTTGGAATGAGCTGCAAAGGTTATGCTGACATAACACGGGGAGGCGAAGAATGCAGTGAATTCCAAATAGGCGGCGGCTCTGCCATTGGCGCGAATATCGACCAGATGCATGTGCTCCGACGTATTTCACCACCCGAAATCTCTCCCGCAATGACAGGGCAAAACCAGCCTTACTTTTCTTGGGCTTTCATTGAATTTCGTCAGGGAAAGTTGATTGATTTCGCTTCTTACCTCTTCAGGAAGTCCGTGTACTCGGCCTGGCGGATCAGGCCCGTGCGCATCATGATCGTCTGGAAGCATTGTCGCTCGATCGCCCACAGCTTGCACTCGCTGATCGCCGTGATCGTGGCCGTGCGCTGGCAGTTGTAGAGGATCGCCAACTCGCCCAGAACCTTCGCCCCGGAGAGGGTGGACAGGTACTTGCCCTCCCGTGACACCTCGACCCGCCCCTCTGTGGAGAAAAGAGGAGAAATGCATTAGTTTGGTCTACTAAGGTAGGCTTGGATCTTGAGTAGTTTGGTAGAGAACACTCTTGTCCCCTCTGATTCCAAGTAGTCGCTCGCGTCTTCACGTAGGATGAGGACGGATTGTGTGTGAAGGCTTATCGTGAGACGAACTGTCGCACAGTATCGCGGCCGTAGACCGACTTCTGGCTCATTGTCGGCTCCATGAAATGTGTGACCAAGATCGAGTTTAGCCGCGCGCCGGAGTTTCTCTCCTAATTAGTCGTGCAGCTAAGACGAGATCTTCACTCGACGGGCGACTTTCCCGGCCACAGACAACCGACAACTGGGTTGCGTTGGAGTCGGCGACGTCTGGGAGGCGATTTGCAGATTGATAGATAGATAGATCCTTTTCGCAAATGAGACATGCATGCCGCCGCTCGGTGAGATCAGAATATCGGATCGGAGCATGAAAATCCCTGCACTCTGAATAGTTGAGTGGCCAATAGTTCGAATTTCAGTTTTATGTAAGTCGACACCTCTGGACAACAGAGCGAATGCAAAAAAGAATGACAAACAAAGGGAAACTTGAGACACGGAGACACATCGTGAATACGTGAATGAGGGCAGGCGACGACGCTGTATTAATGACGGACAAGTTGATCCACAAAGTTGGTCAACAGAAGCCCAATTAACGACACTTTTAATTGTTTTGCAAGCGCGGGTTTGGTCGATGGTCGCCGACGACAATAGCAACAGCAACATGGCCGCAGTGGCGACAGTGGCCATTTAATACTTGTTTATGCAATGTTGCAGCAGCAGCGACAACAATTGAAAGTAAAGCATGTTCGGGGGCGTTCTTACGAGAGAAGGCTTGCCGTGGCTCCCCTCAGAGGTTCCGCAACACGAGGTGTTTGAACTCTGGACGCTGTTCGAATGGAAGCGAACTCTGGTCGGCGGAGGCAGGCTGTGTATATCGGGAATTCGGAGGTGTTCAAATAGAACAGCGATCGGCGCCAATGAGTCGGCGAATCGCGCCGACTTTCCTTTCCTTTCTGGCTCAATTATGTTTCAATTTATAATTATGCCCAGCTCCACATGTTAATTATTCTTGCATGATTCGAAATTTATTCACGGTCTGCAGCACAGCTGAGGCTTTGTTCAACCCGACCGGCCCAGTCTCGGAGAAGTTGTTCTGACATTTGACCAAAAAGCGGTTCTGCAGCTTCGCCCGGCTGCCCTCGTACGTCGGAGCCAATGGACAACAGTATCGCAGGCACTCGAACTGCACCCGATCGATCCCGATCCCCGGGGTCCGGTCGACTCAAGAATTCCGGTTTCACGTATCCACGAATCTATTCGCGGCGCAGCAGTCAACAGCCAACGGCCAAGAGGCAAGAGCCCAGAAACCAGTTACCAAGCGCTGGTGGCGGCGGCGACGGGGGCGGGGACAGAGGCGGCTGACTAATACTCCGCACCAAGTGCCCAATAAACTAGCGGTCCATGCGAACTGCAGCCCGAGTCGACGGAAACACGAAATAAAAGCACAAGCATCACTTGACGAATTCGCAAGCGGCCGAGGCAAATTTGAGTCTCTGGCCAAATGATGTCATATCAAAAGACTCTTGGCTCGGCCCGCGATGCGACGCCGCCGGCCAGCAGAGGCACAGACAGAAGCAGAACCGATAGAAAGTCGGCAGTTGCGGGAGAAAGATAAAAGTAAAAGTTGGACGAGACAATCAAAGAGTCGCACTTAGGAGCCCTGTCGCCGCAGCGGGCCGGACGGGCCCAACGAAAGCGAGAAATCTTCTTTCAGCTTTCGGCGTCCAGCCACGACGCGATGTGGGTCAACAGTTTAATTCCAGCCCATGGTAAAATATGCAAAGAGCCCGGAGATCGGAAAGCTAATTGCGACCCGAAGGGAGTTTGAATTCGGTGATGACCGCCCCGGGGAGTCGAGGTCACCGGCGACTGGGAATCGGAACCTCGGAATTTCTTCACTCGGTTTGCTGCCCTCTCGCTTACCGTCGTCATTCTGCGGTGGTGGGTCGTCGGGCGTCGTGCTGATCGTCTCCAGGTCCTGGTCTTTGAGGTTGCCCGTCCTGCGCTTCCGGGCGTACGTGTGCACGGGCACGATCAGCCTGGGTCGCGGAATGCTGAACTGGTCGTCGGAGCTGTGGGACAGGCTGTTGGTGGACGAGGAGCTCCCGGGTTGGCGCCGCTGCCGGTCCTTGTTGTTGTTGCTGTTCAGCGAGAGCTCGTTCATCGCTTCAGCGAGTGTTTCCTCGCCTTGTCCTGTCGCGGCTGATCCGCCCATTGCCTTGAGCTTCCTCGGAGCCGGAACCACCGACGAGGTCCCCGCGGCCTCGCCCTGGCTTTCGCCACTCCTGAACGCCTCGCCGGGCGATGGGGGTTTGGCCGGGATGGTCGTGCGTGGAGGCGGCTTCGGCGGCAGATGACGGTCGATTTCCGTTGACGTCGCCATCGCCATCGCCGGTGCCGTTGCAGCGGACACGACGCGCACCGACTTCGAGCGACTGGCCGGAAGCACGGTGCGTTGGGCGGGTCGCGGCGGCTCGGCCGAGCCGGGCTGGGGTGAGGGGGACTTGGAGGTGCTGCTGGCGCGGGTATCACAGTTTCGGATGGGTGGGGGCGGGGGCATCATCCGCTGGCGCAGCTGCGGCTGGGTGGCGATGACGGGCTGCGCGGCTTCGGCGGCGACCATCGGCGGGCGAGCCTTCGTCGCCGTCTGCTGCTCCGTCTTCCACATCCGGCGCAGGTCCTTGATGTCCAGCGTCGAGCAGGTGGCACTCGACGTCTTCGGAGTGTACACCATTGTCTTGGAGCGCCGCAGCGAGGGCGACCCCGCCGGGACCTGTTGGCGCGGACGCTGCTGCCGCTTCTCTGTCGGGTCCAGAACGTAGTGGTTCGTCTGCTGCTGCTGCTGCTGCGCCAGTGGCTTCGGGGGATTCGGCAGAGTCGACGTCGCGTCGTCGCACGCGCGCTTCAGTCCGTTCGACTCGACCAGGTCGTCCCAGCCCGGATACTGTTTGCGCAGTTTGCGCCGCAGGGTGGAGGGTTTGTAGCCGTTCAGGTCCTTGATCGTCTTGACGATGCCCTCGTCGCGCTGCTGCTGCTCGAAGGCGCGGATCTGGTCCAGCGTCATCTGGTACTTGCTGAGCACCGAGACGCCGCCGTCCAGATAGCCGCTGCTGTTCGACTTGGGCAGCGTCGAGACCATGGCGGCCTTGCCCGTCAGCTCCGCGTCCAGGGGGCTGCTCATGTTCTGGTGGGCGTGCAGCCAGTTGGCCTCGTAGATGATGCCCATGGCGTTGGTGCCCTCCAGGGACAGACTGGCGTCCACCGCCTTCCCCGGGTACCGCTTGATTTTCATGGTGTGCGCTGAGTCCGGACGCAGCTACGCATTTCCAACGAAACAAAGAACGTATGAATGACAATCGTCTGGACGACCTCCTCCCACTTCAGGCTGAGAAGCAGTGCCGGTGCCGTAGCCGTGACTGAGCCCGCAACAAACCGAGACTGGAGGCGCTTGTGTGGCCGGCCCGCCCGGAGAAGAGCCCAACCCAGGCGAATCGACGCGTTGCGATGGCGATGGCGATGGCAGAGTGAATGGCAGTCGTCAGGGCTGCAGCCGCCAGGGCTTGAAACGAGCGTTGAACAATGCGAGTCGTACGCATGGTGCCGCATGTCGAGGTCGATGTAATTACGACTGACGACCCGACAGCGACGAGCTAAAGTGGGATCGCAGACACCGAGAAGCGCAGCGCGACCTACAGGCGGCTTTGCAGCAAGCCGCCGTGACCCGGTCGCTTCGTCAGTCAGTCGGTCTTCTTCAGCGCGCCAAGCGACATCCGTTGGGAAACACGGCTGCCACATGGCTTGGCTGGCTTGACTGGCTGTCGTGACTGTCGATTTCTCCAGGTCTGCCTGGTGGTAGCATATTTTCTATTTTCCCCCTCGCCGCCGCGGCTTCTTTGCGCAATGAGATTTCGCACATGGCGGCGCGCACGATCGAGTCCGATCGTTTGGCCCGTATCGCCAGTACCGAGTACGTGTCTGCGAAGACTAAACAAATCGAAACGACGAATCAATGGATCGGAGCAACGCGATGGCCCAGTAGTTGACCGACCGATCGATCGGAGATGATGGCTCGGGTCTGGCCGGAGCCGGGGAAGAAGCGCTGAAGCGGACCCAACTCTAGTCGGGCCGGACCTTGGGCGCCGAGTTGAGACAGACGCCAAAGCAACAACTCGAGCTTTGCATATGAACGGTCTGAGCCGACAGTGTTGCAAATATCCGGTCGGCCAGAACTATTAACGCTAATTTGAGAGGTTCGCGTTTCCGCCGAACCGCCGCCTCTGCCTCACCAGGGACAAAGCAATCACATTAAGGAAATTGGGTTTCGCCCCTGCGCCCCGCCTCTGGGCGCAGATGCTCAACTATTGCTCTCATTAACAGATAAGGAAGACGTCGCATTGAGACCTTATCGACATCGCTGCTCGGCACAGAGGCAGCGGCAGCGGCAGATGGCAACGACATGTCAACAATCTGCGCTCCACACGCCAACCGTTTCCGATTATTTTCAACTAAAATAATGCCATCGACGGAGGAGAGCCTAAATTAAGTGAATATTGCAAGAAATTCCATCATGGTGGGCACGTTCGGCACCTCCCGGTATGCAAATGCAAGGCTTGCCGTCACGGCGATAGTTGCTCTAACCGTTCTTCGCCCAGTCGTGGAACAGCTGAACTCTCCTCGGCGTTCTGCGAGCCAAGCCACAAGCAGCCAAGTGAGCTGGGCCGACAAGGTCAACCAGTCATGTTTCTCATTACTACCGACAAAGTGGGCTCGAACAAAGAAACAACGACGACGACGGCGACGACAACGGCGGCGATGGCGGTGGCGGCGGACAAGTCAGCAAGTAGCGAATAGTGAAAGATCTTGTGCGAGCGACTGCAAAAATTCTCGGTAGGCTGTCGGTGGCACCAGGTGAGCCGTCGCAACCCGGTGGGCAGCCGCCAGAAGACCAAGCGAAGCGTGGGATCGCTGGTAGGAAGTAAATAGAGCAGCAACAGCCGCCAAATCACGTCGCTTGACATTCCACTGAAGTTTTCCCCGTCGTGGTCGACTTCGGAAACCCTCAGCTGTTTATTCACCTCGACTCGCAGCCAGAGGCGAAGGCCTCGAGGGGTTCGGAGTTGCCGAGATCGATGATCGAATCGCTTCGAACCCGATAAACTCGCTTCCGGTTTCGCCGAGCGAATGTCAAGAGATCTTCGGATCGGTGCTGGGCGAGTTCCGACCCCCAAAAACTGCCGTTATTGGGCGAGAACGAGAACAGATTTCGAGCACTTGATCGTCAGTTTGTTCTCCAAGCAGGTTTCAGGGTTTCGGAGCCACGAGACAGGGAAATTCAACACGGCGACGAGTCCGGCCGCAACCAGACAAGTGGGATCGAGGGGACCTTGGCGAACGTTGTCGGCTGGGTGGACAGGTAGAGTAAATCGCATTTGAAGCGCTCAAGGGATCCAGCGAGCCCCGGCGAGAGCTTAAGCGAGCCATCGCGACGCGTCACAGTGGCGCGAGAAATTGTTTAACGGTTAGAGCAGGGCACCATTTGTTGTTGGAGGCACACATGACTCGCGTCGTTATCGCCGCTGCTGCCTCCCGACTCTGTCCGATTCTGCCCGCCTGCGTCAGAGAGTTTGAAAACCGCATTATCTGCCACAAACGACGCTGTCCGGAACAACAATCGGCTGGTCGCTGATCGGCGATCGCAGATCACTGGAAATCGCGGCTGTCAGTGGGAATGAACGCCAGTCTCGGCACATGCGACTGGGCTGGACGGCGGTCAAAGGGCGCACGAATGTCTTCATCCAGCACTACCTAACTAACACTAATGCACGCTAAAATGGTTGGTGTTGGAGGTCAACCGAAACCCGATGATGCGAAGTCAACGATTGCCCGATCATTAATCATGAGGGATCGATTTGCGCTCGGCCCTAGGTTTGTTTGGCTCCAGTCGATTCTTTGGCTGGCGGCACTGCTTCGGAGCCCAGGTCTCAGTCTCTCTACCTTCGATTAAATGTGTTTCGCTACTCCGGCGTCGCGATCCGCCAACGTTGGCAACACCAGTCCTGCTCGTTTGCGACCAATGACCCAAAAATACCGACAGAGCGCGCCCGAAACCGGAATCCGCCGAAGAAGATCGCTCGACACTCGTTGCGAGCGTTGCACAAACAAATTCGATCACGACTTTTACTTTCGTTCGCCTCGCGAGCACTGCAGAACGATTGGGCCCGGGGAAATTATGCAGACTCCAAGGCGGTAGTCGCTGGTTGGGGAGGGACTGGGTCCGCCTCCTCAGGTTTTCCGTGTATTCATTTTCCGCACTGTGTTCCACAACTCGATCACTCGGATCCGGCGCGGCTTCGCGGTTCCCTTCGGAGCCGCCGCCGTCGTACACTGTTGCCGGATTCACAATTAAATTGGTGTTAATTAAATCGCCTCTTATTTCCGTGCTGCTTTCCCCCGCAGATTTCGACGCGCACTCGGGTCGGTCGGTCGGGTTTTCCTTCCAAGTCCGCTCGGCGTCGGTGTCGTCTCTCAAGCCCAGTTCGGAGTCTGGAGCGCGCTTCGTCCGCCGAACAACCACTCGCGTCAATACCGTCCGAACAAATGATCGCACGAAGAGCTCTGGCTGAAGCCGTTTCGCCACTCGCCAGCCATTACAACGCAGACCTTTCGAAGTCGAAGTCGAATTCGAACTCGAATGCGAACGCGACCGCGGACCAGACGTAAACAAACACAAGCATGGCAATGCTGAGAAGAGCCCGAGTCCGCGAGAAGAGAAACCCGATCCATGCCAGTGCCGTAGCGTGGTGCCGAGTGCCTGCCAGTGGCGGACAAAATCACTGTACTTCGGGATCTTGGAATCGCTGCGCCGTTTTCGGAAATGCTTCCTTGAGTCCAACCTTTGACGGCTGGTGGTGCAATTAAGTCAATTCAAATTACTCATTTAAGGCATTTCTGCGCTGAAACCCGCTTGGTTTCAAGAGCGATCTCTGATCACTGTACAAAAGAAACAGTTTTCGAGGAGAATCACAGAAAAATAAATCAAAAGATGTCTCTCTTGGAGATCATGTTCGAAATTCGCGATTCTCACTGAGAAGTTCATACTCGTAAACAAGGTTGATGACCAGGGCTGTCAACAGAATTAGATTAAGTTGATATAATGTTGATAAGCAAAATCAAAACTGAAAATCCTGAATTCTGGCTTTGCTTATACGAAAGCCAACAGACGTACGTCGTTGTTGCTACACCGAAATGTGGAAAATCTCTTCGATGGTGTGATTCACGCTTCAGCCCTGGCGGCAACAAAGCGCGGTTTCGAAAGAGCATGTTCGAAAGAGAGAACGATTCGAAATGCTCTCCGAGAGGGCGATCTAGACAAATCGGAATGGAGAACTTTGGCATTTGCTTGCAAAAGAAACGCATACTAAGCGGCCCAAGATGATGGAACACACAGGTACCTGGGGTACTGAGCACCAGGTACCTGTGCTCGGGAGATACATGCACATGCACATTCTCTACACTTCCGGAGCAACAAATAGTGTTCCAAAATAGACCTCAGTAGTCTGGAAACCGCCGTGCATGATTGGTTTCGACGCAGATAATGAACCGATGTCGACCATGGACGTTTTACAACATCATCTTTCGATGGCAATTGAACCCGATTGTAAACAAAGTCAGTTTGAGTAATGTAAATCAGAGTCATGTGTTTACAATTAGAGTCTGGCGAATGGTTTCCGAGTGAAAACTGAGTGCTGTTACCACAGGGTCACCACAGGCCGCGCTGCAAAGAGTATCGTTCGGCAAATGGCATTCACTTTTCTTTTCATCTGAGGCTCGACTTGGCTTGCAAATCGGCGGCGTCGTGCCTCGTTACGCCGAGCTCCGACTCCGCAAGTCATTCGATTCGCATCGAGTGCACTCCGCAGATGCCGTGAAATCGCGCGCACGCGATGCTACGCCGAAGATTCCTGCTGCCAAACCATAACTAGTTTCAGGTGCACGGAGAAAAAGTTTCCTCGCACGGAGCCGACGACAGAACAGAACGAAGAATTTGCGGTGATGCGCTGATATTTGATATTTACTGAAAGTCCCCAATGCCGACGGGTTCGCTGAGAACTCGCAGCAACAGACATTTAGCAAATCGAGTCCCTCCTTCTCCTCCTCCTCATCTAACTGGATGCAAGACATAGGTACAAATTAATATTTCGCAGAGCCCATGCTCATGATCAGCGCCGTGTCGCAACCTGACAGCGACAACGCCGACATGTGCAACATCTTCGACATTTTCCGCTCGCCAGCTGGCTGATCGGCTGTGGAGGGGTGCACAAGGAGCGCTCGTTCGTCGATCCAGCGCGCCGGTTCTCGCAAATGCCACGACCAGACACACACAAGAGCTCACCAGCGCTGATCCCGCAGACAGAGGGCGCCAGAGGCAGATGTCGTGATGCGACAAGACTCGCTTCCAAATCGCTGGATGGCGACGATGAGCTCTCGATGACCCATTTCGTGCGCAGCATGAACCGAGACAACGCACGAAGCGCAGCTGTGCGACAGGCCGATGGCAACCCTGGGCGCGGGAAGAAACCATTGCATACTTTCGCGCGCACCGCAAATCGGGAGCAACTCGGCGTGTGTCGTGCAGGCGCCTGTGCAGGCGCGAATGGAATCAGGGGGACGGAATCGGGGAATCGAAGTAGCGGCAAGTCGCAGTCTTACCTTCCATCACGTACACGATGCTGCCCACGTCGCCCTCCTTGATGATGAGGCTCTTCGCCGCGTACATCACCGGGTACATACAGTCGACGATCTCTCGGATTTGCGTGATGTCCAGGTTCTTCATGAAGTCGTTGTCCAGGATGGCCGATTTTATCAGTTCTCGAGATCTGCAACAGAAAATTGAGTTCGGCTCAATGGAGTAATGGGACAAAGCAATATTCTTAGTTCTAAACTTAAAAATATAAGTTTACTTTAGAGGCGTTTCAGAGGGACCGTCGTAAAAAGGAATATCTGCATTAACATAAGATGCCTGCTCACATGCATCCTACTTTTTATGGCTTACTTAGTGCTCTTGGGAATCTTTATCAAGTCGTTGTCCTCGCCGGCCATTTGCGAGAGCGGTTCGGCGCTGTAACCCTGGCGCTTCATGCGCGGCTCGGCCACGGCGAAGACCCGCGTCGACTCGACGCCCGCGCTCCAGTTCAGGTCGGCGTAGTCGGCCTTGCTCTGCTCCAGGAAGGCCTGCGTGAGCGGGCGCACGACCTGCCGAAACTTGTCGATTTCGTTCTGGAGCTCGACGATCGTCGCGTCCTTGGCCACGCACTCCTGCTGCAGGCGCCCGATGCTGCTCTTGAAGAAGCGCAGCTTCTCCGTGCACTCGGCGATGACCGCGTCCTTGCGGCGCACCTCGGCCTGCAGGCGCTGCACGGCTTCTCTGAGGTCCGCGGCATCGCGAGGATCTGCCCGGTGGCCGGAGGCGGAGTCCAATGGCGCCGACGCGGTTGGCAACACGGACGGCGCGGCGTCCCTGAGTTTCTTGAACTCGGCCTTAATGAACCGCAGACTGACGTCGCGGTCCTCGATGTCTTTCTGCAGGGCCGAGCACTCGACCTCTTTGTCGCTGAGGGAGTCGTTGACCACGCGCAGCTCCTTCCGCAGGGCCGCGATCGTGTCCTCCAGGCGCTTGTGCTCGCGCAGTATGCCGAAGGCATGGTGATTCATCTTCGCAGCGTCCGCAGTCAGTGAACTCTCTTGATGGCGACCACTACGACGACGTCGACGTTTGGCGTCTTGGGGCCACTCGGCACGATACACTCGAGGTTGTTTCGCACTGTGATCGGACCCTGTACGCGGTCTTCTCCAGTCACTCACACTGGCGGTCTTGAAGGGTGGATCGGATCGGCGAATCCGCCCAGTCACATTTTCGAACAATTGAGTTCCTCTCGACGCGAGCCTCAATTAAACCCAATTAAACCGGACCCATGCGCTGTGCAGCAACGAGTGCCGGATGCCTGGCGCTGCAGCACGCAAACGACAACAGCAGCGGCAGAGGCCCGAGGAACCCGGGCGCTCGGTCGCTCGGTCGGTCTCGCTCGCTCCTCCGCACAACACGTGCAACTTGGGAGCCGCTACGAGGCCCACGTCAGGAACGCACAACGCGAAATGTCCACGAACGCGACGCAGCGGAGCCACTCGGCATTGAGAACCTTCCGCACCTGACTCGGCGACGCCCTCACCCCACTGCGGTCCCGAGCACGAACTCCGAATGCCGCAACACGCTCACGGCGACCGAGACGACGACGGACACTGGGAAGGCCCAGTCAATGTTGACCACACGACGACGATGCCTGGTCAGAATTCGGAGTGCGGCCGGACGCGTTCATGGACGCAGCGAGCAGCGAGCAGCGTCCGACGAATGTGTTCGCTCAGCGGCTGCCGTCAGCGGCTCGATCGGCCGCACGCCATGAATGCCAAAAATTTCGATTTTGATTTTGATTTCTTTTCGTCTGTCTGGCCGGGTGCTGCGATGATGTTGATTTCGTGGAAATTCGCCGCTCGGGATTTCGGTCGCCTCGTGCGCTCTTGGCCACTTACAGCCGACTGGGCCGGGTGCTGTCAGAAAAATTGTATTCGCAAATCAACAAGTCCGATTCTCGCTGTTCACATTCGCTCCGAGTCAAGTGCAGCGGCGGAAAGTCCCATCCGGGCGAGTGGCGAGTGGCGGGGACCGATTCGAATCTGATTACGTACGATCTGCGCTATGCTCGAGGACGTGTCCGCATTGCCATCGAACCTCGCTATCTTCCCGATCGCTGTTCGAAATTTCAAAATTAACCCGTCGACTCGAAGCCGCGCTAATGAAAACGTAACCGAGCAATTGAATTGATAGAACGATCTGGCCGCGAGGGGCGCGTGTTGAAGACTGCGCGGGCCGCGTCTTCGTCATCGCGCCAACTGAGCCAGCCACGGGCCACGGGCCATGGGGCGTCGGAGCCGCCCAGGCCCCGATTTCACTGCCAGCCAGCCGGCGGCGACGTGTTCGGCAGGCGACGGCGTGCGATTATCATATCAACGCTATCGGAGATTACTCGCCGAGTTTAGGAGCCGATCGCACTCCGCCCGCTCACCGGCGCTGGAATTCGGCCGAGATTAGCGAGAGGAGCCCTGTGATAGCAATTACTTTGTCCACACGAGGTGGTTCTCTGAGGGCAGGCGCTCAGGAGGGGCCGCAGTGATATCGAGGGGCAGATCGTCCCGATCGAGTGGCCGCAGACCGATTCCATTTCTGATTTGTGTTTCCACGCCGGAGCTGACAACTCCAATCAGTCTGCGTTCGGTGCGTGTTGTTTATGTTGCGCACGCCTTCCTGAAACAAGGCTCTCGCGATCCCCAGCCTGTTGCTCACACCATTCGGTCCGCACTCAGCCCAGCCCCGCCCGACTGATACGCCCGACGGCGGCGATCCACATTCGCGCGACGCTATCCAGCTATCCGCACGCACACTGCCATCGCCGCGCCGAACAGGGTGAGGCGATTCTCAAGTCAGCGGCAGGAGCCACGCACTTTGAGAAGCCCCTGAGTTATGACACGCCGACGGCCGGCTGCGACGGCCGACGAAATAAATAATCTCGGACGGCAATTGTGGCCAGCGGCTACTAAATGGCGGCTCGGGTTGCATATCGAGCGAACACTTGTTGGGGCCACCGCCGCAGGCATGCATACCAAGTGCCGTGGCAGGCTGGGACGGGCTGGGCCGGGCCGGGCCCGGCAGTCGCTTCGGGTCGACGGGGTCGGGCGGCGTGCGCAGCGACTGCACTGCCGAATGTCACCAGCGGACGCGACCGAGTGGCTGCGGACCGCGCCGGTGCCGGGCAGAGTCCGGGCTGCGAATGGAACTGTCAAAACTGCCTCGTGTTCGCGTTTATGGGATTCCGAAGTGTCGAACACGGCTGGGGCGCAACCATCGGTGCGTCGGATCGGCGGATCGTCGGAGCCCCTGTGCGGCAAGAGCGCTATTAAAATGTTGCCAACACCAGATTAAGGACAGTATCTGGCGGCTCCGGCGGTTCCACTGTGGTTAATTACTTCGTGTTCGAGTGACGCCGCGCCGATAGCGAGCACTTGGAAAACAATAAATTTGCACCGACATCGGCTTCGCAGAAATCTCGCTGTGGCAGTTAATTACTCTTAATTAAATGTTTATGTCTACAGTCAGGTCTTTAGATCGCCGGCTGCCTGATCGTGAAGTTCGATTTCGATGGTGTTCGTGTGCGCGGAAGGCTGCGAACTGCGAGGTTTCCCGGTCGAAGTGGGAGGCAGCGGCGATTAGTGGACGGAATCGCGTACAAGCTTCTAGTTCGAGTAAACACTAAACAGTTCAATTACACACATAATGTTCAATTATCACAACCTCCGATACAATCTACTAACTCGCATCTGTCTGCTTCCGACGGGAGTCATTAATATTCATCCAATCCATCGCCGAACTGCCGTCTTTATTGCTTATTGCGAACAACACGGCAATAAAAATAATGCTGAAAACACCAGCGGCGGAAGGGACTCGTCGGAGCCTCGGGGAAACCTTGTACGAACTCTTTCTTATTCTTATAAGCAGAAACGTTATGTTTCCGAACGGAATGAGGAACGAGTTTGCGAAATAAACAGCACCCCAAATTAATGAAATCAGACAACGATACACGGCGGGAGCTCCATAAAAGATGCTCCGCCGCAATCGCCCATCGCATAAAATGTCCAATTAAATAATGCCAGTGGCACGGTGATGAAGCCTTGCACGGACGACGATCGTCAAGGAGTGATAAGCGAGGAGGAGCCGTATACGGCTGCTGGCGAAAACAAGTTCCACGACTCGACTCCGGCTTCCTTCAATTAATGCACTGGCGCTCCATCGCCATCGCCCTCGCCCGCGCCCCAACACCTCGGCCAACGGCGCAACGGACCGTGGCTCGGTGACATATTTGGGACGGACCGAAACATGGACCAGGCGACCTCAATGAGAGCGCGATCGCAATAATAACCACAAATTAGTTAATTCAGGACTTAATGCAGGCTAAATGAAGTGTTCAACGGCATCGACTATGGCCATGTTCGCAGGCCATTCACTCCTATGAAGCACGAGCACCTACGCTGGGGCAGACGACGCGACAGAGGCGAAATCAAATCATTTTGGCTCTTTATGAAGGCAAGTGAACGGAAAACTTTCGCACCGAAGCTCAGGAGCTTTGCACGCGCGTCGGCGGCGCCATCTGCCGTCAACCGACAGCACATCGGAAGCCCCGGATGATGACGTCAACATTACAGAAAGTCGACTTCTCGAGCTTTCTCGTCCCATCCGAACAAAAGCGCGTGCGATTGTAGAAACAAATGAGATTTACAAGTCCACGCTGCTGTTGGCCAAATGGAACGCGGTCTTATCTATTTGGCGGTAGGCCGTATCGATCGACTGTAGATCCGAAGCACGGGTGTGTTGTGTGAATTTCTGAGCATTCCTGAAATGCTCAACATGCCCATGGAGAGTCGGTGGGGAACGAGTTTTGCCATTTGCGCAGCTACTGAAACAAATTTGAGGCTCAAATAGGAATTGAAAATGCCTCGTCTGGGCGAGTGCGTGCGAGAGGAAGAGATGCACAGAGCGGGGGGATCTAACAAGATTAACTCCATCGCATGATTGATTGAGATTTGCTTGAGAGATATTCAAATTCGATAACTAATCCGATTATACTCGGGCGGAGTGCAAAATGGTGGAAGTAGGTCTCGGCGACTTTACAAGATTTCCTAATCACGACGGTCTATGAGTTATTCACCTTTGCGAAGAGATCGACGGTCGATCGCTCAGCCGTACGTCTGCATAGGACATGGAGGAACGCCGGATTTTCGGGAAGTATTCATTACACTAGTACACTAGACACGGTCCATTTCGAACACCGTTTCGACGTCACTCCATCCGCCCGCCCCACACTCGGTTGTGACAGACGAACTGACATGGAGACCGACAACCGACAGGCGGACAGCCGGACAGCCGGACAGACAGACAGACATGTATGATCCGCATGATATTGACAGTTGCGAGTCAAACAACGCAGCGTCAATAGAGCTGCGATTTGGCGACAAATAAATCACGGCTCGCACAGCGGTTGACAAACGCACGATACCTCGAATGCCCAACAACTCGCTGCGATTGCGGCAGTGGACGCCGGCTTTGGATGCAAAGCACTGCGCCCCGCTGGAAGTTACGTCAGCGGAACCCGATTAAAATTGGCCGGCCTGCCACGTCATCGCGACGGCCGACGAGGGACATCGCAACAGGCTCTCGGCCAAGTAGGTCCATGAGCGGACCAGGACCAGGACCAGGTCCGGTGGGCCCCCGGTGGGAATGCCCACGGAATGCCTCGGACAAAGCGCTTACAAATCAGAAGCTCTTTATCGAAATTGTTCGGCTGCCGGCACGAGACGCAGGAATGATTGCAGATCGCGTGTGGAAACGCGTAAAACGCGACAAGTACAAACTGCGCGCAGTAATCACTTTGCTCATGGACAGCTTCGAACGAGAGCGAATCGGAAGACAACGAGAATTGGACTTACAACTAGACAGCAGTTAGCGCGATGCCGGTCGAGCGACCTCCCCCTGGCGGACGACGGGCGGCACCGAGTGTGAAAAACCCGGGGCGATGTCGATGGCGGAGCGCGTCAGTCAGGCCGCTACTGTGGCTGTCAGTTGGCCGGCGAGTTAAATCGTCAACACGAGTGACAAGTTGCACGCTTGCGAATAATTAAAAGTACGCACGTTGTCAGCCACCGTTGTCAGATCGGGCCAGCAAACACAATGCTCTTGGGGATTTTGCCAGCATGGATCTGCGGTTGGCAAGCCACGCAACTGGCGACGGCATCCGGCACTTCTGACATTCCGACAAATGTGAGCTCATCAGAGCCGCAACAGGAACGTATCTGTCTAATCTCTATAGTATCAATCGTTCTTATTGCTCCATCCTCCCATCAGCGCGGTCCTGTGACGGCTGCACTGAGTGGGCCAAGCCTATTCCACTCCATTGTGATCAATCGAGATCCAGCGGCACACGGGATCGCGACAAATCGATCGGGGTTTTCAGTAGCCCTTTGCATTGTTGTGGATTTCATATGAACCTTTTTCTTGTCGACAGCCGAGCACGAAAAACTTTATTTATTCATTGCCATTATTCAATTACTGCATCGACCACTTTGGTTGGTGTCGATGTGGTCGCCACTTAGTCTGCCGATTATGACAAATCGCCAACTCACTTCTTTATTCAATTATTTAAAACGGCTTAAAAACGATTTAGTTTCGTACCAACTGGACGTCAAGAGCTGCGGCCAGCGCCAAGAACGGGACCGTGGTACGGGTTGGGAAATATATAGACATTTCAACACCGGGGTATCGCGACCGTGCCCACATTTCGTCCGAACGGCCGATAATGCGGATCGTAAAATTGTCAACTGATCTCCGGGCTGTGTTAAACGGCCACTGCAGACCGCGCAGGCGGACCACAAGGCTGCCAAGTCCACGAAAATTTGATATATGGACGCACTGAAGCCCCCGCTGGAATCGCTCGATATCGGCGGAATTCGCGCATGGTCCACATCTAGAGTTACAGATCCAGCTCCAGCCGGTCCATGTGTGAGTTGTCAACTTGGTCGGTGCCGACCCGACGACCACGACGGCGGATTGTACGTGAGCTGGTCTCCTGTGAGGGAAGCTGGTTTGCTTGTCCAGGGCAGCAGAACATTGGGACCGACTTATGTTGGCCCAGTTGATTTTCATTCAAATGGCATTTCAATTATTTCCACACATAATTATGCGTTAATCTCTATGCGTCGTTAGTCGTGACAGGGAATGCAACGTGGGTGTGTTCGGCCGGTCCGTTGGTCACTCCCAGGAGACACCGGACGCATGAATTTATTGTTCTAATCGAAGTATCGACTGCGCCAAATACCGGCGACCGGAGCCGAATAGTTGCAGCATTTCTGTCTGCAAAAACTAGCTGCGACTCGAGCTCGTTCGAGAACTGGCGGAGAGTCGGGGTCACGTAAACTGCTGCCCGTGGGGCTGGCGCCGATACCATCGCATCGTCGTCTAGTATCGTGTCGTATCGTATCGTATCGGCGAGCGCGTACGACTTAAGTTATGATTTGCCATTCCAGAATTAATTGCCGCGATTAGCGATAAACTTATCTCGTTCCGATCGCAGAGACAGTTTTGGGGCGCACTGGGCGCCTGGCGTCGACCGGCACGTGGACCACTCGGTGGAGGTTGGAGCTACAGCGGAGACCGTGTGTTGATGTTGGCAAGGCGCAGATCAGGAAGCGAGTTCCGTTGGAACATCCGTCAGCACCTCGGTCGCCGTTGTCGTCACCGATCGTGTCGGGCAATCAATCGCGCACGGGCCGCCTGCCCTCCGCTGCCGCCTGCCAGCTCTTGGCCTTGAAATCTCCCCGTTTGGCAGAATTCTTACCACCTTCGGAATAAAAACAAACGGCTGCGAGCGTAAATATTTGTCGTAAAACGCCCAGCTAGCTCGCCGAGGAGAAGCCGAGGTATTTTTAGCCAGAGCCAAAGCGATGCCGGGTGCGAAGTTTGGGCAGCGCACAGTTGCACGCCCACGATCCGGCACCGCGTCCCGCCCACCTCATCTCCCCCCATACCTCCGTCCGTCCGCTGCCAAACACGCATTGTGTTCGCCGCAAACCCGGGCTGCAGACGATGCCGCCTCCGCCTTCGCCTTCGCCTCCGACCAACAGCACAGCGCACCGTGCTGGAGCGGCGGCTACGGTCGTATTTACGCGTGTTAACGCCCTAATTGAGTTATTACCGGAGAACCGGGCGACGAAACCAATTGGGCCAGATGCAAATATGTCTGCGGCCGGGACACGCCCAAACATCCCCGTAACAAGCGACTGTTACGGCCGCCAACAACAACCAGACAACGACTACAACCAAATACTCGAATACTCTGCATAGTCGGATGTTCTCTTGAAAATATAGTGATCATAACTGTAAAGATCGGTTCCCAGCCATACGTAGCTAATTCAACTGTAAACATCGGTTTGTACTAAACAGGTTGTTTTGCCATCATGGGAGTTGCTCACAATAAAACATAGTAATTTTCACGGCTCTAACAGTGGCTGAGACTCGAGCAACCTGGAAGTGGTTCCCACACCCCTTATCGGCAACACACGCGTTTGGTTTGAACACACGTTCGTATCGGGGGAATAGACAGATAGAGCAGGGGAATCGGGCGCACAAGACGAGCCAGTCGAGGCAGTCGAGGCGCGACATTCTTTGGAGATAATTCCTCAAATCAAAGGGTGCCTGGTCTCGATTCCTCCGCCGGGGTCTCGAGAGCGACGAGCGTCTTTGTGTACGAAGCGATATTCCGGTATTTTTAGATTCTTTTTATAACTCTCCAATTAGTCGGTCCGTCGGACCGTCGGACCGGCCTTTGTAGGCGGGTCTCGGCGCTCCGTTCGCAATGTAGCAACTAATTGGCCGGGAGACCCAACCAACAAGTGTCGCAATGCCACGCACGATATGGCCATGCGTCTGCGTCTGCGTCTACGTCTGCCGGACAACACATGGCGAAGTGGGTCGAGTGGGACACGGCTGCCGGCCGGAGCAGGCGGTTCGGAAGAAGAAGTTAATTTATGGCGAACTCACCTCTCGTCCTTGTCGTATTTGGGGAAGGTGACGTGCTGCAGCAGCACCGACGACTCGCTCTGCGGCTCGGCCGAGATGCCCTGGGCCCGCTGCCGCTGGAAGGCCTGGCCCGTCTTCCGGGACGCGCCCGCCGAGCCGGGCGTGGAGGCGCCGCTGCGGCTGAAGGGGAAGACGCTCTGGAACTTGTCCAGGTGCGACTTGAGCTCGGCGATCTCGGTGTCCTTGTACTGCAGGGCGCGCTGCATCTCCTGGATCTTGAGGTCCTTCGCCTGGATGATCTGCACGAAGCGCTCCTCCTGGGCGGACGTGGGCACGAACGAGTGGTTGATCAGGTTCACCGGGGCGGCCGTCGGGTTGATCACGTTGCTCATGGCCGTGGACGTGGGCACGCTGGGACCCGCGCCGGCACCGGCACCGGCACAGGCGCCCGCACCCGCGCCCCCGGCGCTCGATATGCAGAGGCTCTGCATCTGGTCGTTCAGCAGCTTCTGCTGCGTGCAGAAGTCGGCGGCCGCGGCGCTGCCGTACAGCGAGGGGTTCACGATCGGTCCCGGCAGGCCCGCGTTCGCGTAGAGGCCCTGCGTCTGGGCCTGGAGCTGCTGAAGCTGCTGGTAGCGCTGCTGGAGCTGCAGCTCCTGCTGGTGCAGGATGTTGCGCGTCTGTAGGTTGGGGTCGGTGTTCACTTGCTGGGCGCCCGTGGGCACCGTGCCGTAGATGAGCGTGTGCGTGAGGACGTCCGGCGTCTGGAGCGTCTGAAGCGGCAGGGACAGACTGGCCAGGCCCCCGATGTTGCTGCCGAGCCCGGCGATGCCACTCACCACGGGCAGATTATTATTGTTGTTCACGAGACCCAGGTCGGGTTGGAACTGAAAGTTCGCGTTCGGCTCCTGCTGCATCTTGGCGGCGGGCGGCCTCTCCGAAGCTTCCGAGCTCTGACGCAGAGCACCTGCGGATGTCTCTGTCTCTGGCACCTCGTTCGGGCTGTCGGCGGGTGATTTCGCTCGCTCGGGTTCGGTTGGAGATGTCTCTATTTCTTCTGCGTCTTCGCCGTCGATGTTTCGCTCAGCGCTCCTGCTCTTGATCTTGCTCTTGCTGCTGTCGTCGGCGTGGCTGCTCTTTTTGCTCTTGCTGTTGATGTTGATGTTGCTGTTGCTGTTGCTGCCGATACTTCGATTTGTTGACTCTTCGGCCGCAGACGCGGTCGCGATCGCTGTCGGTGTCGGTGGCGGTGTCGCTGGCGTGGCCGAGAACGTGGGCTGCTGCTGGATGATGGCTGCGGTGGCTGTTGCTGTGGCCGCGGTCAGCGCTGACGGCGCTCTTCCGGTGTTGTCTTTGGCGACTCCCGCCTCGACGTCAGCGGTGGCGGCGGCGGCGACGACGGCGCGGTTTCGGCTGGCTTCGTCGTCGTCTGCGCCCGGCGGGTCCAGGGCATTAATGGAGGCGCTGTTCGAGGGCCCCGTGGGCTCTTCTGGGCGATGGGGCGGCGGCGGCCGGGGGATGCCGTTCGGCCGGGGCGTGCGCGGCGCTGGCGGGTGGGCTGCGGTCGCGGGGTCCGCCCGGTTCGGCGGGTCGGCGTGGCTCCGGTGCGGGGCTTCGTGCTCGCTGCTGTCTGCTGTGGCTGGCCTCTTGGTCGCGAAGCACAGCCGATCAAAACAGATCCGCATGCAAGCTATTTTGACGAGCAGCCGCGGAAGTAAACAAAAATGACGCGCCTCGATGAGATGCCCTGCAATTAGAAAGAAAACAAAGTCAGATTCGCTGGCTATGCCGAGGAAGCACCTTAAGTCAACCCGTCTCGACTGAGACGGTCGACTGAGACGTGGAGGCCCTGGCGAGCCATGTCGAGCCATGTTGACCTGCCGGCCCCTTTGGGAGGCCGCGATTTGCATATCGCCCGGGTAAAGGGAACAAGGAATCCTATCGCCGGCCGAGCAGTCGCCCGGAACGCTCGGCAATCGCAGCGGCCGCGACTCGTTATCGAAAGCACTTGCACGCCGAAGCCTGCAACGCGTCGTCGCCGCCGACTCAGCGGAGGCGTCCGTCCATCCCGCTTACGTAACGAGCCGGTCGACTCGCGGCTCGAGTGCCCGGCGCGGCTTGTCTGGGGTCGTCTACTCGGCGATAAGAACCCCGCAAATCCGACGGAAAGGGCAGCGGAGCCACCTCCGGAATGGGGATTCGGAACGGCCGAGGCTGTCGAGCAACGATCGATCGCCGCTCACTCGATTCCGACTCGATCGATGGTACTTCACAACAAGCCAACATGAAACAGAAAAACAAAAGATTCTGAGCTGCGGCACCTGACGTCGATCGAGTGCCGGAGCAGGTGGTCGGACGTTGCTAAGGCTATCGAAGAATCTGCGACGGAGCTCGACTCGGACTCCCCGCCAAGCCCGGCAGCCAATGAAATCCGATCGCGAGCGGTTTGAGCTGATTGGCTCCGATCGCGCGCCCGGTCGCAGCGAGAACTCGCAGACCTTGCGGGCCGCCGTCCGAGTGCGCCGCGAGTTCTCGAGCGAGGAGCCGAGCGTTGGCGCTGCAGCCGGGCGAATGGGCGGAGCAGATGCGAGTTGTTTTCAACCGAGTGCGCCGAATGTGTCGAGAACACAACCAGCGACAAGCGACAGGCAACAATATGCAAAGTGCATGCATGACGACCCCGACTGTCGACTGCTTCCGACCGCTTCCTGGTGTGCAGTCGACTGGGTGCGCGCACGCACTTCCTCGACGGCGGCGCGCCTGTATGGGTGTGCGAGACGCTCGGCGGCGAACTCGCTCCGTGATATTTCCATAACAACGCGCGATTTGGCAAATGGAAAAGATGTGTAAGGCCTGACTCCCAACAGGCTGCGATACGCGGCCGCCGCCGACTTCCATTCGCTGGGAACTGGACGTGGCCGAGGGCGGCATCGTGTGTTCGCTCTGACCCCAGGCCACAACAACGATCGTTCACGGCAATGTTTACTCCATGCAGTAGCTCTTCGATCATTTGGCTCTTTCGCTGCTATCGTGTGCCTCTGTTTATTGGTTACGACGTTTCAATTGTCTGTGAGTCCCGATCTTCGGTCGTCCAATTTAAACAAACATGTCGTCGTCGTCATGATCGCGATCGCGATCGCGATCGTGCTCGTCGGGTCCTGTAAACAATTAGCAGCAGCTCCGGAGGCCGCCCGCTTCCGCAGCATAATTGCCGCTTCTTGTCGTAAACTCGAGCGGAATTCGTTTCTCCTTGGGCCTATTTTTAGACGAGTACAACCCCGGCCAGAGACGACTCGGGCCGCTGTGCAATTAAGGCTGTTCCACCGCACGATCGCTTAATCCGCGCTCGCCTACAACCCGCCTGGACTCGCCTCGGCTCGATTCGGCGGCGACAACTTTGACCGGGCCGTTGACCAACTTCGGAACAGGTTGCAGTTCTCACTTTCGGATTAATGATCATTGGATTTGACCACGGGGCACTGATCGCGCCGCGGGCCTGCGTCGTGGGAGCGAGTGCGAATCCATCGCAGCCGTGATCGGATCGAGTGCGCCGAGTACATATGTGCATGTCCATGCCGTACATACCTTATGTACATGCGTGTGTAGCATTGCAGTGAATATAAATAAACGTGAAATTGTGAAAAAAACACAACAGTGGCTTTAAATTGACTTTACATTTTTTACACGAAAATAAACAAACAGATAAATTAATAAACAAACGAGTTGTGGCTCACACTAGTGAGCGTTGTTGCTGTTTTCGCTGTGGTGTGAGGCGAAAACAAAGCAAGTCGTATGGTTCCGGGGTTCGCGGTGCCCTACACTTGACCCTGCTCCCCCCAACCTGCCGCCCCCGCTCCTCCTGCTGTTGCGAGTCCGCTTCATTGTCTGCGGAACCGCAAGTAAAACCGGACACCACTTGGACTTGAACAGAGGGCCAAAACACAGTGTGGACGAGCGTCGAACGAGAGCTGTAGGGCTTGCGATGGGCCGTGGCTGCCGGTCGCTTTCAAGTCGTTTGTCCCATTTCGGTTTGATGGTTCTTCAAATTCCTGCCGAGCCAATAAATCTCCCAGGTTCTGCCTGTCGCTCCCCGATATGACCGATATTTCGACGCGATTCGATTCGATTCGGCCTGTCGCACTTCTCTTTCTCGCTCTCGCTCTCACTCTCACCCTCGCTGTTGTTGTTGTTCTGGCTTTGATTTTTGTTATTTTTGTCGTCATTGGCTCTGGTTTTATCGCGGACGTCAAAAGAAACAAAGCGCTTCTCCTTCCCCGGCTCGATACGACCAGATAAAGATGTTCCAATAGTGTAATTTGTTTGTCGAGTACGTGCTCGTACAATCGGGCGTGTTTGTCCGTCCGTCCGTCCGTCCGTCTGTCCGTCCGTCCGCCTGTCTGCGGCTTTGCAGGCTCGCTTTCTGCTGGCTCGACACACCCTGCGGATTTCCTCATTCATTAATTTCTCCGTTTATCTAGTTCAACTTGAGGGAACTTTCCATGCGGGCCCAGCAACCACGCCGAACGGCGAACGGACTCAAGGACACGATTCGGATGGCACGGCTCATTTGCATCGATAAACCGGCACTGAACTGAACTACCATCATCTTCGTTAAGTAACCTCTTTCTAGGGCTCTAAAGGTCGGCCGAGTACTTGTTGGCCAGGCTGTTGTGCTTTGGTATTCGACAGCCCCACTTCAAGGGCAGGACCAGTGGGCCGTGGGCCTACGACACAGGCCTTAAGTGCTCCTAGGTGTGATCGGCAGTGGGTAATTATTCAAATTTGAAACAATTAGCAAACACTAGGTTTTAAAATTAGAGCCTCGGAATCTCCTGCCAAGTGCCTGACTAAGTTCGCGCTTCTAAAAATAAACCTACCCGGGCCAGATCAGGCCGCCAGTCCAGTCCAGTACAATCACAAACACTTCGTCCCATAAATTAATTAACGATTGCAAATTAGAAACCGAGAACGAACAACAACAACAACAACAACCACAACACAATCGAACTCCTAATCGACAGCTCATCGACATTGCTGGCAATAACAGTAAATCACAAACACTCATGCAAACGCTTCAGTAGCGACAACAACTCCGACAATAACAATTACGACAAATCCGTATCGCAGCAGCCTCGAGAGACCTCGTGGTGCGCGGAGGTCCTCGACCTGCCGTGGCCTGGCCAAAAGTGGGGCGTCGGACGCGAGAGGCATCGACGACGTTCTCGCAGGAATTAACTGTTGACACTTGGTTTTGTTTTGTCCGATTCGTTATCACCAGGCGGTGGTGGATCGATCGATCGATCGACCGACCAATTGAGACCCGATCGAGGAATCAGCGCTGATCGATGCGAGCTCGCACTGGCTCCGACGCGGCCGACGCGACGCCTGGTCTGCGTCTGCGCACGTTCGCGTCTGGCGCGGAGCAGCCCCTGTAGCATGTCGCCCCAATTAAGGCTCCCCAACACACCGCGGGGAACCCCCGAGCCGCCGAGTGCGGGGAGTCACATGACCGAGACCCCAGGGGCAGTCGAAGCAACAAGTGGGCACTTCCTCATGGCGAATACCTGGACGCTGTGGGCCGGAGGGGTCGGGATCGACGTCGGTTGGCGTGGCGGGGACGCGCGTGGACGCAGGCGGTTGCGAGGACGCTGCCGGGAATGTTCAGGAATGCGTGTCGTGTCGTCGTGGATCCGGAATCGCGACTGGCGACTGACGACTGACGACTGACGACGGACGACTGACGAAAGCCGATACGATGCGAAACGATACGCGCTTGGGGAGAGCTGAGAACGAACTGCGGACGACGAGCGGCGATGCCGAGCGCAGAGCTTCGGCTCTCGCGGCGGCGGCAGCGAACGAGTTGGATTGGAACGCGGGACGGAACAGGCTGCGAAGTCGTCGAGTCGTCCGGCGTGGAGTCACAGCCGTAACTGGGGACGCGGAGGGGCGGCAACTCTGGACCGCCGGGCGCTGGACGGATTCCAGTCGCGCCCTGGCCCTCGAACGGAACACTGGACGCCAACTACGAGATGGCCGGCACCCGCCTCGCCGACGCGGCCGCTCTGGAGCCCAGACGGCGTTATCAGCCCCAGTCGCCCCACTCGCTTATCACGGCGCTTGTTTGTTCGTAGATTCCAAACGTGTCTGACCGACACGCCTCGGGCGTTTGAAGGCGCCGCCGTCGCCGTCGCCGTCCCGCGCCCACGGGTCCCACTCGAGTCTCCCGAACACCGGTTCGCACCGCGTCGCTCTTCAGCCCAGCCGAGTTGAGCCGATCCGAGCCGTTGTCTCCGGTGGCAATTACTCGTCACGAACAAGTGATGCCATAAATCGGGATCAGCCGGGATCAGAGTCGAGTGCTGCCGGGCTCGAGGAGCCCCAGCCACGCACGCTACGCCCGGTGCTGGTCGGCTCTTGAACGAGGTTGCGTTTCCATTACCACGGGAGGAATTCCGACGCTTGAGCAGTTTTCCGCCAGGCGACGCGGGATTCCGCGTTCTCGGTGCTCGCGAGCGCCCAGAGGAACTGGGTAACTGTGGAACTGAGGAACAGAGGAACAGAGGAATTCCCACCGATCTGCTGCTACTGAACACGGCTCCGAGGCAACTGCGCAGTGTGTTTCACGGCTGCGGAATAGTTCGTGAGGACGGCAGTTCTCGGCCCAGGCACAGCGCCGTCGAAATATCCCCAGTGGAAAACATTTGCGAGTAAACAAAGGAGGTCCCGGCGAGCAGAGCAGACCGGACCAGGGGCGATGGCGACTGATGTTTACGAAGTGGGAATGCAATAAAACCCGGCATTAGTGCATTTGGAAATGCACAGAGAATACGAGCGAAATTAAATCGAAATGAACTGAAGTCACATTTCCCTCGTCGTAGTCGGCGCTCGGATCCCAATATAAATAATTAATAATTCATTTTCGCTGGCGAGCAAAACGTGCCGCTGTAAACCTAACAACACTCGCCATCGGTTTATTGTTATTGGTGTTGTCATTCGGCGGTCGGTCGGCGGCTGTTGCCAAGAGCATCCGCGACGCCGCCTGGTGTTTTTCTAATCACGGCAGCATCGCGGCAGCAGCAATAAATTGTAAATTAATTAGAGTCGACCGAAGCCCGCGCAGATGCACTCATTGTTCTCCCATTCTCAGCCCATTTACCGCCATCGATCATCGGATGAGCGCCTTCACACCCGGGTGCCACAGCTGATGGTCTCAGGAGGTGGCAGCCCTTGACTGTTGTCGCCATGTCGCCATGTTATCGAAAGCTCCCGGTCGCAAACTTCGCATGTAAAGCGAAGCTTTGACGCGTTCGCTCCGCGCCTCAGCACAAGCGCGAAGCTTTTTCTCTTAGTTCAGCCACAGCAGGGTTGCGGTGGAGCAGGCCAAAGAGTAGGAGATCGCGCTTAGTAGCTTTGGCGGGCGAAGAGCGGGCTCTCGGTCTCGGTCGGGAGCGACTCCGACCACTCTGGCTGGCCGTCGCATGTTTGGGCGATGAGTTCTGCTCAGTTCTCGCTTGGGCTCGAGAGCGCCCAAAACGAGTCCGATGCGAGTGAGGGAGACGGAGCGAGAGATCAGAACTTCGCTGGGGCGAGCGAGTCTTGAAAGGACGGCGCTGGTGATGTTGACGATGACGATGACGATGACGGTGAAGGGTCCGCGGTCAGCTCGGGCCGCAACCTGTAAACCCGTGAACCTAAAAATAACACTCGCAATCGACGTCTCCGTGGAATGCCAGTGGAATTCGGTGTATTCGAGTTTCGTATTTTGTTCTGTGTTTTCTTTCTTGTGCCACCGCAAACGACACGACAACGGCGACGACGACGACGACTGCATGCTCGACAGAAGTGGTTCTGAAGTTCTTTAGGTTTCCTTCGAGCTATAAATAGAATTCGCAGTAAATAGGTGCGTCTGGCGCTTCTCTCTGCTCCTCCATCCACATATCTCGCTCTTTCTCGGTCTCTCTCGCTCCCTCACTGATTGTCTCTCTCCGTCTCTGTCCGTTCTTCGTCACACCGTTCTCACTTACTCGGCTCGGTTTGGTTTCCATTTGCGATCGGCAAATGAGTTTTTTTATCTTCGCAAAAAGACAAAGTGCGGACTTTTTTGTCGTGTTCGATTTTAGAAAAGACATGCCAGCAGGCGATAAAGAGAAAGACCGAGCGAGAGAGAGAGAGAGAGAGGGCGAATGAGAATTAATCGACTGATTGTGTTTTTCTAGACAACGAGTCACAGCTGTTTCGATGTCTAAAGACGTATTAATCGCGTTCACCTCAGGTGTTGACTCCTCACAGCAGGGTTGCCGTCGCTCGGAAAGCGTACTATTGTACTAGTCAAAGTTCGCCCTCTGACATACTCAGATAGTCGGATAGTACGATAGATAGTCGAATGCACTCGGCAAAGGCTCGTGCGATTGGGTGAACATTTTTAATCGCTGCGGCCGACCTGTTGCGCTCGCACGAAACTTATTGCCTAATAAAGAAACGCTGGCGTTTGCAACACTGGGCCGACTGCTCTCCCGGAGAGAGCCGTCAACAGGAAGCGACCGACCGAGAGCGAGAGCGAGAGCGAGAGAGAGAGAGAGACTGAAAAATGTGATGAACCGCAGTGTTTGGCCGTTGTTTCGTTGTTTATGACGTGATGGGACAACAACGTTCCAGGAGCCGAGAGACGGGGACCGGCCGGGGGCTTCAAAGCGCGGAATTCGACTTCGGAAGGCCAAATATTACAAGCTTACGGTTCTGAGCAACACACGCCAGCAACAACAACGACAACCACAAGCCAACTAAACAACAACAACAACAACAAATGGCGACAATGTGCGTTACAAAACCCACAACAGAAAACAGAACTGGTTTTACGATCAACGTAATTTAAACAGCAACAACAATGGGCATGGAGCAGCAGCAGAAATGAATGAAGTGCATTCAAACGTCGCCGTCGCCGTCGCCGACGCCGTCCCCTCCCCCCGCCACACGCTGCGTGCTGCGTTAGTGTGCGAGACGTCGTTGGCAACGCCGCCGCCAGCTGCTCTCCGGATCCACCGACCGGCTCGGAATTTTCCACGACTTTCCTATTGATTGCTTTCGCGGCGTCCCGCGACGCCGCCGAACGAAGGCTGCCCTTGGACGGGCGGACGGACGGCCGAGCGGACTGATAAGGCCCGGGTGACACCTAACGAAACCCGGACCGGGGGAGGGGGCCCTCCAAGGTGGGGCCCTCCGAGTGGACACTCGCCGGCTCGGGAACTGCATCTGGCGACGCTCGAACTCGAGGCTCCGCAGTCCCGCGGGACGACGAAAAGCGATCCGATCGCTCGGATTTCTCGAGGGGCGATAAGACACACTCACACTCACACAGCCACGGCCGCATCGCCCGCCACTGGCCGCTGCACGCTGGAGCCGCCCCCCGTCGCCCCGTGGCCACTCACGCACACAGCGGCAGGCGCAGCGCGCACATCAGCAGTAATTGGAGACATTAATAAATAAGTAATCTGCAATAAGCACAGGCACATGAGCGGCGGCTCATTAGTGCAGTGTCCCATGTTGTTGCTATTGTTGTTGTATTTGTATTTGTATTTGTATTTGTATTTGTCGTTAATGTTATTGTTATTGGTATGGCTGGTGTGTTGTTGCCGAAGTAGGAATCGAAGTGCAGCCTTGCCGAGCGTCGGGGGCGCCGCCGCTGCCGGAAGAAGACGGGAAGAAGTGCGGAATGCGATATGCAATAATTGTGTTTTCACTCGCTTCCTCGTTGCCGACGGCGCTCGCTCGTTGTTTTTGCACTCGAATATTCAAATGCTGCAGCTCTGCGGGTCGCTCGGTTGGAATTGCGTCGCGCCTCGTTGTGCCTTCGCAGCGCGATTGAATTTTAATTGGCAGCAGCGACAAGTGCACGCGGCTGCAGCGGGCTGTGAACAGCAAAGGCCAGACCAGGCCAGCCGGGCCGGTCGGTCCTCCGGGTGGCCGGACCAGCCGTCGCGGCCGGACCCACCGCAGCCCAGCGGCCGGCCGGCAGAGTCGATGGATGCTCCACCCGTCACACGGCGAGAGGACGAGGGCGAGGGCGGGCGATAATGCGAAGTGACGTCCCTGGCACAATTGCCAAACGCCCCAGAGCTGAACGCAGCACTCGCTCGAGAGAAGTCTTCCTGCGAAATCCGCTGACTCACAGGCCATTAGTGGAACTGCGCCGATCGGAGCCAGCAGGGGCTCTCGGGAGGGTGGAGGGTGGAGCGTGGAGCGTGGCCTGGGGACGGGCGACGGGGGGCGGAGAAGGGCGAGGGCGCGTTGCCGTTCTATTGGCGCGACGACACGTACTTTCGCCGCGACCGGGTGCTCGCAAAATGCGCTCAATTGCCCGTCGAACACGATTCGCACCCAACCCAGCCCCAGCCCCAGCCCCAGCCGCCGTCGCTCCGCTCTGGCACCGAGCGAGCGGGCCCGATCAATTAGAAGGGTCCGCACTGCAGTCGCCGCAATCGGTGCATCTCGCTCGCTTGATTGGGCGGCCGAGGCGACGCGCTATCGCACGGCACGGCACCGCACGGCAAACGGGGCGTCCGAAGTGCGGCCTCCCCTGGCCGCCGTCGGTGCGCGGCCGGATCTCGCGGCTCGGGCCGAAAATAACTCCCCATTGTTGCCGTTGTCTGCCGACTACGCCGCAGCTGCCGAGCTGTCGAGCTGCCGAGCGGGCGGCGCGAGTCATTCGAGCCGTTATTAGCACCTCGTTGCGGACAATCAAATCGTCGGACAAGTGCAAACCGCCTCCCACGGCGACGACGACGACGACGGCTCGGCGCGGCCGGTGGCGGGTCTTCGGGAGGCCACGACCACGGGCCGCCCTCCGACCACCCCCGTCCGCCTGCCGAGGCCCTCGCCCCGCCCGCCTCGCCTGGTCGCACGCACTTCGCCCTCGCTCGGCCGGCTTCGGCTGTAACTCGCAGTGACCGGGAACGTGGCGAGGTGGACGACGTTGGTCGGCAGATCGCCCGGCGCTGGAGCAAACACGTTTCGGCCTCCTCGCCGCCGTCCGGCGACCATCAAAAACAACTAACACAGCACATCCGAACAACAAACAGAGCCACAGCCAACAACAGCCGCCACTCGCTCGTCGACAACGCCGACAACGACAACGACAACGACAACGAGAACGACAACAACAAGAACAACAACAGCAATAATAACAACGGCAACACGGCAAAACACACAAAGGCCGAATGGCAGAAGGCAGAGAAACAAAAACAAAAAATGCCGAGCGAGGGACGGCGCAACGCAGGCGCACGGAAAGTCTCGAGATAGACGCGTGGAGTGGCAACTGGAGCAGGCGACGCGGAGCGGAGCGGCCCGCGCGCGGAGTTCCAAAAATAGAAAACAAGTGGTTTCTGAAGCGAGCTACACCGTGCGAAAGGCGAGGCGAGTGCGCGCCAACCGCAGTCGGTCGCTCTCGGGCGCTCTGCGTGGCCCACCTGACCCTAGGACCCTAAGGGCGGGAAGTGAGGGCCTACTTACATTTTTGTTCCTGGATGTACGAAAATTTCACTCCTGAATTAGCTGGCCTGATGCTCTCCTGGGCCTCTCCTTCTTCTGCTCCTTCTCCCTCTTCTGTCCTGCACACCGGCACGCGTTCGACGCTTTCGCCCAAGTCTTTCGATCGGCGAGTGATTCACGCAGCGAGCCGCGACTGGACCGAGCGACCACCGACTCGCGCACTTGCCCGGGGGGGGAGGGCGTCCCTGGCTCTGGAGGGACCGTCCCGCAGCTCCGCCGGGTGGCGGCCGAGCAGGAAATGCAGAATTAGCGGAATGCAGGCGGACGGAAGGCGCTGCGACAGCGGACGACCGCAGACGCGCGGAGAGCGAGGGCGAGGGCGAGGGCGAGGGCGAGAGCGAAGGCGCAGGTCGCGGGTCGCGGAACGACGAGCACTTGAACTCCCGATGCCGTCGTCTTGTCCTCCACCTCCGCGTCGGGCAGATTAAGAAAATAATGCGGCGGGGAGGAGGAAGCAATAATAAAATGTGTGTTTCGGTTTCGTAAATTTCTCTGATTTGATAATTTGATTCACTTAAGCCGGCGGGCGGGGGGCGCGGGTCCCTTGTTTTTCGATTGTTGTTGTTGTTTTTCTTTAGTTTCTTCGTCTTCTCTTCCTCTCTTCCTCTCCTTGCCGTCTCGCTGGCGAACGCCGAAAATGCGCACGGAAGAACTGCGTTTCCCGTTTCTCGTCTATCACTCGAGAATGCTCGGTTGGGTCCGTTCTACGGGCTCGACGGGCTCGGCGGGCTCCTCCACTGCCCACTGATTTCCTCGGATTCCGCTCAAATTACACTCTGTTCCCTTTTCAATGGATCGCTTCCAAGTAATCACTTTTTGCAGCGTCGCAAGCACTTAATGACGTCGGAAAACGTTCGGTCGACAGAGACGCCCGAGCACAACCACAGGCGGAGAAAACCAAATTCCAACTGAGCCCCGACGCGACCGACTGTTGTCGTCGTGGAGCTCAGTCGCTCTCGCTCCCACTCGCGCGATCCACAGTCGCGAGAGCGATCGGAGCGCCACATCGTCTCTCGCCGCTGGGCGCCGATCAGGGCTGCATTTCGAGCGAACTTCGACTCTGAGCGGCCGGTCGTGCGCCCGGAGAGCGGAACCACGTCACATTTGGTTCTGCCTGCGAGACCGACCGAAATGCATCCCTGGCCGGATCCACGCGCTCTTTATTCAGCCGCGGCCAACTCCGGGAGCTTTGATTCGGGTTCTCTCCCAGTGCGCAGAGCGCTTGGCCAGGGTTTCCTTCTTGCTTCACTCGTGCCATCATACGTTTCGCTCCGAGTGCGGATGATGGGCACATGCCTGGTGTTCACCCCAGGCACCCAATCGGCTGTTCACCTTTCGGGTGGTTAACCAGGTGTTCACCTGGTGTTGACTGGAGTTCAAGTTGCCATATCCAGGTTCTATCGCGGTAGCTTTAGACTCGTGCCACATGCTGCTTCTTCTTCAGCGGCGCTCAAGTAGAGCTCTGAGCACAATCTCTCTTGCTGTCCCTTTGGCGCAGAGGATAGCGCGTTGGACTTCTAATCCAAAGGTCGCGGGTTCGATCCCCGCAAGGGATGCAGATGTTGCTTTGAGTTTTTTTTTTTTAATAATCTTCTTTATAGCGATTAATCCCCAGACCACCCCGCATGAACGCCATATTAGTTAAACGTGTAATTTCCCACGCTGGCTGGTTAGTTCGATCACGGGTTGGCCCTGACCACGTGACAGACAACGTTCAATAATTTCCCCTGCATTCGGGCTAATTTATTCTTGCAACTTACCGGTTGATTCTTCCACGGTGGGTTCGTGTCGCGACTTACAGTGGTGCGCGGCGGGTTGGTGAACACACTACGACGCGAAAAGCAGGGAATTTTCGGTACCGCAAAATGGCGCATGAGTGGGACTTTTCTCGGAAACTCCGCCCACGTGCAGCTGTGTTGGTGGCGAGCGTGCGACTTGCGCTCGGCGAGCGACGGCGAGTGCTTGTGTGCGTGAGGGGGAATGGGTTGGTCCTGGCGGTGGCCGCGTCTCCTTCGTCTGCTGATTCCTACGGCTCGGTCCTCGGTCCCCGAGCGCTGCCGCAGTTGCCGCTGTTTGTCTTGTTACATCTTGACACGTGGTGCTGAAAATGGCTGCTTCCGGTGGGTGGCCCACGACCAGAGTGAGCCGCGTCCGGGTCCGGTGCGGGGAGGGGGCTGGCGCAATTATCTGGAGTGCGAGGACAAAAGTTGATTAGATGGATTTTCGTTTTGTTTTTGTGTTTTTAATCACACACCAATTTCATTTATTAAATCTTCGAATCAGCATTCTTCGCCCCACTCTCTCTCTCTCTCTCTCTTGCTCTCTCGATTTCTTCATCTCGTTCGCTCTCTCGGCCTCCCTCCCTCTTCCCCGTCCCCGTGCTGATTCGTTCGTTCCTTTTCGCTTTCGATTCCCTTGCCGGCTCTTCTTCTCTCTGTTGTAATTGTCGTTTCTGCTGAGTCTGATTCCGATTCGGGTTCGGGCTCGGATGCTGCTGATGTTGATGTTGATGTTGATGTTTCTGGCGGAGTGCTCCAGATTCGAGGGCGGTCGTGGCGACGATGAAGATGGAAGCGCAATTGTTTTGAACTCATTTACTCGCTCGCGTGGCGTCCCATCAGCCAGACGGGCAAATTAAAATCAGTCGCAGGCGCCTCGTCATCGCTCGATCGCGGAACCCGTCCATCGATCGATCGCAGTCTCTCTCCCTCTCTCTCTCGTCTCGGGTGATCCCGCGTCGACTCGATTTATTCGCCCGCAGCCAATGGGGCTGGCGCAGATGCGGTCTGTTCATGAATTCCACTCAATTTCACGAGGACTCCCCGAAGGACTCGCCGCCCCCGCCAGAGCTCGCGTAATGGAATCAGAAATAAATTGCCAGCCATCCAGTGGAAGATTAAGCAATTTATACCTTCTTGGGCAGGGCTTCCTCCATTCTCCGTCTCCTTCTCCTTCTTCTTCTCCATCTTCCGGCCCAGACGGAAGCGCGTCCCAAAGGCTTCGGGAGGAGATTTCCCGGAATCCTCGCATTTTTCTCAATATTCGGCCGGCCGGGCGAGGAGGCGGCCGTGCCGGTGGCGGCTCCTGGAACCGCAGACCATTTGCCGGACTTTATTTTACGGCGGGTTTACGGCCGGATGAAGGCAAGTGTCTACAAGTAGTTATGGCCACTCGAGGCTCGGAGCCCATCTCCGTAATTGAGCGTCTGGCCCGGCCCGGACGACTGCCGTCGGCTCCGTCGCAGGAGGAGCAGGACGCACGAATTCCTCGCTAGGATTTCGCTGTCTTGCGGCGAGATCGCGCGTCCTTGATCTGCGAGGCGGACACAACGGCCGACCCCGACTCAGGCTCCGACTCCGCCCCACCCCGAGCAGCTGCGCACCGTGGCCGATGCCAGCGCGCGCAGTCACGCCCGGGGCTATTTGTTTCCTCCCCCTCCCTCGCCCTCACCCTGCAGCCCTCCCTGCCTCCTTCTCGCGCTCGCCGCCGCTCGTTATGGAAGTTTATTTCGCCAGCTACTTCATTGTTTTCATTATTTATTTATTGCATTCCGCCCGCCGCCGCCGCCACCTCCCTAGCAGCCCGCCACCACCGCCTCCTGTCAGGGCCGGCCCGCCCGCGCCCGACCACCCGCGAGCCGCGACCCGCGCGCTCAACTGATACAATTTGCTACTTTAGCAGCGTAAATTGATAAGGCGAGCTGTCGGGAGCGGCCGGAGGAGCAGAGGGGGGCCAGTGGGAGGCGGCGGGCGCGGGGCGGACTCGCGGCTCATAAATAACGCACGACCGGCTCCCGGGCCGGGGGTGGGGAGGGGCGGAGACTCCGCCGGCGCAACGACTTCTTTTATTGCCGCAGTGGCTGCCACTGCCGCCGCCGCCGCCGCTGCCAGCTGAAGCGGATAAATAGCGCTGCTGCTCGGCGTCGCCGCCGCGGCCGCCTCCCACTCCGCCCACCGGGCCATCAGCATAATGCGCTCCTCCCACGGCCGGGCGGCCGACCGACCGACCCGAGGACGAGGACGGGCACGAGCGAGACAGGGCGAGGCCGAGCAGCTCGGCTCCGGTTTCGTTTGTCCGTGCGCCGCCTCCCATCTGGGCCCGGCCCTGGGACGTGGCGGGAGGGCGCGCTGGGTGGCGGCCGGTGGGCGGCCGGCGGATTCGTGTAATTTATATGGCCACTTGACTGCTTGAATTGCCTTTCGAGGAAATTTTATGTTACACTCAAGTTTAATGGAAAATAATTAATTTCATTCTGCTTGCGTTTACGCTCGCGATCGGCCCGGCTCGTCCTGGACCATTCCGGCTGAGTTATTGCGGCGGGCGCGGCTCCTGCTCAGATGGGCCCGGGCCAACCGGACGACGTCTTGGGCCGGCGACCGACGAGGCCGCACCTGAAGCGCCCGGAGCCGGTATTTATTGGCTGCCCGAGAAGTTATGATGCCGCGTTGCCAATTCTGTGAAAGCCTCATTTAAGTGAGAAATGGCTGCTGAAAGCGCATCCGAGAGCGCGGCAGTAAAATTTCATTGCGGTCGAAATGCCCGGCCCCCACCGGCCCACGGGCCCATCGGCCCAACCCCCGAGTGGGCCCCCATTTAAGCCGGTTGCGGCTTAAACGCATTTAGCCATTTAAGAGCAAGCGCCGCCTGACACTTGGTAATTTACGGACGGCCATTTGCAGGGCCCGCCGGCCGCACAGGACGCGCCCGCCCTCGCGCCTCCTTCAAAGGACCCCATTTAATGGCGATTGACTCGGAGGCCGTTGAATTTTTATGGGCCCTTGCGCATGGTCGCCGCGTTCCGCATGCGGCCAACTGGAATCGGGTGCTCCAGGACGAGGAGTTGGAAGCACTCGCCGAGGCCTGGCGGCGTGTGGAAGCGACAGCAATTGCTTGAGTTAACGACGTCCTTCTGAGGGTTCATCAGAGATCGATCTGAGAAATCGGTGATGACCAGCAGAGTTAGAACCGGAGCCTCGTGTCTTCACCTCTGCTCTCGATCACCGCCTGCCTCGTGCTGGGCTCCTCCAAATGCTCTACGAGGCCACACATGTACCTCGATACAGTGGAAAATTCGATTTTGCACCAGCCAGGCTCCGGTCCGGTCCCCGTGGGAGGCGCCCGTGGGACTCTCGTGTCCTGGCCGAACTGGCCACGGCCATTTGTCTTCCTTCGGCCCCATTAGCGGCCGCCTGGCGTCCGACGGCGACGGGCGACGCGACGCGACGCCTCTTCGACAGGCCAGAGTTTTCCATTTCCACCCGTAATTGTAACTGATGACCCAGCGGTGAGCGCCAGGAGGAGCAGCGACGGGATCAGCAGCAGCGCAGCGTCAGCGGCAGCAACAGCAACGACAACAACAACGGCTATCGATGGAGCGAAATCAAACAATGGCTTCGCAGCGCCGCAACAACAGCAATAACGACAATAATTCCCGATAATAAATTAACTGAAATTCACTTACGGCTCGAGAGAGAGAGAGAGACAGAATGGGAGAGAGCGAACGAGAGCCAGAGCGAGAGAGACGGTCGCCTCTGTCGGAGCTGTAGCCGAAGCCGAAGCCGAGGAGAAGAAAATTAATAAAAATAAATTGAGTTGTCAAAAATGATATCCGAAATAAATTCCTCGGTGAGTAATCGTTTGCAGCGAGCGCCGGCCCCCGCGTCCGACGGGCGCCCGCCACCCACCGGCAGCGCCACCCAGCACACACACACACACACACACATGCACACGCACACGGGCAGACAGCGACACAGCAACCCAGCGCCCTCCGTCCGGCGCTCGCATAACCTCAATCAGCACAAAGCGAAAACATCACGAAGGAAATCCAATTTTTCGGCTGTTGCCGTCTCGCTTGCGCACGCAGCACGTGACTGGAATCGTCGGGGATAACAACAAGAACGATAAAAAATAACACAAATAACTGTAATAAAATAAAGCATCTACTTCTACTCGCTCCCACACAGCTACCCGCGCGCTCACACACACGGACCACCGACTCACCGACACACCGACACTCCGCACTCGAGCAGCCTCAACCCACTCGCCGTGATGCAAATTCAATTGGACCGGGGACGAGGGCCCGGCGCAGCCGCGTCGGCGCTCGATATAGGGGGAAATTTCGAGGGAATTCACGCACACAGCGACCGGCGGCGGGCGGGACTTCGGAGCGAAAACGCACCCCAACCCAGGCGGCTCACTCTGGCTGCCGCAAACCACCCCGAGCGGCCGCCATTGCACGCCGCTCGCCCGCCGCCCTGCGCCCTGCGCCGCACCACCCCGGGCGAGTCGGGCCGCAGTCGAGGCTGAATTCGACACTGGAGCGGATCGCAGTCGGCGCGCGTCCAACCGAGTAGAGCCAAGAGCCCAAGAGCGCCGCCAGCACGAGTCGTCGGCTCATTCGTTCGTTGACGCTGCTGCTCGCCACACGCAGTCCCGCGAGTTCCGCCCGAGTCCAAGCCCAAGACCAGTCGAAGTCCCAGTCGAAGCCGTAGCCGGAGCCAAGTCCAGATCGAAGGCCTGCCTGCCGTGCGAGGTTCCGTCGCGAGTTGGAGACGAGTCCCCGCGAGTCCTGCGACCCATCGGTCCATCGGCCCAGCCCGGTGTCACGCACTCAAAACTTTGCAGTTCGCTGCCCGCGTCAGTGTGTGTGTGCGTCAGAGTGTGCCGTGAGTGTGTGTTTGAACTTTGGCAAGTTCGCCTGTGTGTGCGCGCCGCTCACGTGCATTGTTCGGAAGCGCAGCGAGGCGGCAGACCCGACCTCGCCCCGGCCCGGCCCCGGCCCCCGTCGCCAGGTGCGGCCTGCCCTGCTCGCCGAGTGACTTTCGTCCGTTCTCATGGATAATTAAGCAACTGATTGCGGCCCAAAACTTTGCCGTCGCGCTCGCCGTCGAACCAGCCCCAGCCCCAGCCCCGCCCCAGTCTACGCCGCGGCAGACCCCGAGAGCCGACGCCTCGTCCCCACCGCCAAGGCGCCCAGACCCGCGCCCCAGGACCTCGACTTTCGGAATACGGGGGACGGGTTTCCCTGCGGAACCCGCCAGCAACAGCTGCCAAGATTTTCACGGACGGAAATAAGGTAAACGCAGACCGCCACCCCCATCCCCACTCCCCACCGATCCTCACTTAGAGGCTGTCCCTCTCTCTCTCTCAACGGTCGCGTGATAAAATCTCGCGGGATCGCGAGGGAGTCCTGCGAACTCCCGGCGGACGCGAACAATTAAGCGACGAAGCAATCACTTCGCCTAATTGAAGCCCTTTATTCGTGACGCGACCCTCGAGCCCCGCGCACCCACTTGAGCCGTGTTTTGTTTCGAGCCTGGCCCGCGAATCCGGACACGCCGCGCACAAAGGCCGCAGCTCAAACTGAGTTGGACCTCGTCCGCCGCTGCCGAGGGCCGCGTATCGAGCAATCGCAGTACCTGGTCGCGACCCCGATTCCTGCCATCCGCACACACGGAAGTCTTCGCGTCCTCAAATGGCACTGCGATGACAATCGGTTGTTTGCGAGTGCCGGGTCATCCTTCCATCCGAATCGTCCTTCGGCCGAACTGCGAGCGCTGAAGGGATATGGAAATGAATAGCTGGTGACTTCGTAACTTGCCGACCAGGGGAAGGCAGTTGGCAGTTGGCAGAGCGGCGAAGACGGTCTCGAATTACTCGCAGCCGCTTCAGGCTCGAACCCGCGGGCCGGAGTCGGGCGGAGGGAGCGAATCGGAGGACATTTCGAGCGGCGCCTTTTAATTAAGGATCCCCGGCATGCACAGCGTTGAAATATTCACAAGGGCCGATTTGGTGCGAGTCGCACAATGGGCTTCCATTTGGGAGTCGGCAGGCGGACGAAAGTATGAAAGTATGATTTCATTTCTGTCTCGTTGCGAATTCGCCAATCCGACTATGCATTTCGTCATTAGTTAGCAGCCGTGATGGAGCCACTGGGGCCATCGAGTAATGAAATTTCGCAAAATAAACACGGAATGCGGATGCTGAGTGGCAGCTGCTGAAATTGCATTTAAATATTTATCGGATGGCATTATGCAGCGTGATGGATCCCGGGGGACGCAATAGAAATTCGGACCCGAACTCGGACACGGACACGGACACATGGGCTCCGGCTCCCGTGGAACGCGACCATGATGAAATTAGCAGTCCTGGGGTGACGGGGGGTCGGTCCGCGGAATAGTTGTTGGAGCCCGACCCGGGGAGCGCCGCGAGCGGGCGAGAGCTTTTCCAATTGATCGAAAATTCAATCCAAAAAACCAAAAAGTGATCAATTAAAATGCAGTTTGAATAATTGATTGTAATTAAAAAGAGCCCGACGACGCGGCGATGCCGAGGGCGATGGCGATGGCGCTGTCGATGGCAACGGCAACAACAAGGCATCGACAACCGGACGGTCGCCCACCCACCGCCCTCCGCCGCCAGACCGGCCGCGGCTTAAGCCGGGGATCTGCGTGGGGCCGGCGAGAGCTCGGAGCCGCCGAGCTCCGCGTGGAGGGCCCTCGGACGCCGCGCACACACACCCTGTCCCGGCTCCGGCTGGCCGCGGATTCGCCCGGCTCGCCGGTCCGCGGCCAGAAATCAATGGCCAATAATTCGCCGAACGAATCCGAACGTGGGGCAAATTAAAAAGGGGGCAACAGAAGGAAGCCGGTATTAAATTGATGGACCACAAATTCATTTAAACTCGCCGATTGGCGGTGCTCGTGTCTGTGGCTGTGCCTGTGTCTGTGGCGAGTGAGCAGAAGAGCGCGGATGTGGGGATGTGTGTGCGTGTGTGTGAGCGCCATGATGGAGAGCGCGGTTATTTTTAAAATTCGGTTGCTCGTCAATTCGATAAAGAAATTACTGGACGAATTTGCGGAAATTCGATTAGGCACGGGCAGGACTTCATCGAATTCATCGATCATTGGCGGGTGAACCTCAAGCAGCAGTCGTGAGGCGCGACGACAACCGGACGACGATGGGGAGGAGGAGAAGGAGGGGGCGATGATCTTTGTTCTGACTTCGCAGAAATCCAGTGCTGCGATCCACCGGAGGCGTGCGTTCCATGGGTTCCACGCCAGGGGGCGGGGGTTCGTGGCCGCGATCCTCGTGCCCGGGCGACGCCCGTGTCAACCGGCGGGCGACGCTCGCTCGACCCAGAGGGAGCCCGAGCCTTTGTCCTCGCCTAATTGGACGCGTAATTGGTCTAATCCCGGCCAAACATCACCACCACGGCCAGCGACGGCGACGACAATGGCCTCGCAAAGGGTTGCTCCTGCCGCCAGGACGAGGACGACGACTCGGCAGGAAGCACATGTCGCCGCCTTTGTTCGCCCGCAACCCCGGCCCCCGCCAGTGGCCGTTTCGTTGCTTTCGCAGTCGTTCTCGCTGACGTTGTTGTTGGTGGTTCAAGTGTCCGTAATTGAATTTGGAACTCGGCGGAGCGTGTCTCGGCGGGGCGGGCATGCGCGAGGCTCCGGATCGCGGGCAGGTGGCGCGGGCGTGGCCGGGGGTGGCGGACGGGGGCGAGGGCCGCTCATCACCTACGCGCACTCAATTGCCTCAATCGAATTCAGAAACAATTGACTTAATTCGCGAACAACGCGGCAGCCGCAATTGACGACTACCAGCGACCAGTCGGACGGACGGAGGGACGGCGGGACGGCGAACTAGCGAGGGCACGAGGCACGGGCAGCGGGAGGGTGGAGCTGCAGCGGCGGATGCAACCCAGCGGCAACCGCGAAATCCGAGTGATACCTCGGTGGCCGGCAGCTAAATGCAACACTTGCCGGCCCGGCCCGGACGGACGGACGGACGGGGGGTGGACGAGTGAATGGACGAATCGTCGGACCGGCCGGCTGACGGGGGGCGGCCGATGTGTCTGATTATGCAGCGGCCACCAGCGTCTAGCGACGGCTCCAATTGCCACAGATTTCCACGCGGCTGTCCAGCTTCCGTCCAGCGCCGTCCGTCCCGCCCGAGCCGGCCGCCTCCGCCGGGCTGCCGTAAAGTGAATTAAGTGTCGCTGATGGCATTACGCGCCACCGCCGCCCCTGCCCCGCCCCTCCGCAGCGCCTCGCACGTGGATCACGGCGCGCGAGACCCGGCGAATCTGGGCCGCCACTCGCGCCTCGTCCGATTTCAGCGACCCGCCGACGCGGGCGGTCGCGGGGAAGGACGCGTCCGTAATTATCGCGTTCGGCCGGGGTCGAGGGTGGGCGGCGTTTGTGGAGGGGCCGAATCAAACCCAATAAACAGCCGGGTCAATTGAGCGAAATTGAGACAAATTTCGTGTGCGCGATCGCATTTCAAGGCGCATCGGGACCCGCGGCTGCAGGAGTCCGCGTCGCCCCGGGCCGCCCCAGGGACGCGAGCCCGCAATTAGGGCGCCGAACGACGGCCGCCGGCTGCCGGCGATCCACGTCCGTCGCGGCAGATCCTCTTTATTAGATTACGGACACGGCGCGGTGCGTCTTGAGGCGGCGCGTCGTAATGAGATTAAAGCGCTGCGACGACGCACTCCGCTCGGGCAGCGGCCGCGCACGCAGTGGCAGTGGCAGCGGCAGCGCCGGATGACTCGTGGCGCTCGTTTGGACCGCGCGGGCGCAATTGGAAAATTGACAGCGTCCGATTGCGATCTGCGGCGCAGCCTGCGCTCGCATGCCGCGTGGAGCGAGGCGGCGGGACCGGAGCGGGTTCCCACCGGATCCGGCCGGCGACTCCACCCTTTCCGAGGCCGGAGTGCCAGAAAAAAGGGTCGCCTGGAGTCGCTGACGCTCCGCTGCTCGGGGCACGTCCACGTCTGAGTCATTCGCCTCCCTCTCCCTGCCCTCCTCCCGGCGGTCCCTGCTCCGGCTCCGCTGGGGAACGGGCGCTGGTTGTCCACGCAGGCAGCAATTCGATTTGCATGCAAACAAATTGTTTAATTGATGGATGTGCAGCGACAGCAGCAGCGGCGACAGCGACAACAACAGCGACAAGAACAACATCGTCCACAGCAGCAGCAGCAGCAACTCCGTTGTCAATTGCATTAATTTATGCGCACATCGCATTCAAACGAAATGCAATTTCACTTGATTAATTTGAATTAAGAAAATTAAAACGAAGCACAGCACAGTCCATCAGCCTCGGCATCGGCATCGGCATCGGCTCCAGAAGCACCGACAACCGAACACAACCGACAACCGACTCCATCGCCACTTGTCCGCCGCGCCCTCCGTCGCCCATGTCGGGAAAATTCATAAATAAAACAATGGGACGGGCTCCATTGGCGGAGTCGATTCGCGGCCCTGGCCGTCGATGTGGAGACGGCGGGCCGGGCTCCCGATGGAGCTGGAGAGCTTTGTCTGGCGATCTGCTGCATGGGATGAGGGGAGTCCGTATGCGTCCGTGCGCGCTGGCCGGACCACCCAATGATGCCAACAACTGCGTGTCCTGCAACGAGTGTCCTCGGGTCAGCGGGCCCGGCTGCGGTCCTCCCGAGCCCGGCGAGGTTCGTGTGAGCGTCGGCGGCACGTCGTTTGACACCAGCGCTAATGACGGCGGTGATGACTGCAATCGCTCCAAATGCAATTGTCGCCGCCGCCAAATCGCTCGAGCCTCCGCCCGGCAGGACCTGCATCGCGTGCGGCTGGGCGGAATTTGCATGTGGCGCGTCCTCGTCGTCGACGTCTGCCCCACGGCACGCAAGGCCGCAAAATGCGATTGTCGAAATTTTTGCATCAAATTGCATTAGAGCCGACGTCCGATGCAGCGACCGCCGTCTTCCGCCGCCCGTCGACCGTCGCCTGTGGCCCGTGTCAGGCCGGCGGATGAGGTCAGGTTTCGGAATGCGACCTGGTCCACTTGGCTCCGTTTTGTTTCGCTCCATGTCGCGGGCCGATGCGCTTTTCTTAATTAGATTTCGCAGCTCTGGTCTCGGTCGCAGACTCGCAATTGGAAAATTGCATTTGGACGCTGTCGGCCGTCGACGCACCGACACACCGAGTCGGGGCGAGGCGACAAACGCGGAAACCGACGCGTCGCGGTCGCAGCCCAAACACACAAAGCCTCGGACGCGGACTTGAGTTCCGAGCTCCGAGCGCCGACCGCCTGCCTAATCCACGGCCGACCCAGTCGGAGGGGCGGATCCGGCTCTACTCGAGTCCGAGTGCGAGTCGACTCGGACCGGCCGGACCCGACCCGCTCCGACCCTGACCGACAAATGCGATTGAAGAGTAATGTGTTTGTGTTCGTGTATGGGGGCGCAGCGGACCGCGGACCTTGTCCTTCGCACAGGTCCAGCATCTGCGCCTCAGCCCACGGGTTTGGACCCCGAAAGGGCTGGGGCGAGTCCACGCATGCCCACCGTTCCTGGCGAGGGTCTGCCCACGGCCTGCGGGCTCCGGGCGAAGCCTCCACCCACCCGCGTGGGTGGGACGGCGACTGCGGCGACTCCTAACTCCATGTTTAATTCACAGCCACTCGGACGCAATTAATTGAAAAAGGTTCCCAAATAGTGAGTGGCGCAGATGCGGACAACGCGTCCATTTGGCAAATGAATTTTCGGGGAGACGAAATTCCGAAACTAGAAACAATTATGCAAAATTACGAGCCGGGCCGTTCTAATGGAATCCAATTTGCACCGGGGCGGCGCCAGCTCCAGTACCGGCAACGGCACCGGCATCAGGTGAGCGGCGGCCCAGGGCTCGGATGCGCGCGTTTTGCGAATTTCATTTCCATGTAATGGAAATTTATCGGTCCCGCAGCCATTGAGGTCGGCGTGCGGCGGCGGCCGTAGCAGGTGTCCTCGGTCCCCGGCAGCCAGGGGAGGGGCGTGGAGGCCGAGGGAACTTCTGGTGAAATGATAATAATTCAGATAAATTAAAATTCATAATCGCGAAATTCGTCCAGCGCCTGTGACGTTTTAATGGCGGAGCTCCCCGAGGACCAGGATCGGGCCGGCGGGTCGAAGCCAATTACTCTAAGCGCCCGCTGCTGCCGGCCACATGTGCGCGGTCCATCGCCGAGCTGGGCGTCCGAGGGCCTCCCTCGGCCGCAGCGCATTCCAGGGCCATGGACCGATGGGCTGAGCCGGGCTGCTCCGCCCCTTCGGCCGCCCGGAGATCGCGTTACTGGTGATCGCAATCGCGATGGCGAATTCCGACTCATTTACGCGCGGAATATTTGATTACGAAGTTAAATTAATTCCAATTCGGAGCAATTAACTGGCTCCCAAGCCAAGGCGGACCGGGCCGGGCCGGGCCGGCTAAGGACGATCTGCCCGAGAATCCAACGAGGCAGTGTCTCCCACTGCCCCGGGCATGCAGCTGGGCTGCCACGTCAGTCGCGTCGCCTCGCCTCGCGTCGCAGCGCATGCCATCGGAGCGCGTCGTGCGACGACCGTCGAGGCGCGCGTTTAATCAAATATTATTACCAGCAACAGTAATTGTCTTTAATTGAATCGAATTAAAGGTGCAATTGACAACAACACAACCAGCATCCATCGGCAGCTGATTGGCCGCCCTCCCTCCTTCCCGCCCCCTCCTCCTGCACCGGTCTGAGGCCGCTCCTCGAACCGAACCAAACCGAACCGCAGTCGAATTGAGTTCCAATTGCCCGCTGCGCCGATCGTGATTGAAGCGTTCGATCAGTCGCGGGCCGGGCCGGGGCCGGGGCCGGGTCGGGGAGCCGCGACGGGCATAAATCAGAATTGTTGCGACTCCCATCGCTCGGCGACATTCTTGCATAATGACGGCCGCTCCGACGACGATCCGACGACGTTGCGACTCGGCAACAACCTTCGATGATTCTTCGATTCTCCGATTCCACCCGTTCTAATCCCGCTCTCTCTCTCTTTGTCTCCTCTCTTACAGCTCGGTCCTGCAGCCGCGGGAAGAGGCATGTTCTGCTACCAGTGTCCGCCGGCGCTGCACCCGTGCGGGCCGCATCCGCCGCGCCTGCCGTCTCTGGAATATCCTTTCGCTGCCACGCACCCATGTAAGTTTTGGCCACGTCCACGGCGTCCGCATCGGAAGCCGGCATATGCTAGGAAGGGTCGCGGGATGTCGGGCGCAATCGCTACATGGAAATCTCTAATGGAATTAGATAAAAAGCAAAGATAATCCGTGCGCAGCGCGCAATTAAGGCCACTTGCAGCCGGGCGAGGCCTCCGAGGGCCTCCGTGGGCCTCGGGGTGGGGCGCATTAACGAATTACGCTATTAGCGACGCGTACGAGGCGTATCGGGTTTCCTCCTCTCCGATCGACCGACAGATATACACACGGCACACAAGTTGTGCGCACGTCGGCGGGGACATCAGCGCTTGACGTCCTTCCCGGCAAACTTGTTCCTTCTTCTCAAGGACACTCGGATGTCGGGATGTCGGGATGCCGGGCCGTCTCGTCTCGTCTCGTCTCCGCCGCCCGAGTCCCCAGCGCCAATCGCAGCCCGGTCTCCGCCGCCAACTGCAACTGTGGAAGCCAACTCCGAAACTCGATATTATTGAAATCGAATTAACACAGAGCGGGGAGGGCGGTTGAGGGCCCAGGGGAGGCGGGGCTGGGGGAGAAGTTCGAGAAAGTAGGTTGCGCGATGCGCCCGGTCCGGAGTGTCTGCGGCAAGGACGCGTCTGTGCGGGGAGAACTTATCGATTGGCTGCTGGCAGAGACGAGGACTGGAAGCTCCACGACTGGGACGCAGGAGAACCGGAGCCAAACTCCTGCATTCGGGGGCTCGAGAGGAGGAGCCAGGGTGGAGGCTGGGATCCTGCAAAGCGACGATGGAGTCGTTGGGAGGGTCGTCGCCGGTTTTACAGGAACATGAGGCGTCCACACCTCTTCGGGAATCCTCTATCGGGACATAATTCCATTTGTCGCCACGAGCTGTTTGGGTTTCAACTCGCGATTAATCGCATTTCGGCCAGTGGGTTCGGCCACAGTGCTTCACAGCTCTGGCCCTTCGACGCGCCTTGGGTCGCCCTCGCCTGTCCGCACTCCACACTTGAGTTCCCCACCTTCCAACCGATCGATCGATCGGTGGATCGGTGGATCGATGGTTGTCGATGGTTTCGCTTTCAGGCGGGCGGACTGTGGAATGCGTGCGATTGTCTGTGCAATTATCAGTTCCTTTGACGCGCGGCGACGCCAAATTTGCATTGCCAGGAACGCGCAATCAGCGCGGAATCTGCGCCGAGGAGCCGTGGTGAAAGTGCGTCGCGCGGGCTCAGTGGTAAGTAAATTAGGGCAACGGGTGCGACAATCGAGCTGAGATCATCGATCGATCGACTGATCGGTGACGGAAAAGGCGCCGACACCGCCGCCGCCTGCGACGGCTAATGAAAAGGTGCGCGCTCGAGGCCTCCGGGCGCCCCCTCCCTGGCAAGGTGGAAATGGAGCGGGCGGCCGTAAAAGGCCCGGAACATGGCGGTGTTTATGCAAATCCCGCGCCGCAATTTAGGAGCTGCGATGGCTCCAAATTCGGGAACTCGCGCTCCGCTTACGTGTGACTCCCACAGCCGAATCGCAGCCCTTCCGGCTGCCTGCTCAAAGAGAACTCACTAATTTTAACTAATTACTGAAAACTCCTACTTAACAAGCCGTGATATAAGTAGACATTAGTCGTTTAGCATTAGATAAGACTTAATAACGTGCTTAGGTAAGTAAAACTGATCGCATCAGCCTTAAAAAATTGAAAGAACCAAAATATCTTTTTGTTTTTTTCACAAATTACTTTGTCATAGTTTACTCAATTGCATGTAGGGATTGGGATTATTGTTAAAACTAGTGACTTGACTTGAGAGCGGAAAGTGCAATTAGAAACACCTCTAACCACAATTTCAAAAGAAAACACAGATTACTTTAATTAATGAAATAAATAATGTTAATCCCTCCCACTGGGCATCGCTACAGTCGCAGCGATTTACCGACCATCGGAGCGAATTCCGCAAGTCGGCGATCGGATCAGAACCACGAACTCCACGGAGCGAACTTGACAAAATCGTCTGCCGCTGCCGTCGCCCCCTCGACTAATGGCTTCCCCGGAGCTCCCAATAGTTGTTGCGCACGAACGCAGGCATTTCAATCTACTCAAGCGTCTTCGTTTGCGTGCATGTGTGGCTGTGTATGTGTGCGTGTGTGTGAGCGCATTTAGTTTCGCATTCTTGAGAGGATAATAAGATAATCTGAAGGACTTGTAAGCGCATTAGAGCTCGATGCTCCGGCTACTCGCACACCTCGCAGGAAGCCCCGGAGACCGACGGCCGACGACCGACGACCGGAGTCGGGAGACCCGTGGACCCGTAGCTCGGAGGCTGGCTAATGGCTGCTGTCCGTTGGCCCGGCGACGCCGCAGCCCGAGGCCCGAAGCCCGGAGCCCGGAGCTGCTGCGCCCCAGAAATTCACTTTGCACGGGCCCGAGGTGTGCAAACGTAATTCGCATCCGTAAGATTAAATTGCAGGGAGGTGTGAAAGATACAATTTGAGAAGATAAACTTGGCTCGTTCAATGCCACACTGACACACACCCCCCCCACACACACACATGCACACACAGCCGAACCCAAGCCCAGACGCTGCGCCGGTGTTAGTGTGTGCGTTCTGAATAAATTATCAAACGTGAAATACTTGCGATGATGTAATGAACATTAAGCAGACGCAAGACGCAAGACGCAAGGCGCAAGAATCTGTGAGTGCGCGTAGCCCGGGAATATGGGTGTGTATGTGTGTGCGAGTAGGAGGAAGGGGGGTGGGCAGGCGACGACCGACAGTACGACAGAACGACTCGAGGCAAGGACGCCAAATGAAGAGTCAGTAATGCAATTTATAAATAGCTCTAATCAAACATTAATGATCATCAGGACGTGATCAGGTGGTGGCTCCGAGACGCCGGGCCTTCCTCAATGCACCTGACCCGGCCCGGCCCGCGCCCGCCCAGGACGCCGCAATCCGATTGGAAACTACTCGACGCCTCTCGCACCCCGCACCCGGCTGCAGGGCGAGCTGGACTCGCCGCCAACAACAGCCAGGAGTGCCGCGACGCCGCCTTAGCGTCAACATTAACAGAGTCATCAACACCGACACCGTCGCCGACAACGACACCAATGCCAACAACAACGATGACGACAAAATTGCCCTCGCCAACATCGTTCCGCGCTGGTGTCTCGGCAACGGAATTCCCAGCGGAGGCGAGCTCGGAAGAGGACGCAAAAATCAAAGGAAACTAATTTGCATCCGGGATTCAATTGAAGCGATTCGACTCAATCGCGGCTCCGGGATCGAATGGAGCTCGAATTCCGGGGCGGGTGTCAGCGGCGGAATCAGAGTCGCCCATTCGGGGCGGAGGTGAGAAGCCGGCGAGGTGAGGGACGGAGACACGAATAACGACAAATGCCCGCTTACGCGTCAAATTCAATTTGTAATCGAGAGAGCAGCGGAAGAAACCGAAGAATGGGCAGGACGACGGCGGATGGAAGCGGGTCAGAGGTGTGAATAATACCGAGAGACCTTTGGGTTTTTATCCCCGAGTGCCGGGCGCGTCCACGGCAAAGAGAAAGAGGGCAAAGAGAAGGATACAAATAGTGAGTCGCACGTCCTTGCAAAGTGGGCTGCTTTCGACAAGGACACAAGGATATTCTTGTGATCTCAGACCCATCGGAATGTAGGTCCGTCGTTAATTAGCCCTCATTAACGGTATGCCGTGATCCTTCGAGCCATTATCACTTGACTTCCTGCCCCCCAGGCCGTCTCTCTAATCACTACTACAAGTCCTCCGCTCACACACACTCTCGCACGCCCACGCACCCACTCGCTCTCAAGGCCCAGCCTCAGCCGTTTGCAGAGCGAGACGAAACGAGTCGAGCCCCACGTACAAGGCGAGCAAGGACACGGAGACGAAGGAGCCCAAGTTGGGTCCCGGCGCAAGGATTGGTTTTCGGAAACTCTGCTCCGAATCTTCGAACTCGGTATGGAAATTGAATTAGGCAGCATCTGATGCTGCGCTCGTCTCGCCGCACGGCAGAGAAAACGAAAAAGACAGAAGCGGGCCGGAAGCAGGAGCAGGCCGTTGGAGGCGGGAGGCAGGAGCGGAGCCCGCATGGGGCGGCAAATCCTTTAATGATGCTTGTGCCACGATACCGAATGTCTGAAATTGAATTATCTCCATTATGTGCATCTAGCAAGGGAGTCAAGTCGGGTTCCACGAGCAGGGCGGGCCGGGCTGGGTCGGGTCGATGTCGGTTGGTGCGTCGGTCGATGGGACGGGAGGCAATCGTTGATGTCGATGCTGATGCTGATGCTGATGCCACAATGAACGTCATAATCAACAACGCAAACAAACCGACTTCATCGAAGGATAACCGAAGTGGTTGAGGACGCCTTGATGGACCCGCCCCGCCCCGTCCCGTCCCACCCTCTCACTGACGCGATCCCATCCACCCTGCAAATGGAAATGTATTTGAATCAATTTGCAATAAGGATTATTTAATCCCGTCTCTTGACAAGTGCGGTTGGTTTTACGACTGCTCCGGCCGCCACCACTGCCGCCTCCCCCCGAGCTACGGCCGACTCGCCCGGTTCTGGGCTGTTGATACTTTCCGATGGCGACGAGGTTGTTGTTGGTGCTCGAGTCGTTGTCGTTGTCGTTGTCGTCGTCGTCGCCGCTGACAATGCTGTGGACCTGGCGTTTGACGGCACGACAAGAGGCTTTCAACGGGTGGTTGTTTGATGTGCCTTTTCACTTCCGGCACCGCTCGAGATCGCTCCGTGTCCGTCCCTGCCCTGTCCCTGTCCATGCCGCCCGCCCACTCCACGTTGTCCGCTGGTCTCCGGGGTGGCTTTATCTTGCCAATTTGTGCCTCCGCCGTCGAACGGACTCGCATCCGAGCCTAATTGCGATAATTGTCGGTTGTGTTTCAGGTTAAGTAGAGGCTCGGAGCTCTTATTTGCAAGTCACGTGATTAGCGTCGCTGACTCGATTAGGCCGCGGCACTCGGACGGACGCCCGCCACATATCGATTTCGCACGCTGTCCGGAGTCCGGCGTCCGCAGATGCATGGGCATTGACCAATTCCGGCTCGAGAAGAGCTCTGTAACTCGATTTGTTGCCTTCTCCGCGGCACAACTGCGGAGACTACCGAAATAGTTCAGGCCTGGTAGAAAGGCTCCTGCCTTTGGACCACGAGCCCACGAGCCCCGGACTCGACTCGACTCGAGAGGCGGCCGTGCGGTGGAGGCAACAAGAAACAAGTCAACATCGCTCTCATAATCCGATTACTTCGTCGCAGCCTTCGAGTAGGCCGCCCCACTCGGGCCCCGGGCGGGCGGGATTTGCCCGGGGCGTCCAGGGATGCCGACCCGCCCCACGGAGCGAGTCGAGAAATTACAATTAAATTTTGTAATTTGCTACCTAATTATTTATTTAAGCAAAATTGAAAATTAATTTTCACAGAACGTCAGCAAGAGTTCAAACAGAGGAGCGGAAGGAACGAAGGTACGTCGACGCCGACGTCGGAATGCGGAGCCGGAAACGAACTTTGTGTCTCGGTCAAGTGTGGTTTGCGCACGGCGTCGGGCTCGAGCTGAGGATGAGGCCGGCAGGGCGGGAGGAGGGTTGGGGTTAGGGTTGGGGTTGGGGGCGACTGCTTTGAGTTGTGTACGGGAAAAATTATTTACAAAATGGCGATGATGATGAAAGAGTTTTGGGAATTGCTGGCCGGCTTCAAATTGAATTACGTTGAAACATGCTGTCGGCGACCGGGGCCCGACGAAGGGCGGTGTCAACGGGCTGCGGGACGACTAGTTGTGGCTACGAGGGCACTCGCTGTAATTACTGCCGGGCTTCCGTTCTAGGAGCCGGGTAATTGGCTCCGCCCGGACGGGTGTCCTCGAGCTGATGCTGGGAAAGCGGGCATTAGTGGCGATTATTTCTCGCACGGTGCTCGCCGTGAATTATTGCTCCTAATGCGCCGGAGTGTTGTTAACGCCGTCTTATCTCTCTCTCTCTCACTCTCTCTTTCTCTCTGTCTCTCCTCCAGATACGAGCTACTCCTACCACCCCGCAATACACGACGAGACGTTCGTGCGCCGGAAGCAGCGCCGCAATCGCACAACCTTCACTCTGCAACAGGTACGAAGGCTAATCCGTGGACACTTGGAGCTCATCCGCACCCGTCTCCTCGCCTCGCCTCGCCTCGCCATCCCTCCCGCCAGCCCCTTCCGATTTTATTTTATTTCACTTCATTCGGCTCCATTTCGTCCGAGTCGGCGTGGCCAACTCGATTGTTGCACTGCCAGTGGTTACGTGAGTCGCCTAATCGCCGTCCTCTCTTTCAGCTGGAGGAGCTGGAGACCGCCTTCGCCCAGACCCACTACCCGGACGTGTTCACCCGGGAGGACCTCGCGATGAAGATCAACCTGACGGAGGCCCGTGTGCAGGTGAGCAGCTCGTACTACAGAGCACTACGGGGGTCGACGCGGAAACTCGGTCGCGTGCACCCTGCCCCACTCGACCCAGCCGCCCCTTGAAAACGCAACGCGCCCCGCCCTCGTTTAGAAGACACAGCACAGCCGCTCACAAATTCAGGAGTCGTATCGAGTTTCATTCCAGGCCAGCAGCGCCCGTCACGCCGGTGATCAAAGTGCCGGAGCCGGAGCCGGGACGGGTGGCTGCTGGGCCTCCGCCCCAGCGCCAGCCCCTGCCCCTGCGCCTGATCATTAATGCATGTGAATATTTTCATATTTCCAAATTCAAATTTAACGCAATAACTGCGTCGAAACGAGAAAAGTGCTCGGAGTTGAGAATAAAAATTGAGGAAATGAACGGATCAAATCCGAAGCAGATATCAAAAGAAATGCTGGGGAAATTGCATTTATTTACGCATGGAACTTCCATTTGCCAAACGAGCGGCGACTCGACAAGAACAAAAAACAGAAAAAAACAAAAACAAAAAGGATTAATTCAGGCCGAGTAGAGCCTTGGGCCGGATGGGGTCGGCTCGGAGCTGCTTCCAAATTGAATAAGAAATTGTTGTCGCAAATGCCGAGGCATGAATAATTGAAGGCGTCTGATATTTAAGTCCCAAGGAGCGAAAAAACCCTGGTCCGCTCGAACCTGCCTCGGGCCCGGGGTCATCGGAGTCTTGGCAGCAGCCACTGTCGCTTCATTGATTCGAAATAAAATATTGAATTCCTAATCGTAGTCCAAATTTTGAAATCTGCCCGGTTCGAACCTGTTCCACTTTGATTTCGAGTCCAACCGAATTATATTCTCCTCTCCGTGTTCGCGCTCGGCAAATACTTTTGTTTCCCCAATTCCATATAGTTCTTGTGCACCCGTCAGTGGTAGCTTCCTTCCTCCTTGTACCCAAACAAGGCCAATTGACAAGTACCGCGAGCGACGGCGGCTCCGCGGACGCCCGAAGCCGCAGATGATGTTTGGGGACCTGGTTTCGGATTACAAGACGCAGGCGTCCACCATAAATTTTATTACGAAATTTACTTCAATTTCCCCGTTTGCCACAGACGACACGGACACGGCACGTACAACGCACAGCCAGTCGTCCTTAAGTTGATTTGTGTGAAAAATGTTCTGTTTGCGTCCGAGGGGTTGGAGTGGGCGGCGGTGGCGGCGGCATCAGCGACCTGTGCCGCCATGTAACAGGTCCGGGCCCAGGTTCAGGTTCGGGTTCCGCCGGGACGATGTTGGGGATTCGCACCCTCGTCAAGCGCACCAGGACGAATGTAATTCGGCATTTACTTTATTAGCAGAATCCCTCGCTTGCCGAGGATGAAGTGGGTTGGCCGGGCCTGATCCTGATCCAGGTCCCCGTCCCGGTCTATGTCTTCATCTCCACCTCTCCATCTCATCGCCATCTCCAGCTCCACCTCCATCTCCTGTCTGTCTCGTTCGCTTTGTTTCGTCTAGTTCGATTCACTCTGGGTGTGCACTCTAAAGTCGTTGGAAATTTGCGGCTGTGGATTTGACAGGAGTCAAGTGTGATGCCCGGAAGATGCCTTGACAAGCGACTGCCAGTCCGAGACCAGGGAGTCGCCTCCGCAGTTGGCAATTGCTTATTTGTAGTTGTAATTCGGTTAGAATGACAGCGACACGTGTGAGGTAATCGTCGGCCCGGCGTCGCCCGACCCGCAGCCCATGGTATCAAGTGTCAAAATTATGAGGCTAAACGCTGGCAACGGGCCCGGCATCGCTGACACGGGTGCTGCGCTGGGACACATTTGTCGTCGTGAGAATTTTAATTTCCTAATTCCTCAGAAGCTCCGTAGACGCAGACGTTTGCATGGCAGGGCAACCGAGACCACGCCGTGCTCCCAGTCTCTCGCGCCGGTTGGGAGTTGCGAGAAGACGCTGGCTGCCAGTGCTGTGGGACGTCGTCGTTCTCAAGCCACTTCAAGGGCCGCCGAGGAAGTCCTCCGGATCCTTTGATTATTAAACTCATTTAGTTGAAGGGCATGCAAACAACGCCCTCTTGGAATTGGAAGCAGCCTCCTCTCCAGGCTCGCGCGTAATTCTCACATTCCGCCCCTTGAGCAGGGACGCGCACCCAGGTGGCGCGTTCGCAAGCACGGCCCACACTCGGCCGTAATTGTTCCGGAAATAGCAGCGAGCAAACACCAGCGTGCGTGTAATTGCAGAAATTTTCTCATTAGTCCGCAACGGCGAGGGCCGTTCTCAGGATCCTTCCTGGTTCCACCTCGCACTGAAGAGGTGCTCGGCCCGCGTAACGTGCAGGAGGGCCCGGCACTCGTGGAGGCAGCGGGGCCGCGTCTCGGCCGGAACCACCTGACGCCAGCGGGCCGACCCCGCCCGTCTGGCGAAGCAGCCGGAGCCGGAGCCGGAGCCGGAGCGAAGGACGGCACACGACGGAGCGATCGCTAATTGGACAGCACTGCGCGCGAGGCCCAGGTCGCCCGCTCGGCGCAGTGATCATGGCCCCAATCGCGCCGCTCTGGGTTAGTGGTGCATGATCCCGCGTGGGCTGGGCGGTGCGATAGTCGGCGGCATCCGGCCATAAATTTTAATCATACCGCTGATTCGCGCAATAAACAAATTAGAATCGCAAATTAGAAAATGTCTCAGACTGCGTGGCCGACCCAGACGGACCCGCCCCGGCCCGGCCCGGCCCGGCCCGTCCCTACTCGTCCACACTCGGTGCCCCATAATGTGCGATATTCATCAATTTAGGAGCCGGCGAGCCACTGGTGTCGTCTGTGACAGTGACGTGGCACGTGGCAAGTGGCTAGTGGCTAGTGGCGGGCGGAGGAGGGCCGTCAAGTGGCCGGACTCGGGACATGCTGCCCACTGTCCCTTCGGGGAGTTCTCAGCGCTCTTGCTTCACGGTTCTCCCCTCACTGTCACCTCAAGCACTCCGAGAAGTGAATTAAGTCGTGTCAACTTCAATCTGTTCCCGCTCGAGCGCACTCCGCGCGTATTCCGGACGGAGGTCCTCCGCCGCCGGAAGGTGGGACCTCAACGAGGCTCCGGCGCCCAGTCAGGTCCACTGCCAGGGCTCGGGATCGGGCAAATTGAAAAATATGCCGGCAAGTGGGTCGTGAAATCGAAAAAGTTTTCCCATTACAGGTTACACGGCGGTGGACTCGACGACCGCGCGTATTGTTTGCTCACGAGGAGTGCAGTCGAGAATTAGTCAAATAATAAATCATAATGACTGCGTACCCCCGGGCCGTCTGCGATCGGGTGCTCCGGAGCCCGGATGCCGACGGGCACACCCGAGTAGTGGCGGCCGGGCGCGGCGTCGTCGTTTAATATTCATGAAACCAATATTAGCGCCCCGGGCCAAAGGGGTTGCCGCTGCCGGGTAATTGCATTTGGTCCAGTAATCCTTTAATGCTGATGCTAGTTGATGGCTCGTGGCCGATGGCTGATGCTCGATGTTCGATGCTCGGCGGTCGAAGATGCAGGCCGTGCCGCGGAAGGGTGGCAAGGGTTGCCAAATGCGCTTAGAATTAACACATCTGTTCGCTTATTCCACTTGAGAGGCGCCGACCTGCGGCCCGAGTGCGGTGAGTGTTGCTTTTGAGCTCGCCTCGTCTCGTTTCGCTTCGCGCTCTGCGGTCGGGCAACGACACGGACTCGGCCGCAGGACGCGCCGGGACGCACCGGGACGCGCCCTGACGCGGCAGGGCGCAGGACGCACGGTGGTCGGTGGCTGGTGGCTGGTGGCTGGTGGCTGCCTGGGTGTTTGCGGTGCCTAATGGGGCGCACTTGCTGCAATTACTCGAGTGCCAGCCGCGCTCACGGTCGCCGCTCGCGCCGCGGTTGTTGGTTGTTATTGTTTCCATGTTTGTTTACTGTGCGCTGTCGGGTCGTCCTTTGTGCACTGTTGCCATATCGAGCCAACACATCCGAGATTGTTTTTCGCTGTTTGCTTTGTTCCGCATCCACTCCTTTGTAAACGGGCCATTGATACGCGATAATTGTGGCGACTGCTGCGGCCTCGGGCAGCGGGAAGCCGGATTCGTTCCGTCCACTTCGTTTCCGAGCCGAGTCGAGCCCAGCCGAGGCGACTCGCCGTGGCCGGCCGACCTCTCGCCCGTCGTCCCCGGAGCCACGAGAGCGGCCCCTCCAGCCGCGCACCCACTCCAGATGGTGGGCGGCGGCCCGAGTCGCCCGCCTCCGAGACCAAGCGCCCCAGCCCCAGTGGGTGGTGGGTGCGCGCGACTACTGCGCTGAGCCAATCCCGACCCGCCCCGACCCCGCCACGTCTCTGGGGCGAGCAGGCGTCGCTTTGTTTCCCCGCCAGCGCGTCCCGTGGTGGGGCAGAGCTAGTTATGGAGGAAGTGCCCGGAGGCAGCAGTTGAAATTGTTATGGCTGCGGCATGATTGCACAAGCCAACCGCCGGAGTCTGTTCGACATGAGGAAACCGAAGCGTCTCATTTGAATTTTGATTAGGAAATGTATTTACTGCCTCCGTGGGGAGGCGGGAAGGGAAGGCGCGCTTTGTCTCGTCGCCGGCTGACGAGGTTCGGGACGGGCGAACCGAGTGATAAATCCCATTAGGATCACCAGATCCAAAGGAGCCGGATGTCGATACCGACGCGACACGGGCGGCAGGAAGTCGCAGAGTGATTGTTTCATTAGCTGGAGACAAACACGACGTCCCGGCGTCTGGCAAGTTGAGGACCTCGCTCCATCACACACGACGATTCCTCCGAATTCGCCATCATCGGGCACGTAATGGCATTGTTTACTGATTGCCAGGAAGACGGCTGATGGAGGCTGCTCGAAGGGGTGGAGCCTGCCGCCCTGCCCTTGCGAGCTCCTGCTCGAGCAAATTGAAAATCAGATTTTGTTTATTTGCGTCTCCATGGAATTTGTTGTTGAAACAATAGAAATTGTTTGCATGCACGAGACTCCGCCCCAGACATGGCGTGCCGCTGGTGTGTTTGGATCACAGATGCCAATTTGCCATGAGTTGTGCCGGAGTTGGAGCTGGAGTTTAATTTGCTTTTGATTCCATCAGCGCTCGGGCCCCACAAATTGATAAAGTTTCTGAGGTGGAAAATTGTTTTATTGTTGGGAGCAAAAGTTTTTCAATTTTTCCATTTGCTGAAGGGGTTCACGGCGGAGCGGGCCGCCGTGGCCGTCATCCACTAGCCGGTCACTCAAGCTCCGAAATGGTCTTTTCAGGTTTGGTTCCAGAACCGCCGCGCCAAGTGGCGGAAGGCCGAGCGCCTGAAGGACGAGCAGCGCAAGCGGGAGAACGGCGAAGGCGGCCTCTCCATGGACAAGGTAGTTTTCACGTTAATCCGCCGAATACGGTCTGCTAAAGCGTTTTGCATTTGCCACATTTCAGATGGACGACAGCCGCGAGTCCTCGCCCGACATCACCGGCGAGATGGACGACGACGAGCCCAGACGTTCCCACAGCCCTGCGCCCGCCTCCAGCCCGCGCGGACTCGACTCCGACAACGAGCGGCCCCTGTCGTCCACGCACCTCACGACCCAGTCCACCTCGCAGTCGGGGGGCTCCATCAGTGCCGGCTCGCCGTCGCCCGGCGCCAGGACCCCGCAGAACTCCGCCAACAGCCCGTCGAACTCCCGGAACACCGACTCGCCCATCGAGGTGGGCGGCCCGATGTCGTTAACTTCGCGCGCGCCCTCCAACTCGACCCCGACCTCGGCACTGCCCACTTCCGCCTCCTTCGGAAATCACATATTCAGCAGCTTTGGCACCGACACGTAAGTCAGCTTCAGCTTCATCTCTGCCACCACCACCCACCCCATCTCCCATCCTCCTTCTCCATTATCCTGTTTGTTGATTATCGGCCAAATCAATTGCACGTGCCATCAATTCAGCGTCATTAGAGCCCCAGTCGGAAGACAAAAGTCCGGAGCTTAATGCTTCCGCCGCGCATGCCATTTCCGACACCGTCGCCCGAGTCAGAGCCGTTGTCCAGCTCGAGGACGACGGCGACGACGTCGACGACGAGGCCGTGGCCGATGGTGTTGAACACCATCCGAGCCGAGGAGCGGAACTCGTCCTTTTGGCAAGTACTTTTGTTGCCATTAAGGACATGGCCGAACATTAAAATCCCAGCTTCCGCTTCCGCTTTCCGCCTCCCGGAGCTGCTCAATAGCCCGTGCGAGCGCAGCAGCTTCCCGGGAAGCGCAGCGTCCCAGTGGTTTCTTTGAGATTCTCTGATTCGCCCCTAATGACATTATCCACGTTAACGACTGCTTCGCACGAACGTGCCGTGGAGTCGCCGGCTACTCGTCGCGGCGTTCGTTCCCATAAAATGGTGGCCAATTTCGCCGGAGTGGCTCGGGTTCGGGTATGGCGGACCGCCCGTGGGGGCCGACGCGTGCGCAGTGGACGGAAAAACGTGCATCAACAGCTGGCGGGTGGGCCGCGTCGACTTGGGGAGCCCTTCAAGCGGCAAACAAAGCGAGCCAAGATGGCTTCCCTTGAACCGAAGTGCCTGCAAAATTCTTCGCTTCTCTTAGCTGAACGAAATTACGAATCGCTGAGTAGCGAAGTAAATTTCGGGATCGCTCGGTATTAAGGCATGGTCACCTTCCTGCAGGGACTGCATTCGGTGCAAATCCGTGGAAGCTCATAAATCGCGTGGACCAACAGAATCCTCAACTTCAATCAATTCCCGATTTTCAACCCCGACTGTCCTCAAGTGCCAGCAGGGGTGACAACAATAACAACAATAGCAACAGTAACAACAATCACAGACGGCCGGAAGCCGTAGTTGACGAGGAGGGTGCGTCGTGATGTTTGTTTTCCCTTAAATTGAGACAAAATGCGACACTTGCAATAAATCTATTTGGCAAGCGGTTTAATGACTCGCAAACAATTAGCCGATCATTACCGAGGTCCCTGGTCTTCTCCCTGGTGTTCGACCCAGCGCGGACAGGGATGGAACAATGGAGTTGTCCTACCGATTAACGAGCTCGTAAACAAGTTATCAAGGAGCCAGCAAGGCAGGGGTCGGGACTGAGCGAGGTCCGTCATGAATATTAATTGACGTGCAGTCGAGACACGTTTGTAGCATTTCACCGCTGGGCAGCGAGGACTTCAAGACATGGACCCACACAAAGGATCAAATACAGATCAATATCGTGTTATCATCTTCAATCGGCCTACCACGAGCAGGACTTGCGCCGTCGTCTAAATCGAGAGGACTTCTGCATCATGTACGGTCTTCTGCTCCTTGCCGCGGTTAAATGGGGCGTGCATAAGGGTGTTTACCAGTTCATTAAAAAACAAACTGCACCACATGAGGAAACTTATGCCGCAAGGACCGGCAACAAACGCCGAATTATTGCCAGTTTGTCGCCCTGGCCCTGGCCCTCGCTCCAGCCCCGCCGATCCGGCGCCGCGTGACGCCTCATCAATGCAAATGCTGGAATCGGAAGCCCGCAAAAAACGGCCATAACCACGGGAGGCGGCACGGGCGACCGGCGACCGGATCGGGCAGGACGGGCGTCGCATGACGCGGCGTGTCGCATGTAAACAAAACAACATGTCAACGCGCAATCACAAAGGATGCCGTCGTCTGCGACCCCTGCGAGCAGGGGCACAATAAAAAGCCCAACCGCACTCCCCCGGCACCCCTGCACGGGCGGCCCTCCGATTGTTGCGTCATGCTCGCGGAAGACTCGCGGACGGACAGCGAGATCAGACCCCAATCAGAGCCACTTGAAGACTGTTGCCATCTGCTGGCGGGCGCTCGATTTGAATTTCTAATTCGCCACTCATTGGTGCATGTCCATGAGAGGCCGGTGATACTGATGGTAATGGTTCCATGCACCGCATTCATGAGATGAAATGCGTTATTCTGCTCATTTCCATTCGCGATCTGGAAGGCGATGCGGCGGACGCAGGATTTCCGCCGGCCCGAATGCACTGGCGCGTGGGCGGCTCCATTAATCATTTCATTGGACGTGAGCTGGCGATTCGGCGATTCTGGGATTCTGTGATTCTGGGATTCGACAGCAGATGCACCGGCCCATCCGTGCGCGACAAGTACTTCGTTGCGAGTTTCCACGAGGCTGCTCCCGATGGGAAGCCACTCGATTGCCACACCCCGTCCACGGCGTCGTCGGTGGGTGGCGGAGGGCGGAGGTCGGAGTAAGCCCTCCTCTTGCGATGTATACCTGCGACCTGCAACCTGCAACCGGCGAACCCTCCTCGCCGGCTGAAATAATAAATTTAGCAAACATTTAAATATTCATCACGCAATTAACATTAAGTCGCTCCGCTCCGCACGAGGGTTTTTCGGGCGTATCTTTGATCCTGGGCGCTCACCGCGCAGGCGACGACAAGGCAATCAGAGCTGCTCCGGAATTTATTTAATTAGCTGCGAAGTTGGCGGAGCCCACGCAGGCGGGAGTCGGGTAGGAAATTGGAATCGAGTCGGCCCGCGCGCGGAGGACCGGGGGCGGTGGGTGGCATGTGAAGGTGGTGCTAATCCGAGCCGACCCTTGATACACACACTGAAGTTTGCACACAAGTTACCAACTTTGCACCGGCAGGCGTTGATTCCAGAGTTAAATTTCCGTGAATGGTGAAGATGGTGAAAGTGCAAAAATTAATTAACACATCGAAAAAGTTTGAATCAACAAAGTTTGGAGCTGCAGATCTCGCGACGGCCTCGGTGCGTGGATTCCTCGAGTGTCTGCCGCGAAGCACAAGAGGATCTCGGAATCCATGTTTCGAACACGGATATTCCTGAATCTTCACGGTCGGCGTGATCTTCCCCAGCAGTGAGAGAGAGAGAGAGAGAGAGAGAGAGTGTCTCCGCAGCACTCCGTCAACATTTGCCTTCCAAGTGACTGACAACAGCAATCATCTGGCAATTAAAAATTTCCCCGAGGCTGAAGAGTCGTTAGACGACGTGGGAGACCTGCTCGTGTCCACCCACCCAGTCCGCCCAGCTCGCGCCCCTCGGCCCAATTAAGCCGAGGAGACAGCAGCTACAACGGCAACTACGGCACCACTTAAGCGTCCAAATGCAATAACAAGAGCCAACGAAGAACTTTCGGGCGGACGAATTGCGAAGGCGGGCGCACGAGTCTGACGAACGATTCGCCTGCCGAGCAGTGGGCGCCGGTGCCGGTGCCGGTGCCGAGTCCCCCGCCTAGGACACGCACTCCTCGGTGGGACGGCGTGTGGGGCGTGCGCTGGGGCACCGGCGAATTGGACCTGGGGCCAGTGTGCTTGCTGGTGCAGCACTGCTGATGTGAACATGCGAAATTTAATTACGACAAAAGGATGAGTGCTTAATTATACGCAAACATTTAAGTTTGCCGCTCGTAGCGTGCCCGGCTCTCCGCCCTCGCTGCCCGCTGCCCGCCTCGGAAGGTTCCTAAGTTGCGCTCGGCAGCAAGTGAGTGCAGCTCGCCCGGCTGCAGGTGAGCGGAGGGAGCTCGACGAACCTCTGGCAGCGAGGGGGGAGGAAGGAATTCCTCAAAGTTCAACCGCCAGCTCCGTCGCTGCAGCCCGTGTAGTTCATGCCAAAGGGCCGACTTCACTTCACTACCGACTCGCCCCCACCTCCCAGGTGCGCCGGGAGGGTCGGGTATGGGCGCTCAGTGCGGACGCAGGGCCCGTCAAAGGCTTCGGCCGATCGGGTTCAATTGAAATTCCCTTCATTCGCTTTCGAGCCAACCGGCAGAATCGTGACATCATTGAGTAATTGCTCGGCAGGCGCCACTCCACGACTGCGGCATGATGATTGCCTGGAGACGGCGATGGAGATGGAGAAGAAGAGAAGATGCCGCCCGCAAGACTCAATTAGGCCGGCGACGCGAGCGGGACGGGGAAAACGCGAAAAACGCGCCCCATCCCGTATTCATGAGTCGGGGAGCGCGGGCGATGTGGCCATGTGAGCACTTGTGCATCGCGCGGAAATTTATGCAAGGGAAAATGTCGTCTACCGCGCCGCTAACTGCTCGACAACAACTCCGCCGCAACAACAACTCCGGCGCGAAAAACTCTCCAAAGGACTGCGGCTTGCGAGAGAGGGAGAGCGAGCAGCAGACTTCGCTAAAGCAATTTCGGGAATTATGAAATTTTCATTAGCATTCGTGGCTTAGAGCCGGGCGTGTGAGAGCGGTGTCCGGTCCAGGCTTCCAGCGGAAGTCACACGCCTCGCTCCCACCGCGCCGTGGCTCCTGCTCACTCGTCGGTTTCCGCCTTTTTGCAAACGTAATAATTTTGCATTTCAAATAAAATCTCGCAGACGTCTCTCCCGCCCTCCGCCAGGCGCAGGCGAGGGACAGGAATCCAGGCAGCGGGTGGCGGGTCGCGGGTCTCGGCTCCCGGTCCGTCGATGGACTCTGGAGTAACCGCGACCGGTAATCACGTTCCTGCCGAGCCGAGGGAGAAGCGAGTGCGCCTTTTCAAAATTTAATATTCCAATGCAAATTATTTTTATTATATTTGGCAACGGCTGCCGGTCCTCGCTCCAGGACGACGAGGCGCAGAGGGGAGAACTTTTCCATTTCGTATGCTTGGCCAGAGGAGCCTCGACCCGGATAGGAAGGACAGCCAGCACCGCTCAGGGCGGCACGGAGACAGGCCTGAGAGATCGATCGGGAAAACAAATAGTAGGAGCTCGGAATCCCTGCCAAAACCGGAAGCCCGTCGGTCTCTCCGACAGCGCAAACACAGTGGGTCCAGCCCTTTTCTGACCCGGGCTGGACAGTCGGGGTCGTGGCGGTTTCCTGCTCCTTTTGGCCGATGGAATCGAAAAACCCGGCCATTCCTTGTTCGCTCCGCGCTTCCGGGATCGACGGGCCCCAACCCAAACCGAATTCGTCGCGACCGCCCTGTCGCGCAGCGGATCGTTTTTTCGGTCATTTTGCGAGTGCTTTGTTGTTGCGGCCTCCGCGCTGGGATTTTGCATTTCGCTGATGGAATTTTAAAACCATGGCGCCTTCTGCCGGGTGGTGGGAGGCGCTTTGCGGAACCACAGGCGCGGCATCAACTTGTCGAGATTGTGCACGACTCTGACGAGTTGAGTCCTTCGCGGCTAACGCGAAAAAAGTGTCAAAGCCGGCACAAACGCCGGCTCCACCGAGGCCGCGGCAATTAATTAGCTCCGGACGCGGGTGGGAGTCGCGCAGGCCGGGCGCCCGCCCCGAGATGGGAGGGCGATGGGAAAACGAATGCGAGAGCCGGCAGCACACCAATTAAATTTGAATTCCATTCGAGTACAATTGAGGACTAAAAACTATTGTCCGTACGCAGGCCGCCGCTGGTCCCTCGTCCCATGCCGCCAGATCCCACAGATACATTTCATTTAATTAAATATTTAAGCGCGTTATCCAGTGGACCGCGTTAACCCGTTCCGTTCGTACCGCTCCATGCCAGGGCTCCTCCTCCTCCTCCCGGCACCCTCGGCCGTCCGCCCTCCGCCTCAGGCAACTAGTGCCGGGACCCTCTCCGCGTTATGAATATTAATACAATTACGCGTAAAAATGTTTTAATTATTTTCAATTAACAATTAATTGAAATCGTTTGTTCCGCCCGTCCGTCCCGTCCCGTCCACGCCTCGGCCCCGGGGCCTCCCACCCAGGCGGCGCCGCTCGCGGGTTATTGATATTGGTTTGTATCGCCAGCGCTCGCGTCTATTTAATGGATTTGATGTAATTCCGAGACATGCACATTTATTTCTGCCTTCGAAGGGGTCCAGATGCGGGTCTCGGGGCGAGTCGTGGCGTTGTCACGTGGTGTTGCCGCAGAGATAGAGAGAGAGAGAGGGAGAGAGAGAGCCGGGGAATATTTGAGCAGTCGGCAGAGATTCGAGATTCGGCACCTATGCATGAAGAGGTCGATTTCGGCCGTGAGCGGTAGGCGGGGGTCCTCACGAAACACAGTGACTGCACATTGACTTCCTTCGATGTACATAGATGTTAATTAATTCATTATATGTCGGCATCCCTCGCCAATTGCCATTTGGACGAAAAGGAACCTAATTTAAAAGTTAGAATGCGTATCTACTCGTCATCTCATTAATCTCTCAACTTGTTGCCTTTGTTCTCTTTTCAGAAACGGCGGCTTCCGCCCCGTATTCAGCGAAGGCGCCGCGGCCGCCGGTCCGCCGCGGTCCAACCACCCACCTCTCTTCCTACCCCCACACCTGGCCTCCCTGAGCTCGCAGTTCTCCAACCAGCCGCTGTTCTCCGGCTTGAAGGGTGAGTGTTCCGAGCCATGTTCGATAATGGCCCGCCGCCTGTCAATCAGCGCACTCAATCACTTTCAATCTTCCTCGAATCGATGGCTCGATCGAACCGCGAGCCCCACCGGGCGCATGTGGGGGCCGTGGAGGGAATCGCGCAAATCACTTCCGAGGAATTTTCCTAATTAGATTGACGCGGAATCAACTTCTGGCTGCTCCTCTGCAACCTGTCCGGACTCAGCTGGTGAGCTCCGGCGCACAGTGATTGGAACCCGTGGTGACAGGCGATTGATTGACAACGCGTCGCGAGGCGGACGCCAGGCGGCGGAGTTTTAATTTTAATGCTAATTGAATATGCAATCCATCCATCGATCCATAATGTAACCCCGTCCCTCGGTGCTCTCTCTGCTCTCTTCCAGGCGTGCCTTCGTTCCCCGGCCTCTGCTCATGCTGCCCCATCAAGCCCCCGCCGCCACCCGGGTCCGTGGCGGTCTCCGCCGCCTGCACGAGTGCTCCGGACTCGCCCACCTCCTCCAGCCAGGCCAATTGTGACCCGCGCTCCAGTTCGGTGGCCGAACTGCGGCGGAAGGCCCAGGAGCACTCGGCTGCCCTGCTGCAGTCCCTGCACGCTGCGGCCGCGGCAGGCCTCGCCTTCCCGGGGCTGCATCTGCCGCCGCTGTCGTTCCATCACCACCATCACCACGCTCTGAGTGGCTCGAACAACAACAACATGATTCGGATGAAGAACGAGGCCCAGGACATGACCGCCACCACCATGAATGGCATCGCGGCCTCCAACAGCGGCGGCCAGGGCCAGGGCCAGGGACCGTGTCCTGTCCCCGGCCTCCCGACCGACCACCACTCGCTCGGTGTTCAGCAGCACTCCGTGCACCAGTTGTCGCCTCCGACCACCCCTACCCAGCTGGCGCACCAGCAGGACGCGGCTCCGGGCTGCCCAAACGGCATCATCACGAAGAGCGAATAGAAACCGATCGCCAATGAATCTTCCACGGGGCGGACGTTGACCGAGTACGGCGGTGCGCGGTCGGAGGTGCATGTTTATGACATTTTTATCAATACTCAACATAGATTGTATTTTAGTATTCAGTATAGTATTATTTAGCGTATTCATTGAACCACCCCGAACTCCGAAATTCCCAAACTCTCACATTCCCACACACTACTGCAAGATTCCAGACGGACATGGACATGGACACGGACAAGGTCAGGGCATTGGTATACAAGCCGTGGCCCTGTCCACACTAGTGTGCTGAGTAGAGATTAGAGTAGAGTACTATAACTTTTCCTAAACATTTCATATGCATTATCTGAGGAGGAAACGAGACGGCTTTCCAGTAGATAAAACATTCCTGCACGCATACAGCACCGGAGACGGTTAGTCGGAACAAGGGATCTTAGGGTTTTGCAATTACTATTTATAGAATATCACGCAGATGCATTGAAAACTCATTATGTAAATTAGTGACAAGTACTACAGTTAGACATAGACAAATAAGTAAATCAAATGAATAGCATTCGTGAGCTATTAAAGGTCTCACAATGAATTGTAGTTGTATCATACTTAAGAGAAATAAAGATATTAAACCAAAAACCAAGTACTTGAAATTAATGTTTGCCGAAATACTTAGTGGGAACCGAAGGACGAGGTATGTTAAATCTCAAAAATCAAACGAGAGTAATCAAAAATCAATATATAACGATGACGAAAATCCCAACAAACATCTCGACAAAACTTCGAGACACGAGCTGGTGAAAATAAACAACGCCTAAAATTCGGTTCTATTTCGAAAGGGATATTGAAATCTCAATCGAGAGGGAGAGTTCGGAGAAATAAGTAAAATGTATATACATGAAGACGTATATACCTGAGTACATCGAATTATAATTCAATTGTCCAATTAGCACTCGACATACAATCGGAACAGACGAAAGCTCAGTGAAGCTTTTCTGTCGGTGGGCAACAAATAAATCGGGATTGATTTTATTTAGTTTAAAGACTTAAAGTCTTTGTTTTGTTTTATTATTGCGAACCGACAATACATAATCGCCTACTCCTTGCACATCTCCTCGCATTCCTGCTGGGTTCCGAAACGGTTCTTGTTGCCTCCGCAGCCGCCGTAGACGAACTCCACGCACTCGTTGGTGCCGGAGTTGTAGGACCACGATGGAACGAACGCGGCGCAGGCGATCAGGCCATTACCGTCAAGGGCGTGTCTCAAGCCGCACACGGCTGTGAAGATCAACAAATTCTCAGTTAAGTTATGCAATTCAGACTGGTACTGCAAGAAAATAGCTTACGATCCTTCAGGCCCAGGGCCGAGCCCAATACGGCAAGTACCACCAAAAACAGAGCAAACACTTTCATCTTGATCAAATTTCAAGGAACTTAGACCAACGGTTTATGAGCTTTGACAACGACTAAACTCTTCCTCCATCGGGTCGTCCATTTATGGCGAGCTTCTCGGTAAATAATTCAACTCGAGATAACGACACATCCGTACACATCACGAAGTTAATAGCAGAAAACTAATTGACAAACAGTATCGCAATAGTGGTGTTTGTTATTGAGACGATAGCGTGATCCCCCGCCCCAAACACGTCGAATATTAGACAACTCACATGAGCACGGGTCAAGGCGTTCTCAATGTGTTAGTTATTCTCGGAAACCATTAATAGTCATTGCTCTAGCCAAATCTTGTTTAATTTTTATTTTCCATGCACACATATTGTACACATGTTATATGGATAAGAAACTATTTACAGTATTTATATGCAGCTTTTTAGGTGTGGACAATCAACAATTAGTTTGGGATTTTTACACAGTGCTGATCTTCAGACTAATACGTGCAGACCACCTGCGATTACGTTTTATTTACATGTATCAAAACCTATATCTACATCTAAGATTTCTAGGACTAGGCAGTTGTGGAATCTTCGTTGGGTTCTTCAGTCGCGCCGGAGTCGCTGGACGCTTCCGGACTCATGCACTTCTTTTCGCACTCTTCCTTGGACTCGAAGTTGTTCTTGTTTCCAGCACAGCCGCCGTAAATGAACTCCTCACAGGCCCGCGTCTCCACATTGAAGGCGTATCGATAGAAAAGGGCAAAGCATCTTCCAGTCTCTCGCGGCTGATGGCAGTCTAATGCGAGCGAGATTGGTTGAATTTAGGGATCCATCGTTCGGTATACCTTTCCTCACTCACCCTCATTATAATCCATGGGCGAGGGAGCCGGCTCGTCCACCACTTCCTCCTTCGGCGCCTCTTCCACTGCGGCGCCGTACGCAACTAGCGCGAATGTGGCAAAAAGAGCTACCAGGATCCAAACCTTCATCGTAGAGCTTGCTTCCGAAAACTGTCGACCGTGCGAAAGGTGAATCCCACACAATAATAAGCTCGTTCTCGATTGTGGCTCGTACTTAAATACCCCGCCGAGCTGCGCACCGTCCGTGCTCTGCGTTCGTTAGCGACCACGGCACGACTCATCTGGGGGAAACTCCAGACGAAATTGGTCGACGGCTTGTTTGAGCAATTAATTTTCTCTCAGGTGCTACGCCCCAACACGCCGCCAGACATCGGCCACAATGTGATGTGACGCGTTCAACGTGAATGCCACCGGCGGCCGTGGAGCGAGCCTTCAACTAGCCGCCGGCCACACGTAGGCCAACCAGAAAATTATGACTATTTAATAAAATCAGAATTCAACTCATTCACACGATGACGTACGGCATACGCAGGTTCGCACCTCTGACGACTTCACCCACACCAAGCACACGAAACAAAGCGATTTATTTTTGTTTATTTATTGCAATGAACTTCACTTGATCGGCTTAGGGGACGATTGGACGCAGGCGTCCTCGCAGGTTTTACGGAAACCGAATTTGTTGTCATTGCCCCGACAGCCCCCAAATTTGAATTGCTCGCAGGTGTTCGTCTTGCTGTTGTAGTAGAAGCGGTCCAGACTCATCCGACATGGCCCTGGCTCCATGGGCAGAAGGCACTTGGGGTCTGTCCACAATAAAAGGGATGGAGATGACCAATTATCATGACTCGAGGGTAGCTCAAAGTGTACCTTGTTTCTGTCGTTGTCCTGCACTGGAACCGATCCAGAGTCCAAGAAGGACAATCAAGCCGAGGAACATACGTAACGGAGACATTTCACTCACAGATGTAGTCTAGGGCGCAACTAAGCGATATATAGTTTTCCAAACAAATCGAGAACGTAATGATCTTTTCCCGAAGTGAAACCTGACGCGAATAAATAATAATCTACTGATAATATAGTCGAACAACAAACGAGTGAATAAGTAAGTGTACGGCGGAGACAGGCCAGCGATGGTTTCGCACAAATTTTCACTCTAATTTCTGTGCCAACATTCAAATTGAAAAAACCGAGTAAATAACTATAGCACATAAAGGCATAGGCACGTTCCGAAACTCTGAGCACACTCAAAAAAGATGTTGGTAAAGTTAGCTATTGTGAGTGAACAAATGACTGTCAATAAACGAAAAGCCGAGTCCGTAATGAATGTAAATGTAGAGGAGTGAGTACAAATGTTTATGTAAATTCACCATGAGTAAGAATTCACTTCTAGCAATAATAGTGTATGGAAATGAGATGAAATTAAATGAAGTAGAGAAATTTGAGAGCAGTGAGCGAAATTGTTCGACTCAACGGAATCTGCAACCGTCTACTGCCTACGATGTTTCACACAATAAATGCAAATATTATGCGATATATTGTCGCAATTACATGGTATCATGGCGATAAATCATTCCAAGCGCCAATTGTCAAGTTTGATGTTTGAACTCATGGCAACCACAAGAACCACCCCCTTGCACAGGATTTTGTGTAATCGTGTTTCGCATTTCCCGTTGGGGTAGCAACTGAGAGAGTATGTGTGCGTGTGTGAGTGCGAGTGTGTGAACACTCTCCGAGCACGTCACTGTAAGTGAGTAAGTGAGAGAGCTTAGTAATTATTTAATTTGCTTTAAATAATTGAAATTAAAATATTATTATTCAATTTGGGAGTCATTGTCGTTCTTGGGCATGTGTCGGACTTCGCACATGGCACTCAGTGCGTCCCTTCAAGCAGAAATAGCTTCATCACTTTATTACGAATCCATTTCGCATGATTTCCCATCTCAATTAATTAACCAGCAGGCGTGTCCGTCCACAATTGGGAGCCCATCGCCACATCGCCACATTCGGTGGGAGCACTAATAACTTCATTAAGCGAGAGCCTGGAATATCTTTATTATTTTGAGCATTGTCCCTCATTACACGGAATGAAGTCATTCAATCATTCGTCGGGGGCTATCGATGTTTATTTTCGTTTAGCCTATCGGGGATCCGTCTCGGATTCGTACATCGTTTTGCAGACATGGGCCGAGGGCCGAAGAAGTACTGTGTGCAGGCGAAGAGAGTCAGATAAAAGTGGTTAAACATGTTTTTTGCGCAACCCAAAGCTCAGAGTAACATCGAAGCTACAGTGGGCCCAACAGCAACAGATTCTACTGTTAACATTTACGCAATCCGTTCAAATGTTGGTTAAGTGTGCAGGAATAAATGTATGCGATCAAAGTCTAAACACCACCACACCGTATTCTGTTGATTCTATGGTCTGCAAACTCAGAGCCAAAGATGTATTTTTTGAGAAGTTCGTTGCTGATTACTGATCGCACGTCAGAAGCCGCGAACATCCGATACCTGTTTCGCTACCGATGATCATGCATTCAAGAAATAGTGAGCTGTGAGAGACCAAAGCTCTGACTTCATGCTGAGTGATTGCCGACAATTGAGACGTTAGTTGAATGCGAGATTTTCGGCGATTATAGTTTATCTAGAAATATCGGTGGAATCGCTCGTACAATCAGTAATCTGATATTTCATCCACTATAATATCTTCTTAGAGTATAATATCTTGGAGCATTCAGAAGCATGAGAACTACTTGGCGTGTCCGTCTAGGCGCATGCTTTTGGATTTTGATTCTAGTCTTGGCCGTCTCACACGCGGCGAATAAAAAAGGTAATTCCTGAACATTACCATGGATAGCAAGCAAACCTAATGCTGGAAATCTTCGGCAGCTCGGAAGTGTTTGGCTCCGGCCCAGAGCGGCAGGTGTTTCGGATATGTGCCCAGTTTCGCCTACAATCCGTTCACGCGGAAGTGCGAAGAGTTTGTCTACGGTGGTTGTGGTGGTAACGAAAATCGCTTCGACTCCAAGCAAGAGTGCGAACTAGCTTGCCGAGGAATCTAGATCTTGACCAAAGTACAACATCTCTGACTAAACAAAATGCAAAGTATTAACAAAAGCAATCTTTTAAGAATGTACAGTGAACATGAAATCATTGTTATTGTTAAGCCACAATTCAACCAAATAAAAACCAAGCATAATGCAAATAATTCATCATACTGCACATATTTTTTGAACATTCTTGGACGCTGTTCGTTTATGATGTATTTATTTTGAAAGTATGCATAAGAAAGGACGGATTTCGAAGACCCCTCACAATGACCCGCACTTGACCCTTAAGCACTGCGATCGACGAACACCAGCACAATTTATTCTGAGCAATATCTCAGTGACTAAAAATAACTAAGCACAAAACACAACAGGACTAAGTCAAAGTAAACAACTTAGTGCATTCTTCTGCGACGATGTCGCGGGCCATTGCAAATTTTCTCGCATTCTTCCAGAGAGGCAAAGAGCTTTTTTTTCGGACTACAGCCCATATATTTGCACTTTAGGGTGTCGGCATCGTAGTAAATACCGAGTGTGGATGTGACGCAGAGTCCATTGATGGTGGGCTGACGGTTGCAAATGTCTCCTTTAAGAGTGTAGAAAATGGAGGTATAAGTCTTTGTAATTGTGGTTGTAATGTTATTTAAACTTACGCGCTCTCGACCTCACACCCACAACTAGGCAAAGGATAAGGGAAATAATATAGGTTGGGAGTCTCATAGTTGCAGGAGGCGTATATGTTCCAGTATTTATCGTTATGTGGGCCTGTGCTATGTATGCTGAAAGAACACACCGACGACCGTCCTCTGAATATACCAGCGGCTAGACTACGTGCACTTCTTATGAGAATTGAAGAACGATTGGAGCCTTACAAAGTAACGAATGCTTAATCTAGCTGGAAACAAGTGCGCAGAATCCAAAATGAAGCTCTTGTTCCGCCAAAAAGAAGTTCACTCAAGTGCAATCCACGGTTCATGCATGTGTCGCGTCGCCATTCCAATTGTCAACATGGACTATGTACGAACTGTGGGCCATTAATCGAGCTTCTTGGGCGTACGTTGATAACTCGCCAAACGCGAAGAGCAAGCTGCTGTATTTCGCAGTAAGTCTCAGTAGCAAATGAACCCGGGTTCGAAAACAGGCATCGATTGAGACATTCGCCGCGATAAGAGTGGGTTCAGAAGAGGCAGAGTGTGACAATCACTCAGAGGCAATCACGAGAATGAGCACTGGACAACCGATAAGAACGAATTCAAACAAGGAATTCGGAAAACCGAACAAAGGAAGAAGAAGCAAAACGCATAAACATTGAGTCGATTCCAACCAGCTTCAACTAGTAAAACCTCGAGCATTTATACTATACTTGACTCGTTAAGCATGAGTAAAACTGAAATCTCGGATAATAGTTGAATGTGATCACCGACCAATGTTTGCACTCATTACAACCATTGTTATCAGTAGATCCCTCATAAGTCGGTCAAGGAGCTAGAAAAAATAGATTTCGACTCAATTCGGAACAGCATTGTATTGAACAATTAATTCTCAAAGAGGGGTTTTTGAATGAAACAAATTATTGCCGTTAAATGAAATAAATGTTTGTGCTGATAATTTACGAAACGATTAAGTGCGCTTAAAATGTTCTTTATTGCCTATTATACACAATATATTCGTGTAGCTTATACGATCTGTACTATTCGTTCACCCGAAGGTCCTGAATGCGTCGGGTACCATGCACGCAAGTTGCCAAGCAATCTTGCCGTGAACCGAAGCTCTGTCCCGGGGTAGATCGACAGCCGCCGACGACATACAGCTGACAGTCGTTAGTACGTGGGTCAAAGTAGAAGCCTTCGATCTCAATAGTGCAAACGCCTTCGGACCTTGGAGGCGGCTGCAAGCAAATGTCTGCAAGCAATGAATAAACAAAAAAATGGATACGTTAACACACAGTGGGACGCGTTCAACGCGCTCAACAATGAGTCAGAGATTATGAACTTGCGATTCGAATTGACAACACAAAGCCAAATCAAAGGTAAACAAACGGACGCGCCAATGACTTTTGAATGAACCCGTGGACGACCGTGCTTACTTGGGAACGCGCGACTTCTGGCCTCAGATAGAGTGAAGAAGAAAATTGCAACAGCAAAGATACTAAGCGCCAGGGCACCAGGGCGAAGAGACTTCATTTCGTTCGATTCGATGTCTTTTTCCGGCTATGGATTACCCAACGGACAGTTTCAACCGCGTACTCCGTGCGCTGCAATTCACAAGGGACCACTGGGCAGAACCCAACTCAAACCGAGTCACCGCAGCTATTGAGATAAGGTTCTAATGTGTAATTGGACAGCATCTGACTTCTTACACAGCGAGTGCTTGGGTTAGTGATAAGAACGCACGGGGCTCTGAATCAGGCCTGGACGTAGACACAGAGCACTTCCGACACTTCTTGAACGAGCGCGAACAGCGCAGTCGATGCGTGCGGATGCGGGATTAAGTCATGATCTTGACACCGATTTGGCCGCAGCCGAGAGAGCAAAACCATGCGTGTGACGCGTTCTTCACCGGAGTCGACGCAAGCGCTGCCGCCGAGCTTGCTCCGATATTTATCATTAGTACGAAAGCAAAAGCGAAAATAAGTCTGTAGCGGCTAGAGCCAAACCGAGGCGGCGGCGTATGTGCGACACTTGCGCTGCTGCCACCCACATGCAGTGCGCGCGGTGGCGACGACTGCAGTTCATGGTATGTTAATCCACTTGAATAAATATTTGCAGTAGCGTCGAACAGCAATCAGTCGTACAGGGAACGTTGATCGCACACAATACAGTTCAATCATTAATTTCTACTTCCTTGCAACTTGTCCCGCATTGCATCCAATCACTCGACAATTAAGGATGAAGTTCTTCGTGTTCGTTTGTTTTATTTCCCTCATTGTTTTAGCATCGCCGGCCAAAGTGAAGCCATGTAAGGAATACTTTGGTTATAAGTGAGTCTCGCAGGATTCTTAAGAACCATTTTCTTCCAGATATCTGCTCGCTTCCGCACTCGGCGGACGGGTACGTGGAGCCAGTGGTTTGGCGCTGTCATGGACAACTGCCATTGTGGTCGTACGACAAGGAAAAGGACGAATGTGTACAGTTCCGTTACGGCGGTTGCGGCGGCAATGACAACAGTTTCTTCTCCAAAGAGGACTGCGAGGAGATATGCAAGAGTTAAAATTTAATATAGGAGACACCTGCCAGTCTAATCCTCAGTCCTCACAGAATATTCATGCTATCCATCTAACTCACAGTGACCATGGAAGACATGGAGCGCTATCCATAATTGGAATTAAAGCGTACAGTTGGAACTAGAACTGTCCCGGATAAAGGGAATGTCTATTATGAGACAAAATAACAACCAGTTGTAACTGAATGACCATGAAGTTTATTCAACAATTCAATTAATAAACTTTGATACACACGTAATAATTTGTATTTACACTCCTGAATGGTAACCACTGTGCAATTGCACCTAATAACGGTTACTGTAATGCCTACAGCAACTCGTTCATATGAATGTCCTTACGCACTGCGTTGTTAAATCCCTCCTTATAGCGATACCATATGGGACTCTTCACAATTGGATCGGGATTCGCTGAGGAAAAATTAAAATCCAATCATCCGCATTTCAATTTCCAAAATCGTCATTTTACTCACATTCCTCTGAGAGCGCTGAGGTCGTTTTTCGCTGTATGCGTCCAAAGAAATCCTTTGAGACCTGTAAACGGTTTTTATGATTGTATTGAATTTGCACAGAATGGTCACAGTCGAAACTTAAGAAGAACCGAAGAAGAAACCGCAAGAATTTTACGTTTTGTATTGAAAATAGCTAATAAACGAAAGCCAACAAATAATTTTCAATTCAAAAACTATTTGCCCAGACTGTGGTCGCTGTAGCGATTAAAACGTAATTTAACAGTTTTTGGAAACTTCAACAGCAAAACTGTGAAGTATACCCAAAAAAGTACAATATTGAATTCCCATTATAATTAATACCTTTGCTTAATTCACACAATAATAAATGAACTTTCATGTTCCATTTCACAGAAAACTTAAAAACTTGAAAATATAAAACTAACATAATACAAAGAAACAATGTCTGTATGATACAACCCCGAGCAAAAACGAAACATTTTTCTGATCTAATTCATCCAGTGTTCAATGCAAATTTGGTTCTTTTGAGCAGAAATGGGATATGGAAATTTGAGTAAGTCTTGCATAAACTTTTAATAACAAATAGGTAACAGAAATAAAAAAGAAAACTTACCGCTTCTTTGACCGCTTTCTTGTTTGCATTTCTATTTATGTCCATTGGTTTGAGAGTTTGCAGATGATTCGGAATATTTTTTTGAACAACCTTATTTCGATTTTGGGATGCTGATGTGACCTTTGACGTACCTTGGCCTTTAGGAGTTGCCCTTCGTACCTTCTCCAATTCCACTTCACGGGCAATTAATTGTCTACCGAAATATGTAAGTGTTATACCAGAACATCCTAGGAAAATACATAAGTTGTATATTGAACGATGGCTTCGTAGTGGTGTATGGAAATTGTTTTACCAGGAAATTGTGATAATGCATCGAGATCAGGTTCCATCTGAAACACGTAGGGTCCATCCGCAGATTTCATCTGTGTGTATGATAAACCAAAGTCAACCATAATTTCCACAGTATGACGCAAATCATAAGCCTCTCTGTGGAAAATAAAAAATTATTACAAACAAGATCCACTTTAGATCTTAAAGGAAACACACTTTGGAGAGAGCAATTGAACTGCTACAGAGCGGATTTGCGGTGACAGAATGCGCTTCAACAAAGGTACTGTTTCAACCAAGACAACATTTCCCTGCCCAACGCCAACGACTCCGGACGAAATACCCTTGCGAAAAGCTTGAAAGATGTTGTTTTTATTTACGCTCTTTTGATGAAACTGCAAAGAGAAAGAAAACCTCAATGACAACTTCGTTTATATATGTTTATAATTATAAATATTTTTTGGTATTTTATTTTTACATATGTCCTAGAAATAATAAATCAAATTTTGAATTACATTCATATTTTTTTTTTAAATACCCCGAGTAACTATAAATCCAAAATAAGATAAATATTATTGGGTGCCTATGTACACTCAAAAGAAAGCATTTTATGAGAAATGAAAATTGTTTTTCAGTTCAGTTCCTTTCATTGAAAGGATAAATTCATAAGAGCATATAATCATCCATCTCGTATTCTATTCATTGCAACATTTACCCTTTATAAAGCATTTAAAAGCATAGAATCTATTTTGCTCAACTTTGCCTCAATGAAGGGTAATGAAGGTTGTATAATTTATGTCGCTAGCGTGTAGCATGGTGCAACGGTCACATATGAAAAATTCGTTTTTATTCACACAAGCTAAGGAGAAAGTGTATAAATGAAAGTATTGCATTTCAACCGAGCACCATATAATAGCCGCAGGGGTTGTGTTAAGCATGCATTCAAGTCACTTTGGGAATCTCTTTTCATTCAAAGAAAGTCCTTATATTAATGAACTAATTTCTATTATAATTGCTTTGGTCAAAGAATAACACTCGTATACATGATATTTTTAGATGAGCTAAAAACAAAATTACCTCAAAACTCTTTGTAGGAAACGTAAGCTTGGGCCACGCTAGCGAAGCAAACAGCAGATGCCAGACTGCAAAACCATATTGTAAGTAAGGATATACAGAATAGTTTTGTAATTGGTTGATTTGGCGATTCACACTGTCCGAAAAACAAAACCATTGTATAGCGTCTACAACTCCATTCAAATTAGGATCAGGCATTTTTTGTTGAAGATAGTTCTCGTATACCCCTTGCATTAACCTAAAGAAGTATTATCAAAAGGAATGCAAATATTTTGAACACAACAAATCACCTTTCATAGTCACCACCGGAATGTACCACTTCGAGCACATGATGCACTCGTGTCGCAACAGACATATCTGTCATGGTTACCTGCGCTTCCTCATCATCGCCGTTAAATTCCAGTTGTTTTTTCGGCCGTTGAATCTGAAAAATGAGAACATTAAAAATATTCCTTTTTTTTTTTTTGTTTTAAGAATCTCCGAAGTCATTGTAATTTGCACATACTCTAAATATTGCTCCCCAAACATCGAAAAGACCTTGGTGACGGTCTTTCTGACCAAGGTTGCTATTAAGCACATCGTGAAGAGATAATGTTTTCTTTTGTACACTGTAAACAGATACATTATAAATGAATATACTAAATTATTAATCATATTCAAAGTTTTAATATATACTTAAAAAACTGCATTGTCGAAATACAGGAACGTACATCATTCCCAGACTTTTCAGCTAATGCAATCAATGACCCAAAGTCAGTTTTAAGTCTTTCTTTTTGAGCAATTTGAACAAGTCTGAAATTAAAGAATATTACTAAATATATCTACCAAAAACAAAAAACAATTACCTCTCCGCTAATCGTGCCGATTCAATAGGTGGGAAACTAACCACAAATGCTAACTGTCTCAATTGTCGCAAAGCTGGCTCGTAAACATCATTGCAAATGCAAATAATTGGACGTTTCAAAATGTTTTTCTGAGATTTTGCGCCCTTCGCTTTCACTTTGCTCAGGACATTATCTGTAACGAACTTTATAAGAAACTCTATCGACTGCTTTGGAGCACCGTCAATTTCATCTAAAAATAAATCGAAGTTTACTTTAGTTCAGTTAGATTTCATAAATTCTACCTAAAATAATGCAATTTGGCCTTTTTCCCTCGTTCAGCACCGACGACATTTGAGTTCCGTTCTCTAGCGCAAGTTTGAATGCGTCTGGGCTACGATCGTCAGATGCATTTATTTCTCGAACTTGATAACCTGCATGGCGAGCAATAGTGTGTGCAAGTGTGGTCTTTCCAAGGCCAGGAGGCCCGCAAAGCAATGCTACTTTTTGCACTGGCCTTCCTAATTCATCTACATTTGTGTTCAGATTCTGACGTTGTTTTCGCTGTCTCCACCCACCGTTCGATTCAAACCGTCCAGTTTTCTTATTAAAACTGTTCAATTCACCTGCGGGAGCATTCGATTCACATTTAAACTCCTTACCAAACACAACTTTATCCCACATTTTTAGCCAAGATAGCAAACTTCTATTCGTCATTTCATCCGATAGTAAATCAATATACTTCTTCGGTTTATATTTTTCCACCCATAAGCGACCTGTACTAACTGTATGATTCTCAACAATTGGTTCTTCTTCTTTCGAGTTTGCTAAGTTAGTCTTTTTTAATATCTATATGGAGGAGAAAATTAATACAGATAATTATGAATTAACTATAGGAATGTATTTACGATTTCATTAGCGCCTGCCCAGATTTGTTGCTTCTTATCTCCCAAAAGTCCTGGATATCCCTTGTCGAAAACGTTTATGTTGCTGATTGCACGAGTCTCATAATCATCCGAATGATACCGTACATATACTCGCTCTTCGTCACTCCGTACCAGCGGCAAAAATGGCCATTGGGGAATCGTGTATGACAAATTTTTCATTTTGAAATCATGAAGCTCGTTCAATCGCGATAAGTTATCCTTTTTTAAGTTATTGGTGGCTTCTCTATGTTTTCTTCGTGTTTCAATAATTTTCGCAATCATTTCTAAATCCCGTTGCTCATCAGTGCGTGCCTTTTTCGCAATCGGATCAATATAAGTATTATCATTGTCGATATCGTCAATGTCTCCAAAAAGATCTTGTTCCAAGCGCCGTTTACTTCTTAAGCCCATACCTTGGAGTTCCTCATATGCATTAGGAGCTGGATTCGGGAGAGACACTGGCGAATCAATAGCTTCTGGAACTGTTGTAAGACGTTGCTTGGCTACAATTGGAGTAGATGATCCTCTCTGAGGTCCTTTTGGAGTACCAAAAAGTCGGCGATTAACGGGAGCTGCCGATGAACTTCCTTGAGCACTCTCATCAAAGCCATACGAAATTTGTGATAATTGCGTACTGTGAAGTGTGTGCATATTCTGTGCACTTTTAGACGTGCATGGATCTGTATTATGTTCATCCTCGGGAACAGTATTGGTTGGTTTAATTGCACTCACAGGTATAACGTTGTCTAAATGAATATGAGCAAGTTAAATGATTATACATGGAATTAATCTATTATAAAACCTTCTTGATCTTCTAGCAATTCTAATTCTTCTTGGTACATCAACTCGAACTCCTCTTCATCATCTGGATATTGGTCCATGGTTTTATAACTGGTAAGTATAAATGTAATATGTTGTACTTAACCAAAACAAGAACGAAGATTTATCACATAAATAGTCAAAACAAATGCTAATAGTTGTAAATAAACTTCAAAATAAAGAGTAGTAGTGTCAAATTTTCGCGCGCTATTTTCTGTGATGACAAATTCGTATACATTAGCCAAAAACGAATAGTTGTTTTCATCGAATAAAATTTCTGTATATTTTCTATATATATTTGCTTCTGTATAGTTTTTTAAAATTATTATTTACAATACATTCAAAATATAATTGCGCAGATGACTTAAATCTGCAAAGAATTGAATGGGAATATAACAAATTTTACGAACGTAGCATGCTACCTTGCAGTTTCTATCATATTCATTGAGCTGGCAACGCTCTCAATGCATTTTAGAAAATATTAATGCATCTCTGAGTCTGTCTCTGGCAGAGTTGCCGTGTGAGAACACTTTCCAGTACTAATTTCAAGAACTCATCAAATGTTTTATCAAAAATGTTGTGTTTCCAACTAACGATTAAATCCTGAAATCATGAAATCCTTAATATGAATATAGAATAGATTATATAAAATATATTTCATAAACGTTACATAGATTTACATATTCGTTATCGCAAATGCGAATTATGTTTAATTTCTATATACCATATTTCATGCCAGTCTTCGAAAATATTAAAATGTATTTCGACGTTAGAAAATCAAACTAGAAGAGGTAACAAAACACAAACATTTGTAAAACGGCAACCCTATCCCATGTTTTGTTCGTTCCTTTTGTATTTGAGATTCATTGAAGTTTGATATTAGTGACTCGTCGGGTGGCAAGTTTTTGTGTGGCTTATAGCCAGCCCTACAATCATATTGGAGCAGTGAATATAATAAATATAAATTCGGATTACTGGAAAATTCTCCACCTACAAAAATACCAAAGAGTAGTTTTCGATTATATAGAGAATCCAGAACACAACGACAACAGCAATATGTTGAGCAGATTCAGTCCGCAGACTTCGTAGCAACTTTCGCCAAATGGAGCACACCCAGTTCCATTAAGAAACAGCCGTAGACGTTTCAATTTACACCCGTTTCGTTTTCCTAATTTCATAAAATTCTCTTCAAAATTGTTTCTTCTACTCCTTTACCATTCAAAATGTGCTCCATTATTCGGCATTAATCTTTAATCCTTTGGTAACCTCTCCTGAAATTCACACGCAATAAGTTACTATAATTTCGATTATGCAGTCGTAAACTAATTTCAACACTCCGCATAGCACACCATATAACACTCAAGGCCAAGTAACTCCCATTACGGCTATATAAAACCACAACATCACCTCTATATGAGCAATATTTACAAAACAAACCAAGCACTGTCTGTTGTGCTCCCCATCGCATGCTAAAGGTGAGAGTTAAATTTTTATATTATATTTATAGTGGATTTGCCTCTCGGGTCTGTGCCTGCTTATGTGGCCAACAACTTATGTTATATTCTTTTCTTATTAAACAAAGAATATAAAAGCAATATTCGTCCAATGACATCGACTCTCACTGCTGAGACAAATTACGCTCTACGCCGTCGTCTGCTCTCTTTACGTAGGCATCCCGTAAATGTTGGTCACAATTGGCATCGCACGTGCGAGGCAATACAGTTTCACATGATTTCTTGATCATTAAGAATTGTCCGAAGTTCTACGCAGTTTAGAACAAATTAATCTTATCAAATTTAGTGAGATATTTATGTATTTACTTGAAAATGTTTCTTTGTCTTTACATCCCTCTCAATATGATTCGATCCATATCTATACCTATTTTCATATGTCTTGCTATGTTGGCGCTTGTCCAGTGGGCTCTGAATTAAATAATTTAATAAATAAACAAATACAGATACGACAACAATAAACTTTATAGAACCACGGTCCCAAGATAGCAAAGTCCATATCGCCATTGAGTTTTCTTTGTTCGCTGTTACTCGCAATTGGCGACAACTGCTTTGATTTGATTTGAAGTTTTATCAAATCGTCGCGTTCCTTATCCCCTTCGCATTAAATTGCGATTACACTCCCGATCATTTAACTATAGTTAGTAAGAGCTAGACCACCTCGAAGGCGAGCTGTGGTCACTGCTTCACCTGTTTGACAGTTTGTTAAAGGTGTCATTGAATTGTCATTTGAAAATTCAAATTTATTCTGCAGGCATCATATCCAATTGTGGTTGTGGATTTATCAATTTAAGTGCACTTCTGGAGTATACTATTTGGCAATATGCAACGTTGGTTCTTTGCTGATGAGGCGGAAGCCTGCGACGCGATGGCCGCTCCGGCAACCACAAGTTCGTCCTCTAGCTCGATGAACCGCAGTTCCACCAGCATTTCCGAGAGACCGTGGACCTTCAAAGTGTTGATGAACCTTGAGCTATATCCGAACGAGAAGGTGGCCGTTGTGGGAAATTGCCACTCCTTGGGGAATTGGCAAAGCAACAACTGTGTTGTAATGACAAGAGAAGAAGGTGAGTCAGTTCATTTATCCGTATATCGTATTACATTGATTAACTTTGCGCATTTTTAATAGACAGTAACGTTTGGTCGGTAACAATAACAATTCCGCGTGACCGCTCCACAGACTATAGGTATTTGATTTGTGCCATAGACCCCGCCACGGAGAAGATTATAGTTCGGCGATGGGAAACTCATTTACAGCCACGATCAATTCCTGAAGTTGCTGAAAACGTTCCCTCTTGCCAGGATATTTTTGGCGAAGTCAACGGTGTGGAGAAAGTTGATCGCGGTTGGCTGACTTCAGAAACAATAATGCAGTTGAAGTTTTTCAATGCTCCATTTACTTGGAAACAACGTATGAAGAAACGCTTGCTGTTTGTCAAAGTAACTCCAATGAACTTAAAAATTCCAAGTGGTTGCGACAACAATCCACATTTCGGTACTCCAACAATTTCTCCATTGGAAGATTCATTGTCGAATGATACACATGACACGCGTGAAAATGGAGCGGACCTTAGTACGTCATTTGCCTTTAATGAAGTGGCAACCCTTAAAGTCGATGATAGTGAGATAAAGCCGCAATCTCAGTTTGGTACTGCATGCTCACCGGACGATATGGTTATATTCCATTTGACAATTGGAGACTTTGATAGTACAGCTTACTTAATTGATCTGTACACATATAGTTCGAAAGCTGCTCTTGATGAACCGCCTTATCACCTTGGTTATCATTATGTGCTGCCAAATTTGTTCAAGCGTTCGGAAGGAAATCTTGAGGTTCCGATAACATGTGCTTCGAAGCATCGTCCTCTTGGAATGATGCAGATTGGTTACTTAATTGTTAAACCCTTGACGTCCTTGACCATGGATATGCACATCTCATATTGCCGATATTGGAATCATAAGTGGACTGGCTTAGATGTTGGTCATCGTGGTTCTGGGACCAGTTTCAAGGCTAAAGACTCCGTTATTCGAGAGAATACAATTACTTCACTTAAAAACGCCGTCGATCATGGTGCAGATATGGTGGAATTCGATGTACAACTAAGTAAGGATTTGGTTCCTGTCGTTTATCACGACTTTATGATTTATGTGTCACTCAAGTCAAAGAACACTATGCAAGAACACGATTACCTAGCGTTGCCTGTGCGCGAATTAACTTTAGATCAGCTAAGAAATCTCAAAGTAAATATATATTAGGTATATTTGATGTGTAAATTTATTTCATCAATTTGGCAGGTGTACCACACTGCTGAAGGGCGTTCCAGAGAAACACGCTGTTTCCACAATGATGATTTGCAGGAACATCAACCATTTCCTCAACTTGCCGATGTACTCGATGCCATTGATCCTCATGTTGGTTTCAATATTGAAGTAAAGTGGTCTCAAAAGCTGCAGGACGGCACGATGGAAGAAGAATTTGAGCACGTCGTTGATAGGAACTTGTATGTTGATTGTATTCTTGATGTGGTTTTACGCAAGGCTGCAAATCGTCGCATAGTTTTCTCTTGCTTCGATCCTGACATCTGTACTATGTTGCGTTTCAAACAAAATCGTTATCCAGTAATGTTTCTAACTCTTGGTGTAACCACAAAGTACAAAAAATATTTAGATCCTCGCGGAAGCACTATTGAAACTGCTGTATTTAATTCATTAGCAATGGAACTGTTGGGCATTGTTGCCCACACTGAAGATTTGCTCCGAGATCCGAGTCAGGTAGGGATCTTCAAATATCTTATGGAATTTATTTTTTGTTTTTAAATTAAAATTCAATTATATTCCAGGTGAATTTAGCGAAAAACCGAGGTCTAATTCTATTTTGCTGGGGCGATGACAATAACTCGAAAGAAACGATCAAACTGTTAAAACATTTGGGCTTGCATGCGATTATCTATGATAAAATGGATGTCCTAACCTCCAAAGAAGTGAAGGTGAGACAATTAATGCTCTCTATTTCATGAGAATAATTACTTATCAAACACCTTTTACAGCAAAGCGTCTATAAACTTCAAGCTAAAGATAGCCAAAAGGAATTATTAAAATTACAAGCTCTTGAAATGGGCAAAGTATGGCCCGAATCGACCTCGGTAAACAAGGTTTGATTTAGTTAGTGCTATCACTGACTAACAATACAACAGAGAACCAATGAATGATATTCTTGATGGGAGTGTTAAACTGCGTGAAAGATGACATACCAACCACTTCAACCTCATTAAAACCCATTTCTGTCACTGCTAAATTAGAAAATGTTTACTATTAGCAAAATTATTACAATTATTACTTCCAGCATAATTTTCTCTGTACTTCAATTCCCCAATGATTACCATTTTTAAAGAACTATATTTAAATTTATATCTTATATTGGCTTAAGCTTTGGTCTTTTTAGAATCATTTACAACCGAATTTCCCAACAGAATTGAATAAAAATAGCAAGATATAAATAAATATATAGAGCGTACTGTTAATATTATAATAGCTTTATATTCTGCATATAGGGCGACAGCCTTAAGACCATGTCATTTCATTTCAGAAGAATATGTTCGTATTCAAAACTTAAGAAAAAAAATTAGTAAAGAAATTAATGCTTTCTCGATTTGAAAACATGCCACAAGAACTAATAAGCTCTCATAAATAATAATTTGACAGCGAAATCGAGCGATTAGAAAACAAATTTAATGCGATAACAATTATAAATCATGAAAAAGTAAAAAGACTTCTTATAATATTGAGCGCTTAATTCAGAGAATCAAAAGATAACATTTTGGTGTATTTGTTAAAATAATTTTCAATAAACAGAATTTAATAAGTAAATTACAGATTAAACTAATGAAATCTTCAAATATATTTATATTCATTCACCGAAAATATTTTGTTGTTGTTTAAGAAGTCTAAGCAAGTGTGAGATTAGGCGATCCTAAGTATGGCAACACGTAGAATACTTGATTAGAAGTTTATCATACGCACCGTAAACCGCCATTTCAGTGCTCCTCAAATTGTCAGAAGTGTAGATGTAAATGTATGTACCTAGGTGGCGCTTTAGAAACCTTCGTCAGTGTGAGCAGGAAATGCTTCGTTTTCTCCAGTACCGTGAATCAGTCTGTAGAAGAGCTTTTTGCTGGAAAAACGTACAATCGGAACGACAAATTGCAGTCGGATTATTTTGAGCCTAAAAATTAAATAAACAATAAACGTATACACCTGAAAATCATAATAAAAATAAATCCGTTGCATATCGTATAAACGTTCAAGAACTTATATACCAGCAGCCAGAATTGTTTTGAACTGAAGACAAGCGTAAGTTTTCCAATGCCAATGCCTCGTCGAGAAAGTAATAAGCTAGTGGGCTGGTGGATGAGGTGACATTTGCATACGGAAGTACACACATGAATTACGAAAACCGATTGGTAAAACTCCATCGAAGAGTTTCTTTAAATTCAGGTGAAAAAGAAACCCCGAAAAACACGAAACGTTGAAAGGGGCGGACGTTTCTCAGGCATATAATTGCTCGAGCACGCAGTCCAATTGTAAAAATAACCAACGTGAAGTGAAAAATCGATGCAGTCTTCGTGATTGTTCCGTTCTTATTTAAATCAACTTAGGGGAACTAATGTGCGGAAAATAAGTGTCGAAATCTTATCTATATATTGTGCTTTTCTCTGGGATTCGCTTCCAAACGTGATCTATTTAGACATAAATATGAGCTTGATTTGATGACCCAAGAACATCGAGAATACTGCGAATTTATTCTGGGACCTGCCGACTAAATGTGCGTGTGAGTATGTATAATCCGTAGTGATCTAGTGATTCACTTTGCATGCGCGCGGCCGAGAGCACTCCGTGCATGTGTCGACCAGCTCCAGCCACAACGACCACAACCAGTTCCGACATCGGAAAATGTTTGTTTTGTTTATAAATTGAAATGGTGAATTTTCGGGAAATGTTTTCTATGAAAACAAGCAAACATTCGAAGTGGGCGAAGGGCGTGCGGGAGTTGGTTGGGGCTTCGTATATGGTTACTCAGGCGATGGTTCCATGAAATCACACAATCATCGCCGCAACTTCGAAACAATGGCTATTCGCAAGACATCGACAATTTAGATGCTAATGCCACAGTATTTCATACATCGCGTAAACAAAAACAACAGTTTTGGCAACAGGAGAAATTCGCATTGTAGAAGAGGCGTTGGGACCTGTGCCTGGAAGTGGCTTCCAAAAGATTACTCTTATTCGCGTTGCAAAGGTCTTCTGTCACACGGACTTTCCAGTTGGATCAGTCCACAGTTCTAACTGGTTTTCAGAGACGTTCATGCGCACTTGCTGAGCTTCGCCTAGAGAACAAAAGCTTTTACAACAGCCAGAGCTTGGCAGGAACGCTCTGAGCTCTCATTGATGTCACATTGACGGTACCGCGTTGGTGGGTTGTGCGAGCCGGCGGTTCCGCCAGTTCAATGGCCGGCACGCAGCACGTGTTATGGCCGACAAACGGGTCTTGCACAAGCATTCAACACTCCGAGCACCCCTCATCGGGCTGGGGTTCGACTCAGTTGGGACTCTGCACGTCGGGAACTGGGCTCGATAATTGTTGCATGTTGATTGAGTAATCTATTCCAATGTCTTCAATGTTTCTTTTAGATCTCCGAGGGAGGACGAATGAGACGAAAGCCGAAAGACATGAAGTAGTTGGTCTTGAGTCCCGACAGATCCCGGCCAACAGCTCTTACGAGGACATAGACATAGTAGAGGTGTGGGTGCGCCTCTGTTCAAAACTGCATTGCCTTTGGCATTGGCAGCACTTTCCAAGGTTTGCTCAAAAGATCCCATTGTAGCGCACACTCCCATATCTCATCCAGAGTCCGTACGACCGTGTACGACCACCACCCTTTCACGATTGACCTTTGCCCATTTCCCGCCTTTAATCAAAATGCATTACACGCATGCAGCTATGAATCTGATCAATATGGACTCGGAGAACCGCGTGGTCCTGAACGTCGGTGGCATTCGCCATGAAACCTACAAGGCCACACTCAAGAAAATCCCAGCCACGCGCTTGTCGCGGCTCACCGAAGCACTCGCCAATTACGATCCCATTCTGAACGAATACTTTTTCGATCGACACCCGGGGGTGTTCGCTCAGGTCCTAAATTACTACAGGTGAGTTGATTTGTTTTCCTCTCTCATTTCAAACACTTGTTGAAATGTCCACCCCCGCAGGACCGGAAAGCTTCACTATCCGACAGACGTTTGCGGTCCACTGTTCGAGGAGGAACTGGAGTTCTGGGGTCTGGACTCAAACCAAGTGGAGCCCTGCTGTTGGATGACATATACTCAGGTACTGCTCGTGACGCCTTTTGTTGTTTTCGAATTGAACTCAATCCCCTTTGACAAACAGCACAGAGACACTCAGGAAACTCTGGCCGTACTAGATCGCCTCGACCTAGACACTGAAAAACCGTCCGAAGAAGAACTCGCTCGAAAATTCGGTTTCGAAGAAGACTATTACAAGGGTACCCTTTCGTGGTGGCAGGAGATGAAGCCTCGCATTTGGTCGCTGTTCGACGAGCCTTACAGTTCCAATGCGGCAAAGGTTTGGCGTTCTGTCAAAGAGCGATAATAAGCTCGATTTTATCCGTCTTTCCTGTGTTTGCAGACGATCGGCGTGGTATCTGTATTCTTCATCTGCATCTCCATTCTGTCCTTCTGCCTCAAAACCCACCCGGACATGAGAGTGCCAGTCGTCCGGAATACCATCGTTCGCACGGCGAATGGCAGTTCCGCCTGGGTTCTGGACAAGACTCAGACCAACGCGCACATCGCTTTCTTCTACATAGAGTGTGTTTGCAATGCTTGGTTTACTTTCGAGATATTGGTAAGTTAGAGGCGTACTTATCTGCCCTCCCCCGCCCTAGTGGAACGACACTCCTTCTCTGGTGCTCTTTAGTTACTGATTGATTTCTTTTGAAAGTTCATTTCGCTCTAAAACTGTCTCCTCTTCTGTCTTCTCCCCTATAGGTTAGATTCATATCATCGCCAAATAAGTGTGAATTCATTAAGTCATCTGTTAACATCATAGATTACATAGCTACGCTTAGTTTTTATATCGATCTTGTGCTTCAGACCTTCGCGTCTCACCTGGAGAATGCCGACATATTGGAGTTCTTCTCGATAATCCGCATAATGAGGCTCTTCAAGCTAACGCGCCACTCGTCCGGTTTGAAGATCCTCATACAGACGTTTCGAGCTTCTGCGAAGGAGCTCACGCTGCTGGTGTTTTTCCTGGTGCTCGGCATCGTCATCTTCGCCAGTCTCGTGTACTACGCCGAGCGAATCCAGCCGAATCCGCACAACGACTTCAACAGTATTCCGCTGGGATTGTGGTGGGCGCTCGTCACCATGACAACAGTCGGCTACGGCGACATGGCCCCGAAGACCTACATAGGCATGTTCGTCGGAGCCCTCTGCGCCCTCGCGGGTGTTCTAACCATTGCACTGCCAGTGCCCGTCATTGTGAGCAACTTCGCCATGTACTACTCGCACACGCAGGCACGCGCCAAACTGCCGAAGAAGCGCAGACGAGTGCTTCCCGTTGAACAGCCACGCCAACCAAGACTACCAGGTGAGTCCGAGTCCCACCCAGTGCTACTCTAATAGTAGCGGAATAGCGGAAATAAATGCGTTGACACTCTTAGGCCAATCCGGAGGAATGAGCGGCTGTGGCACTCCTGGCTCCGGGCCACACTCAGGACCCATGGGATCCGGCGGCACAGGCCCACGACGCATGAACAACAAGACCAAAGATCTCGTGAGTCCTAAGTCAGGTGAGTAAAACGCCAATCAAACACATATTGATTAAGCACCATATAATGCGAAATTAACCTATTTCGGATAACATGTGATTAAACAAATGTGATTAAAAAGCTTAAAAAGTAAACGATGCAATAATTTTGTAAATAACATAAATAGAACAACAATGTTATCCAGTAGAACTTTGAATTTGAAAACCAAGCTTGTCACGATCAAATCGCAGTACGCATACGTGTGTATATGTTAAAGGTAAAATCAAAGCAAACCTCGCCTCCCACAGCTGTATTGATAGCATCCACTACAGAAGCAACTCGGCACTGGTTACTGATCACAGTGCACTCATGCGAATGAAAGCAACACCAGCACTCCTCGGACAAACATAGGTGTTAAATACTTGAAACTCAACACTGAGTCGATTGCAAAGACCTCTAATTGAAACATATCCAAATACTTAACGAACACATGCATACTTCCATATGCGCATTCAATATCCTAAATAACGGGAATGCCATTTTTTTGAAACCGTACTGTTGTCCGAACTTGCTTGAACGATTATAACGAGGCTAATGAGCCTCGTATACCTTTTACCCAGATGTATTTGCGTGATGAAATTATTAATGCTTTATTTTTCCACTATTATAATTTTTTATATGTTGCCGTCATTTTGTAAATAGATGAGTATTCGACGATGATTGGAAAGACACGTGATGGCAAAATGGGAAGGCTTCTCTGAAAGTAACATCGACGTTCCTCTGAGAGAACCGCTGACAGCCCAAGGCAACTGCGCAACGATTTCCCTTGAAAGTAAAACCATATCATGCGAAGGCATATCTGTAAATAATCGTATACGAAACAAGAGACGGCAACACACCGACGGTTACCACGTCCCCGCGATGACACACAGTCCAAAGGAAGCACCTTTGGACGCAACAAATCAAATAATCACAAAGATCGCATAGAACACATCACCATCACCGCCATTTTCATGCCTCATTCATTTTCATATCGCCTACATATTCATTAACGACGCGGGATCTCCCATTGTTCATCATTCCAAGACCTACTCAAACGCCATGTCCTTGCACAGCAATCAATCCAGGTCCAGTTTCCCCACTACTCTGCATTTTAAACCAACAGCGACCAACGAGGAGGGATGTCGATTGTTCTGACCTTCGGTAAACAACATTCAACAGCATTGTTGAGTACTTGCTCTTGAAATTATCAGAATAATCCTGGCCTCCACGAAGTAACCTTAGTTGTTGTTTTGTGTATTTCGTCTCTTGCTAACTTTTCTGACTAGTGCCATGTTTCGGTGTTGAATGTGTTCGTCTCACGTTACAGCCAAGCTCCCAGGAGCTCCAGACCATTCAACGCATAGCATATGCTTCGTTTAAACCTTTCTTATGGAGTTCTGACGAAGTTCATTGTTTGAAACTTGCTGTTTTCATTTTGTTTTCGTACTTTTAATTTCAGATATGGCCTTCAGTTTCGACTAACTTTATATTAATGTAATCTCTCAGTTATTATGCACACCAAACAAACAAAAACAAACACTTATTTCATTTCGCAATGACTTATCATCAAAATCTACAACACTAAAGTCTCAACTAGAACGAAGCGGATTCGGGAGGGTGTGTTTTTCTTCAACTTTCTTAGAATAACTTTTAATGATCCAATTAGAACCACTTCCTTTCAGTTACCCTAGATTTTCAAAACTTAGATTCCCTTAGGTGTACGCAGATCTTTACACAACACTGTTTTCACTAGCACCTCGTACACAATAGCTGTAGTTTTGCCACTTTACCGTAAAGTTTGCTTTATTTACCGATCACATTTTTATGTTTCATCTGTAGACCATTGGTTTGTATTGTCCATAGATTTTTTGTTAAATTAAGCACACGCTGGTCCATCCGATCGCCACCGTGTCGAAATCGTACCGGGCGTTTCAAAGTAATATGATTTTTTAAGTTATTCAATCGGATAGCGCGATTTTATAAATTAGCAATTTAACATTTTGTTTTGTGTTTGTCAAAAATAGGTTTGTACCAAATGTTCGAATCGTTCGCTCAACACAAAAGTAGGATGTTCTTATGTGTGTTAATATTTTTAATTTCACTTGTTTTGTTCTGTTGCATGTTCTTTGCTTGACTATCCAATTTTGGTATACTAGTTTATTCTACTCTGGCTTTGTGAAATGCTATATGAGTTATGTGGAGAATAACACTATACTCTGTTTGTGTACGTAGGTCCAATTGGTGCCAGCATTGTCGCGATGAGTCCGAGAACCATGCTAGATTTGAACCCCGCTCTAGCCATGGTAAAGCCCACGTTTGAGTCAAAAGGACCGCCCATAACCAGCAGAGATACGAAGGAGACAATGCGAAACTCAACAGAAAACAGCAAGAAGAACTTCTTGTAAAGTTCTAAAATCATTACATCAGAACTACTAAGCATGGATGGCATCTACTTTACCAAATTATAAATCAAAATTAAGCTGATCGATGAGTAATTAAACCAACCGAATATTTGAAACTATAACCTTATAAAATGTAATAAATACCCTTGGCATTTGATGTAATTATGAACGATTCTAGTTCCCTACGCTTGATTTTCTCATAATATTGATTTCATATGAATATGTATTGCGAACTATCAAACATACATATCGTGCTAACCAATCCGATCATTTGATTTTAAAGTTATAATTTTTAACGTAGTTCCATACAATAATACAAACTAAAGAGGTATGTGTTTTCCTTGAGTTTTATTTAATCTGGCCGATCATTTCTCTGCCAGCACATAGCAATATGAAGATTGCTCTTAATTACTACTGCGGAGATTTTAAGTAACGTTAAAATAGTTTTGGTTTAAGCATAGAAAATATTGTGCTTCTGAGGGATGTATTTGTTTCATTTTGTAGCTGAAATCGTAGTGAAATCAGTTTAAAATTATTAGATCATTTATAATAAACGCAAATAGGAAATGATTGAAAATTTAGTAATAATTTTTAATTGTAAATTTATGATGATAGATAGAATACATGAATAATACAAATTTAATAATTAATAATGGTTTTTCATATGAACCCTCAGTTAGAATTAAAGAATTCAGTTTCTTCAATGAAGTTAACAGCAATTTGAAGGACGAACTAAATCGAGGGATACATAAATATAATTATAAAGTTTTTTTTTTTAATTGCGAAAATTGTATACTATAAATATTTATATTGTGTATTATTACATTAAAAATTGTAATAAATCAATTTCTTCATACTAACAACAAACAACTCTAAAGAATCTAGTTTTAATCACAATAATTCCCAAGCGACCACTTCGAATTAGTCGTAGTTCGAATTAGATGCGTACAATAGGATTCTCAACTCAGCTATAACTGCTCAGTCTCATGTCTTCCTTTAACCATCGTTTGTTCACAGCGACCAAGCTCTACAGTAGAAATGCTCTCCTAGTAATGTTTGTCCACAGAGATTCAAAGCTTTCGACTTCCAGTTCGCCTGCTGGAAGCAGAGAGTGTACTGAGTGTGTTGTGATGATAGAGAGTGCAGGCTGGAAGTTTGTCTAGGCAGAGCAATGCGATGTATTTGTTGCTCTGTGCGAATGAGAATGTGAAAGTTTGCCGATGCTATGGTTTCAGTTCAATATGAAAATGAATTGGATTGGATTGGCCAAGCTCCTGAGCGCCTTGGTCGTGGCTCTGGGCTATTTCGTTGATGGAGTCAGTTCACTCTCGGCTCTTTGCGTAGTGCGGTCGTTGCTGTGCTGGTCTACGGCGACCACGACGGATAGCGCTCCTCTTCGTGATTAATAAATACTTAATACATCAGAAAAGCGCGCGTTTACCAGCAGTAAGTAATCCAACGAAGTGCCGCGATAGCATAGACACCTTCCACCCAGGAGCATTTGGGTGACGCTTTTCTAAGGAGCCAGCGAGTGAAACTACTGAAATGCGAATTCCGTTTAGTCATCCACCACTGGTTTTACCGTAGCCAAGCATTCATTGAAGTATTCGACTTGGCTCACTTTTGGCAGGCGGCGAGGAGACTCGAGCTCACCCGTGCCTCGTCCTGCACCTCCACTCGTCAAGGAACGTTGCCTACCCACAAGCGATAATTGCTGATGGAAGGAGTGTGTAATGAAAAACCCATTTGTGCTGACAAAGCGACCTCAACTGGCCTAGCATCGACGGAGCTGCGAGAGAAGGCCGCACTCTCAGATGCGAAAGATGGGTACCTGCCAGATGCGTGGCAGACGTGTCCGCTTATTAACCAATGCAAATTGTTAATTTCTTCGACGTTTTGGGTGCGAGGACAGCGTCGGGAACGACAACGAAAATGGCGACGACGGCGGCGACGAAGGACTAAGCTAAACGTAAAAACGCTTACTCTACATTTGCATTTCTGAGATACATACAATCAAGTCGAGTTTCCGACCGTTCGACGGACAGGACGTACTGTGTAGATACGCCGCAGATACATACGACCATCACATGCGACGGCTAGTAAAGGCGAATTAGTGTTTGGTGCTTATACAACTGCAAAATTTCAGATGCTAGACCGTCGGACGGTTTTGCAGGACAATATTAGTTGCGCGGGATGTTATACTAAAAGTTACTTCTAATGTAATACTATGATCGATGACTACTTTTCTCAGGAAAATATTCTGATCAGATATAAAAGAATAATTTTCTCGATTCCACTGAATAGACAGACGGTCCGATCCGATCTCCTTTGGGATTTACATATATTAATCCATAGAGTAACCGCAACTGGTTCAAGTTAATCCGGCGAGCATCGCTGAAGCCAGCCATGCGACTGTAATGATTGACCTCAAATATATATGTCTCAGTTGTATAGCGAATAGTTTACCAATAGTTCGTAAAAATTGTCTTACTTCTGTTGACATTCCTACGGAGTTATAATCAGATCATAAGCGCTCCCAGCCATTGAATTTCCAGCGTTGTCGCCATGCCACGGGTTGGCTCCAGTAAATGAGTGGGGATCCAGAGGAATAATTTTTCGCTTTCGCTGGAAAAATCATACTACTTTCGAGATGCACGAGCGGCTGCGATGAGCTGAGCTGGTTGTTGTCAATGCATATGTGTGAAAGGCTGTTGCCATTATAAGCCGGTGCGGTGAAATGAAATGGGGAGCAGGATCAGAAGCACTTCTCATCATAGCCGAAACTGAGGTGCATGTGTACGAGAATGAATATGTTGCAGCACATTGTTTGCTAGCAGATAAAAGCGGGAGAAAAACTATCCTAATGGTGTCCAATTATGACGTCGAGTTTATTCCGTACTGTGGTGAGCCAGTCAGAGTCCAAACGGAAAATACCACAGTATTTTTGGTTGCAACGCTTGATGAACACTAGAAACAGATCGTCCTTTATACACATGACGTTCGAAATCTTTTGGCGATTGTTGTGAATAAGAGAAATGCATTAAAAGAAGAACGAAATATCTGATCAGTTGTAGGAAACTGGCACGAAGCGAATGCTCTACAATTGGTGGCATGTGGGCTATTGTAGACAAACCTAAATATAGATGGTGAATTTTGCGATGCAAGCGAAGCAATTCCGCTCGAATGAGGTCGAGAACGTAGCACGTAGAACGGCCTCTTCCTATTTCTATATTTATTACCGAAGCCAATGACTTTTTCTCCCATTTCAGCTCCTTTGAACACAATGAGACGTTCATAATAGTCTTGGGACATTTCACTCAGCGATTTGTGGAAGTGACCTATTTCTCCTGGCCGTTCTTGGCTCTTCATATATCGGCATTAACGACGCTCTTCACAACACATACTCATGTACAATGATAATTAACTGCTCATGTGAATGCAATTGCAGCGACAAAGCATCGTGTTCCACGGACCGCAGAAGGAGTGACCTCATGACCAATGGCGATCGCTATCGCCGACTCTCCAGCTGCTCCTCAACATTGTACAATAGTTGTCCTCAGTTAACACAGTTGCCCTGTGTTCAAAACAGTATTCTGCGTACGAAACCGAAGAACAATTACTTGCAATCACTTCGTCGCCAGCCGCCATCGAAACCGAACAAATCGGGTCCACATAGTCCTGTTTTGTGCCACAACTGCTCCGTTTGACGAAGGAAGAACTTGACTTGCGACCATCCTGCGACCATCGTATCGGAGAGATCAAGTCCAAAAATTGCTTCCTCATCGGCTGTGAAACAACCTGCCGCTCCCTCTGCGACAATCGCTGGTACAAAGTGCTATTTGTGTCCGAACTGCAAGTTCAACGATCGACCGATCGCCTGGTGGGTTTCGTGTCCAAGACTTTCAAATGTGGACAACTCAGTGACTTTTAGGCAACCGATACCAACGTCTCCAGATCAGAATCGTTCGAAGCTATCCGAAATCGATACCGAACGAGGAAATCGGCAGCATAGTCAGTTGAACCAGACCTATAGCATGTCCCTAAATAAGCCAACGACGGCTAAAAACACATTTGTTCCAAAGGCAACGCCTTGTAAGGCAACTAATCGATGTGTGGACAGACAGTTCCAGATGTGGCGGTCGACATCTGGAGAAATTCAGTCGATGCTTCAGTCGCAACCGTATTCTCGCTCCATCACGAACTTACCCAATGGAAATTTTCACGACGGCTACTCAGTAGTTCAGGCTCCACCGGCGGGAGGTATGGTGCCCACTTGCAACCATCGAATGTTGGCCACCAAGTACTATCCTGCTCGGGTTCCAGTGACAACAAACAACGGATTTTGTGTGTATAACGTGGATAACACTGGAGCCTCTATGGATATGCCTAAATGCACATGTGACAATTCCTACAAGCAGTATCCAATGCCACCACCCCCGGCCACCTTCGCTCTATTGAGCGACCACCAAAAGTCTTTTCCAAATGGATGCTATTCCGGTAGGATTCGAGTTGAATTTATTCCATCATGCAATTCGATTCTTCTCCATCGAATTCCGTAGGATACGATCTGGGTAACAGGCTGACTGATGAAGAGGATTCCGCTTTTCCGGCCTTACTTGATCGAGAGTTCCATATGTTGCATCACAATATACCAGCTCTCAGGCGGACTGGAGTAGACACGACCACTATACGCCAGGTGCCAATTAATGGCTGAAGTTAAATTCGAAGCTGAATATTTTACTTTTTTGCAGCACTTTTATCCGGATGGGGGCTGGGGATGGATCATATGCAGTGTTTCCTTCCTGGCACATATTCTGACTTCTGGACTCCAATTGAGTTATGGTCTGCTCCTCTTCTACGCTATTCAGCATCTGCATAATGCGGGAGATATTGGTTAGTATCGCCATATTTCTTACTAGCAAACGTAATAGCCAAAAATTTCAGAATGGTTGGGAGCGCTGAGTTTGTCGGTCTCTCTCATCGTCACTCCATTCGTCATAACGTTTTGCCGCAAAAAGTCGACCCGCCTGCTGGCAGTTGTTGGTGGATTGGTGCTCTCCCTAGGGATTCTGTTCACCTCGTTTGCCACGGAATTCGGTCAAATTCTCTTCAGTTATGGTATGTTCACATTACTAGATATACCGATGAAAGTTAATTATTTTAATTTTGCAGGAATTGTGGTTGGAGTTGGTGTCGCCATGGTCCGCGAATCGTCTACAATAATGTTGGGTAACTACTTTAAGAAGAGAAGACAATTCGTTGAGATGGTAGCGATGTCTGGAGAAGGTGTAGGCATAGCTCTTTTTTCTGTTATTCTTAAAGAGGGTATTGGGTAAGTCACCAATCGAATATGCCAATGCCGGACTTTAAACTGTTCCTTCCATAGGGAGGCTGGTTGGCGCTTTGGATTGCAGATAATTGCGGCTCTGGTGTCGGTAAATTTCTTTATGGGATTGTTATATAGGCCTGCTTCTCTCTACCACCCACAAAGAAGAGCAATACAGCATTTGAAAAATCAACGAAAAAAGGTGAAATTACTAAATGGTATGGAATGAACTACTTAAATTCGTTTATTGTTTATTTAAAGGTGCGGGAGAAGAAACTGACAACAACTTCGGCCAAAGAAATGTCATCAAAATCAATGATATTGGATTTCTCCCCTTTGAAATCTATCACAGTCAAGATTATTCTACTAACATCAAGTGTTGCTTCACTAGGAATATACGCTCCGATATTTTCCATGGTACGTTTTTAAACGTAACTTTGTACCCCAATGTAATTATTACAATATATAATAAAATGGTTTCAGTCTATAAATTCGGCCAAGGAAGGATCTGATATTCAGGATTTGGTCCTGCTGCAAACGTTTCTGGGTATGGCAACGGCCTTGGGAGTGGTTCTGGCGGGGACGATTTTACGCAAGCCGATTAAAATAGGCAGCATGGTTGTCACAACGGAAATTATAACTCAGGTAGGCCATATCGAAAAGCTTTGCAAGGTATTTTAAATCGTTCTCCAACTCTTTTCAGGTATTTATTTCAACAGTCGCCCTGTCTATCCTTTTCTTGTCCTTTGTAATGGGATACAGAGGAATATGTATTCTTAGTTGGATATATGGAATAGGATTCGGAGGATTTAGATACTCCATCAAAATACTTGCCTTAGAGCGTATTAAGATTAAACATTTTTCAAAAGCCTGGGGTAAGATTCAATATTAGTTACCATTATTGGATGTAAAATAATGTTTACATCCTTATGCTCCTTCAGGACTTATAAAAGGCGCCGAATCAATTCCAGTGCTCATAAGTGTGCCTCTGACGTCATTCCTAAATGACTACTCTTTGAAATACGGAAGAGCTGGATACTACATTTGTTCAGCAGCAGCGGCTATTGCTGGTATAATAATATTCTTCATAAGCTACACACAGGGGAATATGTCCAACAAAAAGCTCGGCAATGGCGAAATATCAGCAGTGAGAACACCCAGTTTGCACTACAAGCCAACTGCGGAATATTTTTACAACGACTGGGAGTATCCCGTTCCTGACTTGGTCCACAATAGTTGCATAAGTCTAAACCAAGTGGAGGGCGAGCCGAACATGGGCGACCCTCGATGTCCAAGAAATCGAATAAGTAGGATGCACCATCACAAGTTTCCATATCATTTTCACGATGAAAGTGCCCAAGTTCGCTTCGGCAATATGAACCGACAAAGGCCTGAATATAAAATGGGACAAGGTAGTGTGGGAGCTCGAACAGGAAAACGATTACAAAAGAGTTTATCATTCATCAACTATCCCTTTCGAGAGGACGAACACTGGGCTTGCCATAGTGGACAAAACTTTCATCAAAAACTCCAACAGCAACAACTTATTTGTACTTGCAGCCCTACCTCACTGTACAACCAAAGTTCCAAGAGCCGAAGTGTTCCAGAGGGACTCTCATCGATCTCCCAGCAATGTAGTTGCAATGCTATTAATACGAACGAATCCATGTACTTCCCTAGGACCCCTTTGAAAACACCAAGGCCCTGTTGTACACACTGCCATATAGACTCAACTACTGCCAGACGTCAACGTCAGCGCTCACAATCATTATCTAAGCCCTTTCAGTACGTAGAACAGATTACCACATCGGTATAAGAGAAAAAATATCAATACATTTTTCTAGTCCTTTATAAAGTTCTAAAAACTTGCATGGATTTCGATACATTTCTTACGGAATTGACCCCTAGAAGAGCTTTATTTAACATTATATGAAATTTATGGTCCATTAATATATCCACCGAGAAATATTTAGATATTTCAAATATCCCACACAATCAAACAAATTTTAATGTTTATCAAACAAGACACATTTTCCCAAGGTACTATCGATCCCACTTTAAATCGACGGCTAAACTTCTTGACACATCGAGCCTTAGACAAAATAAATGACTCAACGTAGGTTTTAATTGAAATGTGTTCAGGATGTGATGGCATATCTTTAATCATTTATACTACAAATAGAATGGAATTAAATTACTGCTTCGGTAATGTTTAAATTAATTCTTAGATTAAATAAATTACATACATTATATTATAGTATAGTATTAAAATAGGGTTCGATGTGCATTCTAAATCAAAATACAATAAATTGACAAAACATTTTTAACTCAAATGCTGGGTCTTTCATTATTGAGATTTCTTACATTAAAGGTTAGTATTTTATTGATATCGGTTGGTACATGGAATGCAACACTTTAACAATACTTCTATTGATAATATCAGTCTTAAATTTGAATAATTCAGTATGTATATGAAACACATGTTGGGTACATGAACTTGAAACTATAAGAAATGACAGGAGTTGTCATCGCAGGTCGAAAAAAAAATCATCGCACTTTGAGACATTTGACTGTGGATTCCCTCTAATCTGAGACGAAAATTCGGTCCATACCGGAGCGGATTTTGCGCACAGCGTCTTCATTTCGACTTCCAGTCATTTCCATTAACATCTGGTAAAGCACCTCTTTCGCTCGTGTCAGACCCCATATGGCCACTGTTGATTGTATCCTAGTTCGTTACGTCCTGCTTTTGAAACTGACATTTGGAAAATGGGAAGCTAGCTCTGCTTTTGATACGGGAATATGGGAAAATATCTTAACGAGTGTTCTGTTCTCTGTATGTATGAGATTTTACTCGCTCTTGTGGCACAGCACATCCATAGGATGCCAAATAAAAGTTGGAGATAAAGGAAAATTCCTTCAGTTCCAGCATCGCAGAACCCGTGCGCACATCGTTTGTAGCGTTTTCAGTTTTACCCTCTTTGGGTGTATTAACTTTTCCATCCACATCTTATCTAATATATAATTTTCAAATTGTTTCTACCAAGTGCAGTCGGATTTCAAATCACATCCCAATGAAAATAACTCTCTTCGGACTAGTCGCATTGTTAGACGTTAAGAAAAATATCGAATTAGTTTCCTTATATTCATTTTAAGGTAGTTTTCATCGCAACTGCGCCCAGGGAATCGATTTTTGTTGAATTTTCGGTACTAAAGCGGGCCTTCAAGGACTATTAGCTCTGAGATAGCTACGGATAAAACCGAAAGCACTCCTAAAAGTTACATAAAAGAGGCCATCATAAAAGGGCTCATACTTAAAAGAAGATTCAGAGTGATAAAACCATATTGTTTTATGGATTTAAATGCATGCATAACAGTTTCAAACGGTTTCGAGAAGCAAACTTGTGCCAAAGTATTCAAGAGTAGGAATGGCCCTAACAATGAGAGTAAATGGTGAGTTTGCAAAATGCATAGTATGCTTCAATGTGTGTATTCGTGAAGAAGGACTCCAGAGAGTCGGTTTATTTATACATATTGTAAATGACCAGACATATGCAATGTAAACACAAGCATATGAATGGTATTTGCAAAATTGTTTGTTAACAACACTCTTCATTAAATAGTGCAGTTTTCCATGTTGTTATCCATTCTCTGTTTACTTGGACTATAGAAGTCCAAATAAAAAATTCGAATTTATTCGTATCTTCCGAAGCACTTCCAGAGACGCATGCAAGTCGTTCAAGTAGTGACGTCAATTGTATTTGGGGCAATTCAGGCCACAGCTCTACTTAGCAGCGAGGTGCAGTTTCTCTCATACATATATCATGTCAAATTCTTTTCAGGTCTGCATCATGCCATTTCTCTGGGAAATATAGAAGCATCTTCTGAGGTGAGCTGAGGTATTTCCCAAACAACCAAGCGCAATTAACAAACTACCTTACAGCAAACTGGATCGGCCCAGTTCGAGAAGTGTTATGATTCTGACGATGAGAACATGAGTCGGCACAGGCTTAGGACATCCTCATCGACGGAGCTCTACCCACGAACTTCTGTGTATTCAAAGGGCGATATTCGAGAGCAGGTATTTGAAATTGCCAACAGGCTCCAATACATTTGCGATACAGTTCGATTTTGTCGCTAGTATTGCCTGACAGATCGACAGTTGAGCAGCATCGAACACCCTAGGCGGGAGCGATTCTTCGGCTGCCTATCCCGTCGTGGAGCTCCTCAATCGTTCTTGGGTGTTTGCGTTGGACGTCGTGCTCCCTCAGATGAAAATTTGGCTGCATATGCTCCTTTTTATAAATATCCCAGGTTAGCGCAAATACCATCCAATGAAGATTTTAAGTATTTGGATTAATTAATTAATAAATTTCTCTTCAGATACCAACATCACTATCCACAGGATGGAAAAACATTCGACTCTGACATGGAAAGTTCCTATTTTCGGCGGCAGCCTGCCTCGATATTGAGTACTGCAAACAAGATTAACGACGCATCAGGAGGCAATCGATATTCGTGGACAGATTCGCATTCACAAACCAATCCGGACAACGGGATGCTTGGAAATGACTCCAGGTGAGTTGGAAGACCTTGGTAATCGATAATCGTAGCCTTGCAATATGGGTTCGACTACATGGCTTTCCACAGTAGTTCTCTAAGCACTCTCATCGTGTGGATTGCTGCTTCCACTATCCTATATATCATCGCTTCAGCCTATCTATCGCCTATCGCCTTTCTGCTATATCTGGCATATGCTACTGTACTTCTCCTTCAGTCGCTCATAATTTCGACTTCAGTTTTCCTAACTGCTTAGAGTTTTTGTTGACTTCCTGATTATCGGAAGTCCAGGATTTAAATTATATTTTTGTGTGCATTTCTATTGTCGTTAAAAAGGATGATATGTCATCTGTTTCCGGTTGAAAATCTACTGCAGGACTTATGCATGATTAATCCGTTTAATCCAGAGCAATCAAGTTGGTATGTAGAGTTAAACAATATGGGTATGTAATATAACGGATACTTGGTACATAGTCAACATATATTATTCAGTATTCAGGTCCTATTTTGAATTTTATATCCTAACTTATGTTCATGTTTCGGAACTTTTATACTTCTAGTATTTATGGTTGTGCAGCACATGGCAATTTGCCCCCTGCTCCACCGCCGCCCGGTCCATCCACTCCAAGGTGAGAGACACTCTTGAGGACATTATATTATCTGATTTTAATTTCACTCTGCAGAACTAAACATGTCAGCTTCGCCAGATCGCATACTCTTACGTCGTTTGATGATGTCAATTTAGGTCTCCGTTCCTCTGGTCGGCTGACGAGCACTAGGAGCCAAGAGAGATTGATTGGCGGGAAAAAGCCAATTATAGCCTCTGGATCTATATATGAACCAATGCAGATGCTCCAGAATACATCTTCATCGCAACAAATGAGTGGCGGGACTCAATTGCAACAACAGCAACACCAGAATATATTACACCACCCACATTTACATGGCCATCAACACGGACATAGTCACGGCCATCAACACCACCTCGGACCACCAATTCATGTTCATCAAATTGTCCCAATCTACCACTCCGAGCTGGACACTCAACTAGGCATGAGACGCGAAACGACCGATAACTTTACAGGAATGAATATGGGTGTCAGTTTGTCTTGTCATCCTCCCAACGTAACACCCCCAAGTCCAGAAGTCGTTGTAGTTGAGAAAAAATTCCGCAACGCCATGAAAACACAAGCAACTCAAACCGAGTTGCGAAAAGGTGAAGGGCAAGTTCACCATTTGGAGTTGAGTCCAAGGACCATACATAAGGTACTAGACACAAATTATTCGTCGAAAATTATACATTTTTATCGTTTTCAGGTGAAGGTTGTCTCACAAGGAGCTCAAACGAATGGTTTAATCAACGGTAAAAAATTAACAAAAAGCCTGTCAGAAATGCCCAATAACCAAGACGGAAAGAACTCTGTGGACAGATCTACCGATGCTCTGAAATCGTATGTATTCATCACTAAGAAGTATATTATAGATGATTCCTTCACGGTATTATTTTCACGTAGGCTATCAGGGGAGCACGATACTCTTCATCGAACACAATCCGAAGAACCACCTCGTTCTCCACATCAGCCTTCGAGGCCAAATACTGATAATCAGTATAACGTAATGTACTACAATCCGCCACCTCCAATCGAAGTAACTGGCCATCAAGCTGCTCAATCGCTATTCCGGAGAGGATCTCGGATTTCGTCTATCGACAGTAATCAATCATATCCTCCAGACGACAAAATCCCTCCAGATTCTTCACTTCAAAGCACAACCACTCACTCCGATATGAAACATGAAGGCTCCAACCAAACATTTACATCGTATCAGGACAGCTCTGTAAATTACGATGATTCTTGCGGAATGGGAATATTCGACTACGAGTCAAATAGTTTACCTCGACGGGCTTGTAGCTATCATCGCTTGGATAATGATTTGTACTCAAATTCACTTCCTCGGAAGGATCCGATACATTCCCATGAAATTTGCAGACATATAACGGACTGCACAGAGTTACTAGGCGACTCAAACATTACTGACTTCTCACGGCAACATCTTCTGCCGCCGCCACGTCAGTATCGCAAAGAAGAGGAACAGCCGATTCCACGACAAAGGCCGCAGGAGGATCACTACGCAACTATCAACAGGAGGATGTCAATGGTTTCTACTCCACAGATCAGTGGCGAAAGTCCATTTAAAAGAGACGACATTCGCAGACAGTCAATGCCAGTATCATCGAGGACTGAAAAAGCGGACGATGGTTATAGACGCAAACCAAACATAGCCACGATGGAGTTTCATTCATCGGAAGAGAAGGAGATATTTATCGATTTCAAACCACATATATCACCCAAGCTGACAACGAAGAAACATCCAAGACATCGAAAAGTTCAGAAGACAGTGTCCGATGGCGAGATGCTTCTGGTAGAACAACAACGCATCTACAAGGAAGACGATTCTGAGTCCAATGCATCAATTGAGAACGCTTCAACTAGTAACGTAGACAGTGAAGTCGACGAGGAAGAAGAAGAAAAAGAAGATCCTTTATATGAAAATGTACCTAGCTACAGTTTTCTAGCGCCCGAAATTGAGAAAAGAAATCAATTTCGAAAACGCTCAATCAGTCTCGAAGATTCGGGAGTGAAAAACGAGAGTGTCATAATCAAATCAGCTCCCCCAAGTCCTTGTCAAGATGAAATGTTGATAAACACATCTACTTATCCGTCATCAGATTCATTAGCCAACGACTTGACGAGAGATCATTCAGATGGAATATGGAACGAATCGCAAGTGACTGTATTGACTGCCGATCCTAGGGACCTAAGTGAACCAGACCATGGTGCGAGCCATTTATTGACTCCCTCATCGAAGAGAAAAAATCTCATTCTACAGCACCAACAGCGCAGTTCAATTGATACCGACGCGCTCGATTTAGAAGATCAATTCACTGACCATGTAATTCCGTATATATATATATTTCACTTTCGTTCGAAGTTTTTCAATAATAGTATTTTCAGAGTCCGACAGCATCATCGAAAAATAGCTTCCCAACGCCAGGCTTCACACTGCAGGCCAAGAACCGAGAGTTCACATCCACTCTGGCAGTTCCAACAAACATGGTTACTCCAACAATCGCGGTAACTCCAACATGCCCCATTCCGGAGTTTGATCTTCCATCGTCCCGCAGGTCGCCGAACAACAGCAGAAGATCTTCTAAATCGTTGTCGCCATCAACGCAAGATATATCAAAAACGGATCTTCCATTCCACCAAATTTCCCCACAAAAGTATAGCGCGATGACCAGTCGTAATAAACCAAACTATTATACAATTCTTTCCTATTAGAAACGTTGACGCGCAAGTATCCGGGAACAATTACGGATATATACGATCGGAATCAGCAAAATGGAATACCAACAACACAGACATCTCCGAGTGCAGCACCAACACAGACGAGTATGTTACGTGCACAGACACATCGAAGCGCACTCCAGGTATAAAGACTCCGCCCACAACAACAAGTTCATCATCAACTACACAAGTACCAGGTTTGAATACGTACAAATTTCCTCAAAATCAAACTTAAAGCACGCTTTTGTAAACGTCGTATTCCTCCGTTAGAAATACATACATAAACTCCTCAACGCAAGCCTGACACACACGTATTCATATCTAAAATATCCCGGTCTGACCATATCCCTCGTCCTATCCCTGACCCATTCTGACATACATATATGGTATTTGATGTTGTTGTTTGGTGAACGCTTTTAGTGGTAATGCTTTGCGCTTCTTTGCAAAACCATGAAACATCGCTTTGACTACTGAGTGTTGAAGACATGTCCTTGTTTTTGAGTAATTTTAATACACTTATTTACCACGATCGTATTTTTCAGTGTCCGCACAAAGTTCACAAACTGAAAAAACACACGGAGGATCTTCTTTTGAGAGCGCTTCATCTTTGTATTCCACTCGGGGTGATGGGCTCTCTGAGGATATTCCTCAACTGGACAAGGATGACAAGCTGAGAACAACAAAATCAGATGGAAAACAATCTGTCATTTCGACAGCAGATCCATCTGCCGCTTGCCCAATACGTTCTCCCTCACACTCCATAAGTAGTACCTCATCTGGGAGTTATAACATGGCTGCCATCCAAATAGCTGTGCCTGCGAAACTACCTTCAGATGAGATTGCTGAAACAAAAAACAGTTCATCCGTAGCACTACCGCCAGCTACTAAAGCGGGTGTCGGCCAGTCGACTTTGGAACGCGAAAATCCAAGAAAACACAGAGAGTCGATATCTGAGGACGATCGCAGTGATATACGATACTCATCGTCGGGATATTACGAGAGCCCCCACGACGATGAACATGGAAATATGGGGAAACTGAGGCGCCACAGACTTGAGGAGGACCGAAAGAGAAGACGAACCTCTATGAAACTCGACATAGAGAAAGAAAATCTGCGTGCGCTGACTAGTCCAATAAAGAAAACTCAAGCGGCTCAAGCAACACTTCCGAAGGACAAATCTCCGGAGAAACAACAAGCAAACACAAACATCGATGCATCTAGTCCAAGTAAAATTAAACGATTCCGCCCAAAAATACGTCGGCAACTGCGAAGAACCTCCCGAGATGAAAGCACTACCCGAAGACCAAAAACCGTCACAACTCTTTATGGTATTCAGGCTCCGCTCACTTCCGAGAAACTTCTGGATTGTAGCCTACAGGAGAATGCTGGCAAGCCCCCTGAGACTGAAACAAAAATCCAGAGAACTACACAAACTGCCGCAGACCAGATCCAGAATTCGCCACCACCCACAAAGGCACCGGAGTTGTCCAGCACGAACACAAATACAAACACATCAGTTGCCGATGTGTACCAACTGAAAGCTAAGTCCGTGGAATCATTGCGTTCCGTGTCGCCGGGGTCAGACTCTGTATTTTATAGTGAAGCGGACGGTACCGGTGGGGACCCACACAGCCATTGCTTGCATTGTGGCAAAGAAATGGAAGTTTCAAATCCGGCGATTGGTGCCGTTGCAGGAGATTCAGTGGAATCATTGCCGTGCATAGACAACGACACTGAACAGGATATTGTAAAACCACCCTCCGATTTTGCAGATTCCCCAGTAACAACCAAAACTACTCAAAGGTTGTATAAGAAGATGGATAAGCGGTTCCGATCTGAAGAACGGTACCACGCCGAGCGAGGCAGACACTTTAAGACTCGACAGGATAATATAAGAGCAAAGGTAACAAAATAATAATAGAATAAAGGAAGTAGACTAATATTATTACACGCAGAGCGAGGAACGCGGAAGGGAGAAGAGTATACGAAGTCCCCAATTGTTGCGTCCTGCAGGTTCCAGTCCTTGTGTATTGCCAGATGTAAATACGGAACAAAAGAATCAAATTATATACCGTGGACATTACGACAATAGTCGTTATTCGCGACTAACCGATGCCGATGTGTGGACGCAATTGGATCACCAGAGCTTTGGTATTTAATTGAACTGACATAAAACTATAGTAATATTTTGATGAATAATCTAAATTGCAGACCGCCACCGGGAGCGCAGAGCATCGACAGAATCCGAGAAAAGTTTTCACGCCAAATACCAAGTCATACTGCATCGATTGGTACAGCGGCGATGTACCCTGGAGATGTACCACCGCCAGAAGAACAACATATTCCGTAAGCTATTGGATATAAGTTTTAAATAGTGTACTGTGGACTATTTGTGTACCCTGTATCGTGGTGTGTATCCAATTTTGCCACCACGTGAACCAAGGCTAATGTTAGAACATATGGAAGAGAGAGAGAATTCGGGTGTTTGGTGCTTACGCACAGTGTTTTGAGATCACACTTTCCTAATCAGTCTGGTCAGGGTTTTCACTGCGCCGAGTGGTTTCTAGTAACGCTATTAACTCGTGTACGTCCGTGTTCAAAGAAAGGGCAAATAGTTTGAATTGTTCAAATTACTATAAATAGAATCAGGTTAATGCGACAGACGCATCTGAATTTATCGAATTGAGGCAGCCTATCTCAAAGTTACAACAATACCTACAGAACCCGGCAATCGAAACCATAACCCCATTTTCGATTGCAAAATGATCGGTACGCATTTCATTCAATAGCAGATCTTCGCGATCTTCTTTCTTAATTAATCCGCTGGTAATTTTTAGAACTAATTTCATCAAATTCATCTCCGGAGTCTGTGCGTCGCAAATTAGAAGAAGTATTGAAGTTAATGCTAATGGTATGGGCAAGGGAAGGTCAAGTGTTGTCAAAGATTTCTCAAGATAAACATGGTAGTTAAAAAAATTGTGGAAATTATATAGTACAAATCGCTCTGTGAATATATAAAATTAATTTTATGTTAATTTACTTAATAGGAATTGATAAAACGGTTGTAGTAAAGAGTGATTCTGGGGAGTTTGGCTTTCGCATACATGGTTCAAAACCTGTAGTTGTAGCAGCAATAGAACCAGATACGCCCGCTGAGAGTTCAGGTCTAGAGGTTGGAGATATAATTATATCTGTTAATGGGGTGCAAGTACTGGACAAACATCACACCGAAGTGGTAAAAATTGCGCATGCTGGCTGTGAGACCCTCGAACTAGAGGTCGCACGCACAATAGGAGTGCTCATGAATGAACAACAAGAAACACCAAGTAAACCCGTATTCAGTGGATACCTTTGGAGGCAAAGTGGACAAGCCAAAGGTGCTCCAAATGCGAAGAAATGGGTGCGGAGATGGTTCTGTCTTCGGCCGGATCACTGTTTATATTATTACAAGACTGAAGAAGTACGAATTCTTTTATATCACAGCCTTGCTCATTTCATTAAAAAACTGTGCTATTTTAGGACACTCAGCCAGTCGGAGCGATGATAATGGCAAAACACTCAGTCGAGCAGTGTCCCCCAGAAATAGGAAAACCCTTTGCTTTTAAAATTGATTCAGGCGAGGGGATTCCTATGTATGTGGCTGCAGACTCTGAGGAACTAGCTAATCAATGGATGAACATCCTTAAACGCTCAACCGTTAATTCAGATCCTTGGTTGGAAAAATGGTAGAATAATGAAAACTAACATAAATACCGTATCATTATCTTATGTTCTATATTGGTAATTTCAGTGCAAGGGCTCTACATCAGCCACCTAGCGGCATTGTTAGACCGGATTGTTTTGGCTATTTGATGAAACTTGGATCTAGATGGTGTGGTTGGTCAAAACGTTATTGTGTTCTCAAGGATGCGTGTTTATATTTCTATCAAGATGCGAACAGCAAGAATGCATTCGGTAGTAGATCTGTCTTTTTGAATTAGATAACATAATAAACCCATGTTTCGTTTTCATGTGGCACTACTTTAGGAATGGCTTGTTTGCAAGGCTACAAGGTAGCTTCGATGTCCACCAATGCCTCTGGTAGAAAAAACTCCTTCGAAATTATACCACAGGAGCCGAAATTGCGTCATTACTATTTTAGTACAGAGTCAGAGATGGACAAGAAAAGGTCAGTATTTTGTATTCTGGTAATCCTAATGTAAAATACATACTTTGATCGTAGGTGGATATCGGCTCTCGAGTATTCAATTGATCGCTGGATTAAGTCCGGGTAACTAAGGTTGTCGACTACTTCTAAGTCAGGAATGAAAAAGAAACGTCGCAGTTTAACTCAATGCTTGAATTAATCACGAGTCTAATTAATGTACCAAAATACACTATGAACATCAATCACACTACAACTGCATGTAAATACGATCACATCATAATTCATTTATTAAGTGTTCCACAATTACAAACATATTTGTTAATAATGGATCTTAAATGTGTGGCCTAAGATAATGTAAGAGCAAAGACATGATTTAAATGAAAACGACTAAATATATTCCATAAAAATATTCTAAACAAAATTTACACTGAAAAATAAAAAATAAATGATTTTATTGTTAGTTTTATATAAATTAAATTTAAACTAAACATAAAATGTTATTTTATTATTTTTCAGTGTAGATAAATATTAAATATATATTTAATGACAAAATTTAAATGAAAAGCATATAGTCAGAAAAATTTTAGTTTCATTTTAAGCACGTGAATAAAAGTTTTCTGACTATTTTGCGCTAATAAGGGAAATTCTCCCGATTATTAAAAACAGTCTTATGCTGACGTAATGAGTAGTTATTAAGTTTTATAATGAATTCACATTGTATACACACATACACACTCACAGCATAATTATAATATTATTTTGTAAGAAATTGTTTGACACACAAGTTATTGAGAATAGAACATTGGGCCTATGAATATTTAGAACCCATGTCAATGGTAAAAATACGAAACACAATTTGAATTTCCATAGAATAGCAAAAAAACACAATTCCCTTCCAGAGTTTCAAATTACGATCCAAAATAGAAGTGACAGATATTACAAAAATATTTTATTTTTACCTTCAATAACCCGATACGACCGTCCTATTTCTAACTTATCTAAACCCCCTCGATTCGACGAAATTTCGTTCAGTACAAACGATTACAAAACTGGAAGTTGTACCTGATCGCTAAAATACCTTTAGGTTCATTATTCTCCCAAGTGCCAATCCGCTTGGTTTACCAATCCAACCATTCACAGAAAAGAAGCTCTGGATCAATTTACTAGTTATCACTTCAGCCGCAATACTGGTATAAAAAATCTTGAAAATTACAAAAAATTCTTAAATGTTTTTAAGATAGATATTATGAAATCCTGAACACCCGAATAATTTTTCTGCCATAATGTTGAAGTAGGCAAGTATAAATTTTAAATTAGAGAGCTTTAATTATTATAAAATATATGAATATTGTATATGAGACTCTGGAGATTTTATTGGGCATGGTGTAATTATAATTGCATCACTATATCCGAGCAATGGCTCGTGCACGTACGTAGCACGAACTTCTTTCGTTTTGTTACTTGTTTGCTGCCTCCTTATCAGCACCGACTGCATCTGATACTAAGCGCAAACACTGCTGCAGTACGCACACTCTCGTTTGTTGACTTACAGAGCGGAGAATTTCTGTTCGATTATTAGCGCACGCTACAACAACAAGGGTTCGAAGTAGCATGAGGTAGCACTATCGCGAGAACCCAATGGCAAGGAAGACACGAGAACCACGCGACAGGTAGCAACACAATGACTTCATGCCAGCAAACGGTCAACGCGGAACGAATATCATGTGGGAATAACCAAGCATGAATCTTTCAGGAGGAGGTGCGCACCCTTGCCCAACTACAGACATCCCAATCGGAATGTTGATTTACTTTTTCATTTTCTCCGTTGATGGAAATGGTAAAAATACTGCAGAGTATTCACATATTTCCTTAATTGAACTATGAATTCCTAAGGATGAACTAAGAATGGATCCTTAGGTCACACAGGAGCTTTTTATTTGATGAATTACTTGGGGTACTAAAATAGCAACTATCATTGGTCAAGTGTGTCTACTTGTTCCACTGTCATTACTCCTCATGTTCGGATCCTTTCGTAGAGGATCCAGTATTCGAAGCAACCGAGTCTTGGTATTAATTAAAAAACTACTTGTTCTGTTCTCCATGACGGAGTTCTCTCCGTTTGCCCCTGCTTCGTAAAAGGTTTTAATGTGGTTTCTCGCCCGCAGTTGTTACTATATGCCGATGGGTTTCACTATATGTCGTATACCTTTCCAGAAACAGGTAAGCCATCGTATTTCGTATCTCTGTCGAGGAGAACGTCAACCTGGAGAGAGCATGAGAGTCTACTGGGTAAAGATAACCAGAAGAAGAGACGGCAAAGAGCAACGAGAAAATAACTTGCCTCTCTCGTTGGGTGCTCCGGAGCGAACGTCAGTTACTGCCGGAGAGATCCGTCTCGATTTAGGCTCGATGCCCCCAACAGAGTTTCTCTCGGATTAGTCGTCGAGAGTTGATCGTACCTATCGCACCTGTACTTAGCCTTCCTCCTGAACGTGCGGACGGTTTGTTTGCTTTACCCACACATCGGTACTCGCTTAATGTGTAAGGTCCACCTCTGGCTGTGTTGGTGTCGATGTTCGTCTTTATTTGAACTTGTTGCGCGTCGGTAGTGTCTGCTGAGTTCTTCTCGTTCCCACTCACGCAGCCAGTCGCGGCATCGGATCCGACCGAAACGTTTTCTGGCGTGTGGGAAGAGATTGGGACTACTTGAGGAGCGATCTGGTAGCTGCACTGGCTTCAGTTCCTATTTCAAGACAAAATACAGAAAAAACACAACTTGATGGCGATAGTCTAGAGCCACGACGCTCGCTTGTAGTGCTATAAAAAATTCCGATCGTCTATGAGTGCAGAACAGGTTTTCGGCTCAGTTCATTTCAGTGCGGTTCGCTTCGGTTCGATCGGGTTCGCTTGGAACTACGTTAGTGGAGGGACCTGAAGTGTACTGAGGATTTAAGTTTTGTGAAATTAACAATGAATAGCTCTTATTGAAGGGCTTGATTTCGATTTGTGCCCGCCCCAGGGCCGTCTATAGCATTGTGAATACGGGAATGTTTTGTGTAAATATTGGCTATTGTACTGTGATTTGGAAAGTGTCTTCCCACATTGGTGGATTGGTGGAAAATAGCAAAAAATGTGTCCAGAAATAAATAATAGCTGATCGCAAAAAGTGATGTATCCAAGCCCCACAAGACGAATTGAAAAGTCGTAGACGTCGGTGTGTGAACTTGCGAAGGAATATAATAAAGTCTTGTGGCCTGTGTGTGTATGGACTGCAGTGGTATTAGTGGTGCTCCTGGAGGCTAATACTCAAAACTAGTACGGTCGGTCGGTCGCGCAATCGCTTGCTAGGCGGCTCCCGCTTCCACTGCCACCACAGTGCATCTGCCACTGTCATTGCCACCGAACACAGTGTGATGCCGTGTCACACCGACGTCCGCATTGTGTAGCGCGAACATCGACTCGTCGCGTTCTTGGCCTGTGTGAGTTGGGCTCTCGTGCGCACACGAATACGACTACGGATACCTTCCGAGCCATTACTCGGTTTCTCTTCGATCCGGTTTTCCGCCGTCGCCCCACCGCAGCGTGTAGCTCCGCGCGCTGCTTAGAACATACAACGGAGGAAACGCAATTGTTGAGAGCTTCTGTATCTGAGGTTGCTGTCGTGCTGTGTTGGCTGGCTATCTCTCAGATTGCCTCCTAACTCTTGCCGTACCATACCTTGCCGAATACAAACACATTCGATTCGATTCGTCTTGGCTCGGGTCGGTTTGGCTCGATTTTTCAATTATTCGATTTATACGTACGCACAACCACTACCAATAAATCTAAGCAGACTCGCTCGTAGAGACCCCGCACACTTAATGGCCTTATTGCGGTTACACTCTGCGGATTACACGCTTCTGCTTTTCAAATTGGATTGCTTCTCGAGCAGAACCTAGACGAGGGATTACGTCCGACGACGGTCTTTCTTCATCAGGCCAAACCAGGCCGGGTCGGATCAGGAACTGACTTCGAAAGGTTTGTCCATTTCAACTCCAATTTCCAGCTCATTCGAGAAAAGAAACTTACGACTAGATCGGGATTTCGGGTCGTAAATAGTGGCCGCCAGTCGCTCTTAGCACCATGCCAGCGACTGTTCGTTTATAAATATTTAATCCAGTTTTGTTTTTGGGTACGATTTCCTTCACTGGTCCTTTCCTTCGTTTTTCTTCATCTCTCTGTTGCACTGACCACTCCGAGAGTAGCTCACGACGAGCGCCGCTGCTTGTATGTGTCTGGTCTTGCGCTTTGTTTTTTAATCTTCCATAAGAAAAACACACAAAGCCAACAGGCAGCCCGAGCCGTCCGAGTAGGCAGGCAGGCAGGCAGTCAGGCAGCAGCCCAAGTGCGTCTCCTGCATCTGTTCATTCATACGTCCGTCCGCCACAAGGTCCGCTCCAACGCCGTCATCATGATCATCATCAACAGCACCAACAGTCAACATCAACCTCATCTAGAATTCTAAAGAAACCCGAAGGTTTAAGCCTTTCTCTAACGAGTCGCTTGGTTTCAGCCGCCGTGCACCCGAGCCGAAACGAGCCGAGCCCGGAGACAGACGGAGACGGAGACCCACACACAAACACAAGCACACGCACGTCACTCCGGGTCTGGACCTTTTTGTGTATTATTTATTTTTCGGCTCATTATTATTCTTCGCAACTTTGTTTAAAGATTACCGATCTCAGGGAGTGGTGCTCGGCGGTTTCTACATACGATCGCCGTCGTCTCCGCGTCCATGTTCATTTTCGCCTTCGCGCATAGAGTTCAAAGCGCATGCGTTGTGAAGTAGTTTCCTATGCTTTTTGCTGACAAAGCATCAAGTGGTGAATTTCGCTGACCCGAGCGCAATTTGGCCAACCTGATTGATGGGTGCCAGTCGACTGTCTGTCGCCAAATTGCGTAAGGCCAGGTCACCGAATCAGCTTCTATACGAGAGCAGATATTTGCGCTCGTAGTGCCTTCCGTTTGCGTTGCTGCCTGGGGGAGAGGTTCCCGTATATGTGGTTATCGCTTAGGAAACTAATTTCGAATGGAAATGTAGAAATGGTGTTTATGACTCCCGTAGACACAATAAAGATAAAAACCTTTCGACTCGCGATACGATACGAGCCGACAACAATACCAACAGCACACATCTCGGCATTGAGGGAATCACTAAAATTCTTATGTAGTTTAGTTATTTACTCGATTGTTGAGAGACGGGATTCCGTCACAAAATTTCAGGTTCTTTAAATGATAATGTTGCATCCTGTCTCCTTTCAGATACTCCTCGATTCATCGGACTCGTCCGTTTGAACATGTAAAAAATGCCCACCGAATCCACTCTACTCGAAGATCGCCCCGGCGGCGGCATTTCGCTGGTACGAGGCCCGCGAATGGATCCATTTATGCAGTCCACGTCCACTGCGACCGTCTCGGGTGCGCCGGAGCAACGCTCTGCCTCCAGCGGCGGCAGCAGCAGGGTCGGGAGCAGCGCCGCAGCAGCAGCCGCCGCATATGAGACACAACTGGTGTACCAGCATCACCTGGCAGCTGCGGGCCTGATCGGCGGTACTGCCCAGGGCGGCCACCACCACCGTGAGATATCTGCATTCGTCCCGGTGATGCCTTCCCGCAATCCCCTCCGGGCGTCGGGGGCGTTGTATTCGACGATGTTGGATGCAGCCGGCTCCGAGCCCAAGGACGGCAAACGCAATTCAGGGTACGAGATCATCGCCATGATGGCCGACAAGCGCAAGGAGCTCGCACTGCGGGAGGTGGCGGCCGCGGCAATGCTTATGCCCCGTCCGGGTCAAGCACCTCCGCCGGGCGTTCCCCCAACAGTCATGTACCCCCCGGCCTACCTGGGAGGGCCAGGACCCTCGCCAACAGCGGGCGGCTCGTTTGCTTTCCCGTCGGCGGCGACTGCGGCTCTCTTTCCTCCTGGTATCCCGCCAAATATGCACGCCGGCCTCGATCGCCGCCTACTCCGTGCTCCTGGCCGCGCCTCTCGACCCAAAAAGCAATTCATCTGCAAGTTCTGCAATCGTCAATTCACCAAGTCATACAACCTACTCATCCACGAGCGCACGCACACCGACGAGCGGCCGTACTCCTGCGACATCTGCGGAAAGGCCTTCCGTCGACAGGACCATCTCCGTGACCATAGGTAAGTTACGTGACCACACACTCATCATGCGGCAGAAGATTGACGGGTTCAAACTTCGCTCAGTACATCATGTGTGGAAATAAATGGAAAGCAAACACTAGGCACTTCTTCCGCGAAGATCTAAGAACCTGTTTTCTGAAAGTGAAGCTGCCGACATGTGGACTGGCAGCGGTGCCGCCGCACAAGAGGCTGCGGCGCCATTTTGTTACGTTAAGCTAAGGCCTCGAATGAGATAGGCTTCGTCTTCGTTGGGTATACGTTCCGTTCTGTTTATACGCCTTGTTTTGTTTTGTTTTATTTTATTTTGTTTTGCTTTCCAGTTTCTTGTGCAAACACTGGAATGGTTTCCCGTCGCTAAAAATACTATATTAATAAATTATGTTTTATACATTCGTAGATATATTCATTCGAAGGAGAAACCTTTCAAATGCACCGAGTGCGGCAAGGGCTTTTGTCAGTCAAGGACTCTCGCTGTCCATAAGATCCTGCACATGGAGGAGTCGCCGCATAAGTGTCCGGTGTGCAGTCGCAGCTTCAACCAGCGCTCGAACCTGAAGACCCACCTTCTCACGCACACCGATCACAAGCCCTATGAGTGCTCATCCTGCGGCAAGGTGTTCCGCCGCAACTGCGATCTACGCCGCCACGCCCTCACGCACGCTGTCGGCGACGTGCCATCGGACTACGTGGACGTCGGGGAAGAAGACGACGGCCGAAACATGAGTGGCGACGAAGAGGACTCTCTCCTGGAGGTCGATTCACCGCGCAATTCACCAGTGCACCGCATTCGATCTACGTCTCCAGCTAGCATCACCAACGGCACGTCGGAAGAAACCGAAAAACATCATGATGAGTTTGAGCACGGACATGGGCTGCCGGAATCCGACCGCAAAGGTGTGAAGCGCAAGGCTTCCATTGTTCCGGATAGTTCCAACGAGTCCGATGAGGACATCGACGACGACGATGAAACAGATGACGAAGAACTCCATGCCCCAGACCCGGAAGCAGGGGAACACGATCTTGATTCTGTCTATGTCGAGGAGGTCGTGTCGAAGAAAGTGGAACGCCAGGGAGTCACCCATTGTCACCACGAGGGTGGGGAAACATACACCATGCGTCCGAATTCCGAGAGAGAACGGGAGATGCGCAGTATCGAGGAGTATCAGCTGGGTAACGGCAACATGGGATCGCCACCAGCAGATGGTTTACCCTCGACGACGGCGTTCCCAATGGCCAACCCCAGTTTACGATACATGCGACCTGCGCTATTACCGGGCACCGGTGATTCCATCCACTCTCCCTCGTCGTCAAATCCCCCAGAGCCCTTCATCCCAATGCTGCACGTACGCAGAGATCTACATTCAAAGCAATTGCCACCGGGCGTGTTGCCACCTGCGCCAGTAGGCATTCCAGAGCCGGGGAAATCCTCCTCACAGCCGCTGCACTCGCCCTTAGAAACGGTGCCTAGTTTTCTCGGCTCTATCCCAATACGAAAACGACCCATGGGGCCGGCGATGGAGGGCGATCCCAATCTGCTAAGTCATCGAGCATTTGTCATCAATCAGAATATGGTTGCTCTGAACATGACCCGTTCACATGTCCATTCGATGCACTCGTCCATTCTGAAAGCTGCTCCTATGCAGGCAGGTCCTTCGAAACCAGGTCCGTTACAAGTGCAAGTAGCAGCACCGCAGTCAAACACCTCATGTATGTCAGAGGAAAGTAATCCCGCGTCCGAAACTTCCACGTCGTCTGGCGCAACGTACATGCTTCCTAACAGAAATAGTCTGAACTTGAAGCCCCAGGAACAGCCAATACCACAGCCTTCCGCAGTAAAAGCCTCTCCTCCTCAAAATCAACCTCCCAAACGAACCGGATTCAGTATAGAGGACATAATGCGACGTTAGCCTCATTCGTTAGTTGATTCTCATCCTACAAAAGGCATTTGCAAGAGGCATTTTGCTGGCAAATTAATTTGTAATTTAAGCTATCTCATTACCATTAATATTAATATTTAAATATACTTTAAATTGTGACACATGTCTCGTGTATTCGCATGTGTAGGCTAAATTAGGTTACGTAGCTCTAAATCTAAATATTCCCGAAAGAAATATATTCCAGACATAGATTATTGTATTATGTGATTCCAAATTTAAAATTACCCTAGTTTATATTCAAGTAATGTGAACTTGTACAATTCTCATTGCTGTATTTGTATCGTATTTGTAGATTGATATATTTACCATTGTAGAGAAGTATTACACAAAGTTGAGAGCTGATCATGCATGGAGAGTAATTTGTATTTCTTAGTGGACTTCTCAGGTCTGCACAATCATAATTCAATCAGAACTTTTCCGAACACATAGTGTTCTTTCATTCATGCTATCCATTCAATCGTGCTATCATACAATTAGACTTAACTATTGCAAATGTCTTCCTTTTAAAACGGCTTTTTAAGATACGAGTTTAAAACAATTAAATAAATATTTAAAGATATTCACGATGTTTTCGAAGTTATTCAATCAAACTGGGATAGTAGTGGTGATTCAGAGGTCTGTACAATCATAAAAAATCATTTATAGTTTCACGTAACACGTAAAATGAAATCATTCATATTCACCGAAGTTTAACCAGCCCTCATCGTAAACTTGGGCAGTTTTCAAAACTTCCAACCACATTCAAACGTGATACGAGAATGAAACGTGCCTTAAATACGATGGCAACGATAACTACCTTATTGTGTTTTTAAATTCAAATTATTGGTATACATAGACATGAACACAACTATTTGGATTTAAAATCAATCCGGAAAATTAAAACTTTATAAAATTCGGTTAGTAAGTAAGTTTAGGGTATGTTACGCATGATCGGAAAAGTCCAGGAGTTTATTCGCATTGGACATTGGAAGTGGAATCCCTGAGTTCCTATTGGAGAATAGAAGTGAAATCCCTCACTTCGTATTGCAGAATGGAAGTTCGATTAGAGATTGGAACTGGAATCCGTATACGTATCCCGGTCGGAATGGGGAATTAAAAAGTAGGAAGGAATTTGGAAGGTTTGAGTATGAGATAACACACGTAATGAAAAGCGCTACACAAACCCTTAACTAAACCGGTCCCAGTTCAATGATCACCGCAGGTTGAGAACTCGGAAAACTACAACCAACAGAGCTGAATTCCTGAATTTGTTACCAACATGGAATTGCTGAATGTGGTAGAGAGAGTGACGATCAACAAGTCGCTGAAAATAGCGAGTGAGAGCTCACATCCGATGATTGCGCCAATAGCTCTCCAAAGCTCTGACTCGACCATAACGACGTCGGTCGTTACCTTTGGGACGATTCTCGAGACTCTCCGTGCCACTCAGTTCAGAAGGTTTCCAACTGCTCGCCAGTTAAGCTCGTTCGCCGCCGTCGTCTGGGTGCTACGCTCGCGTCGTTCAATTTTCTTGGCTCTAACGATGAGTAAAGCGTTGTGTTGACCGCGCCTAGTCGAACATTCCAACGTTCTGTACGTCGAAAAGGTCGAAATCGTCAGTGAACTCCACCAGTAAATAAGTGTTCCGAGCAAGTGATGAGTTTTTGTCCAGCATTTCGTGGTTTTTCCTGAATTTAACCAACAAAATTGTCCACAATTTCAGGAAAACATCGAGTTTTCTGCTTCTACCACAAGGCAGAGTATAAGCTGTCTGTGAGTGTATAAGTATTGGTGAAACAGTGTTACCACACTAGTATTTGGCTGAAAACAGCAACTAGAGTGAGGCCAAAAGCTCGTTCACTCGCTCAGAGCACGCCAAGTAGACGGAGGGAGAACTGTTTGTAAGATACGAACCCGCGAGGAAAGTGTGGCTCTCAAAGAGCTCGATGGAGACGATACAGACGACAGACTTACTCGATGCATTTTGAGCCAGGAGCGTGACGTGCGAAGACCTGCAGTGCCATTGTGCGGAGCGCAGATCCTACCGAATGCCGATCACTGCGTCGACGGCTGCGCACAGGTGAATAGGCGCTTCCTGGTGGTTGCACATGTCTTCGTGAGCAACTAGAACATGCCTCCGCACTCGTCTCCAGTCCCGGGGCCAATGGCCCCTCACGCCGTGAGCAGGGAGTGCATCATCCGCTTCGCTCGGTGGTTTTTTGTCGTATCCATCGGATGCGATTAATTTGCGGCGTCGCGGGTCCGTAGTTCGCCCGCCCCCCAGCGCCCTCCGTACCCAGCCACCATGGGTCTGCACGCACAACTTTTGCAAATAGAAGTTCGTTTCGTCACCTGCGAATCGGCTGCGCAAAGGGGGAGGGCACGAGTAATAATCACTCAGGTGGTTTATGGCTCTCCACTCCCGCTTCAAGGCCTCTGTTTCGCTATGCTGGAGACGTACATGTGTGAATGCACTCCCAGTATGAATTGCATTATGGAACTCCCATTCTCAAGCCGCACTCCATCGGCTATTGTTGGTGTTGTTGTGGTTGCTGAGTTACCACCAAATAACGGTAGTCTGTATGCTTTGTTTACGTTTGGGTTCTGTTCGGTTCGATTCGATTTGAGCCTCCACCACTTCACGAAGCAGCCGCAGCAACAGAACGCACTCTCATAGTTTGGGGTCTGCGCCAGGTCGTTCTCAGGTCGCTCAGCACGTTCGACGGCGACGCACCGCCACAGCTCAACAGAGCGCACGGCGCTCCAACAACGTCATCAAGTAGTGACCTCTCTCGCTCTCTGCCGGCTGCGCTCCCCCTCCCACAGCCACTTCCTCCCGAGCATTCCTCATGCTGGTTGGGCTGGGCTGCAACCACTTTCTTTACTTTACAGTTACGCCACGGCACGGCTTCGTTCACAACAATGAATTAGTTTTCTTCTGGCTGACTCTTGTTGTTGCTTTTGGTCATTGCTATCTGTTTAGAAGTTGCTGCCGCGGCTCCAACGTTATTTTTGTTGTTGTTGTTTCAGTTCGTTCGACGTGCACTCGGTTCTCCGTACTGGGCCGTGAGTCAGTCGCTCATAACGGTTCTCTGCGTACGGACGCGTTCTTGCGGCATGTTTGGTTCTCGGTCGTTCATTTGAAACGGTTCAGTTCGGTTCGGTTCGGTTGGAAAAACAGCTGACAGCACCACCTAAAAAACAAAACGTTATCGTAAACAAAGGCCTTATCGTCGCTCTGGCCCAGTCGATGTTGTGACGAAATGTTGTTATCAAAAAGCAGTTAATAGAATTTTTAACCCAATACTTTTAGGTATTAGAACGATATTAAACCACGAAATTTTTTGTGAAAATAATGTGATATATGGTGCTAAGTGATAATTTAACTAGATGAGTAGTGACTCCGAAATAGTGTGAAAAAATTCGCTTTAAAACATCAGGATGCGCGTTTGCCGCATTTGGAAATCCAACCCGAAGCTAGTCTTCCTGGCCAGATTTTGTCTATACACATTGGCCAGTTGTTATGTCATTTCACTACCCGACAGTGGCGCTGCCAGTGAACTGGATGGGGAGGACAGTTCAATCGAGTTCGCGAGTCTGGATGGCGCCACGCAGTTGCTGCCAGAGCCGCCGACCATGCCGTCGCTGATGTCATATACTGAGCTAAAAGGCGGTGAGCTTCTGGGCGAGCGGACCCTGCGCGCAGCGGAGAGTCCTTACATAGCCCGTGAAGATATCGACGTGCCGAAGGGTGCGACCCTGCGAATCGAGCCAGGAGTGACAATCGAATTCGCACCCAACGTGGGCATTACAGTTCACGGAGTTCTCCACGCTGTGGTAAGTTTTCGCAGAAACTCGTCCACATTTCTGGTATCTGGGTGGATGATTAAGCGTTTGTAATCTGTAAGCCAATACTTGATAAGATAGCACGCTGTGCACAGTTCAGCGAAAACATAACAGGTCTGACGTATCTAAGCACATTGCTGACAGGTTATAAAGCAAACACAGCTAACAATTATGCACCTTACAAGCATTTCCTTGAATGGTCGCTTACGAAACAATGATTATGACAATGACTTAATTTTGATCATACTGATCGATTCTCATTCAATCAAATAGTTATTATCGTGTTTTTAAAGTTTAAGCATTGTATATCAAGGTTAAAACAATAAACACTAAAATTATTACAGTTGCACACGGGCTAACGCCCATACTATATTAGAAATAAAAGAGATGCTCTGAATCACTCTGAATCGCTCATGAATCATTAGTTAACTTCTCAGCTCGCGCTAAAACTTATACCCTTTGATGATTATAATTAACTTCCTCTTTCTGACCCTTGATGACACAATTTTACACTCTTCGATTAATTCCGCACCAAGATCACACTAAATGGTACGATAATTTGACTCTTCTTTAAATGGCGGACAAACGGACAGAAAAACAAGTAGACCTTTGTGCATGTTTGTGATCGGTCAGTGCAGTTCATCATTGTGGAGTTTTCATTTATTAAGCTCGTGCCGAAGTCTACGTAGTAGAGGAAGTAGAGGAGTCTGTCTGTCTTTGAGGTCGTCTGGTGCGTCGTTGAATTAGATTACGATTGCTTGTATAGCGCTTAATTTGAATGAAGAAGGGCCCAGACGGCGGACATTAGGTCACACGAAGTTAATTGAATTCCAGTTCTTATGCGAATCAAAGGGAATCTTTATGCCCGAAGCTGTGCAACATGCGGCTTATTATTGATTGCAACACATATATTGAATTCGTAAATCTACAGGGTACGCCGACATCTCGCATAACGTTAACTTCACAGAGAGACCTACCTCAGAAAAGTGAATTACCAGACCCGGAAGAACGTGGAGCGCGCCTAGTTGATGGTCCCAGCACCCTAGAGGGTCGGCTGCAAATCTTCCACAAAGGTGCCTGGCGGTCAGTATGTACAAACTCCAGAAAGTAAGTCACTTCACAAATATGTAGCATTTGTATTATTGAACAAAATCTTTTACAGTTGGACAATAAACGATTATGAAACTGCCTGCAAGCAAATGGGATTCAGTGGTGGACGTTTTTGGAATTGGGTAGATAGAACGCCCGGGTATTACCCTCGACTATTATATGAAGAGCCCAACTGCATGGGTTCTGAAAGGTCTTTGCTGGATTGTGCGTGGGCAACGAGGCAATTGGGATCTGGTGTCTGTGATTACCACAGCGACATCGGAGTCCAATGTCGTCCAGTTCATGTTGAAGAGGTCGGGCATTGGCGTGGTATACACTTTCTAAACGCGCCCGCTACGAAATCACTAGGCCGAGATAACACAGTTTATTCGGCCGTCTCCCAATCTACACTCAGATATGTCGATATCATTAGAGCAGGATCCGGATTAAGTAAGGCAGTGACTTCGGCCGTCGAAGTCCTAGGCCTGCCTCCCGTATTGGAGCATGTTGTCGTCAGTCATTCTGCTTACACGGGCATCAACATAACACGGCCCAGTGGAGACTTTGTAATGGCCAATATCACAGTGCGGAAAAATAACGGATACGGTGTGTACGTCAACTCAAGCAGTGGTAGTGCCGAACTCAGAGGATGCTACATAATCGACAATGCAGCTGATGGCATTAAGTACGTAGGCCACGACCTTCGTACCGAAGAACGCAAAGACAGAGCGACAATTTACGACTTTTGCACATTACCCACGACTTCTGGCCAGACATACCCGATTTCGCTGTCATTCACCCAAAAGTTCTACGCCGGCTCCTCCAAGGAGTGCGGAAAGTATTTCTTCACCCGGCCAGGATATCTCCTCACAGTCCACCTAGAGTATTTCTCCCTCGAAAAGAACGAAACCGCTAGCATTGAGATCTTCGATGGAGCATCCGCAAGTGAGACGTTGCTGTTTTCTTGGAAGGTACGCAATTATACGCGGCCACAGAGCGTTACGAGCACGCGAGAGAAACTATTTATTCGTCTCAGGGCAGATATGCGGACTGAAGTGAACGGGTTCATACGCCTGACGACGGCAACCACCAAAGCCTTCGATGTGCGAGTTGTGGACTCAACAGTAGAGGATAATGGTGGCCGAGGAATAGCAGTGGACAACATGCGCTCCAAGTTGCACATCGATGGGAGTACAGTATCGGGAAACGGACATGTCTCTGGCGTGCACGTGACCAGCGGTGCAGGTGATGTCAATATCACCAACAGCAACATTAGCTTCAACCATGGCGATGGCATAAATATCACTTACTACGGCGGCAATCGGAATATTTCCAGAAGTTCTATCAGTTCGAACAAAGGATTCGGAGTCGCAGTGTGGTTGAACGAGACTACAGACGTGGACCGTATCGAATACATTCCCACAAACCAAACCACCGTGGTTGAGTATTCCCAACTTTATGAAAATTTAGATAATGGCATTTTGCACGGTAACTATTGTGCTCCCATGTGGGTCAACATAACAGGCAACAGCTTTAACGGCACTTGGAAGAATGATATTCAAATCGAGTCTTGCTGGCAGCGCAGAGATCCAAATAAACCTAACTTAATGCTGCAAATCGGGCATAATCTATTCGAAAATGGCAAAAAAATTTCGATTTTCATGAGTCCAGCGTTAAATCTACAAGGAAAGATTGAGTTCAATCAGTTTCGGTATGGATTGTATGGTTCAGTTTACATTCACAATCAACACATCATGGAGGAATTTAACTATCTGCCTGTCCGAATTCTCATACAGAGCAACTATTTCATAAGAAATAAAGGACTATACGTGGTATCTCTAGGTCTTTCGCCATATAGCCGGCGAGACGTTCAGTCATTGCTGTTCACAAGAAACTTTGTTCGGGAAAATAAAATTTTTGAAACATTCGGACCACACACGGAAGGTAGTGAGGGTACGGATGGATCAGGTCGCCTAAACCCACGGTCCAGAGTTGCCGCTGCCGTCGTTGTAGGATCCAGTAATGTAGACGTATTCCGAAATATTCTACATAACTTGGATTCCACGTATGAAATTGGATCGCAATTGTGTGATCAGAGCAAAATAATAAACGCAACTTACAATTGGCTAGGTCATACGGATGAGAACAAGATATATACTCGTCTATTTCACAGAAATGATCGATATAATCTGGCTAAAATTGAATATATCCCATACTTGCTACACAGTTCCAACCCTAGTTCGACAACTATTATTGCTATTTCCACACTTGTACCAAGATTCTATCAAGAGGGTAAAGACACTATTGGTGGAGAAGTGGACGGCCAAGAACTGATTCCTGCTGGAACGTACACAGTTAACAAGGATATAAACATTAGACCTGGTGGGAAACTCATTCTTCAACCCGGAGTTACGTTAAAGTTTCAACCAAGTGTAGGAATGATGGTTTCGGGAAAGCTGGAAGCTCGCGGAAGACGCCCAGACGATATATTGTTTACTCTCAAGCGTGAGACAATAATGGTTGCGGAAAACATCACAATGGATGATGACGTAGAAGGCATGAATTACCGCGATATGGACCAAGTCGACATGGGAACGGAGCCAGCAGGAGAAAGTGGAGAGACTCCAAAAGTTCCAGTACGTCTTTTGGGTGGTGCCGGAGACTATGAAGGTCGCTTGCAAATGTTTTTGGATGGCCGATGGGGTACAGTATGCGATTACGGATGGACGATCACAAACGCGGCCCTAGTTTGTCATCACCTGGGTTATACCTTGAATCCACTAGATTGGCGTCTGCACAGATCGCAGTTACCCAGTGTCGGAATTGCTGAAGATGTGATAGTGTCCAATGTACGCTGCACCGAACTCGATCGAGATATTACAAGTTGCCGATCTGAACGGCTATCACGTGGCGAGTTCGAAAATTCATGTACTCATGATAATGACGTTGGCATACGTTGCTACGAAGGAGCTTGGGCTGGTGTTAGGTTTAGCATGCTGGCCGAGCGCGCTGATCTCCAATACATCACCATCGAAAAGGCAGGTCTGTTTGATTACACAACGAACGCCTTTAAGCCTGCCATTCAGATGGATTTCGCCAGACACAATCTGGAAAATGTAAGAATTGTCGACAATTTAAACGACGGGTTAGGTGTTATTTATTCCGATGTTTTTGGTGGAAAATCCGTGAATAATGTTAAAAACTCCGAGTTCAGTGGGAACAGAGGCAACGGAATAAGTTTGCGGCAACTTGGTCTTCGTATACATGGCTCAGTCATTAAGAACAACCATGAAAGTGGTATTGCACACGATCCTGTGATCTCTGCACTTGATCAAAAGGAATTGGGTGGTTGGTTCAACATGGCGAGCGACTTTAACACCTTCGATACTGACTATGACCCATATGTGTTTCCTCGAGATTCCGGCAACATCGACATCGGCGCATGGCAGACAAAGTACATCAAAACTGAAGAAGTTTTAGGCGACTCAGTAACCAGAAAGATTTTCATACGCTGCCCCGCAGGATATGTACTAGGAATACAACTTTTGAATCCCATTCAGAATTTTTCGACGGAGCGTATCACAATTCTAGATTCCCAGACCGAGAACTCTAGATCGGAGGTGTGGAATGTTTATCGAGACTTAAGTATATTTCCTGTTACAAGCAGCAGCTATGGAATCGTTGTATATTATGAAAGTGGAACAAGTGCACTGGGAGGCGCAGTGCTGATGATGTCAACAGTAACAGCTCCTGTCCAAGACATTCGAAACAAGGTAATCCGTGGACCAGTACCATCTTTGAATATTCGTTCAACCAAAATACAAAAGAACTTGCGCGGTATCTCAGCCTACTACTACAATAGATACATCGGAGAGGACGCGGAACACTATTTGCGCAAAGCTAACGAATCAATAAAAATCACAAACTCAGAAATCAGTTTCAACGAAAAGGAAGCAATGCTCATCAAGGCCCCATTTTGGGATGTCCACTCGAGCAATTTGTCGGAGATAACGATCCACATCAACAGTACGATGATAACCCAGAATGGCCACGGTATTCGCCAGTTTTCCAAGGATTTGCGTTCCTCAAACAACTTGTTCCATTATGTCATCCAAGACACCACTGTAGAAGACAACGCAAACGGTGGTTTTCAGGTGTCCCTTCCCTATGTTTGGCAATATAACGAAAACTTCACTCACAGCATCTACTTCGGAAATAGTACGTGGCAGCGTAATCGAAATTTTATGATAAACGTACGGGGACATTACACGACATTCAATATAACTTCCAACGCCTTCCTCAACAACAACTGTCCCAAAAGTGTGGTAAGTCTCAGTGGCATGGAAAAGCGTGTACAGTTTGATTACAATCGATTTGAGAACAATAAAGCTCAGTTCATACTAGAGTTTAGGGCAGACAGCCAGAGTGAAATAGTTGGAGAGGTGCCTGCCAGTGTGGAATATAACACAATAAAGGCTAACAGATTCGAAGACACGTCCAGCTACAGAAGTTCCCAAACGCATTCCAGGATTCGCAAATATAAAACTAAAAATCAATATCCTACAGCCGTAATTCGCTTTAATGGTAATCAAAAAGTGAAGCTCTACCGCAATTTGATTGCAGAAAATACACAGGATTATGATCTCGTAGCAGGAGTGAGGTCAGCCCGATTGAATAATTATTTCTATGCCACAGAAAACTGGTGGGGCTCCAAAGACGTGCAATATATAGAATCGAGAATATTTGATTTTGACAATTGGAACGATCACGCGGATGTCATATATCAACCGTATCTTATTGAAGACAGTTTTGATGGGAGTGTATCCTTCATAGCCGAACAAAAAGATGCAATTGATTTAGAAACTTGGACGGGAGGTCGGGTTATCAAAGATCTATTCCTGAAGAAACGTTATAAACCCTACCACTTCACGTCCGATATCACAGTAATGCCTGGAGCTACTTTGACTATTCAACACGGAGTCGAAATGGAGTTTGATGCGAATGTAGGAATTCTGGTTCTGGGAACTTTGATAGCAGTTGGCTATAAGGAATCGGAAATTACGATGAGACCGTTCAAATCGAGCAAATCAATGAATATGGAGAAACGTTCAGTTGAGGATCTGACCCCGTCTAAGCCTTATGACTCCGTTCGACTCTGTACAAACGTCCAAAATTGTACAAACGATTCGTCATCAACATTCGATGAACATCAGGGTTTTTTGGAATATTTCAATCACACCACATTGCAATGGGTGCCTATATGTGACAGTCGTTTTACGGAACGTAATGCTCAGGTTGTTTGTAGAGAACTCGGGTTTAATCCCTTGAATGTTTATTATGGCCATGATCGTCGCATAGAGTTCCACACTAACTCATTGACTAGAATTTGGACGTGGGTGCAGCCCCTGGAATGTAGGGGTGATGAAGCGAGGATGGAGGATTGTGGAGAACGTTTAAATGGGCAATTGTATGGCCACAGACACGAATGTCATTGGGACGATGCGTTCGTGTTCGTCAGTTGCAGCGGAGTACCAGATGAAGAAACATACTGGGGAGGGATTCGGTTTGCGAATCCGGATTTTGAACAAAATCAATACGAACATCGCTTCCACGACACCCAGACACACGGCGTTATAAGAAACAAAGAAAGCCAGCTTGAGTTTGTTCGGTTGGAAAATGCAGGGATTCTTCATAATGAGAAATCTGCAGCAATTCAAGCTATATTGAAAAATCCATCGCTCACTTCGGTTACTATTCATAACTCAGCACACCATGGTGTGAACTTGATTTCTCCAATTGGAACAGTAAACATCAACTATTTGAATGTGAGCAAAGCTCTAGGAAACGGAATCAATATGTTGTCACTTACTGGGGAAGGTCGGGAGAGCTATGAATCCAGTTTTTCACCACTTAAAGACTTAGACATGCCCTATAAATTATTCTCCTTGGTCGATATATGCGATCCAGAAAAGGTCCTTACCGTTGAGGAGAGAATTCTCGTTTACTACAAATACGACAACAATCCTGTTAACTGTGTGAAGATAATAAATTCCGCGTACCGAGCCAAACCCTTAGGCTTCAGGCTTTTGCAATCGAATCTATTTAATCATTCAAAACTATACGGCCGAACGGACTCGATTCGTTTGTTCGACGGAGACATTTACAATGTCACAGCGAAATTCATAGGCCAGGTTGAATCGGACACAAATAACCAGCGGTCATTTTTCAAAACATCTGGTCCGACTTTGAGTATACAACTCGTCGCTAGTGGAGCGCCCGAACGACACGGTTTTATAGCAGAAATCGTGACTGTCCCTATTTCAACAATAGGTTTGAGTAAGTAACAGACATCTTACGAAAATTAGTGGTACTATAATACTTTCACTTGTAGATAGAGATGCCCGCCACAATGTAAGCTATTCTCACATCTCAGAAACTGTAAAAGGAGCTTTGACATATGCATCGGCTGGAGAAATCACTCCTACACTCACCCTAATATCTAATCGCATAAAAAACAACTGCAAGCAGCTTTACGGCAATTTCTCCACTTGTGAGGCTGCCTTGAATCTGGATGTGCAAAATATGCAGAGCCTTTTCTTTATGGTAAAAACTTTTTGAGGAAGCTCCATTTAATTGCTTATTTTAATATGTTTTTGTTTTTTTTAGAACAACTTGTTGCAGAACAACCAGGGTGGATTACGGATCAGAGCCGACTCTCGAGGATCGGCGACATCGCTTCGAGGTCTTCTACATCATAATCTCTTTCTACGGAATCGAAATAGGCCGGCATTGTATGTGGAGGGTAGACAATCGTCTCCAAATCAAGAAATCGAGCTGTTCCGCAATTACTTTGCTCAAAATAAAGCAGGCTTTGAAGATGTGATACGTCTGCGTCAAGTTGTATCCAATTTCAGTTATAATTACATACACAGTAATATTGGAGGAAGAATTGTGGACATCTCAGGATTCGAGAAAGTGAGTTTGCCAATCTATCAAACCACATCGCACAATGGATTCTATGGGTAAATAAGTTTTATATCGTCTATTTCTACCGACATTAATGGTGCCTATTCTAACTTGCAGAAACATTGCTACTGATTGGAGAGGAAGAGCAACAATCGTAGCCGGTACAGCGGGGCAGCAATATGTGGACAATATTTTTGAAAATCCCGAAAATGATTACGAAATGATCACTGTCAACAATTCCATGTAATTATGACTCCTTACTTTTTTTTACTTTAGTCTGACAAAAATTGTATGGCGTACACTTGTTCTTCTCTTAACATTATTTAAATCTAACCCGTTTAGTAGACTAATTAGTTTAAAAACTTTCGTATTTCTCTCTATATCCCACTCTAATTTCTTGCATGCTCATAAAAAGATTCAAAGTTGAAAACTGGAACAGGTATGTTCGATCGACAGGTGATGCATTATCTCTAAGACATAATATAATTTTCCTTTTAGGACACTTGAATGGAGGTCTAGAGTGGATGCGCGACATAACTACTGGAGTTACAATAATACAATTTCTGTACAGTCCAGAATTCGTGATCAGTCGGGTAAATTTACAATTTCAAAGACTAAGTATGCAAATCTAATTACATTATACGTTTTTCACAGATGATCCTCTATTGCTGGAAGTACAATCAATTCCATTTTTAATGAATAACCAATCTATTCTTGATGGAAAATGTCCACCTGGATGGAACCTTGTACACGACACTTGCTTCATATACGTTGGTGCCCCAATGAGCTTCCGCGAAGCGAAGGACTTTTGTAGATCAGAGAATTCATCGATGCCGTTTATTCGAACAGATAGCATCACTTTGTGGTCCTATTTACAAGGCCAAATGCATCATTTGAAGTAAGAAAAGAGCGTCGTATAACATAAATCTGATAAATTTATTTTAATATTTGTCTTTCTTGTAGATATCCCGAGAAAGTTTGGGTTCAAGACTTCAATCACATCGACAAATGCACGAGCTTTATCTTCAGAGAAGTTGATGTGGAAAACTGCAATAAAGAACTCGGCTTTATATGCGAAATTGATCCAAAGGTTATATAAGCATAATACATATAATTTTTTAGAACAAACTTTACCGAATTTAATTTTAGGTTGTCATCGATCCTCTATCCTGGCGAGCAGATATTTTTGCTATCAGTATTATTTCGGCATTTATACTGGCTATAATCCTATTGATATTGGTTGCCTTTTGTTGGTATGCAAAATCAAAGCACAGACACGTTCAACGACTACAGCGACGAAACAGTATTCGTCAGAGCTTAAGAAGCTTAAATAGCATCGATCCACAGGGATCCTTACGACGACGCAATCTTGTATGAGTTAAAATTTGATTTTAATTTCATTTTTGTTATACTTGTTAATTTTTATTTTTGTTTTCTTTTTCTTTATTTCTTTTATTTTCGACGAACATTTTCATTTTCGAACTCGAACAGAATATGTCGTCTTCGACAGGAACATTGACGAAAAACTTAGCACAAGATTACAAGAAGATGATGAATAATGGCTCAATTGATTCGATGGACAAAAGTGTTCTGAGTTCAGAAGCCAGTTTCGATGCATACGAAAATCATGCCGCACAGCAACAGCATGAGTACCAAACTCCACAACGGTATAATGAGTATGTCAACCACAATGCTCTACGTTCTGCTGCGGGCGGAGGCGCATCCAAGAAAGTGGCCACCATCGGATCAGCTTCGAAGGCAACAGCAAATAGAGGAAAATCGATTGCGAATGCCTTCGCAGCACATGAGCCAAACGCAGATGCATTCGAATTATCGTATCGAAACGAAGGATTCCGGGATAATTCGACATTCTCTGGCACTAGAAATAATTCGATGAGCACAGGTATCGAAGAAGATGCACCAATTATTCATCAGTCAGATGTGGACGAACTAGGATCCGATTATTATGGAAACGCCAGTACATTGCCTTTGCGAGGAATGGGGGAAGAGAGTTTGTCTTTTCTGAAGGAGTTGAAGCAAAATCTTCCAGACTACAATGCTCACGGGAAAAAGGCACCCAGCAGCTTCTTAACCCCTGAAACAAGGACAGCGGGACGATCAAACAGCAACTTTGATTCTAGCAACAATTCCCAATCGAGTACTCTTCCTTATGAGCAGAAAATTGACAACCTTAACTTTACACCAGTACCGCAACCGACCGAAGAGCCTATCTTCCGAACTGAAAATTCTTCGTCATATCCAGGCGATATACGACGACCTGACTCCTACTACACTGCCGTGCGCAGTAGTAAAACCCAACCGCAAGCATCCCAATCGCAGCCCCGTCCCCAGAACATCATCCAACGGGAAATAAATACGCGGCCAAAGACCGTGTACCAACACGTCCATGATGAGCCCCGTAGCAGCTCATATTTGCGATCCAAGTCCGAGGCCCTTCTAGAGACAAACTTTGACGAGGAATCCCCGGTAATGGCCCCTCTGCAAGTGAGCAGTCGTAGCTATAGTCAGCCCTTAGAAACAGCAATGTAATGGCAGATCTCTCTCATCATATATTCAATATCCTCAAATCAATGCAGAATAAGACAGTAATTTAGAGTTCAAGCATACATTGAACATTTTATATGTATGTAGTTAGTAATGTTAAGTAAATGTCGATATCGATAGTATTGAGATTAGACAAATACGCTAAGTTAAGAAACTCGCCTTATGTATACATTCCATCCACTTTACAGTACATTAGATTTAAGAGTTCATTATAATAAGTAAAAATTAATAAAAGAATACGTTTTTGTATATACCTTTAGATAGAAATATAAGTAAACAAATTCCAGAAATAAAAAGAAATATTAAAAAAATACTTCACACTTCTTAGTCACTGTTGGTTGTCGAAAACCCACCTTCCTAAAATGATTCGCGATATAAATGGTTCTGGTATAAGTAACAGAAAGGAAAACGAGTCGAAGAGTCGATGGCAGAATGACGTCACTCGACGACTAAACGAATACTCGAACCATGAGTGCCAGACCCTGGAACGAGTTGACGTGCACAGAACGAAAAGCTACAAATGGAAAGCAACAATCGAACCAACAACTAAAACTAGTTTGTTGTTGGACGCCAAACGTGACAGACGCTCGTCTGATGGTTTATCTGTATGTGCTTCGTATTAAAAGTGAGAGAAATGTGATTTATTAATGAATTGGACGAAAATGGAGGCATAAATCTCGATCGCCTTCTATTCCAAAACTCAACAGTTGTGGTAGTTCGTCAAGGAAAAAGGGATTCCGCGAAACTTGAAACGTTTTTTAAGGAAATGGAACGAATCAAATGGCGATACACGTCGAACCTCAAACCACTCGTTCAACAAGAGCGTCGCGAATGCTCACAGTCTGAAACCACCAGAAAGTGATTTCCAAGGGGGGAGAGAGTGTGTGATACCGTGAGAAATAAAGAGAGAGAGAGAGAGAGAAAGAAAAAAGTGAGTTCAGTGCAATATTTAAATCCAAATCTATCGATTAGCAAAAAGGTACACGAAGTAAAAGAACTGGGAAATAGTTACGCCAACGTACGATTTCGTGACCCGCGTCTCTGGCTCAGTCACAACCACGACGACGACGACGACGCCGAGATGGGCAATAAAGAATGAACGAATAGGTAGACAGCAATAGCCCGCAATTGTGGCTCGGCGAAAATACGAAATTTCAAGATCTTCACAGGGAACATCTTCTAGAAGACTATTATCGTGGCAAAAACACCAAAGCAAACAATGTAAGGGTTTCTAGTTGCAACAGCCACATCCTAAGATGCTCCTACGATCTGCGTCGGGCCATTGCAGCTTCTAATGCGTTTTGAATGAATGTCGCTTGGTGGTTGATTATGGTTTGTAAAGTACGCAAGGAGAGCTTTCGCTCTATTCTCCTTACAGCATGGTTCGTCGTCTCGTACTCTCGCGAACCTTGCAGCAGTCGTCGTGGCTTCCCGTTTCTTTTGGCCCTCGCCAACGCGAACCAAAAGTCCCTGGCCCAAGCGCCTTCGCCATTCAGTTAGGCAATTCTCAGTCGCGGTACTCGGTCTCGTTCTCAGTAATAATTCCTCGAGTGTTTCGCAGGACGATTCCCGTGATTTCCTTAAGCCAAAATTAAATCGATTCCCAGTTACTGCTGCAGCCAAGTGCGTGTGCAAAAGAAAGTGAGTGTGGAACAGGTTCAACTAAAATAGCCATAGGCAGAGTGTCCAATCTGGACTTGAACTGCCCCAACTGTGACTGGGGGATCTGCGTGGTTTCGTGTATTCGTATTGGTTTCGTACTAGGCACTGGTTCTTGCGTGAGCTTTGTGTCCATGTATCTTGTTAGATAAGTTGCTTCGCCAGCTAGCAAACTCACACGAACCAGCAACAAAACAAACAATAACAAGAAGAATAACAATAAAGAAGAAAGGAATAATTCATGATAACTCCTGCTAACATGCACAACGTACATACATATATATGAATGGCACGGTACAAGCACCCTTCCAAAATACAAAACACGAATCGATAGTCATACACACGAAGGACTTGTACGTGGAGTTCGCCAGAGTGGATAGACTAACTGGTTTGCCGAGTTGTGGTTGCGGCGTTGGGTTGGGGGACTAAGCGGCGTAATTATTCGCGTAGTACGCGTGACACATAGTAAAAGTTCCGACTGAGGGAGACATAGTGAACCGCTCTTCTTCAGAACCTGTTCAGACTTCCAGTTCTAGGTTCGACAGTGCAGCCGGGAACATCGTTCACCGGCATCCAGATGATGGTGCTGCGCTGGCAGGAAGCTCTTTCTAGTGGTCTCCCGACCGGAGTTGCATAATTATAGAATAGGGAGTAAATATCTAGGATACGACGTACCGACGTACTTTGCACGCTTCTCTGCTTCTTCGTGTTTGCAAATTTAATCCCGAGCAAACAACGTACGAGACGTAACAGGGAATAGTAACAGAATAAAGCAGACATCGGCGACTGTGTTCTTTATTTGTGAGTCCGCTTGGTCGTTCGTCCATCTAACATCAAGGATACACACTCGTCACTGCAGTCCTAGTGCGCCTGCACCTCAAATAAACTTTCTCATTTACACTGTACAACCGCATTCGGCACTTGACGCGCGGCTCCAAAGTCTCAAACAACTCCTCTTCTTCTTGCTTGTTTTCTCTGCGTCCAGCACCCCATTCAAACCCCAAAGCTGACTCCAAAGAGACGAAAAGATGCAGCAGTGATGTGATGTCGCATTCGTTCGAGCGAGCGAGTTCCTAGTCTCTTTAGGAACTCGGAAGTTCTCTTTTCTTCCACTTCTGCTCATCACGGCCTCCTCACACTCTCTGCTCGTCGAGATGCCCGGCATTCGCTGCTGTTGGCAATATAGTACAAGGAACGCATTGGGAGCATGCGCCAAGAGAGCGCTCAGTCGGCAATGGAGCTATGAGGATTGTTACGTTCTTACGACTCGGATGCGTTGCATTCAAATCGTTGTCGACGGTCTGAACACATATGTACTGTCCTAGGGTTGAAGTGCCGGTGAAGAACTTTTCAAATATAAAGTGTTATTTAACTGATTTGTTCAATTATCTTTGCATTTCAATATCTGCAGTTCCGAGCTCGTTGCTAACTTCAAAAACCATGTGAACTTGCATTGCGAAACAGTTTTATAGACATTTGGAGTGATTGAAGGACTAATGTCTCGTGCCGTCCGAGGATAAAATCGATAATTGCGTGCTGTATCATATGACGAGTAGGTGCTCCGAACCCGAGTCTGCCTCGGTGAAGAAGATGTATCTCTCATTGGATTCGCGCACTAGTGTGTGGCTCTCGTTGCAATCGTCGTATGTGTCCCCTGCGTCTTCTATGGACGCAAACGTGACGGTGGTTACCGAGTGAGTGACTTGTAGAGACCTCGTGTCTACCTTCCACACACAATAAAAATTCAAATTCACCGACAATCCTTGCAACAATTCAAATGTTTAAGTAACAATTTTGCAATCTGGTGTGTTTCTGATTATGATCAAATTCGCAAGAGAAGAGTTTCGGGAAAATCAAACACAGGACACAAATAAGTTGTACTTGCTGAGAAAGGTGAGCAGTGAACACCTTGCTATCGCCATTTGCTACCACCAATAAAATGCTAAAAACGCCGGATAGAATAAAGCAAAGATCAGACTTAATCCATTACAATCGGTCACACAGTCCTTTTATTAGCTAAAACTCTTTGTTTACTCTCTACAGGTAGATCCGCACGATTCTGGGACGGAATCAGATGGTGATAATATAGATGTGGAAAAGTTCGTTTTGCACGATTTGGATATGGAAACGAGTAAGTTGATAGGAACACATGCTAGATGGATGCATATTTTTAATCACTGTACTGTTTTTACGTTTTAGGTGTAAGTTCCTGCGTGGATCCCAATTCCCCTACGGATACTGCTTGTTCTTCCGAGTCCTCTGCAATGATGTGTCAGTCCCACCTTCTGTATGATCAGCACAGTTCCGAGGAAGAACTGGAAGTGATCAATGGACCTTCATCCATCGCAGCCGCCGACGCTGCCAGTAATGTTTTGGTGGTCCGCGGTACGGTATCTTCACTAATCTCGGAAAGGGGTTCCTCGTCGCTGGAAACTGATGAGCTTTTCGGTGAAGCTTCCACCTCAAAGCGATCCAGTTCGAATTTTGTAGAAAACAGAAAAAGATCTCTAGCTCACAGCTCAGATGATGAGGTAAATAATGCATTTTCCTAGTTTTGTTTTTCTTATTTAATGCTACTTCATTATGTTTCCTCTACGTAGTTGAGGAACTTGTTGGAACCGATACTGACACCAGTAAACTTTCGCACATCACCTCCTTTGGAGGCGCTTAAGCCAAACAGAAGCCATATGTTTCGCTCCACAACTCCTCTTATATTAACGGAAACCAGATGCGGCATTGAGAATATTAAAATATGTGATAATAGTGTTAATGACGAAAACGGGGACAGCAATGGGGGCGGTTTAGTTGTTGAAGAACTGAATGACATTGAAGGAGGAGGAGGAGCATCCGCTATAAAAGCCTGCACTGTATCATCACTCAAAACGAGCAACAGTAGCCACCATATCTATCAGCCTCAACCGAAGTATAACTTTCATTACAACAGTTCCCGCAGCAGCCCCGCCTCAACCACAGGTCTAGATGTGGACGTGCGATCAGTCAGTCCACCGGCGAAATTATTTCATTGTGCAATATCGCCTCGCCGACGCCCCATACGGACACATCACGCCCATGCCCCGCAAAGACTACAGCGTCCCCATAGGCCTTGCCTAGATTTCGACAAAATGCAACAAGTTAGTCTCTAATGTAGCGCCTAAGCATTCTTCTCATTACTTGCAAGCAAATGTACCTAAATATCTAACATAAGGCGCTCAAAGAACATTCTGTCGGCGTTGCCATACTGTCGATATACTGAGTTAGTTTGCTTCCTCATTTTCATACCGTAGATTGGTATTTTTCTTCCTATAGTATTTGGCTATATTTTTCCTTTATCTGTATTTTCATATAAAAAGTTTCCACAAACTTCAAACCCAAGATATTTCAGTAAATTTGTTCATTTCTATAATTTAACATAATTCTTTCTACATCTGGCAAATTAGCAAGCTAACTGCAGTAGGCAACGAAAAGTACAGCGCTAAATTTTGTAAGTTTACCTCAAGAGAATATTAGGTCTGTATTGCACCCACAAGTTTGGGAGATTTAAATTTAGAAATTTAAAATTGTAAATAATCAGCATGTAAAACAGTTAATTTGTATCCAATCTGCTGAATTGTGTCGAATCAAAATCCATAAGCAAAATATATTTAATATATTACGCAAATATCAGAAAATATTTGTTTTTTACAGAGAGAATGACGACAACCGAATACGAAAGATATATAAAAAACAGTTAAAGGAATTACTGGAACCAGATAATTAAAGCGTATTTTTTCACAATTTTTACTTATCACAAAATAGAACACACACAAAGTATAAAATCTAATGATTATAAATATAAACTATATAAAATTGTATATAAATACATATATAAATATATATATATATATATATATATAATTATGTAAAATATCATTTAATATTGACAAAAAAAAACCAACATGACAGAATAAAACAAAACCAATCTATTAAGAGATAAACTAATATTTTAATTATGCATTTAAAATAATATGTTTGTCTTACAACTATATGATAGCTTAGCAACCAGTATAAACAATAATCACAAGAACCCATCATTTTTACACAAAACAATAAACAAGTCGAATAAATTGCAAATATATGCATCTAATTCTTATATAAAACGTCAAAGCAGAATTATATCTCATACCATTATGAACCCCTACCCCAAAAAGTAATCACAATCAGCTTTAAAATTATGTTGCATAAAAAACGAGAAAGTAAAAGACTTGATATAACAAATTCACTGACGCAAACCACTGAATAATACACACGTGGGTGTATGTTCAATTTATGGAAAATAAAACAATAAATTCTGTAGAATCAGAAACTAAATTGCAGCAATTTACCTACATAATATCCCCGTAGAAATTTTACTATTAAGATTTAATGAATGTTGAACTTTCAGTTTAATATTAATTGATAACGAAATAAGACAACAAATATCCGAATAATAAAAGAAACCCCATCAAGTCAAGAAAAACCACAATAACAAATCAATTACATGAAACCATTACTCTTATTTAGGTTTTGAATATCATTGACTGAAATTTGTTTAGATTTAAGAGAAGATAAATTGGAAAAAAACAATAAACTTAATTAAAATTATATACCGTAAATGAACAGATAAACGAATGAAAGAAACAAAATTGTCTTATCTCTTGTATTAAAGTACAATTGCAAATAAAGGATGCTCTGCATATTAAACACGAAGTTTTATTTTCTTCTCAGTATTTTTTTAATATTTTATCGTTTGTTTCTTAAATGTATAAATCTCAGTTTTAGTTGACATTGACAGTGTTTCTTAATATTTATTTATTAACTAACCTTCGTTGCATTCCTCTTAAACTTTTAATACTAGATGAAATTATAGAACCCTATCTTATAGAGTCATGTTCACTTTCTTCTTTGATTTCTTTCCGTTGATGTGTTCTTATATGTCTCCTCAAATCCCCTGAAACCCTAAATTTTTTAGAACACGTATCACATTCATAGGGCTTTTCACCTTAAAGATAAAAAATGAATTAAACTAGTTAAATACGGTTTGAAAATATATATCTTTGGCTTACCCGTGTGTATTTTTCTATGATTCTGCAAATATATACTAGCTCTAAAAGACTTTGGACAAAACTCACATTTATAATTACGCTCGCTTGTATGAATACGACGATGAAGAACAAGTGAATATTTACGGGAGAACGCCTTTCCACAAAACTCACATTGATGACATTTCTCACCATTGTGAATGGATGTCGTATGATACTTAAGATCCCCCAATTGCCGAAATTTTCGATGACATTGTTCGCACTCAAATGGCTTATCGCCCGTATGAGTGCGCATATGAGACTTTAAGGCTCCCTGTGCGAAAAATGATCTGCCACATACATCACATTGATGCGGTCTCACTCCTGTATGGGTTCGATTATGATACTTAAGAGCGTTATTTGAATTGAACTTCCTATTACATTTTGTACAACAAAATTGACGTTTCTTCTCTTCCCCAACTGATATATCTTGATCATCATGCTCTTCCAATAATTTTTTGGGACTAGTCTCATTCCATTTATCACAGTCGTTGTTAGTAGACACTGTTGAATTATGCAAATTTTCCGAATTTAGTTCGTCGCAATCACTAGAATTATCAATACATGCAGACTTCATTTCATCTTCAGATAAATTAATATGATTTTCAGATTTCGATGCGTTTAATGTTTCATCTTTTTGTATATTACTTTTCAATAAACTCGGGTCATTACTGATTGAATTAGATATGTCGGAATTATCAAGAATTTTACTCTTAAAAGAAATACAAGGAAAATTACTGTTGGCGAACCTACAAACAAAGAGAATAAAATAATAATTTGCATGTTTGTAATATGGAAATTATTACCACGGGGTACGAATGTTATTAGATGTTACCATATCCATTGCATCGCATGTGTCCTCAATAGAAACTTTGTCTACGACGTTTCTTATTCCTTCCAGCATATCTTCGGTATCGCTGAATTCGATTTCATCAGAACTTTGATTCTTTGGTGGTTCAATTTCTCTATGTGACACAAATTGAATGCATTTATCAATACTATTTGAGTTGAGTATTTTCATGTCATCGTTTTGATTTGATTGATTTAGTGCTTGGACTATTGGAGCATCAACTTGCGGAAAATCTTCAAAATTTATATTGTGCACTTCTGTGAAAACTTGTCCCACATTAATATGTTCGTCCTAGAAAAAATCACGATTACAAGTACTTTTTCCAATAGAAACTTTTCAGTATATTTATCAAAGATCCCGTAATAAGTCCACATACCCGTTTTCCCGAAATACACTTATTTTCACTTGGATTGTTCTCGTGATGTATTTCATTAAGTGGATTTTTCATAGTATCTAGTAAAGCGTCAGGCGTAGAGGGTTCATAATGTTGTTTCAGATGTGCAAAGAAATCTAATTGGGACGATGTCGTATGAGCACATATCTCACAGCTGAACTGTATTACATTATGTTCATGCTATAAAAGATATAAAGTAAATTTGTGAAACATTTTAAACAGATACCATAAATACCAAAGGATTTTCCATCTCTTTACGTTCCACAACTACTGAATTTAATGAACTACCATTGCATTGAGTTCCTCTCAATTTCTTTGAAATCCGTTTCTTGTGTGGCAAAACTTTTTTTGAGTTGGACCGGGAACAATTTAAATCGGGCTCCGAAATAAAATTAGATGTCTAAAAAGTTGTAAACAATTACAAAGCGATATATATTTAATTGGATTGTTTGCTTACGTTAATCTCTACATCACCAAGCATACTCAGCGGAGACACATTTGGTTTATTAGCCTGAGTTATGTCACAAATAGATGCTAATGTGGTGTTCGCCAACGAGGAATATTGGTGATGAACATTCAAATTGTTAGTACTACAATCAGTGGAACCACCTAAAAAATTTGCATTGAGTGTTATAAAATTGGGAGGATCTTTGTTCCCAAAAGTAATGCTTGAATCTGTAACACTCTGCAATTAATCAAAGTCGTATTATATTTGTTCAACACATAATAAAAATTATAAATTTGCTTACACTTTCTATAATGGAAACGCCCCCAGTGGAACACTGTATCTGATCATGTTTGTTTACAAAATGAAAGATTTCATTTTGGAGATGTAATTCCGATTCAAGACTTTGTTCTTTCTCAGTGAAGGCAGATGTGTTTACTGTAGCTTTTTGGAAAACATTCTGTTGATCGATGAGATCCATTATAAAATTATTAGAATCTCTAATATATTCAGGTGCCAACAAGGTCTGTAATAAATATGGTGAATTTTTTCAAAACCATTTTATGAAAATACACTACATGATCTATAAACTCTTGGTCCTTCGAAGGGACAGCCTCCACCATTTGATCCAGTCCATTAGATTCCTTCAGCATTCCTATCGCTGGAAACTTATTCGTCTGTTCCTGTAATTTCAAAAGAGACAACAATAGAGAATTGTTTCTAATTTCTTAATAGTACTTACAATTTCATTTCTTCCGGACGAAATTTTTAGTTCGTATTTATTTAATTCCATTGGGTCTGCAGCGTATACTGTTTTCATTTAAATCACATAATTATTAAGATGAATAGAAATATTAAGAACTAAATTTAAACAAATCCTATTGAACTAAAAAAACTAAAGAACTATAGTTGACATATGTCATTCTGTTCTGTACGCGGCAGGATTGCAGTTCATTGTGCACGAATTGAATAGGTTTTTCTAAAATCTTAATTGTATATTTGAAGAGCAGGAGAATTTCGATAAAAAAAAAGTATGTGGTAGTAGCCACCGATTTCTTTTTAACTGTATATTTTATACATTACTTTTCACAACCAATGTATTTAATGAATAATATAAATATTATCTATAATTTGAAAGATGTGGCAACACGAGCCTACACTAAAGATTCGAACATAACCCACTATACGATATTGCTTGCATCACGACTTTTGTGGTTTCAATTAGTTTTCGAACAAATTTAACTGTTCTAAGTAGTCCAGGCAGACCTAAATCTTTTGCTACACATAAAATCGTAACTAAGATAATATATATCGTCCCCCTCACATATTTTTTTTTCTATCTTGAATCTTAATTGTATGGTTGTAGATATGTTTTTAAATAATTGGACGGTTTTGATAAATTTTAAAATGTTCATTAGATAATTCGAATAAGGGTTCCCATAAATGAAATATTTCCTATTTAAAAATGAAATATTTTCATGATATCGACAAACAAAACAAAATACTAAATGTTGAACTAATCGAACTAAATACTAATAAATATGCATACACAAATCTTTGAATTGATTTGATTTGTGTGCCCAAATCATTAGCACCTACATAGGTATTCGGCATGTATTTAATGGACGAGTAATTTATTCGCATATCACGGAAAAGTGCCGACAGTATATTTAAACATACACATTTCAAAGTATGGGCGGACTCTGCGTCATATTCTAAAAAGAAATGAAGATGTTGATGGAAACATTTTTCGTACAAATTTTCATTTGTCGGCTTGAAGAGATACATACGAGCCAGTATATGCATTACTTGGTTTTATTTTTTTCCGTATTCAGTATTATGCGTTGGATCTCACGTAAATCATCTTTTATACAAATCAACCATGCACTCTCCGCTGGAGTAGAGCAAGTGCGAGGTAAACAAATGCATAAATAAATAATTAACCAGAATTATTATGCGGCAAACTGTTCAATTATTTTCATTGCCGTTGTCTGGCATCGAATCGGTGAAACTCTTTCATGTGTGTATATTTTTGAACCAAACACTACTTAAAATGTTTCACCCCGGAATTTTCTGTCAAACACAGATCGTTTCGCACGATGCAGCGGCTCCTTTGGATATGATTTGTTATGGTAAGGTTGCTGTAGCACGCTAAGTCGGCATCGCTACAACCTCCTCGAATTATCCCTTGATATACGAGTTCGTATATACATACATTATGATACACATTCACATATATATACAGACACATGCAACCTAATGCACTGCATCATGCAATGTGCCTACATATGAATAAACTTCAGTTGAACATCCAAAATTAAATTGAAAAATAGATTCTGAACAAGATTCTGAAACATTTTCAATAAATTGCCAAACTTTACTAATCCTCAAATTGTTTATTAAACATTTTGAAGCACTCTGAGCACCTAATAATTCTACGGATCATGCAAACGGAAATAATTGTCAGTGAAGTCTCAAATTAATGTTGTGGGAACAAATGTGTCCGCACATTAGTTGAAGGAGTCCGGCGGAGTGAGTGGAAGTCTCTAAAGTGCCGGGGGGTTGGAGTCGAGTGGAGTCGAGTGAACGCAACACAATTATCGGTTTACGGGTGAGGAAACCCCAATTTATGACTTCTTAGCTCATCAGCAGCTCAAACCAATAATCCACCGGAATCCCCGCACCCATAAAGACTCTGAGATATTACTTTATGGGACACCGAGGAGGTATGTGTGCATATGGAGAGCGGGGAGGTGGAGTTTGGCGTCGACTGGCATCGTATGGATAGGCTCAAGGGAAGGACATTTCGTTTTCCCGAATTGTCGTTCTATGATACACTAGCTCCGTAGAAATAACTGAGAAAATATCTGCCTGTTTCAGAACAACAATCGTGCACATTCGAAGGACTAAAACAACGCTCTGTGAGTAGTTGTTATTTGTTTGTACTAAATATGAAACCCAAATATTATTTTTTAATATCTTAAAAATTTCGAAAACATAAATAAACCTCTGCCAGTTTTCATTAGCGTTGGGCTTGTCTCAAGCTCACCACACAGTTTCGATATTTTAGTGAGCAGATTACCCGAAACTCCTACCTGCGAATTTGCATTTGTTTTCATGCGTCGTTTTCCTTCTTGTATTTTTGGGAAAACAATAAGTTTATATAAACAAATCGAAAGAGCAACAAACCTCGAAAATAAAGGCTCATCCGAAAGGTCCTTTGTTGTTAAGTAGTTGTGAAAACAAGTCTTTGAGAACTGTGGCTGAGGTACAGGGGGCGGACATACTTGCCATATTTTCTTGTCGGTGGTCTATTATTTCCCAGTTCGCTGGCGTGAATAGATTTTAAGACAGACAAATAATCCATTGGAACCATCGGCCGGGATTCTCCCCTCGATGCTCATAAGATTAATCAGATCTACTATCGCGAGGGGATAATTCCCCCAAAGAAGTCCTTATTTCCTGACATGACATAATAATGTGTAATGTGCATGTAGGTTTGGAACATTGGTTACAAGTTTGTCCGCCCAAGTGTCTACACCCCTCCCACAAAAGGAACGACGGACGTTGAATTCGTGTTTTTTGTATAATTTTATATAATCAAAATCCCAGTGAAAAAATGTCTGAAAACATTGACGCTGACGAAGGGAAGCATGCAAGTGCCTTCTTTTGTTTTTCGTCACGTTTTGTGGTACCCTCATACCCGACCAGCGCTCGAAGTTGTCCATGGAGCAACTAAAAAACGCAAAAGCACACAAAGCGACTCCGACGAATACCGTCAATGCAGGAACTTCAGTTCGATACGGCAAAAAATAAGTATTTCCTTCGTCGTAGACACAAGAGTTGCCGCAGAGTTGCGACACTGTTGTTGAGGACTCGATGGATTGGGAGTTGTGCACGGAGGCATCCGCATGAAGAGCGTCAGAGCAGAACGTTCGGGCAACCCAACTGCTCTATGCTCTACACCCAACCAATAACAATAACGTAAGACCCAAATACATCTGTCAAAATTGAATTGTCTGATAGATGGTTATCCAATACACTCATTCTCAAAAGAATTTATACATTTCATTTTTTATTGAATTTGTTACAGAAAACTGAAATGGCCTAGAATCAAATCATTTCAAGCTTTTACTTTTATAGAATTTGAGAAATTAAAATGCCGACGACATGGAAGTAGCGTATCGAAATCAGCGCAGGAAGAGGGCGAAAAGTGAGATACGGAAACAATTACAAAATAAAGCTGTCAAGTCAACTGTACGTAGATTGATCCACAAAATCCGAACATTTAGCACCACTTAAAATTAACAACAACTACAATAGTAACAAAAACACCAGCAGCAACACGAACGGGTCCTGATCGAACACAACCTCGCAACACCATCCATGAGGGCTACCACCACCCACCCTCCAACGACGGCTGGCACGTGAGATCAAGCGTGGCGGATGTTGCCCATCGACATACTTACATAATTATGACACAAACAACACTGTTTGTGTTTATTTAACGCTGGTCACGTGCCCGATGCTCGTTAGGAACGCGCGGGATGGGTCGCAGCCAAGTGTTGCTGTGGTTTCCCCGTGAGCGGAGAGTGTAACTACTGGCAGCGGCCACGCAAGGTGGAGAGGGGGATTTCGGTGACGCGGGGTCACACCTCGGAAAGGATGCGTGCTTGTCCTTGGAGGTGGACACTTTTTTGAAGACTCTCCCGGGTCTCACTACATCGCACATTTCCTTTATACACTTTTAAAAGACGATTAGATGCTGCGATTCCGATCCAATGGCTTTACCTTACAGAAGGTCTCCCATTTCGATGACTGTCGGTGCAATAGTGAAAAACGTGCATGTGTGTGTTTAAGGAAAGCGCATATGGGCGGAATATTTACAAGGAACACATTTAGTTGCTCACTCGGACGAAAAGCCACAGCGACCAAGGACCAGCCTGCTGAATTGGCGGAATTTTGCAATCGATTGCCCAAACTTAAATGCGGCTGGGTTTGGATTGTGTTTTCGGTGGAGTTTTGTTTAAGGAATTATTTCCGAGCCAGCGATTGCTTTATAGTTGAACGGCGAAGCAACAATGGAATAGCACCGTCAACTCACGTGGAATAGGATTTGGTTCAACAAAAGTTTTCATAATTGAGCGGCCCTTGGGGCAACACGCCACTGACCGACGAAATAATAACGCTCGTGAAACCAACCGAGTCGACGCGACAAACCGAGCCATGACCAAGTAATATCCAAGAGCAGTGGGCCGCCTCAAGGTTATCGACAGATAGAAATGCCCAAGAAGCCACAAATTTGCGCCCAAGAGGCGTTCAATGTCAACTCGACAGTTAACACTTCTGGGATCTGGGCATCTTGGACACAGCACATCGGTGTCCAGCAAGCGAGATATTTGACATTTACCATGGTCTTTGGCTGCTCACCAAGATGCACTGGTTAACCGGAATCCCAAACATCCATTGACCCTGGCGGTTATTCAAGGACCCAAGTTAGGGCAAATACCAATTTGCACATTCCTCAAGGACGTTCACATTCACTGATGACTTCGACGTTTGAGGCTATTACGACACTCAAGACAACCGAATGCAGCCCGAGCAGCGCAGCGTAGGCCGACAGACCCAAAGACCGAAAGACAGACAGACAAACAGATAGGACATTGCAACAACACTGCAACTCCTGACGAAGAGATAGGAAGGAATACAAAATAAACACATTGACAACGTGTCAGATGCTGTTCGGCAGTGAAACAAAAGAAGAATAGAAAATTGATCACTGTCATCGCTTCGAGCCACTGCGTGAGCGAATGCGCCGTAGCAACAGGACGATCCTTCGAGACCTGGTCCCGGCGGGCGAGGCAGCACCCCGGCGAGCTATCGACAGGATGCAGGAACTGCGGCCAACTGTGAGCGATTTCTCCGGCAATCGGTCGTCACGACGATCTCGTCTCATTGTGTCCCGTGCCGAACCGCTGAGAGTGCAAATGGCCTCAACTGAGAGCTCGTAGATTGAGCTCAGTGTGAAGCATTTGGGAGTAGTGCATACTGAGTGTTCTTGGCGACCCTATCGATCTATGAAAGGGCAAAATGCACGAACTGAAACAGCAGAGGTTCGAAAATAATGCTGGGGTGCAGTCCAAAGGAGCCCGGAGATTGCAAATATATTCCGATGGTCAATGGGGTGCAGCTACCAGGACACGGCGGGGATTGTCCTGCTCGGAATATGGTCAAGTGACGAGAAAAGGTTCTGTGGACGATGAAAATATTTCTTTGAAAATATTTCACAATCTTACTGCCAAAAATCCCCATCAGCGACAGATCAATCCATATTCTGTTTATTCAAATGCGATGGGGTGAAGCGACTTTCCAACACCCTCACTCTTCACTCAAACACTTCCACTCAGTGGCGCAGTAAGGCCAGGAACCTATTTTAGGAAAACATATTTTCAATTACCCAGCGGCTCCTTTGATGCGGATTCCTCGGAAATTTGAGAAAAGCGGCACCCACAATACTGCCTCGAGTCCCATCAAGCGGCGTGTCTTGAAAACAACTCCTGACTTTTGGACGCGTCATAGCAAGCCTCGAACAACATAGAAAAACACAACAAACAAGCGCCCTCGGACACTGCTCGCGAAGTGTGAGCAGGGCAGGCCCAATTTATCGTGTCGTATCAGGCACGATCGACAGGCAGCGCGGCACAGGCGCATGTGTTACCACTCAGACAAGTATCGGGTTACGCCGAGCCACAACCGACCGAACGTAAACAACGTTTGGCATTAGCCACAAACATGACAAGGCGCCTTGTCATAATTGTTGCATCAACATCTCGTACGATGGGGAGCAGTCGCGTCTCCTTTGATGCTTCACACGATCAAAGTGACTAAAAACTAGCTTCTCCTCCCGCCGCCGCTGCCAAATTAGTTTTTCACCTTCTCCTTGAGCAACTCGATGCTCCTCATTTCGAGTCTAATTTTCACACCTCGAAAAAATGTGCGACAAGTATTTGAGTATTTCAGTGTACATTTGGACGGAGGTGAAGACTTGCAAAATAGATCGATTTGTTCTTGATGAAATCTGGTTCGGGTGAACCAGACGTTTTCAAAATTCTTTACCGCATCGCTGCCTGGAACGAGCTCATGGCCGGCATCTTTTTACCAGGTAGCCAACAGGACCTCATTGACTTGTTGATGTCTTAATCGGTGTATTTGAACCACGTTTGGTCCCGAATCCGATCAACGGCACACAAAGGATCCCAACAACAATTACAACCATTTACAATGCCCTGAATGCTGTCGTCGGGCGTTGTTCGCTTGTGTTTTTTTATTTCATCGTTGCCGCCTGATTCTTCGTCCTGCTGCCGCAGCCGCAGCCGCTGCCTCTGCTGTGGCCTTTGCATCGTCCCGAATCCTGCCCATTCTTCCTGCTGCAGGACTCGCCGGTCCGGTGTTTTATAACATTTGCACGCGCATTTGCCGCAGCACACAAACGATTCTTGTGATTATTGTGTTTTGTTGTTATTTATTGCGTTTGGCGGCCCCTCGGCCGCAGGATCAAATGCGGTGTGTGCGTTCGGCAAAAGGACGATCAAGACTCCTGCTGAGCCGCAAACACGGCACACCTTTCAAGGCACAGCCGACGCACCGCCTCATAATGATGGCATTGATGGCGATGATACATTTATGGCCGTCACCGGTTCCCAATTCCGATAGAGATGTCGCCCTCCCCGTTTGTGGCCGGCAGCAAGTGCGGCCCAGGCGTTTGTGATTCTGGACCTTGTTGATTTCCTTTCATCAAGCGATAATAACACATGTGAACAATTATTCAAAGAGGCCGACAAGCTGCGGCACTCTTTTATGGCTCCAGAGCATATGACATCTTCAGTATGTCGGACGTCCTGCAGCGTACCAAATAATGTCGTCAAGGTGTCAGGAGAGAAGAGTTTGCAGAACCGATATATGCAGCAGATTAGGCTGATGTCACGCCATTACTCTGCACACCTTAAATAGATTTGCTCGTAGATTATATAGATTAGCACAAATATCCATCCATCCGTAGATCTTGGCGCGAATTCTACTATATGTAGCCTCCCAGAATCCTTTCCAACTGCGAATCCAACAAGCCTTCATGCCAGCAGTGAGGACTAAGCATACAGCCAAATTGTTATTTTAGATGTCGTATTGTTCGAAATACTTTCCCCCCATGTCGAATCCCTTGATTGAGAGATATCTTACTGTTGGCTTGCTCTAGCATGGGAAAAAGGATCTCGCATGTGCAGTTCCCAGATAGGACGACTTTATCCACTCGTTCCTACACTGGCGTACGATTAGTACGTCTATGGGTGTTTCTAATCGATTCGTTACGCAGATTGAAATTCATTAAAAGTAATCATTTGACATCAGGACGAAAATATTTGGGACTATTGTGTGTGGAGTAACTCGCAGGTCGGCAGATGCCTGTAGGAGGAGGACTAGGAGACTACCCAGGGCGTATCAAATCGCTTAACAATTCCTGGGCGGGAACGGGAATGGTGCATTCTGTTGCCTCGGTATATATAGTGTCGAAATAGTTTTTACAATATTTCGGGTTGCTTTTTACAAAATTTTCGAAGAGAAAAACGAATGTATGAAATTTTAGACAAATGTTACAATTTTGTATTTTTATAACGCACTTCATAACTGATCAGTACGGTCACGAATCTACAATTCATTAAGACATTTATAGACACATAATTTGCAACTGATTAAGACATTCAGTATTGAAGAAGAAGAAGAACTGTTGGAAGGGGCAGGAGCTGCGGGAACACAAAGCGGTGCACTTTGCAAGGATATTATTGGATTGTAGATGGTGTCCTTTTCCAGGCCTTCTTGAGCGTTGGCAGGTCACAAAAACAATGCGGTAGCTGGGTTCGATTATGTTGTCGGAATCGGTAAAGTTGAAAGCGGCAAAGGCGGAAAAAGGCGGCAAAGGAACAATAGAAGAAGTCCTTTAAAGAACGAATGAAGCTACCCGACGCGCCGGTCGGGTCATGTAAGAAACATGAAATGCGTAGTCCGCCCTTTTTTCTATTTCTCTCTTCTCCCACAGAGCGCTGGCAAACCGATTGAGATGAAAATTAGCCAAGCCCGTGACACCCAGCTCAAGCGATGCCGAGTTGATGCGTGTAGCATTTCAAAAGATTTCGCCGCCTCATACTTGCCTTGGGACGAAAGTGTAGGCGAATCTGCCTACGTCTATCTAGAAAACTAATTGATTTAAAACACCATAATCGCCTGAGCCCTGTGGTCAATTGGTCGGTCCTTCCTTCCTTCCTTCTCTCTATCCTTCGGTCGCATGTTGAGCATGCAAACGCATTCGTTCAAACGTTAATCTGCGCCCCGTTCGGAGGACATGGGCGCAGGCATTCTATTCTCTCCACTACGATTTGTGTCTAAATGCATCTGCGCACACCATACCACACCACACCACAGCATCGGCTTCATACTCGTCTTCCTCCTCGCCCGCAGTGTTCACGGCGATGTGCGCACATGAAGAAACACCACGGCCACCATGGTTTCATTAGCAACCACACTTTGCCGTTCGCGCTTGGTCACGGTCGCACAGGACACTGCTGCGCATACTCAACGCTCTTGCGAGGCAGGCAAGGTCCTTGCCGAGTCAAGGATAATTAAATACTAAGTACTTTGCGCGAAACTTTCAAGTCAGTCAATGTCCATGTAATTCCAAATTATGTCCAAGATACGAACTGATCGATGCCTTCCACGCTCCGTTGATGCCCGAATTCCCGTTTCGTTGCACCGCTGGAGTGCATTCAGCCTCATTATTGATCGTAATGGACGGTGCATTAACGGCAGTGTGCGGCCGCGTCACCAGCCGAACTCGTCCTTGTGGGCAGTTTGTCGTCGCCACATGGGCATGCCAAGAAATGCGATTTGCTGCGGTGGACTTCTACGAAATGTTGCAAGCATAAGGAGAGGCTTATATATGATTATATAGAATCCTGTTCGACCTATCAGTGTATGCTTTTTATATACTACCCTCGAATGTAATATAGTATGCACTTGGAAATAATTCATAAATATATCAGCAATAACGTTTAAAACTAAAGTAAAACTAAGTAATATATAAATAAAGTATCATTCATTTGGGAAAAATAGGTTGATTTTAAAAACAAAAAATCATGTTTCTTCTTAAATTTGAATTTATATAACAAGGATTTTTTCACCACCTGCATTATAGGTTAAAAACTATTTAGTAATTAATTAATATGATATATGAATCCTTGAAAATTTTCAAAATAAGTAGAAATGTAGAAAAAATATTGAATAAATTGACTATTTAAGGTCAATTATTTGGTGGGAACTCCCACGCTAAGAATGAATAGTATGCGAAGTGTCAAACGATATTTTTTTATCTCTAAAATTTACTGCAGAGAATGGAAGACTCCCCAAATGTGCTCTAATTGATATATTGTATTAAAAAATTCAATTAGTACAATTTTTCCTACATTTGTTAAAGTTAGGACCCGTTTAGTGATTCGTGTTTATTATCGCGCAATGCCACAAATATATGCAAACAATTAACAAGTCCACACCAAATAAAAATAAAACCGTGTCCCCTGCCATTGTTTTGGGATCTCGATGAAGGCAACACAAATCAACCCTATTTGGATATCTGTAATAGATATTTTGACGCCGAAGCACCGAAACACAAAATAAACACCAACAAAACAAGAACATCATCCACCAGAAAGAACACTGCGTTCCACACTTCCGCCACCGGGCGCTCTCGGCCAATAGAACGCACTCTCCACGGTGTACGGTCTCGTTCCACAGAACTTCCACACGTAGGCCATAGGCTGCTCTGGGCGGAGTCTGCGGCAGCTCGTTGTGTATGTACCTAGCGCGCCCAATGCGACGGTGCCGGCTTCTCGCTGTCGCTTCTGGAAGCACCCCGCGGCGAGGGATCGAGAGTGCGGCGACTATAAATGCTCTCGCCAGTCGTTAGGGAAGTCAGTATTGAGCTAAGTTTCGAACTGTTTGGACGCACTGAGCAGCATTCGAACTCTCTGTGATTAATTGAAAAATTAGAGACTTACATTACAATGGTGAAAAACATTTGCGAGATGGAATTCAAGAGCAATTTTTCGATCGACGCCATCCTGTCCAAGAAATCCCATCACCACCTTCATCCACTGGAAACACTCAGCATTAAGCACGAGCCTGAGCTGAGGAACCCATATTCCTCCGATGGCGAACTCTCCGCCTCGGACGATTTCGATAGCCCCTCCCGGACCAGCACACCTATGAGCAGTGCAGCGGAGTCACTGTCGTCCAACGAGGAGAAGCACGACGACGACCAGAGCTGCGACGGCGAGGAGAGCGGTGAGGACGGCAAAAAGTCAGAGGAGGGCGACAGCAAAAAACCACCATACAGCTACAATGCTCTCATCATGATGGCCATTCAGGATAGCCCCGAACAGCGCTTGACCCTCAACGGCATCTACCAGTACTTGATCAACCGATTCCCGTACTTCAAGATGAACAAGCGCGGATGGCAAAACTCGATTCGCCACAACCTCAGTCTAAACAAATGCTTCGCGAAGATTCCTCGCAGCTACGATGACCCCGGCAAGGGCAACTACTGGATCCTGGACCCCAGTGCTGAGGAAGTGTTCATCGGAGAGACCACCGGAAAACTGCGCCGAAAGAATCCCGGAGCTAGTCGTTCACGTTTGGCGGCCTATCGCCAAGCCATCTTCTCACCTCTCATGGGCGCCTACGGTGCGCCACCGCCCCAATTCCACGCCGGAACCCCCTACGGAAACAACTACGTCGGAGCAGCGGCCGCGGCAGCAGCAGCCCTCTACCAGCGTATGGGTCCCGCTTACCCAGCTGCGTATCCCGCACTGCAGCAGATGCCATACAACCCAGCCAACTTGCCGAACGCCTACCAGAATATGCCGATGCCGGCTGACTTCTTCAACCGTATGCAGTTCTTTGGAAAGTTCCCCGCCAGCTAAATGACTGATGAACGCTGCGCCCAGCGCCATTTCCAAGCACACTGCATCCACCAAGGATCAGCATTTCGCAATCGAGAGGTCCTTGCGTGCGAACTATCTAGCGACGATCAGTAGGGAGCGACTTACCACAACTGACAACTGTAGGGCGATAAATCGAGAAGTGGACGCGATAGAACCCACCCGCTGCTGCACTTCCTCGAGGAAGTGACTTCCTCACTGGCCCGCCATTGATTTTGGCCACAGTTAAAACTAGATTTGTACATTTGATTAAAAGTATTAGATCACTGATCTGTAAATAATAAAAATCTACTGGACGAAGTAAACTCCTGTTGTTGTTATATTTTTGTTCGTATAGTTTGTCCTATCCTGTCCTATCCTGTCCTATCCATCTAAACATCACCAATATCTATTCTCTATTTATGCCGCGCTTACGTGCCGATGATGGCTCGATATGTTGTGAGATGTCACGGAATGCGTACAAGCCAGCAGTGTTTGTTGTTTATATTGATATTGTTCTCTTTCTTGTTGTTGTTTTTCATATTGTTATTTTTGTTGTTGTTGTCGGTCCATAATGCCTTTTGAGTCACAATCCGGTTCGGAGCGACACAGCAGCAAATGACTTAATTATGTGTTGGATGTGAGTCGCCCGTTTGGTGTTGTTGTTGTAAGTGATGATGTTGTTTGTTTGATGATCAGCCGACGACATGCCTAGTGACATGTCCAGCTGTGAAGGGGACAACAACAACAACAACTACAGCAACAGCAACGAGAACAACAACATCATCATCATCAGTTAGAGCAATTTATTCAACTTCGGGCTCTATTGTAAAGTCACCGCAGGAGCGTACCGAACAGAGTCGGCAGCACCGTCCTCAACGCGAGGAACAACAGCATGTCGAATCAGTACCGACTCTTGTTTTGTTTAATTTTCTCTCTAATATGTTCCAAAGTGAAAGATGAGACCACTTTCGGCTGAATGCGAAGGCGTTGCACACATTTTTGTATTCTTTTCATCGGATGTCTTCATTTATCTGCTAAGTGAGCAAGATATTCGATCGGTGGTTCTTTTCTCTCCGACGTGAGCAGCCGGCTCCTCTTTGATCACGAGGTACCAAGGGTATCTCAGACTCCGTTTGAAAGCGAAGATTGGGAGAATGTGACCCATAACAAACTCAGGTGCAGGGGTTTCCAACCCCAACTATTAATTAGAATAAATAAATTTGAAAACGGTTTGTATGGTGTATGAAGCTGAGGGAAAATAGTAAGGATGTGTGGCTATAAATTGGGGCTTACGATCGAAAGGAATTATTGTATCATCAGCGTAACATATTCCCATATTAATAAAATTATGTTTTAGATTTCAGTAATATGTACAAATCAGCCATGCTCTGAGCTCGTTAACAAAACTAGTGGACACGGGCTTGTATGTACTACCTGAGGAACTTGCTAAATTTTCCTATGTCGGATTAGATATATGAAAGCTTTGGTGTTAGGATTTATCCCGGTTGTATGCAAACACGAGATTTGTGATTAGATACTGGTGTAAATATATTACTGGTACTGCAAAACTAAGGGTTTTGGACCCGAATTTTTCCGAACCTTGTAGGATTTGAAAGTGTACTAGCAATAGGTTGAGTAGGCTCGCATTGCAATTCTCCTTCGCATTGTGCCAAAATTGAGCACATTATTATCTTAACACATTTTTCGATTATGTAGCCGCAGACCGGATTATCTGAATTGGATTGGGCTCAATTCAGCAATCCACTTACCTGATCCTCTTTGCCCTAGTCCCTATACCTCGCGCAGACGAAACTTAACATTATCTTCCTATAGTGTGCAAGCAGGCCCGTGTAAAAGTGTCTGCGCATTGCTGAAATGCCCAGTATTTCTGTGGGCTAAGCATCAACAATAGCGTGAAAACAGGATCTATCGTGGGTTTCCTTCTTACAGAAGAAGCATTAACTCAGTGATCTGGATTTTGTGTGGAATCATGCATGGTTGTGCCGTATTCTGCCCGGATCTGCTCTGGATTGAATTGGCTTATGTGCTCGAAATACTTTTATACAATTTGCAAAGATAACAAGCAACTCAAACCTAAGCAACTTATCTTGTTCCAGGGTTAAGTGTGTGTGGATTAGAATGTCGAAAGAGCATCGCCAAGCTAAGCCATTCCATTCCTTCCTTTCAAGGGAGACGGTAAGGCATCGACCATAAAGGCAATCCGAGCACCGCAGATGCATAGAGGATGAAGTTTGGTATCTCTTTGACAACGTGTTACTGCTACACTTTCGAACCATATCTATGTTATTAGCATTAGGACAGGACGTTGGCTGAATTTTGTACAAACCTTAATATTTTAAGCCTTCTGCTAAGGATTACAGGAAACGAATAAAAAAGGAGTTATATGATGAACCAGATTACTATAAGACACGAATACACTATGACGGTTGTAGTTTAAGTCTTTTCTCCATATACCTATCTTCATACAGAAATCGGTATATATACCCAGAGAAAGAAATGTATATATTTGTACAATATAGGCCGAATATATATAAAGAAAGGCCGAAGGCCCAGTTGAAAAGAAGATTTAGTTACTGAATATTTGTTCTCTTTAATATGTTTATATAATACGGAACCGAAAGAAACCTTTTGGTGACAATCAACAAAGAGGTTTCTACAGCTTATTTACTATGTACAGGTTTTCGAATTATTCACATGGACGCTTTCGCTGTCCTCGAAAATATCCCTGCGTTAATAAAATCGTTCATTCAATCAATTCACGAAATCGGGTCTTGGTCATGACTTCAATGTTTCTGCACAAATTCTAGGATTTTGCAAATACATCCACACCCGTTTAGTTTCGTTCATCCACGATTTTCCGCTCCACGGGTACATTTATTAGCGATTCAAATTTGTTTTATTGTCGCTGTCTTATACTTTGAGCACTTGAATTCGCCCATGGTCTCGCCGTAACCCTTTTCAGTTCTAACCCTTTACAGAGACAAAAGCCTACGCCTAGATTTCGCCTCGTTTTCCGTGGAATATGGGTTTATTTTGGTAAACTCAATGGTAGCTCAACCACACGATTAGTTTGTTGTCGGAGGATTAGGCTGCTCGCACGCATACCTACCGCTTGAGCTACAGAGTCCACTCCGCACTACCCTTTCGCTAGTGTATATTCAAAGAGGTGGATTAGCTCGTCTTCCGATCTCCGTTTCTGCAAAACGCATTATACCGACACACAGTAGCCAATTCCGCCAAATTGGCCTTACCTTCCGTTTGGAATCTGTAGTGAAAAACACTTAATTTAGAAAGGATTGAGACATCCCATATGAACAAACCCACACACCTATGGACGCGCTTGGATGCGCCCGCCTTGGCAGACATCTCACAGCGTGTTCGTGTATGTGTATGTTTGTATGTGTGTAACGCTGTCCCAGCGCTTTACTTAAGTACGCAGCGGGAACGGATTAGGGCATGGATTGAAGGCCGTAAGCGCTCGTACACTAAGTTGATACGGAAAGAACAGAAAGAGAACACTTCAGGAAGAAAATCCAAGTCGCAGACATTTTCCAGTAAAGTATGCAGTGGAATTAATTAAAATTTAAAGCATGCCCGAAACTCCAAAAGGGTTAGTTTGGAAACTCTGGGAATCCGGTGTTCTATATTTGTCCATGGAACACGAAGCGTTCAATTTCGTAATTGGCCAAATTTCAAATGAAACATGAACACAATTTTCATTCAGCTTGCTTCGGGTACGGCCTCCATCCTGAGTTGGCAAAATAAACACAGACAAAACAAGGTTTGTTGATGCATATTCCGCGCAAATCGCCACATTTCATACTCCCAAAAGTACACAAGGGTTGTAATGTAGTGACTCATTCGCCAAAGGTCATCTAATTTCGAATATTGAAAGAAGCGGAATGGAAGAAATTGGAGGTTTTTGAACAATATTTTCTGTTGCATCACAATTGGAATGAAACACCCGAGGGACTTACTTGATGTAGGATGTCGGTGGTTGGGCTCGTTCGGTCCAGTTTCGTTACAGTCATAGAACCCGACACTCCCTCCCTTGGCTGCGGTCATCCGAGTCTGCGGGTGGCGGTCGGAATTCGGATTTATCGCGTTGTTATGAAGTGTTTGTAAGTTCGTTAGTGGTTATTGGGTTCGACTATTTTATGCTGGCCTTCGGTCAAAAGGCGCAGAGGGTAAAGATCCCGGGTACGCGTCATCCGGAGCCCCCACTATTTTCCCAATCATTTACTGAGCGCGAATGCACCGACAATAAGTGGCGTAGGTCCGACGCGCTTCTATTTTATTAGATATTAAATCTAGAGAGCGGATGGAGGCGATGTCCGTTCGCTCGTCTCGCACGGGTCACGACGCTGTTGCCCCTTAAGTAAATTAACTTAATTGAAAATCGGGTCAACATAGGCCAAAATGATGAACAAAACTAATTAAAGACCTCCACACACCACCATTCGGGCACACAGCATCGCTGGACTTCAGTGTGCATGCATGAGGTTCTACATTTGTGAATGAACACAAGTTCACTTCCATTGTCGTTCCTCAATGAATAATGGTCCGCGGGATCAGAATTATTAACCGCTATTTATTTGTGGAATCACACATTCAATTAGCTCTGCATGCGACACTCCTGCTGATGCAGTCCGAGTAATTGTCAACTGCGATGAGTTAAGAAAGAAACCAAGAATTAGCTCTATATAATTGGAGTTGTAGCGGTCAAAGTCTCCATACTTGAGTTGCGTAAATGGAGATTTGCATATTGTGCGTGATTCATTCTGAGACTTCTTAGCTTTGTGGAGATAATTGTTAAATTTGTATAATTCTAAATAAATCCCGAATTTAGCCCGAAATCTACCTCTTTCTTAAATAGTCGGTTATTGAATCGTCGTAATTTGAGAGAGTTCTCCGCAAACATTTCAATTCAATATGTATAAATAATTAATATCCATTATTTATATATGTAAATACTAAACACAATATTAAAAATTTCTTTCTGTCAATAATTTTGTCAAACTAAATGGAAAATTGAATATATGCAATATTTCTTAAGCCATTTAAGTTTACAAAACAAAGTATGAAAACCGTAATGATATCGTCCGATTCATTGGCCACATGGCATGGTGCAGACAATAAAAGGAAAACTTTTGGAGGGCAATCAGCCCTTAACATTCTTCGAGATATTTTCTAAACCCAGTATTTGATTAACACACTATTATTCTGATTTCATTTCAAGAGCGATTGTAGTAAAAGAACAAATCTACGAAAATATTTGCGAACCCCTATGTCTTTACATAAATACCAAATATAAGAAATAGAAATAGGGATGACCTCAAGCAAACGAATGAAATATCGTTCACTATCTTCGGGATGGTCGGACACTCTCGTGTATTTTATGTGCTAGACGCTCTATGGGTGGAACGCAGGATTCTTTTGTTTTATGAAAACGCTACAAATGTAATACGGAAAAGGTGGACTTAGACAAAACTCACAATGTATGCTGGGTGTCGAATGCCGACCAACCAGCTGCCAGCCGGTGGGGACGCAACCAGTTACGCCCACGTTCGGCGCAGATGCGACCAATAAGTGTTGATAGAAGACAAAAGTCAGCCCCATGTACGATCCACACCACCATCCGCCATATTACGTCCGCTCGGAGGAGGCAGTAGTGCTGCGCTGCTTAGCCAACGCGAATACGTGAGTTTGCAAACTCCACTACAAATTACAGGAAACATGCATAAACATTTACGCTGTGGACTACAACAACACCGATAACTAAAGCAGCAGAAGAAAATTCTCCACAGCAATAACAGCAACAATAACACCACTACTCTGGCATCGAAAGCAGCAACGACAACACAACCAACAGAGAACGACAACATCTGCTCTTAGCATTCGCCAAAAGAGCAAGCAGACGCAAACACTTGGGCGCAGTCTGTCTCAAAGGCACGAATCAGCCAAGAAGCAGAGACTGGAGGCAGAGCAAAGGAACTCCTGGCCCCGGCAATGGCACGGCCCGGGATCCAAGGCGAGGAAAATGCACAACAACTGTAAAGGGCAGTATTCAGTCACTCCGAATTAGTGACGAATGAGAAGACTTATTTGATCAGCCAGGGTATCGGCCGGTCCCGCTCTATGGCCCTCCATCGCGCTGAACAGAGGGAGTCGGCCGCGCCAGCCCATGACATTTCAATTGGAAACGAGCAAGCAAAAACAACACACGCAGCACACAATATCCAACATGGAACAGCGACGGGCAGGCAACAGATGTAGACGTTGCCGCAAGACACACCCGATGGAACCAGAAGCCGTCAGACAGAGCACGCGTTCCACAAATGCGATTGGCCCGCTGCACAGGGAGGACTACGCAAACTCTCCAAGCAGCGGAAAAACGTGTTTCGAAGCTGGCAATGGTTTAGTCTACACGAACCGTCTACGCTCACCGGACGTGTATCGCCCGTAAAACGCAAGATCCGTCGACCGAGTTCAGTTACAATTATATCTCCGGTTACTGATTTCAGCCGATCGATCAGACACGACAATTCGCGTTTAATCCCCTCGAATTATATAGTGAACTCGGTGCGAAATAGTAAATCTAGGGTTCCGAGAGGCTTTTGTCTAGATGATTAGTGTTCAGTTCACGGAAAACCATGGTTAAGGCAGAGGGTGTTCATGCACCGAATGCGATCAGTGACCAAGACAAAACTTTCGCACTGCACCAACATTTAGCCAACATCCAGCATCACACGCAAACCAATCTGCAGCACCCGCCACTGTTCAGCATGGCTCGAACCCCGCACCTCAAGTCCAGTTTCTCCATTAACGCGATTCTGCCAGAAACAGTAGAGGATCGCGTCGATGAGAAATACACCAGGAACGATCAGTCGCCCCTAGTTAGGAACTGTCAGTCGCCATTGGACTCTGAGGACCACGATGCCACGGATGCTGATTCCGATTTGGACGTCACTAGCATGTCACCTCCGCCACCAACTGAAGGAAGCGAGGTCAGTGTCCACAGCCTTGAGGAATCTAAGCGGCCATGCCACAGCAACAACATCGACGCTTGCGGTGACAGCGATGAGGACGACATCGATATGGAGCCGGACGTAGATGGTGATGATGACGTCGAGGCAGACGGCGATGGAGAGGTGGAATCAGATGCTAAGGCCAACGATAAACCTACGAAAGACAAGAAGGGAAACGAGAAGCCACCTTACAGCTACAATGCCTTAATTATGATGGCAATCAGACAGAGCCAAGAGAAACGGCTCACTCTGAATGGCATTTATGAGTACATTATGACGAACTTTCCCTACTACCGTGACAATAAACAGGGTTGGCAGAATTCCATACGGCACAATCTGAGCCTAAATAAGTGCTTCGTCAAGGTCCCGCGGCACTACGACGACCCGGGGAAGGGCAACTACTGGATGCTCGATCCGTCGGCAGAAGACGTTTTTATTGGCGGTTCTACCGGGAAACTGCGGCGACGCACCACAGCCGCATCCCGTTCGCGTTTGGCTGCGTTCAAACGATCACTAATCGGGCCAATGTTTCCAGGCTTAGGCTACCCACAATTCGGACAGTTTCTCTATCCTCAAGCAGCTACCGCATCTGGCGTTACGGCGCCTAGCTTGTTGGCCAGCATGTATAGTCGCTATAACCCCTTCGCACCGAAAAGTCCTTCTCTTGGCCTACCGATGCCGTTCTCGGGGCCACCTAATCCAGCGTCCATTGCGGCGGCCAACTACAGCAACATGGAGAGGCTTTTAAACGCAAACACAATGTCACATCAAGGCCACCCAACCTCCTCGCCACTCCCAGCCACTGAACTCTATCAGAGATTGCAGTATCAGCAGCTGTTGCAACAACATGCTGCTGCAGCAGCTATTGCCGCCCATCAGCGGCAGCAACACCTTTCGAACACTCATCAGCCCCATTTGCACCACCTGCCTCCAGTCCAGCCACCTCTGCCCGCTGGTCCACATATTGGCCAGTCGCCACCTCCAAACGAATCGACTTCGCCGACGGCAACTGCGCCACCCGCTGTTCCCATTCTGAAGCCAGTTACGGTCGTTTCCCGCCACAGCTGAAATAATCGGGCTCCAGCTATTCCAGTGGCTCATTCAGAGCCTACACCAACCTAACACTGGGCCATGAGCTCTTTCATCCTCATAGTTGCAATAAGGAGGCTTCTGTTTAAGATTGTCAGCTTTAATAAATCAGACTGTAAAAAACGGCAGACGAAATACCTTTCCCTACGGGAACCTATTTATATTTCACCATCTGTTTAGGTCGAGTTTGAGCTGAGAAATCAATCCTGGCAATTTAAATCTCCTGCCCTCCCATTGCCATGTAAACAAGACTACCAAGTATTCCGAAACCGTGGGTCACTAGCTATATTTGTATGTAAATATGTTTCTATATATGTATGTATATGTATGTAAGTCAAGAGAATGATAGCATAATACTTATGTTAAGTTCGAACCTCAGGTCAGAGCATCTCAACAATATGCTGACTTGAGTACTTTTAGGAGAGAATCAAATATCCCCGCTACGTTGTACAGAAATGAAGGATAAAATAAAATTTAGTGTAGATCTAATAGTATGGTATTAGAAGAATATCGCAAACAGTAAACAATTTATTTGAATGTTGACGCAGAAGGAAGTGACGAATAAAAAATGTATTTATTTATGAAGAAGATGAGTTTTATTTGAGATCCTCCCCACTACTGGTTATTAAACTGCTGGCGCTCTAATTAATTCGCTGGAGCGACATGTCGTCGGACTTAGTCAACAGGAAGTCCTCAATAGAGATAATGCTCGAATGCTCAGAGCCGAGCGCACGGGAGATGAAATGTGCGGGTGCGGGGCAAATTCAATAAGTGCGAGCGCATGGCACACACACGCCACATACCATATCGTAGACGCTGCACGTAATTCACACAATTGCTGGCTGGTCTTTGACGGAATCCAGTTTTAAATCAAAGTAGTGTATGTATGTAGTGTAGTTTTACACGAAGAACAAGCACTAAGTTACGCTCACGTCCGATAATTTGTTTGTTTTGGCCATTTCAATATTTTGCAAACGATATCTGTCGGTCAATTCCGATCAATCTAATCTGATTTGCCATCTTATCCACTGTCTGTCTGCGCTCAGTTGCGGCCTTGTTAGGAAGGCGTGTCTGTAACGAGGACGTGGTTTCTCCGACGGCGTGTGGATAGAATCCCACAACCGGCAGCTCACAAATGTGAGGTACTTTTCCCGGACTGACGGTGTCTCGAGATTGATTTCAAGTGAGGATACTGCAAATGCGAGCCCCTGACAACAAGCATAGTCGCCAATTATTGCTGTCACAGCTTCGTTGCACATTTCAATTTAGAGTCTCTGGGCATTATTTATAAGCGTAGCCAGAGTTGGTGATGTTGAGCCGCGTATTATTGTGATCCTCCTCGTTTATTCAATTCAATTTGATTTTGTTTTCTTCAAGTCGCGGTTTGTTGTACTTTAGAATCATGTTTGCGGGCAACACAATTCCATTCAACTTGCCAATTACAAGCTCATTATTGAATCAAAACGAATTTATTTCTGCATTCTCTCCGAATGCCAGACTATCATACTCCTCTGACTTTTCCATGGTCTCTCTGATATCTGATATTACTTGCAAACCATCAGCTCCTTCGATTCCAGAATAATTTCAATAGTTTATGAATTCGCACCAAAGGCCAGTTTAATTTTCGTTTGCGGGTCTGTTCCGCCAGATCACTTCGATTATCCTCTTGAGAGAATGAGCCACTAGCAGCACAAATTACAATTAGGTGAGAAAAGTACGCTACGAAACGAACAATAGAATCTGTTTATCTTCGGAATAATTCATCGTACGGCTGCCTTTTGATCCAAGACAACTGAGGGCGACGCCTCGGCGTTTGCAAAGAACCCACCTGACGTGCAGTCCGGAATGGCAGCGGCTATTGTTAGCCCGTCGAATGTCGTTGTTTGTAGCGCGGAGTAATTATGACATAGCATTAGTCAACATGACGGTCTGTCCCTCGGACATTTACATGGCGCAGCCAGGAGGCAACTTTTCGGACGATACTATTTCCATAACAATGCTCGGCGCAGCGGTTGCGATGTCAAAAGAACCCGATACGGCGGACCATGGATCCGATTTGGATCAGGTGCTAATGTGTGCGTTTGCTCCAAAGCGCTCTCGCACACACACGCGCTACCATGGACCCAGCGACAACAATGAAAACCAACTTATGAGGAACGCAATTATCGTCATTACAGCTTTCTTTTGTTATTGTTGGTATTGGTGGTGTTATTTTGTTGTTTTATATTGTTGTTGGTGTTGTGTTGTCGGTGGCGGCAAAGGTGATTGTGATGGTGTTGATGTTGGTGTTGGAGCGTTGTAATTGTGGAATGGCGATCTTTTAGTTGCGGCTTGTTGAATATCGATGCACGCTATAATTTAAAAAATGTTTTTTCTTCGACTCTGAATGGTTTGGGTGCACAGCCATTGTTTACAAATTCATCAATTGTTTATGCCTCTCATATTTTGTACGATTTTCCGTTTTCTTTCCACCGGACAACAATAAAAGTCATGCTCAAGAAATGATTATGTTTCACTTTTCGAGAGTTTATCCAACAACTGCAACATTAAATTACGCCGTTTGCCGCCATTATTTTGGTCGTGAGTTGCTCGTGCTCAATTCATATGGTTGTTGTTGGTATTATAATGAATGTGCTGTCGGTATCGTTGTAGGCGAACTTCAACACCTTGAGCTGACCACTGAGAAAAGCGTATTCAGCGCACGGGAAGAGCCAACGAAAATGCTCCGCTTCATGCAGGCAGGAGCCGCGTTTTCAGCAGCATGCAAGGTTTTGATCCTACTTTCTTTGTTTGAATTCAGTTTGTTTATTACATCAGTATGGCCAAGATGAACATACTCCATCAGTAGGAGCATCGTCAAACCAGCTATTACGAATCCGATGCCCGAGACAAAAGGATAATTCACAGAACAAATGTAAAATAACTCCCAGTTCAACAACGTCAGTTTTGCTAATGTTAATGGTGTGTCCTGAAACATGAACAGCGATTCTCTCCTTGCTTCACCGGACAGAATGACGTTGCTCCTGTTGTAATCCAAGATTAAAATCACACCGCAATCCGACCTAATAATAAGTAAATTGAAGAAATGCCTCGTATTGCCCTTGCTTGCGGTCGCTGATTATCTGCGTATCCTTCATATCCTGCTTTCTCACTCTCAATGATAGTCGAGCGCCCTGCTCTCTCAAGGACAGTCAAAGTTAAGATTCGGAATCTTCCAAGAATCTGAACCTGATGCCGGAAGAAAGGAAGGAAACGGAGGCAATCATATGCTCTGATCAACGGAAAATGGAATATTAGCTCCTTTCGCTCGAATTCTTAAGTCAAGTCATATCTGTTTATATATCTGCGGCTTGACTGGAAAATTGCATCAGCATTATCATATGGTTAGAGAAATTCTACCTTAAATCTCAATAGGAGCAGCAAAAGCACCACCGCGTCTCGTAGGCACGAATTTGTGTGAAAATGCGTGCGGAGCAAACAATGCTTCCACACCAACAAGAAAACTGTTGGGAAACAAGCAAATGGACTCATTGATTCCGAATGACTGCCTCTAATTAAAGTTAAGTTGCCAACGTTGACCTGGAAGTCGGCGAGTGCGAGAGCGCTCCTTGCATTACTGTAAGGTTTGAGGGTTTCGAGGGTGACTTTTGCACTTCGAGAACTGTGCGAAACTTACGAAAATATTATGAGGACTATGTTGTTCCCAGAGAACTCTAAGGACGAGCACGTATCTGGAGAGTATCGCCAGTTGTTAACCCAATCCAATCACATGCCCGCTTGGATACTTCAGATCCACTGCCACAAGTGGCTCCCACCAGCGGGAGAGTTCAGACTCTCAACCTGGGATTTGGGCAGACCGATTCGTAATCGGAGTGGTAGAAAAATCGCTCTCAGACTAATCGAAAAATGCATTGTTTTCGAATCCGATATAAGTACGCGTCCTCTGCAGGAGTTGCAGCCGAGCACAGTGAAAAGCAAAAGTCAAGGCGAAAGCTGATCTGATCTACCAGCCCACACACCAACAATATAGACAAGAAGCAGAGCATCCAGTCGTCTGGGCAATTGTTTCCACAATTAAATAAAATCTTCGTTGTCGTGAACTCAACTTCCCGTTTAAAATGCTCTTCATTCAATTAAACCAATGAGTGTGTGACGACTTGTACTTATACGCAATGTGTGGACCGGGTGCCATTCGCATGCGCATTCTGGTATTCTGTGCTGACAAATATAATTTCTAGAGTACTACCGAAAGTCTAGTAGTACCTAGATCTGGATATGGTCGCTCCCACTAGTCGCTTCCAGATCAGCTCAGACCGGATAGAACGCAAGAGCACAAGGAATTTGAAGTGTGACGACCTGAAATGGATTGATGGCAACCCAGTTTCTCCATCTGCTTATGTTGATGTCACCGCCTGTTGGGGCACAACCTGAGGGTCAAAATATTTACCACTTGACCCTTATTGAATTAATTAAATAGTTTAAGACAATTTACTTCTCTTGCGGGGACAACCTCACTTTAGAATGCAGAATACTCTCCACCACCAAGAACTTCAAGAGAGAATACGGGGGCGCTCTCGGGTTCCTCCGTCGCGCAGAGGAGTCGAAGTGGGGAGACCTTTTATTGGAATGATTTCCAGCTGCGATTGAGAGGAACATTCGAGTGAAGTCTGTGTGCGTTCATCACTTAGCGAGGAGCGAGCGCGCTTGCAACGAGAAGAGCAACGGAATCCACACAACAGCAGCCGACGCCTTTTTTGTGTCTACGGGCGACCGGCTTTGGTCCGTGCAGCCCTGTCAACAGAGATTTCGTATGTTGCCAGATAAAGATGTGTTAATTAACGAGAATTAACTAATTGCTTTGAGCAAAATATTTTCGTAATTTGATCCCAAATTAATTTTCCATTCAACTGGGGCCGGCCGAATCGCAGACGCTTCAGCATGAATTCGGCTGTGGTTGATCTCGTTTATCGAGCCAGCTAAGGTGTGTTTAGGATCCCACATCACCAGCCTTCCTCTAAAGTATATTAATCCTTTACAGGGTGCGGACAACATATGAAGACGATTGCTTTTGGACTAAAGTAATATTTCTTAAATGTTCTCACAACTCTCCAGAATTGGTGATTTATGAATTCTGAGTGAAGAGAACGGTGCAGTAGTAACTAAAGAATTTAGTTGCTATTCAATAAACACACACCCTATACGCAACACACTCTGAACAAACATGCTCGAATACCCATGATATTCATAGTGTGTTTTATTTGAACATGGCCATGTGCATGTTTGTTTTATCGGTGTCTGATATGTCCGGAGAGATATTATTTGAACACTGATATTCTATAGGGATCCTAATGATACCTTTGTCAGAATCAAATGGTTTATAATCATTTAAGATTAACATTGACATGTTTAAGGAATCTCTAGGAAGCAAAATTTCTAGCAGCGGTCCTACAACGAAATTTACTATTGATTGCAAAAACACATTTATAGATGTATATGGATATGTATATGTGAATATCCAGGAGAAGATCCATAAATCAAGAGGAAACTTTTGAATATTTATCGGCGGCATCGGCCGTCTCTCCGTAGGTAATAATAACACTATCCCCACGAAGTGTGTACAAGCTGTGATATACATACATACATGTATGTATTAATTTCAGTTATTGTCATTTTGTTCTCATGACAGAATAAGGACGCCGCCAGGCACTGGTTCAACCCAAATCGCATTAAACCCATGCCATCGGAACATTCAGAAGCATTCGCACAAATGACAAGGACACTCCCATATTTAACACATTGAGATGTTTGCCGGGCTGTTGCAGCGAGCATGCCCGAACGAACGAGCGAACGGCAAACGGACGAGGGGCGATGCGAGGGAAACAAGGGAGCGCAAATGAATGCAATCACAGCACTGGCAGCCGCAGGACGGAGCGCGGGTTAAATGTAATGGAGAATGCCATTTCCAATTATAGGCAGCACCAACAGCAGCACCCTTTGTTAGACATTTAGTGCCTGTCGTCGCAGCCATTATGCCGTGGACCGCATTTATTCGCATATGCTCCGTGCGCGACTGAAGTCCTCGCCATCTCGTTCGCTCCCCTGGCCGGTGTCGATGTCCCTCTCGCTCTCTCGTGCTTTATTTATTTATGTTTATAATACAAAATCAGTTACGCTTTTATAGTTTTGCGTTTTCACCCTATTTGGAAACTCTGCGCGTCCTGCTCGGATGCCATGTTTACATTCATGGATTATTGTTTCCGTATGCCCGTAGTCCTTGTTTTCGCATTTACAAGGCCGGGACCCGCGCGACCATCGTCATCGTCCTTCTTGTTGTGCTCGTCGCTGTCGCCGCTTCATCCCTGTCGCGCACGGAGCGGTCCGACGCAAATAAATATGAGTAATAATTTCAGGGATTCGCACCCTAATCTGGTTCCTGATTTCCGGCTGCACACTTAGAGGCCGAAGTAACCAATGTTGTAGCCGACGTAGATGTTAGTGTTGTTGTTGTTTACGATGTTGTTGATGTTTCATTGTTATTGTTGTGATTAATTTCCATGCAGAGACGAAACGCTGTGTCGCCCTATCATTTGCAGGACGCCAGCCTTCTATATGAGGTCTAAGCCTAACCAAAATTTGCGAACCGCATTCCCCGGGGGCTCCGTGTTCGCCTTTCAGGAGTATCCTTGCTGTGAGCGTGTATTGTGTGTATGCCTCATGTGTGTGCGTGTGCACGTATACGCATTACAAGGATCAGCGTTACGCGCTATTGACTTTCGCAGCATGCACCGGGTGTGTTAATTTGTTTGCCTTCGGACTGCACATCCAGACGCATATTAAGATGTCCAACAAATTTGATTGTTTCGATTCGACGAGCTGCTGCGGCAGCGGCAGCAGTGGCGTTAAATTTGCTCTCCAGTTTTGCTCTAAATGCAGAGAGCAACTAACGATCTATTATTGTAACACCCATATCTCATCGTCAGACAGCTTGAGTGTTGGAGAAATCACAGCGCTAATCCATTTGAGACTGTTCATATTTAGTACATTGTATTTGTGAGCATAGCAATTTAGTTTTCACAGATTATCATAAGGTATCTTACCAATCCTCGGATTCTACCGATGGGAACCATAACTCCATGGATTTATAGCCGGAATGCTATTAATCGGAAGCCAACTGAAGCTCGTTCTACTGCCGCTCGGGACGTACACGTAGCTCGGAGCGTCTCGAACAAATGAGAGTGTAAATTTGCGTGTAAACACTTGAGCCACCTGCTGGCTCCTGGCCCGACTCGTTCATGCCAGCCGCGCGGTGTTGCGACAGCCTCCCTACACAAACCGTTTGCGGGAGCAAAACCCACAAAGTTATTCCCGTTGGTGCGATGCTGTGCAGCCGAATCAGTGGCCAATGTTAATCAGACCGACTTTGTCCAACCAGAACAACCCCTGTCTCTGTCCCTCCGCGGTCTTCGCACAATTCCATAATGCATAAATTTGTCGATTCAGTAAAAATGAAATATATCCTTATTTTAGATTCGCTCAACAACAACAAGCCAGCAATCGACCGACGCGCGCTACGCAGCCGCAACCCGTAACTCGCGATTCGCGATTCGCAAATCGGGATCAGATACGTTCACGGACATGAGGCTACAAAAAGTTTGGTAAAAAGCGAAATACAATTTCAAGCCCAGGAACTGTGATAAAAAGGATCACAGCGTGTCGCCTTAGAAGCGTTGATCATTCATTATTTAAGGATTGAAAAGTTAATTAACATTTTTGCAGCGCTGCATTGACCACGACTTTATTTATATACATATTTATTGAAAAGTTATAGGGAGGTTGGGAAGAAGCAATGAGGCGAACTTTCGCACTGAAGACGTCGGAAAGTTGCGTCCAGTCCGGCGAGGTAAAGTGTGAATATAGTTCAATCCCAAGGCCAGTAACCTTACTGCGGAATGCAAGTTATACATTCGATGACGGTAACCCAAGCCTTGGCCACTCAGAAAATTGGTTCTCCCGCAGATGGCAGTCTGCAATTGTAATAGACGGAGTAATAAGCGCACATGAGGGCTTCTTGTTTGTGCTCCCGACGCTTTCATTCGGGAGTTTCGTGTTTATATTAAGATCAAATAACCAAAACATACCTAATCATAACCTTATTGTGCTCTGACACTATTGAAATTCGATCATGATAATTGGAAGAGTTGGAGGAAAGTCCAGCAAGTACATTCGGATGTGTGCAAATATAATCCACAAAACAGATGGTGGTGGTGGCCGACACTAATGACAAAATCCATGCGTTCGATTCCACTTCATGCCGGCAAAAGTCACCATGACGAATTCAATCGCCTGAAGTTCGATTCCCTTCGGAGTGGAAGGGCAAACTACGCCGTTATACTCTGTAGTAACCCACTGCCGGAATCCTCGACTCGTCGTCGTATGACACATCGGGTGTCAATTGCCAATTTGGAATCCCGCAAGGCACAGCTTAGAGGCCAATACACACCCTGTGCAGTGTCACATTAACCATAATCCTATTATTGTCGGATGCAATCGACTGCGACCGCTATTCGGCTATTTCAGAGGCGGGAGTGAAGTGGAGTGAAGCTATACAACTTAATTTTAATTTCCCGGAAAACTCCTTTAGGAAACCCCAAGCAGCTGGGTTCACCACTGCACGCCGTCCATATCGTAGTCAGCTACCACGTAAGACACGAAATTCAAATTCGCCCAAGACATACGCATGCAAAGAAGTTACATTGGGTCGCATCGTTTTTCATCATTATTCACCATTCAGATATTGCCGAAAAATTCAAAATTAGGCAATTGACATTTCGAGCAGGGCATTCGAGGGACGGAGCCGGAGCCGGTCGGCAACCAGGTCAGCCAGTCCTCAATACACACGAGGATTCACTCGGAGTATCACATTTCAAAGCCTTCTAATTTTACAATATCCCCATAAATGTGTACACAACTCAGCTAAGCGGACTGATTCGATGCCAAATCTGGGATCGGAATGAAATGGTCGGCATTCATTGTATAAGCCGCATATTGTTGCGTTTGCGATTGTTTGGGCTGATTTCAATTTCAACAGATACAAGGTGGAAACAATGCAGGAAAACAGGCTACGGCGAATTAAGGGTTGTTCATTGGCTATGCATTGGAAAACGACTGCTGATATTAGAAAATCGTTACAAAATAACACACAGACGCCATGTAGAATTCGAAAGTCAGAGGAAACTTCGCGCAGGACTTGATATTTGTTCAGCTTATCTGAGATTGTAATCGGATATGTATGTTTGGACCTAAACAAGCCTGTATTGGTGCTTTAAGTGTCTGCATAAGGAGTATGCGTGTGCTGCTATTTCCGTTCGAAGAATAGGAGTGCTTGATCCTACGTATATTTCGCAAAAATAGTTATAAACAAATGTATTTGATAGGGACGCCTGATTCCCGAAAAGGTAAAACATCAATTCGAATGAAAATGCAGGCGTGTTTTTGTTAATTACCCACTGCTCTCAGTTCATTATGAGTATGTACTTGCGCCAGGGCTTGGGTCATTTATTGTCGCTGTCTATAATTACCCTAAGGTTTTATGAACGAAGGTCTCATTGTTTTAGACGTCTTTATTCCGCATATCCTGTCGAGTCGAACACTCAGTCCGTCGCTCCATTTGCCCCGGTGGATAGCAGAGTTCTATGGAGCAACATTTACAACAAAAAGCACATCATACACTCAGTTGTCGGACGTAGCAGGACGCTTCAGCAGTTTGCGCTTTGTTTAGCCTCCGAGCGCTCGGTTCGATCTGTGGTGCGCTTCTGTTGGTAAATAAATTAAGATACCGAATTAAGAAAATATCTCAAATTACACACTTGACTGCTGCCGCGGTTGCTGCTTGTGTGGAATCGAAATGAACAATTCGATAAATAAGCTGTAGTGCCAGGCTGCCGTTTACAGGGTGCTGAACCGACGATCGGCGAACACAGCACAACAGAACAGAACCGAACCGAACTGAACCGAGCCAGAGGAAAGTGAATTCTGGCGGCTGTCTCGACTGATCCTTCGTCGTGCTCCTGGCGCGATGGCCCTTATCAAGGAATAGCATCTGTGGGAAATGTTGGCACCATTACCACCATTTTTAACGGCTAATGCCCGGCAATCAGAAATACTTTATGGGTTATGAAAATCCAATTGGAAACTATTTTTCCTCAAACATGAAAAAAGCCGCCTTTCGTCGTTCCATTCAATACGGACGCAGACGGAAGCACAGCCACCGCCACAGACACAGCCACCGATTGTCGACCAGCGCGATCGGCGGGGAGCAGGGGAGAAGAACCGGCTGATGCAATGTGTCGGCGTGCTTATAGCCTAATGAAGTTGACAACACACGGATTAACGCACTAAGAAGTGTCCGAACCTGTTTGTAGTCGACGTCGCTCCAGGACAGAACAGAAACGAACCGAACCGAACCGAACCCAACCGATCCAACAGAGACCCAAGTGGAGAGAACTTTATAATGATTATTACAACAAACACGCATACATACATACACGCAAACACACAGAACATCATTCCACGTAGAGCAAGTCTGAAGCCAATCATGGGTTGTCACGGAGTGAATCAAAATAAACTGCAGCATGTCCCCATGGCACCATTCGTATCCAGGCCCAAACGAGCGCGGCAAGGATGGAATTATGGAATTTTAATAATATTGGAGGTGGAATTGTCGCCGAGAACTGGAGACAGGAAGAAGCTGAATTCGCGACCGGGTACCCTGGGGCTCAGAGACAACTTCAGACCCATATATTTCGATGTTAGGGCTTTTCATATTTCTGCTTTCAAGTGGCCGAGACTCGAGGCTACCGAGCTCGCCGAGGTAAAAATTATGTTTGTAAAAATCAGATCGAGGTCTTGACCATCGAACTGGCATCGCTGGTCGAAGTCAAGGCGCGAAGCGGCTAGTAAACCGCGTGACGTCGAAGGGGATTTATTTGATGTGATGGGATGCAATATGCAAATGAACGAATGGACAAATCGTCCCTCGTCTCCCGTCCCTTGCTCCGACTCCGACACCGACAAGTGGCATGGGCCGCTCACCGCTGGGCACCCAATCGCAGCCTGCAGCTTGCGGCTTTGATATTTTCTTGTTTTCAATCCTTATTAAAACATAATTCTCTCTCGATTTGTTTGTGTTCGAGTCGGAATAAGCCAGAACCAGAATAAATTTGTAGGAAGGTAGCTGTGTAGTGACATTTAGAATTATACGACGTGATGAAGAGATTAAAATTTTTTCTCGGTTTGAAGTGCCGCAACGACACGGCACCAGGTAGAGCTACACGGTGCGAGCCTTGATATTGACCGCGAACTTTTTGTGAATCAGAGTGTCCTGGTCTGTGGACTGAACCTTATAGGAAATTACCACTTGCCAGAAGTCGGCTACCTCTTATCATCTCAGATTTGTTATTGTGTGGAGTTGAATATAGCGCTTTATGTCCGATCAATGTGTTCCAGGGCCCAAACTGAGACTCATGCTTACATTTGGGTCGTTGCGTTAGAAACACTTTTTTTTACTTTTTTTTTTACTATATACACACAAATTTCGGGCGCACTGATTAATGGATCAAAGTCTTTTGACACGAGCTATTTCAGAGAATCCTTTGTTGATTTTGCTGTGTTGTACACACATATTTAAAGACTCTATTCAATAAATATTCAATTTTGACGGATTGTGAGCGAAATAAACTGTATGGATCAGAGCGCTGAAACTGATTGAGCTCTTCGAATCTGTGGTTATCTCTGTCTTTGTCTTCGGCTGTATCTTTCACTGCCACTTGGCACCCGCGCCGGCTGATGTTGATGCTGATGCTGATGGTGATGGTGAAGTTGGGACTGGGGCTGGAGATGGAGATGGAGATGGAGCTGGACCGTAGCAGTATTGGGTCTTTGTTGTTGTTGGCTCCGTTGTTTACAAATCGTGAGCTAAGTAGTGAGTTCCAAATGCTTCATCATACAAACCACAACAATTTCACTGTTTGCAGATGGATGATTTTTGTAAGTTGTTTTGTTGTGGCATGTATTGTTGAGCGATCAAAGTGAAGCGCTTTATTTGTTTCTTTGTTATTGAATTAAAAAATAATTATTCATTTCTGACTTATATAAATGTCAAATTCCTTTACAACCGTACCTGCTACCCACAACTACATTATATACATAATGGCAAATGTATATAAACCCGCGCAGGACCGTGATACATGGAGAAAGCATTACCAATAGATCTACGGAAGGTTCCCCAATGGCTGACACATTGAAATGACTCTGTTACCATTGCGAATTAACGGTTACCTTAATTTCTTTATACGAAACCACAATTGCGAGAAGAAATCCATTACAAATCATTTCCGCGAACCACATACCACACGACAACATGTGTCCGCCCGCAAACGATCTTCCCCACTGCTGACGATCACCTTCCCTGTAAACCGGGAGCAGGAGGACGCGTCTCAATAAGTCGCTTGTGTGAAGCCATCAGCAGGAGTTGCAAACAAATGGGAAAGTTATTATTCCTACCGTCCGGAGATTGATGGATCGTCCTGTCCGCAGATAGCTGTCAACAAGGATCTGTAGGACAAATGACTACAAAACATCGGGTTCTCCCAAAAGAACAGCAAGCAAACCAACGAAATTTGCGGATATGCACACAAAGGCATGGTTGCTCACTTGAGGAAGTACAACAACAAGAGCATTTGCGCACAAACCCACTCGTACACACACATCCGCACAAGCTGATCAACTCTTTGAAGTATGCACCGAAAGACCCAGTAGGAATTTTGGTGTATCAGATCGCCGAGGATATAACTTCATATATTCACATACAGAAAATAAGTAGTTAACTGGACATTTTCATTCTGGCATTGCATTTGTAATCCGACAAGAAGTATCCTCATGCACGGAATATCCTACCCATGCACACGGAATTAAATGAAATGAAATGAAGTACAGAACTGCAAGGATTAATAAAGAAAATAATCTGTCAACAAGCAAACATCGTCACAGAGAAGCACACAAACATTTAAATGCCCTGATCCCGAGTTCACAAGACAATCCATACCGACCTCAAAATACGCCGCCGATTCGCAGCAACAGAAAAGCGAGGAGAATTGAAGAGGTGGAGAAGGTCCTACAGTTCGATGAACGGTTTTCTAGATGGACGGATGGATAGATGGATGAATTCACCGCATGGTATAAATGTCACTTTCAATAACTTTCCGATCCGTTAACAAGAGCCCAGCAAGAACCGAACGGGAAGCAAAGAATTGCTCGAAGTGATACATCATCATCGTCAACAGCAGGACTCTTTCTGTGCCTCTCATTTGTTGGTGTGTTTGTGTGCGCAATGGGTTAACTTCATCTCATCTGTCATAGATCGATCGCACCCAATTCAAATTATGTATGGAAAGGTTGAAGAAGCCATACCAAAATCAGCGGGTGATATTATAAATAAATTCAAATTCCAGCCTTTTTGATATTTATATACATATATACAATATATACAATATATACACACAAATATATATATATATATTTATATGTGACGTATAAATACCACAAATAAGTTTAAGGGCATTCGTTAATTGATTGATTCTACAAAAATAACACCAATTTACTCTGTTTATAAGGATTCGGCAAACCAGAAACTGTTTCTTGTTCCATAAAACAAGACGTCCCGATCTTATCACCCTGTAAGTGGTGCACAATCAAAAGGACAGACACACAGTCATTTATGAACTATTAACTCTAACCAATAACGTATGCCTTTATCATCTCCAGAAATTTACGCATTCTTTTCTTTGAATCCAGAAATGTGTTGTTTAAAAGAATATGCGTATTATTTTCTTTATAAATTCTTAAATAGGAATTCCGGAACTCCGTGTTCTTACATGGTTAGTAAAACGAATACAGGACATGGTAAGTATTGGCCATTCTGGGGACATATTTAATATACGTGGAAGAGATATGGAAATGAAAGAAAGACGATTGGTGTTATAAGGAAACTCATCTTCTAGTTAAAACATTTCACTTTCCTATATGAAATTGTGAAAAACTCAAAGCATATGCATAATAAACGAATCATAACAGGAATTAAATATAGCCTCTGATGTCTTAATCCTCAGGAACATGGGGAGAGAACCTTTAAATCGACCTTTGTGGACCACTGCTGGGTACACATTATTTTTGACATAAACAACAGAACGATCTTGTCCAACATCAAAAAGGCCGCCACAGTTAACGCTTCATTTCGACCGCGTCGAAATCCAAATGCGTTGACAAGATATGAAAAGCCCAACGGCTACACACCTGAGTATTAGCCCAAGATGGTCGGCACAATATCGAACTATTGATGACAGACCAACACATGACTGCATCCATTCAAACAAACAAGGGCTAATAGGTTCACGTTAGTGTGTCTATGAGAATCTTCGGAGGGTATTATGAGAACTTTAAACTCAAATTTATTGAGTCCGTCCGGACTCCAGTCGTTTACTGCGCCAGACAATAAGCTACCATTTAGAGTCCAACTCATTAATGTGTATCACCATAATTGGACAGCATAAATATTTAGGCTACCTGTCGATTGTACGGCATGGGATAGCACGCACACTACGAAGCCGAAGCCCGATAATGTAACCCAAGCTCAATTTCTGTGCCTTCCAGACTTAGCGCTGAAGCTGACCCAGACTATCGCGGTCGTAAAATCCCCAGGCGATTGATGCTATTGTGGCCCTGTGTGGGTATAGATGTGTGAACAGAACCACTTGTATTGAAATGTGTCTGGTGATACACTTGTGTGCCTGGTCGCCATCCGAATTGTGCTAATCCGAAAATGATCACCATGAATATCGACTGGTATTCAAATTGCTTCTAATTCTTTGAGTGCAAGACAGAGCCATAAACCCTTTTCGATTATCGATCGATTTTCCACCGTGTATCGTAATTATACATGTAACGGTAACGCGCCCCCAAGTCCATTATATTTGCGTGTATGCGTGTGCGGATGAGTTTCAACAGTGCCGGAGATGACCGCCTATTACTAAATTATTCACTCACTATACTGTGTATTAAACAAATTGCTGCCGCAGTCGACGTGGAAACTTAAGGCGAAGTACGGTGAGGTGTGGACAGAGGTATAATTTAAAACGTTACATTTTCCAGTTTTGAACAACCACAGAAAGATTCTTGAATACACTGTCCAGGCTATGAAAACACCAACCCCAATCGACCATAGCGGTGTGAGTGAATCAAATTAATACTCGAGTCCTTGTCCCAGCCCATGTCCCAGTAGCGCCCGCGTCAGGCAGGACATGCATGTTTCGTCTTCAATGAGGACGTGTTCGAAACTTTGAACCACACACCTGGGTTCGTTCGCATAGACGGTGATTGCGTTCTTGCCTTGGCCGGGTGTCGGTGCGTCAGGGGACGCTATTTGTGTGTATTGTGTTCGGTTGTATAATTTGTTGTGCACACAGTTGGGAGTGCTTCGGTCGCGGGTGCTTGCATATCACTTTAAATTGGACTCATTAAAAAGTAAATGTCAACCAATACAGGCAGAAACTCCCACGATCACACATGCTACTCGAATAATTGGCTTCACATGATAGAAACCAACACCTCCTCATCACCATCACCTCCTCACCGCGTATATCTCTTTCGAATTTCGACTTTATTCTACGCTAGTTTTCAGCATCCAGTGGCTAAACTTCATTCCGAAGAGTATACAAACACCCGCAGATCTATAAATCACGAGCGGTCTGTGTCAAAATATTTGAAATCTTTGCTACATTTCGATGTCATGCAAACAGCTTCTTATCGTATTCTTAAATCCTATTTGACGTCCTACAGACCCCTCCTTCTCACTAATTCGCAACCGTTCACAACAACTAGAAATTTGAATTTTGGAGACGAGGTCCGACTATACAACAAACATATATACAATAAAAATTTACGCAATTAATCGCCGAATTCAAAGTAGAACATAAATTATTAAAATGGATTCAGAACGAGACACGATTTTGCACAGCATTCTACAGTGACGGGGATTCGCTCCTCACCTATGCGCCCACAACGGCCGGGTTCGGTCCCGACTGGGTGCACCTTTTGAGTGTAAATCGATATACAATGAACTACACCGAATATCTCATGTTTACCAAAGAGGTGCCGAAAGCGAGTGAAAGGATTCCGATCCTTTGCTGATGCCGATCTGCAAATGCGGCCGCGCCAATATGAGCACTTAGGCAGCGGCCTTTAATCGAACAACAATCGAATCCTTTCCAAATTAGACAGATCCTATGGGTAGCTCTGAGGGAAAATTCCTTGCGCACGCCTGCGTCAAAATGTGGTGCCGAAAGTGCTCAGATGACGGAATTCGATATGTTGGCTATGGATTTGAGCGCACAATGAATGCCCTAAAGAAAAGCGGGCATTTGTGGATCCGCTGGCGGAATTTGGAAATGATCAGAACGCCATCAGTAGATGTAGATAACTAGTTCAATCCTTGTAATATGTAATGGGCGCGTACGTAAGAAGACGTAACCAATTTAACTCAACAAGAGCATCGGGTGGCCATGCTGGGACCCACAGGACGACAGGCACTAAATGTTCAGAGAAACACCCGAATAGGCCGACAATCGAGTCATATTAAAACATTAGCTGTCCGCCCCTGCCGTTCATTAATTATGGAGCCGCGTCTATCCTGCAGGACGATCTCTGAAAAGGCCACACAGCAACACGGAGCCGCATCCCTTCTCTGCCGAACGGACCTGCATCAAACATGCTATCGCTTGATCAGAAGCTCCTGTCGCCTCTTTTGCACGCACGCTCCTTCAAGCGATTTGCCGCCGGCAGTCAAAACAAGAGTAGCATCGGCAAGATGAGGGCCTCCACACATGGACATTAAGATTGAGATAAAATAAGCAGACACTTCAAATATCTTTTTTCTACGGCGGTTCATGTAACTCTATTAATATACTCAGATATTATTTTTGAATGCGGAGGAACACTGTATATATCATGTGAAAAATTACTTGAGAATCGAATAACAAATATATACTAGTTTTATACTTATATTTTATACTTTTATTTAACATTTTTTTATACATTCATTTCACAAATAGAGAAAGAAATAAACGAATTAGAACAGCTAAAGGAAATGTTAGTCTTGATATCCGGGGGAAGACTGTAAGTCGATACACAAACCGTGAAGTGCTGATATTCAATATGGAATTCGAAATGCTCGAAATCACTTCGAGTCTCGAAGAATTCGTCCGCACAGAGTTGCATTTATTTCATTCGTCTCTCTTTCCTTTTCCATCCGATTCCGCCATTGACAATGTCGCTGTCATAATCTTGGCGTTTCTCACCAGCGCTAAGATAGCAACGTTGCTGGCTCTCTGCACACCTATTCCTAAATTCACTCTCGGAGACGTCAGTCAATACTGACTATTGCCGGTCGAGTGGCGGCGAGTAGTAGTGGGCTTGTTAAAAACTTTCATTCATTAAAATGTTTTTAAATTTCAATGTCAAAAAACGTAAATTAATTTAAAGTATTTACGGAACTAGCTGAGTTAACAAAATTCACTGTATTTTAAATGTATAAGAGGTGAGTGCCATTCATATTCATTTGACTGCCACTGTTTCTAGCAGCTGTAGTCGTAAAATTGCTCTCAATGGGCAAACGCACTGCACGCCGTGTTATGCTGTTTTACCGGTTTATCCATTTAAATGCACTAATTGCTACTAGTCCTCGGCAAGGGACTCCTGAACCATGAACTATTAAGAAGCGAGTGAAGCTCAAGGAACTTCAATGCTCTATTTGCAGTATTCAATTTTTTTTGGCTAAGGGAAATTGTTAGTGTAGTATGTATTATAGTTTTTTTTTTTTCTGTTTTCAATTGGGAGGTCAATTCATTGAGGCTCTTTCAGGCGTCCACGCCATGTCGTGACGGTGCACTTGATCGATTTTCTTTAATGTGATCGTTCTTGAGAATTGCATCTATGTTCTGCGAGAACTGCTTCGCCAACAACAGTCCGTCTTGCTGTTGAATGTTAATTTAGAATGCAATGATAGCATAATCCGTCCGTTTATCGATGAGTTTGTCAATGTGCCATGTTGAAAATAGCTTCAGTTATTTTCGTCAATTTCTCTTAGTCACATCGTAGCGTTTCTATTGTCTTCCAACGATTTACAACAAAAGAAGGACAACGTTTTTATTGGCTACGATTGACTTTTCTCAGAGATATAAAATAATTATAATTCGTGATGCTAGTGGTTCCTCGTTAAATAAGATTTATAAAACTAAATAATACTTACTTTTATCATAGAAAAAAATTCAAAGTAAAAATGGCACCAATTAGCGAAAAAAGGTCACAACCACAACCGCACATCAAAGAGAACTCTCATTCCCATTCTCATTCCCATACGAAGGAAAATGCCAATGTAAAGCAGAGCAAAAAAGGTCTAGAGATATTAGACTTTCACGAGTCCTGGCTGGAAGAGATGGAAATCTATAAAGATAAACTGTATGTGCAGAAGCACCAACAGCAACAGCTACTCGGGTTGCACAACCACGTCCACACGCCACAAGGCTGTCAACTTGAATCTCAAAATGCCAACCATATTACCAATAACAACAGCAATGTCGGCACCACCAACATTAATGCAAGCATAACTCCTGCCAAAAATTTCGAAACTAGTACCAAGCGTCGAGGATCCGATCATGCAAGTAACAAAGGGCGAAATTCCGCGCGCAGTGCTGCTACTGCGAACAACTCAGCAGCATCAAACGAAATGAAGCAAAGTGGAAACGTACAGGTAGGATGCATGTGCCCAGTTGTTTATCTAACACGGCCCGCTTATGTGCTTATAAATTAGATCATATGTCTATGTTTTATCGCCATTAATTATATCCTATAACCTTTAATATTTCTCTACACCTAAGTATATGTGTAATTATGCTCTATATATTAGCATCAGTAATACTTATATTTACAATGTAGTTGTAAATATTTGAACCTTGAGATCAGATTTTTTGCACTATTTATTAAAAAATAATTAATCATTACTAACTTCCACAAGTTGTTTTTCGTTTACTGTGTGTGCGTGCATTTCCTAATCGCAAAAGTTGATTTTAAAGCGACCTCGAGAAGAAGCCACCTTCAGTAAAACAGCTTCTGGTCATTCAAAACGGCACTCCCATGCAAATTCACGTTCGCACCAGAATAACACCCAGGCACATCCTTCCATGAAGAATAATATCACAATCACCAACACCCAAAGTACTGCTAGTGGTGCTTATCCTGTTAACAAGCCAGCCAAAATAATAGTTAATCAATTCCATGCTAGCAGTTTGCTAAGTTCTCACCAGCATGATGAAAAAACCAAGATACTAACACAAAATGGCCTTACAAAATCTGCGGCCACTGCATATGAAACCAGCTTGTATGCCTCGCACTACCTGCCACAAGACAACAAAATAGGCTTAAGTTTTAATGGTGCCAAACTGAGTGGAGAACAATCTAATTACGTTGGCGTGTCTCTAGCCAAAAATGGCGATGGGGATCGACTAAGAGATGCAAATGGCACTGAAATACCAGAAGACGATCCCTGTGCAGGTAATTAATCCGTGCATTACTTTAGATTTAACTCAATCCACTAATGTTGCTAAAATACTTAAAGCCATTGATGATGTAAACGACTACACTGATAGCGATACGGATGAAGAGTATATAGGACAACCCTTCTTCCTAGCTCAGGATTCGGAAGTGACGTATCAGAGTCGTAATATTCGATATCCAAAAGAGCGATTTTCCTCTGATGATAGTGAATGCGATCACCCGGAATATTATAGGCCGAAGTGTATTTTATCGCCGAGTATATTTCCAAATGTTCCCCCATATTTAAACTTCTCTTCACATGCTGAAAAGGGACCTCCGATGCCAGCAGCACTTCACAAAGTACTGAAGTGGAAGTTGAGTCCCGTAATGCCAAAGATAGTAAAGCGTGTTGTGCTTAACTCAGGATTTAGAATAATAAAAAGTATGTTTGAATATATTTTGTGTAAAGTATTCAATGATGATAATATGTCTTGTTATTAGATACAACTGACTGGATGGCCGTATGGGAGAAACATATGAAAAGCCCCGGTTTCAGGACTATTCGATCACATCAAAAATATAACCACATGCCAGGATCCTTTCGTATAGGAAGAAAAGATAGTATGTGGAGAAGTTTGCACAATAATATGAAGAAATTTGGGAATAAAGAATTCGGTTTTATGCAAAAGTGCGGAATATCAAAAAGTTCGTAGTATGAATATAATAACAAATATTATGTTTTAGGTCATACATTATGCCTGAAGATTTGGAAAGTCTTCGGCAGGTGTGGCCAAAGAATGCTTCTAGACTTACTAAATGGATTGTGAAACCTCCAGCAAGTGCACGAGGTACTGGAATACGAATTGTAAATAAGTGGAGTCAATTTCCAAAAGATCGTCCCCTCGTTGTCCAAAAGTAAATTATTTATATAATTATTTATTTAATATAGATTTTTTACTTAAACCCACTCTTTTCAGATACATTGAGCGCCCGTTGTTAATAAATGATAACAAATTTGATATGAGAATTTATGTGGTAGTAACCTCTATAAACCCCCTTCGAATCTACATGTATAAGGATGGGTTAGCTAGATTTGCATCAGGTACAGAAGCATTAAATATCCAAAAGAGATTATAGTATATAAATTATATGTATAGATATTATATTACAAAAATTCATATTATCAATTTTCAGTGAAATACAGTTCTGAATTAAACAGTCTGGATGACAGATGTATGCATCTGACAAATTACAGCATCAATAAGTTTTCGCAAAACTACTCTAAGAATGAAGATTTCAACGCTTGTCAGGGTCATAAGTGGACTCTTCAGTCATTGTGGTCATGTCTCGAAAGCCGTGGAGTCAATACTAATCGATTATGGGCTACCCTTCGGAATTTGGTTATAAAGGCAATTATAAGTGGAGAATCTGGTCTCAATCGAATGTATCGTCAAAATGTAAATTTCCGTTATAACTGTTTCGAGTTGTTCGGCTTTGATGTTCTACTTGATGAAAATTTGATTCCATGGTTATTGGAAATCAATATATCACCATCGCTTCATTCAGAATTACCATTAGACTTACATGTCAAGGGTCCTTTAATACAAGCTGTCTTAAATACCGCATTGTATCAGGTTAGTTTTAAATGGAACTGAGTATCAATTGATTAAATAATATATCGTTTTTCTTTTAGGTTCCGCCAAAGTTAAATGAAAAGCAACAGCAAGAAATAGCAGAAGAGTTGAATTTGGAAGGCCCACTTTGCCATGACAAGCGCATCTTTACGACATGCCTCACTCCTGAGGAAGTTCGAAAGCACAACCAATTTACTAACCGTACTATTGAATTTCGTGAGGAGTATGTGGATGCAATATTAGAAAACTTACTACCGGATGATGTACGATGCTTGGTTATAGCAGAGGATGAGTTGGCACGGTGCAAACCATTAGAGCGAATATTTCCTACACCTGATACACACATTTATCTTAAGTTCGTTGATAATCCACGTTATTATAACCGCTTATTAGATGCTTGGGAGCATAAGTATGGGCATATCCGAGCTGAAGGAATTTCCTACATTAGTAAATTATGCAAAGAAGGGTACCATTTACAGGTATCTGATGCTGCATTAGAAAAGGTATAATATTCATGGCGTGGTCAAATTCTGTAATCGTTAAAACTTCTTGTTTTTAGGAGCCTAACGTAACACTAACAGAAATTGATATGCTTCATACAAAGAAGATTGAAGATCCAAACGCCATTCAATCAGATAACACCGGGGACAGTGTTCATACTTCTAAAGCTAGTACACCTGAGACGAATACGGATTCCTTGTCAACATTAGTTACAGCCACATGTTGCAAAGAATCCTCGCAATCAAATGGAAAGCCAACAAGAGATCAAAACAATGCTAGACCAATAGTTTTAAAAATGAATGTAAGTATAGATATCGACTCAATTTAAATTTCGAGACTTCGTTTTCATTCATCAGAGTCCTTTCAACGATTTCTACTTTGATGATTTTAATGATTTTTATTTTTAGTAGATGAAATGACGAAAGGAAAAAGACTGAATTTAGGAGTCCGAAACCATCATTGTTATAATTTTATCGATTCGAGATTATTAAAAAAATATTGTAAAAAAGACATTTTAAATTTTGGATTAGTAAAGATATTTTTTGTAAACATTTTGAATGTTTTTCCTTTTTTGTTTTTATTATTTGGGAACTACTCGTTATAAATAACCAGTGTGTTATAGTTTACGAATTCGCGTACACATACATCACTCGCTGCCATGTATTCACAATTATACTCTTATTGTGAATATCGCATTCATTGTCAGCACAACTCACATCTTTCAAAAAACAACTAGTGCTCCAAAACAATTCTCCTCTTTTATATTCTCATTGTCTTATTCACAAAGATAAATTCAAATTTCAGGAGAAAGTAACCATCAATTAGGTGATTGACGCACTCGATATCAACCATATATTTGTATAGTAGATTTGAGTAATCGTATTCGAGTACTTAGTTACTCGTAGTTACTTGCATCAGACGACCACTGAACGAATGTGCAATAATGGCAACGAAAAATAAAGGTGTTAAACGACGTGATGCTGAAAAATTAGTCGTACTAAATGAAGAAGAACTTATTCGCCAAGTACATTTACGGCCTATCTTGTACGATAAGTCACTCAAGGGTTACAGAAAATCGGGTCTTCGTTATCAGTACTGGAAGGAAGTCGGAGACGTTGTAGGCGCAAAAGGTTAGTTTAGCTTCAGTAGAAAGTATAAGCAAATGTAAACAAATTGATATTCTAACTTCAGTGGAAGAATGCCGTCGTCGATGGCGTTCACTTAGAGATGCATTTTCCAAACATTACAAGTACTTGAATCGCACCGATGAATCAGTTTACAGCAAGAAAAAAAAATGGGTGTTTTATGATCAGATGAGATTTATTGCACCCTTCCTTGAAAACACGCAGTAAGTAAAATGAGTTCGACCGGTTTCAGTGTACAGATCTCAAATTGTTTTTAGCTGTGAAATTGAAGATACACTATTGGAAGATTTCCCGGACAACTCAGAGGATGACCATACTTTGGTGCTAGAAGATGACACTAAAACTTATCAACTATCCGCGGTGGACCATGCAGATGATAATTCTCAACACGAAGAAGAAAATAAGTCGATGGAGAATGATATACCTAATTCATCTCTAAGTGGCACTGAAAACCCATTTTGCAACCTAATAACACCAGAAGAAGATAACGCCAGAGAAGATTCCAACAAAAATGATAATTCACATTCAATGAATATGACACAAAACGAAACTTTAAAATCGTCTTTGTCCAACATGATGGCAATGTCACTGGATAGTGATGAAAAGTTTCTTTTAAGTTGTGCGCCGATTCTTCGACGGTTGCCTCGACGAAAGAACGCATTTGCCCGCTTAAAAATACAGCAAATTCTTTATGACATTGAGTTCGAATCCGAAGAAAAATAAGGGGGCATTGCATTCAGGTCTGGTAGATCGCTGATAGAACGTTGATTAAAATCAGTCTGTAGGTAATCCAACTTTAACCAATGACAATGACAACGACAACGTCGAAGGTTTATAATCTTATCACTGTTTGATGAAAAACTTGACTTTATCATTCGGTTCAACAACAGTACCACTTACCAATGCCAATCTACCTCTCACCATTAAGCAAATACCTCTACACAAAACCACAACGCAAATGAGTGTAGAAAAATTAATAATATTAATTTTAACAAGCTTTTTAGCTACAGGTATATTTGGCCCACAAAAAACGATATAAACTTGTTAATGGCGTATTTCTTTCAGCTCACACCTTAGAATGTTATAGTTGTGATTCCGCAGAAGACACGGAATGCGCCACGAAACCAGGACAGCAAATAAGCGTAGAAGAATGTTCCAAAGTGGATGACGAATGCGTGACGGCCATTGGTAAGAGTTGTTGAGTTAAAATGAAGAAATTAGAAATTAAAGTCTACTCTTATATAAAGTTGCCGGAATAACACGCCGAGGATGCATGTCAAGACTTTACCCCAATAACTATTGTGCAGAGCCTTGTCAGCGATGTAGCACAAGTCTGTGCAATAGGAATGTTTTTCCGGAGAACCGTTTGCGGTGCTATCAATGTGTAGGATCGGATTGTATTGATGTCAACAATAACACCAAATCTTCACTGTTGCTCCCCTGTCCAGTCTATGATGCCAATGATCGTTGTTATACGAACGTCATTGGAGAAAATAACGTTCAAAGAGGTTGTGAAAAAACCAATCTACCAACCACGTGTCCAAATGTTTGTCTAAAATGCAACTACGATGGCTGCAATAATGAACTCGGAGTCACACAGCAAAGTTGTTTGGAGTGTAGTCATACACGATCGAGTCCCAATTACGATTGCTGGCGTAACCAAAATATGAATACCGATGAAAGTAATTGCAAAATCGAAGGGCTCACATATTGTCAAAACAAAATGATGTATGGTCATAAGGGTCAATGCTTTACCTATATTAACGAGCAAACGGAAACTGTGCAACGTGGGTGCTCGACTACAATGGGATTCTATCCTACGGGCCAAATCAATTACTGCTATGGGGAAAACTGCAATAACGAATGTCTCACTATTTCATGCAATACATGTAATTCTACGCTGGACTCGAACTGTCGTAGAGGTATAAACTTAAGGTCTCAGAAATGCGAGAGTGATACTTTTTCCTGCTTTTCCTGTGAGCAAGGTGAGTAACTGAATTTTTTGGAGGACGGAACATTATATGTAATTGTATGCTACCAGGGTCGCAGCTGAGACGCGGTTGTTCGGACAAAGCCACATTTCTTCAGGCCGATGAAGAAGCGTGTTACAAATGTAGGGATGCCAATGGTTGTAATAATATGTCAGTACGCACCTGTTACCACTGTTCTTCACTGGAAAACAGTGACTGTAGTAATTGGTCAAACGCATCAAGTATTGCTCAGCAGAACTGCTCCTCCCCCGATGAATTGTGCGTGAGCACGATGGTGACCAAGTTTAATCTAGTGTACGCGGTTCGAGGATGCGCCTCCCAAGTGGGCGAATGCACGCAGAACGATCCCTTCTGCATACGCTGCAATGGAAGTCTGTGCAACAATCAACCAGTGACACTTTCAAGCCGATTGGGGATCGAATCGAAATCCCAGAATCACTTAATAACTTTGAAAAACTCTGCTATTTCCATTGGCTGTGGTGTGAAGTGGATGGCTTTGCCATTTGCTATTGCTTTACTTTTCAAATAAAACTATTTCAATAAATTTAAATCACTGGCTTTATATGAAAAATTAATAAATAACGCACTTGAAACAAATAACAGATATTTGAACACCGAATTCGACGACCACAAAACACGATAAAGCTTGATTTTTTTAAATAACGGGACGCACCGAAAGAAGCACGAGCAAGATTTTAACACAAAGGATTGCAATATTTTATACCTTTTTACACACTTATACATCTGAAAACTGATTACCATATTTAAACATTGGATTATGTGAGATTTTACAATAAAACGCGCTTTATTGTATTTGAACTATTTTTTTTATTAAAAAACAAAAAACTATTTTTTTATTAAACAAATTTTGTTTTTCTTATATACAAAACGACAGATTCGGAACCGGAAACACGGAAAACTATTTGAATTCGCGTCGATCGTATTTTAATTAGATAATTAATTATTTGGAAGTAAGCTGACGGCGCAATTTGGCGACTTCCGCTCGTACTCGGAGAGATCACGTCCGTCGTCCATCTTGAATACAAATTGAACTAAAACTGCAGTAAAAAACAGGGGTGGTAAAAATAAAGCCAGGGAAGGTTGCATTTTCACAGGCATTTGATGGATTAAACATGGTGGGTGAACACGATTGGGAATCGGTTTCAAATCCAGACACGAACCAAAAGGTACGGTGTGTGCATCTGTTTATTTTGACTACGTTTTACACCACTCTGGAAAATATTATCAATCACAATAATTTTTTGGTTTCGTAAAATATTTTCGATTTCCGGTTTCCTGTTTGTTTTTTAATTTGATTTCATTTATATTTTTTGTATATATATAAATAATAATACATATATATAATTAATATATATACAAATATATATATTTGTATTTGTGTAGGAGGCTGGGTTTGGTGTCTGTTCTTCCGGCCACCAATGTCCATCTGTCCAAGAGTACAACACATTTATTTTCCTACATTTATTTAAGAAACTTGTGCAACTGAAAAACATTTGCAAAGCTTATTAAAGTTTTCTAAATGGCATCTAAGGTGTAAATAAACTATTAATTAATTTTTCGTTTCTTAGTTTAGTGAAATTCAAGTGACACGATCGACAACAAAAAGAGTTCCGTACATCAGAAGTGGAGTCCAAAAATATATCAGTGGTGAAGTAGAAATAAAAAATCAAACTGGGTTCAACTGCATCCATATTTTGCGATGGATTCCTTGAAACCTTTATTATCAATATATTAATGTAAGACAAGGACAGACAGTACTCTCGTCTAGATTAATCAACATCGAGTACTTTCAACGCGAACGATCACATGATCAGATCACACATACAGATGCGGCAATAATTTGTTCCAGAGCACGGAGCCAGGCGCTGGTGAGAAAGCCGATCGATCGCTCTCTCCGCACCCGGGCTGCGATGGCTCCCTGAACGCCCACAAAATACAGACCGATGCCGATGCTTTCGTGGAGCCTCCACTTGACACTTGCGGACGGCAGCGATTACCATAAGTGGCGGCGCAGTGTTTCGTGATAAAATTTCAATTACGCGAGGGCCGATAGTGCCAGAGCTCATGGGAATGTTGTATGGAAATGCGACATATTTTCGGTTAGTGGCCGCCTGACGAATGTAGCCGATAAAGTTCGCCTCGCCTCGCCTCGCCTCCGATGCTCTGCAGCGATGCTGTGTGCGCATTCAACGGAAACCGGCACCGAAACACGCCCCTTCCCACGCCCCTTCCCACGCCCGGATGAACTCATTTCCGAGGGCAGCCGAAGGCATTGATTCTTGCTCATTAATTACTTAGCACGACGGAGCCATGTTACACATACAGAAACACACACAGCCGCACACACACTCGTTAAGTGTCCATCGTTATCGAGGGCGATTTCGCAACTTGTGACAAAGACAGGAGGCTGCCGAGGAGCAGCGAAACGCAGCGACATCCGGATCCCATTTCGCTCGCCAACTGCCCGACTGCCCAACTGTCGGACAGTGGGCCCTCGGTGTGACGATCTGCAAACTTAATTAATTCCCTGTTTGCAGAGATTTCAATGTTTGTGATCTAATTTTCGCAGTTTGACGACTTGTTTCTGTTTGCTCAGAACTACGGCGGCCCTGTGCGTTGGGCGGCATGCATTGGGTAGATTAGTAGTTGGATGGCCGGCCGGCGGGCGGCCTTAAATGTGACATTTGCCATTCGCAATCCCAATCACAATGGGGGCATTGACGGCGCTAGGCGGAGGACACGAGCGCAGTCAATGCTTCGATTTACGGCTCCTACTCGGTGTAGACACAGATGGCCCGCAGGACTTAATTAAAGACATAAACGAGTGCAAACGCTTTTAATTAAACCCATTTGAACGGCATCCGACATCCGGCGGGTGAATCACATTCACCCGCCACCACTTGGTTATCCGTGTCGAGCAGAGCGTTCTGGCCACAAGGGCCTCGAGTGACTTGTCAACTCCTGGAGTAGCGAATGCCGCAATCAGGCGTAGTCTAATGGAGTGGCTGCATTTTTTCCGCTCCCAGATTACGGCGAATTCTGACGCAGACACCGGCAGGCACTCGAAAGTGTGCAGTTGGCGTTGAAGTAGCAGAAAGAGATAATTAGGTGCAACGCACACTCCAGTGTCCACTTGCAACGCCCTGCGATAACGACATTGTTCGCCAGCGACGAGTCGGCCACGTATTAGAGCTTATTGGAAATCAAACCGCCGCCACCTCAGCTCACCTCCATTCGGGGTCATAATCAACGGGCCACGGGAGCGCTTGATTAGAGCATGGGAGTACCTGGGCCGCCAGCGGCAGGAAGAACGCGAACGGCAGCGAGTAACAATGTTGCAGCTCGGTTTCCGGGAAGTGCTGCCTGGCCTCAGTTTTTAGGTGCCTCCGCGCATTTGACTTTTTCGCTTTCGTCGCGTGCGTTTTACTTCCTCCGGACTGCCGTAAAATCACAGCCATTACGAGGGTTTTGAGAAACTCGCTCGGAACAAGGGCGGAGGCGCGTGCAGGGGCTGCTTGTTTGCTTTACGAAGGAGACGGCGACCAAGACGAAGCGGAGGCGGAGGCGGAGGGACCGTCGTTGCCGTCAGGTTTGCCTAGCGCAAAGATGTCCTTTCGCGCGACCGAACGCCGTATGGCCTCAGATCCGCCTCCCCCGACTTCGGGGAATCGCGTCCTCCGACTGCTGCCATTGTCGAAAGGACGGCCGATCCGATCCGATCCGATCCGATGCTGCTGTCGTAGAAATTAGTCCTCGTGTTTTGTGCTGTCATAAACGCCATGAAGTTTCGAAGGTTCCGAGATTCATCGTTTAATTAGTTGATTGCGCGCAATAAAAGAGTCAGCGGCCGAGAGGAACCGAGGGCGGGAATCCGGCGTAGGGGCCCGGCCGCTCGTGTCTAGGGGCAGGAGAAGCGTCCCATCACAAGTGTGGCAAAACGAGGAGCTACTTTTGTCCTTTTGAAAGAAGTCACTAAACTTTACGACATATCCTGCGAAAGAGAAATGTTTACGCTTTGGACACAATGCAAGGGCAATAATTGAACCTTCTGTATTTTCAAATTTCCGTCATTAATAACACAGGCGGAGGCCTGACAGCAACATGCCCAGGGCTGCCGGCTCGCCAGCAACTTCATTTCGATGTCCACGCCGAGTTATGGCTGCAGTGTTCGCGGCCCAAGGTGACTAATATGGATGACACCATCCTACGGCCGGCCGCGCACATCCAAGCGCACGCTAGTCCTTTATTGCAGCCATTAGCGCGATTCGGGCGATTCGGCGGAATGCGCGTGAATTCGGAAACAAGCCAAGCGTGGCGTGCCCTTGCCTCGCCATCCATGTCTCGCCTCGCCTTCGACGTCTTGTCTTGTCTTGTGTTGTCTTCAATTGCGAGCGTTTTCGGAACGCACTGCAGGTAACGAATTCCCGGTGCTGAGCGCGAAATGTGCGGGCATTAACGGTCCCAGTAGGAGCTGCGTGAGGATAAAGATCTCAAATAATTATTCATCCTGGGTGGGGAAAGATACGCCGGACTAACGGGCTCCGGTCCATGGCCAGCCGCCGCCGGACGGTGCGGTGCGATGCGATGCGAGGCCCGGCAACCGGCGACTGCAGCTCGCTCCGCCCTCCCGCTGGTTTTGTCAACGCAGATGCTAATTACAACATTAGTCTTAAATAGCCGTGAAGGAATGCTTTGCCAACAGCGGGCTGGTACCACCTTGGAACCGACACTTAGTTCCGCAGTTCGGGGGCCCCTGCAGTTAGTCGAAACCCCTAATTTGCCCGACAATCGCAGTTCCTTGGAGTGGAGTGGATTCGCCAAATCGGTTTCGTCGAAACGAAACGATACGAAACGACACGAAAACGCAGTCGACGACCATTTCTGGTCAGCCATACAAGGTCTCAGCAATTGCCGGCTTTACCGGGGTTTCTCAGGCTTGTTGGCGGTTTCCATGTACTGGCTGTTTTTTGTACATAACACAGGCACATATGTACGCACATACAGAGCACTCCCAGCTCACAACGAGAGTGCTTTAAAGTGATGTGTGGTCTACGAACGCTCCAACGCTATGAGCCGCTTACTTTGTACGTGAGTTCGTTTTAGTGGCACTAGGGTTTAGTGCATCTACTCCTGAAAACGGAGAACCAAATAATTTCCTAGAACGTAAACAACAAGTTCGCTGTTGCATTGGAAACTCGAAAACTCAGAGTCCTCGGATCCTCCGTGTCTGTCAGCGCTGGAAACGGAGCCAAGTGCGCCAGATTGTCTCTCATATCGGGGCGCACAGACACACACACACTCCCACATTGGGCACAATTAGTTAACCCAGACGTAAACAAAGCAAACGATTTTGAGAAATTTACGTGTCCATGTGGAGGATCCATTACCGCGTAGTCCACTCTAAGCCACTCCAATTACGTAATTTATGAGCTCGTCCCACAGTAAACATGGACTGTGCCATTGCAGGCTGCCAGCGACGACCAGCGACGAGCAGCGACCGGCGATTACAGGGCTTCTTGAATTACACTTGTGAATGTGTGATGTTTTGAAATCTAGTGTGATTTCGCTCTCTCTCCGTTGGCGCTGGATACCTAGCGCTTGCCTACTGCTTCCCCCTCCATCCTCGGGGATCTCAACACTTGCTTAAGTGGCGCTGGACTTGACGCTGGTCTTGATGACCAAAAGAGGCCCGCCTCGGTTTTCTTGGTTTCCTCGGTTTCCCATTTCCCATACGACACGTATTGTTTACGCGTCAAGTTTGTGGGCTGCATGTGTTTTCGGTGATAAATTATAAGAGCTGTGGGTGCGCCGTCATGTATTTCGTACGCATTTTCACACTTTGGTCCTCCGTTTCTGAAATTCGATCGTCCCGCTGTACCGCCGATCGTACCGGACAATCGCCTTCCTAGCACTGGAGAAATTTCACCATGGGAGCATTCAGACAATCAATCAAACGCAGAGATCAGAATGGCTAAAGTTTCTTTCAATTGGGCTCCTTCCTCGTTACCCGCTATCATTGCATCTCGATCTCACCTCAGCCTGTCGCCATCAAGGTAGGAATTGATAACGACCGCCTTTCAACACGCCTTGTTGGCAAAACCGAATCAATTAGCGCGTTTTTAATGACTTTCGAGACTCCGCCGACCACTCGTGGACCACGAAGCCCAATGATTAATCATAGACATTTATGAAGATCCGAGTGGGTTCACTGCTGCGCGGCGAGGCTGCTCAGGTGGTATGGGTCGGGCCACGGATCGGCATCACCCGCGATAATTGAAATCGATTTGGGAGTCCCGTGCGCGAACTCCTCGAGTGGACGTGTCAATGGCAGCGGTCAAATATTGGGGGGGCCGGAGTCCATTGCGGGGCATCATTAATTACACACTCATTTATTCGAGCCATGGAGATCGGCCCTGCGTCTGGTATGGTCTGATTTCATTTAGAGAGCCAATCATTTATCACGAGGCTCCATGAATGGAATTCAATTAGGTGCCATTGTTGTAGCACTGACTAGCCCCGAGTGCTTCCTGCGGAGAAGTAGTTCATGTCCAAAGCTCAACTCGTTCATTAGCATGTGGGAGGAGGCAGGCGCGAGCGCCCAGGATCGAGCCAACCATTTTGAAACCATTTCGAGCGCGAGGAAAATCTATTCAATGTGAGGGGTTTTCGAGAGCCTTGCGAGTGGTAGTTGGTGTTGAGGTTCGTCATCGATACGCAGTAATCTTTATGGCCAAACGAGGCCCATATCGAGCCAAAACAACATGATACATCGAAATTAATTATCACCCATAAATTTCGCTATCGACATCGGTACTTATCAAAGAGCCGATTGAGGGCTCTGACTGGGTTCAGATTTCTTTTACCCCCCCTTTTACACATTTGGATACACTTTTACGAGATCGATAAGACGCCAGATACACACATACCTACGCTAATGGCTCATGACAGCATATGAAATCGATCAAACCTATCGGAGTGGAAACATCGCCATGTTGCTGGGGGCGGGGCTTATTTTGAATTCGCAAATGACAGAGGCGGCAAGCTCTTTCGCTCCCAAAGGGATTTGCCTAATTAATATCCAAAATAATTCACCCTTCTCTACCATACTGGGTCGACCCTGCGCCTAAGCCAGCCTCGCTAGCGGAGTCCTGCTAGTCCTGCTAGTACAGCGCTACAGAGTTTTAGGAAATGTTTCATTGTTGGAAACCTCGTACCTGGAGCTCCTTTCTGAGAGCCCAAGAGAAGTTACCATTTGAATTATTCGGCCCTGCCCGCTCACCTTGCCTTACCCAGCCTCACCTTACCTGCAACCATTAATTGCAGGACACGGCACACCCCTTTTAGGGTAAATATGTCAATATTTTGGTTTAAAGTTTAGAGTTCTATGGCATGTCGTAAAACCCTTCGGTTTCTCGTTCCACTCGGTGGGCGCAAGTAGCAGTCGTAGTAGTAGTTGTAGCAGTATTCCATAAGGACACTGTAATTGGAAATGCGAAATCGATGTCATATACAGATTAACTTTGGTCCTTGGGACACATGTATGACGGAAATATTCCGGCACAAGGTCGGCCCCTACCTCGGCACCTTGAAACGGACAATTGTTACATATTCATACGGACTGCTGGCATGATCTGTCGCTTTTGATAAAGATGCCGTCCACGTTAAATACATCGAAATGTATGTCTAAATTAGCTATTGAGAGATCCTTGAGTCGATCTGCTCCACTTTACAGAAACTTTGGATGATCGATTCGCCGTCAAGCAGGAATCAACAGAGGCCTGTGTTTATTTACATGTGCAGAATGGTTGGTTTTTTTGTTCGATCCGCGGCATATGAAGGAAGCTGAGATTCCCAGCCACCACTTAATCCTGTTAGCATGTGTCGGCTCGGAAATCCAGCTCTGAAAGCGGTCGTGTGCACCGTGTTTGTTTGTTTGTTTGTTTGCTCCGAAGTCATGTGACAAGTTAATTGCTAATGAAAAGCATGCCGCTCATCCTCGTCGCAGCGAAGTCTCTGTTTACGGAGCGAGACAAGCGAGGAAACGAAAAAAGGAGAAACAACAAGGAAGTCACCGAGATCGGTGTTCGGCGTTCCATGTGCTGAGAATCCCCAGGATGTTTGTTGTGCCAATGTTATGGCCAATGACAACAGCTTACAAGGAGACAGTGTTTTTGTTTTTAATTGGGAAAACTGCGGATCTACTACGGAAACACAGACGAAACCTTATGAAATATGCAACCTGAGGGACGCCAACAATCTGCTTACCGACTCGTCTCAAAGGGAGCCGCGTCCGTTGCCGAACAAACAGCGGAAGTTTCATAATAAACGACTGGGGGCGGAGAGAGAGAGAGAGCGCGGCGACGAATTGTATGCAAATATTTGTCGCCGGAGACCGTCCCAAAATCGGCTGGGGGACCGGGTGGCCGGCACCTGACTCTCCGTAGAGTTTCGTTTGAAATTAATGAGATTTTAAGTTGATTTTCGTAATGAAAATCGCACGATAAGGCAAAATTTCGCCATGGAGTTTTCCGACGAAATACGCCCAGCCCATCCCGACCCAGCCGGGCAGCGCGAGCGACAGCTGAGGGCGAGCACGTGGCACGATGGGCGCCCATTGGTTCTGGGTAAGTGGGCTTGGAATACCTGGCGAGCGAAGCCTGGCAGGCGACGTTCTGCCAGCATTGATAAGACAAATCAAAGCAACAGCAACAACATATTCAAGAGCAACAGCAACAACAAGAGCAACAAGCACAATGGAACCAATAAACAGTGCCTCCAAATTCACTCAACTCAGTCCCAGTCTCAGTCCCAGTCGCGTCGCTCTCGTCGTCCCAGTCCCGGTCCCGGTCCCGGTACCAGCCGCAGCCGCAGCCGCAGTGGAGGCACCGGCAACAGTCAAACGTCAGCCTGGTGGCAGCCACGGCAGCAGCCGACCGGCAGCCTAACAGTTTCCGCTTGTTTACTGCTCAGGCTGCCATTCAGAAGACACGGCCGGGCGACGCAGGCAGAGACAAAGGTGCAGGAACAGCCAATCGAGAGCCTCATTTGGCGAAGGTGGGCGTGTTTCCGTCAGCGGCGGACGGCGTTTTACCCGGGGTGCGATACCGAGTACAACAACAACTCGGCTGCCGTTGGTCGGCGGGTTTCTCTTCAAAACCAGTCTGCCGACGAGCAGATGCAGTTATTACAGACCAGCACACAGCGGCGAACACACGCAGCCACCAGCACCAGCACCAGCACCAGCAGCACCAGTACCAGCACACCACGAACCCTTATCGACGACATATCGGCACCACCAAGAGAGAATTGGGAATTAACACCAGCGAGACCAGCGAGACACACGCTCGCTCACTCAACGCTCAACCCAGCCGAGAGAGATTCACGTCGGTTTGAGTCGGAGCGACAACACAAGTACACATTCAGTTTGTATCGAGAGGTCGACGGGAACGCGTCTCCGCCGTCTCTTGCCCGATAAATCATACCAAAGCGAGCGAACCCAAATCGGAACCACAACCAGTACCAGTACCAGCACCAACAAAAGCAACAACGAGAACATCAAGAGAACCAGAAGTCGCCATTTGTCCAAAATTAATTAAATAATAATATACGAGTCAGCGCTTTTGGGAATTCGAAAAATTAATTATGTCCATAACGTCGGCATCGCCTGTTAGCAACATCACCGTGGACGACGATTTACACATCAGAGACCAAGGTAAGCGTCAACAAACCGATTTTGCCTCGAGACATTTTTGAGTTGCCGCGCCGATGAATGAATTTAAAAAACTGATATCCCTCGTTTCGCTTTGCCATTGTAGAATTCGAGGGCGAGTACATCGTGATCAAGGAGGAGCGCGAGAGCAGCATTTCGCCGATGCTGACGCCGCCGCACACGCCGACGGAAGAACGCGGTCGCAAGGCGCAGATCAGCCCGCTGTACGAGATGGAGCAGCTGCGGGCCCAGCACCAGCCCCAGCTCCAGCACCAGCACCAACACCAGCACCAGCCGGCGCAGTCGTCCATGTCGCAGTCCCAGCAGCACCAGTTCCACCAGCTGATGGAGTCGCACATGCACCCGCAACACTTTCATCACCAGCAGCAGCAGCAGCAGCAGCACCGTCTCTGGCTGCAAATGCAGCCGCAACAGGGCCCGCCGCACCCCGCAGGAACGTCTTCGACGGCCTACGCCCTGCCGTACAACCCCCAGGCGGCCGGAGCAGCCCCCTTCCTGGGCGCCTCATTCCCCGCGGAGGCGGCCGCGGCCCAGCACCAGGCACTGCTGATGAACCAGTGGATCCGCAGCGCCGCCATCTACCAGCACAGCCACCACAACCTGCACGTCCGCCCCTACCCGGGCCTCCACCAGGGCATCCACCCGTCGTCCCGCCTGAACGCCTGCGTCATTCCGCCCATGAAACTGCCCGGCTCCTCGTCCGGCGCCAGACCAAAGAAGCAGTTCATCTGCAAGTACTGCAACCGTCACTTCACCAAGTCGTACAACCTCCTCATCCACGAGCGCACGCACACGGACGAGCGGCCCTACTCGTGCGACATCTGCGGCAAGGCCTTCCGGCGGCAGGATCACCTGCGCGACCACCGCTACATCCACTCCAAGGAGAAGCCGTTCAAGTGCTCGGACTGCGGCAAGGGCTTCTGCCAGTCGCGCACCCTCGCCGTCCACAAAGTCACCCACCTGGAGGAGGCCCCCCACAAGTGCCCCATCTGCCAGCGCACGTTCAACCAGAGAGCGAACCTCAAGAGCCACTTGCAGAGCCACTCGGATGGCCACTTGGAGCGCGACACCGGCTCCAAGCTCGAGGCAACACAGGAGTTGATATGCAGTCAACCCAAACTGTTGCTTCACACCAAAGTCAAGTGCGGCGATAATGGCAAGAACCCGTCGTCGCCGGTATTGGATCTGTCGTCGTCGAGTGAGAAACGTGAGAAGCCGAAGCGCTCCATGGGCTTCACCATCGATGAGATAATGAGCAGATAGATACGGTTCGATGGCACTAACTGGATTTCACTTTGTATCGCCCAAATTGGGCCGGAGTCGTTGGTACTGGCCGCAGCGGGCGCAGATGCCCGTCCAGGACACAGGAGCAGGAAGGACACAGCTTATGAAACGTTTGGAAACGAAGCCAATGAGAGGTTGTACCATTTCGGACAATCTCGTCTATTCGAGATTATAGTTAGCAGAATGCATTCGCAAACATACACTCAAATAAATATGCCAAAGCACATAAGAAGTATTAGCAAGAGTTTATTTTGAACTTATTATTTATTAGAAACGTTGCAAACTATTTTTTTTTATTAAATGTTTATGTATCTAAATATGTATGTATTATATTTGTACGCAATATGGATATCTTCGTTAGAGTACCTTATAGTATTAAGTTCAAGCTGACATTGGAATACCAATTCCAAGACTGATTTCGTAAATAAACTAAGAAACCATTTGTGTTAGCTCAAGTCTTCAAACTATGTTATTTTTGAATTCAAGCCGAAATAACTGATGATCTCTCAAGTCATTTGACACATGTGGAAAAAATAAATCGATAATTCAAACTATACGCAAGCGCTTTTATTTATATATTCATTGAAACCCCTTCCCTAACCCTTTGTGGAAAATTAAAGAACAATATGCTGTAATTAGGATCCCAGTAAGATCAACAATGATAGATTTAGAATATTTGCAATTTAAAACTAATTAGGATCTGGCTTGCTGAAATCCGATTCATATTTCAAATTTCATTCTACATTTTTCACACCACATTCGACAATAGATTTTATTTGAGGATCAACTTGAAGAGGAACTGGAAAACTCATACAAATCGATTGTTGAAACGGCTATTCGGGCTGTGTAAGAGGCATGAAATATGCCGATGAGTACCTCGATGTTGCCCAAAGATCGGGTACCTGGTGCCCAGGTGAAGGTAATTGGATTCACCATTTCACATGACATTTTAATCATGTAGAGGGAGGGACCGAGAAAGAGAGAGGAGACCCCAAGTACAAGAAGGCATTTCGACGACAGATAGTGGCCAATTTCGGATACTAGGTGGGCTGAAGGATGGTAAACCGAACACAGCGACGATCCTCTCAGCACAATGCTGTTGCACCACATGACTCTGAGGGTGTCTGCAAATGGGACAAGGACTTATGTGCCCGAACAAAAAATTAGACACGCACGCATTATCTTGGCACGAAGCCAAATCGTCCTGGAAATCGGAATTGACCAAAATATTTTGTGAAAGTCGCAGCGGGGGACGGCAGGAATCAGATTGATGTTCCTTTAACCTACAATTAGGGAAACCTTTTCCGCAACTAGGGTGGCACGCAGTTTCCGTCGCAATCTGCGAACCCATCGGCGAGGGACCTATCTAACTGCTGGAAGTGAGCCATCTCGTGGTAAGCTGTGAGGATTAAGCAGAATACCGAGCTGCAAGGACATTGTGTTTGGGACGTCCGCAAGGCTGCCTGACGAGAGCACATTCCAAGGCGGACCCTGCCGGGAGACCGGCACATGCAGCCCGCCACCGGGTGTCTCGCTGTTGCTGTCGCCGCGGTCGCCGCTGTCGGTGCGCCCTGCCGAGCCGAACAGAGCCGAGCCGGGCCGGCCTGCATGGGCATCCTTCACCCCTCAATGTTTGGGTAGGCATAATTAGTCGCTCGAATCATGGAGCATTGTCGGGCCAATTTGGCACACTCGCACTCAAACTCGCACTCGTGTTCGTTGTCAGCGACAACGTACTTATTTAACAGTAATTAAAATTATATCGAGCTCCGTTCGGACGACTTTCTGTCGTATGCCGTATGCCGTGTGCGTCTGCCATTTGCCGCCTGTCGACAGCCGCCTGCCGTTGTGCGAAATGGGCTTGGCTTACATTACACGGAAAATGACTTATTCCCGGTTTCGGTTCTGAGCTCGGCGTGTCTTTCCATGTAGAATGAGCGCAGAACTGCATGGAATGCCTACAACTATATATAGTACTGCTTGTCGGGGATCTTTCTTGCAAAAGAACCGATAAAAACGAAACCTCTCCGCCTTGTGTCCCTGAAGTTTTAGGGTGCGAACCCAATTGACAATTGACATGCTTTCATGTAGACATCTCCAAATTAGTTACACTTGTAATTTTTTTCATTTCCTCCAATTGTCGATAGTGTTAACAAGGTGTGGTCGGGTCGGGTCGGTTCGGAATGCCTAGGTGTCGCTTGTAAACAGTAGTTTTCGAATATAGATGTCGTTCTAATGAAGGTACCACACGTACACGAGTCTTCGTCGCCGTCTCCATTATGGAACCGAGCGCAAATGAACACCGCCGATAACGATCCGCCCCACTCCACCCGCCGACACCGTGTGACAGATGTTGTGTCGTGTCTTCAACTTAAGTGTATTCACTCATTGATAGATCTGAGACTACAAGTTCATACGATGCCTCCGCGATAAGACTGCAGCTCGTGAAAGAACTCCGAGAAGATTCCCATATTGTTGGCGTTGTGTGGACTCCTAGGAGTTCTGATCGAAAACAGCTAGGTGGGAGAACATAATTGCTCCAAAATCCCCGTATCAGTCATCGTATAAATCCGTCAAGGCGATAGGCCTCCACCTGCCGATTCCTGACACAACACCGCGTGTGGTTCTCCAGAATGTCTTCATATTAGGCTGACACCTTTTGCCATTGGCGTCTTCGAGCCGAGGTCGAGAACGTAAAATGTCTCTGGATTAAATAATTTGACCAATCTCCTTCGTCTGCGCCCTTATCTACTGTCCGATCAAGGGTTTAGTTAATTGACACTTCCAATTGCTGTGACAAACCAATTTCTTTTGGGCTATAGCATTTCAAATTTCATGGTAATTTCACATGCTTTTTGGAGTCGATTCCCTTCCATCCCATTCACGGGCTGCTTTCATGGGGCCTTTGTCTGGCCCTACGTCTTTATCTAAACGATGCATCAGGTGACACTTCTCCCAACGTGGGCAACGACACACCACGGAGGTCGAACATTTCAATCACATTATTTATTTAATCGAAATTACCTCGCCCATGGCTATCATGGGTCGGCCCAACACCCAGGTAGTTGGGATCACACCTTCCAACACACTTTGTTGTTTTGATAGTAGTCTCTTCCCTCCCATCTTTCTACTCGATAGTAGGTGGCGTTGATGGTGGTCAGAAAAAGGAACTGGTCAATAAAACCGAACTTAATACTCTAGTCCGTAGACCGTGGCCCCTGCAGTTTAACGCCTTGATTTATTTGTGGACATGTGTGTTTTATTTCTCGACTCGAATCGAATCGAATTGAAACGAATCGACTCGTCGTCCTCACCATTGGATTTAAATCACGGCACCGCGCTCGTTTCACTGGCACCATCTTCAAAAATTTCACGATGGTTTTGATTAATGGTTGAAGAGCGGTGGTTTCAATGTAGCTACAAATCGTTATTACACATTAAATGTTATCGACTGGAGTCAGCTACAGCTACGGCTACAGCTCAAGCAACAGCAAAACACGTACACGTACACTTACCGCGGCGTGTGTTTGTAAACTTTTGTGTTCGGGAAATCAATTGAAATCAATTTGTTAACTTTGGTTGAAAGAGAGGCGAAGGCACAAAAGAAGCGAAGGAGGAGAGTCGAGGAATGTGAACATCGGCGATTCATTGATGCCGAACTGAACACGTCAAGAAGACGTGGGTGTGTTGATCACCACGGAGACGGACTCGGAGTCGGAGTCGGAGTCGGATACCGAGATGGAGACGGAGTTGATCTGTTTCCGCACACGTCGTTGGTCGTTGGACAATAATCGATGAAAGCCATCGATCAATGTAATCAATTGGCATTGTTTCACTCGCCCCGTTGATTTGAAGAAATTTCGTCGAAGACCCTCCTCAGAGATCGTTGTCGAAAAATGAAAAACACCTTCCTTTGCACCCCGGGCCCATCCTCGGCCAAGTGGAATGTTTCAAGACCATATAGTTTTAATAGAAACGCCGACTTGGGTATGGAATGATCCTTCATCCTTCACTGATGATTCGCTTCGGCTTCTGTCCTTCCAGACAACCGTTTGAGTTCTCAAAGCACTTTATTGCAGCTAAATGTTATTTAGATTTTCGTCCACAGATTCACAAGCCATCCTCACGTCACGTTGACCCTATACGTGTACGTGATTGTATGTGTGGGTAGGTTGCATATGCATGCAATCAAACCCATTTTTTATTCGCGATCCGCTCTTTAGTTTGTATCTAAAGAACTCTCAGCTCTAACAACACGTTGAGATGCAGAACCAAACCGAACCGAAACGATCCGAAACGTGCCGAGCTGACTCGACTCAGGACCAGAAAATTCCAGCATAGGGAATTTAGGCTATTAGCGCCAAAGGATTTTCTCATGAGTTAAAAATACCGAATGTGCGACAAATTTAGCCCGAGGCTACGCAGCATTTACAGCTGGCCGAGCACGGATTTGAGCAGCCTTTGGTGCCGTGCCAGTCCAGGCCGTCCAGGCCATGCCAGTCCGGGCCAGTCCCGGCCAGACGGTGCTGCGAGGAGTGGAGATCTTTGTGGTGTGCGTTTGCTGTTGATGACCAACTGCGGCCGTGGATACAATTTAGTATAAACTTGATAAACAATTTGACCACTGCAGTTAGTAACCAAATGGATGGTCCACCTACTCCTCCTTCGGCCACGGCAGCAGCCTCAGCATCGGCATCAGCAGCACCAGCAGCAGAAACGCCATCTCAAATAAGTCTGGCGCAAATTTAGCGAATCGCACTTACACACGAAGTGATCCTCGCTCGGCCCGCTCGTATGCGAGACCGCTCAAGATAGCAGCGAGCTGGCCGCGGATCAGGGCTGCATTCGACGCCACTGCAGGCAGCGAGATCTGGCAGCGGTTGATCCGAGCGACGGCCGTGGATGTCTATATATATAAATCTATATATATGTAAGTGTATAATTCCTGTTTATTGCTGCTGTTCGCGGCCAAAGCGCCAAGTGCTGCGATGCACCCAACATTTTTAGGTAGCTGGGCATCCCTGGGCTTTATGAAGGATTGTAAAATAAAAAAATTCAGCAGCGATTGTAAACGGTGGGTTATGCTTATACTGCAAAAGGTTCCCAGGCAAGTGTCTACAAATATTTTTGAATTATTACCTACGTTTCATTTTTGCAGTTAACCAAGAGTCAAATTGGTCGGCACATGCTCCAGGGCACACGTCATTTCCCACGGAGGATCATTTAACTTTCGAGGTTGCGCATAAGTTTGAACCGCTTCTTGTGCCATTTTGTTATCTGCTCCGGCACGGGAATAAACTGTTACATAAGCTCCCTTCTATACCTATATACTCCACATTTATGTACTTATTTAGCGAATCGAGGGTCGATCCTGTGCGGTTAATGATAGAGGAATCACAATATTGAGTCATTCTTTGGACATGTGCATCAGCGCTGAGCCAACCACTGGACCTACTGTGTGTGCAGTGTACAAAAAGTTCGAGCTTGTTGTTTTTCCTTGGCATTACTAGATTCCTGCTGGGCGTTCGATTCTCCGATCGACATCGCAACCCACACCGATCTCGAATCCACTTCGTAGCTCTCGCTTGTTGTTGGCAGCTGCGGAGCAAACGTTGAGAAACCCACACGCCACGGGCCGAGAATGATACTTTTAATTGGCTGGTCGCACTTTCTGCTCGACTCAGCTCCGCTAATAGAAATGATGTCGATAGCACCTAAACAAGATATCCGTTTCAGGGTGTTTGGATTCCTAATTTAAAAGGTGATAATTTCCTACTTTACAGTCCTTGACATGTGGCCACCCATAAAATTGATACCGAACTGGAAACACGGAACAGGGACCGGTGTTCGGCCAAGCTAATCGGTTGCTCGGGGATGGAACCAAATTACAGACCCGGATAAACATGCCAGAAGCCTAGACTATTGGGTTTCGGACTCGGGAACTCTATCGAACGAAGCCTTCGCAGACGTGCGATTAATCGCATTACCACGTCGTTTGATTAATTAAAGGCGACCGCAGACATTTCGGTAACTTGCGCCGGGAAGTCTAACTTGACTAATTTGGTCAATCAGTTCCAACTCCATCCGCCTACTATCGCCCAACATGATATTCACGACGGGATTCGTGGCTATCAACTCCGTACCGATTACTGTTCGTCGGCGGAGCTGAATAAGCATGAAAATAATGACACGGCACATTCTTCTCACCAGCCGACTCATGTCAGTGATGAGTACCCGATAATAACAAAGGGAATGTCCGAACACACCAATCGACAGCCACTCAGCATGCATCACAGTATTGATGTCCATACATTCGAGGGTGCCTTTGTGGAAACAACAACACGACAACAACACGACGGCAACACCGGATCAGCAACAGAAACAGCCGCAGCTACAGCGGTCTGAAGAGCTTTGACTTGCGACTGTTGAGAACACTTTCGGCGTGCGAATTGCCATTTATTCACGCTCAACAATGATTTTGATTGTATTATCATAATTCACAGTATATATTTCCGACACATTCCTCGGTAGAAATGCCGAGGTCCTGGGACGGTTTGGTCGACCGGCGTTTTTCACAGTAACACATCTCGACGCCGTGCTCGATTAAACAATTTGTTAAAAGCGAATGACATTGATCCGCGATTGGGCAGCCAAACCGCGACGTCAGATAGTGCAAGTCATCTGGGCTTAATATCTCTTATCACACGGGTTAACACACATAACACATAAACATGTCTGCAGTCGGCCGGCCGACATGCTGAAGATTTGTTCTTAGAATGGCTTCCAAATTAACGAATTTCTAAAACATCATTAATTATGGAAATGTGAGAGAATGGAGAAGCCTCGTCAATTGATCGCCTGAGTGATTGAGTGAGTCAATCGCGGCAAGACAACTACATTTATGGATGGCAGGAACGAATCGACCAACCCCCGACTAAACGAATCGGATAAAATAACATATAGTAAACTCCTTCGGAAGCGCGATCGGCCCGGCCTCGCCCCATTTTGAGGTGGATGTGAAGTCAGAGGCATGTTTGTTTTTGGAAAATCAGTAGATCTGTATTCAGAGCGAAACATAACAAGATTATGCGATTGCTATTTTGAAGTTATTTGTTTCCCCCCGTCACCCGGGTCTTCTAGACCGCATTTCTGTGTTATTGCACGCCTTCCCAAGAATGTTTTGGTACCGATCTGGCGTAGACAAAAAGCCAAGACGAGCCCGAAAAGACCTATTGTGCAACAACAAACAAGTGTATTATTTCAACGCACATTGAAGTGGTTAGATGATCCATTGTGTGGGGATAATAAAAAAATGTTTGGTCATTTTCACTACATGGTTACTCGGAGTGACTTCTAGGGAATTGAATCAAATCGAACTGAAGAACTGAAGAACCATGAAGTATCTACATCTCTTTCATCCATTTTAATCGGAAGAATTTTATTATAAATCGATTTCATCGAATCAATACAATTGAACTCCGCTGGACCAAGTGAAACGCATCGTATCGCATCGCATCGCCCCGGATCGCATCGCATCGCATCGCATGGCAACGAATCGAAACAAAACACAACAATAATCGAGCAAGAGAGCAGAAACAGAATAAAAAATAAATAAAACTGAAATAAAATCCGAAGAAAAGAAACGCTCTTGTTGATGTTTTTTAAGGTGAGGGTGATCGGTCCAGTGCCATACAACAGGCTAGGCCGCCAGCATGTTAACCTTTGTAAGCGGTCGAACAATGGGGGAGAAAGAAGTACGAGTAAGCAAGACGTTAACACAAACTTACAGCCGGCAACAATAGACACTATCAATAGCCGAGGCGATCTCTGTCATTATGTTGCACTTGAGTCCAATGACAGAAATTAGTGAAATTTATTATTGATATCCACTTAAATTTATAGATCAGAACACAAAAGGCGAGAGCGAAGGACCATTATCATCATCCCCGGAACCCTCTCATATCTCATACCACCATTATCTTCCCGGCCGTATGGAGGTGAGATGGAGATGGAGATGGAGAGAAAACACTCGGGTATTTCGCGCTGCGCCGTTTGATGCCCGAGGATCGGATCGGATCGGATCGGTCGAGATCACATCGAAATGTTTCTGTTGATGCCTTTTGTTATAAGCCCCGACTTGTGTGTGTTTGTGCCGTACTTAAACAATGATCTATGGCCAGATAACCAATTCAAAGCAAGTGTTAAGGTGTTCTGGCGTTATAAATTTTCCAAATAAATTGTCTAATGGCCGCCCTCATTAGGCGATGGCGCAACGGGCCGCCCCATGCCAAGTTGCGACCAGCGACCCGCCACCCAGGCTCTGATGACACCAGGGGATCCCGAATAGTAATTTGCGTCGTAGGGCCCAGCGACCGTTCCGAGAATTTCCCGCCGAATGCTAATGTTCACGCTGAAATGCTGTACGTGTGAATACCGGTGAAAAGAACGAGACGAATGTGTGGGTCTCGGAGCCGGAGCTGGAGCCATCACTAAGTGGAAATGGGCCAGCCCCTCCAATTAAACAGTGGCCTAAAATATGCAAACGAGCCAGTCATAACTCATGTTAACAGACAGACTTTCGGCCTGCCCAAATACCCTACTAACTGCTACTTTGCATATTTTTGCACCATATCCCACCGGCAGACACCGGCTGTCCCTTAACATCATCCCATACGGCCGGCGCATACATATGCACACCGATATAAACATACATATATAGGTGTTCTGTTCACAGAAAAAAGAAGTGGCTCGAAGGGTTTTTCGGCATTCTTCTACATACTTCATAATAATCATACGAATGAGGAGCCTCGACCGCGCTACAACAAGTGGAAGGACTGCCCTGGACTGGACTGGACTGGACTGGACTGAACTCGACTGGAGCGGAGCGGAGTAGAGTGGATCGGAGCAGGAAGCTCTTTGGGAGGAATACCTCCGTCGCTACTGAAAGTAGAGCCGCTTCGGGACATCCTTTATTTATGGGAGGGAACCATTTGGGAAATGCTCCAATTTTTAATCCATTCATTTGCATGTTAGCGGCTTGATATTATGGCCAGGCCAAGCCATCGAGGCTCCCCCGAGAACATCGATTAATTCTGCCGATAGTATATGTTTGTACGGATCTGTACGTCTGTATACAGCAGGCTGCATTATACATGATTTGAATATACCTGGCGAGATCTAGTCGCATGCGTGAAATAAGATAGAATGCTTTCGTACGGACTGCCGACCCTGACCGTACGTGGGTTCCGTCCAAGCGGGCAGGCGGCAAGGCGGCCAGGCGGCCAGGTCCAGGCGTCCATCAACGCCGAATAAAAGAAAAAATTAGCAAAACTCATTTCGGATTTAGCCTCCGGACTTGAACTTAATTCGGAAGCACAGCAGGAGGTTCTAAGTAAATAATGCGCTGTTCCTCGTGCAATCTGAAGCGTTCAATTTGCATTTTATGCCCATCGCCGTGGCGAGGGCGAGGGCGATGGCGATGGCGAGGGCGGGGCGCGTTCGGGCTGAAATTGATAAACGAACATCGTTTAAAGACGCGTCTCCAATTAACAGGGGATCAGCCACGCTTTTTAATTGTTTTCCTTTACGCGGAGATTCTTCCGACCCGTAGTCTAGAGAGGTCCACCATCTGTCCACCTATGCCGGATGGCGAATTGTGTTGGTGCCGCATACAGGGTGCCCTCTCCACCCCACAGCAAAGCTCTAGTGCCGTCTCCGTCGATTGAGCAACACGGCAATTGCAGGGAGCCTCAACTTCGAGTTGATGCCCATAGACAGCCGTTTGGCTCTTCCACTCACTAGTCGGAGGTTTCGGTTGGAACTGATTTGTTTGAAAGCTAATTTGTTTTCTGCCCCTTTGGAATTAAACACTTTGGTACGAATAAATTTCTGGCGAAATTTTACACTTAATTTGGACTTTAAATACGTTTGCATTTTCCTTGGACATTGTCGAAAATTCTACATGTACAAAATAAATAACAGAAAGAACATTTTACTTACAGTTTTTACTGCGAAATCGTTGAAATTTTTGTTTTTTTAACGAATTTTTATCAAATGAATTCACATAAATCGTCTCACTTTCACAAAGAAGAAGCAACTGTCAAAACACGCCGAAGCCGCCGAAGGCTAACCGATGGCACGCATTTGGCGACGTAAATTGCTGGGTCGCAAAGCCATCATATACATTTGTATTGATTTTGCGCATTATATAAGGCATGTGGAAAATGCATTTAATTTAATTAGTAAAACCTAGTGGAATAGAAGGAATGTGGAAGGTGAACATTCAGGTTCATGGCTCGGAAACGAAAACGAAAACGAAGGAATTCCTCTTCGTTTTCTGCATTTCACCGGGGCGACGTTGACAGAAACACACGCCACAGATCCACCGCCGAGATTTTATCTGCTTCGTAGAATTGACGGTTGACCGAAATCGGAGTCCGATTTTATCTCGGTAAGTAATGCAAAGTGACTTTTTGAATGATTGTGTCGAAATCGAGAGGGTTCATAAGCGATTGAGATAGGCATCCCTAATCCGGACTAATATTTCCATTTTCTCAAATTGGAGCGTGTTTCGAATTACACACATTCATAGACACAAGCACACCGGCTCATCCCGTGCTCTGAAGGATTATGGTTCGTTTGAATTTCACCTTCCTGTTCACGGGACGAGTGCCACGAGTACGTACCTCGGACAAGGCCTTAGTACGGTGAATTGCAGAAATATATATATAAATATATAATATATGCATCTAACAACCCGTCGCAGGCTTTCGGCTAGTCGTGGGAATATTTTGTTTTCGTTCCAAATCGCCAGATTCTCACTGCAATGGCACTGAAATTAACGTTCGAAGTTACATTGAACGTCGATTTTATTCCAGTTAAAAACTAAATTGTTGCAATTTACTCGCGGAAGATATTTACCCCAGAATTGAGTGATGGACTGACTGACTGATTGACTGCATGGACGGCTGGTTGCGCCGCGACTTAAATTGAGCTAATGACAGGAGACTACGTGAGAAACAAATGTTTTCGTTTTGTTTTTTTATTCGCATTCGTATTCTTGAGAAAGCAAATAAATAAAACTGCATTCATTTTTCCCACCAATGCCAAGTATTCGGGCACGAAGAAAGCATTTCGCAGTACCCTCCCAAGGCCAACGTTCCAGATCACAATTTCCAATAACATAGGATTTCTCGGTGAAATGTGTGTCGGAATGGCTTGCTGTGATTTTATTAAACTCATATTAACCGCTCAAAAGTGAAGTCAAGGATCCCTTCGACATCCACGTCCTCGCCACTGCCATCCCTATCTCACTTGTGCGGCATTTCATTTAATCTTATCGCGCTCAAACGGAAATTAGAGATGAGCCATAAAATATTATCGATGATCGCGATCGTGTAATTCCAGCCCACGCACCAACAGCACGAATGCCACGCTCCGTGACGGTGGAAAAGCGTCGCGTCGCGTCGCGTCCCGGCGCGGAGTCGGAGTCGGAATCGGAATCGGAGTCGGAACCGCGGTAAATTTTCGCATTTACATCCCATTGCCGAGGACATAGGAAACGACAAGATATACGAGATCGCCGAATGAGTAAATTATAAATCGACAGATGACATCGAAGGCTGTTGGTACGATCGGGATTTCGATAACCACATGAAAATGCCAATATATCAGACGTGTTCTGATTTCTGATTTTCCTTTCCTTTCGCCGTCTCCGTGCCGTGTGCCCTGCTTGACTTTGGCCGCAGTCACCACTCCCGGGCCTTAATGGTTTAAACGCTCCCTATCTGCAGGAGCATCTGCCAAGGTTTCATGATAACTCGCAGGTTCTTTGATTCGCCCCTCGCGCAGATGTTTAAAACTGACCACTTCTATTCGGCGGACTGCGGAGAGTTGCGTCGCGAGTGGCGTCCGAGTGGCCGAGTGGTGGAGGGGATCTCGGCGTGGTACCGACAAAGTACCCTCAAATGCTCCGAGGACCGGCGCATTTCTGGCCCGCTCGCCGTCACTCGACGACTCGGCCCCACGACGACTGTTGGCGGACAAATCGTGTTTATGTTCTGAGACGAACTGTTATGCTTAAACGCTTTGCATAAAACCCGAACGCCCAGGAAAACACATTAAGTCGCGTCCAAAGTCGGCGGGAATCGTAACCTATTGAGATATGCGGTGGACCGAGGTGGCCGATGTGGCCGATGTGTCCGAGTGGATGTGGTCGGCAGCGCGGCCGGTCCTTCGAGGTTGCCCGCGATCATTACGCACTGGCCTGGGCGAGCGCGGTAAATGCACCAAAACGAGCGAATGACATGTTCGAGCAGTATTAATCAAAATAATATCTACATAAGTGGTGGAAGACACCGGAGTCAATTTGGCGAAGTATTTTAGCGCAAAATTACAATTTGATGTGAAAATAAAATGTGGAAATACCCGGCTTATTTTGGCCAACTAAATGCGGCTCCCAATCTGGTCAGGGTCGTCGACGTGCACGCCAGAATTCCGCGAAAATTTTGAGACACACGGCCATTAGTTGGCGCAAAGTTCTGCTAAAGAAAAGCCCATCCCATGGGCCGAGGAAGGAACGACCTGAAGACGCATTTTCTGCAGTGAATTCTCTGCTAAGCAGAGGATTCAGATCGTTTGTACTGGGTCTGCCAGATGGACGATTGAGAAATTAACTTTGCATCTACTTCTATATTCTCTTTATGGCTAGATCATTGCGAAAGGCTCGTGGCTTTTATTGCTGCATAAAATGGAAATGTAAAATCCCTTTAATTGATAATTTAGAGGTCAGTAATTGGAGTAGAATAGAATCGAGGCTTTGATTCGAGCCTCGAATCGAGTTTCGACATAAGTTCTTGCGGAGTAAGTAGACATAAATTCCGCGTTCGCATTCGCGTTTGCGAGAGTGGAGTTTATGCCTAACCGAATGGCATTGAAAACTGAACCATCCTCGATCCGACCAACACCCACGCAACAAATGGCTTGTCGACGCGAGTTGGCTCCACTGTGGGAGAACAACTGACGGCCTAACCAGTTTGTCGAGCGGCGATCGAAACTCGTTGGGTGAGAAACCAGCACAAAGAGCCAATACAACACACTCTCGGCCGCACTCGCACCAACACCACCACAGGCCCGGCCATCGGTCACACGAGCCGAGGAGAGGCGCGCGCTCTCGCTGCCAATCCTCTCGTGGACGCTCGGCGCTCGGCGCACGGCTCACCTGAGGCACACGAACACCACGACGCCAGCGCCAATGATCGTATCGTATCGTATCGTAACGCGCCGGATCGCACTGTGTCGGGCCGTGAGTGAGCGACAGAGTCGGCTGCGCCTGTGTGCGGAGAGCCGGAGTCGGACGCGGAGCCGAAGCCGGAGAACGGCAGCGGCGGCAGCAGCAGCAGCTGTTGCTGTGGCACAGGTCCGTGTATAATACACAACAAGATAGTATTTTAGTTGTATCGTGGACCTTCTTAACTCTGTGCGCGCATCCATGATACACGCTGACACACGGCGACTACGCAACCACAGTGCGTTGCTCTCTTTTACGAAATCGCCGCCGCCGTTGACAAAACTATCACGAGAACCCGGCACGACCCGGCCCGGCCCGGCCATCGCCATCGGCATCGCCTTCGTCAACGTCATCGTCATCGTCACCGTCATCGGCATATATCTATCGTGCGCCGCCGCCGCCGCCGCCTGATACTGGGAGGACTTCCTGCCTATAGACCCTGACTATATACTCATCGATCTTGGTCGGTTGGCCAGAGAGCCATGTGTGTGCTTGCTAATTAGAATGTGATGACAGTGCTCGCGTTTGCTGCTCCGGCAGTGACTTCTTCAACCGAACAACTTCGACCAATTCAAGCGATTGAAGAACCGATTCCAATTCAATTCGGACAGTTTTGCCAATTTCGAGCGACGTTTGATGGGACGAGTTCCAGCTGCTGCTACCTATTTGGACTGAGGCTGATTTTCCTTTCCCGACGAACTCCGGCCGAGAAGTCGCCTGCATCGGCTGCTTAGCGGCAGAAACTCGAATCTCGCCCCAGTGTCTGTGGTGTTAAATGTGATCGAGCTGTATCGCTGTTAGTGCAATTTGTTCATGGCTGTTGTTATGTTTTTGTTTGGACGTCAAATTCGATTTTTATGAGTTTTTGAAAGCGTGACTAAACCGTGATTTATGGTGGCGTGTGGTTTTTTAATATTCATGTTCTTCCTGTGGCATCAACAGCCACAACAACAACAACAACAACAACAACAGCAGCAGCAGCACCAACGACAACATCGCCATCGCCATCGATATCCACTTTAGCAGCAGTTGTGTTGGTGTAGTCATAGCTCTGCGTAGGTGCGCATGCGCAGTAACCAATTCGCCGGTCCCTTCGATATCCAGCTGTGATTTCGGCCGTTCTGAGGCGCAGTCCGCGTCCGCCGAGGCGCACGTAGTCATGGACGCCATGAAAAATTTACCCATCAGCAATATGCATAAACAACAACAACATCAACATCAACAACAACAGCAGCAGCAGCAGCAGCAGCATCAGCAGCCCAGGCACCAGCAATCACAAAAAAAAGACCCCTCCGCCACCGCCTCGTCGCCGCGGCCGGGCTCCTGCGCCGAGGCCTCGGCCTCGGCCGTGGCCGAGAGCCGCGAGTCCGCCTCGGACGCCTCCAACATTGTGGGTGAGACGAGCCAAAGCTCTTCCGGTGACTTCGCGTTTTTAAAGGACGACGACGTGGCGTCGTCCGGCGAGATGACCTCGGCCCAGCTCTTGCAGATCAACAAGTCGACCACTAATGACTTGGCAACGGCCGCCGCGGTCGTGCTGTCCCTGCAAGGGACGATGGTCAGCAGTCTGCAGCAGGCCGCCCTCCTGCCCCTCAACTCGCCGGCCGCGGCCGCGCTGAACCTCCAGGCGCTCGAGTCCTACCTGGCTCTGCAGCGGATCACCGGCAAGTCGGACGTCTTCCGCTTCAACAGCTCGCTGGGCAACGACTCCGGCACCTCGGCGGCCAGCTCGTCGACCAACTCGTCGGCGGCGTCCGAGAGCCAGCTGGCCGGCGAGGGGGCGGCGTCCTCCGAGGGCCAGGGCGACCAGGGCGACGACCCCTTGACCCCGCAGAAGTGCAGCCTGCCGTCGATGCTGCACGGCGGCCACCCTCACGACTTCAGCGCCGCCGACCTGGGCGACTGCGACCTGCCGCTCCTGGACGGCGACGACGCGCTGGCCTTCGAGGCCGCCGACCTGGACAGCAACTACAACAGCCTCTCCCTGAACTCCTCCACCTTCGGCGGGCTCTCGCCCCCGCAGCACTCGGGTGGCGCCGCAGGAGCTGGCGGAGACCCCGAGCCGTTGACCAGCATCCAGGCGACCATGTTCCTGGACAAGCTGAGCCACGTCGGCGCGGGCGCGGTCGCGAGCGAGTGCGCGGCGGGCGCCGGCCTGGGCTGCGACCTGATGCCGGGCACCGGGGCCGGCGCCGGCGCCAACCCGGCGAACCCGCAGCGCACGAAGAAGCAGTTCATCTGCAAGTTCTGCAACCGCCAGTTCACCAAGTCCTACAACCTGCTGATCCACGAACGCACCCACACGGACGAGCGCCCCTACTCGTGCGACATCTGCGGCAAGGCCTTCCGGCGGCAGGACCACCTGCGCGACCACCGGTGAGTACGGGACCCCTGCCCCAAACCAGCCAGACCCATCTCAATCAAAGCTCCAATCGTGACCTCTCTAATGTCCTAGGTACATCCACTCGAAGGAGAAGCCCTTCAAGTGCACCGAGTGCGGCAAGGGCTTCTGCCAGTCGCGCACCCTGGCGGTCCACAAGATCCTCCACATGGAGGAGTCGCCGCACAAGTGCCCCGTGTGCAACCGCTCGTTCAACCAGCGCTCGAACCTGAAGACCCACTTGCTCACCCACACCGACATCAAGCCCTACAACTGCAGCTCGTGCGGAAAGGTCTTCCGGCGCAACTGCGACCTGCGCCGGCACAGCCTCACGCACAACCTCTCGGCCACGGCGGGGGGCCTCAACGAACACAGCGTCCCGCTCTCGGACGCGGTCGCCGAGATGATTCACCCGGCATCGGCAACGTCGCCAACAACCACATCCACATCCACATCGACTTCGGTCGGCTCGGGAGTTTCGACTTCCTCCAGAGTGATCGGCAGCTCCACGCGGGACCTCATCGCCGTCACTGATTAAGCCCGGACATAAACGCCGGCGGATAATTTATGCCCCGACCTAATTTATCTATCTCGCATCTCTGGCACAGATATTATTCGCAATCTGGAACGACGACTGACGCGCCCTGAACAGCCGAACATGGTTCCGTGCTCCGATCGCTCGATCGCCAATCGCCCTACATATGACCGTTTTTTTACCAGCCTAACTTTAAGACTATTTATACAAGTGCTGTAGCGTTAAGTCCTAGGTTAAGTGCAACAAATCCGTCTCGTGTTACTCTAAGTAATTTGATAATCATTATATTTAATAAAGTATTTGGAAAACAAGAGCTGAGTCCTTTTTCGCAAGAGTCCTCTTTGGGAGGTTCGTGGGTTGTTCAAATGATTGATCGAATTGAAGCTAGAAGCTAGTAAATCAAAGGGTCTTCACATATCGACTTCAAGGTCTTCAAATCGGACCCGGTTCAGCGGATGCGCCCGGCTCCAAGAACCCCAAATGTGTGAGAACCGGGGACATTTGCTGTGCCAACAGTGGACGTTTCCTATTAGCGGCAACAAACGGGCCGACATCCTCCACTCCCTCGCCCGCCCCCACCCATCACCGTCCGTTTAGCGGATGGGTGATGATGTGTTACATGCCGGGTTGTTTCCTGTCCCCGACCAATTACAGCGATCAAACAATCGAATTCGACACCTTCTCCGCCGCGTGCGCCCCTCGTTGGCTCGGGTCGAAAACGAAACTAAACCACGGTCTGCTGCCGTCGTCTGCAAATACGTCTTCCGCGGCAAGACATACAGACGGACGGACGGACGGACGGACGGACGGACGGATGGACGGACCCAGAGACGGACGAGTTCTGCGGCCTACGAGGGTCCAGTAAGCATGTGCGGCTGTCGGTGCATCGCCGTGGCCACGATGGCCGGCCCGTCCAGCGTCCGTCGCGTCCGGCTCGCGAATAGATGCAATTTCACACGTTAACCAGAACGGCTTTCGGCGACTCCGGCCGGCGCTGGTCGGATGTTTGGCGTTGGTCGATGGGAAAATTATGAAATTCATTGTTTGTGTTTCTGTTTCTGCTTTGTTTGTGCTTGTGTTTATGTTTGACTAATAATTATGACAACGAGCGCAATGTCATAAAGCACAAACGCCGAATGGATTTCCTTTGAGCGGCCCGCGGACGAATGTGGGACGGGCGGGGCGGGGCGGTTCGGGGCGGTGCGACGCACCAACGGACGGATTGATCGATCTGAGCCACAATGTTGCCACTCAGTCTGGGGCCGATTGCGGCGACAGCCCCGCCGCCACAGTCGGCCCCGAGACGAGACGAGGCGAGACGAGTCGTTCTCGTTCTCGTTCCCGGTCGGCGGCAGTCCATTGAGGAGGAGCCGGAGGTTCCTGGTTCCTAGAACCGGGTCGTTGGGAGAACGTCTTGGGAATGTAAACGGGGTGTATGTCGGCATTATTTTAGTGTAATTAGACGTTTCACAATAGAAACAAATCCATGTTTACCCTGGGTTGATGGATACCTCGCCGTTGCATCTTTGACGGAGCGTTTTTTACCACCTAATTAGGTGTCGCGTCATAAATACTCGCGCCCGACAAAGTTGGCCAGACGGGCGAGCGGCGGCGAGAGTTTATGAGCGCAGCGTGCAAACGGCGGACGAACGGACGGACGGACGGACGGACAGATGGCGGGGCGGCGGAAGGGGAGACTGAGCCGAGTGAGCGCCTCGATTTGAAGAATTTCTGCGTCACTACTTACACACATACGGACACGGCGGACGGAGGCCGAGTGCGGCCGAGACACCCCGCTCCCATATTGTGATTAGATATGACAAATATAACAGTTTACACCCAACACCGTTTAGTGGACTTTAAAGGAGCCGCCGGCAGATTTCAAGAAAATAAATAAAAGTGATCTACGACGAGGCCCAGCGGCCCAGCGAGCCAGCGGTCGAGCACTTAGAGCAATGGCAATGGCGATGGCGATGGCGATGGCGATGGCAATAGCGGATATCGGAGGCGACCGAGAGCGGGTGGCGCGTCAAGGTGTGCGTATTTCAGGACAGGACTTCGGGTGTGTGCGTGTGTGTTTGAGTGTGTTGTCCCCGGGTCCCACAGTCTGTCATCCACATATCTGATGTGATGGCATTTTATTGCGCTCAGTTGAGGTCGGCAAACACCAACAACGACTGACGAACTCACGAACGGCCCACGGTGTACCCACCATATACAGCAATCCTATAAAACCCTACTAGATAGTGCCCTTATCTTGATTATGGCCCCGGCCGCTGATAAGCCGGGCAGCGAGTGAGCTTTGGCTTTATCGGGGCACTGCCGCAGCATTTGCGCACCTTCGGCGGAAGAAAGGTGCGGCAGCCGGTTTGATTAGGTCGAAAACAATCAGACATCAAAGCTGATTGCGCCGCCAATTTGTCATTAGCTTCGTATTGACAAGATTGCCATTGTCAGGAACTGTAGCAGCGAGCGGAAAGAAACTACACATGTTCCGAGAGGCCGAGCCGAGCCGGGCAGGGACAACGAGATCTCGCCCGCGTGTAATCAATCTACAACGGCGATACCTCCAAAGGCCGGCCGCGTCTCGAGCGCTCCGCCGCAGATCCGGTAACTCATGTTGACACATGCACACCAATTGGCCGGCGAGACGCCCCTCGAAGTCGCCCCCTCCCTCCGCGAGCCCCGTTCTCCGCGATTCTGCGATTATCTGATGGAACGACTTCGGCACCGCTCCGCTATTCTAATGAGTTCGCTCGTCGGCCGCCATCAGATTTCCACCGTTCATTTAATTATCCCAGCAAGGGTTGGCAATCGCTGTATCCCGCCCAGGAGAATCGTTTCCGATTAGGCAAACTCGATTTGCGTCGATATCAAAGCGTCCACCCAGCCCAGTCACGGCCACGCCCACCGCGCCGACGAGGGTTGCAGCGCCTGGGGATGAAAAACTCCATCACCATGTTAGGAACTCAATTTGCGCTAATAGGCGACAACGAGCGGACAAGAGGACGGGAGGACGGGAGGACGAACTGTCGGATCAAAAAGTTGTCAAAACGCTGATAACCGGAAAATGTCCTTAGAGCGAGCCCCGGCCGTGCCCCGACCTGGGCTCAAACGGGCCGCGTAATTGCCGCAAATCCGAGCGCATCTGTTCCGTTCGAAGGTGTGAGCTCGGAAATGGGACTGAGAATGGGAATGGGAATGGCAATGAGCGCCCGGCCGCACCACAATCGCTCGTCTGCGGCAGATTAACTCGAGGCGGCCGCGCTGCCCCCTCCAGGACCAGGCCCAGGACCAGTCGGATTAGGGGCACTCGAGTGCCGGTGGTGATGTTCTCGGATAATAAAGAGCCGCTGAGGCCCGGCGGCACTCGCATAGATCCACAGTAGACGAAGACGTCCGACAGAACTGTCGTCTTAGGCGGAATTACGACCAGCTCAGCCCCGGACTCAGCCCGGACTCAGCCACGGACCCGAACCCGAACCCGGACCCGGACCCGGGCCGAAATCACGCAATTGTCCCTATTACGGTCACATTTACGTCAGATCATCGACAGACAATCGTTAGCATATCGCATATCAAACGAAAGTGCAGGAACGAGACCCGTTGGCTCGTTCTGTCGCCCTGTCGCCCTGTCGCTTCCAGCCACTAATTACCGAGGTACGACTGGGGCGACTACGGGACGGAGGGCGGTCTTGCGGGAACTACTTGCCGGGCTAATTAACGGCCATGGCTTAATCTGGGCCGCTTGGAAGTCCGCGATGTACCTGCTGGCCTGGGCCGGGCGGAGACGCGAGCCAACTGGCAACGAGATCGTACCGTGCTCATGAATATATATTTGCGTGCGTATGAATTTGTGTGTGTGTGCGTCGCCCCTCGTACAAATCGCCGATATGCACTGGCACCTTGGGGAACAAGAGACTAAAATTTAAAATTCGTTATTAGTCATTCGAACACGTTTTTATCGGAGAACGACACGCCAGCCGATGGACATTCTTCCGGAACACAGAAGTGTCAGCTCGGCTATAAATAAGCAGGTAATTCTCTGACAAACAAATTAGAAATTAAAATTGATCCTATCCGCTCGAACGCCCGGGCGACCGGCCGACCGGCCGACCAGCCGACTGACCGTCGGTCCGTCTGTCCGTCGGTGAGTACGCTTGCCCTGATAACAAAATTGAAACAATAAACATTTTTTTCTCGAAAACACACAAATCCACTTAGGAGACCACCACCAGCTCACTAAACCACAATACACAACAACAACACCAGCAACAACACCATCAACTCCAGCAACAACAACATCAACATCATCATCTCTCTCTCTGCACCATTCAACTGTTTTTTCTGCTGCTCTTGGTTTTGTTGTCGCTGGCGTTTTGTTGTTGGATTGGAGTTGTAGACAATTTATTGATTAGTTTATTGCGCGTGCGCGTCGCTGTTTTATGACGGTACTCCGGGACTCATCCCATCCCAGCCGCGACCCGACCCGTCCCGTCCCAACCCATCCCATCCCATCCCATCCCATTGCAGCGCATCCCGCCTCACCTCGTTCCTCATCTCATCTCATCTCAACTCGTCGCCGGTCGTCGCCGCGCGTCTCGTCTCGTCGCGGCTCCCCTTCTTGGAGGTCTGCAAGTGGTGGCGCATCTTGCGCTGAAATGTTATGGCATGCTATGAAAAGGTTCGTCGTTTTTGGAGACAATTTGTAAATTCTTTACGAGAGTGTGGAACGGAGCGTTAAGAATAAAAATGCTAATTTAAAAGATTACGAGTTTCGTTGTGGTGGTCACACCTTAATTTTAAGTAAATGTAGAAGTCAGTTGGCAACGCCAGCCAGCCTCGAGATGAAGACACAACGACGACGCCCCCCGAGGCCCTCCGCCGGCCCCCTCCCTCCGCGGCCAATCCCAGGACCGACCCCATATATCTGGGTCTGCCCCGATGTCCACTCATCTTCGATGAATTCATTAACTACGACTAGTCTTAATTGGCACACCGAGGTGCGGGCCAATCGTCCAAAATAGAACCGAGTTCTATTTCGCTCCTCCTAACCAGGCCCCGGGTCGCCTATGGCTCGTCCTATGTGCCGAAAGACATACATATGTATGCCTTACTATGTAACCGAAGACCACGAGGGAGCGACCGCTGGAGCCGGGGGCGCTGCATCGAGGCGGCGTCGAGGCTGCTGGGCTGGGGCTGGGGCTGGGACTGGGACTGGGACTGGTGCTTTTCAGACTTTCATTCACCGAAACCCAATCTTATCTCGGAGCTATTTGGACTGAATTCGGAGTTGAAATATTACCGCGAGCACACCTTGGGGAACGCCGTGTGTGACGACCACGACGGCCCGAAACCACAGCCGCGGCGTCGAGGCAGATGGAGGAACATAACTGTTGCTCGTGGGTGGGTATCATACATTTGGGGTAAAAACGCCTCTTCCACAGAACGCAAGGCGACGCAGCGCAGCGCAGCTCAGCGCAGTCCAACCGACGAAGCCAACGACGAGCGAACGGGGCACCAACAGCAGACCGAACTAAACAAAGCAAAGCGAGGCAAAAGACGGCAAAACGAAGCGAAACGTTGCAATCACTAAAGGCCCGAACTCGTCGGACGACCATTCTTTCAACGTCCATCAACGTTTCTTTATAACTCGGAGTTCAATCGCGAGCCGCGGGGCATTGCCAAACCTTAGTGGGTACCATGAAAGAATCAATCGCCCACGACTAAATTGCACAAGCGCCGCGCCGGTCGCCGGTCGCCAGCCGCCACTAAAACGATTGTCGATGCGATGCGATGGGATGGGATGGGACGGCTGGGATGCGATGGGATGGGATGCGACGGTAGGGCATGGTGTGGTATGGTGTGGTGTGGTGTGGCATGGCATGGCATGGCATGGGATGGGGAGACGCGAGCACGACGCGGCCCGACGCCGGCTGTGCCGGAGAGTCGTCGTGGTCGTACCCGCAACACCAGAATAAGGGCTAGGCGCTTGGCACACGCGCACTTATTCACATTTGCCCTGCACCACCTTCGCGTCGGCGCGCGGAGCCTGCTGCCAGCCGGGTCCGGGACGAGACGGGCGGGGCGGGGCGGTGCAGGGCAGGCCGAGCCGGGCCGGGCCAGGCCTGGCAGGGCCGGATCGATGCGAGCTGATCCGAGTGACGCGCCGCGATGCGATGCGACAAATGTCTCCACAGCGCTCAGCGATTCTAATAGACCGATTTGTTAGGGATCAGGTTACACTCTAAAGACGCCCACATCCGGTTGTCGTCGTCGTGGCCCAGCGCCGACGCGTCGCCCTCCGACGGCGCTGGGCATTGCACCGGCCGCCGACTGTGGGAAGTGGAGTCGTGCCGCGTCGTGCCGGGCCGGGCCGGGCCGGGCCGGGACACTCGGAATGGCTGAACTCCCCACTCCACTCCACTCACTCCACTCCACCCACTGCCTCCGGCCGGGAAGTGGAGTAACTTTCCGCTGGCGATGTCGCCAAGGACCTCAGAGCGAGTCAGCGACGCAAGAGGCGTCGCAGCGACGGCGACGGCGACGGCGACAGCGATCGGCCCTCTGCAACATTGGTAGTCGATGATCGAGTCCTCTAGTGCTTGGATGGAGCGCCGTGCCGGACCCAGCCGGAGGACCATGTCGACCATGTATCACACACTTAACAGTGATTTTGCCCATCATAACGCCGTGCTTAATGCAGCCAGACTCCCAAGAGCATCTGCTTCCTCGTCCGAATACCAGCCGGCACTCGAATTATGCGACATGCCAACACCTCCTCGCACACGGGCCGCGGTAATGGGCGCTGGCCAAGGCCTGTGTTAGCATTGATGAGTTGCAGCGATGGCCGGGCCGATACACACTTAATGTATACAAGCTGCCAACATGGCTTTTATCTCCGCGTCCACCAGAGGGGAGCGGGGAAGAGACCAGTGTCGGAGGTGCGTTTTGGCCACGGCCGAACACCGGGGCCCAGCACCATGGCCCATACTCTGGCACATCGATCGGGCCGTGTGTGACGGACGACACGGTCAGGAAACCACACACTCGAGCGGGCGGCGGTGATGGATCGCTACATCCGCTCGGAGTTCGTCACCGGTGATTTATATCGGAAAGTGTCAACACCTCCACCTTCCGCGGCGCAGGCGCGCAGTTCGCGGCCCCACGGCCCGATGGCCCGAGGAGGAATGCCGTGGGAAAATCCGCCGTACCGGCCTCGATTCCGGCCCGGACGATCGCTGACAAATCGGCGCCTTTGTCTCGGCCGAGGAACGCATGGACCTGTGGGCATGCATTACGCCTGCACGCACAAAGCCCGGCATGGGAGGCCTGACGACGGATCTTGACAAATTAATATGGCGAGCGGACAAAGAGGCGCAACAATAAGAGCAGCGGCCCATTGTGGGCCTCCACAATGTCTCGCCTCGTCTCGTTCGCCTCGAAACTGTCGCACATTTGCTCGGCCGGCGGAGCTGGGACTTTAACAAATCCCCGGTCTACGTGCACAACTAATCAGCCTGGAATCGCGTTCATTGGGTGCACGTAAATTAGGATGGGCGACGGTTGGCGGGAACTTTCGATCGGCGATGGGATCGCACTCGCACTCGCACTCGCACTTGATTCCGCCAATAGGCCAGCTGCGGGCATTTGGTTAGAACGAGGGACAGGTCGATGTCGAGTGACCGCGCCGGGCAATCGAAATGCTTTATTTATTGACGAGTATTTATTACCGTTCCGGGCGAGTATTCGCGCGCTGATAACTCCCAAATGTTCTCCATAAATTTTCGGTAATATCGAAACCTTCATCCCGTATTCGCCCCAGACACGTAGGCAAAATTCAAATGCCTCGCAGAGTCCTGGCCGAGCGAGCCAGAGAGAGGGAGAGCGAGAGCGAGAGAGAGAGGGGGGAGAGACCACGATGACATATTGGCCATGTTAGAAGTTATCTTTATTGCGGGGAGTTTCCCAAACTCCGATACAGTGTTAACACATTCCTTGATTATTTATCGGCAGGTCACCTTCGCCTTCGCTGCACTGTTTCGTGCAGTTCGCGCCAGCCGCGAGGTCCCCGAGTGGCCGAAAATCACCGGGCCGGAGTCAGAGCCGGAGCCAGAGACTGCTCTATCGCAGCCTCGACATTCCGGGGCATGTGTATTTATAAAACGTCGAATATTATGCTACACTTATTATTAATAAACCAATTTATTAGTACACAACGAGGGTGCCGGGGATTCTTAAATGGATCGACAAATTTATCGGGTTGTCGCTGGCCACTCGCCGAGGAACGCCAGCGGTCGGGCCTGCCGGTTGGTCGGTCGCGTGTCCTGGACAAGGGGCACCGAATAACTCAGCTAATGGGAATAGTGTGTTAACGGATGTTTTAATGTTTACGAAATATCGTGCCGAATCGCCCCGATCGCGCCCGCCTCCGCGCGTCATCGGGCGCGAAATGCGAAATGCGGAATATAAAACATCTCGCCGAGAGTCCCCAAAGCCCGGGCCAGACCGGGCCAGGCCGGGCCGGGCTCAGAGCAGCACAACCCGGCGCAGCTCGGCTCAGTTCAGATCAGAATTTAAACAATTTGAAAAACGTTCAGCATTTTGATTCAGTCATTATACGATACAATCGACAAGAGACTTCTTTCTCGTTTCGCTGCGTTTCGTTTCGTCGCCGGTCGTTTAATTTGGCTCCGTTCCATTTTTCGTCTTGCCTTATTTCGTCCCCTTTCGACGGACGGCTCCATCCGTGTTCGCGCTCGATGCCTCGTCGGTCGATCGAACGGTCGTCCGGTCGGCCGGTCGGCGGGTCGGCCGGTTATATTCGGAAACTCTTGTTGGCCGATAGTCCGCACCCATTCATGTCATCAAACGTGGTAAAACATACTTCATGCCATTAAAAACAACAAAATACGAATTCCATGTTAGATGGATTCCGACAAGTTGTTTTCTGACACCTCTGAAAATAAACTCTTCTCCGTCCCCGGCCGCATCCGCATCCGCGCCGGACCGGGCTCTGGCTCTGGCTCTGGCCGCGCAGCCACGGCGACGACCACGACGGCCAAGACGACGACCACGAGGATGACGAGGGCGGCGGTGACGACCGCGAGGCCACAGCGGAGCGACCGAGCGACTGAAGGTGGCTGCAGCGATGCAGAAATTACGCAGCCAAGGTGCTTTATATGTTGTATTTTATGAAAGCAGTTACTGATAGCCACTTAACAAGATCCCATTGAACAACTTGCAGGGCCGCTTTGTGATTCATGGACAAAGTTAAAACCGCGCGCCTCGACCGCATCGAGCGCGTTGCCGTGCGCCGTGCGCCGAGCCCGGCTCTCGCTGTCAGCCGAATTAATTATTGAATTTAAGCAGATTGCAGCGGAGCCGCGAACCGGGCGACTGACTGACTGACTGCCTGTGAATCATGTGGCAGCTCCGTATCGGCATCGGCGTCCGAGCACCGAGTTCGGACGCGATTCCGTCGATGCGGTCTGGTCCTGTATTAGGATAACTGGCCGCGCACACGCTATTTATTTTAATCACACATGGCACTAGTGGCCGCATTTATAATCGATTAAGGGCCGCGAGCATGCCGACAGCTACATGTGTTTGTATAGAAGCGGCCCATCCGTCTGCGGCCCCCCAGCCGCAGCTCCCGGCCCCAGCTCCTGGCCCTTGGTCCGCGCGGACAGAAGTGTGTGTCAATCTGGCAATAAATTCCTACGTCTACGCGGCGCACTCGCGGCGCGCAATCAACAAAATGCCGCCTATCTGCCAATACGAACACACGCATGAGCCCGCGACACAGCAGCCGAGGGACCGAGCAACGCCTTCGGCCGTGGCGACGGCGGGGCGCGGCGAGCAGGACGCGGAGGAAGGAGGAAGGACGAAGTTCATTGAATTCTGATTTCTTTATGAATGCATTACTTATTGGGCGCGGGTGACGTCGCGGCCAATTAGTGCTGATGAAGCTGGCCAGCGTGGTGGCGGTGATGGTGGTGATGGGGGTGATGGTGGTCACCGAACGCAGACTCCCTGCTTTCACTATCACCGCGGCCCCAGCGCACGCACACATCAATAATGGCGGGAGCAGGGCGACAGAATAGACAAATGACCTCGAACCAGACGCAGTCCCAGGCGATCAATAAGGCACGTCACCGTCACACAACCGCACCACACATAAACGCCGCGTCCAGCCTCCTCCGCGAGTTGGCGGGTCGCGCGGTCCCATCCCAGCTTCCCAGACGACCTGCCCATGCTCCCCGGCCCCGCCCGCCCCTTCGGACGGTGGGTTCGACAGGTCGTTTAACTGGCCGGCCCGTAGGTAGTCGTCGGCTGGCCGTGTCTTGACGACTACGACGACGACGACGACGGCGGCGGCCCACCAAAAATAAACAATATTTCTCAAAGGACTCGCAGCCGTCGCCGTCAACTGGGCCCAAAACAAAGGCGCGTAACAGCAACAGCAACAGCTACGGCGGAGGCGACGGCAACGGCAACGGAACGACGGTAAACGATGACGGATAAACTAAGAAATAATGCTTCCAATTAGTCCGATGCTTCTTCTGCTACGCACATCCACGTCCATCCCTCACTCAGTGGACTCGTAGTCGTAGTCGGAGTCGGAGTCATTGGATCAGTGATCAGCAGCAGTCGGTCCAATGCGTGGAATTCTGAGCATTATTCTTCAGACTTTTGACAATTTAATAACAGCCTTCGCGCCGTCTATTGTTGTTGGCGCTGTTGCTGTTGCTGTTGGTCTGTCCGGTGCGACGGACAGACGTACCGAGATCAGTGTATATTTTATATCCCATACAGAATGAGGGCATAGATGAAACATATCGAACTGTTCGCCCACTGTTTAAGACAAACTTTAAAATTCCGAAATTCGAAGAATTTTGGGATATTTGTTGTGTGTGCACCGCACCGCACCGCACATCGCCTCGGCTCGCCGCACCCCGGCGCACGGCACCGCGCCACATTGTATCACATCGGAGTCCGGCAGGGAGGCGGGCGGTCGACGGACACTGCGAGGAGCCAGCGTGGTAGCGATGTTTCCGAGGGGCGTGAACAATTGGGATGATCACGTTCCACAGTCGAAAAATAAAGGTATCTTAGGTAGCAGTCATTTGAGATGAGACCAGGATCCCACATGTTTAACCGTTGCTGGTGCTGGTGCTGGTGCCGGTGCTGGGAACCGAGAAACACTTTAATAGTGTTCGAAAGTCAGCTCGCTCCTGCTCCTACTCCTACTCCTGGTGCGGAGCGCGGCGCGGGTCCGAGTCATCCTCGGGGCCGAAGGAAGGGTAGTTGGTTGGCTGGCTGGCCTGACCTCAAATTATATATTTCGAGTTGGCCGGATAAACGTTTGTAAATTGTGGCAAATTAAATTATTAGAGAATTAAGCCCGATTAGACCCCGTCCTGGGAAGAGACCTATGCTGACGTCAATATTCCCAATGCCCAGAACGTTCCGGGCGAATTCCATCCGTCCAGCCGCGAAAATAGTATAACGATAAATTGCCCTCGGTTCTGGAACTCCCTCCAAATTGTCCATCACCAAATTTCGATTTTCTCCCGCTTTCGCTTTCGTTCGGGTTTGGTCGTGTACAACATGCAGTGCCAAGTTGACCCGAACTGTCAACAGTTATCAGCGGACTCACTTCTGAGCGAACTTGTCATGTGTCCTGTACTGGGCCGCTCTGGTTCGCGGAGTTTATGATTTTAATTAAAAACTTTTCTTTTCTTTTCTTTTGCTCGGCTTGACTTACTTGTTATTAGGATCGGTAGAGGAGCCGAGGAACAAAGGAACAAAGGGTCGGAGCTGGTGCTGGTTCCATTCCATCAAAATTGACATCGAAATTCCAAAGCCAATTAAACCACCAGCGTGATAAGGACGCGAGGTACGAACTCGAACTCGAACTCGAACTGGCCGCCAGACGGACGGCGAGGCAGACAGACAGACAGACACACGGCCGGACGGACGGACGGACAGATTTGATATCGGATATGTTATTCCTGGGTGGCCATCAACACAGTGTCATGTCGCCTGACAAATTTTTAATCAAAACGCTGGAATATCATAATTTGCATTCAGACGCGGTCCTCGCTCTGCGGCTGCGACGGCGATGGCGACGGCGACGACGACGGCGAGCTCGTAATTACGCACATGTAGGCACTTCAATTCCCGCCATGTCGCGAAGATCGCGTAAGCCGAAAGGTCTCCAGGTCTGGCCGACGTCGTCCGTGTCGTCCGGACCTTCGCCGCGATAGCTGATAGCTGTTCACACGATGCTCGCAACTTGCAGATCGAAGTTTTGACATTTTAATCGCATTTACTAAAACTCGCTGAGCAATTCCGACAAGTAAGAATGCGCAAATGTCATTTAAGCGCACACGCATTTCCATAGGCTGACTGTCGCGAACTCATGCCCAGTTCCAGTAACTCCGGGCTGCGCTCGCGGCACAGTGGGGCGGATCTCCGGCAGTCGACGACCATCGGCCCCCCCCCGGCGAGCCCGGCCGCGACATGGTCGTCCTCTTCTGCCGGAGACTGATCTGCTCGTGCTAATGGATTTCCCCCTTCGATCATCACGAGCCGACGAGTCGTCGCGTCGAGCGTTGACATTTCGGCCCACTGTTGGGCAACGCGCACTCCGCGATGATAGCTTATTTAACCTGAGCTCGGAATTACTTTTCGCTCTATTCAGACGATGATACGGCGACAGTGACTGCGGCGCGACGGTGATGGCGACGGTGACGGTGACGGCTACGATCAAGCGATATATCGCCTTGTGATGTTGTGCGCGCAACTTAATTTAAGAGATCGTGATTAAACTTGGAAGCCGCTTGATTTATTTCTGCCTAAAGCCCTGTCAGCATTAGGTCTACGCGAGTCGCAAAGCCCTGCGTCTAAGAATGCCCCAGGGCAGTCTTCCCTAGCGCACGCTGTCCAGAACGGCTCGCTAAATAAGTATAATGCTAAGTACGCACGCACAGGAACTGGAATTTTCCAATCAGCTCAATAGGCATTCGAAGGGTTTCTCAGCAATTAACTGTTGCAGTTGAAGGCGTTTAGGGCGCTTAGCATGAGAGTCATTAGGCAAATGCCAGACTGGGGTGTGGGGCATGAGTGAAGCCTGCACATGAATGTGCTCTTTAAGGAAACACTGCTGCCCTGTTGACGGTTGAATTGAAACACGAAATTAATGGCGGCCCCATAGGATGCTGCAAAAGAGGCACGGGGGGAGCAAATGGCTAGTCGGATAGGCGTCGTAGCCGTCGACGCCGTGCATCCCCGGCACCCAAGATAGATCGGGCCATGGCGGACGTTATCGGAGCGCGCCATCGCCTGGAAATCTCAAATCTGATACATCGGTCAACGCCGAGCATCGCCACGCCGGCCTCAACTCCGACTACGGCTGCGACTGCGGCTACGACTCCGAGTCCGACTCCGAATCCGGCCGAAGTAGATCGAATGCGGCGAGGTGGAGCAAGTGCCCTGTTAAATAAAAATGTCAGTCGAATCTCCTGTTCATCGAAATTCCACGGCGGTGCAGCCGGCGTGTGCGAAATCTGTGGCAGCGACCGAGGACAAATTGGTGCTGTGTTGCCAACTTGTCTCGCTTTCGCGCTCGCTTTCGAGCTCGAGCTCTCCTCTCTTCGCGTCGGGCATTTATATTGTCTGCAGTTATAGCCCGATAACGATCGGCTCTAGATCCAATATATCAGACGTGTGTTGACGGCGTACATCGCGGAGTGAGTTGTTGTGAGTGGCGAAAAGTTCAGCCATTCACGCCGATCGGTGCTTTGTGCTTCCTTTGTACTTGTATTTGCATTTGCATTGTACTGCGTTGGGCGCGATAAGGATAAGGGAGGACGAGCTGAGGAATTCGAGACATCCTTCCTGCTTCGATGCCCTATCGCGCGCAATTAGTGACAGCAAATAGGTACTTGCTGAAATATGCCCCGATCCCGGCGAATGCATCATCGGCGCTGAGCCAGGCCCGGTGGGGCCGGTGGAGCAAACGTCGCCGGCTGGGACACGTAGTTCTTTTATTGCCGGGCCGAGTCGGAATTTCGCGGTATGACTACTAAGTTGAGTCGAGTCGAGTCGACTCGAGTCGAGTTATCTGCGTCGGGCATCTAATGAGGAAGGAGACGAGCCCCCTGTGTGTATTGTATAATGTATAATGAATTCCTTCTTTAAGCCATCACCAATGTCAGGGTTTGACATGTAGTGTAAAATTATTTCAGTTTCATTTTTATCGCTAACAAGATCCGATTTAATCTGCGCCAGTGGCGTTGACAGACAGTGAGACGGGCCAACACAGTCGCGCCTCATAACTTTATTGATTACCGACCGGCCGACCCCGTGTTACGAAAGCGGAGTTCGGCTCGGGGCACCAACAACAACGCCAACACCAACACCAGCACCATCACCATCACCAACACAGTGCCAAATGTCTCTCGCACACATGACACCTGGACCCTACCCTACCCTACCGTACCGTACCGTGCCGCATCGTACCGCACCCCACCCTACCCAAGATGCCTAGAAAACGATACTTTGAAGAAACTCGCCGTGTGCCGTACGCCGTACGCCGTACGCCGTATGGTGGATACGGCCAGGTCCGCTTCCACAAACTGATTCATTTTCGGTTTTCACTTAGCAGTTACATCCGCAGCCGCCGCGTACTCCTTACCACAAGCCATAAATCGCCACCAAGTGTTTTTAGTTGGCGATAATAAGGCGAGAAATAAAATAAAACTGTCCAAACGCTGTGGTTTCGACAATCTTCGGGAATTGGTCATGCGAGCGGTCGGCCCGTGGTCCGGATGCGAGGCCGTCTGGCGATGAGGCACAAGCGCTACCGGGTGTGGATGTTGAATCATGTCGAACGCAGTTCCGTGCGCTGGACCACAAGACGACCACGACGACGACGACAACGACGACGACGACGACGACGATGATGATGATGACACTGGATTAATGTCTGGTCTGATGCGTTTGAAGCCCACTTTCTAAATTGAAGGTTGGAAACCATAAACCGAAAGCCAAAAGGCAAAGGCAAAGGCGAAGCCCAACCCGTAGCGCCGTCGCCTCCACGAAAGACCCGGCCACTAAAATCTGTCCATAGCTTTCAAATTAATGTCATTATGTCCCGAGCGCCGACAGGTACTAGGCGGGAGGGAGGGAGGAGTGTTGGCCGCAGTGCGCCCGATCCCGGCGCGGCCGGTCCCGGCCCAATTGTTCCGTTGACAGCCAGCAGTGGTCGCCCAGTTGGTCGCAGTAGGTACGCGAGTCGCCGGGATGAACGCTTACGTATTCATCATATCACTCTCGGGCTCGGGCTCGGACTCGGACTCGGATCGGGCAGCGGATGCGGATTTCAAGACGCTTATTTCTTGAATAAGAAACGGGGCGACTATGTACAAACATTGCGATAAATGTGCAGGACTCATACTGCGTAAAGGATCTTTAGGCATGCCTTTGTGCCTTTTTCTGCAGCAGGAGGAGGAGGAGGATAAGGGGAGGAGGAGGAGGAACAGCAGCTCGGTGGGCACCGGTGCGCGAACAGTATGCAATTTTTTTGGGCTGTTTAGCTGGAAAACCACACGTGCCATGTCTGGGTCCGGGTCCGGGTCTGGGTCTTGGTCTGGTTGAATGCCACGAACCCTCACAGTACGAAATTTCCTCTCACATACTTTACTCGCAATTCAAGAGCACTGCATGAGGGCCACGCTGAGGTTAGGCACTCGCCAAAAGGCGCACTCCCTGTTGGTGGCACTGGCCGGACATGCGGCCGGACGGTCGGCTGGACGTCGGCCGGCCTGCCTGCATCCGCCTTGGCTCACTCGGGCAGCGGGCGGCGGGCATTTGGGTAGCAAACAGTAGCCCCTGGAATTCGTTTCGCATTTGGAAACTTCTTCATTAAGTTCTCCGTCGAGCGCTCGTATCTACCCAGCCACACATGCATGCAGTGGCCGGCTTCATGTGTGTTTGCGGAATAAAACACCCATTTCGACAAATTCAGTGCTAAAGATTAACACTTGGCCGCCGCGGCACGGCGCCTCCTACTAAGACAAACGCTGCATTAAATCGACGGCCGGCTCTCGGCCGGGTATTGGCCGATTTGCGCGGGGTTTGTCGATTTCGCCAAATAATTTCGTTCAATGAAACAACCGATTTTAGGCTTATATAAATATTTATATATTACTTTATTAAAGAATTCATTACTTCGTCTTATGACAGTATAAATTATGGTATTTAAGATAGTTTATATGTATAATGTTTATAAATAAAAATTTACAAGCTTATATTAGAACACGGAAGAATGTAATTAAGTTTGAAATTAAGTCCTTTATTTCATATTACATATTATTATATTACCTGGAGGTTAATTTTGCAAAAGGAAAGATTCGTTTAAGCATTTGTTTTTTAGAATTGCGAATTGGTGTAGATTGTGCAGAAGAACAGATGAAATTGCACAAAGAGGGAGAAGTGTGAAATAATTGAATACATTTCCACAGTTTCTGCGATATCTTAAATTTAACTTGGACCGTCTCGATGGACGGCGATCTTGGCAAGTACTGATTGAAGGCTGGTCTGATAGGTGTGCGGCGATGTGGGAGGCTGGGGATCTTCCTGGGAGTTGTCTCTCTTTCAGTTCAAGTGTCAGATGCGGAGCTCACGAAAGAATACTTAGTTGAGATTCCTAACACCAATTTCTCGAATACTCGGAGGACGCGGATCGCAAATGGAGTTCATCAGATCGGGTGCTGCTTGGATCATTGCACAGCAATATCCGGTGACTTTCTTATGGAACGAGGGTTTCTTTTCTATATAAGACCAACTGAAGCGACAACTAGGGGCGCCCGCAGGTGTCCACGTGCATGGTTCTGGAACGAGAACAACCAGCGGACAGATCGGCTTAGAAGGGCTGGCATGACAGCAGTCTATGGGCTATGGGCGCCTGCGCGGTACGGAGCGTGGACAGTAGCGAAGGAAGTCGGGACCGAAACTGCAGAAGATTCCGGTTGCCGTTGGGGAGTTGGACTTGGAGATGGGAGGGTGGGTTGATTGCAATAGTAGACATCTTTACACCGTAACAAGTAACAAATTAACCACTGCTTAACACTGTTTACCGCTGCATAAACAGGATAGAGCTTAAAATTGCTAACGACACTAATTACTTCGATATGCGATTGTCTGTGATCTATTTTATGTACATGACTTTGCGTGTAGTGATAGAAGGATTGTGCCACTCAAACACCGATTCCCACCGCTTGCAGTCCCGAGGTCTGTGTGCAGGGATTGTGTGTGGTTCGTCTCAAAACGCCTGATGCTCTTGGGTTCTCTGCGCTTTTGACACGATCGATGCTATTGGATTTGATTGATATAGGCTTGCGTGTGTGTACAGGTGTGAATTTCTAAGGCACGAAGACAGTGTGTGTGTGTGTGTGTGTGCGCGCGTGTTGGTGGGGTGTATGTGTGTGTATGCGTTAATTTACATTCCGAGTAGGTAGTCTTAATTTAATTAATCGCTCTGGGTATCGGATAAAGTTAATCAGAGTTTCACCACCTTCACCTATAAAGACAGAGATCAGTGCTCGCTTCAGTGTTCTTATATGAGTAGTAGTGCGTGCAACATAGAATATTGTGCAAGAAACAAATGGTTCGAATGCGCTTATCGCCAAACACATTGACTACATCTACAAAAGATACAAAACAAAAGAAATTCGTGTGAGATTCTGGTAAAAACTGCTCGATCAAGGCCTTCAAATACTGAGTATCCAGTACTAGAAGGGCAAAAATAAGAGATGGCAAGATGGTGGGTGGGGTTTCGGGGATTTGGGGTCTTTGGGGTCTTTGGGGAAGCACTTGATCGGTACTCACCTATGCTGGCGCAGATTGTCGCGCTGCTTGAAGTACTTGCCGCACACTTCGCAGGAGTAGGTTATCTCTGGTGACTTGTGGGTGCGCTCGTGGATCATCAGGTTGTACGGCTTCGTGAAACGCCGCTGGCAATACTTGCAAATGAACTCGCACTTCGGACGCATCTTGCGGCGGAAATCCGACCGACAGTCATCGTTGTCGATTCTCATTACAGCAAACATTTTGATGTATTTTAGTTTTATTCCCACTCACACTCGCACTCGCGCCTACTTCTTTCTGTCTCTTACTGACCGACTCGCTGTTCTCTCTCGCTCTCGCTCTCGCTCTGTCTCTCTCCTTCCTTCCCTGCGACTCGGGACTTTCCGTCGTCTATCGCTCTCGCGGCAATATAAGTTATCGGGGCACTTGAGTAGACTTCGCTGCTGTATTTGTTATCGCGCCAAGTGGAAAGCTTTGCACAGCGTGACAGCTCTAATGACAATGGTAGCGCGATAACATCTAGTACTTCCTTAAATTCGACGACTAAGTCTTAATACGGCCGCCGTATGTGGTTCTGCCCGTGTGCCGGTGTGCGTGTGTGTGAAAGAAGGGGTTTTTGGGGTTTCCACGTCGAGATGCCTGAGAGAGAAGAGAGCAAAATACTACATTAGAGTGGGTTTTGAAAACTGTCTGAGACGTGATCGTCAAGACGGCTTCCCTTCCTTCGGGCAGGGACACCGAATTGAATAAAGTTGAAAACTATGGGAGTAAACAAACAAATTTAGTGGATACAAAGCATTTTCGACGCTGCTGGATATGTGGCAAATTTTATTGTTTAAATGAAACGTGAACCCCTAAAATACGTTTTTAAAACCAACATTTTTTAAATTGTATCCCCTTCGTTTTTATTGACATACGATTTGAAAAATTACAAAAAAAGGCTAACGAAGCTACTACGGAGCCAAGGAGGAGTCCAGCCAGTAAACGAATATCGGCGATTATGACCGAAATCACAGCTGGAGCCTTTCGAATATTAAAATAAAACGGACATTTTTTGGTCCACAGCAGGAAGTTCCATAAACGAGTCGCGCTTTGTTAAAGCTGCACACTGTCGCCACCGAATGTCTCTGGCATTCCGGTGCCACTAACTCGGCACCGGCCCGGCCCGGCCCGGCCCGGCTCCTACACTCCACTGGACTCCGCTCCACTCCGCTCCCCTCCGCGCCGCGCCGCACTCTGCGGACGACATTCTTATTATTAATATTAATGTTCGCTTTACATATTCAAATGATCGCCCATAATAACAGATTTTGAGTTATATTTTATTTTAATGTCCACGTTCACATTCATTAAAGCCGTGTGTGCACAATGTGGCGTCAGATCAATATAATATCGCCGTCTTTGTGTTGTCATTGTCGTCTATTGTTCAGTTGTTCCTTTTGTGGCCGGAACGCCGATCAGGCGCCTCTTCGGCCAGACCCTCGGACCCTCAGACCCTCGCCCGGGTTCACGCGCGGTCCCACAGGGCGGCGTCCGTCGCCTGTCGTCTGTCGTCTGTCGTCGAAGCGAGGCGGGGATCCGGAGGAGTCCGGATCGCGCTCATAACTCGAGTACTAATTCAAGTTGTTAAAAGTAGATCGTGCCAGGTTCGGTTGGCTTAGGTTGGGTTAGGTTGGGAGATGCGACAAGAAGAGTTCACCATCGGTCATCGGGCCACTGGCATGTCCGGCATGCGTTGACCCAATGCGTTGGCCACACACATGGCCATGTGTCATAATGCCCAAGCGAGGCGAGACACGGAGTTACACAACTATTCGTTACTTAACACCCAGCAAATCCTGTTAATCCCGGCGACTACAATTGTGTGTTTTGTACACAGCCGCTCAAATACCCTTCAGAACTGACACCACACAGCGGGACGGGCGGGCCACGGTACCCGAGGGACGTCGACTTCGGCTTCGGCTTCGGCTTCGACATGGACGTGTGGATGTGGACGTGGACGTGGACCTCCAGGACGCGGAGGTCCGTCAGCTCGCCGACAGGCGCGTCGTCCGTTGGGAAAACCATTAAAGAATTCGCAAATGGAGCGTCACAGTCTACAGGATCAGCAAGAGTTAATGCTGCGTGAAATTAGATTTGCGCCGAAATATCCCGGTCCGATAGCCGTACTTGAAATCACAACAAAATGTGGTCAATTGCACAAAGATGCATCGGTCCGTCCTTTGGTCCTTCTTAGCCGCTTTGGCCGGCCGTTGTCAATGCACCGCCCCCCACCCTCCCTCGCACCGCACCGCACCGTAGCGAGGGAAGCGCAGCGGTCTTTGTTCCTGCATTATCTGATCCAATTCAACGCTCGTTTGGAGTTGCGGACAGAAGAGCGATCATTTCCCGGAATTGTGGAAAAATATAGTTTAACACCCTTAAGACCGGAGCAGGCCGGTGCAGGTCGGTCGAGTAAGTGGAATCACATGTTTGTGTCATTGCTCCACGTCCACCTTCGAAAGGTGGTCCCGATCGAGTCGAGGGCGTTTCAAAGTAGCAAGATGCCGAGCACGAAAGAATTCAATGACAATGAAGCGAAACAAAAGGAGCAGAAAGAGCAGCATCACCTCTCGCTCTTTGTGTCGAGGGGCAGCGTTTCCCAGGAAAACCCAAAACAATTAGGACACGTATCCTTATCGGGCACGGCCATAACTTTGAGCCGAGCCGCTTCTATTGACCGCAAAGAATGCGCTCAACTGAAGGTGCAAAGATTTTATTGTAATCTTCGATTGCCCGCACAATAATGACCCTCGACGAGAATCACGAAGTCGTGCGAACCGGGGCGAACCGAGCGACGAGAGCCAATGCCACCGTGCCACCAAATCGGACTACTATAATTAAACGCCGGCCAATATCGCAATGGCGCCACTCCAAGCATTAACAGCAAATAAACTGAGCTAGGCCGGAATACCGGGTGGTATCGAGCCGAGCGTCTTGAGCCCTTCCTTTCCACCAACTGGTGCCAGCTGGTAGGAAAGGAACAACCACAACTGACCACATCTTTCCCCACCAACCCACTGCGCGAGACTTTACTGGATCGCCGGGAAGCACCGCGACTCGTTAGCACCGCAGTCACGTCCGCAAAGTGCGCCGAGGAGCCACGGAATAAGAAGAGCTCGACCGGAGCAGGGCAAAAGACCTTCGCCCACTGGCTCACGTGGCCCCACGAGCTGATTACCGCATGGTAGTCGGCCGACCAGGGCCATTACCACCTAAAGAGCTGCCGCTGGCCGAGTACGCGCACTGGGTCCCAAATAGGGGTGCGTGCACCTGGAGCCGAGCCACAGGACGGTACCGTACTGTGGCCGCCAGAGCGGGGGTTGCCGTGGTACATGCACATGAACATGCACATGTGTATGTGGTAATGGAATGCGAAGGCAGCACGGACTTTGCTACTGGTCGGCGTGCGATGGCCGGACGGTCGACACGGTCGAGACGTCTGCCGCCAGCGTCTTCGGCCAACTGGACGGAGCTTTGCGCGAAGAAGAGGCCGAGAAAAGGAGGCGCTTAAGACCGGTAGCCGAAGCCAGTTCGAACGAGCGCACCGAGCGCACCGAGCGCTCTTCGGGCGTGCGCCGGGCCTTACATCGGCCACTGGCAGCGGCGCAGAACAAGAATAGAAACACACAATACAGCAAAAGGCCGCGTACGGCGTGGCTACCATTGGTCACCGCTTACGCACGGCCGCCAATTGAAATGGAAACGCTTTCGCACGGTCTGGACGCGGTCGCTAGGGGCCACTTACCTCTGGAGCGAGTCGCGAGTATCCTACGGATGGTGCACAGGGTCGGGTCGTCGCCGTCGATGGATGTCGAAGTCGATGTCGATGGGGAAGCGAGGATAAATCGCCGAAATTCGCACCGCTCGGTAGCACCGCCGTTCGAGCGTCACAAGGTGTATGAACGGGAGTTGTCGTCGTCGAAGAGGCTGGCGAACTGGCTGGTGAAATTCAAGTTATTTCTCAGCTCGGCTCGGCTCGGCTCGGTACTGACACTGGTACTGGTACTGGTTTGCGGCTGGTGTGTGAATCGACGTATCAATTTTTTAATATTATTAATAAAGTATTTTCCACTTCCGAACGCTTCCGTGCACGACAGTCAACTGCAAAGTTACGATCGAAACTTAAGCTTGATAGTTAACTGCTGCCTGTATTCAACGGCGTAGCAGTTGTAGCTTCTGCTGCTGGCTATTGTGCTGGTTTCTGGTTGCCTCGATCACTACTCCACTCTGACGTGCTCTGCTCTGTCTGCTGCGCTCTGTTTGGCTCGGCTCTGTTTGGCTCGACGCTGCTCGGCTCGGCTGGGCGCTGCTCTTCTTGGCGTTAAAGTTCTCAAAAATGAAGACAACACCACACAATCAGCAGACACAACATCAGAGTCATCACCATCATTTGCCCAACTGCCATTCACAGCCGACGCGCCGAGCGCCGAAACTCCTGGGTGCGAGCGAGAGGGCCTGCCTGCCGTCTCGCGATACCTCCAGGATGACGACCAACGATCCGGCAAACCACCACAAGCGCTCAAAGCCAATGCTGAGAGTGTGTTTTGAGTATATACTCGCAGTTGTTGTTGCGCCCTTGCGGAGCTGCCGGGCTGCCGGGCCGTTGTTGTTGCCGCGCCTCTCCAACACGCGTGCGCAACCACTGCAGCCACTCGTGTACGGACGCGGCCGTCGCCGAGTACATGCTTGAGTGGTTTTCGTACGTGTGTCTTCCCAAGTCGCGCTCCTTTGAGCGCTTCTCCGAGAGACGGAGACCGAGCCCGAGCCCGAGCCCGAGTGCGAGGCCGTGGCTGAGAGGGCTGAGTGGAGTCGCGCTCGGGGAAGGAAATAGCCGAAGCCAGTGAAAAGTCAAATGTGAAACTCACCACCGCGAGCCGCTCCAAGGAGGCGGTTCCACAGATGCGGAATAGTGTGAGTAATTAATGTGGAATAACATGCTTCTGTTCGCCGAGGACGGCTCGGCTCGACTCGGCTCGGCTCAAACTCCCGATTGAGCCCGAATAAACCGAACAATTTCATTAAGGAATTCGTGCTAAATAGCCGAGTGGATGGAGGGGCTCTGCCTAGTTTATGGCCAAGATATGTGATGGATATGCACGGGTTGGGGCCCCAGACCCAGCCGAGTCCATCGGAAACACGACGAATGCGATGCCATCCCCACAGCCGTATTTCGTCGCTCGCTTTCACCGGCCTGTCTCCGCTTCGGGAAAGCAATCCAGCTGCTGGCAGCTGCTCCCCGGGGGCCGGGCCTGCCGCCGAACCCACCCACCTCGCCACGGCCGCTGGGCTCCAGCCCAACCGCGGCGGCCGGCGACGTCGCGCTGATAAGCTCGCCAATCACAGAGCGCGCTCGCTTCTGTCTCTACTCTGCTGTAGAGTCGCCGTCGTCGCGGCCGTTGGAGCGAGAGAGAGAGAGAGGCGCGACAGTCGCTCGCCGCGGCCAGCGCTCGCCGCCCGGGGGCTTCTGTCAATAGTTCTCCGTGCCTTCCTACGTTACGCAGTGTTACACATTCACACACACACACATACACACGGTCCTATATGGACGCAGCTATGTACGTATGTACATATCTGTTTATATTCTCAGCAGATGAACGGTAGAGGTTTTGAGTGAACTTGGGCGCAAATATTATAAACAATTCAAATCCAATTGGGTGTCCGCTGGCCCACGCATGTGTGTGCCGTTGTGTGTGTGCACGCCGGAGAGCGGTGGTAGTATTGGTGTTAGTGGCTCGGTGTCTCTAGCCAGCAAGCTGATTTTATCAATGAACGAATGAATGGGTTGAAAAAACTCAATCAATCGGGAGTCGCAGCGAGGCACCTATAAAACTCACTTTTAGACAATACCGATTTCGGCCACCTAACAAATGGTAGCTTAGTAGCAGCGTACGAAACAAACTATTCGGCCGAATCTTTCAACATTATAGTTTTTCTTTTCAACTAACACATTTCTCAGTCATTTATTAATAGCCTTCTCAAAATTATATAACAAATTAATTGAATTTTGTGTGGAATTTATTTTCCATTAAACTACGTCATTTCTTGGTACATTAGTCAAGCATTTTTAGCTCTCTTTTAATATATTTCCCTACTGATTTGCTTTAATTATTGTTTATTATTGTACATTGCTTAATAAAAGCATATGGTGGTTTTATTAAATTTAACTTAAGTTAGTTAAATGTTCAGTTTCAAGGCATTTATTTATATTGTACTTTTTAGTAATACACATTTCAGTAATTTATATGCTTATAATTAAATCTTGTCTCAAGTGAATTTAATCGTCCATTTCGTTGTATTAACTTAAATTTATTTGTCAGATTTGCTCCTTACCTTTCACACAGATACAGATTTAGGATTAAGTCATAATCTGACATTTTCTAAGGCAATTTCTCATTAAGAGCGACGATTTAAGGCGGACACAAAGCCAATAATTAGCTTGTTTTCCCCGTGACAATCGTCGACAGTGTGGCGATCGAACTGGACCGAATATAGAGCTCCTACTATAGGTCCGACTAAAGTTAAATGTGGTTATTTTGAAATGAAAATTGATGTGATGTGCTGGATGGCCCACCGCTTATGTCGGTGCTGTCACCTCTGCTAAATGCTGACTGGCTTACACAAGCGGCAGTGCGGGCCATAAATTAATCCATAAATTATGCAAAGCTATTATTTTGGAAATTTTATATGACAAAACAAATAAGTTGATAAAAAATCTACGACTTAGATGTGAATGGGCTGAATGGATGGACAAAGCAGGCCCAGTCATCATCCGGTTGCTCATCCAGTCATCCAGTCACCCAACGCCCTGACCCCCGCTGTGACTGGTGACTGGTGCCCGGGCCATTGTTAATGTATAATTTAACATTTCGGTTTTATGGACATTTTTAGCGATCACCGTTGATCGCAGCCAGATAAAGAAATTTATTTATTCAAAATCCGTCAGCCGGTCTCCTGGAAGTCTGCGTGATTTGTGTGCGCGGGAGCTTCTGCCTGGTGGCCAACTGCTGTCGAAATGCTGGAATGCCCACTGGACGACCCTCATTCCTGAGCCACCGATCGAATGCGCTCCCAAACACCCCAAACGATTCACATTCCCATTCCCATTCCCATTCCCATCGGTCCACTCTCACCAGCCGGGCCTCCCTGCGTACCGACATTGAAATTCCGCACTCGCCCTCTCCACCCACAGGTTGCGCCATCGCCGCCTCAGCCCCCTCCCCAAGTCGTCCCTCTGCCGATTCACCCGAACCAATGCACATCGACCAGACCAGACCGGACCGGACCAGGGCAGACCAGAGCGAAGCAGAGCAGACCGGAGCCCCGCACAGTGGACCCGGTGGAGTTCGACCAACTATTTATTTGCTGAATGTTCGAATCATGAAGTTGGCCAGCGGCGAAATACGCTCATTCACTCACCTCGCTGGCACTGGCGGCCTGGAGGACTGGAGGACTGGCGGACTGGCGGACTGCACATGCCACCACCATGCCATGCCACCATATCAAGCCCTGCGAGTTTCAATAACAATGAAGAAATGAAGCACAACCCGCCGCCGCAGCCGCCGCCCCCGCCACCGTCGTCGTCGCCGCCACCGCCACCGCCGCGCCCGCCGCGCTCACTACACGATCTTCATGTCTACGCCTAACTGAATCTCTTGTCTGTGTGCGATCACTGGCAGCAGGGACCGCGGTGGCGTGCCTCTCCGCACCGTATCATAACAAAACTTACCGTGGGAAATGAACAGTAGTGGACTCGAACTATGCTGTCTTCCCAACCTACCGAGCCGAACCGACCGCCGACCGCCGACCGCCGACCGACCCGACCGGCCGACCGACCCGACCGGGCCGAGCCACACATTCAAAAGAGGCTCACCGCGCCCGAGTCATTCCTCTCTTCTCTGCGCTTCGCTCTTCTCTTCTCTGCACTTCTCCTCTCTTCGCTTCACTTGGCGGATCGGCTGATCGGCGGCGCGACGGCTCGACGGTCGTTCGTCGTCGCTCTTCAACATTGATCTCGCCGTACCCGTACCCGTTCCCGTTCCCGTAGCTGTTGTTCTTGTTGTTGTTGTTGTTGTTGGGGATGTTACTGCTCGTAATGTTGCTGCCGCTGCCGCCGTCTTTGTTGTTGTTGTTGGTAATGCAGTTTCACCTCTCGGCGCTGGCCATGCGGTGCTCGTGCTCAGCGCTCTGTCGTCAAGGTGTCCTAATCATCGCGAAGGCTGGAATGCGGCGGAATTAGACCAATTGGCTTCTTGTTTCCCCGGCTCGGACCCTTCCGCCGTCTCATTTCGGCCAACCGAAGTTGGCTGCGCAATCACATGGTGCATGCATACTTGGGGCACTTTTCTGGCCATCGCAATTTCACAAGATTGTAATAAATTCAATCAACCAATAAATCCAATCATCCGAATTTTCTGTAAATTTCTTTAATATTTTAAATTATTGTCTCCTGAGAAAATGGGCACAAGACGATGGCTTTTTACCGAGGTTTCGAACTCAAAACCATATACTACGGTATTGCATGTGGCATGTGTTATGTGTTGGGTTATCGTGACTCCTCAGCTATTTGGTTAGGAGATGTCATGGAAAACCTCCGAACAAATATTGTTCCCTGACATCGGTGACGGTAGATAGTTATGAGTGTAACCTACATGTGCCGGGAATGAAGAGTTCGGGGCTCCTTTGAGGCGTCCGACAAACGATGCATATGCACACAGATATAGCGAAGATCCCTCCTGGATCCTCGAAATTCCCGTGAGCGAGGGCGAGGGCGAGGACGAGGGAGGAGGAGGAAATACTTATTTTATCTGAGAGCAAACAGAATCGGACTAATGGCGATTTCCATCGCCGTGTTGACCGTGCGTCCTTGCGCAGGTTGGCGGCAGTGGAGTGGCATCCCTAATCTGGCATCGCCTGGCGCACGTGTGACAGCGGGCAGGGGTTTGGCCGACGTGAGGACGTGAGGACTCGAGGACGAGGACTGAGGACTGAGGACGTGGCCGGTAATTAGGCGGCCGTAAATTCGAGAGATAAGTTCCTTATCTGCGGCATCGGCGCGCTCGGCGACCACTTCAAGGATTACATGTTTAAATTGAATATGGTTAGGTGTTGGCGGTGCGGAGTGTGAGGTCTGGTGTTTGGTATTTGGTGTTTGGAAACAAACAAGCCTACAACGGCAGGCAAACAATCAAACAAACGTCCCGCACACCGCATTCGATTGTGTTTGCGGCGAGCGCAGATAACAATCAGGTGATAATTGAATATTAGCCGGACCACTAATTATCCCCTAATAGGTTCCTGATGGATTCGATGAATGGTGTCTTCGAGCAAACATTAAATTTAGCATCGAATGTGTAACATTTTCCTACCCCAAGACCCGAATGCGAACACAACTTAAACTATACCGCATTTGAAGTTATCTCAGCACCACGGCAGCCGACCACAAACGCAAAGAACTGTGGCCTCCCCCAGTTTCAGGTGCCCGGATATAAGACCGATATATATGTTTTTTTATGAATCAGGGTCTGTTACGACAGAGGCGGATTTTTAAGTGTAACTCCGTAAATGAAGAGGAACTTCTATTTCTTCAAGGACTAAGCAACATTTTGATAAGGAAATGCTGCCCCTGCATAGAGATCGCCAGGAAAGTTGCAGTTCTTTCTTCTGAACCGAGAAACACGCAATCTGATTTTGGCATATTTCTGTGGATTTATTGTGGAAATTCCTACCCAAAACACTGCAAACAACTGCCCACAAGGCACCACAGCAGGCCACCATTGTTGGACCCCTGTGGCGAACCAATGCGTACTTCACGCCAAGGTCGAGGCCACCGAGGACGAGCCGAAGTCCACAAGGACCAAGGACTGCTTCAAAATCTCCTGGTCGATGCCGTGTCCGAGGAGGGCGACTTCCAAATTCACGTGCGAAATGTCGTCTTTCAGCTTCGTGATGCCCTTCTTTATGTGCAGCACCGAGCCTGGAACGAAACGATGCGATGGTGATGACGAAGTTGGACCGATTCCTGGTGCGGTCGGCAAGAGTCTCACTTCCGTCCGACATTTGCTGGCCCCGCTTCTCCATGTCTGTCTTCTTCGTGTCGTTCTCGGCGATGACCTCGTTCAGTTGGCCCAGCGCGGTCTCGGTGTCCTTCTGGATTTGGGCGTGCGCGTACTGCAGGCTCGACAGCTCGATGGAGGCCTCCTTGAACTGCTGGATGAGGGTCCGCAGCTCGTTGTTCAGATGCTTCTCGCGGCTCTCCACCTTCTCGAGGCTGAAGGTGAACTCGCTGTGGAGCTTCTTCAGTTGCGCCTGCGTGTCGTCCGATATCTGGAAGCAGTCGAGCAACCGATGGTCAGTCTCAATCGCGGAGACCCCGGGTCTACTCACGGAATCTATGTTCGCCTTGAATAGGCCCATCTGGCCGATGTGGGAGCGCCAGTCGCGCAGGTCGGCCTTCACGAACACCTTCAGCTGGGGCATGACGCGCTCCAGCTCCAGCCGCCACTGCTGCTGGTCCGAGAGCGCCTCGGCCTCGTAGCCCTCCCCGAGGCTGTGGGGCGGTGCCCGGCTGTCGTTGTTGTGCTTGCCGAAGACCCAGTTCAGGTTGCTCAGGGATCCGCGGTCCAGCTCGCCGTCGCTGTCGTCGCTGGCCGCCGTGTTCTGTTCGTTTTCCAGCTTCTCCAGGATGATTTCCGCGTTGTCGTCCAAGTACTCGACGGCGGCCTCCTCCTCCTCGGCTATGAAGGGCCTCTGGTACGGGATCTGCAAATGGGACCCAGTGCGATTAATCAGGTCTTCAGTTTGTGCCTCTCACCGCCAACCTGGACTACTTTCAGCGCGTGCGTGGCCAGGGAGTCCAGCACAAACAGGCAGATGGGACCGGCTCCGCGAATGAGTTTGTTGGGTTGAAAGTCAGCAGGAATGTCCTAGATGTCAGCATTAGCACACACACACACACACACTTGTACATTTATATATATATAGTATAGTCTCGTGTGTACTCACGATTTCGTCTAGGATTTGCATTATCTTCGATATGACAATGTTGGGGTCGTCGGACTCCTGGGGCTTTTCGATTTCCTTGCCGAGTTTTTTGCACAGCCACCAACATATTAAGGTGAACATGAAGAACTGTTCTCCTGGGTTCACCGACTTTAGGAAGTAAAACTTTGCCAGCGGCTTCATTTTGTGCTCCCGCAGGAGGTGCTTTTCGAAATTCAGCACCTTCAGTTTTTCCAGCAGGTCGTCGCATTGGAAGGTCGTCACGGCTGCGGCCTTATTAGTGTCCCTATCATCGCTACCAGGCCACTCCTCAGTCATTTCGCAACATTTATTTACAAAGACGTGAAATTAAACCAAGCAGTGCAGTTTTCCTCTTGTATTAACTTCCTTTAAACCATTTATTTCGTATCCATAGTTACGATGGAACCAAAACATTGGCACTCTGTCAATGACTATTAAAAAAGTAGAGTGAAACATTCCTTGTAGTTATTCCTTGTAATAACCAAAATATGTTTCAGTAAAAAAAAGATGATTATTGTGATTATGTGATCCTTATGATTATTTATAATCACATTATAAAGCAATGGGAAAGAAGAATATCGTTCACTGGGAGCTGTTCAATGAACACATCTCAAAGTAAACACTTCTCCGCATTAGTGCCGATTTCTTTCAGTTGAACAAGTCTCTTGTTTATGAGATTTTCGTTCACACAGATTGTGTACGTGAGTTCACCTCATAAACTTTAAATTTTATGCGTTGCCATATTTCAGTCCCGCTAAATAAGAATTAAATCATGAAATCGTTTAAATTTACGTGTTAAATTTAAATACGTTTTAGGCTTAATTTTTTTGTGGTTAATTATTGTTTCATATTTATATCGAAGTGACATCGCTAATTCTCAACTTTTGGTGAAAAACATTCAGCTGATATTCATCGTTTCAACAAAATAATAACATGAGATCAACCTATGCTTATATAGGTTTAGGAAACCAAAATTATTTGTATGAGCCTCTCGTAGTAAGGATGTTCCGATTTCTAAAAGTATATTCACATAATTAAGATTAGGGTATGGTGAATTAGTTGATGTTGTGGTGACTTTGGGTATATAAATTGTTAGTTCGCGCAATCTCCGCGGCGCTATTATTAATAAATGTTAGTTCTAAAAAATACTGCCGAACGTTTTTAAATTTTTTACACACACACATCAGTAATTCAAAGTTTGTTCGTTTTATTCGATAGAGATATTTTTAACTTGAAAACGGAAAATTGTACTATGGATTATCAAGTCGATTTGAATAACTTGACGTTGGAAGAATTGCAAGATGAATACACGATTTTACGTCAACGGTATTCGCAGCTCCGTCTTGATAGTGAAGCTGATGCCCAGCGTATTCACGAGCTTAAACGCAATTTGGATACAGCAATAGCTGCAGAATCATATTTGGTGCAAGAGCTGGAGCAACTCACAGCTTCGAATAGTAGCGAACAACCTAGTCAACAGTCAAAGCATGAAGTCGATACACTGCGCAGGAGAAACAACGAGCTCGCCATGGAGTTCGCGACTTGCCAAAAGAACTGTGAAGAGCTGCAGAGTGAAAATGAAGAGCTCCGTAAACAGCTCGAAGAGGCTAAACGAGAATCCTCGTCGACTCCAATATTATTCCAAACTACACAACAGATCGAACATGAGCAACAACTTGAAAAGGAAAACCTTGAATTGCTTAATAAACTTGAAGAATGTCGCGAAAATACGGTGCGCTTTACGATGGCTATCGCTGAGAGGGAGGTTAGTAAATAAAAGTAAAATAAACCTAATTCTTATACAAAATAAATATTTTTAGAAAAACATGGAGATTCTTCGTGAGCAACTTAATTGCATGGAGGAAAATATGCGGTCTAAACGTACAGAACTGGATGAGATGACGCAGCTTTTAGAAAGCACCCAGGAGCAACTAATGGAAGCAAATTCAAAAATTGCAATGCTCACAGCTTCACCTAATAACAACGGTGAGTTCTTTAGAATGAGATAAAATAGATTGCTATACTAATACCTGTATTTCAGATCGAAAAGGAAATTCGTTATTCGCAGAAGTGGATGATCAACGTCAAGCTATGAAGCAACTTCTAGCAGCCCAAAAAAAAAGTTATTTACATATGAAAAAAGTTTTTAATGAGAGCGAACATGAAATTCGCCGTTTAAAGAGAGAAAATTCTGCTATGCACACTGAACTTCACGCGTGTAGTTCTATTTTTTGTAGTGCCGAAAAAATGTATCAAGGTATGCAAATAATAACACATATCATTGCATTTAAATTTCATTTAGAAGAGTATCATCAATTTACAGAAAAGTTGAATGAACGAATTCGTCTGCTTATGAATCAGAATGAAGATCTTGAGAAGAAACTGTCTTGGACTCAGGATCGATTAAAAGAGTTAGCCAATAATAAAGGCGTTGTATGGCTCGATTCTATGTTGAATTTTTGCAAGTACGCATTTTCCAAGGGTTTAGACATTATTATAAAAGAAATAAGTGTGACTTTCTGGGGTTCATTTAATAGTCATTATTTTTTATTGTAGACTAGATTTTTATAGACTTACGTAAATATAATAGGAATTTATTTGTAACAACATAAATTTCGTCCTTCGTACCCAATTATTTCTTAGGCAAGAAACTGCCGAACTTAAAAAACAACTACATAGTGTTCGTATACATAAAGCAACTCTTGAGGAACAGCTCAGAAATTCACAACAAGAATTGGCAAGGTTAGTATTACATTCATAAAATGTTATCATAATTAATATAAATTGGCGTTTAGGTGGCGTTTCGAGTCACTGAAATCTAGATGCATATTACTGGATAGAGAAAATCTGTTGACGGAGAATAAAATACATTTTAAGTCCATTGCTGAAATGGAATTTAATATTTGCCAAAAACAGATAGAAGCTGCCAGACCACGTATTATAAGTGTTTGGGATACTGAAGAACCTATTATAAAAAATACGTCAACATCATTTGTAGATCAAATACTAGAAAGTTCCTATTTGGATTCAAAAGAAAATATCAAACCAATTCATCTAAATACATTACATGAGAATCCCAATGAATTAGAAAAACACTTGAAGCAAGAAAATAGTCGTCAAAGTCTTACCCACGACATTGAACATAGTGAATATAAAGACATATGCAGTTTGAATCATCAACCCGAACCATCTTCAATAAATCGAAGTGCTGAAACACACATTCAACCTGAACATAATTCAGCGGATTTAAACATCAAAACAGAGAAAGGAAATCCAGAAGATCATATTTCATTTGATTTATCTGAAAAATTATTGAATAGTCATTTAAAAGAAAGAAATCCAAAAGTTGAAGATTTAAACCTTAAGGACATTAAAGAGATAAAACCTTTGATTGATAGTAAAACACCTCAATCGATTCTCTGTAAAACACAAGATCCATTTGGGAAAGAAAATCAGAAATCTGTTAAATGGTCTACGGAAAATAGTATAATACCTCATAAATATCCAAGCGATTCCAGTAATAGTTACTCAAAAGCAACTGTGAAACAAATACGCACGAAAAGTAATGTTATAGTAAGACGAATTGTGGTCAAACCCAAACAGGAATCTTAAAAATGACGTTTGAACTAACTCCAAGTTCCAAGTAATAAACGTGTTCCGAACAGTTTGTATTTGTATTATTTTTGTATTGTCAATAATTTATTCCTTATATATTAAGAAAACATTTTATACTATATACTAGTGATATCTAGATCAAATATACATATCGGTAAGTTTGTTTTCTTGAATTGTTGCTTTCTGTTTTATATATTGCATTTGATTTTTGTTATACAATCAATCATCAGTGTATGTAAGGTGATCGTAAAACGGATGATTTCCCTTAACTTCCAAATATTTGTCATCTCCTAAAATTTCTTCGTAGATTCGATGAGGTGGTTGCTCTGGCAATGCTTCATAAGTAATGTGATACCGCTTCTTGCACGGAAGTTGATTGCCATTGGCATTACAATTACAATCAGGGGAGACTTCATTCAGAGGAATCTCATAATTTTCATTAGTGGTAACGTTTTTTTGGCACGACTTCGTTGTGGAATCTGGCATTTGACGTACAATATCAAATCGATTCACGGTTCTATCAGAAATATTTTTCCCAATTATGGGAAAGGAACGATAGTATGATAAGTGGAACATTTTTTGGCAATATATCCACATATAAAGTAATACGAATAAAACTGCGATTCCAAGTGGTAGCATAAAAACAATAATTAAAGCCTCAGCTCGTTGATTTCGCTTCGCCTCGCGATTATTCCCATAGATGAATGTGAATGCGGATATATTTAATGGAGGGGAAGTCGTAAACTCTTCAACTTTTGATGGGGTATGTTGATTATGATCAAGTTCAGTCATCTCAGCTCGGCACTCCAGTCCGTTTACATTTATTTTGGATATATATTTTTTGAACTGAAATATTCGAAACTTTTCCGGATGACTATGTGTGAAGTTGAGCAACCATATGCAGTTCCATGGATTCTGATCGACCAGAATACTCATGCGGTCGAGGTCAACTTCTAACTTCTCCTGTATATCGCCTAGCTCCTTTAAATCATTTTCTCGCAAGTCGATATGAAGAGCTAGTGGAACTGTTGAGAATAGGTAACTAAGAGATACTCTCTGCAATTTATTTCCACGCAAGTTCAGAGTGCGCAAACATTTCAAGTTGCGCAGCCACTCCTGACGCAGATACGTCAAGTTATTTTCACTCATATCTAGCGTTTGCAGAGAGCAATCCGAATTATTGCTATTCAATCGAAGGTGCGTGATCGCATTCTTGCTGAGATTCAAATGTATGACTGTCAGGAAGGGATCCACCAGAATGAGTGAATTCAAAGAACAATTTGTAATCGTTATATTTCGCAGCGCTTGTGGATTATGGATGATGACTTCATTTCCCCCGATACTTGTATCGGCAACCACTATGTAACGCAGTGAGTCTGGAAAGTGTTGCATCACATCAAATGGAATATGCTTTACGGCTACTAAATGCAACTCTTTAATGCCAGTTCTTTCGAAGAAATCGCTGGGTTTGATAGCCAAGCATTCCTCGTGTTCAATATGTATAAGTTCAAGCGCCGGCAGGCTTTCAAAAGCTGAATGGTCAATATATTTCAAACAGTTTCCACTGAAATATACTTCCTGTAACTCCACTAGACCAGAAAAAGAACCAGGTAATATGGTTGCAATTTCATTGCTTTCGAATCTGAGAACCTCTAATTGGATTTTCTCAGAGCAGTGGAACTGCTGGGCGGAATCTCCATTAAAATGCTCCACTGTCACATGCAGTATTTTTCCGCAGTTGGGTAAATACTCAAAGCCATACGTTTGGGAATTTAGGAACGCTAAACAGCCATCCAGTGTCACATTTTGTACATGTTCAAAACGACGCGTAGTATAAGCATTCCTAAAATCTGTTTGCGCAAGGTCCAGATCTGTGAAATTAAAGAGTTCTCCAGAAGACTTCGAGCAATCGATCTCCAGGGGCAGAGAGACCTGAGTCGGTAACGCACTGTACTGCAATGTTGCCCCAATGATGCACGATTCCTCGCTGGTCCAACAAGTATTCAAGGAGGACACTTGTGGTAAAACCGCGAATATACACGTCACCGAAAAAAATACCAACGAAACAATATTGCAGCCCATTTCGAGAGCAACCGCACTTCAGCAATTCACTGCCTATGGCTACTGAGGCGACGTTGAGTTTCGTGAAATAGCAAAGAAAATATCGGACGCAAAAATTCTCATCAGTTGCTCATGGAGGTGGTACAATTTAATAAACAAACCCCCTAGTGAGTTCTCCAAAGATGCTTCTCATTTTCTCTGAATTCTCTTTTTCTAATTATAGAATTTACTTTTGTGTATAACAAATTTAAATATTATTTACTTTTCAGTTTTAACAAAATATGTTTGTCATCAGCCATTTAGTAAACTAAAAACTTGGACAAACTTGGGCACAAAACTGTTACAACATATAAATGTATTCCACAAATAATTATGCAGAAATGGGGAACATTTACAATTCGTTAATTTATTAAAGCTTAACAAAACTACAAATTTTAACAAGCACAATTACTGAACCTAGAACTGCAGCCAACGAGATTACAATTGCTGTATATCTTTTATGGCTCGTTATTAAATTGGTCAATACATCTTTGTATGAGTAATATAATCCATTTTTTTAAGTTTCTCGAACTTAAAAAGTACTATGATAATTCATACAAAGATGTATTGAACCAACAGGTTCGTAATTGTATAAAGCTAAATTCCAATATGTTTAACCTGTCTCATTCAAGAGATGACTATTACTGCGGACGTTTCCACCAGACATCGAGTAGATATGTCTGCGCAGGACACGGATGTGCTTCTGCGAGACTTCGAAATTGTGCACCAGCGTATTCAATTGCGTTTGTAGCTCGGCTATCAGACTGTCGCGCTCCTGAATGAGACTTGTTGTGGAGTTTTGGCTACGACTCAGTTTCAGTTCCAACTCGAAAACACGCTTTTGCAAATCGCGGCGTTGCTTTTCATTCTGCTCGCGCTGGCGTGCCAGAGTCCTTTTGCTGGAGTTTTGAACACTCTCCAATTGCTCCTTCAACTTCTGGAGCTCTTCGTTTAATTTCCGCTTCTCGTGTTTTAATGAAGTGTTGTAATTCTTGAATATTTTCAAATCTCGCTCGGCCGCCTTCAATCGATTTATAGTCATTGACTTCCGGCGACCGAGTTCCTCTATTTTCAATTTCAACTGCGATGACTCACTCTGCAATGTGCGCAGGCGCTCACCCAACTGACTATTCTCCTTGGACACCTTCTCATACTTGGACTGTTCCTCGCGCATCATCTGTGGCAAATGCGATACATCACGGAGCTTGTTGTCGATTTTTACCTTCAAATGGTCGATTCCCGCTGTGATTTCCGTCTCCAACTGTTGATTGTTCGAGTTGAGCTTCTCGATTTCAAACTGCTGGGTCTGCATGATGTGCTGGGCCTTGATGCAGCGCGAATGGTAGTCGTGCAGGCAACTCTGCTGTTGCTGGATGATATTCCGGAACTGGGCCTGCTCATTTTGCAGATTACTTATAGTGGATTGTAGTTCCTTGAGGTCGATTCCCTTCGGGAACGATTGCGATTTTTGGTTCGTGTCCAGAACGGTCTTGAGCACCTTATATATGTCCTTCAAGCCGGTTGGTTGAATGCGACCATGAAAGACTGCGGCATCGTAGGGCGGCTCGTTTTCCTTATTGTCCGCTTTTCGTTTGCTCTGCCTCTTCTGTGAGCTGCCAGTTTGACTATGTCTGATATTAAAATCGGATGATTGAGGTTGTTTGCGCTTTTTTCTCATTAAGTTGGCTTCATTTTCCGCAGCTTGCTTCAATCCGAGGGGCAGGTTTTCATTCGAGGAGTTGGATTGAGCTGGTAGCATGGTCATGAAACTGCTGCCCCTGTGGAACACCTGGGTGTATTTGCGCTTCAGCGAGAACTCTGACCCCCCGCTGCTGCTGCTGTCCGAGTAAGTTTCCGTCTCCTTGGACGCTGACTTCCGATTCGCCACGAAGCGGTCGTGCTTCTGTTGCATTTCGTTCAGTTCGTAGTTGATCTTCAAATACTTCTCCTCCAGGTCCTTAGTAGTGTTGTTGTACTCTTTTAGTTCCTTTTTGTATTTTGACAACTCCGCTTTCAGCTTCGAGCCGACCTCGCAGTGCTTGATTTTTCTTTTTGCATTCCCACTGAAATTTTGTTTTGTTTCCAGCGAAGAATGTGCATCTCCCTCAAAGCTTTTCATCACCGTTCCGACCTCCGACGGCTGGGCAATTTCGAAACGTTCCTCTGAGCCATCGGTTTTGAATCCCAGATTCTGATAGCTCGAACTCTTCGAATTGCAGTGTATTGTTTCGTTCGTAGCTGCGATGTCACCACCCGAGGCACAAAGCGGACGAGCTATTGTGAATAAATTGTTGGAACGTCTCTCGAGGCATTCCTCAGACTTGGCACTCAACTTTTGTGAAAACTCCAAATTTTGATTTTTTCGCTCCATTAATATTTTTCAACGGACTTTCTACAAAAGGTTGTGCAAAACGTTTATCATGTGTTAAATATATGTAATTTATATGTGTATGAACTGTATTTACCAACAGGAAATTTTATAAAACTCGTTTTTCATTCGAAACCAAATCTTTTTTGAATAGAAACATCAAATTTGCTTGATTGAAAATACTAATAATATCGTGATGTGATTTTCATTAAGGTAAATTTTTCTGAATTATTCTACATATACTTGTGGCTTCACACAACTATGTGGTGCATATAAGGAATATATTTCAAACTTTAGCAAAGGGGTGCAGAAATACCTTGTGTTAACCGTACATACATGGGACTATCTTTCAGTAGATAATCTATTGGTAAACGAATTATATCTAGAGCTAAAATTGGTTTCTATGACTACAACAGCCGAAAATCTTAACTTAATAACGCGCTTGAATCGGTGTTAATCAGCTATATAATATTACTGTACAAAAACAAAATTCTAAGTAATCAAAGTCGACAAAATGTATTTAAAAAAAAATATTATTTGTAGAAACCGTTTGAAAATTGTTTAGTCATAAACCAGAAAATTTTAAAATATACAGTTTTAATAAATCAATTAATAAAAAAAGATCTAAATTAAAAGTGAAACCCGCATTTATTAAAAATGGAGAGCGATCAGGAACGAAATGCACAATCTGAGAACTTCGAGGAGCTCGATTTCGAAATGTATGACGGCGAAGACGGAGGGCCCTATTCCCAAAGTGAAGGTAGCCGCAAAATCGAGGAGGATGACAAGGGAGATGAGTTTTCGCTTCTGGGAGACACTCCCGACGATGAGGAGCAGAAGCGGAAATACCTGGAGTATCTTAGTCTCATCAAGGAAATAGACTGCCAAAATCAAGTAATCGGTGACTTGAAAGGACAAATTATAGAAATGTGTGCGAAACCGTGCAAAACGAAATGCGAAATAAAGGACATTCGTCGTTTACAAACATGCATGGAGCAGGAAAATCTTAAGTTGCAGTGTCTTATGACAAAGGCAGTTAATTTGCAGAACTTTGGATCACGCAGAATGTATCACGAAATTCCAATCGCCACAACATTCGACGAAGACAATTTGACTCCATACGTGGGTTGTATCCCCCCGCAGACTTCGAACTGGAAGGGTCAAAGCAGCGAGAACGAGAAAAACAGCAACCATGATTCTAAAGAAAAAGAAGACAAGCAACTGAAATGCTTATGCCATGCGATGGGTAAAATGAAAATTTGTTGTCCTGAAGACAAGAAGCTGATCAAGGAAATAGCGGCTGCACTACTGTGTAATAGTAAGCGCAAACCATGTGATCCATGTGCCCAGCACAAGCAAAAACCCCCATCACACAGTCCATCGCGAAAATGTAAAAGTCAGCATCAACAGCAGCCACCTGATTGTATGACTATGGGTGCCGATTCCCTCGAAAAACTCAAGCAAAAGATTATGTGCATGCAATCATCTGTGAATAAGTTAAAACAAGAGATTTGCAAACGTGAACAAAGGGATAAAGAACCTCCATGTGAGGAAGAGCCCGACCCAATTATAATGTGCGGTAGAAAACGCAACACTAAAACCGATCAACTGGAAAAACTAAAAGAAAACTATTTGCATTTGCTCTCGGAGTACGGAAAAAAGGATTGTCAGTTACAGGAACTAGAAAAAAGGTATATATATATAAATACATATATAAAAACATTTTTAAATGTTTATAAATGCTGAATACACAGTATACCATTTTATGAAATCCAATTAAATACTAAAATTTTCCATACAGGTTAAAAGGTTTTTGTGGAAGTTGTGGTGGGAACGGAAAAACGGATGATGCCAACGATGCGGAGCTTCAATTGTTACGTGGTAGAGTTAATGAAATGAAAGAAGAACAGGTAGAATTTAAATGTCTTATGAAAGAGCAATCGCAACAGCTTGAAGATTATCGCAACAAGTATTTGACTGCGCAACAAAAAGTGGAAGAACAAAACGTAATTATCGACAAACTGAATATGAACAACAAGCGTATTGAAAAACAAATAAATACAGAAGTAAAAGAAATACGCGCCAAGTTCCAAGAAAAACTAAACGAATTACTGCACTTCCCTAAACTGTTAGAAAATGAGCAGCTCAAATTGGCAACTGTATGCAAAGAAAAAGATGAGTTGCAATCAAAATTGCTTCTTGTCTGCAAAGAACTTAAAGCATGCAAGTCTCAAAACGATTCACCTAAAGAATCTCTTGATTGTAGACCTCAATTAGCCAAATGTCAGTCAGAGCTTGCGCAAGCCCAAAGTAAAATTGAGGAACTCGAAAAACAACGCGACATGTTCTGCGAAGAGTTGAAAACCACTCAGGACGATTTAGATATGTTGCGATCCGAATCAGCTAAAATAATTGCTCGAACCAAAGAACGTGCTGAAATGATTAAACAACAGCAACAAGAACAAATAGATCGATTAGAGAAGGATCTCGCTCAATGTCGTGCTACAACTTGTCTCTCAGTTAATGATCGCGAAGCGGTGATCCGTGAAATGCAAGGACAATTAAATACGCTATCGTACAGCTTTGATGCAGCACAAAAACAGATTAAAACATTACGTAATCATATTGCATATGTTTCCAATGAAAATTGCTTCCCCGTTAAATGCTAATAGGGGAATTTCAATACATATCTTGAATTTCACAGAATATAGCAAATATATTTCATAAAATTTAGGTTTAAACATATTGAACAATTCTGCTATTTCCGATTTATTACCACCAATTTAGAGTGATTTCACTGCCAAGCGCTTCATTTTTGGAGCTTTCTTTTTTGCTTGACGTTTTTGTTCTTTTAACTCCCAACGACGCTGCTTTTCTGGGTCATCTTCAGCTAAAACTCTTTCTTTTTCTTGCTTCCTCTTGTCTTCCCTCCGTTGGGCAGCAGCTTCAGCTCGGGCGGCGTGAGTACTCTTCAGAAACTCTTCTTCAACTCTTAGACGATTTTTTTCAGCTTTGATTTTACTCTGGAATCCAATATGTTTCAATTTAGATAATGTATTTTCAAAAAAGAAAACTCTTCTTTACTCACATCTTTGGACATGCGATATACTTTTAGTCGTTCCATTAAATAAAATACGAGTATAAGTAATGGCTTCACAGATTCTATATCACAATTCTTTGGCAACACCAAGCCTAACATTAACATGCACTTTGTTTCTGGCTGCTTAAGATTATTAGAATCTTCTTGTTGAATGGGTCCACTAAACTGATCAGATATGTGTATGTAGTCAATGAAATTTTTATACTTATTTAATGCAGCTATCATTCGAGGTTCCAACATTGCAGATGTCGCTTCCGGTATTTCTGATAGAACACTAAATCCACTAGGTACATTGTACCTCTCCTCTGACTTACTTACTAAATTACAAAATTTACTCTAAAAATAAATACATTTTATAACCGAAACAAAAATTAATACATTCGAATTTTACCAAGTCCGCATATTCCTTGAAAATCTTTGTAATTGTTTTCTTTAACCCCACACAAAATACAAATGAGTCCATCACACCCTTCGTAATTTCCACCTTTATGTGCACCTGGTCCTGTTGAGGTCTCATAAGACCCGAGACTAACGCGACGAGATCTTGTCGTTTGATCATCTTTAGTTCAACAAGCATTCCTTCGCAACATGTGCGTCCAGAACACCATAACGTGTACAGACTTTCGCTTTCCTTCATTAGACCAGGATTGTCATTTTCCACCTTGCCGTCATCACCTGAAATTACAAAATTAGGAAGGTAATAAGTTGAAAAAAACAAAATGAACTATATTACCGACGAGCACGAAATTGTCATCTAAAAGACCCTTATGTGTACTGAACCACAGTTGAGCTAGTTTTGCATTCTTTGACTTGCCAACAAAGAAATTAGCAAAATATATCATTAATCCTGCTAACATCAACATTTCCATCCAATAAGAGTCCCAATGAGTTCTGTATGTTGAAATGACTAGAATTACAAATGTAAGAAATAAAACATTTCCATGTTACCTAAAATGGATCGGAATTTTTGCCACAGTTAGTTTGGGCTCTGCTAATTTTTGATCTGCTGGCAAATCTTTCGGTTCACCGCCATCAAAACCTTCAAATTCCTCCTCGTCCTGAAAATGCTCGAATTCATTTTCATCGTCCTCCACAACACCATCTTCGTCATCAGCCATATTCATGAAGTCATTTGGAGAACCACCGGTCTGTTCATTGGACGACCTTTCGTTATCGTGAGTTTTCACATTTAGTGATGGAGCAGGTGTCCCTTCTTCTACAAAATCATCGTTTTCGAAGTCTTCGAATTCGGCGAAGTCACTGTCTTCAAATGAACAACTTGCCCCAGATATTTGACAAGCAATGTAAATGAATCCAATGAATATTATGAAATAATTCTTTTTATTCATTATGGAAAATATATTCAATATCTAGCTTTTCTATACGTTAATGCAACATAACCTCATCTATTATCAGATTTTTACTTTTATTACTACACGATAATCTAATTTAATTAACACCACACAGTAAATATCTTTATCCTCAATGAACTACTAGCACCGGGGTTGCCGGATAAATTTCAATCGAATTGTTCACTTTGGGTCCAAACACTCCGTTTTTTAAATATAACTTTTCTACGCATTTCATATTTTTATTTCACATAAACGTGAAAACATTTATAATGTACAAAAAAATATTGAAATATTTATAGTGGTTGTTTAATGTCATAAAGCAATGAAAAACAAATGAAAATTATAAAACTGTGGAGTGTGAAACATTCTTCAAGAAAAGAGAAAACTAAAATATTCGTAAATATTGCGTTTGTTGGTAAAATTCTTAACACATTTACCAAATTTAAAAAAAAAAAAAAATATTATGATCTAACAAATAAAGATTAGTGAAGTGAAACGTACTATAAGAATATAAGGACGTAGTGAAGAAAAGATGTTGACATGTATTTATATATAATCAATTATTTTCATGAAAATCCACTACGCTGAAAAATATATGTGCGACATCCCTTATTGCCATATATACCTTTTGACAATTGAGATTGAACGTCATAAAAAGCTGTTCTTATATGCGCGATAGAAATGTCTCTGAACTGTCAAAATCTACTGCAGATAAATTTTCAGAGGGTGGATAAGAAATTCAATAACTACATAACAATATATATCGGCGGGTAGAGATGTCCATTACTTCTGGGTCTATTCTCTCGATATTTTGGGACCCTCGAGAAGTTTTCGGCTAAGTTGGTATAGATGTTCTAAAGAAATCTATAATAATTCACCAATTGTTCAAGAATAAATGTGGACTGTGTGTATGCATGTGTGTAAAGTTCAGCTACTGCTGCCAGCTTCGTTTATGTCAATTTTGTCAAAACGAACAACAACAGAAGTTTTATTGTTTATTTTCGGGAAATTCAGTCATAATATCTTACAGTACAGTAATTATAAATACGAGAACTAATGAAAATGTCTGCAGCTCGTAAAAAGGTAGACAAAATAATTGAAAAATATATACAAATATATTGTAATGAAAACACTTTGTTCATCAGAGCTCCACTAGCACAGATGACTCCAGCTCCACTACTTCATCGGGGAGCTCATCATCAAGTGGCACTTCTAGTGGATCCGATTCTGTAAGCTCATCTTCAGAATCAGACACATCTAGTACGGTGGAAGAAAAGACTCAAAATCAATCGAAAGGCAATGATTCTACGGTTCAAAAAACAAATGTAAATACAAGGCGCAAAAGTTCGGAAGTAAAGACCGGTGGAAAAGTAGCTGAAAGTGATAAAAATTCAGCACTATTACCTACAACCAAGACTCGATCTACAAATGCGAGTCAAAGATATACTAAGTCAAATGATTTATCAAGTGAGGATGAAATACCACCCAAGAAGCCAACAAGATTATTAAACATTAATAACTCTCAAAGGCAGAAAAAGCCGCAATTGTCTTCAAATCAGCCCTTTCTAAATGGTGGATCTGGAGGTGGCAAAGCCCCTCCAGCTGTTGTAAAACAACATCATCAACAGAACTTGTCAGCAAAAACACCGCCCAACAAAATTAATTCCTCAAATATAAAAGGAGATGATGAGCATGCTAAAGACAATTTGAACTTCTCTTCAGTTGTGTCATCGGAAAATTCAGAAAATGATTTTCAAGAAAACAAAAAACTAGAAAAGAAATCAGTTACAAAACCCTGTAGTATAGGTAAATCATCTTCTGCTAAAGTAAAACCTATGGTATCTAGAATCCACCAAAAACGAAGTGCTACAGCGAAAAGCAATTCTCGAGCTAAAAGTACTGATGAATCTGAGTCTGAGAGCGGGTCTTCACTAGGCGATGGTTCTACTTCAACTACGGAATCCGAACAAACTGAATCAAGCAATACTTCTGTTTCCATAACTCAAAAAAAACCCCGATCCAAAAGAGTATCAGATCAGAATTTAGATGTTTTAGATGAAACCAAAAGCAGAAATCCAACGAGATCGCTTAATACTCGCCGAACAAAACATATTTCAGGTCGTGCCGGTGGTACAATTAGTGATTCGGATTCAGAGGTAGATGCCAATAACGAAAAATTTAATCCAAAAATTCCCACAAAAAAAATGGCAACTAATTCTATTACAACAAAGGCCAAAACTAAAAAAGACTGCATTGATGAAAAACCTAGATTACCATCTCCACAACCAATTATTGAAAAGAAATGCCCCATTGAGGGATGTGATTCTTCAGGACATCTGAGTGGTAATCAGGATAAACACTTTCTGGCGGAGGCTTGTCCGATATACCATAATATGTCCGCTTCAGAATGTAAAGAAAGAGCCAATGAACGAAGGCAGCGTGCAGAATTTCGTCAAAGGATATTATCTTCACAGCAACATTCTTCCAAAAAGATTATAACTCCTGAGCAAAAAGAATATTTGTCTAAAATAAGAGAGTCTCGTGCACGTTTTCGTCCGATAATGGGAATTCTGAACAGCGAGAAAATAAAAGTGGAAAAAGATTGCCCTGATGATGACAGAGAACCTAGTCTATCTGGTCTTGTACCTGATTATGATCTTCAATTATTTAGAGAAGCACAAGCAATAGCTAGTGAAAAAATTGAAGAAGAATTAATGGATTTACCTGTAGGCAAAGGAATAAGGTAAGTACAAAAGTTTTTAAATTATGTACAATTCAAAATATCCCACATTTTAGATATATTACCATGGGCAAATACAAAATGAAGGTATGGTATCAATCTCCATATCCAGATGACGCTGCCAGACTACCGAAAATGTATATATGTGAATTTTGTTTGCGATACCAAAAATCGGAAACTGGCATAAAACGTCATGCTCAAAAGTGCGTTTGGCGGCACCCGCCTGGTGATGAAATATATCGCAAAGGTAAACTTCAGGTTTGGCAAGTGGATGGAAAAAGACACAAACAATATTGTCAGCACCTTTGTTTGCTTGCAAAATTCTTCTTGGATCACAAAACCCTTTATTATGACGTTGAGCCTTTTTTATTTTACATAATGACACTAGCAGATGTAGACGGCTGCCATACTGTTGGATATTTTAGTAAGGTAAATATATTTAAATATTTACTTAAACTTTTCGTTGCTAAAATGTTTCAAATATTACAAAAATTAATATGCCAGTATTATTCTTTATTAAATAACTGAATCGAATATATATGATACTATTAAAAACTGCGTTCTAGTTTCTGACAATTTATTACGTAGTGAGGTTGAAAATTTAAATATTAATGAGAATTTTACATTTGAACATTGGAGTGAGAAGCATTTAATAGCTAATATTGCTCTCAAAGTTTATCACCAATGGCAGAAAGGCGCAGACCATCTTTCAAAGCGTTATTTTTTTTTTTTTAATGAACCGGGAATCGATCGCGACTTATAGTTTCGCACCTCTCGATCGAATGGTCTATTATCAATATCAGCATTTTATCGTTTTCTCAATTTTACATTGTCATTAAAATATGTTCCAGTTAAATTATTAATAATATATTGTTAACGAATCCAACGATATAGTGCCAATATATTGTGTTGACCATACCCTAATATTTTTTGAAGCTGAGTTAGGTATTTGCAGCGTCATAGGTATATGTTCTGCGCCAGGAGAGGTAATTGTTTTTTTACTTTAGTAAATGGTAGTGAGCAGAAAATGCAGACTGGGTTTCTGTTACAAATTGCGCATGTCGTCTCGTGAATTCCCAATACAACGTATTTTTTTATACATTACGTATATGATATTAAAACAAGGTAGTAAAAATTGAAGTAGAAAGTAGTATATTATATCTTGTGCTTTTTAAAAATCCCATTTTGTTTTAGATTAAATCTATATTATTAAAGTCAAATCTCTTTTGAGTACAAAAAACTCCGGTGTTCATTGATTCATTCATAATATAATATGCATGTTCGTTTTTTTTTTTTTAATTAATATTGATTAGATCATAGTTTTTCGAATAAATTAACTGCATAGTTATAGTTTAGTGAAATTTATAATGCACAAGTCTATACTTTCTTTACGTGCAAAGAACCCTAATATGGGTATTACAAAGAGGTGGTCACAGCAGACATCCGCTGGAAAGAGAGAGAGAGAGTTCCAGACAACAGGAACTCGCAGGAGCACAATTGTAAGAGAACAACTGAGTGTGCGCCAAGAGAGCAGTCTGGAGCCCTAAAATGAGGTCGTAAACCTTTCATTGAATATTCGGTTGTGAGATAGCCACGGCTCCTTACTACCGAATTTAACAGTGACAAAGGCTTGCATTTCATATACTCTCTTATAATGAAATAGAAGGATGGACAAAGCTAGCATATATCCCACCCTCTTTAATGGGGATGCTGAATCAGCTTTATCTGTATTTTTTGGGGGATCCGTTGTCTGGCGAAATATATGTATCCAAATGTGTGCACCGCCAGCCATTGCCAGACGTTTCGTACCCTGCCCCTCTTTTTGTTGTGTTGTTAATGGAACCAGCGGACATTGAACTCAAAATACGTAGTCATCATTGGGCATACAACAGTTATTTGTTGTTTCCTAGAAGAAACGTACATATTAAATGATAATCAATTCATACATATTTACAGAATTACAAATTATTAACAGTTATCAATTAGTTATATTAGTTAGTAATATTATCCTAATACTTTTAAAAATTAGGTATATTAGTTAGTAATATTATCCTAATACTTTTAAAAATAAATTGTATTGTATTTTAAGGAAAAGAACTCTTTCTACAACGTTTCGTGTATCTTGACATTGCCCCCATATCAACGGAAAGGATACGGGAGATTGCTTATTGATTTTAGTAAGTTTGTTAATACATTCATCTATATATTGTATTGGAAATAGTCAAATTATTTAAAAATCGTTATTACTAACCATTAGCCAATTCCAATTTCCTCACTTTCAAGTATATTAATTTCTATGAACTACCAATCGCAGTTAATATTATAGTAGGTCGGTATCAATGGTTATTAATTAGAATTAAATTAAGGACTACAAATATTTAAAAGAAAAAGAAATATAAAATCGTATACCCAATACCTTATAAGTTGTCTAGCGCCTTTTATAAAAACCACAGCCCAGACGATGATAAAGGTCAGGACAGGTCATTAAGAAAGGGCGTCGTCCTTCGCCGTTGTCGTAGACATGTAAAACTTCTCCAAAAGTACCCACGAATATTTGATGGGTTACTTTCAGTCAAAATTGAACCAAAAGTGAGTGTCATTAAAAAGAGTGATTTCAATGTTAGTGCGAAATGCTCTTAATTCTAAGAACTAATTAAACTGCAAATCAGTAAAATTTATACAAATCAGTATATTTTTATTTATTATAGCATCCTATAAATAATCGATAAAATAATAATAAATCTTTCCTTCATATAAATAATAGATTTGCGGATAAATATAAACTACGATTAAATGATTATTATTAAGTTTCGTGTACTTAATACTACAAATCATAATACAGTTGTATACTGTAACTGGTTACTTGTAACCAGTTTTATGAAGTACTAATAGAAATCATGAATGAATACTACAATGGCAAGGCGACTGCGCTCGCCAACAGATCGATAAAGTCGTCTCGTCGATTCTCACACCATGTTTTCTGTAACAGCAACACAGGAATGAAAGCTAACATTAATTTTACCAGTTTACTGCACAACAAGTATACAACCCCAAGCCTGCCACAGTATTTTTTACGTTATGTGGGGGTTATATATTTCGTAGACTACCCGGGGAAATGTTGGGATATGCTATGTGTAGACAATATAAGCGAATGTACGAGTGGCGTTTGTAGATATGTAACGCAAGGAACACCTCACTCCGATTTTCGACTGTCTAGACTGCTCCTGTATGCATTGTTCATTGTCTTAAATAAATGATAAGCATTGATGATTGCTCTATAGTCTTGTGTCATCAAGTTTTTGACACTTTTTACATAAATATCAATATTTAAGTAATTATTTTATGGATTTGTGAATGGTACATATTTCAAATTTTTTTAAAAAAAAAAGAAAAAAACTAGAGTTTATTTTAAAATTTCATCAAATATCATATTTTATTAAAAAAAAAAAGGTTATCTTCTGACGAGAGTAGAAGGCAAAATTGGATCACCAGAAAAACCTCTGTCTGATTTGGGTCTAATATCTTATCGGTCATATTGGAAGGATGTTCTGCTAGATTATTTATGCAATCGTTCGGGATCTACTCTTAGCATAAAGGATGTTTCACAGGTTTTATACATTCAATATATAATTTGGATGTTACTAATTTGGGATGTTTCAGGAAATGGCAATATATTCATATGATATTGTTAGCACATTGCAGGCTCTTGGTATGATGAAGTATTGGAAAGGAAAACATATTGTTTTGAAAAAACAAGTAAGTGCAGTTTTTGGACATTCTATATAAATGTATTTAATATATTTAAATGTATCGCTAATTTGGGCTATACACTATCTTCTGTGATAAACCTTTCACGTATAATATTTATATTTTTTATTTCCTTGTTAGGACGTTTTAGACGAATATGAAGAACGTGTGAAGCGAAGAGGAAATTTCCCGAAAATTGATGATAGTTGTTTACGGTGGAGTCCTTTTGTTCCACCACAGACCAATGCATCTCCCTAGAAACGAATACAATATTTTTCCAAGCAGAGTTTGAAATAGGTGATTTTAATTAAGGAAACAAAACTTGATATTAAATGTAATTTATTGCTGCAAAGTACTTTATAATAAAGATAATATTCAAACAACTTTTTTATATTTCTAGCAAGGGATTATTGCAATTAAAAAATATTTATTATCTGAGTTCAAATTTATCATTTAAGAGACATAAAACATATTACGTACTTTTTAAAAGATCCTATGGTAACAATTAGAAAGACAAATGTGATGAATGTTATATTTGAGGAATAATGGAAATGAAAAAGTTTAATAACTTTTTTGAACTTTTTTTTTTTGTTCACTCCTTGGCTTGAGTTCAAACACTAGTAAAAAAAAAAAATACTTCTTAATATTTCATTCGAGAGATCATATACAGCTTAGTTAATAAATGTCTAGACAGCACTGCACGAAACTAAAATTACAAGTGCACAAATTTATAAAATTATTTCACGGTTAGTGATGAGAGGTTATTTACCTGAAACTACGCCATATAAGTATATGTACGTATGTTTCATATAAATATGTATATTGTTCAGCCTTTTCTCATACATTCGGCGTAGTAACTGCAGTTGAAGGAACCACTCGCGTGCCGATTACCACGACGATGTGACTCAACCGCAAAAATTTAATTCTTTCTCACATATGATTGTCTGTTCACTGATTTGAGGCCATTAAAAGCACATGCATTTTAAACAATCTGGACGAAGATATAGAATGATATGAAAATTTATATGTAGCTGATGCCCATAATTATTGACCTCGGCAACACTTCCGCTGGAATTCCCTTCCCAATCTTGACACTAATTAGGCAGGAGGAGTACTCGTATGTCCCTAACTTTGCACTAGACTATCAAAATTGCCGACAAGATTTAATTAATAGCAGAAGTATATCTGAAATGCGATATTAGCACAAAAAGTCTTAAGGAATATCATACGAAGCTAGACATTGCTCTTACTATAATATATATTATACATATATCCATATATATCTCAATTCCCGACTCCCAGTACTAACTGATTTGGTCTTGCATTTTTTTAAGACTCTTGGTTTCAACGTTAGATTTCGATGCCTTGTTTCACATCGGATTGCTTTTTATATGAGTAAGTCTGCTTTAGTAGTTATATGGTGATGACACTAACATCGCCACTCACCACAAGTTCACAACCACATAAGCTTAGTTAGTCACACTCATAGGGGCGACTGCAGACAGAGAATTTCTCTCCTCCTTCTTACTACAGTCGGTAGTCGGCAGTCGGCACCTCTACATAAGCACGCGAACGCAAACAAGCAAAACAAAGAACAGCTCACGCATGTAGTCGTGTCGTGGTCGTGGTCGTCATCAACGATTCGCCATTCTGCCAGACAGTCCCCGGTGGACGAGACGCAAGTAGACGGGCGAGAACGGGCGGGTGCCATACGGCACTGGCGCAGTGACTTCGTAGCTATGAGACGAGGCGAGTCGAGTCGATTCGAGCCGTTGTCGCCGTGTAGCGGTGTAGGTTAGGTATCAGACTAAATAGAAGTCTCATGGAGAGCACAACATGTATTCGCACAAAGCGAAATACAAATAAAAATTCTCATACCATACCTTCCTACTTGAATCCGAAATGGTCGGTTTGCTTTTGATTGAACAGTGGAACAGAGCAGCACTCATTTGATCGCCATCAGCCGGTCGGAGCGGTTCGGATAGATTGCTGCTCCTTCCGCAGAGACTTGAGGTGTTTTTTCCAAATTTTCAGTTAAGAAGTGAAGTAAATTGTAATGTCTTTCAATAGAAATTAAGAGTTCAAATTCGCAAACAGTGTTGGTTTCGCCTTACAATCAGACTGCCAGATATTCACAGGAAGTGCGTTTTTGGTTATTTGCCGATTGGAGCAAATAAAATTGTGAAATTCATACACATGGACTGATAGAGCATTCGATTGTAGTTATGGAATCTTCTCCTACACTATAAAATAGAACAAGGAATATGAATAAGTGCGGTGGGATATTTTTAGCCAACGGAAATTCTGATGAAATGGTGACGCAAATTGCCAAATTACCTCCATGGTAGCTCTGCGACATACACGAATACAGCAAATTTGCTGTGAACGATAGACAATTTCAATTTTGAATAGCGATTCGGCTCGACAAATAATTAGTTGCTACCAAAACTATGCAGGGCCCACATTGAGCACATCTGTACATTCGAGTCCAGGAAAACGGCACACAATTATAAATTTCAGTGTAGCTTTCTAACTTTTCAGCTACACCACAAGCCGCGCTGCAAAGGTATGTGCGAGACCAGACGAGACGAGACGAGGCGAGACAGCCGTCCTACAGCTTGTTGCCCGAAACGGTCGCTACAGCAGCTGTTGGCTTTTACTTGTTCGAGGTGGCAGTTTTTCGGATGAGGTTGTGTGTGCGTGCTCAGATAAGTTTGCCGTTTGCCGGTAAGTGCAAAATTAGGAAATTCACATGCGCAATTATACCGAAGGATTTGGGCGATTCTGTTCTGGCGCTGATGTCCCGAGGATTCTCGCAGGGACTAGCGGTCCCAAGGAGAACTATTCGCACCCATGTGAGTTCGGGGAAGCTCGCCTCGTTTTATAAGAGGTTAAGAGTGCCCCACCCAAACCGACAAAAGTCGTCTGTGTGTACACGCGTCTGGTATGTTGCTCAGAATTTGCAATTATTCATGAGGACTCGCCTCGTCATATGTTGAACTAATTTCGGCTGAATTTTTCTATTCTGCAATAGGAATTATTTTTAGTTGCAGCTTCCAACATGGGTGAAATAAAAGTATTAACTAGTTATAGTGGATTGCCACTAACTCTGCCTAGCATACATTTTCTTCGCAAAACCTGTGTAATGGAAAAAAAAACTTGAGGATTGGTGATTCAGTTCTCACATAATCGGTTTATCGGTTCCACCGTCCAGTAGTCATATACCAGACGAAGTCACGATCACAGCTGTGAATGCTGTGTGAGAGAGAATTCGCAAATGTATTGGGGCACGTGTACTCTCTTATCTGTGTGCTGGCATTCACTGGTTAAGTGAATATTTGTGTTCGCTTAGTAACAGACCATCCATAAGCTCGTATAACATTGTCCGGCATTCTAATTTTCATCTCTTTTTCAGCACATTGAACGACTGCACTGCAAAATTTTCAAATTTAGAAAATCAGGGCCTCCCTTTGCAACGATTCCGCGACACTTTCGAAATGCGGCCATCTTTAAACATATGCAACTTGTGTCATCGCACCATCACGAGGACATCCAATCGACTTTTCGTTCTTCGTGATGTCATTTTCTAAGTAGTGATGGTGGGAATTCAACCCTACACCGGAGGGCGAAACTTAGCGATATGATAGACTATTGAATTGCTACTAAATTTGAAAATTTCATTATATTTACATTTAATATTGATTTCATATTTGAAGAATTCCACTAGAGCGACATGTACGAACACATATACTTACACACACATTGGCGTGAAGAAGATCCATTTGTATTGCAAAACTTTGGCTCTCGACACATCACTGCCAGACGAACTACCGGCCGGCAAACTATGGCGTATACATACACACCACATGTTTATTGTATTGGGCATACGTGTGTGTGTGATGTGTAATGGATTGAAAATGTGTCGGTGTTAGTTTTTGTATGAAATCATCGGCAGAAGATCGTTAACCTTTAATATTCACATGGGAAATCTACAAGGTCGTTTCCTTTGGTATCAATGAAGCATCGGCAAAGTCAAGTTCACATGTAATAGATTACACATAGGCAGTGCATTAAAATTTGGTAGCATCGATTATCTTTGCGGCGCAATCCTAGTACTTTGCGCGCTAATCAGAGACCGGGACTGATATCTAAGACAAGTCAGGTACCTGAAGTAGCGCGCGGAGTGCTAGACATGTCTCAACGGAAATAAGCTGTGCAATGGATTGGGAGAGAAACACGATAGTCCCATGTCTATTGTACTTCATCAGGTGCTCTGGTGCAATTACAACCCGGCACATGTTGAAGTACATTCAATATGAGGATGCAGATCAGAAAATATTTGCTCCCAGATGTATTTTAGTTTATTTACATATAAATTAATTATAATTGTAGAAGATAATTAAAATAAACTATTCTAATAACTCGTTTTTTTTTTTTTTTGTTGTAATGAAAGCTTTTATAAATAAATTTGCAAATATTTTCATACAAAATGAATGAGTTTTTTAATTATCAGCAGACGGAGGCAGTATACACTTAAAAATGTACCACGTTTTCCATCTTCTATATGTATGACGGAGACGTACATATATCAAAGAAGTAATGTTTGCATCATGATTAGGAATATTTAAAAGTATTAATCATGAAGAATCCAATATCTTTATTTGTATAACTACTTTAGCTTCTAAGATGCATTGTAAAACGATTAAATAAGGACTTAAAAGTATGCGCAAATTAAGTTTTATAAACAGTTTTACCATCTGATTACATTTTTCATACTAATAATGATGCGTTCGAAGCCTAAAGTGAGTAAAGTGTAAGCAAAACTTTGGCAACCCTATTTGTAAGCAAGTGTCAGATGATTATTGTGTTTTTGACATTTCAACATCAGATCCTATACGATTTTGCGTTTGACCTAGTAAAACTCCTGTAAGGTCGGTGTCGAAAATTCAGTCTTTTTAATTGAGAATAATTTTTCTCATATTGACATTTGGTGTAGGGTTGTACTTTATTAGGTTCGAGATGTGCTATTTATCAAACAGTTGGAAATTCAACATTCCTATTCTTTCAGAAACTAAAATGTTCAGGACCATTGTCGCTCGCAACGAACCAATCCTACGTGGTACACTAACCAAGGCGTCTCGAGGATGCGTACGAGTATTAAGCATTCAAGCATCTCGTTCCATTCAGCTTTTAAGGTGCGTACTTAATGGCCTATGCAAACACTATAAAAATACGCAAATCCTACGAAAATCTATACCTCCTGTTTAAGGTTATAAAACTGTTGTGTAATCTTTGTATTTGACAACCATCATTACAAACTGCAATTTCTACCACACGCTACCAATAACTTTACAAACAGTTTTCGAGCCGTATGACTGAAAATCTAAGACAAAGATATTATTTCATACATAACGTATTTTGGAAAAGCTTTGCTTATGTTTTTTCAGCAAGATTTAATGTATACAACATATTTTGGACGAATGCCACATTATCTCATTGTTTATATTTATCCGACTTATATCCAATTAGTATTAATCAAACCTACTATATTTTAGAGCTTCGAAACGAAACTCGGTGTTCAAATATAACGTATTGGGATCATGGAACACCAACTTTGTAAGAGCCTACAGTGACTACCCGAGTCATATTAAAGTTGCCTTGCCAGCTCTTTCTCCAACTATGGAACAGGGCACTATTATCAGCTGGGAGAAGAAGGAGGGGGATAAACTAAATGAAGGTATTTTCATTGTTTTAAATAGTTCTTCAATGCAATTTGAAATGAATGTTAATAAACTAATTTAATTTTTATTATTTTTTTTTTTTTTTTAAAGGTGATCTCTTAGCTGAGATTGAAACAGACAAAGCCACAATGGGATTTGAAACTCCAGAAGAAGGTTATTTGGCGAAAATTGTTGTAGCGGCCGGTACCAAAGATGTAGCTATTGGAAAACTTGTTTGTATTATTGTTGAAAATGAAGCTGATGTCGCTGCATTTAAAGACTATAAAGACGATGGAGCAGCAGCACCGAAAGCTGCGCCAGCTGCAGCAGCACCACCACCAGCAGCTGCTCCAGTTGCCGCACCACCTGTAATTGAACCAATATCCACACCAGCTCCTGCTGATGCCAGCCGACCAATGACCGCTGTTGAACAGCGAGGTGCTCGAGTATATGCTAGTCCAATGGCAAAGAAATTGGCGGAAACCCAACAATTACGTTTAGAAGGTGCTTGCATATTTAATACAAGCATGTTTATTGAATTTTAGTTTTCATTGAACTATTCTTATGTTTGTTGACATCTAGGACGAGGCAGTGGTGTCTTTGGTTCAATTAAATCCACCGACCTTGCAGGAATGTCTGCAGCTCCAGCGGCAGCCGTGGGTGCCACCCCAAGTGCACCTCAGGGAGGTTATATTGATATTCCCGTCTCGAATATTCGAGGTGTAATCGCAAAACGCCTTTTGGAATCGAAACAACAAATTCCACACTACTATGTTTCTGTGGAATGCCAAGTGGATAAAGTAAGTAAACACTCATTAATAGCCCAATATAATAATATTCATCTTTTTATTAACAGCTCTTGAAATTGCGAGAGTATGTCAACAAAAAATACGAAAAACAAGGAGTTAAAGTATCCGTCAATGATTTCATTATTAAAGCTACTGCCGCTGCCTGCCGAAAAGTTCCAGAATCCAATTCTTATTGGATGGATACGGTCATACGACAGTAAGCCTGGTTTACTTATATATCATGCAAATTTGTTAATTAAGTACAATTTTAGATTCGACAACGTAGATGTATCAATTGCGGTATCGACCGATCGTGGGCTAATTACGCCAATTGTGTTTGGAGCTGATCGTAAAGGTGTTATTGACATTTCTAATGAAATTAAGGCATTGGCTGGTAAAGCTCGTGAAAACAAATTGAAGCCCCACGAATTCCAAGGCGGCACCATTAGTGTTTCCAATTTAGGAATGTTTGGTAAGATTTTGAAAGCTTAGATGATTTATTCACTCAAATCATAATTATTATTATTGACCAATCCCTTCATAATTATTTTTAAAGGTGTAACCAACTTCTGTGCTGTAATAAACCCACCTCAATCCTGCATTTTGGCAGTTGGTACGACTTCGAAAAAATTAGTTCCAGATGCTGATAACATCAAAGGGTAAAGAAATTAAATTATAATAAATAAAACAAACCAAATATTAACTAAATATTTATATTTAGTTTTAGGGAAGTCAACGTAATGAATGTTACTCTGAGCGCTGATCATAGAACGGTCGACGGAGCAGTGGCAGCTAAATGGTTACAGTACTTCCGTGATTTCGTCGAAGACCCTCAAACAATGATACTCTAAAGACACAATTAGTAAAATACCAAAAATAAATGTCTAAACGAATCTAAGATTTGAATAACTAGCGACAATTTGTACAATTTTCCTTGTCAGTCCATTGGTTTTGAATTTGATTTGAAATTGTTTACATTAACAAAGTTATAATGAACAGAAATTTAAATTATACACATTTTGCCAATGCACTAATATAAAATAACTTATTGGAGAAGTATAATGAAAATGTAAATTACATTTAATCAAAATAATTGGATAAAACTCCTGACATTCAAAGTGCGTAATGTTTTATTTGATTACTTATTGTAATGTAGACCCATTATCTAAATTGTTCTTACACGCAGAAGGGAAAATAAATATGTACTCATCATAAATAAAACAGAAAGTTTTGAGTTTAGAAAATGAATTTGCACCTACAGTTGAGGTAATTGAAATGCTTACAAAGAATTTTACTAGGTATAATGTACATATGAATTAAAACATTAACAGCCTTCTTATGTGTTACCACTTCGCAGGTCCCATTTCAGACCATTCTTTGACGTAGTCTGCATGCTTTTCCACTGCCGGGAACCATTCTACACCACCGTAATCAATTTTCGGTTGGAAACCTTTGTAGTTTTCTGGCAAGATTTCGGGGTCAAGGAATTTGTGAAGTGATTTCATATCTGAGCCGTGGAAATGCATCTGTAAGTAGGCACAATTATAAGTCATTACCTACATTTTAAACGCAGCTACATACTCTCTTATTGAGTTTCTCGCGAACAAATGGCTTAAACAATGACCAGACCATTTTAAAAATGAATGGTTGCTTCACAAAGTGAACCTCTTTCATTCTTAAGGGCATAGCGTCCTGGATAAATATTAGCAACCGTTTCGAGAAACTGGGCGAGAGGGCCTTAACTTGTTTCATTGAGAGGCCATCGAAATCCATAATGCACACTACACCACGCACTTGAGTTTCTGGCTCCAATTGGGCGGCAATATGTACCATATATAGCATTCGGAAAACATCGTCTGCGGGAACTTCACTGGGGTTCCACAGCTCACCGCAATTGACAATTAAAACCCGTCGTCCTTTTTGATCGCAGTTCTTCAGGACATTTATCACATTACCGTGGATGAATTTCTCCTTAAGTTGTTCTATGACCAGTCCGTGTACGAGATTCGCGTGCTCTTTCCTAAAGGTAGCAGTCGACTTCATCTAGGGGAATTAATTATGTCGTTATCAATACAGGTGGAGATAAGTCTATTGTAAATGAAGAATAGTTGTGTTGTGGACTTTTGTGAATGCCACATAACAGGCATGTCGTTTCGTAGTGGTCAATGTCCAGATAATAAAACCATATAGTTTCTATTTATGAGGGTTAAAATACTAGCCAAAAATGGAACCCTTGAACTGTTGAGATAAAATGTATGCCTATTAGCTTTAATATCTCAAAAGGCGGCTACTTGGTTTTATTGCATTTTGTGTAGTTAACGACTATGAACATTTAACCTCTTCACAGCAACAGCTGGAGAAATAGCAAAATGTCTTTTAAATTGAGCGAGAAATCTTCTGAATTTTCTTATCACTTGAAACATGCTAAAAGTTCAATTTCATGTCTAAAAATACGCATTTGCATATATCAACATCATTTAAAAATTGAGCTAATCGCATGATCTTTAACTTGCCTTTTCAAATGCCCCTTGTGGATAGAAGTGGCAGGCTCTCAAAAATATCACCAAGAAATCGTCGTCGTCCTTGTAGTGTATGTCAGGGCACTCGTGCAACAAAGTCCTCAATTCGGCGATGGCCTTTTGCTTATTTTCCGGAGTCTCTCGGAGTTCCTTTTCGGCGATTTCCAGGGTTTCTGGTTTCATGTATCCTACACGGATGTTAAATGCCTCAACCGAATTATTAGCCATCGTGATAGAGTTCGTCTGAACCTGGGGAGGACAGAAAGAATTCTTATGATCTAGGTCTCGTGGTAGCGATCGTGCACACTAATGGTATAATGAGCAGATATAATGGCAGTTACAGCCTCTAAAGCTATATCCACTATCCCATATGCCGTGACTAAAATGATTTCACCCAAAGTTTACTTTGATTCAACACTTGCGAGCTAACTTACAAAGTGGACGTGCCGAAATGAAACTATTTACATAAAGTAAGTACTGACTGAGTGACAATATTTTGGAGCGTCTCGCTCGTTTGAAACTCAAAACTGAACTGAAATTTCGTCGGCGGACCTTAAACCCAGTATAGCCGTCGATCAGCTGCGTGTCGTTCGCTGTACCAACACATGGACGAGGAACCTTTAGGTTTCGGAATGGAAATGGAACCTCTTATCTCTGTTTTGAAGTTGAAGCTACAGTATTTCATATAAATGTTTATAAATATAATCGATAGTGGAAAATCTATAATTTTTAATTACAATATTTACTGATAAATATAACTCTTGTAGGTCGTTAACATCTTCGTTGTTATTGCGATTTCTGCACAAGTCTTTCACCATTTGCTGATTTAATGTATCAATATCTGCGTTTCCTAATAAATACCTCTCAGTGTAGAGCACAAAGAAGTTCCAACACATCGAATTCAAACAATTATCCTTATCGGCGCATAAATTCGTTATTTAAAGCAATTTCGTATTGGTAACTAGCTTATGGTCAAAATGGTTTGTTTTGTCTCAATTTATATTTGTTATGATCGTGAATGGATGTTGAAACCCCATACTTGTAGAATTCGAAGCCATTCTTATCACTCCAGATACTGTTTCTCCATGCGTGTGGCTTTTCTTCCCAGTCGCTCTCTTTCAACAAGTTACAACTACTTCGACATGGACTTGACATGATTAGTGGAGGCATTTGAAGACTCATAGGGCAAAGTCGAGCCGGCCTTATTTACTCTACAAAGACAAAAACAAATTGTGTACATGATTTTTAAATGCCAATTAATCAATTCATTAATTTATACCGATAACTGTTCTTATCAGGATACACTCTTTGGGAGGTGTATTAACACTATTATGTTTTAACGATTTTAGCTTTGAAATTAAATTTTAAAGCTACTGAAGGAACGAAATTCAGCACAGTGAACTTTTTGCAATAATTTGATGACGCTGAACGTAATTATGACTGCATAGTGATGATGATTGTCTTTAATAAGTTCAAAAGCGATATCTTCTCTTTGTGCAATTGCACCCTACAGCAGGCATAAAAGACACAGTCAGAATCTTTGACCAGATATTGATGATAAATGCTATGAGATAAGCAATTTATCATGTAATCTTGTAATTCATTTTTATGTCCATATTTTAAAGCTGCTTAAGTCCAAAAATGTAGTTTCTGTTATTCATTTTGAAATAGTTTTAATGAAAAGGTTAGTTTTATAAAAATGGAAATTTACAACAAAAAGAAAATTACAACAACAAAAAATTCCCTTCCCTAGTGATATTGTAGTTGTTTTGTTAAAATGAAGTGAAAACAATTCTTGTCAATAGATATACTTAAAATCGCTTGGAACCTATTCTAACCTAACTTCGAGTTAAGCCATTTTACCAAATGTGAATTGAAGTTATAATAACTTTTGTTTGGTTTTGTTAAATCTGTGAAGTGAATAAGGAACTTATTCTAACCTAATTGCTAATGTAAATTCAACGGAAAAATTAAATATTTTATAAATGGCCGATTTGAGGTCAGATGAAATATATGCGTCTGGAAAAGTTCGATCATAACAATAAAGCCTTTGTTTTTCGCTTATCTGAAGTAACTTAGGACTTTGGCTTATTCCGACGCTTGCACATGATCCCGTCATGATCGTGTATAGTCGTCCAATAATATAGCAATATTGCAAACAATGTATACAGTAAGTAATATGTCGAAGAAACATGGTACGGAATATAGTTGCCAGTGCACATTTGGCTACAAATATTGGGCTACTTTTTATCGTACGAACAATGAGCTACGCTTGAAAGCTCGGCTCCAGCAAAGCTCCGGGACTGGTTTGAACTCAACTCTACAGCGACTCCATGTTGTTGCTTCATTACTTTAGGTGGAAGTACTCAGACTAGAAACTCAGTCGTCAACATACGTTTGCTGTGCTTAGACGGAGTTCAGATAATCTGTCTACTTGCTAATATCGCGAACCAAACGTAATCGTGTGTCTGATATTATTGTTATTAATCTCAGTAAGTCTTGCCATTATTTCCCGAAATACCTTATTTTTTAACATATACTGGGATTTTTCGTGAGGTGCATTTGTAGCTGACGTATTCACTAACCACCTGTTATGGTGCGGAACAGGATAAACAGTCTTAATTTTGTGGTGGAGATTCAAGAAATGATGTAAACAATACGTGTGTAAGATGCTGCCAAGGCAAAATTAATAATAAAGACTTATTTAGACCACGTATACAGAAAAACTGACATATATACATGTAACTTTATGTATTACCATAAAATGCAAACCCTACCTGAGATTTATACGCGTTTCAAGTCATGTTCCAGATGTAATGTTGTTTCATAACAAGTGCGAGTTGGGGCAGATAACTTGATATTGGGCAGTTCAAAGACTAAACGAATAAATGCAATGTTAATGACTTTCGTAGGGTCAGGTTGTACACAAGAAAGACCCTTACTTCACGCTATGTATACTTCAAGCTGTTCCAAGTTTCCCATATATTATAATACATTCGACATTAGGTGAATCGACAATTGTAAATTTACATATGTGGAATGCACTATTTCGTTTAGACGTAGAAATATGAGAGTTATCTAAGAACAAGTTCCACTGCCTCTGCTGTCGAACGCATGTAATTGGCGGTTCTGTTTATGCTACTGTAACGTCTTTATCTGCACGTAGATAGTTACACCGGATGTCGACAGTCGCTTGTCGCTGTTTCGTCGTTATTAAAATAAGTGGATACTAATTACAGAGCGATGGTGTAGGAAACCTTTCCACCAATTAAATAGTGTGATATTAAATAATATGAAATTCAATCAAAGCATGCGGAAAGTTTTAGAATAGTATTACAGAAGCGTTTAACCGGTAAACAATTAAACGAGGGCACGTTGAATTCGCTGTTAATGAGCGTGTATGTTAAGGTCTTTAATTTAGTGCTGAATCAGTATTTAAATTCTGACCTTGACTCTTACCTCGTCACTTGCTGTGGTCACTTTTGTTGGTGCCGTTAACTTAGTTCCCATTAATATTTGCGCGTTCAATGACGAGTCAATCAGATCAAGAAGTATATATGTATTGGGTTTACCCATTAATTAGTCGGCCAGTGAATCTCTTGAAAAAATACAACTTTATTTACACTCCTCTAATTGGTGCATCGTCTACTTGTAGCAGTGAGGTGTTTTAAGCACTCATCTTCGATTCCACAAAATGGGTAAACCGGATTGCATTAGCTATGACGATAACCAATTACCGTACATCGATCTGGGCACCGCCGTGATTCGCATGGAGAAAGAAGAGGCTCCGGAATGGGCCCTAGAGAAGGCACGGACAGAGCTTCGCGAATTGCCCGAGATCGTCGAAAAGGCCATCAAGGAGCTCAGGGAACTGCTGCAAAGTGAGACCTGCTGACCTTGGTTTGCGAATACATTGACTCAATGAAACCTTTATTACAGACGAACCCTTCCTCAAACTTCCCCTCGATGACGAGTACATGAAAATGTTTCTGCGACCTTGCAAATACTATCCAGAGAGTGCCTTGAAAAGGGTAAATGTTTATTTTTTTGATTGCAAGTACAATATTCAGTTTTCATTTATAAATAGTAATTAAATGAATAATTAAATTAGTTGAAGTGAAATAATTGAAAAATAATTAATTGTTTATTGAATATGTGAACAATTATTATCAATTGCTTGGAATTGTAACTAACTTAAGAACTTCTAGTTGAAAAATTTCTATCACATGAAATCCAAATATGGGGAACCCTGCCAAAATATAATTCCATCGAAAATAAGAAATGTTTTTGAGTGTGACATCCTGTCCTTGCTGCCGAATCGGGATCAACATGGTCGCAGAATCCTAGTCTTAGAAGCCGGCAGTAAGTAGCATCAATGGGTTCCATATCGTATTGAAATTTGGTAATGTTATAATATTTTGCAACTCCAGAGAAGTGGAAGCCCTCCAAGGTGCCGCTCATAGACCTGTTCAGAGGAATCCAACTCACAGTATTGGGATCAATGGCAGAACCCCTCTCACAAATATGCGGAGCTGTAGTCATCATAGACATGGAGGGCCTGCCCATGGGACACGTTATGCAGTTCACCCCCTCCTTCGCCGCTATGCTGTTAGATTATATCCAGGAATGCATTTGCATGCGACTGAAAGGCGTTCATATTGTCAACAACTCCTACATATTCAACATGTTGTTTGCCATATTCAAGCCTTTTATACGCGAGAAGCTACGAAAAAGAGTACGTGTCTTGTTTCAGCATCAATATCTTTCTTCATGGTTTTCTTTCATGTTGTGCAGATTTTCTTCCACGGAAAGGACTGGAAATCCTTAGCATCCCACATCGATAAGAGCGTCCTTCCGGCCAAGTACGGCGGCACCACCACATGGGAACTGCCGCCTGGAAAACTACTGGGCGAGTTCTTCGAATGCTACAGTTCAGATTATGAAAGTAAGAATTGCTAATGTATCTTAACGAACCTGCTTTCAATATTTTAATACACTTGTTTTGTGATCCATACGTTTAATCATGTTTATCTGAGCACTACAAATACTGTTTTCGTTTTCTTTTCATAGAAGCCGACAGCTATGGATTTACGGATGACTACAAACAAAAGAAATAATATTTGGATATAAATTAACGATTGTTTACTGTAATGTGATAATGATTTTTATATGTTTGTGTGTTCAACGTGGTATTGAAAAAAATAAAAGTAATATACATATTATTGACTGTACGATGTCGGTAATTATATGAATCGTATTCAACTCGATAATAATAAAGGTGTTTATTGTATACTAAAAATTAAAAGTTGTTTAATTACTTTTGCATCATTAAATATAACTTGATGCTAAGTATACCAGGGAATAAACAAATATTGATATAGATTGCAATACTATTAACTAATACTACTAAAATTCAACTTGAAATCGTTTCAACAGGAATATATGATATTAGGTATATGTATATGAAACAAATATTAAACTCTTAATGAAGTGGCTTCCAAAAGATCTGACTTGATAGACTTCGTCCTTTCCACATATTTTTTTCTTTCTTATTTATATTGTATTTATTTAATTTATTTATTTATTTTTTTAATTAATTTATTTATTTAGTTTTTTTTTTACTGGATTAATGTGGAGTGTATCGAAAAGTGCATTTTCTTTTGTTCTTGAACTGTAAATGTATGATGGAGGTGAAACTGTAAGAAACTGTCAAACTTTCTTTCATTTAATAGTTGTCATTTTTTGTATTTCTCACAATTTTAGACTTTCATTCTCACCAAAGCTTTAGCGACCCTTTTAGAACATCCTTAAGAACTTTCCTTTAAGAACAACCTCAGGAAATAGTTTAAGGTATATTGCAATGATTTATTTCATAAATTGTTCTGTTCGAAAACAGTACTGCAGCTTAAACTGTTTGACATATGGTGGACAATGGTTGTGGTATACGATGGGATATTCTATCAAACACAATTTCATGAGTCACCCTATACAATACGTATTTCATCTTCGGCGTTTATGTGTCAAATAAGTACAATAGTTGTATTTTTGTGAAGTGCTCATGGATATTTATAAATTAAATTTTCTCAAAGTGATCACAATTGATGAAAATAGTTCTATATATACTCTAAAGTATAAAATAACAAATAACAAAAACGGTAAGTGTTTACCCGGAAATAGCTCCCAAAAATGAGGCTAAAATCCTACGAAAGTCAAATTTGAATGGTTGGTGGTGAAGTGAAGAAGGATATGATGAAACTGCAATGGATCCTGGTATGGAAATATCAAAACACTTAATTTTTAATATCAACGATTTTTACATCCGGAAAGATATAAATGGGAGAAATTCTGAAGTGCTTACGTCAGGCATGCAAAACATTGGTTCATTCTCTTTGGTATTTTGGTGACTCTTCGAAGAAACCGTTGTACAATAAATAATATGAACGATTGATTAAAGGGCGCTGTCTTCTGTTGGAACGACTTTCCGTCGTCTGAAACTTATTGAAGATACCTTCGGGTCAGCAACGCATACGAATTCACACCCAGATCAAGTGCAACGCTCCTGTTCTATTGCTTCTGCTGGAGCGACGTTCCGTCACGTCCCATCAACAGCCTGTTACCGTGTACTGCATAATGAAACGTAAAATGAAGCCGTAACTTCAGAAACCAAAGGCGAGGAACCTTGTCCGGTTCCCAACCAGTGCAGCGAGCGTGTACTACCGTGGAAGAACGCTCCAATCGTATTCATATGCATATCAAACCCACACATGCACCAGCTCCGGTCAATTATTGTAAAGACAATGACCAAAGTCGTATCTGTTTCCAGAATCTCGCCTCAGCGCCGACTACAAGAAGTTCTGTTGCATACCAAATATAACTACATTATGTAAAAATAGTGGTACGTGATCGGAATACGTATGGAAGAACGATCGATTCCCAATTGCACCGAAATAACTCGAAGGCGCTGTATTAACATTATCAGGAAGGTACATAGGACGCGGTACTTTCATTAAATACCTTATATGCACCTGTATGTAAAATTTAACCACTTATAACGATTGAGAGCCCAAATCTTATTCCTCCAATAGACATTGATCGGGCGATAAATGTGAACTTGAAACCTGGAAGCAGTCAAAAATCTGCACAAGTTAATCAGAAATTGCCTCTCCAGTCCATCCAAATGATCAACACCGCTGTCTGCGAATAGTGGAACTCGGACAAGAAGAACGCACACGAAAACCACAATTATCCAATATCAGAGTGGAATTCAGCCACACTGCACTACTAAACTAAACAACCATATGCCAGTGAGCCGAATTGAACGCTTGCAATATACGGAAAGATTACGTGAAAGGTGAAAGTTGTATTGAGTTCGGCGAAACCGGTAAAACACTGCAATTGCCGCATTGATGCAATGATTCCGCGGTCGCTGTCGACGGACGGCCAGCCTTTCTTGCTGTACTCTCGTCTAGATTCTCCCGCCACTCCGCCGTTAATCGAACAATAGACACCCGTACTATATACATGTGCATTGGCAGGAAGACTTCTGCCTTATGGAGATGCATATGGGTTAGATTGGAGGCTGGTTGAATTCGTCGATGAACTCTGTTGACACGATAGCCTAGTGCTGTTTCTGTGTTAGCCATTGCCGCACAGCAAACCAGTACCAGCGCCAGTGTATTGGGATGCAATAGCTAACAATGCATTCGGATCCACCTGCTCTGTGTGTAGTAGCCGTGTTCAATCGACCGACCTATGCATGTGTAAATTCTCTGACATAACACACAATAAGTCTATCCTTTTCCTATAAAACTGGTGAAAACTTTGTTTTGCCTTTGGAAGTGATTTTGAATATTGCGAGAAGGCTCGATTCTAAGTAGTTCTTTATTGCGATTGATTTACAACCTTACATAAAATTATACCCACACTCACACATACTTATAGCCATCAATAAAGTGCAAACTTTTTTGTCACAAAAATCCCCATTGAAATCCGAAACCTTTTAGGGAGATCGATCGCCGAGCATAATGCCAGGAAAAAACACCACCAGTATATAACGTCGCCGACCATCCCCGAAACACGAGCACCAGATTAAAGTAAATGCGCCTTTGTAAAGGTACCTAGGTTCCTGCAGGCATGTGTTTCCTCCCGACCTTTCGCATGTTCTGTGAAGAGTTCTCACGGTTTATTTTTCTAAAACGTAAGTGGGATAGCTATCACGAGAAGGACCTGCTGCTGCTGGCCCGCCGTTGTACATGGTGCAATGTACGAGAATCAGTGCGTTCGTTTGGTGGAGTGAGAACGAATCTTTTTTAGAAGAAGTCGAAGTGGAACAGATTTTATATAGCCTCCATTTATGAATCCAAGAACCCATAGTACTGGCGTACCCAAGATCGACGTGTGGGGATCGTCGCATAGTGCGACAGTTGCACTTTTCGGAATCCCATTCATATATTTTCCGCTTTGGACTGAAGAATACCAAAGCATTCTTCGGACCCAAATCTTATTAAAAAATGTTCCTCGTTGGCTAATATATAATTTAATATATGTCCGCTCCTATTACGGTCTTGATTGAGTCAATTGAAGATATTTGAACTCTGACCAGGAGTTTATTCTGCTTTAATGATATATACACATGTGAAGATGCTGTTTCTTGTCGTAGTCGAGCTGGCGGGTCGGTTGGTTTGAGCAAGTTCTGATAAATAAAAACCTGTAGATAAACATTTTATCGAAGAACATTCGATCGGAAATCAGTTTGATATTCATAGCGAGATAGATTTAATATTTATCCTGTTCAGAGCTATAATTTATGGTTTATCATCAATGACGGATGTGCACCGTCTTCGTCTTCGGAAACTGGACCATATGGCTTTGCAGTGAAATGTGCATTCTTAAGAACTAGCATCACATATAAATGGAATGATCACACCCGGAAACTGAAAAGAAACATTGTACTATGTACGGCAGTGTGCTACTTAAATCAACTGGTTACTACCTTTTGTAACATGTGTAAATTTGTCATGGTCCAGTTTTTCACATACATTGGATTAGTACCTAAAATTAGCAACAGACTTAGTGGTGTGTCACTAGACATTGAAATATACCAGCCCATCGTAATGTTAATGACTAATTAATTGATTGGAATAAATGGTTTTCTTACCTTAATTTACTTGATATGCATAGGAAAAGTTCCAAAAAAGGATGATGGCTCCATAACACAGTGGTAAAAATTGGTAAACTGCTGAAAATGCAACTGTGAAACCAGTTTTCCGTAGTAATAATTTCTTCTCTGGTTGGCTTGTGCTCTTTGCTGCCATGTTCGTTTTCGTTGTTTTCCGCTTATCGGTTCGATTTGTTGTGTTTTGAACTTTTGCTGACAGTCGATGGAGTACCGTCGATGACGTCGGTCGTTTCGCAGGAAGTTCTCGTGTAGAAACATTGGTATTTTATTTTTGAAACGGTTTAATGTTTTTTATTGCATGCGGATCTACAAATCCGAGACCAATAAAATCTTTATTGTTTGAATAACATTGTGATATACTCGAAATTGAAACAATTAACCGTAATAAGTTTAAATCATAATATCAGAAAGTACTGCAGTGAAATTACAAAAAATAAGCAGGGTTATATTGAAAACAAAACTAAAAAAATACTAAGTTGAATGTGGTGTAAATAGAAATATACAAAAATAATTCATAACAAGAAAATCTATCGGCAGAAACGGAGTATATATAAACGGAAGTGCTGTACAGTAGGCACTGGAAGCATACATCAAAAGAAGACAATATTATATTAAAGAAAGTGATGCATGAAATGCAGAAACCGAAGCTGAAACTGATATAAAAATAATCGTTTTTGATCTCCAGTTCAAGAAGTTACAGTTATCGCCCATGTTATTTTACTGTTATGTTGCATGGGAGGAAAAACTGAAAAACAGACGTTCTGCATCGATTCCCGAAGAGCATCGTTGATAAATCACCAATCGGAATATTAATGCAATAGTGTAATAGCATGAAAGACAGATTTACCAGAAATAGCTAAGAACTCAATCGTGTTGGCCGACAAGAAAGAATACACATAACGACCCGACATATTGACCACTCAACCAGCTATGTACAACTCGATACCCGAGCGCTGAGAAGAATTCGTAGACAGTGTTCTGAATCTAGACATCCGCTTCCGTGTTGTGTTCCACGTTTAGTCGGTCTGACGCACCAAGCACAAAGGCTAGACGAGGAGAGGCGCGGTGAAGAGAAGAAAACCTGCGGACCAGTGCGCAGCAACAGAAAAGCAAATACAATACGCCTTTGGGAAAGCAGACAGGTTTGTATGTTCCTCCACTTCACTTCAACTCATTCACTTCACAATTTTACATCTCGTACTTTACTTCGATCTAATAATGGTCAATTTCGCAAATATTGTGAGCTCGTAATTTCGCCCCTGCTTGCACCTCAGCCAGGTACAACTACAACTTCTCGCAGAAATGATCACCGCATGCGATCAAAATGACATCTGCATATTTATAAATTAGACGGGTCGGAACTTCGACCGGCGTTTGCACTTAAAACACATAACCTATACCCAAAATAAAGTGCGCTCGGTTGCGTAGATAAGTGTATTCGATAAGATATTCCCCAAATACATATATCACACTATAATGGTAAACAATGGATACTGCGGATATTTCCAATGAAACGCCTCGGAAGCTAATAAAATTGAATTTAAATTGCGGTGGAAAGATAGAAATGTCTGCGATGTGTGGGGTCAGGGGAACATAAAGAATAAAATAAATACTATTTTTAAAGCATTAGCATGGGATTCGTATATACATTGTTATTTCCGCAGAGATGTAAGGGAAGCAAACACCCACAGGTCCTATGAACAAATGACTGAATTTCCGCAAATCCCATGTCGTTTCCCAAATACGAATACACCGAATATACATATACGTATGGATGACCGCAGTGAACAGCTCAGCGACTACAATCACGGGAACGACAGACTACTACCTTTCCTTATTCTGGCGTCTTCTACCGAGAAAAAAGAAGCAAAATAAATTTAATTCACTTCCGCATTGCTCCACAAACACACAAATACATCCATAGCTAGACGTCACGACACATCCACATCCGCACACACACACGTGTATATATATACACACCCATCCAAACAAACTTCCACCAGACGGCAATTGAACATCGTTGAGATTAATTGTAAAAACTAACTACAGCCTGTCGTAATGGCTGAGGTTTCTTGCCTCTTGTTTATGGCTGATGTAGGGTGTGTAGATATCAACAGAAAATTATTTTAATTGTGTTGGTTACTTAAGTGGACTGGTATCGTGTATATGAAGACACACCGACACATGCACGACAGTCGAGCTGCGAAACAGAGAAAGAAAACAAGCAACGAAAGCGGATAACGATGTACACAACGCTGACAATGAGACCCACAGAGAGTTGGTTCTCTACTTAATACAATATATAGTATAGTAAAAATGTTTGTGTGTGTGTGTCTGTGCATGTATTTAGAGATATGGAGACTGGGACTTAGAGCGAATTTTACAGAAAACAAAAGCAAAAATCCACGATCTTATATTTACAAGATGTTCCCTCTTATAAATATGTCGGTGCAACCAAGAATTGAATTCTTAGTGACGTCAACGTATTCGTCAAATTTTCGACAAAACATTAGCGCAACAAACCCAACAAATTGTGCATCATTCAAATCACGATGTGAGAAGCTCATGATGTAACAGTCCTGTTGGTGGGGGCGTGGCACCACTAACCAGTTTGCCCTACAATCACAGTAAATCCACCGGCCAAACATCGAAATAGGAAAATTCAAAAAACATGCCTTCAAAGCGTCTTAACGAACCCGTCGATTATACCTGTTCCGCAGAGATATAGGGTATGGCGGCTTGCGTTACACCGGACACTCTTACTTGGTGGCTTGGTGCTGTGTAGGGCAGTGTAGGAGAAGTATACGGAATGAAACGAAATGCCACGCTAGTCAATATACGTGTGCTTGTGGAAACTAATGAATGCACCAAGTAACCTGTTGTAGATTGTGTTACGAATGTAACATGTTTCGAAATATAGGAAGTCTTGCTGCAGATTAACACATAGTAGTTTTCTTTATAGTCTTACGTATTTTGTGTTATCTAACGATTACTATATTGTATGCCCCACTCTACGTTGAAGTAATACAACTATAGCTATTTACTTTAATAATTAATACTACCTACATTTAGATCGAAGTGTCTGTTTATCATGCTTTTATTTGTTGATAAAAATTTTCTGGTATTAATCATATAAACCTAGTTCTTCCTTTACACTTTCGACTGGGACTAAAAACGCCTCGCACTACTAATGTCTTCATTAAATAACAACACGTTTTGTCGAGTATAAATAAAATTAATCTAATTAATTTAAATAGGGTTTACTTGAATATTTTTATAGCTATATTATCAACAGATTACAGCTTTTTGCTTTCTTTCTTTTTACAAGGAAGTAGGTTTTTCCATGCAATTTTTGAGTATTGATGAGTACCGATACCACCGGACACTTGTTTTCTATCATATTTGAATAGTAATTTCTGATAAGTTGAATTGAAAGTTATATACAAAGAAATATTTGACGTATCAAATTACTACCAAACTTAAGAAACTAAAAACAAAAAAACAAAAAACAATAATGTACACTTATTCATATCTTATTATCTAATAAAATTAAATGAAATTTGCCTTTGTGCCTCATTAACAATAAGATAAAAACAAAACAAATACTGCATAATAAGAGTGTTGATCCTTAGTACTATAGGAGCAACAAAGATACATTGTTATACATTGAGGAGCTCGGTGAGGAGCTGAGAGCACCTCGAAGGTTTGTCCAAGTCATAAGAAGATGGTTTTGTCTTGTTCTGAAATAACCACAATTTACAAGAACGTCACGTAGCAATGGTACTTACACATAAACAAGAACGCTCCGCCGTAGGTACAATAATCGCGGTGGAGTTTTTAACACGGTAGATTTAATAATTAGTCTAAGACGCAATCCTTGCTCGGGGCAATGCGGCTGCGGAGAGTGTCGCATATGCATCATTAAAACGCTGGATTTCTTGTGTTTGCGGCGCTCCTTCAAAGACATCAAAATTGTTATGTATACATCAACTTATTACAATAGCCAGTTGTTCGTTCAACCGCCTTTCGTATTCTATCGTATAACTCTAGTCTAGTCTAGTAACTCGTTTGTTTTATTCATATAAACTGAACTTGCATGACTTCATTGCGATTAACATGTCTAGAATATCCGCTTCCGCATATTTATACAACCATAGAGTGTGTGTTCAGCAGTTATTTTCCTGGATCGGCGTCAGTATATGTATTTTATATGTATCTCAGTTGAAAGGAACTTGGAACCTTTTTTCAAAAACTTCCAAAAACTCAAACGTGATATGTTATCTAATCGGAGTTTGTATTAAAATTTTACCAAAACGGAATCGTATGTCAACAGTGAATACATTTCTTATCGCCCTTTCGTTAGATATACGAAGAAGTAGATTTGGTTTTGCAATATACTTGGTAGAAGTGTTTAAATCTTAGTATATGTTAAAAATCTCTTTTATTATAATTATATAACGACTTTTTAAATCGTAACTATTACTCTTGTTATTGTTCAAAATATACATCGAAATAATTGCCTTAGGAATTTTTGATGTACTGCAGTTATTAACAAAAAAAAAAAAAATAACTAATTGGATATACAGCGCTTTAGCCAATGAATCTATATGAGAGGTTATCGAACGGTTAATCAATTCGTATCAATAATTTATTTATACGACGGCACTCACACATGGGCATTTAACCAAACTAATGACGATCTTACATCCACGAATCTCGAAACCCATGCATGACATCGCTACTGCTAGCAAAACTTGATTCATTCTATATGAACAGGTAAATAATATAATGATGATTATCTATTCCTTTTAATGTTATACGATCTGATCTTTTCGTCTATATACTTAAGTATGTATAGAATATGGATGTGTTTGTTGGCCATATGTGGCGTTAACTGTCCACATAACAACAATACGACCACGAATTTGCCAGATATTGTAAAACCAAATAGTATCCGGAATTAATGTTTGAATAATTATGTTCGTGTGGATATTTTGTGGATAGTCAGCAACATTTAATTCAGCCGATATCTCGATAGGTCGTTGACTTTGCTTTTATGCTTAATAAAGAAATATTCGAAGAGCGTTCTTTCGGAGATACCACACTTGTGATACGTTCTTGATTTTGTAACTACGGTGTGGCGTGAATATATTTCCGTACTCCAGCTGTAATCCTGGCCGGCTTTGTCTGGCTCCATCCTGTATACCCAGGTTGGTGAAAGAAAAATGCCCATTAATTTACTACCTGTTGTTGCATTTGCCTCACTGTGTACGACGCTTGCTCGTACCTACAACAACATATACTTGCACTTTTTAAGTTATTTTAACAACAATTACGACCAGCACCTACGAAAGGAACACACGGTCCGTAGTACATAGTCCGGACCATCTGCATGTGATCGTGTTACCGAAGGAACATGAAATGAGAGGACTTGTGGAAAGTATCGAATAACAAGCCGAAAGTGCATCTCGAGGAGATTTTGAATTGAATATTTTGGGATGTAAAGAAGTGGATATTGGGAATTGAATATATAAAATAATACAAATTTTTCAGTATTTTGTGGAGTCCATAATGGAAATATTTGGAATATGAAATCATTTACCACAGCAGCTTATAGACGACCTGATCTCGGCGAGATTTTCCTACAGAAATCTTTCCCGGAAAAGGAATGGAAACTATGTTCACCTGTACAAGTTATCGGTACCTCTAATCAACGAAATCATTCTCAATGAGAACGGTAGAAAATTTGAAATATGTCGTCGTCTGACAGCATACAACGCACCGCTCCGCTCCGCACCGTGCCGAGCCGCACCCCCTGCTATGCTTCCTCAGTCAGATGTTTATATACTGTTCTCAATTGATCGTTGTTTAGTTTGCGTATAGTTTCCGCTTAAACCGGTTCCATATAAACTATATACCCAAGCGGATCTCAGAAATTCTTCTGCTACTGCAGGCAGAGTGGAGTGTTTCATGCTACTCTCTTCTTCTTTTGACTGTTTCCTCCTTTCCTTCTTGTTTTCATGGTTCGTTCGCTTTGTTCGTTCCTTTCGTTCGCTCGGTCGGTCGGTCGGTCGCGTCGTAGAAATGTTTGGATGTCTGTCCGTCGGTTGTTCGACTGTTTCTTGTGTCTTTCTAATATGTTTATATATCATATCGCTGGCTGCCTCTGTGTAGGTATGTCTGCTCGCCTGCCTGCCTGCCTGCCTGCCTGCTGCCTGCCTGTACACATTATTCCATCTGACGAAGTGGAACGTATAAAGAAGCTACAACAAAAACACAATCTGTTAATAGACCTCCTCAAAGTATAAATATCTCTATATTGCTCTTAAGAAGAGAAGGAAGTAAAAAGAGATTCGATAAATAAATACCATGCGTAAATAGTATGAAATGGAAAGAGGGGATCTTCTTTATATACACGGCGAACAGGGTGTCACATAATGATGCCGAGAATCTTTTCTTCCATAGCTGCTGCACGGAACCTTTTGTTGTTGGTATCGGGACCATATCTCAGCCTCTATGTAATTACATGCTCTTCTATTTGTCTCAGCTTACCAAAGGTCATGTGGATGGGAAATGTAAAGATCGTTCAACTGGGCGGACAGGAAGGATCTTTCTGGGAAACGGAAGATATTTTCTGTATCGCATACGTTTCGAATAATACTTCTGTGTGTTTTTTATTTTTTGTTCAACCTTACCTCTCTTTTCATTTCAGATGTATATGTTGGTATAGAACGTGATTGTACTTCAAAATGAAAATGCTTCCAGTTCAATTATCGTTAAATCCACCAATCGGTCTTTGGAGTGATGTTCTGTGGCGGTGTCCACCAGCTCCTCCGAGCCAACTGGCCGAATTGAAAACTCAACTACCGTCCACTTTGCCATCTGATCCGAAGCTGTGGGCTCGTGAAGATGTCACCGTCTTCTTGAGATTCTGTGAACGGGAGTTCGATTTACCAAAAGTAGATCACGACCTGTTCCAGATGAATGGCAAGGCATTATGTTTGTTAACCCGAGCCGATTTTGGACACAGATGTCCTGGCGCCGGCGATGTGTTGCATAACGTTCTACAAATGCTCATAATTGAGTCACACATGATGCATTGGCATCTGCCAAATAGTCCGGTTACACCGACCAGCAGATATCCACTATCTCCTCATAGTCATCCTCCAACTCCCACTTGGCCACCCATAGGACCGCCCGAAAGTCCTTTCAACAACCCCCACATGCATCATTTTATGGCGCCCAACTCAGTAACTTTAAGTCCTCCACCATCAGTTGATTCCCAAGCCAGTAGCCCGCCGCAAAACAATGATCAAAGCGCTACCAGTAGTAATGCCAGCACCAGCAATGGAAACATCAGTAGCAACGCCTCGTCTGGCTCCACAAACTCAACCGCCAACAATGCCTTTAATCAAAACAACACTACAAGCACCAGTAGTAATCATTCTGACTCAGATGAAGAGAGTTATACTGAAACGACAAGTAGTTTTTCGCGAAGTAACAGTGCCGCAGCTGCGGCAGCTGCTGCTGCAATGGTAGCTCAGTACAAATCTAGTCCTCCTACAACCCCCATATTAAAGGAACTACCGCAAAGCATAAGTCAACAAATAACAAACAATTTCGTTAATTCTTGGTCTCAGAGCCAACAGCAATGTCAAAAGTTCTCCACTAGCAATAATATTGGTGGCTCTGTTTCTGCACCGACAACACCTAGTTATTTGCCAGTGAAGCGAGAATTTTTTGCCGATAATGTTGAATCAAATACGAGTAAGTAAACCTAGAGAAATTTCTGATTTGACTTGTATTATATAGTAAAAATTCTTTTCAGAGAGTATGTCTTTAAAGCGTGAGTTTTTCCCAGAGACATCTGAACCAAATACAAGTAGGTATCCCTCACAACATTACTATACAAAAATTACATGATTTCCTTTATTGCAGATGGTCGCTTACTGTGGGATTTTTTACAACAGCTCTTAAACGACAGAAATCAAAAATATAGTGATTTAATAGCATGGAAATGTAGAGATACTGGAGTTTTCAAAATTGTAGACCCCGCCGGACTGGCAAAACTTTGGGGCATACAAAAAAATCACCTGTCGATGAATTACGATAAAATGTCCCGTGCTTTACGATACTATTATCGTGTTAATATTTTACGCAAAGTTCAAGGCGAACGTCATTGTTATCAGTTTTTAAGAAATCCCACGGAACTTAAAAACATAAAAAATATTTCACTGTTGAGACAAACAATCACAAACTCAACATGTGGCAATACTACTAGTGCCTCAACTCAGTCGAACAACCAATCAATCGCATCACCAAGTACAAATGGGAACAGTACAAATTGGTCATTAAATCACCAAACTATAAGTTCTTCAATGCAACCGTCGACAAGTGGCACGCAGTCGCCTCATAGACCCTCTTCGCGTACCAACAATCACCACCTAGGGCTACCGTCGATATCGACATCAACAGTGGCTGCAGCTGTAGCTTCCGCAGCAGCAGCTGCATATGGTCCACCCCCAACATCGCCACTCTTTATGCACGCTATTAATGGTGCATTCCACTATCTGTCTTCAAACGCAGTTCAGACACCTAGTTCGCCTGCACTTCCCTCCACACCAAACGACAATATGCAATTTAATGGTTTAAATATGGAGAATAATAGTTACGAAAATTCAGATGAAATGAAGCCAACAGATTTAAGCGTAGCTGGATCGTCTGAAAAGAGAACATATTCTACCAGAACTGATAGCGAAGAATGTTACCCGTAAGTAAATGTTTCGATATCAAGATCATTAAAATAAATGAATGTATGAGATTTTATTAAATAACTGTATTTTATTCATATAGACTCATAAGGAATGCTGATGGGTTGACGACTATTAAATTGATCCGATACAACGACCCGGAATCCATATCACATGTCAATGAAAAAGCACCATGCTCGCCAACATCAGATACAGTGACGGGGGATGAAAATCCGCACAGTTCTATAGGAGACAAAGAAGATATTGAAAGCAATGATCACAACGTCGAACATTCAGCACCTACAGATTTAAGTAAATAAAATTACATAAGATATAAGGACAATATAGTGTTAGACAATCGGTTGCGCTCTTAGCAAAATCTTATACAAAGTAATCTTATACTGTGACATTGTCACATTACGTAATATAAAATCGTTGACTCATTAAATATGGATCCAGTTTTTTGGACATTTTTATATTATTCAACATTTCTTTATATTTATAGTACTACCAAAAGTGTGTGTACACACTTCAAATTAAAATATGCTATGTAAAGAATATATAAACAGAAATGTGCCAATTTAAAAAATGAAATTAATTGATTTTAAGAAAGATTATGTAATTTAAAGCACTGTTCCCAGGATGCATTCATTATTAGTCTGTAAGTAACCCTCCGAGCTTTATTTTATCCAACAATCGTTAGAGAATAATTGATAACAAATTTCTTTAACTCAGTATTTAGGAAAAAAAAAAACAAAAAACATTGCAAATCAAAATAATGGTGTAAAGCTTTTATTTAACGAGTACCATACTCATTATGTATGAAACGATTACTTTTTTAATTCAATTTGATGGTAAAATCATAATTTGAGAACTGTTGACGTTTATTAAAATTTAATACTTAAATTTAAATGTGATAAATTTGTATGAATAGTAACATATATTATTGTTAATAACGTGTTGAAATTTGAAATAAAAGTAGCCGTTTGCTGTGCAGTGCAAAGCAACATGAAAGCGAACAGAGTTGAGATTATTCTAAATTACTTAAATAAAAACTTGCTAATATAAGAAGAGAAAGATACAAAAAAAGTTATTTAAATAAACTAAAATATATTTATATATTGTCCATTGGCTTCCATTTTACACAACTACCATATTACATATAACAAAATAAATTTAAAAGTACTGAGGGCTCAATATTTAACATGTATATTTGACGAAAAACCAATATAACGCGTACGCATGCCTAAGTTTTAATGAACTTTTAAAATTAAGGAAATTAACAATTTCTTAGAGCTATCACAATTATACGTAATCAAATTTATAAGATTTTTATAAAAACCTTTGAAATTGTGACAAAATTGAATTATTTATAGAATGTATTTAAAATGAGGGTCTTATAAGGGAAAAGGCGTGTTATTTTTCATATTTTATCTTGAATATACAAATAATTTTTAAAAATAAAATTATAAAATATTTCATATATTTACAAAGTAGTTTAATATTAAGTAATCATATAAAAAGTTTTCTCTGCCCATTTTTATACCCATATATATGATATGTATGTATATGATAGTTTAATCGTTTTTTAAACATGTGAAAACGAAATAAACTGTATTAATACCTGATATTTTTGTTTAAAGTTGTTTCAACCACTTCTGTTATTTTGTTGACTTAAAAATTCTTTCAAAATTTCTCTACATGAGGTTAACAATGACGATTTATTCAAGCAAGTTGACTTTCCATATGCTGGTCTCTGCTTGCGCTCAATATGTCTACGATGTATATTGCACTTATTGGTTTTTGTGGACTTTACATCAACTGGACTATAGGAATAATTGGATTTAACATGTGTCTCGTTGGTGGGCGTGATCTTTGTTTGTACACTGGGATATATAGTTAACTTCGGCTGATATCGCATCATAATCAAGCCGAGAGCAGCAGCAATTTCATCCTCAGATCTTTGAATTTTGGTAGGTGGTTCAACTGTAAAATTTATTAAATTAAAATATGTTGCCTCACAATCAAAAACTAATTTTACTTGGCTCATGTTTTATTATCTTTAGCCTCTTAGCTTCCGCAACCAACTCCGATACATTATGGAATGAAATTTCAACGTCCTTATACTTAGAATCCATGATGCACTGTGTTGTGTTCAAAGCAAATACAATGACTAACATCGAATTCGGTTTTCAGGTTTAATTTATACAAATACGTGTTCGACCTGAGTGCAATCCCTTACGGATTAACCAAGTATATAATGAATTTATTTGAAATTGAGAATTTTATTATATGTATTATCCCTTGCAGATGCAGTACAGGTAGTACAATATAGTTGAATTTACCTAATTCGAATTCGATACTTTATGTGAAGACAATCGTCACATTTCAAAGCAGCGCGCTATAAAACCCACCAATTTTCAGGTATATTTTTTGTAAGTGACTAAGTTATCCACTAAGTAGAAATTATATATTTTAGGTTGCAAAGCCATAGGCTAGGTTTTTCTAGACAAATGCTCTGGCGATTAGATTGTGCCTCACTGTCTTTAAACAGTGTCAAAAACAGTGTACGAAGAGCGCTGATATATACTTCTAATTCCATTAACCGATTTTATTTATTATGGTTAAATGTGAATATACAATTTTGAAAATAGGCAAAAAAACAAAAACAACATTTTTTCCTAACCACATTAATATTTACATATATATTTACGAATGAATTTCGAAAAGTTTTGCTACTTCGTTCAAATCATCAAATTTTTTATCCTGATTAATTATAGTTCTCGCCAAGCCAGTTCGGTTAAAAAGGTTCCAAAGCAAAATGCCCACAATTTTGTCATCTCTCATGTAAAATATAACTCCACGCCCATAATTTTCGGCATCATTGTTGTCGCATGATACCTCAGGAAGATCATTACTCTGCTTTATACTCTCTCCACTTTCTATGGCTTCCGTTTTCGATTCCAATGGGTTCTCTTTTCGTTTCTCAGAGTTGGAAGGTAGTGCAAAAACTCCAACGGTTGGCAGTGATGCATCAACTAGGCCAATGGCTTCATATCCAATTTCTGGGCCAAGATCGGACCAGAACATACTTTGATGCGTGTATGCTTTTTCTATAAACATGATTTAAGTAATATCAAATACAACAAAATCATTGAATTATCAAACTTACTCTTCCCCACCATATTTTCTCCAGCTAAGCGACCAGAAACAACGGAATGATCGTGATGTTCTACACGCCTGCGTCCCAACAAAGGATCATAGAAACAAGACGCATCGCCGGCCTAAGGAAAAACTTTCTGTAAGAATCCTATTGTCAGTCGATTTGCATGTACTTACAACAAAGAGGTTTCTTCTAGCTTCCAATTCGGCATTTACAACAAATCCTCCTAAGTTTTTGTCAACTTCTAAACCAGAAGAACTAGCAATACTAGTGTTTGCTTCACATCCAACACAAACAACAACCTTTGAATTCATATATATATATATAGATATATACTTCATTCTAAAACTGAATACTTACGACATCTGTCACAATTGTAGAACCGTTGCTTAATTTCAGCTGTAAATTGGCTTCATCTCGTTTGGCTCCTTTTATGCTAACATTCGGTAACACACAAACACCCAGTGCTTCCACTTTCTTCGTTGTCCATTTACTAAGGTAATCAGGCAATACTTTAGACATGTTTCCGCTCTCCGGATATATTTGGTATATTTTAACATCTTTTTCCTTTGAATAGTTTGCTAAGGAACAAGCTAATTCACTTCCAATAAAGCCATTGCCAACAATAGTAATAGATTTTTTTTCATCTGCATATTGCTTTAATCTTTCAAAGTCTTCCGGAGTTCTGTAAACCATTACTTTCTCTTTCACACTTGGTGGCGCATTTGAGAACACTGATAGTTTCTTTGGAGTGCATCCTATGTAGAATATAATAAATGTAGAGTCAAATTATAATGGAAATGCGAGCAATTTAACATATTAAATACAAACCAGTAGCAAGTAAGCATTCATCATAGCTTATTTCAGTACCATCAGTCAGTGTGGCAATGCGATTTGTTGGATCAATCTTTTTCACAGTATATCCTTGAGCGACAGCAATACCTCCATTAACACTTTCCATTAATTTTGTAGGATCTAAGAAAAACTCTTCTGGTTCAAAAAACAAACTGTAGACAGAAATATGTTAATGTTTTTTGTTTTAGTATTAATTGTTACATACCTCCTCTCTGCACCAGTGTATTGCACAAAACGCAAATCATTGGATTTGTCACCTTTCTGTGCTGAATACCAAAGTTCTTTGGAAAGTGGGGGCCTCATATAAGGTTTTCTAAACTCATTCGTAATCATAAGTACCTATGAATATTGAGCAATATTGACTTTTCATTTCAGTTATAACTCATAAACATTACTTTTGCTTTTGGGTCGTTAGATTTTATAGCTCTAAATGCTGAAAAACTTGCAGTACCTCCACCGATTAGTAAATACGGTACATGTTTTGGCAAATCGGCTGAACTGGGGGGAACTGTGCAAATATATAGTATAAATAGTAGTATATCGTAAAATTATATAGTATAAGTTCCAAAACACATTAACAGTACCTGCTGGAATTTTGGTACAACTGGAATCTGGTACGGTGGATGAAGGCTTTTGCTTTTCTCCTGACAATAAGTAGAATAGCTAAAATAACAGAAGACTTTTTATAAAAGAACACTATACAAGAATTTCAATCAATTGTTAATACTTACGAGACCCCCTGCACCCAATGCTGCTAGAAGTCCAAGCCAGAGTTTTGTATTATTTGGTGGGTCCGGTTTCTTCTCTTCTTCTCCCGGTCCACTACTACATGGTTTAGGTTTAGTACTTACATGGCATTCCGTTGCGCTAAGAACTTGAGTATTTTGACAAACTTTTGGTCTGGGTGGATTGCACTAAAATTAAAAATTTAAAATAAATTAGATATTAGTTTTTGAAGTACATTCTTTAGCACTTTGCCAGTATCTTGATCATTGTTAGTAGGGGAATCTTGAGATTTCGAGCAAGTATCAGTTGTTTTAGTATTAACAGAAGATTGATTGTTTGAGTATTTCGTTCGCGCTTCTAATGTTCGCTTTTTTACCATTTGATAAAGACTGTTGTGTGTGTCACGAGTAAAATCTGTAAATATGTAATAAGTTATTTGTTATGGAATATGGAATTATGAAAAATAACCTCTAAACTTACATGCAGCCGGTGGTGAGGAACGAAAATTTGATAAAATAAAAGCTTGCTGGCAAAATTTTATATTCAATCTCCTAAAATTGCTAATACTCATCATGAACCGTTTTTTATTGAAGATAATATAAAATAAGGAAATAAATAAATTATTCAAAACAAATGCGAAAATGACTAAATTTTCATAGAAAACTGAAATTCGGAGTTTATCTTTTTATGCTGTAGAGAGAATTTGACGTGATTCGGCCGAATAGTGTGTGCTCATTTAGACCAAAAGTAAAGTGAGAATTTTATTTTGAGAATGTCAAGTGGAAAAAGTCACACTGATTAATGCGTTGACGTTTCACAAATGTATCAATGCTATAACTTGTAGGCTGCAGCCCCAGGAACAAACATTTTTATTGACAACTTATTTTGAAACTACCGATCGATCGTCCGATTACATGATTATAAATTTCATTAAAATCATTATAAAAATAAACGTTTATGTGGTTCGGTCTTTATTGAAGTTCTTTAGCTAGGTGGAGGTGGAGGTTATAGTTATTTAAATGTTACTCAACCCTCAATCCTCCCCACCCCCGCCGACGACAACATTTTAACCGTTTTCCATATAATTAGAGCTTATACTTCAAATCGAAAGCGATCACCAGGCTCCCAGAAAGGGATGGAGGGAATTGACGTTATCCAGTAGAGAGGAAATTCACTTGACGACGGTCGTCCGATTCGGTCGACATTTTGGCAGCAAAACAGGTACTCCAACTAAGCACCAGGCGCACAGAATTAAGGTGCAGCTCATTTAGTATGGACACAAACCAGAACGGGAAACTTAACAAATTCTCCTGGACACAGGTTGAGCATTGCACACACTCTCTCGCCGTGTTATATATACAAACAGATATACATAGATGGATCCGTGTACCGGACGCTCAGACATTTGCAGTAGGTCGCTGGAACTTATCGGAATGTCATAAATCCACACAGGGTGTTTCCGGGAAGAATTATTAAAAAAAATACTAGATTGAGTTTGACTTTTCATCAAATGAAAAAGTAAACAGGACTTGTTAAACATTTGCATTAGTTTTACAAAAAGAAGGAACTAAAATCGATTCCTTGGTTAGATATATATTTGTCATTATTAATTTTGAACATTATGGTAAACAACACTGGTCCGGCGAATTGTATGCATTGGCGTCCAACCCGGCGCCACGAGCTTCCATGCTGTGTTTGCGCAAAAGCTCTACTCGCGGCATTGCCAGATCGCCGCGATTCCTCTTGTGGTGGAAGGTCCGTTGCATCGAGACGAGGTTCGGCACAGCTGTCGGCTGTCAGTCGTATTCGGAGTCAAGTCGAGTGCGGTTGTGGTGCGGCGCTCAAAGCAGAAACGGGTGTTCTGAAGTAAACAACAAGAAATAACCACTCGAATCAGAAAAGATATACACATACGTATAACAACAAAGATATACATACATACAAATGTATATAGGGGAGATGAACGAGAGCTTCAGCTGCTGCGTTCAAGCTTAACGGTAAATAAATTACACACACTAGTGAATAAAACCCAACTGCAGTCGGAGCAGTAACGACAACAACAACCAGCTGACGAAGAGGAGCAAAGCGAAGACTGAGGGAGGGAGGGCACCGAGGCGAACTGCAGACAGCAATCAGGGAATAATAAAACCAGGAAATGCGCAAGAAAATTCAAGTTTTGTAGATAACAACGAAAATAATTGAATTACGCGAAGTTCTCTCGAAACTCGTAAGTCAACCACGGTCCGAAGTGTTGACGGGCTGCGAGACGTGAGGCGAAGCGATTGATTTTGCCCAACTCGAGATCGCCGTCCCGCTCCTCGCTCCCCGACCCTCTCACCCACTCCTCCTGGTTGGCGCGACTGATAACGGTGCGCAGAGGACGACGCCGTAGGATTTCCATCGGACGTGGGTCCCCCGCCCCCGACTCTCGGTGAGTGGCCCGTGGCGACTTCTGCGGATCCCTGGCCGGGGTCCGTGGCGGCCGCTTTCGAGGTGTTTGCTTTGGGTGCTTAGAACGGGGAGACCGGGACAGGGCAGGGCGCCTCCGCGAGTAATGTCCGTATATAGACATAATTCCCTCGTTCTCGGAACCTGCGGACGTTCTCTGTACCCTTGTGCGGCCGAGAGGTCGTCGGAGGATCTCGGCCGCCTTCGCCACCCCAACGACTTTTTGTTCTCGTTTCCAACGAATTCTGTAATTTTGCAATGCGTATAATACAATTTTGAAATTCAATTAATTTTTGAAATTTTTCCGAAACTGCCGTTTGTTGCGGGCACGAGCAGCATCCGCCTCGCCCACGACAGCCCGTGCGCGATGCGTGTGCGTGTGCCGTTGTGTACAGCTGTCTGATTGTGTCGGGGCGAGCGTGTGTGCGTGGCTGCGGGAGTGCGGAGGTGTGTGAGGACACATGACTCTTCAGTGCCAGTTAACAACTCAACAACTTGTCAGCGAGCTCACCTTCACCAACTCACCCCACACCACCCACTGCCTACTCGAGTGTCCAGCGGCCGTTCGGCGGGCGGGTGCCGACAACCCTCGCGGGGGCAGGTGGAAGGGAGGGCGGTCGTCAACAGCTGACTGTCAAGAACAGCAGCAGGACGAAGACAACAACACGCCGTCCGTGCGGCCAAGCCAGTGCCATTGCCAAATGCATTTGTGCTCGAGCAGCCGCAACTGCAGCGACAACAACAACAAAGGCGACTGCGACAACAAATACAAATGCAACATCGGCCAGAGCAGCTACGTCATAAGTAACCTCACGGCGAAGGTCGCTGCTCACGGGGGCGGCATCAGGTCGGCGGGCGGGTCGCCGGGCAGACCCACAGACAGACAGACGGACAAACCGATGACTGAATCCGTTAGTCGCAGTCAGTCGATGTCCTCGTCCTCAAGGTGATGACGGCAGGAGGTGCTCAAGGCGAAAATGATAACTTTTTAATCAGAGCGTATTATCGAGCCCCAGATTCCTAACACTGGAACGAAGTAGTCGTTAAGAGCAAGGAAGCAGGATCTTAACTTAATTTTCTCCCTGTTCGTTTTCATTCCGAAGGCCCCCGAAGGAATCTCAAGAAGCACAAACTCCTATGGCAGTCGTATGAAATTCCTCCACCTCTCTGCACCCCCGTCATTTCGCTTGTCAACAAACACTCGCTGTCTGTCCCGGGCATGGCTCAGTTTCATCGCGGCACTTGCAATAAAATGCTAAATGACTACGTCCGCTTCCGTCGTACTCCTTTACGGCACGTCCTTGGTTTGCTCTCGGTCCCGATCCCGATCCCAGACCCTCCCTTCCAGCCGCGACTCCCGGGTAAAGCCAAATACGCTGAAGGAAAGAGTGTGGGCGGGAGTCGTGGACGAAGCGCACGGAGTCGGAACGGACAAAGCACTCGCACTAGTTCGGCCCGGTCTCCATGTAAACATCGCCCTGATGGCTTCCGGGGAGGGGGCCGGAGCTAAATGGCATGTCGTTGTTTTGTTGGCGCACGGTGCCTCCTTTGCTCCATCCCAACCCCCAGCCACCGCTTCTTTTCCTTCGAAAAAATTCTACGCAGTGCCCGGAGCTCGTGTGGAGTCTGCGGAGCCGACCGGAAGGTGTATTCTTCACGGTTCCTCTTCGCCCTTCCAATATGCCCACTACTCTCGGAGTCATGGCGTCCATGCGAGTCTCTCTCTCCCTCTCTCTCGGAATACTAATCGCCATGGATATATCCCGGTGCGATCGGGGGGCCGCCGCGACGCTTTCGCTAAATCTGCGTTCTCCTTGCGAGCGACAAACTAATCCGCAGTGAGCGAGAAGTGATAATTTATTTGCATCAATTATCATGAATTAGTTTGCAGCCGACTCCATGCCAGCACCAAGAGACGCACACTCTGTTGGATTGCGCTCACACTCGCATGGAATTTTAATTAACTCACTCAGCCATTCAGCGATGCGAGTCTCTTTAATTCGCCCTCTTTGACAAATTTAACGTCGTCGCCCCCCTCAACCTCGCCGCTCAGTCCTGTTGTTCGTTTGCCATTTTCCGAGCCCCCGCGTCGTTTTAATTATACATTTTCATCTCGTGTTCGCTCCGGGCTCGCGTATCGGAGTGTCGTTTAAATATTTCCACTGAAACTTAATATCCCTCCCGAGTCCTGGGCGCCGCCGATCGGCATTCCGATATTGGTGATGAATTCCCGCCTCGGAGTCGGAGGCGGTGCGCGGGCGGCCGAGGGTTGCCTCCAGCCCAGCGTCCTTTGACTTCTGCCCGGCGGCCGGTTCGGGTCGGGTCGGGTCGGTCCGCCCGGCGACGGAGCGACGGCCCAATAAATTAACGGGTTCGGCAGGCACGTCTCGATTGGCAACACATGGCGCCCCGTCCCCGGAAATTTCGGCTATTGCTCCCTCTGGTTGTTCTCGTTCTCGTTGTTGTCGGTGGTGTTTCGTTAGTGCTCGCCGCGTGTGGTTTTGCGTCCATCGCGTTGTTGTTGCTGTTGCTGTTCATCGTGCTGTTGCCGCCGCTGTCGATAATGTTTCAGTCCAATGAGGCGGCAAATGAGAGGCCACGAGCGTGAGGAGCGCCTGCAAAGTAGGGTCCTGGGCCGGCGAAGGCGAAGGAGAAGGAGAAGAAGGAGCACAGGGCGTGGCATCGACCAGGTCCCAGCCGAGAAGTCGAGCGCCTCGAACCCGTCGTCATCGCCACCTGCGCGCCTCTCTCGGGTCCTGGGGATTTTGCCTAGCAGTTCATCGGGAATCTGGCTTTCGTTCGATGGTTCCGAGAAACTCGCTCGCTCGCTTCGCATTAGCGACCGATTTATTTTGCTTGCGAGAATTCGATTTCCACGAAACTTCTTCCCTACCTCCTCTCGATTTTCGTCTCCTCCGACGTCGTCTTCGTCTCCATCTCGTAATTTTACGGTCCGTTCCCGGATTTAAATATTATAATTGAGAGCCCAAGTGTGTGGCAGGACCTTGGGTGCGCGGAATACCGAATTCGGATTCCCCGCGGACCCCGAATACACTCGAGGACGGGCAACTGAGCAACATCAGGGCCCGGTTCGGCTCCTTTGCCAACTTTATGTCCCAGCGCCCCTCATCCGTCCATGGACCGGGATCCGTCGACGTGTAACTAAGCAGGAGCCCCAATCGTCGTCCAGGCCCGCCCCCAGGCTGGCGCGTACTTGGCAGCTAATTTTGTTGCTCGGTCCCTCCTTTCCCTCGGAGCCAGGCGGTGGGAGGCCGAAGAGCCAACAATGCGAGGCAGCAAAATAAAATGAAGCAGTTAACAGTTACTTAGAGCGCAAAAGGCAATTCCTCTCTTCTCTCTCTCTCCCGCCTCCTCATCGTTTCCTGTCGCTTCCCCGGCGTTCTTTTCGCCGTATTGTCGACGGCCTCGCGTGTCCTTGAGCGACTGGTATGCGCGCGCCCGCGTGTGTCTGTATGTGTGTGTGTGGCTTGGGTGTCGGTGGGAGGGAGAGGGCGAGTGTTTGCCGGCGAGCATTGGATATTTGTCAACGGCGGCTGAGTGGATGCTGCGTGTGTTTGTGTTTGTGTGTGCGGCACGTCGCCGTCCTGACCTTGATTTGTCTTGTCTCCGTTCAATACAACACTCCCCGGCACATCCACACGCACGATCGACCCCGCACACACGCACGAGTGCCGGGACCGCAGTCTTCAGTTATTCATTTATTTGCTCCGCCTTCTGCCCCGCCCTCCGCTCGTTCGCCCGCCGCCCCTAATGTGAGCCGCGCCGCCGAGGGCACGTCCTCTGCCGCCTCCGAGGATGCGCGACGAATGCGGAAGCTATTTACGAATCGGCTTACGGCTGACGACGGCGACGACGACGACGACGAGGACGAGGCAACGTCGTCGGGTGGACGAGCGGGCGGGCCTCGGGGAAGGACGGACGGCTTCGGGGCGGGGCGGGGCGGGGCAGGCGACAGCATGGACCGCAGGGGCGTAGGACATGCGTCTGAGCCTTCGTCTGCGGACGGTTGCGAGCAGGAGGAGGGAGTGGGAGAGGGCGAGGGCGAGGGTAGGCGAACGAAACGGGCTGGAATCATGAATAAATGCGCGCCAGAGGAAGCGGAAATTGTGGCCGAATGACGTCAATGCCCGGGGACTGAGTGCAGGGAGGGCGATTTAAGCGGCGACTCCTACTCGTCGCCTCCTTCTTCTTATTCGGCGACTGTTCGCAGTCCCGAGAATGTGAAATACGTTCCAGACACATCGGAGATGTTTGCGGGGTGCGCGATTTTCACCTCTTCCTCCTGTCTTCTTTCGCTTTCTTGCTTCCCGTCGCCTTCCTTGGCAAAGCCCTTCGCGTAAACTTTACGAAAGCGAGGAAAAATGTGGTCATCGACGGCGGCTCGGGTTTCAAGGACCCGAACCGTGGCCAGCGGCGGCGGTAACGGTGGAGATAAAGGGGAGAGGTCCGTTAATCTTGTCCTTAATGGGCTCCCCTGCGTCCTCGGCCCTGCGAAGTGCGTGCGCGGCAGATTTGGGCCCAACTTCGTCCAGGCAGAGCGGATAATTTCAAGTTTTAATCAGCGGAAGGGCGTCGTTAAGTCTTCGTCTTCATTTCCGTTTTACGGTTTAATGATTGCCGCGAGGACGGCGAAGGCTGGTGTCTGTCCAGGCTCGGCTGTACCGCGGGGCGTATGAGCGACTTTAATTTGCAGCACAGAACCTCAGCGGAGAGGAAGGAATTCAATTCAGAAAGGACTTAAATTTAATTGGAGAGGAATTCCACCTCCCTCGGAATAAGCGGGATAAGCCCACCTGTTGCCCGACGTGTGCCGTCGCCGGGAGCTCCTCGTGCACGCTCCCACAGGACCCGTCCCCCTCGACTGGCCACCGAGTCGCTGTTGGATTTCCCGGTGATTTCAGACCGTTTTCACAGCCAGTCCCCCGCGTCCACTTGTGTTTGCAGCAAACAATGGTCAGACAAAGCGGGAGGCGGAGAAACAACAGAGAGACAAAGAGAGAGGGAGATAGAGAGAGAGGGAGGGGGTGGGGATGGGGAAGGGGGAGAAGCTTGCAGAGATTTGAGCACTAATTGAATGCCACGGCTCCACCCCGCCTCCTGCCGTCGGGTTCATTCGCCTTGAGGCAAACACGGCTGCGAAGGTCAGCTCGGCCTCAGTCTCAGTATCAGGCTTTCGAGTCAAATCAAGGATACTGGAGCGCAATCTCCGACCCAAGGACGCCGAACGCTCGCCGCTCGCCGCGTTCTGCCCGGGTCGCCGAGGCCGCCCGTCGGCAGCCGGCGCGCGCCCAGCTTCCGAAGCGATTAAATTCCCATTTGGGGTTTCGCTCCCGGTATCGGTAAACACGAGAGGAACTCGCAGGAGACGATGTGAACTTCCAGTGAACTTGGTCGTCGTTCTTTCCATTTCATCCTCCCTCCCCTCTCCCTGCCCACTCCTTCGACGATGCTGCCGTCGTGTGCGCTGCGGGCAGACGAAAGTTTCATCGCCCGGACCTCCGAGGCTTTTCATTGGCACCAAAAAGTGATGCTGACGCATTTGCATTTCAAGGGGAGACTGAGACAGAGACAGAGAGAAGAGAAAGAAGGAAAGGAAAGGAAGAGGAAGAGCCGTTTCAGGCCTTCGAACACAGTCGGTCCGCGCTGCATTTGGTACCGAAGGCATCGACGATTTGTCATGCTCCTCGTTCTGCGCCTTTTGAGGCGTTTTTACCCCATATTAAGATGCTCCGGGATGCTTCGCGAGTGAGTTCTCTGGACCCTTGTGCTCTCCCTCCCCGTTCCTGGTCCCTCGTCCGTCCTTCACGGCCTTTCCCACGTCATCAGGCGGCTCCCCTGCGCCCCGGCTGCTCCGGCACCGCGGCTCGGCGGACAAAGAGCTGGGATTCCTCATTCCCGACACGTCGCGCGCATCGCCCACGTTCCGACCGCATTCGGAGCTCATTAAGTCGCTGGGGCCGCCGCTCCAGCCGCCCCTTTCGCTGCACTCGGCGAGCACGAGACGCGTTTGGTTCGCGGTCAACTGTGAATTAAATGGGCAGAAGTTAACAGAGTCAACAACCAGAGCGAGCAGGCAGGGGAGGTCGCGATTCGCAGCAGCAGCCACAACAACAACAGCGATGTCAACACTGAACAAGCACAATGGAGCGGAGGAATTAGTCACGCCGAAGAACGCGTCGCGGTCGCGCAGACGCCGACGTTTTGCTGCAATTAGCTTTGTTCTGATCGACTGCTGTCGTCCGTCCGTCCCACCAGCTGTCTGCTGTCTCTCCGGTCTTGGCCTGTCTGCCCGCTCGTCTGCTTCGAGCTGCCGCCCTCGCCTCCAGTTTGCCCCACTGTGGCGTCTGCACGATTGACTGACTGCACGTTGCGTCGCTGCGTCCGCCGAGGACTGCCTCATGTCGTCCGCTGCATCGAGTCGCCCCCCACGCCTCCGCTCGACTCAGCCCGGCTCGGCTCGGCGCGAATAAAATATTTCACACCGAAGTGGAAATCATTGAACTGCTGAACAAAGAACATCCCCCGCGGTCGTCCCCCGCCCCTCTGTCGTTAAATGCGTCACCGCACCAAGCCACGACGTTGGTGTTTACGCCAATGTTCTTGTTGTTGTTGGTGTTATTGCTGTTGGAGTAGTTGTTGCAGTCGTCCTCGTCATCAGCGGCGTCGTTGCCGGGTCGTTGATGGTGAACTTGTTGGTGTGGTTCTTGTTTTTGTTGTTGGCAACGTCGCCGTCTGCACGCTGGCCGTCCGTCCGTCCATTAGTCTGCCCGTCGAATGTCTGTCACGCGGATGGCGCTAAATAAGTTTCACTTCCGTCTAAGTGGAGCCCGCCACCGTCCCTCCCTCTGCCCCGCTGGGACTCGGTGGCGCTGATGACGACGAGGCGAGGGCGATGGTGCGTTGTGCACATAAGGACCAATGCAATGCGATTACGATTATTATTGGGAGTGGATTTGAATGCGGTGTTAATGGCTGATTCGTTTAGCCAGGGTGGCCGCCTTTGAAAGTGTCGTGTCGTCGGAGGTGGGGGGGGGCGGGGGAGGGGTTGCGAGAGGAACGGGATCTGTGCATCAGACACGGGAAGCCCCTGATGGAACTCAGCTGACGGTTCTCGCATGCGCTGTCTACGATCCCGACGTCGATGTCGATGCCGGAAGCGAAAAAGCGATTGACTCTGAAGGCAATCGCTGGCAACAACAACAGGAGGTGGTTGAGAGCGGGCAAAACCCACGCGAGGTGTGTTCAGTGCAATTGCGTCTGACAGACAAACACACCCATACACACACGATCTCCTCTGACGCTCTGTTGCGGAATGAATGAATGCAGCTTGTTTACGTTTTGCCTCTCAATTCAGAATTCAAACGGGGCGCCGAAATCGAGCGTTGTGTTTACAACAACAATGACGACAATAACAACAAAGAGCATCGATAGCAACAAGAGGCATTGATAGCAACAACAACAACATCATAAGTGCAATTTAGTGCAGATGAAAGACAAACAATTTTCGCTTTTTATTTATTGTTTTTGCTGCCGTTGCTGTTGTTTTTGCAATTGCTTTATCTATTTCAAAAGAACAACAACATCAACAATGTTGGCAATTTAATTTTCAGAAAAACACCCCCCTCCCCCCACGATTTTCCAGCGAGGTGAAAGTTGCTTACTTTGTTGTTACTGCGATTGTTGTTCTGTTGTTCTCACAACTACACTGGCACAGTGCCTCGAACTCAGCTGACTTCTTCCGCGTTGCCCTGAGAGCAACCCCGGGCTGGACGTTGGTTCGGTCGCCGCCCGAAACCGTCGTTCGGCGTGATTCGTGTCTCGAGATGCGATCGTTCGTCCCGGGGGCTCGCGATCGCAGTCATTGTTGTTGCTGGTCCTCGGCCGGACCCCACGGGCAGACGACGCGAGTTCAAGCCGAGGAAACGTTTTCCACGACTCCGTCGCCCATTGACACATTTTCAGTTTTCGCAATCCACTGTTGCAGCTGATGGTGATGTTGTCGCTGTTGCTGTTGTTGTTGTAGAGTTCGAGTTTTTCTGCCACCAAGTGCCAAACGAGAAAAGGCGCCAATGTTGTCGTGGTACTTGTTGTGTTGCTATAGTAGTTGTTGTTGTTGTAGTTGGCGATAACCAAACGAGCGGCAACAACTTTATCGCCTCCGCCGCAACAACAACCCAACAGGGAGTCGCTTGCAGCAATGGCCACTTGGAGCGCCGTCTGTCCGTCTCTCTGTCTGCCTGTCCGTTGCCCATATATCTGTCTGTCTGTCGCTCGACGTCGTCGCCGCGCAATCGTTGAACCGGTTTCCGTGGATTTCCCTTTCGCTCTCTTCGCTCGCTCCTCCTTTTCTTCCTTGCCTCGCCTCCCCGCCGATCGCTGCACATGTTCTCGCCTCGCCTCGCCTCGCCTCGCCTCGCCTCGCCTCGCCTCGCCTCGCTCTCTGTTTCTCTTGGCTTTGTCTTTGTCTTTGCATTTTATTGTTGTTGCCCTCTGTTGGTTCGCCTTTTAGCGCCGCACGTTTCGACATGCAATAAATGCAGTCGCAGCAGCAGCAGCAGCAGCAACAGGACCAGCAACAACAACAACACTATTAATAGCCATAGCAACAATGTCGATGGCGCGGTACAAATTATTGCCTTTTGCTTGCTTTTATTGTTCTGCATGTCTTTGTTGTTGATCTCGTATTTTGTTTCAGCTTTTGCTGCGTACTCTTGTTGCTGATATTGTTGTTGTTGTTGTTGTTGTTGCTGCTGTCTCAAATGTTCTTGTTGCTGTTCGCATTAATATTTCCATATTGCTCTCGGGTTGTTGTTGCTGTTGTAGGTTGTTGCTATTGCTTTTATTATTATTGGATTTGTTGTTGTTGTTGTTGTTGTTGTTAACACACGCGCAATTGTCGCACGCGCCACATTCACACGACGACCGCGACGACCTCCACCCCTCTCCCTCCCTCCTGCACCCCTCTCCTACCCTGCGCACGCACCCACCTCCCTCGCCCCGCCGCCCCCGGCTTCTGGACGGAACCAACATGTGTCGCGTCGCAGGGCGTCGTGGACGACGCAGCAGCAACGACTAAAACACCAACAACAGCAACAACAAGAGCCTACCGAACTAAAAATGGTTTAAAATAAAGCGATAAACTCAAAGGCTTTGCTTCGAAACGTGTTTGGCCTGCTCGCCGAAGGATCTATTTTCGTATTGTAGAAGCGCATACAACGAGCACCACTACTGTGACAAAGGCAGGCAGGCAATAGTCACAACAACAACGACGCGAAGCACCAAACCCAACGCGGGCCTCGGTTGGCGGCAACCGGTTCCCAGCGGTTCCAAGCGATGCCCCCCAGAGTCACGAACTGGACGGCGCGGGGTGGGGGCGGCGGAGCCTCGACGAGCCGGAGGCATTTGCGAAATGTCCCTGGGTCAAGGGGTTCCGAGAAAATGGATCTATTATTCAGCGAGCATTAAGCACGAGGGCAGCATCCAAAGCCATTCGGCCTGGGTATTTATTTATTTGCTTGGGGCGTGTAGGGCTAAAGTCTAAATCTATTGGACGGATTGACCAATCGCGCTGTTGTTGTACTCAGGATCCCGTAACGCAGGGCGGAATCCTGGAATTATTCCTTCCACGACCCGGCGAAACCCGGCCCACTTCCGTTCCGTTCCGGCCAGCCCCGAGGCGAAGTCCAACGGCGTCCGGGGCAGCCGCGAATTCGGTCGAAGCGCAAATGAAAACAGAGCCGGGCGCTCAAAACGATGGCGTCGTCATTAAAAACGCCATTGGCAACGACGGCCGCCGGCCGCCGCCAACTGCGAGGGCCGCCCTCGGCAACTGAGGTTTGTGCGGTTTCGGCTTACAGCAACAACAGCAATGCAAACATCAAAATAATGCGACATTCGGTTTAGAATGACAACAACAAACTCACGGGATCCTCATCATTAATTAAGTGGAAGTAATTCCATTGAGAAATATTTCAGATTTGGAGTGCGAAACACAATTCGAGGGCTATTGAATTTCCAACATCAACACCCATCCATCCCATCGACGACCGCCCGGTCCCCCCTGCATTGAGGAATGTTGCGAAGGCTCCCGAGGAATTTCAAAAGACCTCTGTGGGAATTCGTTCCGGGAAAAGGCGACGATGTCGATGTCTAGGAATTTGCGAACTTTCACGCGGAGTTCTTTGAAGTCGCTGCGCCCCGGTGACGGGGCGGGGACACGCGAGCGAGAGACAGGGATGCGGGAGAGAGAAGAATGCTGGGATGGTTCAGCGAAGGCAGCTGGAATGTGGACGGAGGTCATGACAACTCGTGTTCCGACACTGTCGAGACCTTATCGAAGACACAACAGCACATTCTCCAATAGACCGAGTGGGAACGGGAGGGAAGAGCTGATATCGTTGAACTCGGAGTGTGAGGAAACGGCGCTTATCACGCCGCTTGTTTGGCTGCGCTATCGGCCTTGGACAGTTGCTACACCCCTCTGCACTGATTCTCGCCCCGCTGCCTTCGGCGATTCTGCCCTCTGTCCATTCTAAATAAATACGTCGTCAATAGGCGGCTGCAGCGATTGCCAAGGAGCCATTATCTATTCGTGCCTCTTTCGTTTGCCTTCCCTCCTCCTCCTCTTCCTTCTCCTCCTCGCCACACTGTGTTCCGTGTTCCATTGCATTCCCCGCTGCGCCTTCGTGCCAGTGAACAACAGTCAATCTTAATAATTTGCGATTTTGACATTCGCAACGGTTGCCACATCGCAATGGCAACACTAACAACGCTGGCAACGAGAGCCGCAACCTGTGTGCGTCGTCGGTCATTTCGCAATGCATGCAATTGGTGTTGTTGGTGCACGGTTGTTGTTGCTGCTGTTGCTGTTCTTCTTTGTTGACAATCGCGAAACGCGCTTTCATAATTTAGCTGACATCAATTAGCATCAGGTCCGGACTATCTGGACTTCACGGCATGCCTAAATAACAAACTCTACCGAATTCCCTAATATTTGGAGTATTTGAAACCAATCACGATTTAAACGTGCTCTTCACCAACTCAGTCAGCTTTTATCTATGTCCTTTTTCCGAGTTGAGAACTAAGTTAATTCAACATCCCGTTCCCGTATTCACTAAACCTGTACCCGGCTCCACTTTGCCATCAATTTCCAGTTCGCATTTATGTATGTATGTATGTTATGTGATGTTTCCCAAACCCAGACACAGACATTTCGACGTTCACTCTTGTTGGAAATTTGCGTATTTCCAGAAATGCACTCGCTTTTTGATTGGGTAACTGAGGAGGAGAGAGGGAGAGAAAGAGAAACAGGAACGGGTGGATCGGAATCGGGGGACGGAGCGAGGAGCGACGTGAAATGGAACGGGTTGTCTCGTAAATTTCGACGATAATTGAGTAAAATATTTAGAAAACCAATCGAATGCGATTCAGACAGTGCGGAAATCGTTCGTCGGAATTCTGATTGATAAATATTAGATTTGAATTAGGGCATGTTTTTCGTTGAAATTCCCTCGGCGACGGGGAAATTCCCCTGCTCTGGCTGGGAGCCAACTATGCGAGATTTTCCCACGACTGGCGTTCCATCGTCACCTTACGTATCGGCTCGTTACGTATTGTGTCGTATGGCGCCAGTGTAAAGAGCCGGATGGACGGACGGACAAACGGTGCTTAAGATTGCCAGAGTTGTTCCTGACGGTTTTAATGTTCCGTGCCAGGAGGACAGCCGGCAGACACTCCTCGTCCACTCCCATCGCGCCGCGGCGCCGGGACCCCGACTCACCGCAGTCGCGACCACTTCGTTCACGTCACCGATGGCGTCATGTCGACGTGGACGCCGAGAGCATCGGTCATGTTATCTCGAGTGGAAGTGAAAATAGAAAGCCCTCGGGAGTTTGACCAATTTTATGATAATGGGTCGTGAGGCTGCCCCAGGGCCTCAGAGCCCGGTGCCTGGTGCCAGGAGCACCCAAGGACGTTGTCGTTGGCGTCGGCGTATGTGACGGTGACGGTGACGGTGACGGTGTTGGCGGCATCGGTATTTTTGGCAACCGGAGACCATTTACATAACATGCATATTCATCTATCTATCTATCGGTTAGAGCCCGCACACACACACACAGTCGCAGATGGACACCCATGCTCACGGGATACAGACGACGTTGGCAAGGACGTATTTCATCGACACAGGAGGGAACACCGTGTGGGGGGGGGGGGGGGGGAGTTTGCGAAATATTTATGAACCGTATTCATAATACAATAAAGAGATAAGCGCACTTACGCGATAACAGGACATCGAGTGGGATCTTCTCGGGTGAGTGCCAGGGCCGTTCCTCGTCTGCTCGTCCGCTCGTCTCGTCCTCCCCGCCGGGCGATGGTGGCCGCATTGGCACCGAAGCCGACCATTAAGCGCCGATTAGTCGCCCAGCAGCCGGCTCGGTCGCGCCGCGGGAGGCCTGCAAATGGACCGGAGAGACAAACTATTACTTACTTTCATTACAGGCCGAGACAAAGGCGAGGGGAGCTTGTTTTGCACTTCCTCGATAATTTCCCTTTTTCGCATTCCGGTCGAGGTGGCTGAAGTCCTCGAAGTCTTCGTTCCCGAGTCAGTGACCCGGGCAGAAGGAGGAAATCGCAGGCCGTCCACGACGAGGACCGGCCTTCGATCTGCTTCGCCTCCGTCTTCCTGTGAATATATCTTAATGGGGAATCGCCAGGGTGTTTCGTGCTTATTGGCGCTGCACACTTTTAGGCGCGCCGTCGCGGCCGGTCTTTGTTCTTGGGCGCTATTCAGACGGCTTCCGTTCGAGACGCACGTGCTTATTTATTGTCTTCGCGCTGGGGGGGGCGGGAGGTGATGATTAATGCCCTGCTACGCCACCACAAAGGAGTTGCGCCACGGACGCACCCACGCAGCGAGCGGACGGGTGCGGGCGGGGCGAGTCGGGCGCACACGAGGGGCATTAATAATGCCCGCATTAAGGAATGGCTTCCGAAGAGGGCGATGTTTCAATTAAGGAGCCTCCGGCGAGGGCCGGCGTCGAGTGGACACGAGCAATTAAGGGGAGCGATATCGGCCAGCCGAGTGTGAATTCAATATATAGCAACGATGCACGCAGACAGACAGAGAGACAGACAGATAGATAGAGGGTGTGAGGGAGGATTCGGACAGACAGGTAGACAGAGAGTCGACTGTGCGAATGCAACAGAGTCAGCCGCATATCGGATCAGTCGGTGGTCGCCAGCCAAATGGCCGACATTATTATTATGCACTAATGCCAGATTACCGAACCGACACTAGACAGGATGTGCACGAGCTTGAACACAGGTCGTTCGACAATCACGCTGGCTCATCTTTGTAGAAGTGTCCCAAATACAGCATCAACAATAACCCACACATACACCCTCGACTTTCGTGGCTAAACTTAGACTGGACCCGGACCGATCCCAACCGCCAAGCTCAAGTCAAAGCCGAAGCCAGAGAGTTGGGTCGCTTTCACAGGGTGTTTGCAATACCCTTAAATTGGCATTCTAAGTGGTTGGCCACGACAACAACAAGAAGACACCCGAGAGCCACACCAGATCCTACAATAACAACATCCATCAAAGCAACCACCACACCAACTGGGCTCCTAAGGTCACCACTTGTCCTTCCGAGATCCTGTCCGTGTGCTTGACGACGGACTTTCAGACTTTCGGTAGTCTGGCTTTGAGTGAGAGCTCTTTGACAAAGGATAATTTTATGCGTAGCCTGAAATTTCATTTCTCGATATTTCTCCGTCTGATGACATGTCTGTGCTTGGTGATTGACGTTGAAAGTGCGGACTTTCCCTAGCAAGGGCGATGGGTTTTATTAGTTCCTTTCCATGAGAAAGCACCATTACCAGAAAATATGAAGAATTTCGGAGTGGAATATCGAGTGGAAATTATTTGACAAAAGAGTGTGGTAATGGTGTCCTCCATAATACGAACTTAATTCGAAAAAACGGGGTTAGGAGCGAGCTTCTTGAGGCCCCTTCTCTGATCTTCCTTCGGCTGCTCGCCGAATGGGCAGACGACAGTTGTGGTAAAATACTACGAGTGGATACCGCTCACAAAGCGAGTACAGAAATAGAAATTCTCTTAAAATATTACCGAAGGAAATGCACACGGAAAAGTAGGGAAATAGAGAAAGTAATGGCAGCGATAAAATGCAGCCCTCCTCACCTCCCCCGCTCAAGGCAGCACCAATTACGGGCGGGACAAAGGCGCAGGAGACGGTGGCGGTTGTTGCGAATGAAGTGTAAAAATAGGAACACGCAAATAATTGATGATGCAGCCGTCGGACCTTCGTTGCAAGCGGTCATAACACGCTCTTCTTCCTCCTTCTCCTCCTGCTCCCGACGAGGAATGTAATCACCTTTACAGTTGTCGTAGTAAATCCTTGCCCGTTCCCTTCCGCCATCAAGCGATGATTGACGAAGCGTGAACCCAACCGTCGAACGGCTCAATGGAACGCGTGGGAGGCGTCGGTGGGAGCTCGTGGGTGGGAGGAGGTCGATCGGTCAGTCCATGCAGTGGATTCTGAATGGCGTGTGTGTTTTTGGTTTATTTTCGGCCACGTTTTCTTCCCAGGAATTTTCTGCTTCTCTCTCTCTCTCTCTCTCTCTCTCTGTCGTAGGTCGCTTCCGTCCTCTCCTTTAGAGTCCCGCCTCGCTTTCTTCGGAACCACTTCGTTAGTTACTTGTGTTCTATTTCCGTGTAAGCGCTTTTCGGTAATCCTAGATTCATTTGTTCCCGGAAGCTCGGAAGGCCTTCCAGGCGCACCTACGCGACGTTCCTCCAGAGTCGTCCTCAATTATTAAAGGAAACATTTGGAGGACCGGGTGATGGGGGAGGGGCCGACCTGCCGAAGGGTTTAGTGGAGGGTTGGTGAAAATCTCCTTTCATTGTTACGTCGTCTTATACAATCTCCTTTTAAATTACACATCATCCAGATCCTGGAGTCTGTTATTAACGTCTATTCTCGTTATTTCAGAATATTTCAGGCCCAATCGTATCACAAGAACAACAACAACAAACACGCCGCACAGACTCTGCAATCTCAACCTCAATAATCACACGGTTCAATTGGCCTGAAATTGAAAACCAAGACTGACTTCGACACTTCGGCTGAAGTGCAAATACAATTGCCACAGAAATAACCCTTACGACAGCAACAATTACCACCTGCAAGCGAAGAGGAGGCGGAGAACGAGACCCGAAACGACATCGAACTAGAGACGCGCAAGCCTAGAATCAGGAGCAAGAGCAGCCCCAGGACCGCGACCATGTCCTCCCGCTCGAAGGAGAAGGTGGCCAACGCCTTGCGGAAGCTCTTCAAGGGCAGCAGCAGCAGCGGCGGCGGCAGCGACAAAATCGACGCCGCCGAGGGCAGCGCAGCGAAAAGTGGCAACGCCGTGGGACCGACAGAGTCGCCGGGCAAACGTCTCAGACGACAGGACAACAAGTGGGTTTTAATTGCACAATATACCTAATCGGATCTCACGATCCAATTTCATTTCCCGATTTCATCGCTCAGAGTGTCGCCGGCAACAAGCAAAACGACGACGACGACAGCAGCGGCGGGAGCGGCGAGTGCGACAACCACAAAGACGCAGCCACCGGATTTCAGCATCAGGGCGCGCAGGTTGATGAAGGAGTACAAGGAGATACAGAAGATACACAACAGTAAAAAGGAGCCGATTTTCACGGTAAGCCCGAGGCACTCGGTCGGTCGGCCACTTACACGACAGTGGAGAAGAAGCCGAGAGCTTCCACTTCACCTCGAATTGACCCCGGCCAAAGTTTCCAAATTTGTGCTCCAGTGAATGCACGCAAAGTTGGATCCTCCATGGAGTCTGCTCTGCGTCTGCTGGACAATTATATCGCTATCTCCCTACCTCCGTCTCTCCTATGTTCGCTGTTGGAAATTTCTCCCAGCACGGGTGGATAAGTTTGAAAACACAAAGTTCGAATTGGAAACTTTCGAGTCCTTGAGAGTCCGTCCCTGCAGGTTCGAAACTATTTACTGCAGATTGCATGAGGGAGGAGGGGTGGTTGTTAGTGGATCCAACATTTGTGCGTGGTAGTTTTCCCAACTGTTCGGGAATCCTTGGCCTCGCACTCTGGCCACTGCTGAGTGCTCTGTCCGCTCGGAAGGGGGTCTTCTCGGAAATGCATTTTGCGGGTGCTAACGGATCCATTTAAATGTCATTTCGCGGAGTTGGCCGCCCCGGTGCGGGTTGCAGCCGGCACTCACTCTCGGTTTCATTCAAATGCTCACCGAAACCGATTTGAATTTCCATTAAACCAAATTTGTCGGCGAACGCACGGCCAACGAAGAACAAACCGCATTAATTTTTGATTGTCCCCTCGCAACCCCAGGTGGAGCTCATCAATGACAACCTATACGAGTGGTACGCGCGGCTGCACATCGTCGACCCGGACTCTAAGCTGGCCAAGGACATGGTCGAGTTGAACATTCCGTTTATACTCCTGCACCTGGTCTTCCCGGACAACTTCCCGTTCGCCCCGCCGTTCATGCGCGTCGTCGAGCCGCGGATAGAGAAGGGCTTCGTGATGGAAGGCGGCGCCATCTGCATGGAGCTGCTGACGCCCCGCGGCTGGGCCAGCGCCTACACGGTGGAGGCGGTCCTCATGCAGTTCGCCGCCAGCCTGGTCAAGGGTCAGGGGCGCATCGTGCGGAAGGCCAAGAGCACCAAGGAGTTCAGCAGGTGAGCGACAGACGCGGGGCGCCGCCGGAGTGGAGCGGGGTAATGGCAATTAATTTCGTTGCAGACGTTCTGCCGAGGAAGCCTTCCGCTCACTGGTCAAGACGCACGAGAAGTACGGCTGGGTGACGCCGGCGATGTCCGACGGCTAAGGGGTAGGGGCGGTGGAGACGGCGGACGGTGGCAAGCAGCTTCCAGGGGCCCGCGGACCACCCAGTGGAGAGGAACTGATGTGAATCTGGTCGCGTTTGCAATAAATTTTCGTTTCAATTTTGACAAAGTTCACATTTTTTCGTTATGGGAAAAACGTGAATTTTTCGATAGCAAGATAAATCGGAGTGGATACCGCAGAAATATGAATTATAAATTTGCTCGGCAGATGTTTCATTAGATTTTTTAATTTCTTTGAATGCAGGGAAGAATTCGAATAATAAATCAAAACAATAACAACAACTCACTAACAAAAAATACCATCCAGAATAGAAAGTTACAGCGAATTGAAGGCCAACAACATCAATTACGAAAGTGCATCAGATTTTAAATTAAACCCAAACTAAAGATAATAACAAGAATTGCTCACGGTAAGGACTAAGCAGAAATTTTAATGAACACAAACACACTCACACACACACACAAACTCATGCATACACTTTTAAAAATAATGAAATATTAGCTTTAAATTCCCGAGAATGAGAAGAAAGATCCATGAAATAATAATGTAATGCAAACATTAGCTTTTCTACGCTTAAGTTTATTTTTAAGTTGTTTTATAGGAAAAACCAAAAAGAAATAGAAATGAAAACAAAACAAATAATACACAGAAATCTATTCTTAAACAAAATTGTGATTTAACACCTCTTTTTGTTTAACAAAATGAAGACTTTAGTATTGTCTGATTTGTGAATGATGTATTCAGTTATTAAATGTATTTAATTATCGATGTAATAGAAAAGTGTTGTTGCTTTCACTATAAAACATTATTGTAGTTAATTTGTATTTAAGAGAAACAAGAACAAAATAATTACATTTAAATATTTAGTAAGAAACTATCTGTCTCATTAAAATGGTCATGTATTCCTTAAAACAGAGTAAACAGAAATAAGCCAGTTATGTCTGTCGTCATTTCAAACGATGTACCATACACACCCACATATATACGACAACCACTATATAGACATGTAACACATGTAGCAGTTAGCATAATTTAAAAAAAAAACCCAATTACAAATTTCTGTCATAAGTGGAGATATACTCTTGTATCTCGTCAGATATTCTTTTGAAGATGTAATAAAATGATTATGAATGTGAAATTGTTACTTTAATTTGTTTCTGGTGAAGTTGACATGGTGAGTACAAATATTCAGCTGATCGTAAAATTTATCGAGAGTAATAATTCGAAATCAATAAATTTTGCCATTTCGTTAATCGTAGAGTTGGTTGAAGTTGTTCCACTGTGCCTTTGCCGCAGCAGAAATACTTCAACGCTGCAGCATTTTGCGTTCTCTCCTCTCTCTCTTTGTTCCACACAACTCACACCAAACCAAAAAATCCCTCTCTCACTCTCATAGGAACAGTTTGAGAGCAACTGCTACAAGGGCGAATCAAAAGCAAAGATGTCAGCGACGAATTTTTCGTAGAATTTTCGTGTTTTTCAAACGTAGAATAAACTGTGAAATCTGTGAAAAAGTTTATAAAAAACACCAATAAAGTCAAATCTAAATATTTAAAGAACAATTTCCATCAGAATTTCAAATAAAACTGTTAATTTAAGTGCTGAAACTTGTCAACAAAAATTGTGCCAAGTCGGACATTTTGAGTCTTTAACAAGCGAACAAAAAAACTTCGTTCCAGGGCCAGAGACGAAACAGGACATCATTTTGTAAGTTAAATAATAGATAAAATGCTGAAGTTAGCCTAAATTTATGTTCTGAGGAATAAAAATCAATCTTTTGTGGTTATAAAAAGTATAAATATTAGCCAAGTCTTGTGCAATTTAACAAAGAAATCATTGTTTAAAAAAATGATTAGGTATTGGGCAAAAATTGACAGTGGAGAGCCATCAACGGTGGTGTTCACATGAGCGCCGACTGCGAAGTATTTACAATCTTCAATGAAAGTGAAACATAAACAATTCAGCGGCAGCTTAGAATCATTTTATTTAGACGGAAAACCCGGGGTGTCCTGAAAAAAATCGCATTCAAAATATCCGAGTTAGCTAATTAGTTTCAACAATTGGTAAAAAAAAAAAAACAAAAAATTCCTGCTTCATACCTGTTTCTTATATTAAATGTATTATATATATTCTTTACTGTTCAATATAATCGGAGAATGATAAATTGGCAATTATAAAGTGAAGTGTACATCGTTTTGCCTGCAGCCGCAATCTCCTTTCGGAATCAGCTCAAGCACATGTTTGATCCTCGAAGGGATTTTCGGGGAATGGTCAGGTAGTTCTTTTGCCTTCGTGCATGACTAAAATTATAACTGGCAGTGGTGTGAAATTCAGAGAAAATCACACTTAACATATATATTTTGGCAGTCAGAGCACATTAGTGGGTTTTATATAAATTATCGAAATATCTCTTTCAAAAAGGGCTGGATTAGTTCGAATCGTGAATCGATGAGCCGTGTTTCGATGAACTGAACACAACCTCGGCTGGGGGCTGATGCTGTTGTTGCTGTTTGTGCCTGCGTCAAGAATACGCTCGGCACGATCAACAACAACGACGACGCTCGGCTGTCGGTTATTCCTACCATTGATCGCTCGTATGCGCAGTCGGGAGATCATTTGTTGTGCGATTTTGACAGCCAACCAACGGCCGTTTCTTTAATTAAGCACTCGCAACATTAGCACGGCAAGAAACTCGAAGTGCAAAATTAAATAAACAGTGAGCCAGAGACGACAACTCATTGCAGGGCGAGCAATCGGCAAACGCGAAACAAACGACAAACAAATGAAATCCCGGGAATATATTTCATTTATTTTTATACGTTTTAATTTGTAGACTACACTAGTGGCGTTAACAGTGAGTGGCAAACGAAAATTGAATCAATCAATTGAAATCCTATTTGAAAACATTGAAATGGATGTGGACCTTACAGCAACTACGCCAATAAAAACGGCTAAACCTGAAATGGCAATATCAACATCGTCGTCAGCAACATACGCCGCGACGGGCAGTGCTGCGACCCCCATTCCAGCAACATCATCAAAAACTCTAAAACGTTGCTTAAGCGTCCCTATCATTCACAATTTGCCACCGTCGACGGCGAGTGGAAACTTCAGTGCGAACGGCTCCGCCTGCTCCTCATCGAGTATGAGAACGCGATCAGCTGCAGCTGCGGCCGCTGCAGCCGCTAACAAATCGATCACAGCTGACAGTCTCATGGAGACCCCAAAAAAGTCAAGTCAGAACCCTATGCCTGACAGTTCTACGAGTATTGTAAATAGTTACGGCGGAATCGCGGGTGGCGGCACCATCAGCATTGGAATTCCACGTTCAAACCCATCGTCAAGGTAGGTCAAGTAATAGAGTCAAAGATGTGTTGGTGTTAAAAAATTGTGTTTGTACTAGGGAGGTGTCACCAGCTCCAGTCTTCAATATATTCGCTCCGAGAGCTCGTCGCTACTCGGCCAGTTATAGTCCACATTGTGCTACAGGTGGATCCGCTACTGGTGCCGGGGCTGTGGGAGCTACAGGTGCACCATTGCGATTGACTCCACGCGTCTCCCAGTTACGACAAGAAGAGTGCATCGATATCAATAGTCGCGAAGTAAATCATGAGCGCGAAGTACACAGCGCCATGCAAATGTCACAGAGCTGGGAAGATCTCACTCTGGTCGCGGAGAACTGGTCATGCAAATCAGATGAATTCAGTAACCCCTTGCAAGTGGCCCTGCCATCTGGTGTCACAAGCTGCTCTAGCCCAAGTCCCACAAGGTAAGCACTTGATATTATTTTCTTCAGAGCAGTTAATCTTATACATCCACTTATTTAGCAACCGTGCTGGTTTACGTCTTCCGTATGGACTCTCTCCATCGCCTACACGGCGCACATTTGCCACACGTCGATCGATGTCGCCTATTGCAATGCGTCCATCGCAGTTGGGGCCAGTGAAGAGGAAGTTCGAGCTCGATGACAATAACACAAGTAATTGGAATGTTTATTCACCTCCGCCGTTAAAGAAGATAACTACTGAGAGGTATGTTCGGTCGGAAATTTTAAAGATGTGTCAAATATTTATATGCTTCTTTACAGTCGAGGTTCTTCGCCAATCTGTCAGTCTCCATCTTCTGTGTGTCCTAGTCCTGACTCAGGCACTTATGATGGTCGCATTACTCCGAAACTTTTTATATCAAAGCTTTGTACCACAAATACAAATAACTCTTCCTGCTCATCGCCTATGTCGACACAGACAGGTAACATCGGAACCACTGCTACAATCGACTCGACAGCAAACTCGGGACTTTGCACTTCGTCATCGTCGTCTTCGAGCTCCTCATCCGCCTCCTCTTCCATATCCGGTGGTAGTGAACCGATGTGTATCGGCAATAACATCGATGAAGGAATATCTATATCGGAATCATATGAAAAACCACAATGTTCGACTTCGTCCCAACCCATGTCCACAGACATGCAGGATGAAGCCACACTAATGGATGACATGAAGAGTGAGACGTCGTCTATTGGTGGTTGTTCAAGTATAAGTGTGGAATCCTCGTCTTGCGATAGTGGAGCAAAAGCGGCCGCTACGTTTTTGAATAAGCTGATGATGGACGACGGCGTGGCCACAACGACTACTACAAGCGCCACGGCGAATTTGAACAAGAACTTCTTCATCAACAAACAGGGTCTCAGTGGAACTAAGAAATTTATTGTAAACCACGATAATTTGCCAAATAGTAGCAGTAGTTTTAGTAGTAATTGTAGTACTGAAAATGTAGATAGCCTTAGTGTCAGTAGCACTACTGGAGGGAATATAGTGATTAGTGCAAAGAGTAGAGGTGTTGGCGACTTGATCATTTGCAGTGCCAACACTTCGAACATGGAGGACGCGTCAGTTGATCATAAAATGTAAATTATATTTTAGCCAAACAATTTTTTTTAGTCTTGTGTATATTTGTTTTGTTAACTTTAACTGCGAACACTAAGAAACAACTTCAGGTATATAAAATACTGCATAGCGTAGATGTACTTAATGTTGAAACGTAGTAAAGTGTTCGATTGAAATTGTGCGCAATGAAGTAGTTTTCCTTAAGAAATGCACCGACCTGGCACCAACTAATGTAGCTGTAAAGTACACACTATTTACAAAAAATATGTTTATTTTATTTATTTAGCATCTCTGTATGGAATAGTTTACTTTAAGTAAAAGAACTCATTTTTGTAGAGTTTTTATTTCACAAAACTTTGAGCGTCAATAATTTTTTACTTTTAAACTAATTCAAATTATGATATTTGTAGTTAACTAATAGAAATTTTCAGCACACGTTGCAATGAAATATTTTACTTATTCAAAGTCGTCAACAAAACGTTTGTTTTCGCTATCTACATATCGAAATGTTATTGCTTTTATTATGGCTAATGAATACTTGGTATATTACTGAAAATGTATATGCCATCAACAAGTAATAAACGCGACACAAGTAATATATTTCTAATTAGTTGTCTCTTGTTATATACATTTATAATAGTTTATTAACAGTTCACCTTGAGTATAACATTATATTTATATTTCACTTTCTTTGTTAATGAAATATGGCTAAATACATTGTATTCGCATCAATCATTTTATTTATAGTAAATTATTAATTGCACATTGTCTATATTTAATTTGGTCGTTTAAAGATTTATTGTTAATTTATTATAACTATTACAAATTATAAACCCATGAAAGCAAATATTTGTTCGGTAGAAGTCTTGGATGATTTCGCACTAGCACGTAGCCATAAAATAAGATATCCATATTTGCCAAATTTATCGAACATATTTTTGGAATTTTCAATATTTAAATGATATTCAAAAAGATATTTCATTTACATAAGAAATACAAACTAAACATATTGGCATATGATAAACTTGTAGTTATGTAAATTGTATCCGATAGTGGCGGATAGTATTCTATAGAAACGATATAAATTGCGTTGTAGAGTTAACAAAAAAAAAAAAAAAAGATTATAATAATAAACCAATTCTATTTAGGAAAACCTTAACTGGCTTTTTATTAATGAAATGCTTAAGATTTCGCTTAATCGTGGCTAATTCGTCAAAGTTAAAACCCGCTATATTAAAATAGTCCTAGAAACATGTTCAGATCGCTCCAACTGAATATACATCAGTAACTCGAATAGGCACGGAAAAGATAAACAAGGGTTTTATTTATCGATTTGAGACAAAATATTGAAATGTTTATTTTTAAAAAATAAAGTAAACACAAGTATTTAAAAAATATCTATGTTTGTATTACACATGAGTATACAGGGATCACATAAGAATGAGGGATTTGTTTTGAAATATGTTCAAATACATTGCATTGAGGGAGGAATGTGAAGGTAAACAAAAATACATCTTAGACGCATAATGTGTTCTTAAAATTTTAAGTGTTTTGAACTAGTTTCAAGATAAGCCAACTATATATTAAATGCAATTTTTTCAGGTATTAAATTACACAAACCACGAATTTTGCAAAGGTGAAGAAACTATAAACTTTGGATGCTACGCACGAAGAACTTATGAATATTATAACCATTGACTTTAGAATTGATGTTTTACAATCTAAACGACTTATGTTTAAATGGATTGCTATTTATTACCAAATAAAAGCTCGGCTTTCATTTGTTCCTATAACAAAAACTACTTGTACATTTAGTAACGCTACATCTGAGTTACGCTAAGTGATTTACTACTAATATTATAATAAGAGAATTTTAAGAGTTTTACTATAAAACGCTGTAAATATTAATGGGTGTGAATGGTATGAATGGGTATTCTCAATATAATCACATCCTTTTAATATTTCTCAAATTTCCAATTCCACTTGCTTCTCTTCCACTCGACAACTGCGCTTCCTGTCGTTACTTTCGCTTGATTTATCCGTGCTGTCATGTGCCTCCATATGCTTCACCAGCACATCGCGCTCAGCGAACGATTGCTTGCAAATGTAACACTCGTACAGGCAGACGGTCGGGTCATGTTCTTTCAAGTGCTCTGTGTACACCTCAATGTCGGTGAATCGTTGTCCACACTCACAACACTCCAACCAATCCTCCGTCGAAGAGTCCTCTTCGTTGGAATCGTAGGAGTCCTCGTGTGGCGAATGCTTGAATTTCGATTTTTTCTTCGACGGACTTTGATTATCCTCGGACTTGGGGTGCGTGTTCCTGTGCTCGATGTACTTAAGATAGTCCCGATATTTTTGCGGGCACTGATGGCACTTGTACCAGCGGTCACGCTGATGCGTAACTAAGTGTTTCTTCAGCGTCGAATATTCGCGAAAAGGTTTTCGGCACTTGGGGCAGCTGAAAGGCTTCTCACCCGTGTGGATCATGAAATGTCGTTTCAGGTTGTGACGTGTGCCGAAAGGTCGTTGACAGAGCGGGCATGGGAATTCTTTGCGTGTTATCACACCGACTTGGTTGGAAGAGGGACGATGTTTCGCGGAAATATTGTCGAGCAGCGATTGCGTGCCGGACGTCGCGGAGGAAGCGCTGACGATGGGAGTCAAGGGCGGCAAAGGAGGCGATTGGCTATCGACTAGGGCAGCGGGGGGTGGAGTCGATACACTGGATTGCGGCGCTGGTGTCATGTTACGCGAAGGTGGCTTCGACGTGGTGGCTCTCACTGTTTTCAGCGACATCGGTGGCGTCTGCGACTTCTCAGGAGAATCTGGAGAAACCTGTGGACGCAGAGACGCCAGGGCTGCCCCGTTCTTGGCATCACATGCCTGACACCTGGTGGGATCGTGCTCTGTTGGCGTGTTGACGCGACAAATCATGCACACAAAGTTCGTATCGTGCACGTGTCGGCGTCGGTGTTTCTTCAGGTCACTGAATTCGCGAAAACGGCGTTCGCATATATCACAACCAAAGGGACGTTCACCTGCGATTAAAATACGAATTATTCTCAAAAAAGACAAGGCGTCTGCTTGTGCTCACCTGTGTGTATCATCATGTGGCGGCGCAGGTTGTAGCTCGACTGCACCTTCTTCCCGCACAAAAAGCACTCGAAGAACGTTCGCTCCCGTTGGTCCTCCAAGTCATCCCAGCGCACTTCGACTCCCTCCTCGTGCTCGTCGATGAAGTCAATGTTTTCCTCGTCGTCGGAATTCAGCATCACAGCATCACTTTCGGGGGAATTGATGGCCTCATCCTCTTCGTTGTCGTCCAGTTCACAGCTCACGGCGGCCGCGGCAGCCATGGGCAATTCGGCCTCCTCGTCTTCCCGCTCGGAGTCGCTGCTGTCGACCAGGTCTATCCGAGCCACAATCTTCTCCGTTTTCGCTTTGGGCGCACTACTTGGCGGATCTTCGCTAGACTTGGTTTTTCTCGCTGCTTTTAGATTGTTCTGACCTTGAGCTGCCGATGCCCGGGCCGTTGACTTGACGTTATCTTGCACCGATGGCTCGTCATCGTCCAGCTCGATGATTTCGTACACAACGGGTTCCATGGCTGCAGCCCTGGCCCTGTCCCTGTCCGCTTTTACCGCCTCTCGGTCGCGCTTCATCTTCTCCTTCTGGCCGATTTTCATTAGAAATCCTTTGACCTTAGCATCATCGATCGATATGAAGTTCTCATCCGGTTCCTGGTAGCCAAACGAGTTTCCGTTGTCCGAGTCCGACGTCGCCTGCGTCCCCTGCACCAACGACAACGGCTGCTGCTGCGGCGGCTGCGGCTGTGGCTGTGGCTGCAACAATGGTGGCGGCAGCAGCGAACCCGGCCTGCAGGTCAGGCCGCTGCAACAAGCCGGTTCGTAAGCGCCACAGCAGGCCACACTCACGGACCTCGTCGACAGCGACGGCGACGAGTGCGTGCTCGCGTACATCCCGTTTGCAAAATCCGGGCAATGTGCTCGGGCTGGCATTTGCATATTGCGGCTCCTGGCGACGCCCCCCGCCAGCGCCCCGTGCTCCCACGGCAAGTCGACGAGGTCCTGCGGTGCGGCGCCGCAGCAATCCATCGTCGCGGCGTACTCGAGGCAGGCGGGAAGCATTAATTCGTGCGCGGCGGACTGCGACGGTGGCACCGACATTCCGGCCGCGTGCAGAGGCGGCAGCGACAGCGGCAGAGGGGGCTGCGTCAGATGCGAGGCGTGTCCCACGACGTGCTGTTGCTGTAGCTGATGATGGTGGTCGACCACCTTTAGCTTGGACTGCGAGAGTGAGTGCTGCGAATGCGAGTGTGAGTGTGAGTGCGCCGAGCGCGCTGCGGCCGAGGGGGAGCACTTCAGTTTCATGAGAATTTCCATTATAGTTCGACTGGGGGTAAAACAGTAAACAGTAAAACACAGTTTAGAAGGCACTACGAGTGAAATTAAATTGGGGAAAAGAAACTCGAATTGAAGCTACGCGGAAACGCTTTAACGTGGGCGGAAAGGCCGCAGTTGCCTGCGGCAGGATGTGCATGTGTGTGTGAGTGTGTGCGTTCAGGGGCGGTGGGGAAGACAGACGAAAGAGTATGAGGGATGGTGAAGGGGGTCGTACTCAAGGTGGGGGCTTTGTGTGGAGATCGTGAGGGCCCGAAGAACGATGGGAGGAATAGTAGGCGAGGGTCCTTCGGGGCACCAGGTGCAAACGCTGCTCTGGAGACTTGAGCAGCAGGATTTAAAGAGTGCGAGTGGGCGAGTTTAGAGAGCAATTGGTTCAAGGATAAATACCTGATGACCAGTGAGTCCTGCTCGCAGTCAGTTCAAATGCTCGTTTTCATTCCACGGCTCCAGAAGCAGATCAATGTTTCCACGCCGTTGCGTTAAACTCCGCGCGAACTGGAACTGGATTCGGTCCGAACTGAATCAGCGAAGCACAAAACATTCGAGTCGCGTCGCGCCGAGCAGGCCGAGGCCCATTGCGTGTTAACTTGACTTTTTTATTCAGCCAAATCGAATCACACCAACAACGACCGGAGCCACACGGACGGAGGAGTATGAAATCACGTCTTCAGCCTCAGTTGCACGACTCACGATTTTCTTTTCCGTTTTGCGGCCGCCTGTGTGAGTGGAAAACTGGCGGCGTATAGAGAATAAACACTCAAGCACGGCGAAACCGAGCAGCGAACGGCCGAAACCAAACAATACACAGGGAGAAAAACGCAAAGAAATCGCCGCGCGCCCGTCCGGCCGACAGACCGATGTCCGTGCGCGACTCGGCGGTGCCTGTCCGACGGCTGCTCGATCCCGTGGAGCTCGAAGTCGTCAGACGGCCGTAATCGTATTCGCGGTCGTCGGCGTCGTTGTCGTTGTCGCACCCTCCGTCGCAGCGGTCGTCTTCACAGCCACAGGCGCTCGGGATCCAAAATCCAGTTTATCTTTTAATTGGAATCTGGTCGATGATATTTTTTGCATTCGCGTTTCTTTTTGCTCCGCAGCCGTCGTCGGACGCAGAAGCGGCGGCGAGATGCAAAAGGTTCTCCACTTCCATATATTTTTGCGTCTTATCGTTTGTTGTGCTACGCTTATTGCCCCGTTTGTTTTATTCGATTGTTTCTAAATATTTGCTTAATTAATAAACATAAACACATTCACGAAAATTAAGCGCTTCGCTCGGACACGATTTTCGCGATTTTCCTCGCGAACGTCTCGTAGACGACTGCAAAGAGCGCAGCTGCTTGTTCTCTTCGTAGTTCTCTTTACATGCATTTAATTCTGTCTTTCCCCATTGTATATCGGTATTTGTCGTTTTGTTTTTATTTCCATCTTCCGCAGGGTGGCCCCATCATTTCAAATGATCACTACGAGAACTTAAAATGTGTGAATTTATAATGTTCCTAAACAAACCAAAAAAAAAAACTAAACAAATCAAATTTTTATTTAATTTAACATAAATATTATCATTCCAAAGAAAAATAGAAATACATTTTTAGTAAACATTAAGAATGGCATCTCTTACCCTCTTTGGCCGAATTGATAAATTTGTTATACCTTCAATAGAATAATAAAACAAATATAGATATAGATTAATAATTTTACAATAATTAAGAATCAATATCATAAGCAAACCATATGATAGCACTCCACTGGTAAATTTTTGGAACAATATTCTTATAAATGGAGTATTGCAACCATGATCTGAACCCCAATCAGAAATGTCAAAATATCGCCTTTACACTCTCGACCACTTGAACTTATTAAACACACTTCTCAGAAATATTGACAAAAGTGGCTGCCGGGAATAAATTTAGCGAAAATATACGGAATAGAACTAAAAGCCTTTCAACTGTTGATGTTGGTTGTGGTCGTAGTCGTCGGGACGACTGCAGAAACAGCAACAACATAAAGTGAGTTAAAAATTTGAACTTAGTGATTGAGAATCAGTCAAAACCATCAATGGAGTCAGAAGAGTCGAGTGCGGGTGAGAAAATCCAGAAAGGTTTCCAAATAAACTACATGATTCTTCGTGATGCCGACACGGGTAAAGTAATTTGGCAGGAGAACAAGGATTTCTCATCGCCAGATGCGGAACATGAAGCACGGGTGCCTGTGAAAATTCTTGACCTTAGAGCTGTGTCACGAGAAATCAACTTCAGCACAATAGAGGCTATGGAAAATTTCCGTCTTGACCAGAAGGTACTCTTTAAGGGTCGCATCATGGAGGAGTGGTTCTTCGAAATGGGTTGGGTTGGAGCCAACACCACGAACACTTGGCAATCGACGATTGAGGCCGCCCCTGAATCACAGATGATGCCAGCAAAGGTTCTCAATGGAAATGTGACCATACAAACCAGTTTCTATGACAACGACACACTCATCACCAAGTCGGTGGTACGCCTCTACTATATTTAAGCAAACAATGAAAAGAGAATGAACTAATTCGATTGAATTGTTGTTGTACCAATTTTTGATTTCCAAATAAGTCGATATTAGGTGAACAAAGCCATGAATCAATCAAAAATCTTTCAAATCAGTAGTTAAATAATGTTTGTAAATTAATTTAACATGGACAACACCAATAGCAATTTTAATGTTTGTGAATTAATGACATAATATTTAATTAATATTAAGTAGATCTCCCTTTTTAAGATATACAACAATATAACAAACTTGATTGCAGATTACAGACATAAAACATATGATTTGTTAACTTATAGAGTGGAAATCCGCAGACATTCGCTGTTGTATGCATTTGACAATGCTCTAGGTATTTAGGAAACAGACCGACGATGTATAAATAAATGAATAAAAAAACGCATTTGATTGTATTAACAAATACAAATAGATTTAAAAATAAACCTCAAATAATCTCAGAAAATTCCAGATGCAGCCTCTATAAACGATAGTTTGCGTTGAGACTGTATAAATTGTATTGAAATAAAAATGCATGATAAAACAAAAGAATTGAGTTGTGTCTTGTGAGAGTTTTCCAAAATGTTGGATGTTTGCCAAAAATTATAATCGATATGTAAGTAATTGGAAACTGCTGAAATTTGGGCCTTGTAAATCTGAAAAAATAGCAATTTTAGTAGCAACGACAATTATTCAGTATGAAAAAATATTTAAATCATGGAAATGCTGATTTTTTTTTTTTGAAAAATGAAATGCTTTAAAAATAATAAAATGTGGCATCAATCGACTAGTCCATCAGAGAGTGAGAGAATGACAACAAAGTCAGCTGATTGCAAAATTGTACTCAAGTTTCTCTCCCGTGTTTGGCTGTCTGACATTTTGAGCAAACAAAATAATATTGAAATTTTGTAAATAGTGCAATTCTCGAATATTGAAAAATACATAAGGGTGAAATGATTATATACGGCGTTTATATAGTGAGCAAGTCCGGTGGGCTAATTTTCAACCTAGACTATAATGTGCCACGGATTGAGCACGAGAAGACGTTTAACTACCCCTTGGATCTTGTGCTGGATTACGACCCAAAGAAAGTATCCGTGGCATTTAATTGCAGGGACGGGATCAACAGTAAGATATATAAATTGCATATTGCTATTGAATTAGATATATTTTTTTTTTTTTTTTTTTTGTTTTATTCGCAACAGTCGGTCACGTACTCGTCTCTGTAAATGGAATCCTGGCGAATGGTGCCACGCTAGAGGATGGTCGTGATATTAAAACAGTTTTAGAAACAAAGGAAAATTATCCCTTGAACTTGAAATTTAGTCGACCAAAAATGACTACCAACGAGAAAATCTTCCTGGCCTCAATGTTTTATCCACTCTTCGCTATCGCAAGCCAGCTGAGTCCGGAACCTAAGAGCTCGGGCATCACTGTATTGGAGGCAGACACATTTACCCTGTATTGTTTTCAAACTTTGACGGGCGTAAAGTTCATAGTTATAGCCGAAACAGGCCTTAGTGGGATGGACATATTGCTGCGCAAAATTTACGAGTTGTATTCAGATTATGTGTTAAAGAATCCATTTTATTCGCTAGAAATGCCTATACGCTGTGAACTATTCGATAATAAGTTACAGGCATTGCTGGACATGGTAGAAAATTCGGGATTGAATAATTTAGACAAATAAAAGTATTACGAGAAAGAAACGTGGCTTTTTATTAACTACCCATTAGATAATTTATATTCATTTAGTTTTAAAAATACGTGACCATTTCAAGAATAATACAGATTTATTGAGATTGACTTTATTAGTTTTTACTTTAAAAATTCATAAAATTATGAATAAAATACATCTTCGATTGTTATTAACAAAATTGCACTGTGCGCTTAAAAAAAAATAGAAAAACAAAATCAACAAATAACAACACAAGAAATATTTTAAATAAATATGATCTAGCGGTGACAGAAGTATTTTAAATAGCAAAGAATATCGTATTAACTAAGTTAAAATATTTTGATATATATATGTTGTAATACACTTTGATTATTTTAAATGACTGATATTCGAGGAAATCATTTTTGGATTTTCTTTAAATGGTTGTTCTGAACCCTAAATAGCTTTATGATAAAAAATATCTAAATATTGCACAACAAAATTTAGAAATATTTTACGACTTGAGTATAATAATAATGAATGTTTTACATAAATGCCATTACGAAATGAAGCTTTCCATAAGTACTCAAATATTTTTTTATAATTCCGTTTTACTTGTTCACAAGACCTCTTGCCTTTGGATAAGCTGATGCTGGTTTTTTCAATTGTGAACTACGACCGGTAGGTGGACGTTTGTTTGAGTCTATGGCGGACGTGGGAATGCCGCGACTGGATTTAATGGAACGTACGCCAACGGCAGACGTAATGCCATTGTGGGAGTTTCCATTAGCTAATGTAGTGCCATTTGTAGCCGCATTGGCGCTTGCATTGATTATATTCTCTAAACGATTACGAATGGAATTGGTATGCGAATCAACAATATCAATGTCGTCACCCGTTTGCATAGCCTGGGCGAGCACGGCTTGTAAAGACGCCGAAACCCGTGGTGAACGATACTCTTGTGTTGTACGGCAAGGCATTTCCAATTCGTATGAAACAATATTTTCGCTCTTAAATCGCAGAGCCGAAGGGGAGTTTGATTTAGATTCCTGAAGACCATGTTCGGAAATGGGACGACGGCGTTGTGGATGTGACACAGGACGTTTATTAGAGAAGCTTCCATCGCCTGCGATAGGAAGAGAGGAAAATTTCCATTCCTCCTGCTCCTCATCATATTTTGCTTGTGTGTAAAGCCTTTGCTTTACTTCGACCGGGACAAAATTATCAATTATAAGCAATTGTCGTTTCAGCTCCTTGACTAACTCATTCTGGGCCATTTCGAGTTCCCGTAAATCTTGATTATGATCGAATTTGCAATCGTTTAGTTCCTGCTGAAGTGCTAAATATTTTGCATAGCACTTCGAGAGTTTTCGTTTTTTCAATTCGACTTCCTGTTCTAGAGATGTCACGGTTTCACGAATTTCCAATGTGGTTTCTTCTTGCAATTCCAATTGCTGCTGTATTTCTATTTCGCGCTTTTTACGCTCTGCAATTTCCACTAACTTTTTTTCAAGTTCAATTTGCCGTTCACTGTATGTATCCAGTAGATTTTTGCCACCACGAACTAGTTGCGACTCCAGTTCAGCCAATTTTGCGGCTAGTTTCGCATTCTCAATGCGCTCACGTTCCAACTCTTCATTCGACTTGGCTACTTCTGCTTCATTTTCCTTATCTGACTCAGGTTCTTCTTCGCTTTCCTCGATTTCCTGTGTTTCAGAACTCTCCTCGAGCTCTTTACATACCTTTTCTTTCTTTGGTTTTTTAGTTCGCTTCCTTGCAGACTTTTCTGTGCGCTGTTGTTGTTTGGGAGCGATCAGTCGTTTCAATCGCTCGATCTCCTCTTGATATTCCTTCAATTTCGCGTCCTGAGGATCCTCATTCTTCACTGGTTGATTCTGGATGGTCTTAGCTCGCGAAGCGTAGCGTAATGTGGTCAATGTTTCGTTGTAATTATATCCTGATGGACCGACATTTGCAATCATTATAGTCTTAGAATTTCCTCCCAACGAATCTTGAAGTAGACGCGTAAGCTTGGAATCACGATAAGGTACATGGGGAGAGTTCTCAGCGAGAGCAGAAATTACATTGCCCAACGAAGAGAGAGCCAAATTAATTTTACTGGCCTCCTTAAGACGTTCGGCAGAAGCTCCTGTCTTCGATTGTCGCTCACTGCCAGCCAAATCGATAAGATTGAGTTTTCCAACTTTAATGGTGTTCGTCTCAATGTCGCACATTTCAATTTTTATCATAAATATTGCATGAGATCTAAAAACAGAAAATGAGTACTTTAAGCATAGTCTCTACTGTTAGGAGCTCACCTTGAACTATGCTCGTTCATATTTGTAAATCCCACGGTGCGATTTTTATTACCCACTTGCATAACGTTCATCATGTCGTCAACACTCTTACAATTGATTGCATGTAGATTTGGAACATACACTCCAGAGCCTCGCTCACGCACTTCTAAATGTTTTGAGTTTGGTTTTAACAAATCTCTTAACTCTTCCATGTATATTTCCAAGTATGAAACATCAACCAAAAACTGAAAGTTTTCTGTGCGATTGATGTGTAGCCAAATTTGCTCGAAGGTTCGTGGTATGATACCCATCATCTGGTCGCTGCCACGCACACCTTCCATGGTGTAAGTTTTACCGGTGCCCGTCTGGCCATAGGCAAAGATACAACCATTGAATCCCTCAAGCACTGAGCTCACCAACGGAAAGACCACTTCATTATAGATTGTGGTTTGTGATGCGCTTGAATCGTACGCAGCATCATATGTGAACACCTTCCGCTGCTCCTTGTTGGCTTCAACGAGGTTATTGATCTCAACTACACCTCGGTTTGGATACACATTGACCACCTCTGGGGATCCCTCGGCCCGTTCGCGGTTGCTCATAGGACGGCAACGTACCACAACCTGGACGCACTCATTGGGAGTGGAGCTGTTGGCTGTGCCAGGGCGTCGTGATTTTGCGCTCATGGTAAATTTTTAAATTCGCTGAGTCGCTTGACTGTGCTTTCACTGGTAGCTCTGGTAACTGTAAGGTGTATTAAGACAAACAAAGAAAAATCGATAATCCGAAATCGTTCTCAGGAATATGACGCAAAATCTATTTATTTCTATTTGGCTTACGTAAATCCAGATTATGTTGTTTCTTATTTAACTATTTTCCTTTCGATGAATCTTCGGAACAATTTTATAATTAAAATATTACTCAACGATGCTCTCTCCTCCTCCTTTCAATCCACGTCCATCAAGTGTTTTATGTTTTTTACCAAAGGCTTTTACGTGGATATTTTATTCTCAACTCAGAATAACCCTTTACAATATTATCAAAGTGGTAGTAAAATTTTATTTAACTTCTATGTTTAATTTGATTTAATTATAACTACTTTTCTAATGTATTTTGTTTTTAGGAATGTCGTCAGTCCGATTGCACAAATTTTCAGATTCCCACTCCAAACATTCATTGACAGTTTTTTGTTGATTCTCTCGCTCTCTTTCCGAAGAGAATGACCATTATGACAGCTCTAATTTATGTCAAGAGAACAGAAGCAATTGCACATTTATAATGTAAATTTAAAATTTTTTATATTACTTTCGGTTTCATTTAATTATATAAAATAATATTTTCTGTGACAACAAATATTAAATGGGAACACATTGTAATAGATTTGTTGCAATGATCTGGCATCACTCATTCAACATGGCATTTCTTTGACAGATAGCGAACGTATAAACCAAAAAAGCGGCGGCGGTTGTTCGAGAATTTATTATAGAATTACAATATTTTTAGTTAAATAAAAGCATTGCTTAATTGAAAAGTAGTTCGAACTATTCTTTATAAAAATACCAAATGCATGAAAACTGTGTAAAGTGAGGAGAATTCAGAATTCGGTCTGTCTGCGGTACGGCAGGATCAGCAGATACGTTTACTGTCTAACCTTGCTCAACTCCGAGCTGAGATCTGTTTGCACAATTATTGATTAGAAATATCTAAATTTTTACTATATCAGAAGCCGACTCACATTTTATTCAATATGGATCAAATGCTCAGTCCCGGTTTCTCGATTCCGAGTATTGGTACTCCTCTGCATCAGATGGAGGCAGATCAACAAATCGTTCCGAATCCTATATACCATCCACCGTCAGCTCCTCAACACGGCGCGCACGACGGCGGATCTCCGAATGGTCACAGTAACGCACACCATGGTGGAAGCATATTTGGAAATGATCTGAATTCAATGGGAATGCCATCTTTGCTGTCCAGCGGTGCTTCACCAGCTACAAATTCCGGCTCCTCCTTAAGTCATCATCCGTCGATAGGAGCTCCACAAAAACAAATGCAATCGTCTTATCAGCCATCATACCAAACTTCTTCCACGACGGGATCCGGTGGTGGAACGGGTGGTGGAGGAACACCTCAGAGTCTAATGCAACCTCAAACACCGGTGAGTTAATATATAATATAAAACTTTCAAACAATCGTTATGATTTATCTTGTTTTTAATGCAGCAAAGCCTAATGTCGCCAATGGTTCCGATGAGTGAACGCTCCGATAACATCAGTAACATTCATCAGACCATGGGGCCGGCAACACCAATGACTCCTATGACACCAGGATCTGCTGATCCTGGAATTGTGCCGCAGCTGCAGTAAGTTTCCCAGTAAATAATGGAAGTTTGAAGTGCGCTATTTAGTTTGATTAATTAATTTACAGAAATATCGTCTCCACTGTTAATCTATGTTGTAAACTTGATTTGAAAAAAATTGCTCTCCATGCACGTAATGCCGAGTACAATCCTAAACGTTTTGCGGCCGTTATTATGCGTATTCGTGAGCCACGTACCACTGCTTTAATTTTCTCGTCTGGTAAAATGGTATGCACTGGAGCTAAGAGTGAAGATGATTCGCGCTTGGCGGCACGTAAATATGCGAGAATAATACAAAAGTTAGGTTTCCCGGTAAATTTAAATAGTATTAAATTTATGAATGAATATCACTGAATTTATTCCGATGATTCTAGGCTAAATTCTTGGATTTTAAAATACAAAATATGGTTGGATCTTGCGATGTCAAATTCCCCATTCGTTTAGAAGGTCTTGTGCTAACGCACAGTACTTTCAGCTCCTATGAACCTGAGCTTTTTCCTGGACTTATCTATCGTATGGTGCGCCCGCGTATTGTGCTGTTAATATTTGTATCCGGCAAAGTGGTGTTGACAGGTGCCAAAGTGCGGCAAGAGATTTATGAGGCATTCGATAAAATCTTTCCCATTCTCAAGAGCTTCAAGAAACAATCTTAACACAGGATGTAATAGGTAACAAGCGGGCGAATGCGTGTTTTTTGTTTTGTGAATTAATTTATCGTAGTTGTTAAAATAAAATGACCTTATAACCTCGGGACTCCCGTTAAATATATTAAGCAGTTATACTGTAGTTTTTAGAATTTAAGGTAGGATTGTCAATGAAAAGGATTTAAAGTGTTCATCAGATCAATTATAACTTTCTTTTCTTTCTATGTGCTTATATTTAAGCTTTTCTACTGAAAATAAATACATTCATATGTAATTCCATAGAAATACTCTTTTAATCCATCGAAAATGATTAAAAGTGGCGATAGACAGAAAATCCATTTTAAACAAATTTATTGAATGTTGGATTACTTTTAGAAAATAAATTCACAATCGAATTCGGCATAGTTTAAAAAATGAAGGTATGGAGTACATTTTTTTACAAGCATTGAGCCATCAGACCTCCCAAATTATCGAATTCGATTTTTTCTGTAATATTCTTGGTTTTGATTTTTTCATCTTGTGTAGCAATGACGATCAGATCACCCTGGTGCTTCCAACCGTTCTTCTTCATCCACTGTTCGAGTGTAGAATCTGTCAAGTGCGTAAACAATTTAGTCATTAAATAAATTCTTCAATTTCAAACACACCTTCAATGCCACCCATCAACTCCTTTAGTAAATCTTTCTTAATCGTCTGGAATGTGATTCCCACAACATGACAGACAAATTTGCGAATGGAATCGTGGAAGCCGGTGATATGTCTGAACATATTACGATTCACATCTGCACGTTGCCAGAATAGTGTGAAGTCTGTGCGTTCCAGAATATCGGCCAAATCAATGATGGTTTGCACGGTCTCGTCCTTCATTTGTTGTGGTAACAACAAGCACTTTGCCATCACGAAGTCTGTGTGTGGCAGGTTCGTCAGACACTTGAGCAGAATCGTGTACGTGATGTCGAAGTTTAGCATGTAGGGATTGAACTGATAGAGTTTCAAGACAGCCAAGTTGGCTTCCAAATCATATGTGTTGTTCTTGGCTTGGTCTATGACGTAGACCTCCAACGATTTGAGGTGGTCGGGATTATAGCTGGGCGAGAGGAAACAAAAAAATGATTGAGGTTATGTCTCTCTGCCAAGTTCTCTGAACAGGCTTACCGTTCAATGCAGCCCAACATTTCGTGGATGGTCATGGTCTGACCATTCTCCATTGTAATCATATTCGACATCTTTCTTTACTTGTTTTAGCACTACCAGCAACGAAAATTTATGAAAATTTACAGCGAACAACGCGATGCAAACACAAACCGTGAATTGACGTTTGCGAAAAGAAAGAGATAACGAATGTTAAGAAAATAGTTGTCATTTTACTCTCAAATCGACAAAGGTCGATAAGTCCGTTGAAAATATATGTAATAGATTTTGAGAGATGGATTTGAAACCGAAGTGGTTCAAGTATGAGATGAATAAAATATTAAAATTTGTATATGATGATCTAGAGAATAATTAAAAGTAAGAATAAGCTATATATTTCGGTATAAATAGTGTGTGGATGATTTTGATAAAACAAAAAACAAAAACAAAAAAACTGTAAAGACTGTAAAATTCCAAGAATTCTTCCCCTTACGCCAGGTATTTTCGTTCGTCTCGATTGTTTTGAGCTCAATTTGGAACTTAATTGAAATCCCTTTAAAGCTAATGAGATCCTCCCGCTCAGCACGAGGAATACCTCGGACCTCATCGAACCCTTGCAGTTGCCTTCTTAGCCTTTACAACTGGATTTCGTCCATCATGTAGACAGAAGAAATCGAAGCAACTATATTTTAGAGCCTCTGCTTAAGTTCAACCCACCACTCTGAGGACTCGGACCTCGGACTTAGATATTGATCCAGTTATGAGCCGTTTACAATCAGCTGTCGACCTGAACTGAGCAACCGGGCGGATCAGGGCGGATCAATTTAGTTGTGGTGAGAATGCAAATTGACCCTTGCCATGATTTAAATTGGGCTCCGATCGCTGTCACAAAGAGACCTCTCCTTGCAGAAAGACCCGGAGCGCGTTCGAGGACCATTTTGCGAACATTCTGAGGGACAATTGCAAGGATGCAGTGTGTGACACCTACTTTTCGGACGCACTAGCCATCGTCTGGCAATTAAACAATTAAAGGATTTGCGAGGATTACAACCTTGCGGTTAGGCTTCTTCCTTCGAGATCTCCCTTCAAAGGCCGCACCCACCAGCCGATGGCACAAGCGTAGCCTGGCACGCTTCCGCACAGGCGAACAGGAGTGCGAGCGAACCGAGGGCTGGCGTTGCCACCCTCGCCCCAGGGTAATGGACGGTGCCGGATCCCAATCCGAAACGCAAATTCGGTCGCGTAATTGATGCTGATCCGAAGCCGTCCCCACTTATTATTGTTAGGACTGTGTCGTGGGGGAGGTGGCTGCTTGTTGGAGACCGCGCCGTGCACTCACGTCCGTCCTTTATCTCTAGATCTGATCCGGATCACCAGAGCGTCCTCGCCACGACTTGGGCCGGCCCGAACAGACCGAGAAAATGGATTTCCTAAGAAATTGTCCCTGCTCCTCGTGTCAACGAGTCTCCGCACGTGGGTGTGTGGGTGGTGGGGAACGGCACGGGCACACTAACACACGCACACACATATGCGATGTGATGTGACGGCGCTCGAGTGTTTGCTTTCGGAGCATGCGAGCGAGCGAGGGCAGGGGGCGGGCGAGCGAGACCCCAGAGGTCGCTGTGTGTGCAGCTCGAAAAGGTTTCTCTGATATTCGAAAATATCCTTAGGTGAGGATTTCATGCTTTTATTATGACAAATTGAAAATTGCCCTCAATGAGAGTGTTTTTCGCTTTCGCTGTGGAAAAACAAATTTTTAAATGGTTCCTAATCCCGGATTTCACTCCGGAAAACTTCATCGGAGTATGCTGGCGTTTTAAAGACTCCTCTCAAGGTAGCCCGAGTCCCCAGAGACCATGGAGCGACTTCGGGGGGACTCGCAGGACCCGTTTCTGATCCTAAACCACAGCGCTTAAGCCCTTGCAAATGAAGCTACCTCGGGGAGGGCTGGAAGGACCGACGTGGGTGCATCCGATGCACGGGAGGATCTCATTACCTTTAAAAGGATTTCAATTAAGTGGCAAATTGATCTCAAAACAAACGCGTCACGCAGCGAATTCTCGAGAATCTACGCCTACGCCGCTCAAGTTGCGGTACCTCGAGCACCGGAGCCCGAGCCGGGCGACAACGGACTTAAAACCCTTCTGCTGTCCGCTGCCCAATTTAAATCATGGCAAGGGTCAATTTGCATTCTCACCACGGCCAAATTGATCCGGCCTGAGCCCAGTCGGGTCTGATCCTGCTGGCCGACGTCGATCCCGAGCCCGGCCCGGATGGTTTCGAACGGCAGCTGATTGTAAATGGATCATAACTGGATCGATATTTGCCGGCCGAGATTAAACTAAGTAGAGGTTCTAAAACCGCGCGCTCTCCTCGCCCATTGAACGCAGAAGCCTTTGGCAAAGGCTAAGAAGGCAACTGGAAGGGTTCCTCGGTCACTCGAGTTGGTGCCCGATGCTCGCGTGGTCCCGGTCACCGGACACGGCTCTCGGCCGAGCGGGAGGATCTCATTAGCTTTAAAGGGATTTCAATTAAGTTCCAAATTGATCTCAAAACAAAGAGACCTCGAGCAGGCAACGGCATGCGTCTTCCCGGAATTGCGGTCAGCCGACTCCTTCAAGGACTCTTCGAGCGCTTTTCCGCGTCGGCTCGGGAGCAACGGCGGCCCTCGTCGCGGAGTCAAACGCGTGCCTCTGACTTTTAATAAGATTTCGCTTATCATTTAATTGGTTTACACGTCTGATTTATCGCAGCGAACCGGGCAGGAAGAGCGAGCGAGCGAGCGAGCGATATGGACTGATGTGGCGTGTGAAAGAGAGCGACGAACGGCCGTCGAACGCCCTGCATTTGACAGGATAACGAGATTTTCAAGTGGGTGCCGCTCAAGTGCCTCCTGACACCGCGACCGACGACCCGGAGTGTTTTTCGCACCCCGGCCGCGAGCGGTGGACGGGCGGAGAGGGCGACGGCGGAAGGGGTTGGATGGGTTGGACGATCAGCGCATTTCAATTAAGGCGGCAGCGGGGAAGGTCGCAGGTCAGGGTGTTGGGTGCGTGGTGCGTGGGGCGTGAAGTGGACAACTGTGAAAATAAAGCGAGCAATTTCGGCCGACGACTAATTAAGAGCGGCAGCGAGAGGCGAGGAGGAGGGCGTCTGGAGGAATTCTGGCCGATCCATCGATTCCTCCGATACCACGCACTACCCGAGAGTGCGGGGCAATCGATCGTGCCTAAGCGTTTAACATTGAAATCCCCCCTGCCCCGGCCTGGTTTATGAAAATCGTAGAAAAATAACGATTTTCTCACAATTAGTCACAGGAAACTCGGGATTTGCCAGAAGGCCAGGCCGAAGAAATCCTTCGAAACCCACAAAAAACCAATCAAACGCGCATCGCTGCAGCCGAGTTCGGAACGCCTAAGTGGGAGAGAGAGACAGCGAGGAGGAGAGTGGCAAAAACGATCGGGAATTTTGGCTGCCGACGCTGATCCAGGCTGATCCTTGTTTTGTAAAGTGTGCGAGTGGCGATGGCAAAAAAGGTACCAGTCAGTCAGCCGAGCAAAATAGCAATCGGCAGGGCGACCACGACGATCATTGTGAACCGAAAACGACCGGCCGACCGAACGATCGACCGATCGGTAAACGTTTTTTAAACGGTCAATTGAAAGGGCACGGCCGACCCTCCGACGACCGGCATCCGACATCAACGGGCCGTGTCGCCTACATGTGGAATAACAAGGGATTTACATGATCGCTCCGGACCCGAGCACGATGAGCTCACAACGGAGCAGTTCGCTCGCTCCCTCTCTCTCTCTCTCCTCGCTCTGCTTGGCAGCCGCCGTCGCCCCTCGCTTTCTCTGTCCCTCTGCGAGCCGTCGTGGAGCGCAGAACCGGGCAAACAAAGTGCATGTAAATAAACACGCCCTTTGTCCGGGCCCTTTGTCCGTGGGCCGTGTAAGCCGTGCAGAATGGAGGCGCATAGCGAGGGAGAGCGAGCGAGAGGGCGAGTGGGAGCGAGAGGGAGAGGGAGACGGCTGGCAGTTGCGGGTTCGGCAATTCAGGTGCTCGTGGAGTTTCCATTTGATTCGTCCGTTCGGGCAAAAAATTCGCACGATCCAAAAAAACAAAACCAAAGACGAAAAACGAAAAACGCAACAAATCGTCCCGGAATCTGGCCTAAGCGGCTTCACCGCGTCCGGCAGAAAACGATTTCGATGCTGGGCTCGTCCGATTTCGCCGCCCGATATGAAATGATTTCGACAGCGTGTTTGTTTACAGACTCCTCCTCGCTCTTCCAGGAATCTAATCCTTTGCCCTGTGCGAGGACGAGTGTTTGTTTGCACGGCTGCGTCCGAGGAGGACAAGGAGGAGGAGGTGGAGGAGGCGGGCACCCTCGACGACACATTGCGCCGAGCTGCTGTCAAAACAGAGCACCCGAGACCTCGATCGCCGCCGCTTCCAAGTGAGGAGCAGGCAAGGAGCAGAGAGATTTCCAAGCTGAAACATCCGTGTGTAAAGAGTTGCCACAAAGAGGCTGTTGACGGAGCTCCGGCGTCGGTCGCAGGCGACAGGATCCGAGCCAACACCTCGGAGACAATCGGCAGGCGCTCGTCGTAGGTTGCGATCGAGTCTACCAGGGATCCTCGCACTCGCCTACTTGGCGATTAAACACGATTCGTCCACGGCGCTACGGCCTCGGACCTCTCGGTGCACGGCGAGAAATAATCGAAAGTTTCCACGCAAACATGTGCCAAATCCCCAGAGCTCTTAAGCGCAGGTCGGAGACAATTGCACGAAACCGCACGGAGCAAAAGAGGGGCGGGGAGGGCGGCTGAGGGGCAGCCATTAGAGAGGGCGAGCCATTAGAAACTTTTGGATTTCCCCGAACAAGGACAGGACGCCCGGGGTCCGGAGTCGTCGGGCGGCGGAATCGAGCCACACACATGTCGCAAATTAGTTAATAATTGATCATGTGTGCGGAGGACTAAAGTCGGTAATAGAATTTCGACGAGGGTCGACCCCGCCCGGCCCCTCAGCCAACGTCGTCTGTCGCCGGAGGTCGCCGCCGGCAAGGAAACCATCGGCGGAGAGCGCGAGAGAGAGCGAGGGAAGCAGAAACAAAGCAACACAAATACGGCGCACGGGCGGGCGGGGTCCGGGCTCGGCCGGGACCCTTGAAGGAGGTCGAGCGCCGGCCCACTGGGGGAGGGTGGGGCGAAATCGATTGGTTTCTAATAAAAGTGCCGGGGAGCAGCAGGAATTTTTCCCAGATTGCTTTTCGTTGAACTTTGCCTGGCCCTCGACGACTCGACGACTCGACGTCGACGAGTTTCATTTCGCTCCGACTTTATTTACCTTAGCCGTGAACTTCTTACTCGGGGGCTACCAGGTGAGGGAGGAACCCCCCTCCCCCTCCTTCCCCTTCGCCCCACGAGGTCCGTCTCCGGGGGAGTCCGAAATGCAACGATAAGCTTAAAAGTTTTTCCACTTTTTTCCGAAGCATGATTTGCGAATTTCTTTCCATCGGCGCCCGGCGGCGGTTGCTGCCTTTTTTGTTGTAGTGGTTGCTGTTCTCGTCGGACATTTTCTCCCCTCTCTCTCGCTCTCCCCTTCGTACTGTGTCCTGCCCTCCGTGAGTTTCTGCGGGGCTCGTTGTTGTTGTTGTGCGCTTTTGTTTTAGTTCCTAGATTGAATTTTAAATAAAAATTAAATTAACTTTTGCTATTTGTAAATGGATTTCTCTCCGTGTATTTGTGCGGCGGCGATCGGGGCTGCTCGGGTCTGCCAGGAAGCACTGCGGAATAAAGGGTTTTTCTACTTGTCTACTTGTCCTGCGGTTTTGTTTCCCAAATAATGTTGATTTTCCCCCGAGTTCGGTTCGGTTCGATTTCGCTCCCTGCCTTCAGTCCCGCTGTCCTCGTTCGCTCCACTCCGAGCACAAAATATTTATTGGAAATGAAAATGAGAAAAGTTTTCGCATCGTGTGGAATTTTTCTGTGCCCAACTCGAAGGAATTCGAATCGGCAGGAGCAGGCAATCAATGGACGCTGGATTCGCTCCGACTTTCCTTGCGGTTGGAATTTTTATTCCTACAATTGCACATTCATGGCTTGAGTCCCACAGGTACAACCTGGGGACGATTGCACAACCGAACTCGCTGCTCTCAAGCTCTACCGACCCTGGCCCAGGATGGAGATCGGATCATTGGCAGTTTTGTGTCGATCGATCAATGGAGATTCCACTAATCCGTATCATTCCTGGGCCTTGTTTCGTCAGAGGACCTTAAGCGACGTCTCGTCGCCTCATTTTCGTAATTGCCGCACGTACTCCGCCCTCCTCTCGCCCTCCGGTCCCGGTTCCGTAATCGAGTCTGAAATCGCGATCGAGCGGCCGCGAACAACGGCGACGACACGGTGTTTGCCCACCTAATAAAGCTGCAGGATTAAGTTTATGATATTGACAAGCACCCCTTCACCCCAGGCAGCGAGTCCGGATCCAGGGCGAGAGCCGGGAATTTGCTTGGAAGCGGAAACAGAGTTTGGCGAAATCCGGTTTAGTTGCGGGGCGAGGCGAATCGAGGTCGTCCGTGCAGCGGATCGGCGCGAATCAGATCACGGCAGAGCCGAGGCGAGCCAGGACTCGGGGATCGGGTCCTGGGCTCAATGGCGGCCGGAGCGGGCACGGCGAGGATCAAGGGATCAGGGGATCGAGATAATCTGCATGCGAGCGGCAGCCCCGACTGCGCTGAGACGATTTCCATTCTTCGTTCTCTGATTGAGACTCCTCGCGCGACCCGACGGGCGGACGGACGGACGGGCGGACGGACGGGCGGACGGGCGGTTGGACGAGGCGTAAATATAGCGGTAAACACGGCGTGATCTGCGAATGACATTAATCCGGGCCGTGCGAGCAGCGAGTGAGAGAGGGAGGGCGAGAGGGCGACTGTTGTGGCCTTCGCTGACGATCGCGGCGGGGCGCGGCGTTCGGCAGAGGCGCAGCTGCTGAAGGCCTCCGTCTCGCTCTGGCTCTCGGTCCGCCTCTCTCCCTCTGCCCTCCGCCTCTCTCTCGCGCTCCGGCGCAAGTCGAGCGGGTTTCATTCCGACGACGGCGGACGGCGGACGGCGGAGCGAATCGGGAACTCAAAAGATTACATTTATTTAATTAAATATTTCCATAATTATGTTTGACATTTGCCAGGGCCGGGTCTGGGCCCGGGCTCGTTTCCGGCTGCCTCCAGAGCCTGGCGACTAAACATGGCCGCCGGCGGACGGTCGGTCGGGCAACCTGTGCAAATATTTGCGGGCCCGCCAACGGGTTGCGGCGAGGCGGGCCGACTAGGGAGGGATTGTAGTGAAGCAACTGTTGTTTCAACTCAATTAATTAGCACACAAATAATTCACAATGGCAACACTGGCTGACAACAGCAACGCCCTCACCCGCCCCGCCCCGCCCCGCATCGCCGTACATCATTGACGGCGAGGTGGGCGGACCGAGGGCGGGGGTGAAGGTGAAGGTGAAGGTGAAGGTGGGAAGCACTTTCCGTTTCGTTCATTAAACGCACGCCAAATAACCAAACACATTCAGTACACATGTACGGCTGTGTGCATGTATGTACGACGACAACCCACACCAACAGCCGCCGCAGAATATGGAACATCAACCACAAGAACAGAGCGCAAAAGAGCCAGAAGAACGGGAGCAACAACGGCGCAGAACGAGGTCAACAACGTTGGGCAGGGGAGGACGTGGAACGCAATTAGGTTGAATAATTTGGGTCCACCTCCAGCCCCGCCGAGACGCACTCGTCGTCCTGAGAGGACGCCGGGGCTTCCGCGAAAATCTGCGCATCGGGGAAGGCGATCGGTTCAATAAACCGCGGCACGGCCCATGGGCGTCAGAGGGCGTCGGCGGGAGAAGGTCGGTCAGTCGCCTCTGCCAGGGGGGCGTTGGCGCTGCCGAATTTGAATTTCGAATACATTGACCTGCGAGTAGGATCCGTTGGAGCCGCGAAGTTCGTTTGCACGCCCTCCAAACCCCGCCAAGACATCGTCTAGGGGTTCGAATTGTTTTCGCATCTCGTACACAGGCGCGTTTTTCGGAGGTGTCCCGGTGAATGGGAGGGAAGAGACGCGGTTTCAATTAGGAACGATAATGCTAAACTATATGGCGAGATTTGCGATTCCCAAACTTTGGATATACGGAGGTGAATGTGGAACTTACCGGGAGCACCAGGGAGAACGAAGAGGTTTCAATTTGCACAATTCTCGCTGGACTTCGGGGTGACTCCTTGGACATGGCTCCATATGAGACGCCTGCAAGTGGAAGGGATCGGGTTATCACTTCACAATCGAATCAATGCCTTTCCCCATATTTTCCCACTCAGAATTTCGCAGTTCGTCGTTGGTTTCCCCCCGATTGGCGAACTTCGGAAACCACAATCGTCAACCCCTCCACCTCGACCACCCCAGGCACCCCAGTCTCCGCCGCCGAGGTTCGGTAATGAACACATTCCGGACGCATCGGAGCCTCCCATAGGACTTCATCGGCATCTTCATCTGCTTATCTGCTCGGCCGATTTGCCTATCATCCGGCAGATGCATATTAAACGCATTTGGAGGCGAATAATCGCAAATTAGATCCATCCGTCCGTCCAGCCATTGGGTGAGCGGCGAGAGAACGACATGTTTTTAATTTCCCGTCCAACGAGGAAGGCTCAGGCTCAGACACAGACACAGACAGACACCGACCCCGACCCCGACACACGAACAGGACATTCCTTCTGTCTTTCCTCGCGTAGCTGACCATCGCCTGCCGGTCCGTCGACTTTCTCGCCATCGTGCCTCGTCGTCCTCCTTCGGTGCGGCGTCCGTCCGTCCGAGTGTCTGCCCGTCTGTCTGTCGGTCGGTCTGTCTGTCTGTCGGGTGACGGCTCTGTGCTCGTGTGGAGCGGAGCATCTGCTGCCGATCGGCGGCGAGCGGAAGCCTCGAGTCGCGCGGCCGCCGAAGGAAGCATGACAAAGGAGGAGGACGCGGGTTGTGGGGAGGGGAGGGGAGGGGCATCAACGAGTGAGCGCCGCGAGAAAGAGAGAGCAAGGGGACAGCGAGAACAAGGGGCGGGATGGGAAAATCCGCCGCTCCTGCTAATCACACAAAAGCCAAAACGAACGGGGACGAGGACCCGGGGCCCGATGGCTCCAGCTCCAGCGCCAGCCGCACATTCGTCCGATCCGCCGTGGAGGAGAGATGGGGGGAGACAGAGAGAGGGAGAGAGAGAGAGAGAGCGTAGTCGACTACGATTCACCGACTCAACGTATAATAATGTTTATGTATTGCCAAACATAAAGGCATTAATTTAGTCATTATCTACTTAAGATACATCGCAGCGGCAACCCATTAGATACGGCCGAGGGTGAAGACACGCACACACACACACACATAGACCAACACGCACACTCCCTCCTAGGGAGAGCCAGTGAGAGCGAGATGCTGCAGATTCGTCGTCGCCGTCGTCGTCGTCGGAGGGCAGCGAAAAGATGACACTTGGGAGGGCGACGGAGCGAGTGTGGGAAGAAGACAGAGAGATTGGAGAGCCCGACACGAGGGAGAGATAAATAGGAGTGAAGACGGAGCAACAACAACAACAATAGCAGCGTACGCACGCCCACCGCCGACGAGAGAGCGCGGCTCGCTCTCGGTCTCGGTCTCGGTCTGGCTCTCGACCCACTCCAGCTCAAGAGCGGCCGCGATGAATGAAAGCGGGCGTGGCCACGACGCACACAACAGCAACAGCAGCAACAACAGCAACAGCGGTCCTGTCTGCAACCCCCGGTCGGCCGCCGCCACGCGTCCAGGTACTCGGAGCATTCCGAGAGAGCGCCGAGGAAGCGAGAACGGCGAGAGCGAGAGGGCGCGTGAGCGAGAGAGCGGCGCAGCGCGCAGTGCCGGTGGCGGTGGCGGTGGCGAGGGTTCGGTTTTTCAACATGGAAGACGCACTCGGGGCGTGGCCTCGCTCAGCACGAGCCAACGGCGGCGGCCACTGGCCCAGGCGGCCGGACGGACGGAGGACGGCGGACGGGTGGACAGAAGCGGTCTGACGGGTCGGCACCGGGCTCGCCGCGCCGAGTAGCAGCAAAACAGTTTCGGATTTCGCCGAGGAAGGGTTCGCTGCGCTCGCTTTACCTTGCCTTGCCTCGCCTCGCCAAACCTTGCCAGTCACCCAGTCAGCCAGTGCGGAGATCGCGTCGAGTCGATTGAACCGGTCGCGTCGCCAGTCGAGTGGTCAGCGCGTTAGTCGTAAAGCGATTTGCCTACGGTCCGCCGCCCCGCGTCGTCCAGGACCGGCCACCGAGCCAGCGACGGGGAGACCCAGCAGTCCAGCCCACGAGCAGCCGCCAGGGCGCGACTTGAGAGCTTCGCGAGGGCCGAGTGCCGCAAGAGCCGCCAAGATTCTGTCCTCGCTGTGGACCGCTCCGGCCCAGCTCGTCGGGGGCCTGGAGCCGAAGGGCGCCGCCGCCTCCGTCGCCGCCAAGCACCCGAACTTCAAGATCACCCTCGTGAGCACCCCGTCGCCTTCGCCGCCGACGCCGACGACGACCTCGCCGCCGCCCACGCCGCCCCCGTCGATCGGCATGGTCGAGACGACGGCGCTGCCGCCCGCCAGCGGCCTCGCGCTCAAGCGCTGCCCCTCCGCCAGCCCCAGCGGCGAGCACCAGCTGCACCTGCAGCACCAGCACCAGCAGCACCTCAGCCTCAACCTCCACCATCAGCACCAGCAGCAGCTGCAGCAGCACCTCCAGCAGCAGCAGCAGCAGCACCAGCTCCAGAGCAGCATGGGGGGCAGCAGCGGCAGCGGGAGCAGCAGCGCCCGGCACAGCCCGCGCTCCCCGCCGACGCCCACCCCGAACGCCGCCTACCTGACGACCGCGATGCTGCTCAACTCCCAGCAGTGCGGCTACTTGGGCCAGCGCCTGCAGTCGGTCTTCCAGACCCACCAGCAGCAGCAGCAGCAGCACCAGAGCCACCAGCAGCACCAGCAGCAGCAGCAGAAGCACCTGCAGTCGTCGCAGGCCTCGTCCTCGGACGACGGCTCCCAGTCGGGCGCCGCCGTGGTCGAGGACGAGCGGCCGCCGCTGCTGACGCGCACCCCGACCTCCGTCGGCACCGCCACCGCCACCGCAGCCGCCGCGGCCGCCTCTCTGTTCACTATCGACAGCATACTGGGCTCGAGGTCGGCGGCCGCAGGAGCCGGCAGCGGCAACGGCAACGGCAGCAACAGCAGCAGTAACAACAACTGCCACAGCAACATCGGAGTCGGAGTCGGAGTCGGGATCGGCGGCCTCGGCCACGGCAGCAACAACGGGAGCCTGAAGCGCGCCGAGTCGCCGGCCTCGCCCAACTCGAACTCGAGCTCGGCCGCCACGAGCCCGATCCGCCCGCAGCGGGTCCCGGCGATGCTGCAGCACCCCGGGCTGCACCTGGGCCACCTGGCCGCGGCCGCTGCGACCGGATTTGCCGCCTCGCCCTCGGACTTCCTGGGTGAGTACGCGGTCTTCTCGCTCGCTGCCCCTTCCCAATCTCCCGGGGGCCCCGAGTGTGAAGCGGGAGTCGCCAGACGTCCCGGGGGGTCCGGCGTCCATCCGAGCGAAAGGGTTGCGCGAGTGGGAGCGAAAAAGCACGTTAAAAGCCGGCGAAAGACGGGAAAATTCCGGCGATTTCCCCGCCTCGCGTCGCCGCCTGTGGCGCCGAGTACCTTGGGAGACGGAGGAGATGGAGGAAAAACCGCCGCTGATCCTTTAATAACCGTTGACGTTGAGGAATTACGGAGCGAAAAATAATCCGCGATTCGATTCATTTGCAACGCGACGAGGTCGACGACGCCACCCGCCGCCCGCGTCCGCCCGCGGGACTAATGGAAATCCGGGGCCACGACGCACTCGAGCGGCTTCCCTCAGACCGGCCCGGCCCCGGCCCTCCTCGGCGGGAAACCACTCAAGGGTATTTCGGTTTTTAAATTTCCAAAGATTTTTAACGGATTTCGCATCGGCTGGGGTGTGAGAGCGAGTGTGTATGTGGGTGTGTGTGTGTGTGGGGGAAATGCCGTTCAATGAACCGTTAAAGATGATTTCCGACGCGCCCGATGCACAGCGAGAAAAGAGAGATTTGCATTCAGTCGCCGGGACGACGCGGGGGTGCGGAGGGGTGGTCGAGGAGCGGCGGGGCTTCGTCGGAATGTATCGAGTTTCGCGCGGCCGCCGCCAGCCTCCCGGGAGATTACGCGGCGTGCTCTGGCGGGTCACCCCGGAGGCGGATGCCGGAGTCGGACGCCTGGGGTCGAGTCGGTCGAAAAAAGCTCGGCCACCTCTGCGGGCGGGAGCGGAATTAAAATTCATCGCAACTTTTTCGGGTTCTCGCCCGGCTCCGGCGCCGACTCCGGCTCCGGCGCCGACTCCGGCTCCGTCTCCGGCTGCGGCAGCTTGCGAAAAAACGCGCTCTGCAGTGGTCGCGACCGGGGCATTTTTAAGGATTTCCCGGAAGTTCCGGTGTCGGGTTCGCTCTCGAACACACACACATAGAATCGGGCACATATCGCGTTACGGCCCATGAAATTCATGCTTTAATTAACGCCCTCTCTCTCTCTCTCTCTCTCTCTCTGTTTGTCTCTCTCCTGCAGTCGCCTACCCGAACTTCTACCCGAACTACATGCACGCGGCCGCCGTGGCCCACGTGGCGGCCGCGCAGATGCAGGCGCACGTCAGCGGGCACGGCGTCGGCGTCGGCGTCGCCCTCGGGCACAGCCACCCGCACCACCCCCACCAGCTCCACCACGCCCACCACCCGCACCACATGGCCCATCTGGGGCACGGGCCGCCGCCGAAGCGGAAACGCCGCCACCGCACCATCTTCACCGAGGAGCAGCTCGAGCAGCTCGAGGCCACCTTCGACAAGACCCACTACCCGGACGTCGTCCTGCGCGAGCAGCTGGCCCTGAAGGTCGACCTCAAGGAGGAGCGCGTCGAGGTGAGTTCGGAGGCCTCCGTTTTTCGAAAGCATTCCCTTCCCTGGAAGATCTTCGGGATCGGGTCCTTGATCGGGACAACGTCGTGGCCGGGCCCCAAAGGGAGCAGGTCAGGGGCCTCGGCCCAGCGGCGCCCCTCCCCTGGCAGCCGACGCGGTTCCCCCACCGCGCAGATCGAGCCCAGGCCTCGGCGCGTCCGGGCCCTGGGAACCCGACACGTTGCCTCCGCGCCCGCTAACGAGATCCACGTCGACGACCGCGTCCACGTTCACGTTCACGTCTGTTTTCGTAGCGCGTCGTACAAATGATTCCGAAGCCGATGCCGATGCCGGGTCCGAATCCGAATCCGAGGCTGATGCGTGAAACCAATTGAGTGCAGTCATTTGAGAAAATCACTTTGTTTATTTAGTTGTTCGCTCTCGCCCATCGGCGGGCGTTGAGAGGCTTCGCCGGGGTCGGGAAACGCGCGCCCTCGCCCTCGCCCTCGCCAACAGCAACAGCAACAGCAACAACGGCAACCACAACAACAGGGACAGACCCTTAATAATATTCACTTAATTTCAATAATAGCAGCCACGGAGGAAGCGTATCATTTGATTTTTGTGTAAACAAAGTCGGTTGCCGTCTGCAGGATAAAATCTCTCACACAAAGCGCGACAGAGATAGCGCGCTATTTCGCCATCGGGGATAGCGCGAGTGATGGTAAACCGCTGAGGGGAGGCTTAAAAACTCAACTCGACCCGAGACGGCGGATGGGTTTATTAACTATTCATCCCTTAAAAGGTTTGATCCGGCGCCGTTTGCTTTTCCCGCCACTCGAGCCGAGATCTCTCGAGCATCGCGCCCGATTCACTTCCGAATATCTCTTTCACGGTCCACCCCCTGGCCGTCCTCGTCCTCATCATCGTCCTCGTCCTCGTCCTCGTCCTCGTCCTCGTCCTTCGAGTGTCAACTTCAAAGTTGACGACTGAATTGTCGTTTGTCGCTTGTATTTGTATTTGATTGTAATTGAGTACCAACATTTTAGTCCCTTATCGCCCGAGGGCTCGGCAGCGGGGCCGGGCCGGGCCGGGCCGGGCGGGCTGCACTTGCTCGGCTTCCGCTGCCGCTGCCGCTGCTCTGGCCTCATGTATTTTAAATGGCGTTTAATCATGTTGTTGTTTGCGTTGTTGACGCTCTCGTGGCCATTACTAGCGATCGCCCAGTCGTCGTTGCCGTTGACAACTTGCCGCATTTGCCCGGTAATTAGGATGATCGCCATCACTAATGCATTTGCCTCGGGGCGAGGGGTCCGGAGCAGCCTCGGGCAGCCCCGGCCGGTGTCGCCGGGTGGGCGGCGCTGGTTCGGCGCCAAGAAGGTGTTTGCGATGCCGTGGTGTCGAACGGTCGCCCGGGGCCCGATGTGTATACGTTTGCACCGGGTGTCGCCGAGTCGTTGGGCAGTGCGGAGTTGGAGTTGGAGTTGTTGGTGTCTTGTTCTTGCTCTCGCCGGCGGCTTACGACAACGGGTGCGTGCGTGTGCGAGGGTCGGGGACGCTCGGCGGATTAAGATGTCGCCGATAGTGAGAGGATTTGAGGACTCGGCGAGAGGTGGGCAGAGGGCGGGCGGTCAGGGACCATGGGAAAGTTCAATCGGAAGGGTTCCTGCAGCCCAAGTAATCGAAGGAGACAACGGCAGAGTGGGGAGCGAGAGCGAGAGCGAGAGAGCGAGAGGTTGCTTCAACAGTTATTGAAAATCACGGGGAATCCCGGGCTACTTTTAGCCACCTCGTTCAGTGCAGTGCCAAAAATATTCTTCAGACCTCAAACGACTCACAATTGACGGCAATTAAATTCGGTCCACGCTCTCCGCCGGCTCCGACTGCTTCTAATGGCTCACAAATTGAGATGCAAACGCCGACGGAGGGGCCGAGACGAGGACGGGCGAAAAATGTCAAATCATCGCAACGCCCAGTGGACGAAACTGAAGCAGGCACTTGAGCCACGACGACAACGAGGCCGGTGATCATGACGGCGATGATGATGGCGGTGCTGGCGATGATGCGATGATGGTGCGCTTTCGGCGCATCGCGGTGCATCCGAGGCTCTCACGTCCGGCCACGGCCGGCAGGCAATCAACTAATCGCCGTCTATTTGCTTTAATCTCGGCCAGCGCTGGGGGAAATCGTTAATTGAATTTAACTTGTGCATAAAATCGAAATAATTAGGCCTTCGAGCCCGAGTCCACCACTTCCACCGGCGATCGAGCCGCCGACTGTTTGTCGACTTAATTTATGTAGGCGAAGACAACGGAGTCCCACACACAGGCCCAGACCCAGGCTCAAGCACTCGCTCTCACACATGCGCAGATCACTCCCCCTTCCCCGGCACTGTTTTCTCTCGTCTCGGCCCTCGATTCTGTGGACATGGGAACGATTCGGGCCCGATCGCGAGGGACGATCGCCGGGACAACGGAATTATTGTAATAAACGAGGAATTTTCGTAAGGTAAATATTTGCACTCGGCTCGAAGCTGAGTCACAGACGCCCAGACGGACGGACGGACGGACGGACGGACGGCCCCCGATCGCGAGACCCCCGGGCTCGCCAGCGCAATTAGAATTGGACTCGCTCACCTCGGGCACTTGAGGCCAGGATTAGTTTTGTTTGATTTTCGTACGCCCGACCGACAGCCGAAGACGTCCGTCATTCAGTCGATGTCAGTCGAAGCCTCTCCGTCAGTCCGTCCGTCAGTCCGTCCGTCTGTCTGTGTGGCCCTCTCCCGCACACACACACTCGCAGCACAAGAGGACGACTCCGGCGAGGGATCGGCATCGGCATCGGGATCGGGATCGAGCGCTGGGACGGCAGTAGGAAAATATTCGAGGCAACAATAATAACAATAGGCAAATAAGCTACCGTTGAGTCGAGCCGAGCCGAGCCGAGCCGAGTCGAGTCGAGTCGAGTGCTGAGGACGACCCTTTCTCCTCGTCGTGGCCTCCGTGGGCACCGCGGCGGACGGACGGCGCACTCGGGCCCGCCGCGGATCCGGAGTCCGCCGTACGTGAAGTGCAATTTATGGTAATTCTGTGAGCTACCGTTTCTTCACTCGAGCCTCTTGACAGTTAAATAAAAATAATAAAAATAGTTATTTGTGAATACCTACGAAGACCCTCCGAAACAGGCCCCTCCGCCGCCCGCCCCCTGGTCGTCGGGCTGTGGCTGTGGCTGCGGCTGCGGCTGTTGTTGTTGGCCATTCAGCGATTTTCAATAATTATCGGCACTTATGTCAGCTCCGCGCCGATCTCGAGCTCGACCGCAGCGTCTGGGCCGGGTTCGGGTTTGGGTTCGGCTCGGGTCGCGTCTTGGCCGGCCACCAGAAGCTGTCAGCGCGGTCCAACTTCATTACGGCGAGTTCCCAGACGCGGTATGTAAATCTATCCGTCCGTCCGTCCGCCGGTTGTGGGCTCGTTCGGCTCGGTTTAGGCCCGCGTTGGCCCGAAAGTCGCGCGGCTTAAGATTAAACACTCGAGCCGAGATTTTCATTACTGCTCGTCTGCTTCGCCCGCCCCACCGCTCCGGCCCTCGACGCTCGTTTCGCGTTTGGCTCTGGCTCTGGCTCTGGCTCTTCCCAGCTTCGGGCTTCGCCTTGTTTTCGTTAATTTTGTTCGCTTTCGCTGTTGTTTTGTTTTGAGTTATTTTTTGTGTTTCTGATTGGTCTTGTTATTGTTGGCCCATCTCTTTGTGGTTTTAAACGATTTATTTGAATACGGCTGTTGACATCGCGCTTGGCATCGAGTGATCGGCGCTGGGATTTTGGGATTTCTTTCTCTCTCTCTCTCTCTCTCGCTCTTGCTTGGAGGCTGTTTTTCGCGCGCATTTGCCTAAGTTTACTAATTGCGGAGCGGATTTGCGCCGTCGAGGAGGAGGAGAAGAATCGAAAATTCGCATTCAAATTCGAATTCTCGGGAATCCACGACGCCGACGGCTCCAACTCAAACCCTTGGTCCCTGATCCGCGCCCTCCTCGTCGGCGTCCGCTTCGGGGCCGCCGATCTCTGTTTGTTCCCCTCTCGGTGTTTGGGTCTATGGGCCCGCCCATTAGCAACAACAATGACTGGCGCGCGAAAAGTGCATCCTCATGCCGCGGAGCGTCGCCCTGGCCCTCGCCGGCAGCGTCACCCGCACCCGCACCCTCGACATCGCATTCCCTTCACTCCTTCACTCCTTCCATCCTCCTCCGCCTGCTGCACTCCTTCGAGCTCTTCTCGACTCGGCTCGGCTCGGCTCGGCCGGCCCTATTTTCCTTCCGTGCTTAAGTAGACCGACAAAAGGACATCGGGAGTAGGAGCCGGAGCTCCTTTTTGATGTTGCACAATAGGGGCCGCCTGGCGGACACTTAAGCCCGGTTCCCGGGCAGGCCGGGCAGCAGGGACCACCTCGACGGCAATTAAGGGCCGGGATTAGGTTGACACGGCCGGCGCAAGGAGCGATTGTCCGGCTTGAAAGGAGCAAGCGGGAACGGGCGAGGAGGAGTCGCTTGAGGAGAGGAGCAGACGAGCGGAGGAGCGAGGAGGCGGGGAGCGCGATTGTCTCGAAGAAGCGGGGCTCAGAAAGGATTCCTCGGCCGTGATCCGTTCACGACCCTCCTGAGCTCGGGGCTGAGTTCGCCACAAAGGAACGGCAGACGGCGAGGGGCACGAGAGAAGTGCAGCGAATCGCGAACGTGCATCGAATTAATTTTGAGCCTTTTTGGCCACAATTGCCGCGCATTTTTTCCCAATTAAATTCGATTAATTTTTGATGTCCTTTGTCGGAAAGTTGTATTAAGCGCTTTTTGGCATTAAACGCAGCGTCGCACGGCGTTGCCACCCTCCGCCGTTGCCGGCGAACCGCACGGGCTGGGCCGTTGTTGATTTTGCGTGCATTAAATGAAATTAAATTAAATGGCAATGAGCTGGAATCAGCAGATTTTCGTTGATTTTGAACCCTCGTACCGGAAACACACACACAAACACACGCACACACGAGTACAGATGCCGCGCCACCGTCACACACACACACACACGCGCGCATGGTGCTCTCATGCGCCACGTAACAAGTGGCCCGAGGCGACTTCACAAAAATTTCGCCACCACCCGGTGCGACCCCTGCCGAAGCCTCGCCCTCCGCCCTCAGCCCTCAGCCCGTCGCCCCGGCCCACCGTGGCTTCCGCTGGCACTTGTTTCCCACCCGGCCGAGCTGCTCCTTTCAGCTAATTTGCGGCCTGAGAAAACACTCCGTGCGTCCGGCAAAAACAACACCATCAGCCGCAACAACAACTGCGGCGGCAACAACAACATCGGCAGCTGGATAGTGCTTTCGTCGATTGCTGTTGTGGTGGTGTCTGTTGTTGTTTCAACGTCTCGCTGCTGAGAATTTTATGGTGTCTCGTAATTTGCCGCCGTGGCCAGATTTTCCGCCGCCCGGCCTCGATTTGGGGTTTAAGGTTAATGCGCCGAGGGCCACTTCCGACCGCGGCGAAGCAGGGCAGGGCAGGGCGGGGCGGGGCCGGGCCCCGGGGACGCGTCGCCGCCGGGTGCCGGCGGTGGTTGAAGCCCTCGGCCGCGATGCGCCGCTATTTATTCTGCAGTTTACGCCGCCGGAGCGTGTAACTGGAAGACAAACACGGCATCGGGCTGCGGCGGCGAATTCCGGCCGAGGTGGCAGCGCCGGAGGAGCGATCGAGGAGCTCGCCATGCCTGAGTGCTTTGCCCCTGGCTCCGGCGAGCACCGGAACAGGAGCCGGAACCGGAACAGGAACCGGAACAGGAACCGGAACCCGGCCGGGTCGGGTCGGGCTAATTGCGGAAACGAGCCCGGGATGTCATCGGGCGGCTGGCTCCAGGTGGGGAATTTAATTAGCGACGGGCTCCGGGGGCCGGCTCTTGATTGGTTCCTGAAACCGCCGTCTCGCGACTCGATTCAAAGCCCTCTTAATTTCCTTCCGGGATCCTCCCTCGGCCGTCTGCTCCACACACTCGGCGCAGTTTAATCCATTTGGCGCCCATGCATTTTTGATGATCACTCGCTTTTCGCCCGCCCCATCGACAACGGCGTCGACACCGGCTCGGCATCGGCCGTGTTTGCCCAATCGAGTCGAGGCTGCGGCTGCTGCTGCGGCTGCGGCGAAGTCGTTAATTAAAAATCAACCGCTCTCGGGCTGTTTGTTAAATGGATTTCTGCGCCGTGGCCGCCTCCGAGTTTTCAATTAACCGTCCTTGAGCCGCGCGGCCAACCGGAAGCCGAAGCCCGTTGCCCGTAGCCGGTGGCCGGAAGCCGCCGGTGCGCCATTTTGCAGCGCGCGCCCGTTTTTTAAACCGATTTCTTGCTTATCCGCCCAAACGCAACGCAACGTGGCGCGGCATCGGCATCGCCCGACGACAGCCCGCGGCGGGCGGAATTTTAAAAAATTCAAACATCGTCCGGGCCGCGGCCCGAAAAACGCCCGTTGTTGGCGAAAACACGGCGCAAACAACGCGGGGGAGGGAGCGAGAGGGCCAGATCGGGCGATTGATACCCTAAGCCGGCGACGTAACGTTTGCATCGACGGCGGGCTCTGTTTGTTTTGCGAGCGCGCGCATTTTTGCCGCGCAAAAAGCGCCTGGTCTGCGGCGTTGCCACCAAATCGCTTAATTTTGTGTTTATTTAATTCGAAAAATTGGGGCGGAGGAGTCGAAATCGGCGCGTTTAAAATGCCAAAAAAGAGCGAAAACTCGGACTCGGGCCGATGGGCGTTTTTGCGCCCGCTCCCGACCCGGGGCTCCGACATACCGGGATTATCGATGAGCCGGCGGACGGACGGACGGACGGACGATCGGTCGGGTGGGACGGGGGCCGGGCCGACTTCGGGGCCGGGGGCGCGGATAATTTCAATCAGGGCGCGGCTCTGGGAAAAAACGGCGGACGCGCGCTTTTTGTCTGCGCGGATTAGGATAATGCGGCGGATAAGCGTCCGAAGGACCCCAGCATGCGTGGGTGCGCAGCCCGCGCGCCTGTGTGTGTGTGTGGGTGTATTTATTTGTTGCACTTCCTCGTTTTGCCAACGGATCAAGCGTAAGAATAATATTGAAATTGCACCGACTCTCCGTTGATGTTGTTGGGGCCTCGTGGTGGCCTGTGATGCGGTTTGGGCGATTGCATACATGCACACACACACACACACACACGCACACGGGCACCGCTTCGCAATAAAATATCCGAGACAATATTTGCACAATTAATATCAAAATCCGTGTGCATTAGTTAATGAAATATTATTGCACAATGTGGCTCGAATTCGCCCCAATATCGCCCGCGCGCTCCGGGGGTATTTGCGAGTTGTGTTTCGCAGTTTAAGCTGTTTAGTGAACACATACACACAGACACACAGACTCAAATAATACACGGCCGATTTTAAGAGGCGCCAACCCCAAAATTCGTCTTCGTGGGCAGCCCTGACGGGTTCGCCCACGCCCGGGCCCCGCCCACTGCGGCCGAGGGCGTCGTGGCTCGCAATTAATTAACCCAACTCGCAGCTCCGCGATCGGGCTCTTAAGCACATCTGCATGCGTAACCCTGGCCGCGGGGCCCGTCAGACAACGCACAAACACCTGCCGCCCGGCGCCAGGCAACGCAGCCGCCACCAGCCACCAGCCACGAACCACCGCCCATCCTCCGACCCCACCACGGCAGCGGCGACGGCGACGGCGACGGCGTGGGTGGTGGGATTCCGGGTGGTGAGTTCGCGAATTCCAAACTACAATGCGAGGAGTCGCGAGTGAAATAAGCGGAGATATTTCGAAATGATTTCGCACACACGCCCACCCGAGGGCGAGGCGGGAGAGAGGGAGGGAAAATGTTTGACGCGAATGCAGTCTGACAGCTGTCACGGGCGAGTGGCTGCGATTATTGCTCGAAATGTCAAATAAATTTCGTCACTTCGGGTGCTCGCATGTAAATCACGGCGTCCCTCGCCTCCCCCCGCCCACGCCCACCAGGCCCCGCTTTGCTGGGGCGACTTGCGAGAATCATCTGCCGTTTTCGGTATTTTTCATTTGCAGCTTGGGTCGACATCAAAGGTTGCCATGGACTGAGGACGATCACGACGACGACGACGATGACGATGATGACGACGAGGCCGTTGGAAGCTTTGCGTGCTTCGGTCGATGCCTCGGCTCGTCGTGCCCGAGCGGGGGGCGGTCGGTCCGACTGGTTGGTCGTGGGTCAGGCGTCGGTCGCCCGTGTCGTGTCGTGTCGTGTGCTAAGCTCGGCTCAGCCAGGGTTGTCAATGTAATGAAATTCTGCCCGTTTTGCGAATTCGATTGGACACCATGGGGGAGGGAGTGCGTGTGGGTGTGGGTGTGGGCGTGTGTGGGTCGCCATTTTGAACCCAGGCGCGTCAGACCGTGCGACTTTTAATGACGAGTCGCCGTCCTCCGAGCCCGGCCTCGGTCCGAAAGCCAATTGCGGAGCATTTCCAATTTCATTTGCTCGCGACCGATTCCACCGGCGAATTCGATGGGGCTGCGGAAATTATTTTACCAAACTTGTTTTGTTGTCTCTGCGGAAAATCAACAGAAATCCTCTCGGGTTCTCGAGCCCTCCAGCCCTCCAGCCCTCGACCCAGCCATCCTCGTCCAGCCGTGCCTGCGTCCGCTCATCCAATGGCGTGCCTCGGTCCGTGGTTGGGCCCAGGACGGGCGCCAGCGCGTGGGGGCGGGGGCGTCGCGTTCAACCCTTCCGCATGACTCGCCCCAGCCCCGTCCCTGGCTCGGTCTCTCGCTCGCGCGCTGTCTCTGTCGTTCGCTCCGCTCGCTGCCAGTTAATTAGGTAAATAAATAAATTCGAGCAGCGAGCGGGGTGCGGAAAACTTTGCGCCGCCTTTGCGTCGAGAGGGCACACAACAACAACAACCACAACAACAACAACCACAACATCAAGAAGCAGAAGAAGAAGAAGGAGCAGAAGAAGAGGAAGAAGAGGAAGGGCGAAAAGAACAAGACCCATCCTCACCTTGCTTGTTTTCTTAAAAGGCAACACAAATAATTAAAACTCAATTTCGTAACTTCCGCTCGAACGCTTGCGCCAAGTGGCGAGCGAGACGAGAGAGCGGCGAGGAAGAAGCGGCGAAGGCGAGGAAGAAGAAGCTGACGAACAAGCCAGCGTCGGAGAGCAAGAACTGGAGGGGAGGGGGAGGCGAGGCGAGGCGAGGCGGGGAAACTTTGCCCGAGAAAAGTTGTCGGGGGCGACGCAGCCGGGCCGGCGGTTGGCAACGCTGGGGCGAGGGCGGGTGGCGAGCGGCAAAATGGCGGCAAAAATTAATTACAATTATAATAAACCGCCTAATTAGGCACGAGCAGGCAGGCGGAGGAGGCGTCGGAGGCGACGGAGGGGGCGGGAGGGAGGAAGGAACTTTTGTGGAAACAAAGAAACGCTCCGGGGACGGGCGGGACGCGAGGGGGCGCGAGGGGGAGGCAGCGCAGAAGTTCGGCTAAGCAGCAAATCTGGGTGGCAACGCAGCGCGGCAACGACTCCATCTCGAGCTGCTCGAGCGACGGCTGAACAATATGGCTGCACATCCGCCTGGCCGGGGGGCAGGGGGCAGGGGGCAAGGGGAGGAGAAGAAGAAGAGCGGAAAGAATAATAATAAAATTTACAAAATCAAAGATAAGGCGGGGAAAACATACAAATGCAGGGAAACACAAAATGAAATCAACTGCCGGGAGGGAGCGAGAGGGCGATAGGGAGGTGGGAGGTGGGAGGTGGGAGGGAGACAGCGACGAACGTCGGGCGGAAGCGGATGGAAACCGGCGAGGGTCGACGGAAGGGGGCGGGCGCCGGCGAGGGAGGACTGAAATTGGTCCGCTTGTTTTTTCATCCTCGCCGAGTTGCCCCCGTGCTCGTTGCCGCCGCCGCTCACACACACACACACACACACACCCACACTCACATTCGGAGGTCGTCGCTGTTATGGTTGTGGACAGCGACAACGACAACGACAACGACAACAACGACGATGACGATGACGACGACGACGACGACGACGGGTCGAGCGCGGCGCGGAGGGAAGCGAAAAGTCTTCTTATGGAAATTTAATTTGAAAAACGGATGAAAGTGTTTTTGAAGCCGTAGAAAATACGGCAACGCTGCGCGGTTTCCACTCGTGGTCGGGTCGGGCCGGGCCGGGGTCGGGAGCGGGAGCGGGGCGGGTTCGGCCGAAGCTCGACGGCGGTGGCGACGGCGACATCGAGCTTGTGCAACCGCAGATAATGCGAAATGTCGCCGTTTCGCCCTCGCTCTCCCTCTCATCGCTCTCCCTCTCATCCTCCTTCCTCTGCACTTTCGCTGTTTGCGTTTTCATAATTTACCCGCCCACCCGGCTGCGAAAACACTCGCCGGCTGCCGCCCGGCGTCGCCGCTCCGGGCAGCCATTTTATGCTAATGTTATTTGCGTTTTATGGTTTTATCACATTCCCCTGCCCTCCCCCAACCCACCTCCCTCCCTCCCTCTGCGGCTGACCTCTCGGGCGACCGCGGGAAATTCAAATCGTGCTCGAGCCCCTCGCTAACGCCTCTCTGTCTCTGTCTCTGTCTCTTCCAGGTCTGGTTCAAGAACCGCCGCGCCAAGTGGCGCAAGCAGAAGCGCGAGGAGCAGGAGCGGCTGCGCAAGCTGCAGGAGGACCAGTGCGGGCCGGGCGTGGGCGTGGGCGCGGGCGGCGGCGGGGGGGCCGTGGGCAGTGGCGCCTCCTCCGTGTCCGCCGCCGCCGCCGCCGCAGCCGCCGCCGTGGCCGTGGCGAACCTGAAGTGCGGGCCCGAGGTCTACGCCAGCCAGCTGCACATCAAGGCCGACCCCAGCTACAGCGACGCCGACGAGTCCTCCGACCTGGAGGTGGCCTAAGCCCGCCCCGCGCCGCGCCGCCCCACCACGCCCCTTGTACATACCCCGGGCCGCCGCCGCCCGCCGTTTCCGCGTGTAAATATTATTTGTTAACTCCTTGTTTTTATGTTTTACGTTCCGCGTGTAGACTTTTTACGAGCCCATAAATTATTCAGCGCCTGGCTGGTCGTTTAGTTAATTGCATTTAGTCGTAACCGAGTATGTTAAGTTAAGCCATAGCTAAATCCCACAACGACAGTAGCGCGAGCAGCAACCATGTCAACTAATTGTAAAAGCGATTAATGAAAGCCGCAGCATCGTGAAAAATTAATAAAGAATGAAAATAAAACCAAACTGAATTAAACTATTATGGCTTTCTATTGTCGAGGCAATCGATGTGGGCTCGGGGGGTGGGGGGCGGGTTTCGGGCCACCGCAACCCCATTTCAATGGCACACCAAATGGGCGTCCGGACTTGCAGTGACTTGAAGAGGCCCAGAAAACGCGGGGCGTCCTGGATTACCGGGAGCCTCCTATGAAGGCCGCCATATTTGCGGGCTTTCGGCCGCCCACGCCGCTTCCCCAGCCACCAGAGATAATTGATTCCCTCGAGTGATCCGGCAAACAACCGCAGGGACGTCGCCGCATCCCCTCCCGTTGGCACCAATTTGTCACCACGCTCGACTCGCTCCGGCCGTCAATCAATTCCTCGCACTCCCGCCCGCCGGCGGGAACTCGATACGTGTGGGAGCCGCAGCAGGGCCGACCAACCACCCACCACTCGCTCCTCCCCGCTCGCCCAGCGCTCGGAGCCGGCCTTCGATTGGCGGACGGCCCTCGCCCTCGTCGTCGCCGTCGCCCGGAAATGTCAGCAAACTTCACTAATGAAGCAGGGCCGGAGAGCGGGAACCCGATCGGCCCGGGCTGGACCCGGAACAGGGTGCGGGTGCGGGGGCGGGGGCGGGGTGCCGGGCAATTTGTGGTGCTGTTTGTAGAACAATAGCAGCGGCGGCAACAGCAGCAGCCACTCGACTGGACACGGGTCGGAGGAATGCCGGCAACGACGTGGCCAAATTATCTCGTTATTTGCTCGAGTGGCAGACGACGACCTCCGGTCGGTGAGCGTCAGTTGCGAGTGCTTTCACGACACAGAGCCGCAGGCAGGCGGAGGGGCGAACGAGGGACCGGACTCCAAATCGATTGACCCGATGCGACTTCAATCGGTCCCGGTCCCGGTCCTCGTCCTGCGCCAGGCTAGTTTTAATTTGAATTTGAGTCTCCTGCGACGCACAAAACAAAATGGTGTCGCAGCGATGGCCGGCCGAGAGCACCGAGCCCGTGCGCTCGAGCGGCTGATTGTGCGACGATGGCCTGCTTTGCGCCGACCGTCCTCCGTGTCCGTGTCTGTGTCGTTGTTTGTGTCGTTGTCTGTGTGCGTGTGTGTGTCGCCGGCCATCGGGCGAATCCTTACTAATAACAATGTTCCTCTATATAGATCAGTGGCCATTGTTGTCCACTCTGGCGTCCTCTGCTGTCACCGAGTGGTCCGACGGTTGGCTTCGCTTTGTTGTAGGAGTCGGCGTCGTGTTCGAGCTGCAGTGGACGGCAGGAGGACGGTTTCTGTGGTTGTTGTTGTTGTTTGCATCTGCATATTGGGTTTCCTGCAACCGTCCATTGTCAATCGCAAGCTGTATTTGAGTTTCGAAATTCTCCGACCCGGTCCGACGGCGCAGAGGCAGCGAAGGGCAGGGCGGGGCGGGGCGGGGCGGGGCTGGTAGAGGAAAATAGATCCAATCAAACGTGGAAATGTTTGCGCAAACAACAGTGAAATTTTATGGTTTGCTGCCGATGAGTGGTTGTTGCCTTTAGTGATATTGTTTTCCCCTTACTCAGTTGTCAGAGCCCTGAAGTGAAGTCATGGAGGTGATCCAGGAATTTCCATTTGACACGCTGGCCGGGTGGACTGCGTGAGCAGCGGCGAGAGCAGAGCAGAGCAGAGAAGAGGAGACTGGCCAGGGTGGCGATGGGGTCCTCCTTTGACCTCAGAGGCGGTCTCGGGTCAGTGAGGAAAAATTAAAAAGTTCGTCATTTTTCTTACTCCTTCGCTAATTGAGAGCGGAATTGCACAATTAACAATGCTTTGTATAAATGTATTATATTAATTAAACATGCTGTTGAAGAGGCCCGTGTCGTGCGCCACGGCTCGTCCACGGAGCTGGAGCGGACTGCAAGATTCCTTGTTATAAAGACGGCTGTGAAGCATTTCCGAACATAATTTTCAAAAAATTCCGAACTCGCACAGAGGGCAAATTATTTATTTTCACTTTGAACCTCCGTGGCCGGTTCACGGCTCGCCTCGTCCGCAGCTCGATATGAAAAATTGATTTCCGATTCCCACCGGGCGCCCGGTCGCCGTTTCCGGGTGCATCCGGGGCGCCGGGGCGCCGCAACATGGCCGACAACATGGCGGCAATTAAGGCCTCATTCGGCATTCATTCGCGCGCTGTTTGCCAATCGGCCGGTCCGCTCGCATTTTTATGAGCCATTTAAGGCCGCCGAGTGCGCCGCGTTGTTTTTGCGCCCCCCCGCTGCCGCTGGTCGCGTTGACGTCTCGATGGACGCCCGAGCCCCGGCCGATGCGACCGAATGAATGCCGAATGAGCTGGAAATCGAGGAAGTGGCGGGTGGCGGGCGGCGGGCGGTTGGTTCTGATTTATTGAAGGCGAAAAGCGAAGCGAACAAAAGTCCGGACAAAGGTGTTCATGCAGAGTGAAAAATGCAATTACGCGAATTTCGTGCGCATTTTTTCGCCCGCCCGCCCCGGTTCGCCGGAACTTATTTGCGAAAGCTTTTAATTAAATTTAATGTTTCATGCGTCCGTTTTAATGACGCGCGGCGAGGGGCGTGGCCGGGTGGTTGGTTGGCACACCTCGGAGCCCGGCGGAGCCCAATATTGAATTACGCCGAAATAAAAACGGTGTTAATTTAACCGTTGCTCCTGGAGGTCACCCCGACCCCGACCCCGGCCCCGGCCCCGTCGTCGCGATCGTTTTTCGGCAAATGCGGGCCCGAAAACGGCGTCGACGAATCGGGATCGGAGGGAAAAATAAAAATTAATAGTTGTCAAATATTTGCACATTTTTACACGGACTATTAACGCCCGGCAAACAGCGGCGAAGAAGAGGAAGAGTCAACTGCCGCTCTCGCTCTGGCTCTGGCTCTCTCCAGCCCTCTGCCCCGCTCGCTCGCCCTTGGGCCCTGCCACGAGGATCGAATTGAAACGCGATATGAAAACATGTCACCAACCCAAACAAGGCGCCCGAAGACCGCCGAGGGTTCGGCTGGATTCGAGGGTCCTTCGCAAACAGCGGCTGGCGCGGCGGAACGAAGAGAACGACGACGACGACGAGGAGGAGGAGGAAGAAGAGGGAGAAGAAGAAATTATGCATTCGAACGACGAGCGGCAGTCGAGCGTGGAAGACAAGGAGCCGAGGACCAACAACCGACGACCGAGGACCGACGACCGTCTTCTCCCGCTGCTCCTGTCCCGCTCGCTCGGGTCTTCGAGGAGGCGAAGGCGACGGGGGGAGGGAAGGCATTTGTAGTCTACAAATTGGCGGTGATTTTTCGGGCGACTCCTGTTTGTTGTCTTAGCCGCTGTTTAGCAAACAGTTGCGCCGAGCGAGCGAGCAGCGACCGAAAACGCTCTGTTTGTTTACGGTTCCCTTCCGTCTCCGCGGCCCGCTCCTCCCTCCCTTGCTGCGCTGCTTCGCTCCTTGGCCTCATCCACAATGCCATTGTCTTCCTCGTGTGCGTGTTGGGCAAACGCGCCCAGGGCAGCTTCCCGGGCCTTCGAGGACGAGGACGAGGCTCGCCGCAGCCCCGACTCTTCTTGAAGACGAGGCCGGTCCGCCTTTCGATTTCAGCGCCTCCGGCTTCCAGTTGGGTCCATCGGCCATCGACTGTCCTCCAGGAAGAGAGAGGCGGAGGGGCGACGGCTGGACCGAAGCTCTCGGGTGAAATCCGATACATTTTCGCCCGATCCTCCCCGGCCGCTTCTTGCCACCTGTGAGGTGAGTTTAATCCGGTAAAATGTTTAATTATTTCTGGCCTCCGCAGGGCTTCCGGCCAGGGCCCTCGGTCCGTCCTCGGTCCACGCGCTCGTCCGCCCTTCCGGCCGCCGGACCATCTGTTTATCCTGCTGCCGTCCATCGCAACGCATACGAAGATTAGCCAAGATCTGCCCGTTGTCGGGACGACGCAGGGCCGCCAGCAGGCGAGGGCGGCGGCCTCTGAGCCGCGCCGGGTCGGGCTGGAGCCCTGGGTTATCGATCACCAGGTGTGTGGCTGCGTGTGCGGGTGGGGTGGCCAAAGAGCCAACAGCCTCGAGGTGGAGATTAAAAATTATATTAATTTCGAAGCTGCCCGAGATCGAGTTCCGCCTGGCACGCTCGGATATCCAAACAAAATGGCCGCACACGCACACGCCTGCCGACACATTCGCATACACATCCGCACCGCAGACACTCACAGTTATCGGAGTGAAGACAGGGCCAAGCGAGAGCCGCCGCTCGCCCCTGAGGAGGAGGAGCGCGGTGAGCAGTCCGAAGGCCGGGAGGAGGAGCTGGGGACGAAACAAAGCCACGGCACACAAACACACACGCACGCACACACACGGACACGTCGAGGACGTCGCCCGAGAGCGAATAGGGATCAAAACCCTTTTGTTCGGCCGGAACAGGGAGCAAGGGCTACCTACAGCCGGGCAGGGCACGGAAGCAGAGAAGGGAGTAGGGGCGAGCTCTAAATCCCACCAAAGGCCAATTTGTATTCTCACCTCAGACAAAACGAAACGCCTCGGCGACAGATGAGCCCGCGTGCGACACAAAGCGGGCCTCCTCGAACTCGGTCCTCCTGCCGGATCCCGGATCACGGCCGTGCGGTCCCGACAGTTCGATTCCAATTACGGTTGCGCCCTCTAAGCCGGGCTCCGGACTCTCGACCGGCCACCACCTTGCGCTCGGCCGGGCGGACGGACGGACGGACGCCCGGACGGACGGGGCGAAGGTGGCCGAGTGGACGATTGTTGGCAGACCAGTTCGCTGGTTAATTGAAATCCTGCTCGGGTAATGAGGACCAGGCGAGCTCGGAGGGAACCCTTTCGTCGATGGCCTCCTCAGCGCAGCAGGAGCTCCGCCACCCGGGCTCCTTGCACAGGTCTCCGTCTCCGTCTCGCGGCTAGGGCTGCTCGTCCCGGGCTCAGGCTAATTGTTGCGGTCATAAAGCAAATTGACCCTTGAGGAGGTCCAGAGTGGGCATCGGCGAGCGGGCAAACGGGCAGCGGGCCTGCGCAGCCGTCCAAGAAGCCGTAGTCGTCGTCGTCGTCGCCCGAAGGCGGCCGAGCGGAGCGGGCGGCGCGAGCGGTTGCTGCAATCGCTGACGTCGCGCGGCGATGCAGAAAATTTGCTCCAGACGCGTTTTCATAACCGGCGGCGGAGTCGGAGTCGGAGTCGGCGACGTCGTCGTCTGTGGTCGCGGCCGCCGTATAAAAGTGGGCCACGCGTCCGACGGGGCCAGGCGTCCCGAAGCTGCTGCCATGAGACGACAACTGGAACTGAAACCGCTGCTGTTGCTGCTGCTGCTGGTCGCGCCGCTGGTGCTGGGCGGCGGCGGGAAGTCGGAGTCCTCGGAGGAGGACGAGGAGAAGGGCAGCAAGAGCGAGGCCTCCTCCGAGGAGCAGAAGGAGTTCAAGAGCGAGAAGGGCCACAAGCAGGCGAAGGGCTGGGAGGAGGGCGGCAAGAAGCACCACGAGGCCGAGGAGCACGAGAACCACTACGCGGACGAGGGCGGCAAGCACAAGAAGGACTACGACGAGGAGGACGAGCACGGCGCCCACGAGGGCCACGGCGAGCACAAGAAGGGCGGCAAGCACCACCACAAGAAGGGCCACAAGAAGGGCCACAAGCAGCTCGAGTACCACAAGAACTTCAACAAGGACGAGTTCTACAAGGAGAAGAAGTTCTACGACGACGAGGACAAGGGCGGCCACCACAAGAAGTACGGCAAGGAGCACAAGGAGCACGCCGGCGAGGAGGCCGCCCACAAGGAGGGCGAGCAGCACGAGTCCGGCCACAAGAAGGGCCACCAGAAGAAGAAGGCCCACCACGCCAAGGGCCACCAGCACGAGGACCACGCCAAGTACGCGAAGGGCCACAAGGAGGACGAGCACCACTCGGGCCACCAGGACTACGGCAAGAAGGGCGGCAAGAAGGGCGGCCACAAGCACGGCTACAAGAAGGGCGGCGGCCACCACGGCTAGGGCGGCGATCGAGGAGGGACGAGGAATAAAGACGAGGTTCACCAAAACTGCGATCGTGTGTTTTCTTCTCCCCTCCACTCGGCGCCTTCCTCTGACCCGTCCGCCTGTCCCTCTGTCCGTCCGTCTGCCGCTGCTCTTCCGCCGGCCTTCCGCTCGATTAGCCGCCCGTCCTGCCGTGCGCAGTGGGATTTTGGTAATCTGGCCCCAGGTAGCGCCGGGAGGGCCGCGCCCGATCGCGATCGCCGCAGCCGCAGAGGCGGGCCGAGGCGATCGCAATAAAATGGCGGGCCCGGCGCTGACGCAATGGCGAGGCACGAGGGCCGGATGAGCGGTCGGAGGAACTCATTAGTCGCGGGATTGAGGGATCAACGGCGCGATGGCTGGAGGAAGCGGAGGATAGAGAGGCGAATGGGAGCGAGCGAGAGGGCGCAGGGGAATCGGGCTATGGCAGATAATGCTCGATTAGCCGATGAGCTCGGCACTGTCCTGGGAGGGGACTTCGACAATGGCGCTGGAAGGGAGTCTCGGGACGAAGTCATCATCCCCATTTGTGTTTTGATGTAAAGAATTATGGCCTATTTATCAGTCATTTGCCTCGATATCGCTTTGTTGTAGTATTTGATATATGGAAATACGTTTTAAAGGACTTACCGAGAGCGGAAGATGAAGGCATGACTTAATTAAACATGCGAGTCGATCTGAAATGAGAGAGAATCACACATTTTGATGAAGTCTAAATTAAATGGATATTGGCAAATCCGCCCGAGGACGGGTAATCCGGAAATATAATCATAAAATAGAATACTTCGGTTGCCTTTATGGATTTGCATTCATCGGGGAGGCCAGGAGGGGCCGGCGTTGAGGCAACCTGTGGCTTTCCTACTGGAAAACTCTCTTCCAAATTCTGGGAACCCTGCGCAAGAAGCCCAAAACGAAGCGCCTGGCAATCATGCAGAATGTCCTTATGAACTAAGAATGCCGGAAACATATTCAAATCCCACCTCTCGCACACACACACCGACGCATCCCACACACAGCCACTCTCGTTCGAACGGACACAAATCGGGGGGAGGATGTGGCGATGTAATTAAATTTGCATAGAGCGAAAAACACAAAGCGGCAGCATAAAAAGGGACAGCAGAGGGGGGGGAGGGGGGCGATCAGGAGGTTTCGAGTGGGAGGGGGGAATGTAATCCAAACACACATGCCATCCAGGAGCAGAAGCCAGTAGCCTGATGCCGATGATTGTGTGATGCAAAGTAGCCAAAATACGGCGACAACATGCCAGGAGGATGGCACAGCAACAACCACAACGACAACAGCACATCAAGCAACATCGAAAGCCACAACAACAACAGCAGCAGCAGCAGCAACACTGTATGTACTTCACGTCAATAATAATGACGTCGTCGGCCCTGATGGCGCTGCTGCTGATGCCGTCGGTGATGATGATGATGATGATGTCATCAGGATTATCCAATGGTAACCATGGCACATTATTTGCCGTTTGCACATTATTTACTCAGCTAACGGTACCGCAAGCACACACACTGGCACACACCGCCTCTCACTCTCGCCAACACACGCTCGGTCCAGCGGGAAATTCGGGCGACTGCGAGCGCGCGCTTGGGGTGGCGAATTCGACGTCCTCGCCGTTGCCGGGTCGCCCTCGTCCTCGTCCACGTTCTCGCTATCGTTGTTGTTGCTGCTGCTGTTGCTGTTGTTGTTGCTGCCGTTGTCTCCGCCACACAATGGCGTTTGTTGCGGCCCAGCGGCTGCGGGGACCCCCCGTCGAGAGGCTGTGGTTGGCTGCCGTCGCCCACCCCCCACTGCGCCGAACAAGGGCGGTTGGGCGTGCGTCGGTGGGACGGGCGGCAGAACGGGCGCGAATCCTGAGCCAGCTTCGGCGGGACCGCGTTCGACGGCATCTGGCGAGGTGACCGTGCGAAGCGCCTCGCATCGACTCGACCCAACTCGACCCGACTCGCCTCGCCTCGCTTCGACTTCCTTCGCTGATCCCTGGCTCGCTCGCAATCCTGCTCTCAATCGCTCGGTGCCTGCGTCGAGCCCTCGCTGCCTTTTCGCCGCCGCAAACAGGATTTCGCTCGCAGTTACTAACTTAATGATTACCCTAAGTCGACCCGGGACTTCCTCGAGTCCTCTCGGCGACCCTCCGTTGAGCCCTTTATTGCCGTCATCAAGCCGAGCTCTTCCGTCGTCCGTCGTCGGCGTCGGCGTCGGTGTCTTCACTTGTCGTCGTCCTGGTCCTCGTCGCCCGGCCTCGTCGGGGAGGATCGATTGGTCTTTGTGTCCGCGCAAATTGACCCTTGGCCGAGGGATTTGCTTCCGTCCATCCTGCGAGCTGTCCTCATTGTGGGAGCGGGCCGACAGTCGAGAGCGAGGGCAATCGAGGGCGCACTTTGCGGAGGGAAGGGCTACGCCCTCGTCTCCGGAGCGAGCCCGAAGTTCTTGGAATCCTAACCGAGTTTCCTAAATTTCTCCACCGGTCCCCAGGGCCTCCCTTTGCTCGTTGGTTGCCCCGTCCCGACTGGGTCGCGTCCCCAGGGGATAATTTCATAATTTAGTCCTGTCCCCTCGGCTCCCTCCCACGACCCGTTGGGATGGAAAATTTTCCGTCGCGATCACGACATCCGACATCCGATGTCGCCATGCCGACGACGCCGACTGCGTCGACTGCGACATCGACAGTGACGGTGGCGCCGACTTCGATGCCGAGAGCCGAAGTGTCGCTTCGTGCTTTCGTGGTTTTTCGCACCTTCGTGGAAAAGCTGACCAGATTAAAAACAAACAAGGCACTCACACACGAATGCCCTCACTCAGGAAGCGGGGTCGGGGTCGGGGTCGAGAGTCGGAGTGGAATTAAAGCAACAACAAGGATAACAGTAACGAAAACAAGGCGGAACGTAATCAACGTGATTGTGATTTTCATCCGTTTGACGTCGCGCTCGCCCGGAATCCGGCTCATTAGGTTTTAAGCACCGGCTTCTGTCGCCGCCACCCGCCTCGACCCTCTCCGGCCATCCAGCTGCTAACAAAAACGCGCCCCTGCCCCGCCCCCGCAGGCCGGCTTAAGAGCCCCTCCCCTCTGCTGGGGTGGCGAAATGCCTCAAAAGGGACCCGCGAAATGCTTTTAAGCCCTGCAAATCCTGTCGCTCCGTCACCAACTCCTCCTCGAAATCTCCCGCTCGCTCCCTGCTCATTATCTCCCTCGCTCCTCATTATCTCTCACTCTCTTTCTCTGTCTCGTCTGACCGACGGACGGCCGGCCTCCCAGTGGGCGTGGGCGGCTTTGAACAAAGCGTGCTTATGGTTATTAAAAATTAAGCTTTTTCTGTGAAAAAGAAAAGCGACGCCAAAGTCAACCGCAAAGAGAGAGAGAGAGAGGGAGACAGAGATAGAGATAGAGGAAAGGAAGCAGCAACTTCTGTACAACTAATTATTTAGTTTAAGTTCGTTCGTTGAATCCATCTTTAAATTCCAACTGCTCTTTCAATTCACACATTTCACCCCCTCTGCCGACCAAATCTGTCGACGTGTTCCTCGGAACCGAATTTTGTGCAGCTTCATGTGAGTGGAGTATTTACCCAACAACAACAACAACAACAACAAATGGCAACAATGACTAATCCGAAATGCTATTTCTAAACATTGGCTTTGTTCCTGCACCACCGGCACCACCAGAGCCCCTCACGCACGCCCTCCCCGGCCTCAGGCCCACAATAATAACCTTTTGTTGCCTGGCTCACTGCGGAACCCGCAAAACTTACCGCAAACAGGTGAATTACGGTTACGTTACGCTAGCTGGCGTCGTCGCCAAACAATGCGCCTCCACCAGCCCCAGATATTGGGGGACGAGGGGAAGTAGGCACAAATATGGGGGAAATTAAAGTGGTGCACGCTTCTCAGTAGACAAGTTTTTTGAGAATAAGGTGGAGGGATTTGAGTTCGAATTGTATCAAACAAATATTTTGAAATCACTTTTCTATATTTTTGAAAACAACATTTGTCAATAAATTTACATAGCTTGAAAAACAAAAAATGTCTTCCCAATCATAATGATTTATTACAATTCCTCTACTGCAAGGTTCCGTTGACACAAACCAACATTTGTGCACCGCGTTACCGACACGCAGTGCCCCTTAAACTGCGGGGTCAATATTTCTCATATGACATTTCTCGGACTGGCTGTCACTTGACAACGCGAAAGAATCGCGATTTGTTTATATTTTCATCGCGTTTAGGGTTTTTTAAGTACAAGTACAAAGAAATTAATAATTTCAGTCCATATCACCTTTAGAAATCAACCACAATGTAAGTTTACCGATGTTTTATTATTGCGCCGATTAATTTTTCTCTTGGCCTTCCAGGACGGACTACTGGAAGTCGAACGAGCGGAAGTACTGCGACTTCTGCAAATGCTGGATCAGCGACAACAAGGCGGTCAGTATTCCTCCAACCCATCACCTTGCCCACTCTGCTAATGCCCCCCTTTCCCTTCACAGAGTGTCGCCTTCCACGAGAGCGGCAAGCGTCACAAGCTGAACGTGGCCAAACGCATCTCGGACATCAGTCGCGATAGCGAGAAATCCGAGCGCGAGCGCCAGAAGATGGACGCAGAGATTCGCAAAATGGAGGAGGCAGCCATGCGCTCTTATGCCCAGGACATACACTCCCGCAGCGACATGACAGCGCGCTCCATCAACGCAGTGATAGACGCCACCGTGGGTCCTACCGTCAGCTACGCCAACAGCACAGCCGCCGGCAGCTCTAGGGCGCGTCAAGTGGACCCCATGCGACTGCCTGGCAACTCAGACGATGAGGAAGATGGCGTGCGTGTTGGCATCAAGAAAGTGCCTAACGAGCAGGTGCCGAACCCTACGTTGTGGGTCGAGGGCAAGTCGGACGAGGGCTACACATACTACTGGAACGTCAAGACGAACGAGTCCGTGTGGGAGGCACCCAAGGAGGGCTTTCTCTCGTACGCCGAGTACGAGCGCATCAACGCGATTGCGCTGAAGCAACAGGAGCTGCAACAAGCCGCCGAGGCCAAGAACTTCCGCGAGAACGTGAATGAAGAGGTCGCAAAGTACAATCGGGAGCGGTTGAAGATGTTCCGGCGACAAGAGACGCCCGAGGAGAAGCGCGTGGCGAAAGAGAAGAAGGCGTCCTTCAAGACGGAGGAAGAAGCAGCCACCCAAGAGATCGGTTCGTGGCAGGTCGTTGAAACAAAGTGAGTGATTTGGTGCCATGAAAGTGTAAAGAACATAAAAGTATCATCGATTTTAGACCAGCGCCTCCGCCTATTGATTGGGAGTTGCCTGCCACAAACTATCAGTACGTGCCACCGGTGGTGTCAGAGATCGCGCCCGAACCGCCCGTCAAGCGCTTCAAGGAGAAGACCATCGAGAAACTGGACGACGAATCCGCCAGCGGGGCCCCGACCACCTTCAAGAAGCGCAAATTCGCAGCCAAAGGAAACCCGCGCAAGCGTCTGGACGACGATTAGAGTAGAATTTAGAGTTAGAAATTAGGATTAGCGGAAGCATAGTTGATAAAACGGTCTGACGAAGACTTATAGGAAGACAATAGGGTGTGACAATTGGCGTGAAGTTGAATTTTCGAAAAATAGTTTTGCATTTTATAGAGAAAATTCAACGGATGAAAGATATCTAGAATTAAATAAATCCGAAGGAATGAATTCACGAATGCAAATACGTCCTCCAAGGCTTCCCGTATTTATAATTAATTGCATGAGTGCCTGCCGTACGTCAGCGGATGCAATGCAGGCGAAACCGAATTTCTGTAAACATTATTGGGTGAGAGATGCTTCAAATTGAGCTGTGAAATGAAAATGAGGACCTTCATAGAGATGCTCATAATTTGCATGTAATTGATGCTGAAATTTCGTAAACCTGAAATTATTAATTGCGGATGACATTTGTTTCGTTTGCCTCGTCGGCCAAGGGGCGACGGTGGCTGAGTCACCGGCCACGACGAGGTGGGACGTGACGCTAGCGCGCGGGACACGAAGCGGAAAACGAATTCGAAATAGAAATGTCCGCGGCAGCTGGCGGCGACGGAGACTCGAGTGAAACGAAACGAGGCTCTAAAATTAACTCGACCGCCTTCACCGGTGGAACTACGGCGCCCTTTAAACCCTTATCGGAGCGAAGAAGAAGCGCCAACTTCAGCTGCAGATAAGATAACTTCCGTGTTCGGTCTTCTGGGGGAGATTTTGGAGCTCAGCCATAAAGCGCCGAGATTTAAGATATCTTGGCGCGTCATTGGGGAGCTTCCGTAAATCAAATGCAGATAGAGATAGAGATACCCCTGGGCAATAAAGACAACAGAGTAATAAGACAAATGATAAGCGATGATTTGAAAGCAACCACACGGCGAATGCTTATCACAGCGGTGTGGCGAAAGACACCGGCGGCCACAACAACAGCGACGACGACGTGGGTGGGGGCGGGGCTCGGACGATGCCAATTAAAATTTTAATTAAAAATTGAGTCAATCAGTGGAAAGGCAAATAGGAACCGAGTTCAAGCAGTCAATTAAAGCAACTGTACTGCGAGGCAGAACCCGCTGCACTCGAACCGAGCCGAATTCGCATCGACCAGCGACACACAGTTCCTGGGACCGTGGGATTCGTCGGCCATCCATCGTCGGCGATGTTCCTGCCGCTGCTGCTGCTGCTGTTGTTGTTGTCGCGGTGGACGCCGTTGATGCATGTCCGAAACGGCGCCGTTTGATTGTTCCGTTTGCGTTTTAATGCCCTGCTGACGGGGTTATTTTTGTTCTTGTCTTGTTTTTGTTTATACGAACCTCCGCCTGGTCGGTTTATTTTCGGTCCTCGGTCTTCGTCTCAATGGGCTTCCAGGAACGAAAACAGATCGACAGATTCACCGGAGCATTTCCGGAGCATTTGGTCAATAAACTATTTTTATTGTTCTCCTACATTGAAGCGGGATATCTGTCTCGGTCGCACCTCCGCCATCCCTCGCCTCCCGGCGTCCTGGCGCCCGCTCAACCACCGTCTATTTTCACCTCCTTCGCACGCGATGGGGGTGGCGGGACCGGCGGCGTGTTCCACAAATAGCCTCCATTTCCCAGGCGTCCACGCAAATCCGCGGACGCCCCGAATCGCGGTGCTGCCGGACGCCGGGGGCGGCTCGGGGTGGCCTCGCACAATTGGCGGGCTCGACGGACGAAAATTTACACATTTACACTTCCTCGCGGCGCGGTTTTTTGGTTTGGGTTGCGCACTGTGAAGTCAGGATGGCGTCGAAGGGAGCGAAGTAGGGATCGGGGTCGTTTTCGGGGCGAACTCTGTCCTTAGGACTGGGCGACGCTTCTCCATGGGAACCGAAAATGGATCGGGGGATTCACCTGCGACACTGGGGGAGAAGAAGCGGCCGTCGCGGAGGATCGATGGAAGTGGGACAGACAAATAACTCATTTTTCGATTGGAAATCCATGGCTTTTACCGACTTAGAAAAACGGCTGAAAACACTCATGGAGGTAGATCGAATTCCGAACATCAACTTTCGACTGAAGATCGATTTTTGTTTTCAAGGGGATTGAAAAGAATTTCAGTAATCGACTTTGTATAACGGGCATTTTATTCATGTGCGACCTGGCGAATAACGGCGAGTTGGTGAGAGCAGACGAGGGAGAGAGAGGGAGAGGCGCGGCCGGGAGAGGCCGGGCAAGCGGAGAAGGCGAAAGTGATCGGAAAGTGAGAACTTTGAGAGGCCACGACGGGGTTCCGTCAAGCTCGTCTTTCGCCGGCTCGGCTTCGACCCCATTCCACGTGCGGTCAGTCGGTCATTCGTTCCGTAATTCGTTCAACCGCCGCATTGTTTGTTTGTTTGTTTACGCTCGTCTTCTTCTTCGTCGCTATTTCACTGCATTCGCCATCGTTTTTCCGTCGCTTCCTCTCGCGCGTGGTCGTCGCCCTGTTGTTGATGTGGTCGTCGTCGCCGTCGTTGTTGTTGCCATCGCTGTTGTTGTCATCGTTGTTGTGGTTGTTGTTGTGGTTAATCTCCTTTGTCGCTGCCGCGGCTGCCCTCCATTGACTCTGTTTTATCACTGTTCGTTTTCCGTTGTCCGCCGTCCGTCCGTCCGTCCGACCGCCCATCTGTCTGTCTATCGCCTGTCTCGCTGTCCAACATCGAACATGCATCCGTCCATCAATCGCTGTCGCCTCGGATGTCGACGGATGAACGATTTCCGAGTTCATTTTCCGCGACACCTCGGGATGCCGGCGGCGACGGACGGGCTCAGGGTGGGCGGTGGAAGCCGGGGTCCAACGGAATCCGCACGGAGGTTCTTCAACCGCCCGACGAGCTCTTCTGTCTGTCCGCCTCGGTCTCGCCATCTCCCACTGTCTGCTCTCGCTCGGTCTGTCCGCTGTCCACACCTCAGGCGTTAATGGCTTAATTAAGTGCTCTTTGCCTGCTTAAATCACCGAGACCATTCGTCAAAACGACAGAAAAGTCGTCGTATTTCGAACGCGACCCGCGGCTGCCGGAGCTGGAGGTCAGTCGAGGTGCACTGAGAGAAATTAGGCTTCGAGCGAGTGGATCGAAGACGAGCGAGTAATGGGGAATTCGACTCGAGGAGGCGGAGGGATCGACAAAATTAGTCAAACTGCAACGACAAGCGCGTTTACAACTACAACAACAACAACAACAACAACAGCAGCTCAGACACGACGTAAATCAAACGCGCCAATCGGACACGTAAACAAATAACGTAAAAACAACGCCGCGTAAACAGGGCAATTTAAAGGCAGCAGCAACAACAACAACAACAACAGGTGAACAAATGCCACAACAACAAGAGCAGCAGCAGCAGCAGCAATAACAATAATAACAATAACATCGCCAGCCATTGTAAACGAAATTGGGAAAACAATGAAATTTTCTCGGAATTTCTTTCGGTGCAAAACGGGCGAAGAGCGAAACCGAAGGCGATGTTGTGGACTTTCGGCCACCCACCACAACAACACCAACGTCTACACCAGTTCGAACATGTGAATCACAACGAAGACAACAACAACAGCAGCTGGGCCCGTGGCATGAATGAAAAGCTTTGGAGGCAAAAAATTTTACGCAAACCTACGACGGACGACGCCAGCGGGCAGCGGCGGGTAGAGGCGGGGCCGACCGGGGGTGCTGGCGAGAAATCACATCAACGTCGACGCGGACATCGGGCGTCAGCAGCCGCAACCACAGCTGCAGCCGCAACCACAGCTGCAGCCGCACCAGCGCCAGCAACAAGAACAAAACCCGTGGTCGCAGGTCGCCGGGTTGCAGCCGGCGGCTCGAGGCTGCGTCGAACATGTTCGATGGCGACCGCGACCGGCTGGCGCGGCGTCGACGACGGGCGCCGCGAACAGTTCGTCGCCGGAGCTGCTCCCGAGACGGTGCGCGCTCGACCCATCCGAACCAGACGTCGTCGCCGAGCCGACGCAGACGAACACGAAGCCGAAGACTAGGCAGACGAAGAAGAGTCGCGTGGAGAAGCGAAGCGAAGTCGCCGAATCAGAATCAGTCGTGGAAGCGCGGCGGAGTGAGCGAGAGGAGTGTCGCGGAAGCCTTTTTAGAGCCGCTTCCGGCGCAGAGCGGAAGCCATCAGTTGGAGCCGCAGACGTCGACGCGACAACGCCGGACACGGCGACAGCGACTGCAGTGCGGCGCTGAGGAGGCCGCGGCAGACGGATCTTTTTGGCCGACTTCCTCGTGAGTGTTGGTGTTGGTGTTGGTTGAGTGTGTGTGTGTGCGGGACGTCGCCTGCAGCTGCAGTGCGGAACTCTGCGGACGTCTGTCGCCGACGGACGCCGTGCGGCCTGCGGTTGCTCCGGTCGCCGTCCGCGCGCCGCAGGACGAGCGCCCGACGCGGAGCTCGTTCGTTGCCCACGAGTTCCGCTCGTCGTTCGTTCGCCTCGTGCCCGTAAACAAGACTGCAACACATAAACAGCGATAGCAGTAGCCAGAGAGCAGGAGCAGGAGAGCAAGAGCGACCACCAACAACAGGCGCCGTCCACAGGAGGAACGACAAGAGTTTGTCGTTCCCGCGACGTTCGCTCGTTCGGCCTACGTCTGACGTCGGCACCGGAGATTGAGTCGCCGTCGCCCCATTGCGCGGGAGTCCGCCGCTGGAGCCGCGCGCAGGTGAGTGGCGGGGATTCGCGGAATCGGGGATGATAATTTTAAAATATCAATCACGGCGCGGAAATTCGATTATGAAGTTATGAAAGCAAAATAAAAGCAAAATCAACAGAGCAAAAAACGAGATCAAAAAATTCTCTGAAATTGGGAGGAGGCGGAGCGTGGGGAAATCAGGGAAAAAGTCATCGGAATATAATTTCTGCCGACCTCGGTCGGTTCGCGTTACTTACCTTCAGCGATAGAAATTCAGTGGTGTCAGAAATGGGGGTCTGAACAGAGATGGCGAGAATTATTGACAATTTCAGAATCTGGGAACTTGAAAAATAAACTAAACAAAAAGTAAAATGTTCCGCGAAGAAGGAACGCGAGCAAGACACGAGAATTTTCAGCATTCCGAAGCAAATCTCGAATTTTACAAACGATGAAAATCGCAACCGAAGCCTGTCGAGCCGACGCACGGACGGACGGTCGTCGCAGGGCTGCGGCGATCTCGTCGCTCATCCGCCCTCCGCCGTCCTCCGTCCGCCTGTCGCACAATAAAATTCTCTTTTGCATTCCCCGGCCCTGCTCGCGAACCGCGTCAAGTGAGTCGGCCGTCCGACCGCCGTCCGTCCGTCGCTGGCGTCGGTCCACGAATGCAACGTTCCCGTTGTCGGCGTCCGTGTCGTCGTCGACGTTGTCGTTGTCGCCGCTGTTCAAATTGAAACCGAGTCGTCTGCGCGTCTGCCCTCGGCCGACCGCCGCCCACGCCCTCGGCGCGCTGACCACTCTGCTCCGCTCTGCGTCCCTTCGGCCGCGCTCAATTATTCATCCATTAATTGCCCTGATTGCCGCAATCATCCTCATCATCTCCGCTGTCGTCGTCGCCGCTGACGTTCGCTCGTAAAAGCGAACAGAAGAATTATCCTTGTATTGGGAGTATCGCGGGGGCGCGGGGCGGGGCGCCGTCGATTAAAATCGATCCGAGTGTTTTAAAATCGGTTCCTCGAAATCGCGTCCACACCACGGCAGGAATTTCAAACCGGCTGAGGCCCATCACAAATGGAGGAATCGAGCGAATCGTGGGGAATCGTAAGAAGGACGTAATAAAAAATCGATCAGTTGCCATTACGACGCGGTCGCCTCCCCAATTTGCCCCACCTCCTGGTCCCCCTTCGCCCCCTCCCACGTTCCTCCATAAATTTTCCACTCCCGCCCTTCGGGGGCGTGGGCGACCCGGGGCCGTGAAATCAACCGGAGCTCCAAAAGTTTCCATGTCAATCATTTTACGCAAAATATCAAAACAAATCATTCGGGCCTGGCTCTTCTTCTCCGGCGCTGTGGATTTTCTTTTCGATTTTGCTGTTGCTGTTATCCTTCCACTGTTGTTGTTGCTGTATTCTACTTGTTGTTGCAGCCGTTGGGGTGGGCCGGCGGCCGTCGCGTGTCGGCGCCGGGCTCGCATGTTGTTGGCGCCCGCCCCGTCGCCTCCGACTGATGGCTGCGATTGAGCCGAGGGGGGGGGGGCGCCCCGCCAGGTGGGGGCGAGAATAAATCGAATTTCCGCGAACTCCCCCTAAGACGGAATCACGGGCGCCTCACTTATTTATGAGCGCGAACCCGGCGAAATCCGCCGCGGGATCGCAAGGGCTCGCCGTGGGGCCGAGGGCCAGGGCAAGGGACGGGGCAAGGGACGGGGCAAGGGACGGGGCAAGGGACGGGGCAAGGGACGTGGGCGTAGGACCAGGGAACTGGGGCTGAGGGGAGGCTGGTGTCAACTCCCCAGAAGGCCGACCTGGCTTTGGTGAAGTTGCGAGCGTCGAAAACTCCGCGTCTGAGGCCGAGACCGGGGTCGGCGGCGCAATCGACGGTCGATGGGTTGTGGTTGTTGTTGTTGTTCCTGCTGTGAATTCGTCCGTTGACGGTGAGTGAGACGAGGAGTCGAGAGACACAGAGAGAGAGAGGGGGGGGGGGGGCGGTTACGAAGCCTCAAGGAATCAAGTCGAAACTAAGGCGACATTCAGAAAACTCACCAGGACGGCCCGAGCCGGGGAGCTGCGAGGCCGATGATGGCGACGGGACCAAGGAGGAGAAAGAGAGAGAGAGAAAGAGAGAGAGAGAAAGAGAGAGAGAGGGAGAGGGAGACACAGATAGAGATTCCGCATAAACATAAATTAAGTTGGGAAAATCTACAAAAATAGCAAATAGAGCGAGGCTCACGAGGAAATGGACGTGAAAAGGAACTTCCAGAGCAGCAGCACCAACAACAACAATGACAGCAACGATGACAACAATGCCTACAACAAAAACAACAACAATAATAACAACTCAAACAACAACAAAAACAACAACAACAACTCTATCAACATCATCCCTGGCTGTCGTTGTCAACATCAGAGAACTCGCCGCCGCTGCTCTGAATAAAGTTTGTTTATGTTTGTGCTTGCCATTGAGTTGTTGCCGCCGTTGTCGTTGCCGAAGCTGTTTTTGTTGTTGTTGTTGTTGTTGTTATATCGTGCCCACCCCCTCCACTCACCCCTTCCCCCACGCCGTCTCCTTCAAATATTCCGACTGTCTTTCGTTCCCCAAATTGTTGTGAACATCTCGGAGCCCCGACCGGAGAGCCGGAGGTGGGCAGGAAAGGATTTCCCAGGACGACACACAACGACACACACCGACACACACCGACCCACACACACAAACACGCACACACACGCGCCCTCACGCATCGCCGCACAGCCACACGCTCGTTCTCGCCGCGTGCCATGATTTATTTTCGCATTCGTTGCCGCCGCCGTCGTCGGCCTCGTTGTTGCTCCTGTTGTGCAGGGTTGTTGCTGTTGCTGTTGCTGCCGCTCTTGCCGTGCGGCCTGCTGTCGGAAGTGCACGGTTGGTCTCCCGTTTCATTCGCCCTCCCCTCCCCCCCTCTCCTTCCCCCCCTTGTCCTCTCCCGGATCCCTCGGCCTGAGCGCGTCGTTGGAGCTGCCACAAAACGCTTTTCAACGGCGTCGTTCGCTCGGCAATTTATCGCCAACCCCCAGGCCGCCTTCCAACGGACCCCGCCAACGGCCGCCCCCGCCCCGATCCGGCCGCCCGACCGCTGAACCCCGCCGCGCCGCCTGCGAACTCGACCCGATATTGAGTATTCGCAGGCGGCCGGGTGCGAGTGTATTAGTGGCGGGTGCGTGTGTGTGTGTGCGGCCTGGTGTCAAATCCACTGTGTGTCTGTGTGCGTGGGCTGCTTTTGGGGATTTTTCGCTTCCGTTTGGCATCGACGGCGCCGGCGACGTCCGCGGCTCCGTGGGCTTCGCTCAGGTCGTTGGGTTCGGCCTTTGGTCGGGACCCCCGTCCGTCCGCCCCCCCCCGCCCCGCCCCGCCCCGCAAACACAATCACATCGTAATCGCCCTCGCGCCCTGCCATCCCGAGGCCCTCGACCGATATTCGTTTTTGTGCCGCCCTTTGATCCCCGCTTGGAACCTTTTCTGCGCCTCGTCTTCGTGGGTCCTTCTGTTGTTCCTTCGGGGTTTCGGGGTTCGGGGTTTCCCGGCCCTCCCGGCTCGCCGCTTTCCCTCCACTCGCGCCCCTGTTTGATCCTCTCTCCATTGGGACCCTCCAGCCTTGTCCTTGCGAGTTCGTCCCTCGTTCCCGTAGTCCATTCTCCGGACCTTCTTTGGCTTGCGTCCTCCCCCTCCGCCCCCTACACATTTCGCCAGCACCATCCGCATTTCCTTCTCCCACCCCTTCTCCTCATTCCGTCCTCCCTTCTCATTCAGTTGCCTCTAAATTGCGAATAAATTCCCGCCAGTCGAGGAAACGGAATATTGGCAAAAGGACGTTGGTTTTTTTCATCGTTCTTGTTGTTGTTGCTCTCCTCGATATTGTGCTGTATTGTCGATGTTGTTGTTGGATCTGCTGGCTTTGTGGTTTGTTGTTTTTGCTTCACACCACGTTGTTGTTGCTTGGTTTTATTTCTACGTGACGTCGCCGACTCCATTCGCAACGCCATCTCGCCGCCGCTGCAGGAACTAATGGCGTTGATGAGAATTAATTAAGTCGCTCGGGCCCCGAGACCGACACCCCCACCCCCCTGGCCCCCTCGAGACCCCCATCTGCCTCCTTTGGCCTTTCCTCGCTGCCCTTTTGCGCCGTCTGCGCGTTTCGGGGTCGCGAAGTCGTTCCATTGATGCACGGCGGCCGGCCGTGGGCTTGTGTGAGCGAGTGTGTGAGTCTGTGTGTGTGCGTGTGTGTGTGTGTGTGTGCGGGCCTGTGCGTTTGAGTGATGGCGAGTGGGCGCGAGTGGCCGCGTCTGGGTCTGCGGCTGACTCGGTGCCAATTAGTTAATGACAACAATTAAAGCCACGACTCACGCGCACGCACACACACGCAACCCTCGCGATGCGCACACACACTCGCCACACACACACACACACACACACATACTGACCCCGGCCCTCGCGCTCGTTAGGCAGGCGCGAAGGCGACGAAAGCAGCCGACGAGGACGAACCGGATTCCTCCAATAATTCCGGCAGCCCGTTTGTGGGCCATGGAATGGCGAGGATGAGTAGTTGGCGCCAATGATTTAATTGACTGCAGCCAGCCGGAGAAGAAGGAGCGACGAAGGCCTGAAAGCGAAGAAGGTCTCACCCCATTCATAAAAGAATTTTTATTTCAGGTTGAAAATACCGTCATTTCCGTTTTCTCGTTAGAATCTGAATTAATAAAAGTATTCTTTTTCGAATATTTCCTTTTTAGAATCAGTTGCTATTTCTCCTCATTGTCCTGCATTGCTTTTCCTCCCGTTCTCGGCCTCCCTTGGCTCCTGCTGCCGCCAATCGTTGGGCCGTCGGAACTTTTCATGGCCCGCCACGGCAGCCGCGTGTCAAAAAACAACAAACAAATCAAACGTGCCCAAACAACAGCACACACACGCACAAACAGCCATTAGAGTGGATTTTCCAAAGATTCCCCTCCCTCTCCCTCCCCTCTCCGGCCCTCCGCCCCTCGGCCGATCGCCGGCCGTTGACTCCCCGCGGCTGGCGAGCCGCCGAAGGAAGGAGGAGGAAACCGAGCGAGACGTCGAGATGAAGACGGGGAAGACGAGGAGGAGGAAGTGAGGGGTTGGAGGGGCGGCCGAGGCCCCGCGGCTCTCGATGACTCAGGCGCTCGCTCCAGACGCCCGACGCCGCACGCCGACGCCGCGGGCCACTACTGGCTGTTTGTTGTTGTAGTTGTCGAGCCGACGGCCGCCCTGTGGCGACGGTTGTCGTTGTCGTTGTCGTGGTTGTTGTTGTTGTTGCCGCGGCGATCAGCATATTTTGATGAGTCCATTTTCGCCGCGAAAGCACCCCGAGATCACGATCTCGTATTTATTTAATTAAATTGCATTCGTCGGGAAGCCGAGGGGAAAATAAAACAAGAAGAAAAAGAAAGCGAGGAAAATCGGCCTCCGACGACGGCGACACTTGGCTCGAATGCCCGGCATGCGTGGATGCCAGTGCAGCGAAATCACGCGACACGCACCGCACACACACGCCCACACACATGCACACACACGCGCCCACACTGCGCCAACCAACCTCGCTTCCGGTCTGCTGAAAATTCCTCTTTCGCTCCTGTCGCTCCCTTCGCCCTCGGCCTCCGCTCGCCTGCCTCGCATTCTTTCTGATTGCGGCAGTCGTTGTTGTTGCCGTTGTTGTTGCCGTAGTTGTTGCTGGCGCGTGCCTGCAGCGACTCGCGGTCGCCCCTTGAAGCCACCCGCAATTAAAGCCCACCGTGAAACGCGGCCCGCGCCCTCCCGCCGAGTTCCCGTTCTATTTTTGCTGAAAACAATTCTCCTCTCGCATTCTTTTCTGCCCTTCCTCTCCCTCTCCCTCTCCCTCTCCATCCCATTCCCCGCCCTCCCCATGCTCTCCACGCGCCCCCGCCTCCTTCCGCGCGTCCCTTTCACTTGCAACAATTATCCTGCGCTTTTCGGTTTCGCGCGAGTTTCGCTCGCCTGTTCTGCAATTTCGCCCGTCCTCCGCGACTCCATCCCTCCGTCCCTGCCTTCGGTGCTCCCTCGCCAGGCTCCTCGTTCCCGGTTTTCCGGTCCTTTGCCCTGAGAGTTTCTCGTCCTGGTCTGCCTTCTGCCTTTTGCCTGTTGCCCTCCCTGCCGCTCGCCCCCACCAGACGCCGACGCTCTCGTGCCTCTATTTCATGTCCGATTCTGCTTCATTATTTCCCTCGGTCCCTCCATGATTTCTTTTGTTCCTTCCATTCCTTCGTGCTTTCGTCCGCGTGTCCTCTGAGAAACGGTTTAATTGAATTTCAGCAGCATCCGTTCCTCCTCCTCCGCTCCACATTCGCCGACGGATTTCCTTTCATTCCCCTCTCCAGGCCCTTGTTGTTATCCTGATTTCCGTCTCCACTTGTTCATGTTTCCGTCCCGCCCCAGCCCCTGCCATCTGCACGTCTTCCTTTCGCTGTCCGCTCGTCGTTATTTGCGCCTTCCTCCATTCCTCCATTCCTCCATTATTATCCCGTTGTTTTCCCCTGCTGTTCTCTCCCATTTCCCGAGCTCTGCACCAGTTCTTTGTTCTCGGGCACTCCGATGAGAGGACAATATGCAAATGTATAATTTGCCTGCTCAGCAACGGTTGTCCTCGGAGCTCTCGGTGCACGTGTATGTGTGTGTGGGAGGCGATGACAAGAACTGCAACAACCATAGCAACAACTGCGATCTGCGGGACCCCCAGAGGCCGGCAGCCAGCGGCAGTTGTTGGTCAATAACCGGATTTTAATTTCGGATTCCGCGCAGTCCGAAAACAAGGCGAACGAAGGCGCCTGCTGTGCACACGTCCTTTGTCTTCGAATGCGTGGCCGAGAGTGCGTGGGCGGGGCGGGGCGTGGCCCCCGAGTCCGCCTGCAGTCAATTGCGACGCCATTTGAGCCGCACTTGGGGGCGCGGACAGCGTCAGGGGCCACTGCAGGGCCCTGGGTGGCCCGAGGGAGGGCTGGAGATGGACCGGGGACCGGGGATCGGTTGAAATAGTTTTCGGTACACGGACATCATCGAGGGCGTGGCTCATGGGGCTCATGGGAATCAGGATTCACCTGTCGCCGACACCGGTCGCCTCGCCTCGACCTCCTTCCTTCGCGGCGTCCCCAGTTCCCTGGATCCTTCGTCCTTCGTCCAGCTTCTCCCTCACCTTCACCTTCTTTCCTCCCCTTTCTTCCCTTATTCAGCTCCTCTCTGCCCCTCCTCTGGCTTCGATTTCGCCTCCTCCAGGGCACTCAGTCATCGTCGTCGTCGCCGCCGCCGCCGCCGTTGTTGATGCTGCACCTTTTTCTGCATTTCGAGCGTCCGCCGCTCGCTCGACTCTCTCCGATCCGCCCCGTCTCCTGAACCTCCGTCGCACGAGGGACCGAGAGGGGCGGAAAATAGGGGCAGCCATAAATTGCAGGACCTTTGCAGGAGGGCGGCGGAGCTGGACGCTGGAAGGATCGATGGCGATGGCGATGGCGATGGCGCAGAGAGTGCAGCGATTTCCCAATTCTCGGCGCGGGATTCCCCGAAGGGACGGGAGCCAGGCTGGGGGCGGGTGAAGGGCGTGGGGGAGCAGGACAACCCGCGGGTCCCGCGAACGGCCCAAGCAGACCCCGATGCGATTGAAGTCCGCAAATAGAACTCGCCTGGTCGACGGCGCGATCCGCCGTCTTTCGCAGCCGATTACCCGAGGAACGAATGGCTTTCGGCGCCCATTTGGAATTCCGACACCCACACGAACGCACGCACACACATGCAGCCGCTCACCTGGAACACTATCCCACGCACCTCCCTGGGCGAGTTGTTTTTAGAACTCGGGGCAGCCTCCGAACAGCCGTCGCCTCGCCTCCGTTGCTTCTGTGCTGTGTGGTCCGACCGACGCCGGGCGCGAGAGTCGCCTAATGAGGATTTGATCGGCTCGTCAAAGTTCCGGCGTGGCTGCTCCGTCGATCTCCGTCGCCTTGGCGTTGGCCGGGTTCTGGCTTGGCAACGTGGGCGACTCCGCATGGGAGTTCTATTTCGGGATCAAAGGGCTAGCGGCGGTGGGTTGGGCTGGAGTGAGAATAGCGAAAAAGGAGTTGGAGTTGGCCTGCTTTCGATCGGCTCAAAGTGTGTCCTCATCCACTGGGACGATCAACAGAAAGGCCTTCATCACAAAGGCCTTCATCCACAACGCCGTTCATCAAGAAGGGTCTGCACCAAGGAAGGTCTTCGTGACCAAATTCTCCACTATCACAGACGTCGCCGATCGCCGATCCCCAGACGTGGCTCCCTTTGCGAAAGCTTCGTCCGACATCAGCCCTCGTTGGGCAACCGGCGTCGGCATTAAAAGCTTGCGAGCTAACGAGCGATAGCGGCGGCCACGCCCCCTCCGCCTCCCCGCCGCCCCACCCAGCCCTTGTGCTCCGCCCGTCTGCGGCCGTCCGTCCGTCCAGCCGCCGTCGACTCGTCCGTCCGTCCGTCCGTCCGCCCATTTCGTCTGGCTGCGCGTCGCCGGCGCGCCGATCGTGCGAAGGTGGCGCGAACAAACATTTACGATCGATTTGCTCGCAATTAAATTTTCGGATTTATTTTCTCCCCCTCGTTCTTCCCTTCCGTTCTCCGCCCTCCGTCGATCGTCTGTGAAATTTCGTAATTGACGAGGTCTGCCCGCGCCGTCGTCGTCGTTGTTGTCGTTGTTGTTGTTGTTGTTGTTGTTGTTGGTGTATGTGTGAATTTGTTAAACGGGAAATGGACAAAATAAAAACGAAACGAATCGAGCGAAACAACGAAATTTCGCTTTTAAGTTTTGCTCAGTTCTTTGGCTGTTTTTTGTGAGTTTCGCTGTTGTTGTTGTTGTCTGTGGCCGTTGTTCTTGTTGTTGTTGTTATTGTTGCCGTTGTTGTTGTTGCTGTTTTTGTTGTTCTCGTAGTTCGGTTTGTTTTAATTCGTTCGCCGACGAGATTCTTGAATTTGGCATTGTTTTGACGTGATTTTGTTCGTGCTGTTGTTGTTGCTGCTGTTGTTGTTGCCGTTAATTGCCGCAGACGCTCGCCCTCGTCGAATGAATGAACTTGGCCAACAACAACGACACACAGCAGCAGCACAACAACAAGAACAACAACAGCATTTCACGGAATCCACTTCAAATACTTTTCGGTCGCTTGGACTCGCTGTTGCTGTTGCCGTCGTTGTTGTTGCTCCTTTTCGCGTCTGCCTCGCTGCTCGCTCGTCTCATCAGCCAAGCGTCCCTCGGGAGACGGGGGAGGGCGTAGGGGGAGGGGCTGATTTTGGCCTCTTCCACCTGCAACGCGGAACCTCCGAACCCAGGTGCACGGAATGAAGAGGTCGGTCGGGTGCAGGCGCGGTGCCAGGGGTTCTCGACCGGCAGGTTCTCGTCGCCTCTTGAACCTGCCCTCCCCTTATTCCCCGATTCCCACCCCTTCCTGGCGAGTGAGTCAGCGGTACCTGAACCGGCCGGCGCAAACGACGCCGCCTCCTGCGGAAGCCGGGCCTCGCAAGTTCGCCTGTGCTTCCGGCGTCTGTGGGTGTGGCTGTGTCGGTGTGTGTGTCGTCGTTGTTTGGGTTCGTTCGATGTAAATAAAACCGGCCGCGGGCGCCGGGCCCGCCTCGGGGTCGCCTCCCGGGCGAGCTCTCGGTCTTAATTTCATTGCCATGTCTTTGTCGACCCGGCCACGCACAGCTGGCGTATGTGTGTGTGTGTGTGGGTGGCTGACTCGACGTCTCCCCCCTGCCCGAGATAAATTGGCTTTTCTCCTGCTCCTCCTCCTCCTCCCCGCCGCCGCCGCGAGCCCTCGTTTAGACCGCATTAGCCAATGATTTCCACATTTCGAGTCCATCATTCGAATTTCCGCCTGCTGCCTGCCTGCCTGGTGTCCTCATTTCCGCAGTCGTCTCTGCGCCCTCGCTCCTGAGCATCCTTATCCATGTCCCTCCTTATCCCGACCTTCATTTTCACGCACTTAGCCTCGCTCCCCCGCTGCCTCCTTTCCCCGCTTACAACACGATGCTTTCCTGCTCCCTGTATTTCCGGCAAATATTTTTTCAACTCTCCCTCTCTCTTCCGCCCGCTCGGCTCCTCATCTGTCCTTGTCATCCCTTAATTATTTCGCTTTCTGCATTCTTTCGACGTAATCTCTGTCCGTCCCTCTCCCTCTCCCTGGCTTACTCCTTGTTTTTATCCCCGTCTCTGGCTGGAGTTCCTGGAGACGGAACGTGGCTTCCTGTTGTTGTTGTTGTTGCTGCATTACCTTAGCACCGCATGCGAATTGTTGTTGCCATGGCAATTGTTGTTGTTGTTGTTGTTGCTGCTGCTGCTGTCGCGTGCCGTCTGCCCAATCGCAAATGAATTTTCATAAATTCGCCGCTCTAAGCCCGCCATTAGGCCGAGTCACGTTGCCTGCCGTTGCCATTTGCACAGCGGTTTATTTGAGTAGGCGCCCGTGGCTGTGTGCGTGTGTGCGGGTGGGTGTCTGTGGGTGCTGTGTTTGTCTATTAGCATACACTTAGGCCACTGTTGTTCGCCTAAGCCCCGACTTGTTAATGCCGTGCTTATGACTAGCATTTGATTTAATGACTTGGACTCCTTCGCATTTTTGTTGATTCCTTTGCTCCACCCCGTCTCCTTCTGGGTCTCCTCCACACGAGCGCTGATTGTTTTCTCGGCCTTGGCATTTGGGACCCGGCCCCGGACCCGGACCCGGCCTCGGTCTCGACCTCTTCTGCTCCTCCTCAATGCCTCCCTCCCTCTCCATCTCCCTCTCCCTCTGGCCCGCTCATTCCCGCTGCTCCGCCGAGACCCGTCGCATTCGTATTCGTAATTGATGGCAGTAATGGGAAGAAATCGACTCGATACACTTGGACTGGCGCCCGGCCTCCCGGCCCCGAAACAGCTGTTAAATCAATTTCGATCCACCTCATCATCATCGCCAGAGCCAGGACCTCACCATCATCGCCGTCGTCACCACCGACGACCCTTCAGCCACCGACTGCCGAGCGAGGGCACCCAGCGAACCCCCTCGTTCCGAAACTCGTCGTCCTCGTCAGTGGGCGGGGCGAGGGGCCGAGGGGCGGTGGAAATGGATCTGGCTTGTTTTAAATTCGATGTGTTTCGAAGCGGGAGAACGTGAGAAAATTCAAATATTCGACTGGACGGCTTTCGGACGACTACGGCCGAACGAAACGGACTGCAAAAGCAGCCGAGACGAGAACGGCACGGACAACGACCAGGGAGACTACAACAAAGCATAGGCCAGCAACAACGACAACAACCGGCGTGGAAACAAGTGGATCAACAAGAACAACAACAGCGACAGCAACAACTGCTGGAACAGATGTAAACAAAGAAAACATCGAAGCACAACAGGAAGCAAAACATGTCAAAACAGCAAACAAATCGACGGACGGACGCCGGCGGAGGTGGTCGGCCAGGGAGGGGCGGCGGAGGGCCGAGGGAGGCGAGGCACAGATGGATGGATGCAGAGCCGGCTGGAAGCCAGGGCCAGGACAAACGGCGGGACGGACGGCCGGCTGGAGGCACCGGCGGTCGGGCGGCCGGGCGGCGGGCGCGGCGTGTTCCGGATTATTTATGGCTGTAGTAAATTGTTGGCCGCCGCCGTTGTTGTCGGGCCCCGCCCCCACTCGCGCATCCACGGTTCCGACCAACGTCGTCCGCCCCTCCCGCTCTCGTGCACGAAATTCGTGCATGAAAACGTGAATTTTTTCTCAAAAACTCAAAAACTCCGCACGGAGCTTTTCTTTCCTTGCCTTTTCTGCTCTTCCCTCTCGCTCCGTCGCGCGCGTCGTCAAAACGTCATTACAACATTTGCGTAAATGCGCCCACGGCCTCGCCACGCCCCCGCTCCCGCTCCCGCCACGGCCGTTCACTGCAGAACCCACCATGGCATGGCGAGCGGCGCCAGCGTCGAGACGGCGACGGGACTCCGTGTGCGGGCGAGAGGGGACGGAGCGAGTGCGTGAGTGGAGAATAGAGACGAGGGCTAAAGGACGACGACGAGGACGTGAAGGGCAGTGGGTCAAGTGAAGACGGCGAGGTGCAGTCGGTCGGTCGGCCGTCGATGTCGCTCGTGCACGAGGGGCCCCGAATGAATGGATTTCACTCGGAGGCTCAAGGACACAAGTCCTGCGGGATCCTGAGTCCTGGATCGTCCGTCTACAGGGCGCTCGCCTCGGGGTTCGGTCTTGGGCCGAGTTAATCCACATTAGAGCAAATCGCTTCCGACCCCCCGCAGTCGCCCCGGCCCCTCCGCTTGGCGCCTCTCGCCGGCGCTCGAGTTGCGATTGCGGAACTTTTTTCGGGAAACAAAAAACTTTTCCGGCGCTCGCTCGCCCTCCCTCTAGTGCTCGATTTCGGAGAAACCCAGCGTCGCCAGACTCGGTGTCGCCTCCACTCTGCGTGGTGGCTGCGGTTTAGTTGTTGTTGTTATTGTTGTGGTTGGCGTCGGGGACGGAGACGGGGACGGGGACGTGGTCCAGGTGCGGATCGGGGCGAGCCGCGGCCACGACCCCGCGACGAGAGTCGGAAGCGCCCGGGGCGGCGGGAGACCGGGTCGGAGCAGGAGGGCGAGGACGAGGACGAGGACGGGGCGAGGAAGGCGCGGGAGTTGGCCCAATAACAGGAATTCAATTATTTATTCGCCAAGTCATAAATATTTGCGGAAAGCAGCCGAGCTTCCGCTCCCTCTCCCCCGCTCCCTCGTTCCTTTCATTCCTTGTCTCCAGTTCTCTCTCTGGCGGGGCTTCTCGAAGAGCTCGAATTTGAATTTCAAATTCGAGCGCCCTGAGCCCGACCCGACCCGACCCGACCCGAACCGGAGCTTTGAACGGGCATCTCGTCGGCTGCGGCTGCGGCTGCGAATTAACTGGGACGACCCGAGGGCGCGCGAGGACGAAGGACGACCGTCTCGCGACTGAACCGCCGCGGGAGGCGCGCGCTGATCCGCAGAGCCGGCCGTCCTCGGGCCTCTTCAAAGGCCGGCCCGCGAGCCGCATCGAGCCGGGCCAGGTCGAGCTGTGGTCGTCGCCGGTTCCGTCGCCCACCCGACCGACGCCCGACGCCCGACGCAGGCCAGTCGCTGCGCCGAACTCTCGGCGTCGTCGGCGCCACCGCCTCCGCAGCCTCCCCAGTCGTGCCTTATCGCGTCCAGCTCCGGTCGCGCTCGAGCCGTGTCTGGCGCTCGAGGGTCCTCCGGCCACGAGCTGCCCTCAGGCACCTGACACTGCAGCCCCCCCCCCCATCGTTCGACCCCGCAGCCGCCCCTTCGGCCCCTCTCATTAAGCCGCCCGCCACCCCTGGAAACCCCTTTATTGATTTCAAATTAGATTTCGCCTCAGCAAAGACGAAGAAGGGAGGACTGGGAGGAGTCTGAGGGCGGGGGAGGGAGAGGGACAGAGTGTGAGGGAGAGAGGGCGAGAGAGGGTGGGAGTGAGATTGAGAGTGAGCGAGACGGAGTCGTGGCTCTTGTGGATGGACTTGACTGAATCACGCGCACGAATGCTTCAAAATCTGTCGAGCTCCCCACGAGTTCACATCGCGAGCCATACAAACACTGACACGGACTCACACCCGCACACAGACACACGCGCGGACACGAGGACACTTCGTCCACAGTTCGTTTCCCCACCGCAACAACAGCAACAGCAACAACGACAACAACAACAACCACAAGGACAAGAACAGAGTTAATGCCCAGCGCTGTCGAAGGACGAGGGCGGGAGGCGCAGTGGAGGAGGAGGGGGCGAACGAGCGGGGCGGCCGGACGCAGTTCGGCAACCTCGACAAACCCCCCCTCGGCCAGTCCTGCCCATAATCGCCTGTTGCAATCGATGGACTTTTAATCACTCGACGTCTGCCCTCGGGGCGTTGCAGGCCGCGGCTTCCCCTCGGCCCGCCCTCCGGCGCCGCCCCGTCTCGGAATTCAATTTCCAATTTCTTCTCGTTCTCGTTCTCGTTGTTGTTGTTGCTGTTGTTGTGCGGCCTCCTCCTCGTTTATTGGGACAGAGTGATTGATACTCTTGTTCTCGCTGTTGCTGTTCGCCTTGTCGAAATTCGAACTGTTGTTGTTGTTGTTGTTGTTGTTGTCGTTGTTGTTGTTGTTGTTGTGCTCAGTCTTCCTTGGCGTAGTTGTTGTTGCTGTCGCGAGAGTGCGTGGATTCCATATCAATTGCTCGCTCATAAAAAATGCACCAACAACAACATCGGTAACAACATCATTTGTAATTTGAGCACTCGTGCGTGACGGCCGCAGGAGCCAGTTAAAGTGCGTGTGTGTGAGTGCGTGTGTGTGTGCGTGTGCGTGTGTGTGGACTTGTGTGGCCGCAGCAACAGATTTTTCCAGTGAGTTCACCTCAATCGACCCAGGAACGGAGGAGTCGATCTCGTCGTCTTCTTCCCCGCCTCGTTCCTTCTCTTTCCTTCTCTCTCTCTCTCTCTCTCTCGTCACCTTTCCCTCCTTGCTCTCCGCCTCTTTCTCTTTCCGTCTTCTCTCTTTTTCCCCTGCCTCCATCCCCACCTCCCACTTCGTCATTCGATTTCCTTACGAAGCGTCTCTGGGAAACCCTTCGGATTTCAACTGAACACGCCTTCAACTGAATCCACCCCGTCGTGGTGAATAGCTTCCCGATCTCACCACCCGCGGCTCCCCCGCGTTCATTTCCACCTCTGCCTGGTGCGAATTTTCGGGAAAAGTAGGAAAAGCTCGTCGAATGCACATCGAAATTCGGCTGGCGACTCTTCGAGCACTTGGGCAATTTCACTGCTGTCCCTTGGACTCACCGCGCCGTGGTGAATTCCTCCTCCTCCCCCCCCCCACCTCCGCCCTGCCCGCGCCTGCCTTCGGCCTATTTCGGTCTGCGTCGCCTTCTTGCGCAATCGATTAATTAATTGAAGAAATTCCTAATGTGCCATGCAATTAAAATGAGCGCGAATTCTTGGCACCAATTGTTCGAAACAACGACAACGACAACAACAACAACAACATCAACATCACCGCCGCCACTATTGCAACAACAACAAGCGGCTGCCGAACACCGAAATCCGAGGCCCCGACGACGCCGCGGACGCTGCCAACGGTTTATAAAAAGACCGACGGCCTCGAAATGCACGGCCGGACCTGGCGGAAGGGTCTCGGACACAATCACCAAGCAGTAGGAGGGCGAGGGCGAGGGAGAGGGAGAGAACGAAAGCACTTCCTTCTCCCCTCTCGTCCGGCAGACGCCTCTCCATCAGTTCCCAGATCCCCGTTCGGATCCCCTGCTAATCAGTTTCGTTCTCGGCCCAGCCGCCCGGACTCTCGCCAACCACTCTCTGGACGCAAATTCCGCCGATCCTCGCCGCTCGCGTTTCAATGACTCTCGTTCTCGGCCCCTCCCTCTCCCCCTCCTGTTGCAGCCGGCACGATTCGCCCGTCCCGAGTCCCGCCCCCAGCATCGCCGGCGACGTTTATCGCTCTCAATGTGGGGCGAACGTCCTGCCCGAGGACACGTGCCAGCAGCGAAGACAAATGCGGGAGTGAGAGAGAGAGAGGTGGGGGGGGGGGAGAGGCCGACGTGCAGTCGCAGAGGTCGCCGGCTCTCATTTGAATGCGCGCAGTGCACGAGGCTGGCGAGGACCGCGCGCTCACTTGGCAGGGACGGAGGGGAGCCCGTGGAGCCCAGAGGCAGAGAGGCAGAGGGTGTGGACTGGGTCGAGGAGGGGGCCGGCGTCGAAGGACGTTCGGGGGCCTGGATCGCGCAGGGTCCACTGCGGGAGCCCGGGACGGCAGGACGAGGGACGGGGAAACGAGAGTGGGCGACAAATGAAAAGCAGCTGAGCGCGGACTCGACTCCCTCGAGCGCCTCGCACGTCGTCGGACGACGAAATCGATTAAAGCCATTTGCATTGTGGCGACGAGAGTCTCGCGAGTGGCGAGGCGAGGGGTGGGCGCGGCAGAGAAAGACAGGGGTCGCGCTCCTCCCGCCCCCGAGGTTCCCGGGGGTTCCAGGGGTTTCACCCTCGCCCTTTTGCCCTTCGCTCTCCCGCCTCGTCGCCTCGAGTCGCGTCGAGTCGAGTTCCTTCCCGCTCCCTCTCCCCGGGGTCCCTCGGTCCGGACCGTCTTCGAGAGATCCGGCCATCCGTCTGCGTGTCCGACCCTCGTTCGTCGGATTGCGGAGTCAATCATCGCAGTCTCTCTCTCTCTCTCTACCGCTGCCGGCTCCTGCTGTTGCTCCCAACAGCTCCCATTTCTTCGCCCCATTTCCTGCCCCTCCCCTCACTCCTGGCGTCCTCGGACGGACGGAGCAGTGGAAGCCAGGCAGTCAGACAGACAGGCAGACAGCGAGAGAGGGGGGGGGAGAGGGAGCGAGACCGACAGTTGCCACGTTGTTTACGATATCGCCTCAATCGTCCTTGATTATCGCATTGTCAATGCAGCGATTTTCCCGCCGTCGCCGTCGCCGTCCGCCGTCCGCCGTCCCTGCGCTGGCCGCGTCCGCCTCGGGCGCGCGAAAGGCAGAGGTTGAGATTCGCAGATAAGCGCCGAATGACAATTGAGTGACAACGAGCCAACAGCGCTGCCAGATTAGCGCGGCCGAGCGCCGGGCGGGTCGCCGGCGAATCAAACGAGCTGGGCGAAACGAGGGCGGGGGTCCAGAGGGCGACGCAAGAGCGGCCGCGGGGCGAAAACAAAATCGGGAAACACAAGTGAGGGCGAGGAGGGAAATCGTGTCGGGGAAGAAGATCGCATCGCAGCTGCTGGGGCGATTGAGCGGCAGCAGCGGACGGATCGAAAAACGAGCCGCCGACGGACGGACGGACGGACGGAGAGACGGACTCGGCGCGTCTCGGTCGTATTTTTGGCACTTGTCGGCGGCGCTGGGCCGCACTGGGCTGGTCTGGGCTGGGCGAGCGTCACGACAACAACAACAGCAACCACACGAGCAATTGTAAATGTTTCGATTTGTTGAGTTCTCACGTTGTCCGTGCCTTTCTCGCTTCCTCATTTTCTCCCTCGTTCTGGTCTCTGCAGCTCGGATTCGCGCCAATTTGTTTATCGCCTGCTTTACAATGTTTCGATGATCCGCGAAAGTTGGCGCAATACTTGTTGTTGTTGTTGTTGCCGCTGCTGCTGCTGCTGCTGCGGTTGATCCCCCAGTCGCGCTGCTGCGAGCCGCAAGAGCCCAGCAATTTGACTTGCCGTGCCAAGATTGAGCGCAGCTGGACCGAAGGAAGGGAGGAAGGAAGGACGAATTGCTTGGGAGTCTTCGCCGCTAGCAATGAAATTCCTCAACCACAACAACGAGAATCTCGAGAATTTCCGTCCCCTCGCCGAAGAAGTCGCATAATCGCAAAATCTCTCCCCGACCAGTCGCCGAATTCCCACGACAAATCCCCGAAAATCCTCCGAATCGAGCTCGAGTTGAGCTCATTTCATTGTTGTTCTTGTTGTTGTTCTTGTTGTTGTTGTTGTGGCTGTAGTTCGTCCTCGCTGTGGTTCTTCTGTTGGTGTGCTTCGATCTTGTTGTTTTTGTATTTGTTGTTGTCGTTGTGCCGACGCCGCCGCCGCCGCCCAATCGCTGGTCTTTAATTTGATTTGGCAACGCGACGACGATGTCAGCGCCTCGAGCGACCTAAAAACACACACGCACACACACACACACACACACCCACACACACACGCACGCACAGGCCCTGGCACTATCAGAGGAACAGCATTCAACAGCAAGCAGCAACAACAACAACCACAACGACAACAACGAACTACTCAACTAAAGCAATTATGAGTTCATAATATCGTCGTCGTCGTCGTCGTCGTCGTTGTTGTTGTTGTTGTTGTTGTTGTTGTTGTTGCTGTTGTGGTGGCAAAGGTTGTTGTATCGGTTGCCGTTATTGTTGTTGTCGTTGTCGTTGTAGTTGTTGTAATTGTGGTTGTTGCTCGTTGTGTTTATTGTTGTTGCTGCTGCCGCTTGTCAAGAGCAACGAAAATTTATGAATTTAATTTAATTTGCATTTCTTGCGACGAGCCCGAACAACTGCAACAACAACAGCAAAGGCAACAATGAAGACGATGCAGCAGACGAGGTGCGAGGGCTGGCGGGGGAGGCCGAGGGTCTCGGAGTCGGCTGACGACGACGACGACGACGACGACGACGAAGCCCAGGTTGCGTCAAGGTGTTGCCAGCGGATCGACCTGCGACTATTTCGACAAATTGTTGCCACATGCTGCGGCTCGCCATGGCAGGGTGTCGGAAAGGGCAGGGCCGGGTTTGTTGTTGTTGCCTCTGCACCCCCAAGCTTCGACGGATGGACGGACGGACGGACTTCGGACGCAGCTCCGGGAATCGTTGGAGGGTCGGAGCCCCGCTGCCAGTGTGTGTGCGTGAGTCTGCGATGCCAACAAACTTCGCGTCTAGACGAGGTCGGGTCGGGTCGGGTCGGGTCAGTGCAGGTCAGAGGCGTTCAAGCAGCCGGCCAAGTGGGCCACGGTCTGGCGGCTTTGCAGGGCACTGATTTATGGACCAGCTTCGGGAGCCGTCGGGTCGAGAGGTCTTCTCTACGACGCCTGGGGTCGAAGGGAGGGGCGCCCAATGGGTCGGCGAGGGCTCCGAATCTTGACACGATTTTCTCCGGAATCATGTCTTCCCGAAGCTTGATGGGTCAATCGGCTCGAGCGAATTCCCCGCTCTCTGGCTGTGCGAGGGCACCGAGGTTGACTCGATAAATCAACCTTGCTCAGCACGACGGCGACCCCGGCCTCCACCCCGGCCCCTCCGTGCCCTTCAGGTCGGCGCTCGGCTCCGGCTCCGGCTCCGGCTCACGCTTAATTAAATACTTTCAGAGATTCCTGTCGCTCGCAAAACACTTTCATTCAATTTTCTGCGCAGCCCCTCCACAGCCTCCTCCCGACGCCCCGCGAGCCCGTTGTTGTTGGGGGCTGTCGTTGCTGCTGCTGCTGCCAACGTCCCGCCGTCGTCGTTGTCGTCATCGTCGTCGCCGTCGTCGTCGCCGTCGGCGGCAATAAAAGGTTATGTTTTGCAAACTTAATGAGTTGTTGAAACTGTTCGCAAAGTCCGTCCTCCCGTCTCGCTTCATTCGGCACCGAAAGTCGCACAGCAGCAACACAGAGCTGTTACAGCAACAACAACAGCAACAACAACAAGAACATCATCATCACTTTGAACATCCCGAAGCCCGGGGGCCTCGCCGATTACTTTGAAAGTGCCTGTTAACAGTTGCCGAGGGCAGGCGCCCGGCGGAGGGAGGGAGCAGGAGAGTGAGGAGGGGAGGTGGAGGGGAGGAAACGGCTTCCATTTAATTGGCAGGGCACCGGGCGCCTCCCCGAATCAACGAGGCGAGTGAACGACGCGTGGAAATCATTTCTGTAGTTGTTGCTCATACGCCCCGCTGCTCGCTCAAGGCTGCTGCGGGGCAATTGAGTCGGCGACGAGTGGGGGACGGGTGGAGGAATCCTTGAGAGTTTTCAGGAGCTGCTCGGCCACCCTCCCTCGGGCCCTCGATCTGCGGAACCTCCCGAGTTCTCCTCGCTTGCAGACAGCGAAATTCCCGGAGCCCCGCCAAATGGCACCAAGTGCTCCACGTTGGCCCCAAAAACTGCCTCATCTCGTGAGACGAGTCACTCAAATTGTGAGCCGCGTTGTAGTTGTCGACAGCGACAGCGACATCGCCATCGATGGGTCGACTCTGTTGCTGTTGGCAGCCAAGGCGGTGGCGAATAACGCGATGATGAATCGCTATTGCAGCTGTTCCAACAGGGCCTCCATCCGTCCGTGCGTCCGTCCGTCCTCCGGTTGTCCCACGGCCACAGGCGATGGCAGAAGGGGAGGGAAGGAAGGGTCGAAGAAGGCGGACGGGCGGACTTCGTCGAAGTCGAGGCAGGGCAGAGGCAAAGGTAAAGGCAAAGGCAGGCAAATGTGCAATTCTTAATTAACCCAATCCGGAGGGCGGTCACAGGACGGGAGCCACGACGCCAGGCAACGCGGGCCAGGAACGGACAGATGGATCGACGGGTGGACGGCGATGGCATTCAAATGGAATCCCCTCAAATCTGTCCGGCCGCCGGCTGTCGGCTGCAACCTCGAATCACGCTCGGTACGAACGAAAACAATTTCATTTCCTATTCGATTATTCGTCCTGCCCACGTCCGCCGCCCTTGAGTGGAGTTGAATTGCCATAATTTCTCAAATGGCGCAGCAACAACAGCAACGAGCAATTGTCGTCGTTCGGCTCGACTCGCCCCGCCCCGCCTCTCCTCGCGTCGCCTCGACTTGAAATGCAATTTCGATGGAGAATAAATTCGAGAGCCTCGGTGGCAAAACCACCAAGTGCAGACAAATCGACATGCAATTTATTTGCAAATCGTTTTTGCTTTTCTTGCTGTTGTTGTTGTTGTCGCCGTTGTTGTTGTCGCTGTTGTCGTTGTTGTCGCTGTTGTCCCAGTGCGGCTGCCGATTGCTCTTTTCGTCGGGCCAACGTGCGAGCGATCACAGCGACAGGCCCGGGTCCCCGAGCAGGGCGAGAGCTCGGCTCGAGGGAGGGAGTGGCAGGCAGAGCGACGAAAGTGAAGGTGGGGAGATTTTTCGTTTTTCCCACCAGGACTTTTTCGCCGTCCCCTTGCAGGGCCGACGCTGCCCGTGAACGGCGTTCGAGCCGAATTAAAATCGCGCATGCGCCCCGTCGACCCGCCGCTGAGACCCAGCGGAGGCTCCCCGACCTTCTCATGGCTTGGAAATGGATTTTCCTTTACCCTCTTCCCTCGCCCGGACCCGCTCAGCCCTGGATCCAGCTCCGATCGACATCGACCCGCAGCCTGCGTCGCCCTCGTGGCGCGCCTCGGGCGAGGCGAGGACCCGGCCATCGAGTAAAAATGCCGCGAACTCGCAGAAGATGCCGAGCAAATCCGCGGCAAATCTGTGCAAATCCACGAGGAGATCGGGAGATCGGACGGCGGGAGAATCGAATGGGAAAACATTTGGTTTTTATCGCCGTGGCGACATCAGTGGGGCGGAAGGGGGTTGCGGGATGAGGGCTGCGAGCGAGCGGGCAGATACAGAAACGAGAGCGGCGATGGGGGGAGGGGAGGCGGGGGCCGTGCGACGACTGTGTGTTCCAGGACATGGGAGAAAACGTCGGCAAACACACGAGCCCGGATAAACACACAGAAGGACGGACAGACGGACGGACAGCATGGATCGGAATACACTCGAGTGCAGATAAGTGAGAACGCGGCCGCAGCAACAACAACAGCAACGACTACAACAACTACGGCAGCAACGACCATTACGTAACGGCAACAACGTCGCCGACGATGAAACAACAGAGGCAGCGGACGAGCCACGATTTGTAGCCGGGAACCACGTTTTCGCAATAAAATCAATCAAAGCGAAAGCAAATACGAATCCACGCCAGGAGGACGATAAGGAACAGACGCGGGGGGGGGGGGTGGTACTGGGGGTGGCTGGAGCGACAGAGAGGGGTGGTCGCGATGAGGGCGGCGTATCGAGGACATGGAAATTACCTTCGGATATCTGAGTGCCTTCCGCCCAGGATTCGCCTGGGGGCCGTTGCTCGATGTGGACTCCGAAGGGACCCCGAATGGCGCCCTGAGCCATGCGAAATGCCCGAAAATCCTTCCGACGGCACAAATTTGGAATCTGCAAGAGGAAGAAGAGTGAGATTGATACATGTCTGGGAATATTTTCCGGCATAGAGAAAAACCAGTCCCGTCAAGTTGAAATCGAGTGCATTTCGAGCTGTCAAGTTTGCGTCGGGTGCGATGAGAAGGGTCGAGAAGGGCTTCTGACCTTCAACAGAACTTCGGACCTGTCGATCGAGGGACGAGACGGACAGAGGACGCCGCGACACTCCCAGTAGGCGCTCGGACGCGCTGCCCCTCGGCCCTTTGCTCGATGCTGAGGACTCGAAGCGAACGCGCTTCGCCCTCGTGCTGGGGCGACCCAATATTAGTGGATTGAAGGGGGGCTCAATCGAGGAGAGAACATTAAATTGGGCAGCCCCAATTGGCCCATCAGCGGGAACTGGCGGGCCAGGTCGATACAATCGAGCCCAGAATGGGGCTCGCACCGGGTGGAAGGGAAATTTGGTTCTGTTCTCGAAATCCTCACGTGCAGAGCCCGACTGGCGCCGATCGGAGGCTCGAGCACAACGCCAGCGAAGGGCGGGCGAAGGACGGAGCAAACAAGCTTAAAAATTCAGTTTCTGCGCTTGGCCCACTTCGCCACTCGCTGGCCGACCCCCATCGACGCGGGCCAGCGAACCGCGGAAGGCCAAGAAGCGGTTCGAAGGAGGAGGAGCAAAAACAAGCAGAAGGCGATGGGAAGACAACGACGAGAGCGCCGAGAAAGGCGGAAAGCACAAATAGCACCAAGCAGCGCAAAATTCGCAAGTGCTCAGAAGCAATTTATTAAACTCCGAGGAGCGATAAACGCCAGGTTCTCCTCCGCCGTCTCCGCCGTCTCCTCCGCTGCCTCCCCCTCCTCTGACCACGTCCGTCCCTGCCCGGCGTTTGCTGAGCTGTGGCGGCCAACAGGGGCCAGCGAAGGCCCTCCAGGAAGAGACCCAGGGCAGGGCGGCGCAGACGACGGCGTCGGGAAAGAGAAGACGAGGAAGACGAAGGAGCCGAACGTGAACTTCGCGCCGGAAGGAAGCGTTTCTCGCGTTGCCAACTGCATGCAGACCCGCGGCGGCCACTGTGTCTCTGTTGTTGTTGTTGTTGTTGTTGTTGTGCCGATGTTGCCACTTTGTTGCCCGCCGTTGCCGGGGTCATTTTCGAGTTCTCACCATTGTTGTTGTTGTTGTTGTAGGAACCCATTGTGCGCTGTTGCCTCGTGGTCGTTGCTGTTGTTTCTGTCTCTGTATCGAACATTTGTATGTTTTGCCATTTCACGGCAAGTCGACTGCTGTTGTTGCACTTGCACTCAAAAGTTGCCGCCCAGCGCTTTTTAATGCCTCGCAATTTCACATCCCTGTTAAGCCCGATACGAAAGGACATTGCAGGAAACCTTCTCGCCACGCTCCGGGGGCGGTCGGGAGAGCGAAGAGCGCGGAAAGGGCTCGACTCGAGGCCCTCGCAGCGGGTCGGACTTAATTAAAGGCATTGACTGAAGGACCCCGCTCGCAACTAGCGCGGAGCCAACTTAGAAACACTTCAGGCCAGGACTTTCAGTGGGCTCTTCGGGGGCTCCACGGGGAACGATTTTTTGGCTAATAAACGGCCCTCACGCACTCCTCAGTTTGGCATCAGCCCGGCGCCCCTCTCGAATCTCGCGGGCCAAAACCTTCCCGGACTCTCAGCGCCATGGTCAAGTGGGCTTTGGTGGGCGGGGAAAACGTTTCGCCGACCTGGAGCGGCGGGTCGCAGATCTGATTGAGATGGCTCGGCGAGAGCGGCGTCAACACCGACGGCCGGGGTCGCGGCAGGGCCTGCGCTGCGTGGCCGACCGGGCCGAGACGGACGACGGGCGAGCGATTCGATTAGGGATGGGGATTGGATTCGAGAGCGGGTCGGGCGACGCGCGGGGTGGAGACGGGGGTCGAGGGAAATTGATTTACGGCACGGGCCGAACGCCAACCACACACGACGATGCTGACGCTGTCCCTTTCTCTCTCTCTCCCCCAGGTCGCACCCGAGGCCGGAGGCGCCCCGAAGTATGCTGTGAAAAACGAGTCGCACACGACGACGGCGAGCCCTGGGAACGCAAATCATATCAAGGCAACACAACGAGTAAGGGAGGAGACCGAAACATCAACAACAACAACAACAACAGTCCAGCCGCCATGTCGACCAAGACCCTGGTACAAGGCCAGCTGCCTGCCGATGGCGACGCCGCCGCCGCCCTCTCGCCCGCCGTCCCGTCGCTGGCCTCGATCTCGCTGATGCTCGAGTACGACATCGACAACACGCTGAACACGATCAAGGAGAGCGGCGGCCACCTGATCAAGGACGCCGCCAAGTTCGCCGCCAGCCCCAGCCCCAGCCCCGCCCCGGTCGATGAGAAGCCGTCGACCCCACCCTCGTCGTCGTCGTCGGTGTCGCCGTCGCCATCGCCGTCGCCGTCGCCATCGCCGGCCACGGCGCGCCTGCAGACGACCGCGCGCAAGCGGTGGCGCATCCTGGCGAAGGTGCTGCGCAAGGACTCCGAGGAGACGGTGTCGTCCTCGGGCGAGGACGAGGAGCGCACGGCCTCGGTGCGGCGCTTCAAGTCGTTCGACCTGCTGCGCCAGGACAGCTTCGAGGACCCGCTCAGCCTGAGCGGGCTGGGCAAGCCCGAGAACTGGTACACGTACCGCGTCCTGCTGGACGGCGCGGGCCAGCAGGAGTTCGCCGTGAACATCCACCAGGTGGACCGGCAGCTGACGGCCAGCGACCTGATGGGCTTCAACAACACCGGCAACATCTGCGTCTGGCCCTCGGAGGAGGCGCTCACGGCCTTCGTGCTGGCCGACCTGGCCGCCTACCGCGGCAAGTGGATCCTCGAGCTGGGCGGCGGCTTCACCTGCCTCACCGGGCTGATGCTCTCCAAGTACGCCCGGCCCTACGCCGTCCACCTGACCGACGGCAACGAGGTCTCCGTCGAGAACGTCCGCCGCACGGTCTGCCTGAACGAGCTCTCCTGCTACACCAAGTGCTCGGTGCTCAAGTGGGAGCAGGCGGCGGCCCGCGCGCCCGCCGAGGCCGCCCGCTTCGACACGGTCCTCTGCGCCGACTGCCTCTTCTTCGACGAGGCGCGCGCCGCCCTCGTCGACACCATCTGGTACTACCTGGCGCCCCGGGGCGTGGCCCTGGTCATGGCGCCGCGCCGCGGCAAGACGATGGCCCTCTTCGTCGAGCAGTGCGGGCGGCGCGGCTTCCGCGTGGCGCTCACGCGCCGCTACAACGAGACCATCTGGCAGCGGCACCTCGAGCTCCAGGGCTCCGAGCTCTACGACGAGGACCTCCACTACCCCGTCCTGATCCGGCTGACGAAGCCCACGACGGCGGCCGAGGCGGCGGCCGAGGCGGAGGCGCGTCCCGAGTAGGCGGCCAGGCCCCGACCCCGACCACGCGTCGACCCCGATGATTCCACTGTTTATTCCAGGAGTGGCGCCGACCGACCGCCGCCCTCGCGCCCACTCCATAGTTTTACCTTTTGCGAGCCGAAAGCACGCCGGGCCGCCTCCAGATCCTCGTCCACAAGTATCGTTTTCCCCCTCGAATGCGAGAGCGTTCGCAGCTGGTCGGAGGGCTTGGGCTGTTCGTCCGCAGACGCCGTCGAAGCCCCGCCCCGGGGTCGGCACAACTGTTATCAATTACACGTACCTACTACTGCAGGGGCCGGGCCGCCGAGGGACCCGGACTCCCTTAGGATTAGCCGTAGGTCGACCAACCTATCGTACTCGTAAAGAACCCACATATTCCTTAGAATTCGTAAACGTCACGTGTGAAAGTATACAAAAATTATAGTGAATAAAGATCTACACAATAGGTAATAAGTTACAAATTAAATTATTAGAAAACCCTTTGCGCTTCCCAGGCGCCTGTTGTAAGTGTAGGGTCCACGGAGCCGCAAGCATTAGCCCTGAGAGACCCCTGAATATCGCTCACACCCAACCCCCAGATAGCCCTAGTTCTAAGCCCGGAGGACCACGTCAAGTTCCTACTTCAAGCTGGCTGGTCGCCTAGTTACGGTAGTTAAGCGATCAGGAATTGTCAACGAGGATTTCGTAGTCGCCTCGATGAATCTGTAGAGCGTAGCGACAGAGGTACGGAATAAATGAGGACTAGTCCTTACATTTTGCAGCCATGTGTGTTTTGTGTACTCGGGCGGGAGGGGCCTGGCGAGTGGAGCGAAGTTTATGACGCGCAGAGGACGCCGATGAAAAGCTAACAAAGAGGTAACAAGCGGCCACAAAGGCCCCACTTAATGGGTGTTTATGGCCGTCGGCGAGGGAGGTGCAAACGCTGGTCACCGGTCGCAGGAGCCGAGGCGTTGTTGCGGGGAGGAGGCGGTCGAGGAGGGCCGTGAGCCGGCAGGCCCTCGGAGGCTGGTGAAGTTGGGCATCGAAACAAGGGGCATTTGCCGGTCGTAGTCGTGGACCTGCGCAGACCGGATTGGGAAAAGACGACGCAGCCGAACGGGGTTCGGAATGCGAAGGACGGTGTGGGAAACAGGGCAAAATCCCTGCCCTTTCAAGCTCCCTTCACTACCGAGACGAATTCGAAGACAATTTCGAGTGTGAGACTTCGAGTGCGATTTGCCTCAGCTCGGAGTGAACGAGGAGTCGAGCTGTGAGTTTGTGAATTTCCTGGTCGTCTCCCCCGGTCCTCTGAGGCAAAGGCTGGGGCTGTGGCTGGGGCTGGCGATCGGGCAAATGATGCAATCGCTGCCTTCCTCGAGTCCGTGTCAATGTCAGCCCGGCACAGGCGTTGGACGCTCGTATTTAGACATTATTTGCACCAATGTGATGAAATACAGGCAGGCGAAGACTGCGGGATCCGTCACAGTGAAGCAAAGCCGTGCGGCCGACCTGGAACCGACCCAGGCCATCTGCGGAGCCACTCGGGCAGGTGGGTACAACTTGGAGCGGATGAATTTTTCATGTCCCAATTAGAATAACAAGGAGGGAACGGGAAAGGGGAAGGGGAAGGAAAGGAGCAGGTCTAGCAGAAGAAGAAGAAGAAGAAGAAGAAGAGGAGGACGCTGCTCAAAGCGGAAGGATTTTAATCTTTAATATGGGAATCCGATTCCGAATCCGAAATTCCTGCGCTGCGAGGGCGTGGGACGCCTCGCACCTGGGCTCGACGGGCCGGACTCGCAGCCGACCGACGGCCGCGTCGAGGCAAACGAGGCTCGCACACATACACACACACACACACACACACACACACACACACACACACACTGACACCCGCCCATTAGTATCGCGGCAAAAGGTCAGCGGAGGAGGGCGAGGGTCGATTTCGGCTCGAGGGAGGAACCGGGCCCCAGTGGCGGGGCGGCAGCGGCAACGACGAATTCCTCGGGAGCAACATTAGCAACAACAACAACAATCATCCCAACAACAGCGAGTTCCTCGATAACAACGACAGAGCCTTGAAAACTAAACGAAGCTTGAAAATGAATGGCGAAAATTCCGAATTCCATCCTCCGTCCTTTGGTCGCCTTCGTGACGATTGTTCGAGTTGTTTTCGTTGTTGTTGCTGGCCATTCGGTTGGCTCCGAACACCAGAGCGGGCGGAGAAGAAGAAGCAAAGGGGACCGCGGGGAGGGAGAGCGAGAGGGAGGGGTCGAAGTGGAAGCGCGGAGCTGGCGGAAGCACGGCAAAAGTTCTGGGCAGAGTCATAAGGGGACGTGTGTGTGTGGTGGCGTGTGTGTGTGTGTGTGTGCGTGTGAGCGCGCGTGTAGTTGTGTGTGTGTTTGTGTGCGCTGTGGTCACCTGTGGCCGGGAACGCGTTAATTGAAAGCGACCTCGGGCTAAAAGCGAGCGATTATTTCCACCCTCAACAACAGCAACAGAAGGGCCAACAAAACCACTACAACAACAATGGCAACAACGCCAACGACAACGACAACGGCAACGGCAACGTCAGCTACTGATGTAACAACAATAACAACAACAAGAACACATCGCTGAGATCCCTCCCATTGTGCTTGCGATTGACGGCAGAGGCGCAGATTGGGTTAATGCCAACAACAACGGCAGGGACAACAACAAAGACAGCAACAACAACAACAACAGGCTTCCCCACTCGCAAGTCATCCGCCTGTCCATTCATCAAGAAATCGCAATCGTGACGCACGCCGTCCCGTCCTCGTCCTCGTCCTCGTCGTCTTTGGCTGCAGTGACAGCAACTCAAGCATTGTTGTTGTTGTTGTTCTTGTTGTTGTTACTTTTGTTGTTGTTGTTGCTGCTGCTGAGGTCCTTTTTGGAATTACTGACTTATATCAGAGCTGTCGCAATCGGCCATTGTTGTTGCTATTGTCGTGGCCAATCGTATCTATTCTCGAAGTGAGCAGCAGAGAGAACAACAACAACAACAACAACAACAGCAATGGAATTAGCAACTATAACAACAACACTGCCATGGGCAACAACAGCAACAACAACAACAACGCGAACAACACGCTCTACAACAATAATATGAAGAGCAAATTTAGCAACTATCGAATGGCAACCGGCAGCGGCGACTGCAGTTGTGTGCGTGTGGCACACACTCACCCACCCATACACGCATTAGACTACGCCGATACGATTCGGTTGTTGTTGTTGTTGTTGTTGTTGTCGGCCACTTTGCTGCACTGTCCTGCTGTTGCTCGCCTTTTGCTGCTGCTCGTGCTTCGGTCGTTGTCGTTGTTGTTATCGCCGCATGTCCTGCTGCGAATTTTGCTGATGTGTCCTCACTCGTCGCCGTCGTTGTTGTTGTCGTCGTCGTCGTTGTTGTTGTTGTTGTTGCTGCTGCTGCTGCTGCTGGCGTGTCTGACGCTCGTTAGGCACGCTCCATGCCCGATGTCGCTGCAGGTTTTGTTCTTGTTACGACTGCTGTTATCGATGTCGTTGTTGTTTTCGACATCGCCATGTTGTCGTCGTTGTTGTTGTCATTGTCACATTACCATTCGCAACGCCGTTGTTCTTGTTTCGGTTGTTGTTGCTGTTGTTGCTGTATCTGTCGCCACTCACCAGCCCTCCGAGTGCACCCACCCTCGCCCACTCGCCCCTCGTCGCCCACTCGCCCCTCGTCGCCCACTTTGTCACGTTGACGCTGACCTCATTAGGAGCCAAAAAATTATCGTCCGCTCGCCGTTCTCTGTTTCTGGTTGTCGTTGTTGTTGACCCCCACACGTCCTCGCCGCCGCTCGACTCCGGCTTCTTTGGCTTCGGTCTCCGCCGTGTCGCCGTGGAAGCGGTGCGAAATCAGGAAGAGCGGAAACGACTCTGATCCGACCGGCGGCGGGTCGGGGCCGGGCCGGGCTGACGAGCGGATAACGAGGGCAATGAAGATTTAAAGCGGGCCGGGGTCGGTCGCCGGCGGTCTGGGGGCTTCCGAAGGGGTCTTTGGCGGATTAGCAAGTGCCGAAATTTGCTCACGATTCGTGTTGAGAGGGATTCGGCTTCTGAGCCTGAGCGCTTGGTCAACTCGAACCTTGTCAAAAAGTGCTAAGTTTTGGAAGGCAAATTATGCCATTAGTAAGAGATTAAGGAATTCATAATGTTAAACTTGTGTCAATAAAAAATCTTGTTTCAAACTATAATATTGCACAATAAATATTAGAGGAAATGACATGCGAAAAAATCCGAAATATGAATGAAATGTGAATTGTTAAATCAGAGTCCTTAAAATATTTTTGTTTTTTCAGACTTTAGACGATTTTGCTGACCAAATTCGTTCGGTCGTCCGCCTGTTTCTCCACCGGGCCCACTTCGGTGGCCGCGACTGTGCGCTCGCACTTTTGTCAATGAAAGCGCTTTCTTCGCGTTGCCACTAAGAGAGAGAGCGAGAGAGCGGGAGACGAGCTTTCGCTCGGTCGCCGCAACCGGAGCGTGGACAGGTTGCGAGGCCGGGTTCGAGGTTGCGACCGAACCGCGACCGGCCGCTCTGGGTCCGGTCGTGGTCCCCGCCCCCACAACTCTCCGGACCGGAGAGTGTGAAAGAGAGAGGAGGGGGGGTGGGGGGCGTGGCGGGTCTGCAAAATACAACGGTTAATTGGAGAAAATGGAGGAAATCATCGGCTTGACGGCGGTCGGAAGGAGTGTGTGGCGAAATGATCGAAAATCAAAATAAAAACCGAGCCGTGGCAGGTCGGGAGGGGCAGGCGGGGGAGGCCGCTTATGTGGCCCCAACATGCGAGCGGCCGCCTTCCGACCGCCCGCCCGCTCCTCAGCGACACTCGAGTAAAATTTGCGCGCATTTCCATATTTATTGAGCTTCGAGGTAGCCGGAAAATCAACGGAGCGGGCGGGGCGTTGGAGGGTGGAGGGTGGTGGAGGGGGAGTGGGAGGGGGAGTGGGAGGGAATTAACAATCGTTTCGCGTGTCGCGACATGATTTCGCGGCCATTCGGCCGTCGCACGAGAGGCCAACAGGTGGAGGGGCGCGACCGGGCCGCGACCGAGTCCGCAGGTTCCGCCGATGAAGTCCTCAACTCGCGAATCGCTCCTCGGACTCGGTCGATTTCGGAGCCGATCGCCCGGTCCCGTGCCTGGAGCCCTTGCCTTAGGAGGCCGGGCTCCACGGGCCAACGTCGCCCGTCCGCCCGAGGAAGTCGTCGCAAGTCCGACCCTCCACCATCTGTCGGCCTGCCTGTCGCCTGTCTCCCTGCGACTGGCGAGCAACTGGAGGCGATGCGGCCGCCGACTGTCCAAGGACGAAGTGTCGGGGCCTGCAAATGAACTGCGGCCAAAACCAACCAGTTGGAACTGCGTCGAAGGCTTCGTGGCAACGGGAGTGTAGCCCAGGGTCGGGGAACACTGAGAGAAGGAAAGGAACTGAAAGACTTCGGAAGGTCTTCGGAAATCGCCACCGCCAGGAAACCATGAAATGTTTCTTAATCGTGTCCGGCTTTTCGGTTGAGACGGGGAAATCGGGCCGCCGACTGCGGAACTCGCGGCGGCGCGCGTTGCCAACTGCCGCACAGGCCATGTGTTGCGACAGCTCGTTGGAATGAAACTACAATCGGCACGGCCGGCGGCGGCGACGGCGACGGTTTCGGGTGAAAGGTCGTGCGCGGCGCTGCGTTGCCAACCACATTAGCATTAAAGGGCCCCCGAGTCGGTCCGCCGGCGGCCTCTGCGACGTCGCTCTGGCCATCAAGAACCAATTGATCGAACCGGACCCGCGGCCCGCGGCCCACGGCGTCGCAAGGTTTTCTCTGGATTCCATTAGAAATCGCGCTTCTCCGCTTCCGCGGGCCGAGCAACACGTCGTCGTGTTGCCAAAATTTCACTCTCGACTCGCCGCTGGGCCTGGGCCGGAGCTGGGCTGGAGCTGAGACGTCTGACATGGCGGGGACGGACCTCGACCGTTTGTAACGTTCTTGTTGTTGTTTAACAAGCGCCCTTCGACCGCGCTGGTGACCTGCCAAAAAGGGAAGAGACTGGCAAGCGCCGAACCCTTGGCAGCGAGAGCCCGCAGACAACGGCGCGTCTCCGACGGGCAGTCGTGGACGAGCGACGAAGGGCGAGGCGAACTCGACGGCGAGCGAGGACCTGCCGGAAGGCGGCGACCGGGAGGGAGGAAGGGCGGAGGCCGCGTGGACGGTTTTACGACATGCGGCGGGCGGTGTCGACGGACGGGACGCCGAATGCGCTTTTAATGGTTCACTCGGCGCGAGGCGACGGGGGCGAGAGGACAAGAGTCGGTGGGCAGGAGGGGCGGCGGGGACCCCAAGTGAGCGGCCCAAGGACCGCGAGCACCACCGGGCTTTGAGCCGACATCAAGTTGCCAGTGGGCGAGTGGGAGACGGCCAAAAGCAATGGGAGAGGAGAACCAAAGACAATCGAGAAAGCAAGAAAAAATAGTACAGGGAGAGACGAAACTCGATCTTGGTTGAACAATTCTGATTGCAGTTTTGAGTTCTTTGTCTCGATTGAATTCATGAATTGTTTTCTCACTACTTTCACATTTCTTCGCATCTTCCATTCCATAATTCCAGAGGGCATTTTTACCACCTGCTGCCAGGTCCAGAGACTGCTGAGCTTGACCTTCCTTGGCTGCGGATTCCCCGCACCCGATCTAAATCCTGGAATCCCTCGTTCACCGGGCTCCCGCCTTGTCTTCGCCCGCAGCTTGAGCCGCGATGATTCCTCAAAGAGATTCTTCGCCTCCCGCCCTCGATCGACTTCTGCAACCGCGACTTTCTCATCAATTAATGGACCCACGGCCGCAGGCTCCCTCGCCCACCCCTTGTGGCGAGACCACGAGATGCGTCCCATTTGTCCAGGGACAGACGGACAGAGAGAGAGAGAGAGAGAGAGAGTGAGAGATCCTCGAAATCCTTTCGTTAATTACATGCTTAGTGGCCGAAGTGGCGCCCGGCAAAGCGAAACCCTCGTCCTCGCCATCGCCCCTCGCCCTCGCCGCCCCAGCGGTCGAAACGAATCCATGAATAATGCGGAAAAGCCTCGGCAACAGAGAGAGCAACAACAATAACAGCAACAACGATGACGACGGCGATGAGAACGATTAAAATTCCAGAATGAAAGGGGGAGCGAAGGAAGGGAGCGATGGCAAAACGATGGAGGGCGGCGAAACAGGGATCAGGGGCGAGGCGCGAGGAGGAGACGAGGGAGAGCGGACGGGACGACCGGGCCAGGAGGAGGAGGAGGGCAGAGAACGACGAGAATTGGATTTTAAAAGGGGCGCCAGACGTGGCGCGGCGGGCGAAGAGGGCGACGAGGGCGATAAAAGGCTTTTAATGCATAAAAAGCGGCCGGGAAAACGCTCGAGACGAGGGCAAAATTAAAATATTGCACTCGGAACTAAGGCCGGCGAGGGCAGGGAGGTTTCCTAGAAGCAGAAACTGAAAGTAAGTGCAATTAATTACGAGCCAGCGAATAACGAGCAGCGGATCGGAGGAGGGGGGCGGACGAGCGTGAGCGGAAATGCAAATGGGGCAAGAGCGAGGTCGGCGAGGTCGGCGAGTGGGCGAGGACAGAGTCCTCTGGGCACGAATTCAGCTTCACTACAGGGGAGGGCGGCGAAAATCGAAACTCTAAAAATATCTCAAAAAACGGTCACCGCTCATCCTGGCCGGCCTGAGGGGACAGAGTAACAGAGAGGAGGGGGGGGGGGGGGGACCCGATCAAATGCACAGGCCAACAAAGCTCTCTCTCTCTCTCACACACTCACACACACACCCCCATGACAGACGCCCCCCGCACACTCTGCAGGCTCTTAATTGTCAGCATGAGTTGCATTCAACACAGCCCGACCGAGCGACGGCCGACGGAGCGACCGGAGCGAGCAGGACGACCCGTCGACCGACAGCAGCCAGCAGGCAGACAGGCAGACAGACAGCCGGCCAGACAGACAGCCGGCCAGACAGACAGAGGGATCCGCTGAGGGAATGGCCGAGGGTCCGGGCCGCCGACTGGACCCATGTCGGGGCGAAGGAAGTGCCGAAGTGGGCAAATGTCAAAGGCAAGCACGGCGGCAGAGCGAGACATTTCGCAACAACAACGAGGGCACTCGGCAGCAACAAAAAGGCCAGAGATGAACAACATAATTGCAACAACAGCAACAGCAACGGCCGCAACAGGACTGGATTAGTTTCAGACGGAATTGGTTTCGACTGCGCGTGGAAGGGAACGACGGAGGGGCGGAGGAAGGACTTTGACATGTGACGAGGCGCCATCGAGGGGGCGCGGGGAGGCAGAAGCGAGGGTGGAAACCACAGGGTCCCAGAGATTGGCCGGACGAAAAGGATGCTGGTGAAGCGAAGAAAAGGCGGCAGCGAAGGGAAGGGAGGCTTCCTCGTGGATCGCGCTGATGCCCGGAACGACGCCCTCCAGTTGCGTAAAGTCGGAACGAAAATTCCGGGAAGCCCTGACGAAAATTGACCAATTTATGGACACAAGTTTTTTATTCTGTTCATTGCTGGCTGGCGCGCTGCGACCCGCCCACCCTTCCGTGTCTCATTCGGCTGGCGGCGTTCGCGGAACTCTGAATTAAACGGATTCCGCCCCACTTCCGCCGCGCACCCGCCCCGTGGCCTCGAGGCCGCTCCACCCTCCCTCTCCCAATCTCCGCCACCCGGACTCCGGCCCGCCATTTTCCGCAACAGTTTTCGATCCCTTCGACTGCGCTCGTTCTCGCTCGCGTTTCACTGGCTCTGCTCGTTTTTCACTCTTCGCAACTTTTGCGACTTCTCTCGCTCGGCGGAAAAATGATTTATCGTCGCTCGGCAGTCGCCCCGGGCCAGGGGGGAGCAGGGGGCGGGCCGCAAATTTGTAGCTTCTGAGCAATTAGTCGGAGCCAGGCGGGGGCGGTGGGCGAGGGGGCGAGCAGGAGGAGCGAAGTCTGGCGAAGTACGTGGAGCAGGCAGAACAAAAGCAGGCAAACGGAACTGGAGGAATCCAAACAGAACTGGAGGAACTCAGCGCGCCGTTGGTGGAGGGCGAGGGGAGGAGGACGAAGGGCAAACTTTCGGCGAAGACAACGAAGGAGGGCGAGGAGGAGGGGGGGAGGGATCGGAACCCCGGAAGAATCGATGGCTGTGGAAAATGATGATTAATGGAAGTGGGGCGAGATTCTCGGCCTTCCACTGGAAGGCGCGCGGAAACCGCGAGGAAAACGAATGAACGAGTGCAAACGAGGTTCCAGGAACCCCAAGTCAGGAGGAAATTCCTGCGTCACTGGGAGGCGCCCAACGAATACTGGGTTCTGGCGAGGGCGAGGGCGAAGGACGAGGCTCGAAACGAAGCCCTGGGCCCCGGTCTTCGCCCTGGCGCCTCGGCCCACGGCCCAGGCGGCCCCGGCCCTCCCCATCCAGTCGGCACGGCCTCCGTGCTCGGCCTCGCGCGCTGTTTACTCGCGTTGTCGACGCCTAGGTCGTGCCTGGCCACGGCCGGTGTCCGCAACGCCCAGCCCAGGGCCCGGCGCGAGACCGAGCCCCAGGGGTGCCCGTCCTTTCGTCCTTTCGTCAATGTTTGTGTTGACTTTAATTAAATCAACAATGAGCGCGGCAACAACAAGAATCGCTAGAACTACAGTGGAAAATAAAACAAATACAATAAATTGCGCTTTTTGTCATAATGGATTTGTTGTTGTCCTGGTTGTTGCTGTTGCTGTTGTTGTTGTTGTTGCTGTACATGTGTCATCCAACGATTATATTTTTAATGATTTGTTTTCTTCTGTTCCTGCTGTGGCTGCACTTTCACTTACAACAACAACAACAAAAGCCAGCAACAACAACGACCGGCAGGTTTCGTCATCACGTTGTGTTCATTGTAATTGCATAGAATTACGATGCCGGGGTTGCCGGAGGGATTAAAAATCAAATAAAAGAGACGAACGAAGTCGCATTAAAAACGCCATGATGTTGTTTGACGTTGTCGTTGTTGTTGTCGCTGTCGTTGTTCTCTTTGGTGTGTTTTTCTCTGTCACCGAACCTTCGCTTTATTGCTCCAATAAAAGCTGCCGGCCCAACGACGTCCCGCCCCTTCCCTTCCATCCCCTTCCCCTCGCCATCGCCCTCGCCCCCCCGCGATCTACGCCTGCTCCTGGGGCCCGACACAGGGTTTAGTGCGCAATTAAAGCCCACCGAACGACTCGGCGAAGCTCGCCAAATTTCTTTACGGCCGCCGCTTCAATCCCCGAGTGGTTGCCCTCGCGGCAAACGTCGGCCGGTCGGCGGGGCCTTTGGACATCCGCCTGGGGTCGGTCGGGTCGGCCGGGCCTGGCGGCGAGGGCGGGGCCGAAGGAGAGAAGAGATCCAGAGGAATCAGAGGCACGGCGAAGGAACGAGAGCCAGAACCGGGCTCAAAGCATGGAGTAGCGATGCCAACGGATGGACGGGCGAAGAAGCGAGCCAGGGATGTCGATGGGCGTGGCGCGGCTCCGACGGGTTCCGGAAATACATCGGCGCCGGAATGGGAGCAGTCGGTTAAGCCGCGGCTTGGCGATAGCGAGGTCACGGCGACGGCGACGGCCAGACCGGGGCCAGCGCCAGACCGGGCGGCAGGTGGTAGGGGAGGGGCAGAAACAAAGCCCGCCGCTTTCGCCGGCCTCACGGGGCGCGTCTCCGGCTCAGCGGATGAGTAGCAGCAATTAATGCGTTCTGCGAGAGGCGCCGACAGCACGCGATCGCCACAAGAAGCCGCAGACAGCAGATCGAATCGGAATTGGAAACGGACATAAGGAGCGATCGAACAATGGCGAGAAGAATCGAACAAGAATAAAGTGGAACATATGCAAGCCCGACAAGCGACAGCGACCTCGACAGCGACAAATGCAAATGGCTCGGAGACAATGGAGGCCGGCCCGATGGACCGAGGGCAACAAGTGGAGCGCAGGGGATGGGGCGAAATAAAGCACAAGACGACGACAAAGGTTTACCGTTCGCGGCGAGAAATCGGGCCGGATCTCAAGATCCAACGAAAGTGACGATTTCGGAGGGACCTCGGGCCGGGGGCTGCGGGTTTCGCAGGCCAGGAAGAACTTCGCGAGCCGAAGAAGAAGCCCGGGTCCCTGGACCCCTTCCACGGCGTTGGCCAACAAAGTGTTCCAGTGTATCCAAATCCTCGCCCCTTCAGAGCCGACGATTTCTGCGGCTCCTCTGCTCTGAGGCCACGGCGCTGTGGCTTTGCTGGCCTGGGGTCTGCTGGTCTGCGCAACGGCCGATTGAATTCGGCCATCTGTCTATTTTTGGCCCTCTGCAAGACGTCATTAGCTGGCGAACGGTGCGCCGGACAAATGCCTCAATTTCTCCGCGAACGAAGTCGTACGAACGTAATTGCATAATTGCGGCTCTGAAGCGCTCGCGAATGCGGTCAGCCCGTGTCGCGTCCCATGGTTGTGGCTGCTGGCCTTTCGGGTTTGTCCCTGCGGATGTCGGTTCCCGATTTCGTTCTTCAGTCCCTGTTGTGGCCGCTGCCGACGAACAAACCGGCGCCAAAGGCCGCCCGGCTCCGACGCGGGCCTCCGCCAGGCACGGCCGGGGCAGCGTCGTTTGGCGGCGCGGGCGTGGGCGTGGCAGGTGCGAGAAAGACCGACGAAAAGGCCGTTTACGCGAGACAGGGCTTGGGCGTGGGCGTGGCGACGACCACGGGAGGACGGACGGACGATCGCCTGGCCTGTGGATCGCTGCTTTCGGACGAGAAGCCAAAGCACCCGAGGCCAAACGCCCTTCGCTCGGACTCTGAGCACGCTCGCGTCGCTCTCTGCAAGCGCTGTCGTCACTCGCACTCACTCTCACTCTCTCTCTCTCTCGCGCTCCCTCCGGCTCTTGCTCTCTGGCCGAGCTCGGTGAAAGCTCTCGCCGGTCGAGCTTTCACTCGCCGCCGCTTCCACTCAGGCACTTCCACTCGGCGGCAGACGCAGCCTTGGCATTGGCCGCGCTCGAGCGGCCGTGCGGCCGGCCAGCTGACGGTACAACAGCTGCCGGCTGCAGCGGCCCCGGCTCAGTTTGTCTGCAGACGCGCAGACGCACGGTCGTGTTCGAGCGCTCCCTCCGCTGCCTCCATCGCTCTCTACCCTGTGACTGCTGTCTCGCGAGAGGCCCAGAGCGAGCACAGACGGCTTAAACTGGCTGCAAGCGCGTTCGCGTCCCAAGTCTTTTGTTCGGCGTGTGGAAAAGTCGTCGTCGTCATCGTCGTCGTCGTTGTCGTCGTCGGTGCGCGGTTGTGTCGGTCCTAACGCGATTTGACGCTTCATTAGCGGCGCGGCGGACGCGAACCAGTCAATAATCGTAAAAAATTGAGGCAGCCGGCGTCGTCGCGCGTCGTCGTCGTCGCCGCAGAAAGTAAAGGGAATCGAGTCGAATTCGGCGGAAGCCAAGAAGACACACGAGTGGTCGAGGAAGCACTGAAGGGGAGGAAAACACTGAAGGAGGAATCTGAAGCAGCAGAGGTCGGGATGAGAATCGGAGTCGCCTGCACGAAGCGCTCGCACTTGCGCGTCGTGCTCTGGCTCTGGCTGTGGCTGGTGCTGGTGCTGGTGCTGGGCTCGCTGCAGCAGGCCCAGGCCGGCAGCGTCGCGAAGGGCTCCTCGAAGATCGCCAGCATCCACGGGCTGCAGGCGGCCGCCGAGAGTCTGCCGGCGCGGACCAAGGACGCGGACGCGGACACGGCGGACACGGCGGACACGGCGACGAAGGCGCAGGCGAGGGAGGAGGCGACGGCGCGGTCGCGGGCGGCCGGCAGATACGGTGAGTGAGCTCTTTGACTCTAATTGCATTTTGTCACGACTTGGACGCCGGGCCGGCGACGACAGACACGGCCTGACACACACACACACACTCATTGACAGAGCCGTGCAGCAACAGCTGTTGGGCTGACTTTTCGCTCCCGTTGTTGTTCTTGTCTTGGACTCTTCTCTTCCACATTTTCGCGTCTTTCACTCGCCATAAATTCTTGACGTCCTCCGGTCGCTTTTTGGTCGTAAACCGCTGGCTAATAAACCTCTGTTTGCCCAGCAGCATCAACAATTGTTGGCACTTTTTAATCGCGTGCGCAACTGATGTCGTTTGCGCAATTAATTGAGACGAGCTTTTAAGTGCCTGCAAATGAACCGACTGCTGCCGTTGTCGACAGCAACAACAACGACTGCGACTGCGACTGCGACGTTTGCAATGCCCGGTTGTTGTTGTCGCCACTCGCAATTAACTAAAGCCCAGCCGCCGTGAGCGTGTGCACTTGAAGGCGTCGCGAGCGGGCGACACGGGCGGGGCGCAGGAAATCGTGAGCCAGACAAGCTTCAGATCTCAGTTTGGCCATGTCATGGCCCAACCATGGCGAGTCACGGAGGGAACGCGACGTTCAGTTCCCAAAACGGAGAACTCCAGACGGTGGTCTTTGCTTCAAGTTCTTCGCCATTTCAATGGACTTGGTCGGGAATCAAATCGTCAAATCACACGCATGCCTTTGAAATGAACTCGATCCTCGTGCACCGCAAACGCAAATCGAAAAGGAGCCTCGGCCAGGTCCGCAGCATCCGCCGATTCCGCACTGCGTCATGGGAACCGAGCGGCGGTCGAACTGGGACGGAGCTCATCAAAATTCGCAACACGCCGCCGACTGCGACTGCGACTGCGAAACGAGGCTTGACCGAAACGCAGTCGTGGACGCGGAAGAATCGCATGCAATCACATGCTGCTGGTGGAAACTCGCGCCCCAACGACGTCAGCCACAGAACGGCAACAAGCACGACGACAGCGGCCCCAACAACTGCGCAAACAATGGCCAGAACCGCGCGGAACAGAAGCTGGCAGCGGCGAAGCCTGGGCACCGGCAGCACGGCCAGGACTCGCGGCCGTGGCGAACCGTGGCGTTCGCGGCGTGATGGCCGCGGATCAGGCCCACTGTCGGTGGCCACTGTTCGGGCCGAACGCACGCGCGGATGATTGCGCCGATCGAGCGCGGCGCGCGTCCCCGGCCCGGCAGAGGAGCCGCAACCCAGTGACCTCCGGCTGCGAGCGAGCGCGCCTGTGAGTGTGTGTGTGTGTGTGTGGAGGAAGTGCGGAGGGCGCGGCAGTAGCCGGGGGTTCCGAGGGGGGGGGGGGGTTGGAATTCCATTTCACAGCGAATTTCGGACTTCCAGTCGCCGCGGTCGTTTGTGATTTGCATGAAACGAAAGACCCAAGACACGAACTGCCAGCGGCTGCTTCTGGCTGGTTCTGCCAGTGATGTGGCCGTTGTTGTTGTGATTCTCGTTGTTGTGCTTCTTCTCGTGTGACACAAAGAGCCGGGCCCGGAGAAGGCCGATTTTCGCCTCTCGCGCACAAGGGCCAGCAAGTGCGAGGCGTCCAGAGACGAACGAGCGGCCGGCGAAGCGCGAACAACGGAAGTGCGCACAATTATGGCATCGGCGAGGGGGCATGTGAGTGTGTGTGTGCGTGTGTGTGTGTGTGTGTGTGTCACAGATTAGACCCTCCGCGGCCCCTCGCACACCAATTTCGAGCAATTAAAGCTTGTTCAAAACGTTCCATTTTCGTTTCTCTCCCCTTCCCTCGCCGCCTCTTCACTCGATGAGGCGTCCGAGGTTTTTCTCTCGCCAAAGTAAATATTTTCCCGATCGCACTCGCACCGCGGCCCACGCTGGATAAATAAACACCACCTTCAGCAGGCTTTCTCCGCGCCCCGGCGGCGGCGCGCGGCGGAGCGCAATCGAAAGCATTCACAGTAATCGTGGAAATTAAGTTGTTGAAAAACCAATTGGAAACAAATCCACGAGAGACCGGCGCCGACAACAACAGCCACAGCAATGGCAACGGAAACGGCAACAAAGGGGCCCCGTGAGCGGATTCGGATTGAGATGAGCCCGGCCGCCCGGGGAAAGTGAAAGCTTTCCCGGGGGGAGGCGAGAATCGCACAAAAGAACCGATTCTCGGCCAGAGATCGGGCGATTGACGGACCCGTGTGGGTTGACGCGGCCGCGGGCAGCGAATCGAACCAAAGACGGACGGAATTTCATTCTAATGGCGATGGCGATTGCGATCGCGACGACTGTTTCGATTTCGACGCCCGATGCTCGTGGGATTGCGCGGAGAACGTCGAAGGTCGGTTTCTGTTTCGGTTTCTCCACTTTCTCCGCGGACGAGCCTCAGCTCCTCGGCTTTGTTCTGCCAGCGTCCGCCGAAAATCTCTCGATTGAATGCAGGGGCACCGTTGGAGCCGAAATGAAAACAGCGATCTGTTGTGGCGACGGCTGTCGATGGTCGGTGGTCGGTGGTCGATGGTCGGCGATCGGATCGCGGCTTCCGCCTGGTCGTGGCCCAGAAACAGTCGCAGAACCCGCGCGAAATGGGTCGAGCGCCAGCGCCCCGGGTCCCAGCGCTCGATTCGTTTCCTCCTCCCATCGCACTCGGCCACTAATCCGGCGCGACCAGAAGCCGATCTGCCTATCTGGCTGTAATCGCCTGTCCATCCGCCGCTCCATCAGCCTGACCCCCGTATGTCCGTCCGTCCGTCCGTCCGTCTGTCGGTCCGTCTGTGGGTCGTCGAATCCGCAGGTCTCTCCATCGTTTCCGTTTCGCCGACTGTTTCCTGCCTCGTGAGCACTTGCGGACTTCCACGTTTCCCATTCCCATTCCCAGGCCGAGCCGAGCCGAGTCGATTGAACAAATCAACGGCGACGAATCCGTTCGCTTTGCATAATTTCGTCGTTTGTCCGACTCGCGGCGTCGCCAGAACGGCTTCTGCACCACGTTCTTCCCACCGTTGCTGCCGCTGTTCTTGCGCCGGCTGCTGCTGTGGTTGTTGTTGCCGTGCTGCGTTGACCCATTAACCAATTAATGGCCGGCCACAGAACACGCTTTTAATTTCCCTCACGTGTGCTTTTCATTGTTTGTTTCTGGAGCCAAACCAGGCACAAACTGAAGAAGAGCCAGCACTTGCCAGACGCTTTTAATGCCTTTTCGGTGTACTTAAGGCAGTTTTATTGGTTGCTGTTTTCGTTGGTGTTGCTGCGGTGGTCGTCATCGACAATGCATGCAATTCTCCGCTACTTTGATGTTGCTACCTTTCGCATCAAGCCGGAAACCGGTGGCGGCGACGGCGACGACAAGAACCAGGCGGAGCTCAGAGGTCACCATGGAAATGTCGTTGGCGGAGGAGAGACAAACAAAAGACTCGAGGACCGTACGCCGATAACAGATTAATTGTCCACGACGAACTGGCAATTGCTGCTGTTTTGCTCCCCAGGCCTATCTGCGTTTAATCATCTGCATTTCCTCTCCACAAACAAACAGTCAGACGGACGGACGGACGGACGGACAGACGGACAGATGGACGTACGAACGTGCTGATTACACGTTGTTTATTGGCCAAGAAATACGGAAATTATTCGCAATTACTTGGCGGCAGTTGCATCGGGCTTTGGGAAACCAAACCAAACCCAACCCAACAAAGCAAAGGAAAACAGAAACAAAAGAAACACACGCCAAAGGAAAGGCAGCGCGGAAGGCGGAGCGGGCGGGTCGAGCGGGACAGGGGAGGGAGAGGGAGAGCGATTGAGAGGAACTTAATTTCATGGAAGGAAGGCATTCGAAGACATGGGAACCGAGGCCTGCTCCTTGACGCGTTCTCGCGCCGACGTCCACCGGGAGCCGCTGCTGCTGCTGCCGCCGATCCCCATTTGCAAGTCAAGCAGGTGGCGACGCCCGCCACTTGCGGCGATTCAATTGGCCTGAACGAGGTGTCCTTTATGGGTCTAATGGCCTCGTTAAGTGGCGGATGTGCGTCGTTAGCGCCGACCCTTTCGTCCGTCAGCGATCGGCGAAGCCCTGCCGCCGGCCATTTCCAGTTCCGGCGGCTCTGCCGAGGCGTCCCGGCGAGCGTTGACTCCTCGGCGCAGCACCTGGAAAACCTGTTCCGAACGAAGCTGAAACCGACTCGGCCCAGGTCGCGTCGCCTTCACTTTCTTCCTCTTCCCATTCCTCTTCCAATCCAATCGATTCTGGACCTTCGCAATTACAGCTGGGCGAGGCAACAACAACGGCTGCATGGCCGACAACAACGCCGAAGATGACGACGACGATGACGACGCCGAAGATGACGACGACGACGACGATGAGAGGACAAAAAGCGGTGATTACGCAATGCGGCTCGGTCTTCAGCTCTCGGACGCGGCCGAGTCTGATCCACATTTTCATCGCCCTGCTGCTCCACCGTGGCATCGGCGTCGGCGCGGCGTCGCCGTTGTTATGTCCGCTCTGTCCGCCGCAGCGAATGCAACTCACGCTCGATGAAGCGATCAGCGCCGAGCGTGACGCCGCGACCGCCGACGGCTTGCGGACCGCTGCGTCGCGTCGCGGAAGCGCGCACGCAGCGCCGGGCGGCTAACGTTGCTCGCTGACGTTGCCCCGGCGGCAGCCTCTGCGCCTCGGCGCTGGACCCGATCGCGGACGTGTGTGCGGACGGCGACGATGATATGCAGATTCAGCTCGCCAGCAATCGCGGCAGCAACAGGGCACATCGGAGCAACAACAACAGCAGCAGCAGCAGCAGCAACGGCAGCAACGGCAACCCCGGCCAACAGTTTCGAGCGCTCGCCTTGTTACAGTTAAGACCCGCGGACGTGCGTTCGATTTTCCTGCCTCCGACGTCCGTGCGTCTGTTTGTTTATCCCCTTTGTGTCCATCTGTCCGTCGGTCTGTCCGTCGGTCTGTGTGTGTGTCTACGGCATGAGCCGTTGGGTCAGCGCTTAGTTTGTTGCGGCCAACGGACCGCGGTCGGTGGCGGCGCGCGGTCCGCCGGGTCGCCGGGGACGAGGCTCCGGTCCGAAAGTCGCCGGAGCCGCGACGCCAACGGGGCTCCGGAATCAGCCGCCCTCGCACTCGGTCTCTGGACCTGTCGATCGATGATCGGCCATCGCGACCGGCGGCTTCCTCCCCGTTGCCTCGTGCCCACGGCCAATCATCGGAAACCACGTTCCGCCGTGGTTCAACGCCTGCCCAAACCTGGCGGAAGTCGCTCGTTGAGCCAAGTGTGGCCAACCTGCAAATTGTGCGCCGTCGCAGCGAAAGCCGCAGACATTCATCAGAGCTTGGCCACCACAAATCCGGCTCGGGCCCGACCCAACCGAATTTGTCTGGGCGGTGGAGGGCGAGGGAGATGGCGATAGTGCACACCATGGAATGGCCAGCGGGGCAGGTGCGGAGTGACCGAGGCGACCTCCTGCTGCAGCAGAACCCAAATGGGCGCCGAGCGATTCGAACCGAGGTCCGAACACGACAGCACGAAGTCTGCGAGCTTCAGATGTCTGTCGGGCATCGCCTCAAATGCAAAGATATTCGTTTTCATTCAACCAATGCCGGACGTTTTCCCCCGTTGGTTACCGAAATTGCAGACCCGCCCCGCCCCGCCCGATATGGCGACAGACCCATGCTGCATAACATTCTGCTACTCTACGGTACAAGAACAAAACTCACCACTTGCCTGCCTCGTCCGACGGCCGCCTGCAAGAGAGAGAGAGAGAGAGAGAGAGAGAGAGGAAAGACAGATCAAAATGGGGCCTGCGAAACGAATATTAAATAATTATGTCGGGAGCGCTGCAGAACGAAGGATACAGGAGAACGGACGGCGGCAACCAGCGCCCAAAGTGGAAACTAATGATCGCCATCGGCTGCAGTTGCAACTGCCTGGTCTCGGTCTCGTTCTCGGTCTCGGCCGCCCCTTAGAGCAGGACTCGAAGTACTTCGTATGACATGCGATGCGGCGCGGCCGCCTCGGCGTCGTCGCCGCTGCTGCCGTGGCTGGCGACCGTTTGGGCCGCGATCGATGCGCCGTGGCAGCGATTCACACTCTCGTGGCCACTCGGACGGAAACGAGGAGAGCGGAATGCGATGTTCTAACTGTAAAGCGGCAGCTGAGAAGGAGCCGGAGTGGCCCGAGCACCACCGACGTGACGCTATTGACGTCAAGGACCGTTTACCGTTCGAAGGCGCGGGACCGGCCGCGTCCCCCCACTCGGCCTGGGCGCAGATTAGGAGGACGGACCGGGCTTCCGATTGGTATCAAATTTATGCGCATCTCGCCGCGTTCTGCTGCCAGCCGGGCGCGATCGCGATGGCGACGTGGGTCGGCGAAGGCAGCGGCGGCCGAAGTCAGTCAAACCCTCACGTTCGGGCTGTTGGCCGGGAGGTTCTGCAATTCCGATCGATGAAGCGCGACCGAGCACATGTGGCTGATGGTTGGAGTCGGGTCGCCAACAGCAGCTGCTGCGGACGGCCCAACAAGAGCAACAGCAACAGCAGCAGCAGCAAAATCAACGATCTTGTCAGGCACGTTGTTAACAAGAGCCCGACAAATGGCGGGCGCGTGTCGTCGTCGTCGCCAGTTGTGGCCTTTCGAAAGCTCCGCCGAGTCAAGGCAAAGTCCAAAAAGCGATCGTCGATCAAGACCCACTAGGGAAGGGGCGGCGACAGGCGGCGGCCCCGGAGTCAACCCTGGCAAGTGGGAGCGGCGAAGACATCGCGCCGCGAGTGCGCCGGGTTCGCGAGTTACTGTAACATGACGCAGGGCACCGTCGCCGCCGTCTCTCGAGCTCATTAACTTTTTGGGTTAACGGCGGACTCGCACCACACCACACCACAGCACACCACACCACAGCACCATCTAAGACCTTATGGCTCTCTGCTGTTGACGGTACGGCTCTGTTGGGGCCGTGGCTGCGGTCCAGAATGTGTAGAAAGCACAACAAATGGCGAGGTGCCAGGCTTCGTTGGCCTTCCACAAAGCGGCGGACTCGCGGCTCGCATTTCAGCAGGACCGAGCGCCGCCCATGCGCTGACCCTCCGCCGACACCGACGCCGACACCGACCCCGACCCACAAACGAGGCCCTACCGTCGACTCCCTCTCCCTCTCCCCGGTGCACTTCTTTCCCTCGGCTGGCCGCGACCCCAGTGAAAACTAGTGCAAAGCGGCGAGCAGCGGCAATAACAATAACAACAATCGCAACAACGCCGACAATAGGAACAGCGATTACAACGACGTGCTGCGAACCTTATGACAGCGCCAGGGCGGCAGTGCCGAATGGCGATGGGAGCGCAGATGAAGACTTCATTTGTGTCGGAGTGGACCGGGCGAAGCGGCAGCAGCGGCGGCAATAACAATTGGCCAATGGCACGAGCGCCGACAATGGCGCGGAGTCCCCAATTCGTGTCTTTGAGGCGGCTGCTGTTCTCTCGTTATTGCTGTTGTCGTCACTGCTGTGCCGTTGCTGTTTCTGTTTCTGTGTCTCTGTCTGTGTCTGTGTCGCTGTGTTAGTGTTGTCGATGCCGCTCACGTTGCTGTCGTTCTTGCGATGGCTGATGCCGTTGCTTCGCCTATGTAGGCTGATCTACGATCGGGCGTGCGGCTCGGTCTGGGGTTCTTTGCATGAAATTGGGTTAAACCGTCGCGGCGCGCACTCGCACAACAACAACCAGGACGACAGCAGCAACTGTGACGACTACGACATGACGACGATGACGCTTATGTCCGGCGGAATGTCGATGGCAGCCAAGAAGAGACGCCTTTGCGGCCTCGCTCTCGGACGGATTTTTCACTTTTCACGATTCCAATAAGAGGCCAAGTGGGCCGCGGACTTGTTGGGCCGCCTGCTCCGCGTCCACTGGATCCGCCGCACTGCTTCTCAATTGCAATTGCTGCAAATGAGTTCCCGAAACGCCTCATGTGCTCCTGATCACGGCAGCAAGGACGCGGTTGAGGCCGGCGGTTGATGCCGATGGCCGGCGTGCAGAGAGGACGATGTTGTTCGCACTCTGCCTTGTGGGTGCCTCTTGTGACCACGTAAATGGCCATTGGCGGCGCTTCGGACCCCGCGGCGCCAGGGGAGAGGGATAGAGCAACGTTCGACGGCGCGAACTGGGTTGCGAGTCGGGTGTTTCGGGATCGCACCGGCGACGAGCCCGCGGGAACTGGTTCGATTCGGCCCGCAAGTTGTCGAGAACCGGAGCCCAAGAGCGATTAAGAATCGGGAAGAATGGAACCTTGAGTGGGAACCTCTATCGACGAAGCTTTCACTCATCGAATAAAGCAGTTCACAACGTATGAAATGTTGCGAAATTGGGGCCTTTCTTTTACCAAGATGGCGCCCTGCCTCTCTCCAACTGGCGGGCGCTTCGCAATCACCTGGGAGCGATTAAAACATCAACTGGTGCTCCTCCAACACAATCGCCGACGTCCACCGCCCGCTGCCGGGCTCCACGCTCGCTCCGCAGTTCCGCAGCTCCCCAGCTCCGTCGGCAGCTTCCAAATAGAACTTCCAGCGACTCCAAAATGAATGCGACTGTCGAGAACACGTCGCTGGAGCCGCGAGGGCAGGAGTGGAACGAGTGGGGGGCAGGACGAGCACCCGTCTTGCAGAAGGCCAGCGACGACAAATAAACGGTTGGCTAAGTGGAGAAGGCGACAGGGGACCCCGGAGGACAGACGTGGGGGAGAGAAATTACGGAGGCGACAGTGGAGAAGTCGGCCGGCGAGGTGCTGAAAACACGAGATTGTGGAAGGCGTCAGCGAACGGAGGAGACGAGGAGGCGGAGCAGGTGGAGGAGGAGGAGGTGGAAAGAACAGAACCTCGCAGAGGAGGCGGCATGGCGGGACCTGCCTGGGGCGACGCCGGAGACGACACCGAAATGCAGACGCTGCGAGCTGCGGGGCGGACTCGCAAGTGTTTCGGCCAAGGAAGAGACCGAGGACAGGCAGACAGACACGTCAGCCAGCAACCGCTGCAGGAACACGAGGAGGCAGGACGGACGGACGGACGGATGGAAGAGAGCGCCTACTTATCGTACCAGCATCCGTCACGACCGCGACCACGACGACGCCGACGACTTCGGTGAAGTGGTGGCCACACTGGCTTGTGCTGGTTGCTGTCGAGAGGAAATATAATCAATATTTTTAGCGAGTCCCAGCACATAACGTAGCATTAGACGAAAATGCAAAGCCATCGAGTCCTCCGCATCCCACCGCCGGGCCTTCGTCCACGGTGGGGAAAGTCCGTTGATTAGATTAGTGCAGGGGCCTCCTCGAGCCTCCAGGCACCTGTGGCCAATGGTCGTAAATATTTGTCTCCACAGCGCTGGGGGGTTTTCGTTGATCCACGGCCGCTACCAGCGTGGGTTCCTCCTCCGTTGTACTTGGCCAAGGTGCTCGTCACGAGCTCCGCAGGCGAGGTGGAGGCGTCTGTTGGCCCGGGCCCGGGCCCGAGGGCGGGATTTGCGTCGGTGCATTTGCATTTGTGCGAACAGAGAAGAGGCGCGGTCGTAAATCTGAGTCTAATTGAACTTTTCGCTCCTCCGCAGAGATCCACGGCGTCTCGGGCGAGCCGAACTACAAGTCCGTGAACCTCACCTGGGAGGTGGAGTTCGTGTCCGCCGACGACGACGCCAACGCCGGCACGGGCGCGACGGTGACCAACAGCAGCGCGGAGGTGGAGCCGCCCAAGGCCTTCCAGATCTTCTACTGCGAGATGCAGTCGTTCGGGCCGCACCGGTGCCGCTCGAAGCTGGTGGACGAGAGCCAGCACCTCGACGCCGAGGAGGCGGACGCGCAGCAGCGCCGGGAGGGCGGGCGGCAGCTGCGCCACTACGCGGTGCAGATCGAGAACCTGCGCATGGCCACCAAGTACAGCTTCCACATCCGGCCGCAGCAGAGGCGCCGCAACCTGCGCATCTCCGGCCGCTCCGAGGTCTTCAACAACGAGGTGGACGAGGAGGCCACGGGCGGCGGCTCCGGCTCCGGCTTCGGCTTCGGCGGCCAGACCATCGTCGTCCCCACCAAGGGCTGTAAGTGATCGACCTTCCTCCTCCTCTGTCCTCCCATGACCTCCTCTCTCTCTCTCTCTCTGCGTAGTTTCGGCCCAGGCCACGAAGTGCCTGCCGCACGCCTCCGAGATCGAGGTGGAGACGGGGCCCTTCTTCGGCGGCAAGATCGTGGTGGACGGCGGCAACTGCGGCGTCAAGGGCAACCCCGAGGACCCCGCGGACCGCTACACGATGCGCATCGACCACAAGATGTGCGGCAGCCTGGTCAAGCCCGAGACGAACACCGTCGAGACCTTCATCACGGTGCAGGAGAACCTCGGCATCTTCACGCACAGCACCCGCAGGTGGGCCGCGACCCAGCGACCCTGGAGCCCGTTCTGACCCTCGCTTCCTCTCTTCCTCAGGTTCGTGGTGGTCTGCAGCTTCCAGTCGGGGATGCAGACGGTGCGCGCCAGCTTCACGGTGCCCGGCAAGGCGGGCGTGGCCGCCCCCGTCGAGAACGACCCCTTCGAGCCCGACGACCGCGCCGGCCGCGAGCTGCGCCAGATGCACTACGTCGACAAGAGCGCCCTGGTCCTGAAGGAGCCCCGCGGCGCCGACTCCGACTCCGACACCGAGGCGGCTGCCTCCGAGGAGAGCGAGCCGGCCGTCGTGCAGGAGGTGCGGGACCCGGCGCTGGCCGCGGACGACGCGCCGGACGCGGTGGCCCTGCTGGAGGACGTCGTGCCCGGGGTCAACGAGCGGCGCATCAAGCACGAGGGCGAGGAGCCCCGAGACCCGGAGAAGGCGGTGGGCGAGGAGGACGAGGCTGAGACTGAGGCGGAGGCTGAGCAGCACCGGGAGCAGGCGCTGGCGGAGGCGCGGCCGCAGAAGGAGGTGGAGCGACCGGTGCAGCAGGCGCGGCTGGCCAAGTACGCGAAGCTCGTGGTGGACCAGGGCGAGCCGAGGCACAGGATCGACGACTGGTACAAGCTGGAGCTCAACGCGGGCCGAGTGGGTGAGTGGAAGGGGGCGGGGAGGGGTCGACGAAGGAGGGAGGTCAAATCAGATCAGCGGAAGATTGATGTGGACAAGCCTCGGAGGTGACGAATCGAAAGAAGTGGAATCTTTTCATAAAAACACTCACTGATCGCGAACCCTGGGACCCGAAGTCGATGTCGATGTCGAAAGTTAGAAAGAAACAGTCATTAACATATCAGCAAGATTGGATTGGGCGCTGGCCGGGGAATCTGAATTCTGGCCATCAGAAGCGATGGCCGGGCAGAGCCGGGGTCGCCTTTTACAATATTAGAGGAGCTTTCGAAACGGAATCAATTAAGAGTTGACGGTAACAGTCGGAAGAGCAAGGGCAGGGGAGCGGGAGCGGGAGCGGGAGGGGCAGGGCCGAAGACGAGTCGAGACACAAAAGAACACAAAAGCGAAAGCTGGCCCCGTGTGCGACCGACCGACCACCGACCGGTGGTGAAATGGAAATGGTTTCTATCGACGGGATCTTGGGAGGTGGGGAGGTGGGGAGGTGGGGGACGAGTGTTGAATCGGAGACGGTTGAGACGGAAGATTAATAGAAGTCGAAATGTTTCGTTCTCCGCCCGCAGCCCACAAATCCGCACTGCACCACATCGCCAACAACTTCGGCAGCGTCGTGCTCACCATCTCGCTGTCCGTGATAATGATCGGGGTCTTCGTCTACGTGGTGCTGCGGGAGACGCGTCGTCAGACATTAATCAATGCCAACAACATGCGTCAACAGCACCAGCCGCAGTCGCCGTCGCAGCCGCAGTCGCCGTCGCGGCATCCGCCGCCGCAGCAACAACAACGACAGCAGAAGCCCCTGCCGCGCGCCCTGCAACCACAGGGCTCCATTTAAACCGCGCCGAGGCTGGGCCCAGAGGAGGAGAATCCGCAGACGGACAGCGGACGACGCGGACGAAGCGCCGAAGAAGACGCTCTGGCAGGACGGATGGCGGCGGACCGGGAGCTCTGCGGAACCCCCAGCCCGGCGCATGGACGGCCCTGATCGACCTGTCGCGCCCCCTCTCGAAGACTTGTGACCGACCTACGCTTTTTTGTCTTGCTGAAGCCCGGCCCGGCCCGGCCCGGCCCTGCTTCAGCTCAAGACGACCGAGCGTAGCAGCGAGAGCTATTTATAAATTAAACTACTCAATACTTTATTTAAACATACTTTATTCACATAGCATTACATGTCCTTATTTATACTCGTACTGCTCGATTTGTAATTCATTTACAAACAACGTACCGTTTAAGAACCACATATACTTTCATCGGAAGGCACTTGTGGTAGTCGTAAGTCCGTAGCTTAAGGCCTCTGAATAAAGAAAGCACTCACCTAGCTGTACTATTAACTAGATAGGTTTCCCTAGTAAGTCGTAAGTTTTGTATGGAAAATAAAAAGCATCTTCAACCCACGTGAATGGCCTGCCTTTTCATCTCGCTCGCGGTCGCCCTCCTAGTCCGGCTTCTGCCTCGCCAGAGAAAATGAGAGCTTTCAACAGCAGTCACGTGACGGCGGCCCGCAATTACGGCCGCCGATCGCATCGGCCAGCGAGGCTTGTGTCGTATCTCAAATCAATTTCAGCAACGGCCAACGGGGCTCCCTGGAAGGAACCCCGCCGTCCCGTGGGCCGTGCGTGGCGAGCCGGCATGGGTTCGTCATAAATTTGCGCCGGCCTCTTCCGCCTTCCTTTGACAATGCGCCGACCGGCTTTACGACAACAACTGCAACGGCAACTGCAACTGCATGGGCAAGTGCAGCGGGCCAACAGCAGCAGCGACATTCGGTCGAGCGGCAGAAGAAGTCCCACGGCAGCAACCTCCGTGCAGGAAATGAAACCCGTCGCCAGCGCCGGCTGCCGCAGAGGTCAGCGCGAACGAGCTGCGATCGGCGCGAGCAACGGCCGTCGTCGTCGCAGGTTGCAGGCAGAAGGCACCAGGCACCAGGCACCGGCGAGTGGCCCGAGCCGTGAGGAGCCGCCGACGAAATGTCGCGGGAATTCCACGTATTTTGGTCGAGTGCTCGGAGCAGGAAGTGAGAAGTCGAATGACTTAATCCAGAGGGGGTCGGTCGGGTCGGGTGGGGTCGGCTGAGCCGAGCAGTGGATGGGCGTTTAAATTAGCTTCAGCGCCTCGCTTCGGTTGTCGAGAACCTGGGCTTCCCGGGGCGATGTGGGATTGCGGTGAGGACGAGCAGCATCTCGGTTCAAGGCGTCGACGGGTGATTGGAATTCATGCTGCACATGATTCTGAATTGATTTCCCGAGAACCGAGTGAAGTCATTACTCCTGTCGCGAGGGAAGTTTCTAGAGTGCGTCGATCGTCGGACTCCTCCCGAGCGCCTCGTTGACAGTGGGCGATTTGTTGTTTCCCGGCCGGCCTAATCTCTGAGCCGAATCCGAATTAAGCCAAATCCCATCAGGCGCCGATGTTCCTCGAATTAATCAAAAGCCATTACGCGTCCAATTTCCACCGCACATACGTTATTAACTTAAATTGCCGTCTTGGGTTGCACTCACAGCCACACACACACATACACACACACACGCACGCACACCATCACTTCGCCCCGACCGCGCGCTCGAGCTCCGCAATTAAACTCAAATAAATTCACTTATCAATCACTGGCAACAGCCCGACGGCAGGCAGCGGCCACAAACAACAGCAACAACGGAGCCCCGTCTCGCCCATTACGGCAACAACTCAGAACGGCAACAACCTCCGGCCACGCCCCCACCGGCAGATGCCTCCGTCCGTCCGTCCGGGGGCCGCGGCGCGTCCTCCGCCCGCCGAAGTCCCAGCCTGGCTTTTAATGGCAGCGGCGATTGCGTTGCGGCCGCGGCTGCGACGACAGAGGACCCTGGGCGAGCCTGGCCAACAACAGTGCGGGTTGCGTGCGCGCTTGGCCCGACTGGGTCCGAGGCTGAGGCGCTTCGGCGACCCCTCGGACCGGCGGAGCCTCGTCCCAAGCGGCATTGGTCACAAGTAATTCGTTGCGATCGGCATGAAGACATCCTCCTCTCATTGGGAGGGAGAGAGCGAGAGCGAGAGAGAGAGAGCGAGAGCGAGAGAGTGAGAGAGGGAGATGGGCGTGGCAACAGAAGCATGCAATTCAAAGGCTTTCGACTCGAGATGAAATTGGAAAATTTCACAAATTTCAGCACTCGCGGGAAGTGGATTCGATGCAATGTTCCGACAGATTATCCACTCGGGATCCGGGATCCGGGATCCGGGCCGCGGGCCGGCAGCGACGAGCACCCTGTGATTTGTCCTAAGCGATAGCTTTTCGGTTGTGGGCCAAATTAGAGTCATGAAGCGGCAATTTGCGAATCGAAGCCGCGCGGCAGCGGCGACGGGACCAGGAGGGGCGCGGCTGAGCACCCAGATCGACGGCGAGGAGTCGACGAGCAGGCGGCGGACTGGGAAATTGGGGCCGAAGGTGGGCTCGGGCGCCGGGCGAGTGGAAAACGTGCCGCGCGCCAACGGAAAATGGGAACGAGCCGGCCTCCGAGGGCGAGAAGGGCCTCCTGCGGGCCGCGGCGTCGGAGCTTGTTAAGCCGTTCCACCGGGATGTGGGTCACCGTTTCCGAGCCGCCGCTGCAGCCACGGCGGCTGCGCCATTCGAAGCGCGGCTCTTACGTCTATTTGCCGGCGTTTGGAGGCCCCCAGTCATGCACTCAAAACTTAAGTTCAGCCAACGACAGCCAACAGCCGCAAAACCAACGAAAACTCCCACCGTTTCCACAGGAACGAGCTCGCGTAAGGCCACGAGAACCCGGCGCAGCGAGAACGACAGCGACAACGACGATGACGACGACGACGACGACGACGACGACAACCACAAAAATAGATAATGACAATAATGACAAAATTAAGTCAGCAGCGCAAAGCATGATGCATGGCGGGATTTTCTGAATTTAACGGTTACAACAGCAGCGACGCTCGTGTGAATAACTGTTGCGTTCGTCGTTTACGTCGTTCTTGTTGGGGTTCCTGTTGTCGTCGTCGTCGTCGTCGCTGTCGCTGCCGTAGTCGTAGCCGTAGCCGTTGCCATTTTAATTAAATCCGAGAGAAAATCCACAGAGAACGAAATATATAATAACTGGAAACAGCGCTGAACCCTCTGCAGTACGGAGCCACCTGCGAGCCCGCCGCTCTGCGTTGCTCGTCGGCGGCGCTTCGTAATTTCGGGAACATTAATAATTTTTATGGGCTTTTGTTTGGAACGCGGCGACAACGACAGCGACGACGATGACGACGACGACGACGATGGCGACGACTTCTAATTTATGCATAAATGCGAGCGGAACCGTTCTACAGCTCGAGCTGGGGCTGCGGCCTCGGGTTCACATCGGTCTTGGCCTTTTCTCTCGCTGCTCTCGCCGCTGTCGCCGGCGCATGCAAACAAAAGACTTAAGCAACGAACTTGATTTGCGACCTCGCGCGCCCTGCGAAAGCCGCGGCCCGGCTCGCACCGCGCCGTCGATTTACTGCGCTCCAATTCGAGAATTAATTTCGAGCAGTTCCGGCGAAGACATTCGCGAAGTTCGCCAGAATCCCCACGAATCGCGTCGGCACCTCGCGTCACGTCTCGTCACGGCCGACTCGGCCCGTTCCCAGCCACGTTCGCCTCTCGTGTCGCAGCCGCCTTCGACAGCTCTCGATCGCGCGTAGCGGCAAAAGTGAAATTAGCCTCGATGTCACTCGCGGACCACCGCCGTCCGGGCCGCTCCCCACGCCCCACGCCCCCATGGCGCCGTCGTCGCGCGGCGGAAATATTTAACTGAACGACGCTCGGCGCTCCAGAACCAGACCGAATCTTGGTCAAGACCGTTCCGCAGTAGGTTGCGGCCTGAATCCTGACGTCGCCAGAGCCGCGCCATCGTGCTGGAGCCGACTCGAGGCGAGGCGAGGCGGAATCGGAACGAGTTGCTCCGTCCGGGGCCGGCGCGACTGGGAGGAAAAGCGGCGCCGATGCCCGACCCGCGTCCACTGCAATCGCAATCGTCCACTTTCCTCATTTGCGTTCGCGAGAACGTTTTCTCCGTCCCGAGCAGCCGCCGCCAATTTGCGGCCGATCGATTGACCCGGCCGCGACGGAGCGCCGGCGACTGGGAACTGAACTGACTGAGAGCACTCGCAGCCGGAGCCGGAGCCGGAGCCGGTGCCGAAGTCGGAGACGGAGTCAGATCGAGGCGACGCGCAGTGGAGCGTGACGATTGCGCTCAATTAATTTTCAGAACGAAGCCGGGACGAAGACAACAGCGACAACAACGACAACAACGACAACAACAACAACAACAACAACGATTGCACCAGTCACTCGCGACGAAGGAAGACAAAGAGCTGAGCAACGAACTTGACTCGGCGACCTCCTGCACTCACACCGAGGAGCTCGCGCGCAGACATGCGAACATGCGCAATTCAAATGCAGCCTGGAGCGCACAGCGACCACGGGCCGGCCACAGTTGCCGCCGCCCTCGTCGTCGACGTCGTCGTCGTCGCCGTCGCCGTTGCCTTAAGCGGCGATCGGGAGCGGGCTCGCGAGGAGATCCCAGTAACGAAATATGTTAAACATTTCTCCACGCATCAGAGATGCCGGCGACGGCAACGACGACGACGACGGCGACGGTTGTTACGCCAACAACAACACGGCGGTCCCTACATCAACGAGGGACGGAAGGCAGCGCCGACGACTTGGTTTTGCTGCCACTTCCGACAATCGCGGCCATTTCGAGAATGCGTCGACGACAGAGCGAGGCCGTGCAACAGCCGCCGAGGCGGAGAAGCGCGCAAAAAGGGCTCCACAAGGTTGCTGCCACTTAACACACACACGCACACACACGCACACACACACACACCCCATAGGCAGGTTGGAACTCTGTCAAACGCAGGCAGCAAAAGGGAAACGAGTTTCGCTGCGGACTGCGGACTGCGAGTGACGTCCGCTGTTGCCGATGGCCGGCAGATAATGTTTGCACATCAATCAACCGGCAGCAGCACCAGCGATGATTAGAACAAAGCCAGCCACGGCAACAACACGGACTCTGACTCGAAGAACAACAAGGACAAAAACACACACACACGCTTTGCCCGGCCGCAAGAGTCATGTCGACGTCTTTGTCAACATTCATCCGAGCGATGGACGGGCGACTGCCGCAGCCGAGGCTCTCTTTTGGACGGTTTGCACCTGCCTAACGGGACCTGGGGGCTCCCTAAAAGGGACCAAACGACTGAGAAGGGAAGCAGTGGACATTCTAGGTTTTCAATGCGAAGTTTGAGCGTAGTGCAATAAAAATGCTTTCCAGAAAAGATTTAACCTCCGAACTTCTCCCCACTCCCTGGAGATTTTCATTGAAAGATCGGACGAGAGCAGCAGCAAATGGTTTGCATCCCTTTCATCGTCCGCAAACACCTGCTTTGGGGCGGGAGGACCCAGGTCCGAGTGGTCCGGTTTCCAGTTCAATTTCCTTCAATTTATGTCCGGCGCTCCCCGGTTCCCCTCCCGCCCAGCGACTGGACCTGGGCGGCTGTTGTTGTCGCTGTTGTCCGTAAACGGCCCGCCAACACTTGCTTCGGATCCCCGGGCCACAAGTTCCAGCTCTGACTTATGTAGTTATTATTGTTATCGGGGTTTCTTGTTGTTGCTGATACTCTCTGCCTGGCTGTGCTTCGTTGTTGTAATTTATGGGGTGAAAAGGCAAGAGAGGGGTGGGGGCGGGGGCGGGAAAGGGAGCCGCTCCTCTCTTTGCTGCCGGCTCTCGTTCTAACCCTCCCCTTTGAACCCGCCCTGCGCCATTCACCGGTGGCTCCGGGCAAACTCTATAATTTGTTGTTGCCGTAGTTGCTGTTGCTGTTGTTGTTGTTGTTGCCATTGTTCCCCGCTCATTCGGCATTTACAATTTTTCAACGCTCTCTGCCTGCGATGCTTCTAATGGCTCTGTTTGATTGCTGTGCCTGCCGCCGTTGCTGCGCCTGTTGCTGCTCTTGGCCACGTTGCCGCTGCTGTGGATTTCATAATTTGTTTGTAATTTGATGTTTTCATTACTGCTCCGGCCCAGCTCCAGCTCGCCGCAGACCAACTCGGCAGCAGCAGAGCGGGAAAAGCTCCATAAGGTCGCCAAAGCACCCGAGGCCTTGGCTGTGCTGAATTCAGCCAGGTTGCCATTCTCGCTGTTGCTGTTATTAGTGTTGTTGTGCCGGCGTGGTTCTCGTTGTTTGAATAAACAATTCTTGGCCCATTTCCCCAATCCAGCTGTGGTTGTTGTCCGCGACGGCGACGGCGATCATGACGATGATGATGTATCGTGTTGTGTTTGTTGCTTTCTGGCTTCCGTTGAAAGGCGGCTCGGCAAGTGGCCCGATCGCCCGACGACTCATGTGTGGAAAGCGTTTCCATCCCCACCAACAGCAACAACAACAGAAACAACAACAACAAGGCGATCCACAACCACAAGAACTACAATAATGGGCAGGCAAATTATGAAAATGAAATTTCATTTCTTCGCATTTCACTAATTTTGGGAAAGTTCTACGGCCACAAAAATCCGCATTATCGCAGTCGTCGGTGTGGTTGTTGTGATTTCTTATTGTTGTTCTTGTTGCTGTTGTTGTTGCTCGATTAGACTGTGGTCTTGCGTTTGCCCCGTTCCTGAGCCGCTGCCGCTCATGTGGTGCGCTGCTGTCGTTGCTCAGTCGTGGCACAGGCCGAACCCCGACCTGGCTGTGAGAAAAATTCTGTCACTGGCGAGAGCCGTCGACGTCACAGCGGGAGGCGGAAGCACGGTTTCGTTGGCCAGGAGGGCGGCCGAACTCGATTCAGGCGAATGAAGAAGACAAATACTGAAGACATTTCGGAGCAAGCTTTCGTTCCTCGTTCCTCGTCCCAAAGGCCAACTCGGCCAACGCGGCCTCGCCGGCATTCTAAAGATGTTGCCTCGCTTCGTCCGGTTTCGTTTCGAGCCGCGCTGTTGTTTTTGCCGGTCCGAGGGCTTCTTGCGGTTCTTCAGTGGCGTCCGTTCAAACGCCAAACAAAGCATCGTTTAATTACAGCTTAGAGGCACCGCAGGCGAAGGCACCGATGATTTCGGGTCTGCGGCCGAGGCTCGCAGGCGATAATTTGGAGCGATCGAGGCGCGGCCGGGAGCCGCCGGCGGGGGGCGTGCCCTGCGTCCGCGGGGAGTGGCGAGTGGGGAGACGCAGAGAAAACTCCACAAAAAATCCTGCAACCACACGCCAGCCCTAGGAAGAGCGCGCGGTTTCGAGGCTGCGAGCACGAGCCAATGGACCGTGGCCGGGGCGCGGAGGGGCGGAGGGGCGCCGGGGTCGTCGGCTGGCCGACGAAGCCGCAGAACCAGACGCGTCGACCACAGCTCCAACAACAACAACAACTACAACTACAACTACAACCACCACAGTGGCAACGAGATGCAAAACAAAATTATGCATAAAGAACTGGGTCAAAACGCTCGGATTCCTAGACGGCGTCGAGATGCTACCGCCGTGGTGTGCACAACTACAACTACAACAACAACAACAAGAACAAGAACACCAAGAACACCGAGAACACCAAGAACGCCAGAGCAACAACCATGGGCGAGCGAGAGCCACGATCGCTGCCGTGGCATCATTCGCAGATCACAGCGATGTGATTGGGACGAAACCCGATCCGCGATACGGCAGAACGAGGGAGGGAGGAGGGGACGGCAGAAGCTGTAGAAGTATTTCCGGACGATTGGGTTTCAGAATCAATTCAAACGAGTGAAAATGTGGGAACCTCGAGCAAGGCCGGGGGAGAGGCAGAGGCGGGAGGTTCCTACCACAAGTGGGAACACATCATGAACAAATCATCGCTTATCGTTCTTGCCGACTCCGTAACCCAGTTTCCAAATTCGAGGCTCATCCTCCGGCGGCCGACAGCGTCTTCCGCTTCTTCCTCCTGTTCCAGTCCCCGGATTCCCCTCCACGTTTCCCGTCGCCGCCGCGAAGTTCATAAATTATTGATTCGGTTCTCCGCGCGCGCAGACAATTAAACAAATCGACAAAGTGTCGAGGCGGCCAGAGTTCCCGACGCGGCCGCCCTGGAGCCGGCTGGAGACCAAACCAAGGGGCAGCGTAAATAAATCTCCCGGCAGCCGAGACGCGGTGGCGATTTTTCAAATCGATCGCTCTTCGATCGCTCTCCTCCAGAGACGATAACGTGGAGGGACCAATTAGGGAAATTCGAAGCCCGACGGAAGCAAGAAGCACTATCGATGTTTTCGAAACCCGACAAGTGGGGACGACAGCGAGTGAAGCCCAAAACGAATTTCGAGGAGGGGAAACAGAGATCTGGAAACGAACTCGACTAGAGAGACATGTATTAAGTTCTGTTTTGCTGCTGGGATTTGGTTCCCAGCTCATTTGTGTATTTGCTGTTCGCTGTTTACAAACAATCACCACCATCCGTCATGCTTTCCACTGCAGTCGACGGCTTCTGAGCGGGTCTGAGTGAGTGCCGAGAGAGCCGAGTGAAAGCTTCGGCGAAGGAGACTCAAGTGCACCAGAATCGGGGCGAAGAGAAGAGAGGGAAAAGCTGCAAGTGCAACGGGAGGAGGAGCCGCGACCTTCTGGAGAGCGGCGAGGAGGGATGGATTTTCTCGCGATTTTCGAAATCTTTGGGAAGCGGTGAATTTGAATTTTCATCTGTGAAACAAATGTGTTAATAATTGTGATAAGTTAACAACAAGTAATTATAATTGGTTTAAGCACACGTGGGGCAATCACTGGAAATAATGGATTTCCACTGGCGGATAAATTCCCCCTGATCATGCGAAATATACGAGGAGCGAAAGTGTTTCCAGTCATGGCCGATTTGTTTCTTTGGTACAGAATTCATTTTCTCCGCAGCACAAAAGAAACTCAACACCAACAACAACAACAACAACAACGAGACCACTTGAAGTGCTTTCTTTGAAGCAAACTCGGACAAAACCTTGTAATTTGCTGCAAATCCTAATGTCGGAAGACGCAAAGTCGCAGCGCCGCAACGTCTGCAGTGCGACGACGAATCGGCCGCGACAAAACACGGAGCAGTCGGCCCCGGGGGCAGGTGGAGAGGCGAATGGCGAATGGCTAATGGCGCCAATTAAAGGCCGGCGGATGCCGACGATTTGTGGTCAACCGAAATGACTTCATTTGTGAAGCTTTTGCCACAGCCAGCAACGCCAGCGGCGCAAAAACCAAATCTTGGAAGAAAGGTTCGGAAAAAATGCGAATGGACTTTCTAATGAAACACTCGAGTGCAGCCGATTCAACCCGGGCCGCGACCACGCGACCAGGGCGACCAAGGCGACCAGGGCAAGGGGCTGCAGGAAAGCCCGACCGCCTCCGACTCCCTTGGATGCACTTCGCAGTGCTGGCGGCATTTCTGCTGTCCCCGTGAGTGGCTGACGGCCTGACGCATTCCGACGGCCGGGGCGAACGCGGACGCATGACTTTTGCCCACATTCGCTTCATGATGATGATTGTTGCTGTCGCAGTTGCAGCCACGGTAATGGAAACGTAAGCGTTTGGCGCGTGGAATTGAGTTATTAATCAAAGAGGTTCGTCGCTTGGGTCTTTCGTTTGGCGCAGTCAGTGGAGCGCAGCCCATGATGCTTCATGCTGTGGTCGGGTCTGCTGTTGTTGCTATTGTTGTTGTTGTTGCTGTATTTGTTGCTAGCATTGTTGGCGACTCCCATTGTTCCCAAGCGTCGAGCCCGGGTCTCGAGGCACGACTCGGACAACGTAATGACAACGCTGAAGCCCAGGGAAAACCGCCTTGATGACCCATTGTTAGAGTAGATGCAGATGTTGTTGTCGTTGTTGTTGTTGTTGTTGTCGTTGTGGTTGTGTTAAATCTTAATTGTCATAATTACAACAAAAAGCACTCTAAACGAAACGACCTTAATTGCGGACAGGCGGCGAGCCGGCCGCAGGGGTGTCGGACCCACCTTCGGCCACGACCGCGACCACGACCACGAGCGCGACTGCGACCACGACTGCGGCCGCGACCAGTGGGTGGCGACGTGGCGCGGAAAACCGTTAGTGATGCCAGAAGCCGCAACAACACCAAACGAGGTAATGGCGAAAAAGCACGACGACTTCAATCGAAGCAAGAGAAACAATAAGACAATAACGGCCGAAACAAAGACATGAACGTCCGTCCCTCGGCGGGGCTGCCGGCGCGCAGACCGACACGCAAAATAAAGCAGAGAAATCTCTCGGATGGGAGAAATTCGGCCGACGCATCGAAACCCATCCGACTTTGGCGAAACTTCGAGGTCGAGAAAACGGGAGGCAACGAAGTCGTGGAGACGCTGCAGCAAGCGCGAAGATCTGAGAAAAGCCCAACCGCCAGAGCTCGAGCTGGCCACGCTGGGCACCACCGAGGACCATCCTTGACCGACGCCTCCGCCCCCACCCAGTCGCCGCCTCCTCAGTGCACTGGGCGATTAAATGTGAAAATATTTTTTAATTATTATCTGTCTGTCGGCCTCCCTCAGCTCGCCAGCCTCTGAACGGTCCGATGCCGCGCTCCGACAGCTGCGCCTGCGCCTCTGCCCCCGCCGTCGTGGTTGTCAATGGCATTGTTGTTTTTGCAACGCTTTCGTTTTCTCGCTTGGAATGCGTTGCATCCGAGTCTCTCGGCCGATCCATCGCCGCGCGTAGCACAGCTGATGATCGTTGTTGTTGTTGTTGTTGCTGCTGTTGCTCGTGACGCAATTCTGTTTCTATTATTCCACCACTCGTTCGTTTATTAATTCATTTGCTGCGCTCCGCTGTGCCGCCGTAATGCGCCCGGCTTTCAATTGCGTGTGGAACTGGCTGCGACCGGAGTTGGCAGAGGCGCCGGCGGCGGTGGGTGGCGAGCGGGGCGGACGCATTCAATCATTTCCATCGTCGCCCTCCCGAAAACCTACGAAATCGAGGCAACAAGCGAATTACAGCGAACATCTTGGTGAAATGGTGAGAGAAATCACTGGCTATTCAAATGGATGTAGACAAGAAATTCGATCGCATGCTGAGCCCACAACGAGGATCTTGCTCTACCTACCCCCCCCCCCCCTGCCCCTCCAACAGTCCCTCCTCTCGTACCCCGTCTGTCCGTCTCATCTTCGCGCGACGGGGGCACGAGAACCAGATCGCGAACCAGATCGCGATCCAGAACACCGTCAATTAGTTGTAGTGGCTGTTGAGATAAAATACGATTTCGCTACTTGTTGTTGCTGTTCCTGCCATTGTCGACAGGGACCGGGATGTCTCGCAGTTATTGCTACATCTGTTGTTCCTGCTGCTGCTGTGGCAAGCCGAGAATTATGCTTTTAATCCGGCGGCCTTAAAGCGCGGCTTGTGGACAATGGCGCTGATCGGCAGCAGCAATCGTTAGGATGTTATCTATTGCTTTGGCACCTCGTTCGGACCGGAGGTGTTTGGAGGAGGCCTGCGGGGTGACGGAGGATGGAGCCCCGAGGCCGAGAGTGGTCGAGGCCTGCTAGGCGAGGCGGAAGGGAAGAGATCTGAGGGCAGGCAGGGGTCGAGGAGACGCCACAGGAAGCACGGACGGCTGCGACTCTCTCGCGGCGAATGCCAATTACATTGTTGGCCGGCCGACGGCACGCGCAGGATGCGGCTGACGGCGCAATTGCGTAATTTTTCATAACTTTCCAATGGATTTAATAACCGAATTAATCGACCGCTCGGCCGTCCTTCCGCAGGGGACGTCGCGGCCACTCGAGGACGCTCGTTTGTCGATCACTTGCGCAGAAGGAGATGACGAAGGCAATTAAAGGAATTCGACTGGAAGACGTTGAGAAGCCGTCGAAACGCTGTGACCAAAAGCGCCGGGCGCACCGACAAATCGTCGGCACCTCGCCTCGCCTCGTCTCGCCGGCGCTGCCATCAATGAGTAAATTTTCCGGCGACGCACGCCATCTACGGCGGCGGCCCCTCGGGCGGCGCGACAAGTGCGGGCCGGACGCACTTTTCACAGTGAACAGCGACACGGACGACGGCAGCTGGAGCCGCTTGGTTTGGATTGCTCCTTGGGGGCCGCGGCTGCGGTCCAACGGGAACTCTGCGCTCCTCTGCTCGAGGGGAGCGAGTGACACTTTGTCATAGAGTCGAGAGATACGCGAAGATTTGCGAGGCTTTGGGTGCGCGACGCCCTCCTTAGCGGGTTCGGCAACAACTTGTTCCACACACACGGACAGACGGACGGATGGACGGTCGGTATGAGGCAGGCCGACAGGAACCGCACACGGACGCACCGAGCGTCGCGATCTCATTTAAATGCCGTCGTCGCGGCCCGGGAAGCCGCGTTCGCGCAGGCGCAGAGATCGCAATCGGAGCGAGTGTCGCGGGCTCCGCTGCCGGCTGCTGCTGCTACTGCCGTCACCTCGCGTTGTCGCTGCCGCCTCTCCAAATGTACCGTTTTAATTAGAATCCACTGACTCGGCGACTCGGCGACTTCGACTTCGGCCTCGCCGCCGTTTAATTCAATGAAATCCCGTCGCTTTAGCACTTCATAAGCCAACACGACACAGGCAAACATGGTTGGCTGTCGTGCGCGCCTGCAGGCCAATTCGAGCTCCGGGCGCGAGTCCATTGGTTCGGAAGTACGGCCTCTAATCCCAGCTCTCGGGCGCAATGAGCAATGGGTTGATTTTCGGCTGGGGAAAGGCGTGATTTGTGGTGTGAAGCGAGAGATTAATCGAAGAGAAAAGTAGACGTTTGTCTCGCATTACGACACTCTAGTTATTTCCAATTGCCCTGGCGACGTCCTGCGGCGCAGTTGGACAGCCAGCAATTGGACAACTATTCGCAAATGTTAGAAAACCCCAACACAGACCTATTTTTTTCAAGAAACGAACAGGTTGCGATCCTCAAATGTGGACGAAACATTCTTTAATGTAACAACGATATCTACAACAGATAAGCAACAGGTTGAACACGCACTAACAGAGCAGAAGCAAACGCCCGACCTCGGAGGCGAATCCAAACCGCATTAAGTCAGGGCTGAAATAGAATAAGTGGCAGTTATTACAGAATTATGCAAAGTGTGATTTGCGAGGGTCATTTGAAAAATGAATAACGATTGTTTTGATTTTTCGAATTGTATAAAATTTTGCATTTTATTTTGAATTGTTTTTAAATATATTTTTTCGCTTAATTGCAATAAACTTGCAGTACAATTTGTAAAGTTTTCAAATAAAACACTTTAAATACGTTTACAATTACAATCTCGTCTAGAACTAAAATATATCCTTCTTCTTTTATCTTGTATACGTATAATTTTTGCTCTGTTCGCTCTAAATTAAGAACTTGTAAGCTCTGGCTGTTACGGTCTCGTGTGTCTGAGTTTAGGTGGTGATTATGGGATAGCATATGGGTGTGTGTGTGGGTGTGTGAATATAGGTAGCTAAATATCTAAGTTTGAGTTTTCATCTCGAACTCAATTGCAGTAAATATGGCTAATGTTGCTATTAATACAAGCTGGCTCGCTACTGGGGCTAAATTGGCTTAGGCTACAAAACAAGGCTTACCCTAGTATAATTCTCGCTATACAGTGCTAAATGTACGTCTATCTATGTGTGTCTCTGTCCTTCGGTCTTTCGGCCTGTCAGTCAGTCGGTCAGTCGGTCAGGGTGTGAGTGCTTTGTGATTGTTCTATTATCGTTTGTTCCGACATTGCACCCCACACATGCATCGATGTGTTGTGCTTTTCGTTAAGGACCTCCCTCTAAGTGTACTACAGTATTGTCAATTCTTTTCGTTACATAATTTTTGGTATGATTAATTCCATAATGGCCATTTTGCATTCTTATTCGTACCTTATCTAGTCTAGTAAAAAATAAAAATAGCTCAAATGTCTAACAACATGTAAGCGCCTTTCGGCAAAGTAAAAGTGAATGTTTTAGCATAGAAATTATTGACGAATTGCTCAAATTGCAGACCGATCGAAATCTTTTCCCTTCTTGGCATAAACTTGTACCGTTGATGCTACGATTTAACTTCCGAACTTAATAAAAACAGAACTTGTGCACAAATATCGGTTGAGACAAAGTACTTGGATTGTTAAAGACAACTCCAAAAACTATACTTCGATGAGAATACATGAATGATGAAGATCATTCCCATCCTTCCCTTCCCTTCGCTACCCTACTGAAACATTCGGTTTCCCCCTGTGACCCCAACCTTTGTATCATTCCCGGCCCGTACCACCTGTTGTCTGTACATATTGCAGTAATCTCTGAAACATCGCATGCTACCCTCCGCAAATTCGCTTAAAACTAGGCTCAAATCGAAAATAAAAGGTTCTCTAAGACCCGAAACTGGTCAAAAACACAAATTTCTACACAAAACAACGCGACTCTCCAAACGGTCGAAGAATTAATTAAATTGCAGAAGGGCCCTGTGAGACTCCAGTCGGAGTCAACACTTGGAGGCCGCGCCCCCGCTCTCCAAGTGCTGCATGAGCAGCTGCTGCAGACTCACGCGCAGCGCGCGCTCCTCGTTGATCTGCAGCTTCATCTGCGACATGTCCTGCTGCATCTGGCGGATGGCGGTCCACAGCTGGCGCAGCGTCGGCGTCATGTCCTCGTTCTCCAAACCTACATGTGGTGCGTGCACGTGGTGGAAAATGGGCGCGCGAGAGAGAGAAAAAAAAAGAAAAAAGAGAAAACAGTGGAATGGTGTTTTTGTGGCAAATTTTTGGTTTGTGGTTGTATTTATACACTATAAAAGACTAGGACTATAAACGAACAAAAGAAATTGAGTACATGACTACGGAAAAACTATGAAACTTCTATGGAAATAATAAAATTCTACATGAAATTTTAAATACAGAATTTTGAATTCGAAAAAGTATAATTCGAAAAGTACACATTGTGGAAAATACAATTCTAATAGTTCCAAATCAAACACAAATAGAAAATCGGATAAGGTGGAAATGTGAAAAAATCATTTAAAAGAAAACCTTAAAATAAATAGTGAAATGTAAAATATTGATTGAAATATTGATGTTTACTAATTGAAAGCTTGTGATGCTTGTCTATATAGATGTATGTCTGTATAGATGTATTGATTGCGTGGCGCACACTGAGAAAAATACAAATACAAAATGTGAAATATACAAAATCAGAAAACAGTTGTCATGGCAAGTGCAAAGCTTTTTTCTTGTGAATTGAATTAAAGTCGATCTATACATAATTCATGATGTGCTATGGAAATGTAATCGAAAATGTTGCTGCGTGTCGTGGAAATGGAAAAGTGGGCAAGGGAAAACGTCACAAAAGAAGCATCACCTCACTAAATCATCGACTGAATTAAATGCAAACTCGCAAATTTCGCCCGCACTGACTCAACATTTTCGACACACTTCACTATGTTTGTAAATTTAATATTTATATCGTTTATCGATAGTTAAATAATGCATCGAAACTACCAAATACTAGTTTGTTTTTCGTTTGCTTGACTTGTTCTTTTATTTACGTTAAAAAATTTAAAAATAACTACGTCTAAATCTAATCATATATAAACCGTTAGTATACATTCTAGTCTTATGAGCTAGGCTCGTAAATACATAAAATCTCCCGCGGCAAATTAAAATGCGTGGTCGCAACTTACAACACATTAATTACAACTAATGTCTGTTTTGATTTGCTTCTTTTAAAAATAGTTGTTCATTTACTTTACAAATAATTAATAAACATTTGACGATAGTTTCAATACTTAAAGCGTCTCTTTTAAATCGGCTTGTAGCAAGTTCCCTAGTTTTGATTTACCGTTTCGTTGACTTAACTAATTGTCCTATTGATCTTCAACACCCTGTGGGTGTCGCGATTCGTTAACCTTTTCTTTGGGTTCTTCAACTCCTGGACACTTAACATCTATTCTACTAGACTCAGATGCTCATGTCTTTGGCAGTTAGTAACTATTGCATTAACAGATAAAGATGGCGCGATAGCTTTGGCTAGGCAATGCGTAATGAGTGGGAGTGTGGGAGAGAAAGGGGAAAGAGCACTTAAGATTTTTACTTTACTCTGAGTAAAAGATGTTTTCGCACAATAAATTCTTTTAAAGTCAAGTAGAATCAAGGCATAAATGTATCAAAATTTACAAATTAATAAATTCACTACAGTTGTACAGTACAACATTTTCTCACTAATATCTTTCGTATATCGTTTGACTAACGCGAATAACTTTCACTTCATCACATTGACATCACACTTACATCATGTAAACTATTGTCAGATGTAGAACTGAGGTAAACACCCGAATTGGACAAAAATCATTCTAAAATTCGTTGCGTGTCCTGACTTGACTAACATGCGACTAGTACAACTTAAAGACCGTGCAGACGATACAATCTTAGTAAGGTTTCTAACGTAGCCCATTCAAATTCACTACGCGAGCATTATTGCCTCTAAACTATTCAGTGGAACCTTGTATGAGGCTAAATTTTGAACACAATTATCGATTTGCTATGTTTAAAGCTCAGTTAAGACAAAAATGACTGGACCTTACGTTAAAGCAACGTAAGGCTTTGGCGATGATCCTGCATCGTATTAATAGTAATCGGGTACCAGTTACGTATGAGGGAAAGGGGAGGAGGATCGTTAGTTAAAAGCTTCAGTAAAGCCCTCGGCACATACACAGTGTAAATAATAATGTTAACAATAACTTAATACCTTAGAAAACTTACAAATGGCGTAACTAACTAGCGGGATACGTAACTTGACGTTGCTAATCAAAGTCTAACGTTCAGCGTAACAAACTAGTCCGCGGCTTGCGCTGCGAACCACGCAAGAGACGTAGGGCGGCGTAAGACCTACTGTTTCACACGATCGGCAATACGTACGTACAAGAGTAACGGATGGGAAAACTAAAGCTAAACGTAACACTAAACTATCGAATCGCCTATCGAATAGAACGTAAACGTAAAACAAAGCGGCAACGCCAACACAGTAGCAGCAACGTAGCAACAGCGGCTTTAGCGGGTCGTTCAAGGCGTTCTCATGTCATATGTATGTCGTTTGCGATAAGTATTTTGCATTTGCATTGTTTGCTTTTGTCTTATGATTATTAATGCTGTTTGCTTTTTGCTTTTTGCTGCTCTGGACGAGTCATCGCCCAGCAGGCATTCAACCAATCAACCAATTAGCCAATAAGCAATCAATAGTTATTCATCTTTCGCCACTGCTTCATCACAAAATTACCGCAACACCACGTGGCCGAGTGCCGCTGACTGTCCGCGTCCGACGATCCCGTTGACCCGGCGCAGCCTCCGCTGCCTCCTCCTCCCCCTCCTCCATTCCGCAGCAGGCCCGCGCCGCAGCCCCGCTGCACGCTGTGGCGGTCGGCGGCGTCCTCGTCGCCCGCCAGCTGGGGCGTGCTGCGCCGCAGGGCGTTCGTCTTCAGGCCGTACAGCTGGCCGTAGCCGCGCGCCGACGTCTCGAAGGAGCGGTTCAGGCGCCGGTCGTAGAGGCCCGGCGAGGGAGCGGGCGAGGGCGGGTAGCGGTCACCGGTCGGCGGCTGCTCCTCGGAGCGGTTGCGCGTGAGCAGCGGCTGCTTGGGCGAGGCCGTCGCCGAGGCCGGCTGCGACTGGGCCGTCGGCGGCGGCGGAGGCGGGTTCCGCTGGTGCGCCTGGTAGGCGTGCTTCGTCATCGCCATCTGCTTGTTCTTGCGCGGCAGCAACGGCGTCATGAAGATGTTGTCGTAGCCGGAGCCGAAGCCGCTCTTCAGCCGATTGAGCGACTTGCGCGTGGCCCGCTCCTCGGACAGGGCCCGGAAGTCGGCCGGCGTGGGCGAGAACTGGGCGTTGGCGTTCACGGAGGGCCCGCTGGGGACGCCGCCGCCCCCGCCCCCGGCGGTGGGTCCGCCCACCGAGTAGCGGTAGCCGGCGCTGCTGAGCGAGGAGACGGAGGTCGAGTAGAGGTTGAAGTTGTTGGGGCTCGCCTCGCGCCAGATGTAGGACGAGTTGAGGCTGTTGGTGGAGTTCTGGGCGTTGTTGGGGCCTCCACCGGGGCCGCCGCCACCGGAGGCGAAGGGCACCTGCGACTGGGCGCAGATGAAAGGCAGCTGCGGGTTCGAGGTGGAGAAGGGTTTGCTCGTCTTCAGCTTCCCGCCGCGAATCGGCAGGCACGGCGTCCAGGGCTGGAGGGCTAGTGAGTTGATAGAGTGTAGAGAGAAAATGAAATAGAAGAAAACAAAACGAAACGAAACAGACAAAGACAAAGACTCTGAGCGAAAATGACAGAGAATGGGCGAACGGAAACGGAAACGGAAACAGAAGCGGAGAAACGAACAAACGAAACGAAGATCAAACGAAAACGAACAGCAAACGTACGCAGAAACAACACAAAACAAGGACGCAGACAAACGGAGGAGCGGACACCGAGAGATGGATGCGGCGCTGGTGATCTTGTGGGCGGGTGGTAAATGGTAGGCGTGGCGCTTATGGAGAACGTACAAGAATACAAACAAGGGCGAAACAAAACAAAGCGAAGCAAATGAAACAATTGTCCAACGGTAGGGAGGACCGGAGGGAAGGTAGCATAAAATTTATAAAGGATTGATTGGAAAAGTTGAATTCTATTAAAAAACAGACTATTACATAAAAAAGCTTGGACGTTCGTACGGACGGAGGTTATTAGTGTTTGCATTGACATGGGCATTGTGGAAATTAGCAGGTGGTGCTGATTTGAAGCTTGAAATCGCGACAAAAACCGTGGATATCAAGAGCCACAAATCATTGATCAATGCAATGGTCTTCAAATTCGCTTCGTAAAGCACGGAGCCTTGCAGATGGACTATTGAAATAAATACGAGTTGAAAACAAAAGACTTCTCTATAGGGGGCAGTGAAAGCATGTACAAAAGTAGACAGTTAGGGGCACAAAAAAATCATTGCAACTTGTCAGAAAAGTTTTCAGGGGACACAATTTTACAAATTAAAGTGTATAAATAAGTCAGTAAAATTACAAATTAATGCTTAGAGTAAATTAAATTATTGTTATAATTAAACTAATCGCCTGTTGCTGAGATAACAAAAATAAGTTTAAATGAGATAGTGTTACAGTGTTCTTGTACGGTATGGTATGGGATACATAAATATTTGTGTGCGAGTGCATGTGTATACAATTAACAAACCTAATCCCTGAGTCAAATCATTAGGAATAAATTAACATTTTTTAATAAGCTGTCATCATTTAGAAATACAATATTATGGTATTAAAAATTAAAACCGTACACGAGTTACATCCGATAAGCTTAAATTGGGCTAAACTAAATGTTGTTTCGATACAAATTAGAAATAAATTTAAAATTAATCCAAATAAAAAGTCAAGAACTGTTTTACTTATGTCTTTAGCTAAGTAAATTAATAAAATCCAAATCACTTATTAGCATGAACTGATTGAGAAAATGAATAAAACTGGAAGAATGTGGTGTGTCAAAGTGTAGCAGCAACCGGAAGGAAAACCCTTTAGTTGTTACGAAAAAAGCATTGCCACAGAGATATAATAACTTATGATCAACAATGAGAGGTAGACAAGTAGATGGTTCAAAGTTAGGGAAAGCGTTTGGGACTGGCGTCAGTGGCCGGTGCGCAGGGTCCCAAAACGCTTTCGAGTTAATTTCAAGCAATTTACACAGTGAGGAAAGTGTAATGGAAATAATAATTTAGGATATTTAAAGAGAGCGGAGAGCAGATATTACAAATTATTACAATTATTATGCAGGCATCGGTAGAACAAGCGAAAGGAAAACTGGCGACTCACCCGAGTGAATTGTGTTCCGGGCATTGTTCTGATACGCGGCGCAGTAGGCTTCGAAGACGCGCAGCACCAACGCGTCCTCCTCGAAGGTCGGCTGGTTCTTGCGGCCGCTGCAGTAGCTTGACAAGGCGTTCGAGCTGCCCCCTCCGCTGCCGCTGCTGGTGGAGCTCAACAAATTGGGACGAAGCGGCGGCGCCGGGCGTAGACTCGTGATGCTCCAATTAGCTGAAAGCGAAGCGAGTAACTTGTATTAAAAATCTCTCTCAAGTCGATATTCGATGGGGGGGGGGGGGAACCTTTTGTGTTTCCGGTCCTTGCGTTTGTTGCCATGCTTGCCGCCGCCGACGGCCCCGCTGTCTTCGAAATACTGTTCGATGTCGGGACTAAACTTGATTTGTGGCTTGGAGCCGGCGCTGCCGCTGCCACCGGATGACTTGGTAGACTTTGTGGTGGTTGTGGATGATGAAGAAGTTGTGGATGCTGAGTGTGCGTGTATTGATTGTAGCTGAGGTGGTGGTTGAACGACAGGCTCCGTTTGTGTTGTGACTGATGCGAGTTGGAGATGACGGAGTTTGCCGCCTGCCGCGAGGAGCTCGGCTGCGGCGGGTGGCTCAGCATGCCCAGGTTCGCCGGGGGCGACATCTGAAAATACAAAACCATTATAAAAACTGAATCACACGTGTGTTGTTTAGTATGATTTTAGTATAAAAATAAGAGATTCCAATGTGCTGCTGGATCAGGCTGCTGGTTCAGTAGAAGCCACGGTTAAACTCAGGATCAAGCTCGAGTTCGCGGCCAGCCATTTCTCAAACGACATTAAACAACAGAGGAATTAGTAAACGATAAAAGTTGATGCAAGGTACCGAATTGTGTCAGTGCATGATTTGTTTGTTCTTGAATTCTCCGCATTGCAGGGAGTTTTCGTGAATGGTCCGGGTTTTCGACGGCGAAGCGCAAACAACAAGCAACAAGCAGAGCGAGATAAAGAGAGAGATGCGTGGTGTGAGGTGAGTATGTTTTGTATTTTCGTTTCATTTCGTTTTCAAAATTTGTTCTGTTTGTTTTCTGAATTTTTGTTAGAATTTATTTCAATTTTTGTTTGTTTGGTTAACGAAAAACTTTGATGATCGTGAATGAAGTTGGCAAGCAAACGATATAAACGATATAAAATGAAAATCGTCGGTTTATTTCAACTTAAGAAGCTGCAAATTTTGTACAAAATAATCATAAAAAATAATTCAGTTCTTCGTTTCGACTTTAACAATTTCTGTCATTCTAACTTAGCATTATTAAATTTTAATTTTTTTTTTTTATATAATTTTCTTCACAAATTGATTGATATTATTGATTATTGTCCAAATGCTTCTTTAGTCATAACTAAAAAGATGATATTAATCAATCCAAGTAAATGAATCAAACATCATACAATTTATAATTGTTGTGTACTGATACTGCATTGATTATAGACTCTAAACTGTGTTCGTTAAAAATTTAACAATGCTAAGTGGAATTTGTTCGAGTTGATCTGTTCTTTATTCCAATTCGGAAGGGTGAAAAATTCAGCAAACAGCGAAACTAAACAAAAACGTGTTGAAAACCAAAGAAAACAAAGTGTTACAAAACAAGAACGTGCACACACACACGCACTCCTCCAACTGGAGCAGTGCGCCAGATGCTTGCCTTCCGCACTGGGCGCACCAGGAGCTGCTTCCGCCGCTTCGGACGCCTCCTCGAACGAGGAGTCGACTGGGGCCAGGACGGCCGCGGTGGTGGAGCCGCAGCAAATGGGGCAGTCGTACGAGTTGGAGGGCGACACGGCCGTCAACTGGGCCGCCCGCGACAGAGCGACGCCCGCCACCGCCTCCCCGTTACAGAACGGACACCCCACGGAGGACAGCGACGAGGTGGTCGTCGTGGTGTTCGTCGTGCCCGTGGTCGCCGAGACGGAGGCGGCACTGCTCAGCGAGGCGCAGTCCTGGCAGATCGAGCAGTAGGTGGGGCCCTCGCTGAAGCCGCTGACGCTCAGGGAGCACATGCAGGTGGAGCAGATCGAGTGGTGCGACGACGAGTCCTTGCTGGTCTGCGGCGTCGGCAGGCTCTTGTTGTAGGCGCGCGCGATGCCGCGCTCCACCGCCGCCGGCAGCCGCTCCTTCTTCCACCAGTGGGCGTACATGCCCGAGCGGAACATGCCGGCCGCGGCCAGCTCGGCCTCGTCCGGGTGCGTGGTCGCCGTGGAATTGTCGGAGCTGGAGGTGAGGACCAGCCCGGAGTCGCTGGCCGTGATGAAAATACTTTTGGTATTGATTTGCATTTGGTTGCTGGACGACGAGTGGCTGCCGGTGGAGGCCGGCGGCGCCACCGGCGACTCGAAGGCCGCCCCGCCGTCCGTGAGATCCTGGGTTGCCTCGGGCGTGAGGAACTTTTCGCGGAACGTGCCGCAGACGTCGAAGTGAGATCGCGTGAGATCGAGGCCAATGGACGTGGTGTCGACGCCGCCACCACCGCTCCCTCTCCCGCTGCCCAGCCGGTGGCCCTGCTCGTCCACGCCGTGGTCGTAGAGCGGGTGCGGCGGGTCGGGCGAGGCGATCGTGCAGGAGCCCGCCATGCCCGAGTCGCTGGACCGCGGGCTGGGGCACTGGGAGCTCTCGCAGCACTTGCACTTGGCGTTCGAGCAGTTGTCCGGCCGCGGGTTGCGGCCGCAAGATCGCGAGAAGCGCGCGTCGCCCACGCCGCGCAGGTCCGACTGGGACGTCGGCTCCGTCGGATCCCCCGCAGACATCTCCACGTATTGGTAGCTGATGCAGCGGCGGATCGAAGAGCGCGGGGCGTGGCCCTCGCCACTGGACACGGAGGTGCGCGGCTCGATGCACAGCTCCGTCGTGGAGCTGCTCTTAACGGCATTCAGGGGGTCCGCTGGCGTGGAACTACTGCCGTTCCCGTGGTGGCGGCGCGACGACTGCCGCTTGTCGGAGTCCAGGACGCGGCGCCTGAAGGAGCCCTCGTTGCGCTGCAGGCTCACGCGCCGGGCCGCCTCCTCCAGGGACACCGGCTGCTTGAACATCGAGGGTGGCGCGATGATGTCGTCCCGGCTGGCGCTCAGGCTCTCGTCGAAGTTGTAGAGCAGCTCGGCCTGCAGCTGGTCCGGCGCCGTGCGGCAGGCAGCCGGCAGGTCCAGGGAGCTGGAATGAATTTCCTCCACGGTGAGGCCGCCATCGCCAGACGTCGTCGTGACGTCCGCGCCGTCCACGCTCTGCTTCTGCATCTCGTTGCGGTCCTTCCACGAGGGCACGTACACCTCGGTGGTGGAGGAGCGGTTGAACCGGTTGCCCACGAAGATGTTCGGCATGCTGTGGCGCTCCGTGGGCGACAGGGGCTCCGTGCCGTACGTGGACGGCGCCTGCTTGATCTTCGTCTCGTCCGCCAGGTTGGCCAGGTTCTCGCACGCCAGGTAGGCTCCTCCCAGCCGCCCGCTGTACATCGACGACATCTCGGAGACCTCCGACATTTGCTGCTGAAGCGCGGATGGCCGCGAGTCATCGTCCCGGGAGTCTTTCTCGCACTGCGTCAGGGCGGCTCCTGCGCCGCCGAAGTCGAGTCGCGCCGTCGAGGTGTGGATCACGATCGAAGAACTCTGCTCTGAGGAATTACGCGCTAGGGCTCGCACCGCCTTGGAGCCGATGACGAGGGACTCCTTGTGCGTGACCGGCTGCAGTCGGGTCTTCGCGTCGTCCACGCCCTCCGCCGAGTCGAGTTTGATCAGGTTGACCGACGACAGGCAGCCGGACCCGTGGTCGATGAAGGTGCCCGTGGTGGACGCGTAGAGCGAGTCGCGCTTGTTCGCGTAGAACTTGATGTACTCGAACGGGTTCGAGTCGCAGGCGCCAAAGTCCTCGCCGCCGTCGTCGTCCTCGTCGTCGCTCTCCGAATCCGTGGGTATCTCGAAGGCGTTCTGCCGCTCCAACTCCGAGCGCTCCGAGGAGTTCGAGGTCGACTCGCCCGCCGCCGTCTGCTGGGACTTGCGCAGCTTCACCGCCGCCTTGTGGCTGTGCTTCCGGCGCATCGGGATCCGCTGCAGGTCGATGCTCTGGCGCGCCTGCGGGTAGAGCAGCAGCTTCACGAGGGACGACTTGAGGAGCCCGCTGCGCACCAGTTTGGCGAAGTGTGCGCTCAGGTTAGTATAGGGGGCGGTGGGCGGGTAGTTGCTGGGCGGCAAGGTTACGCCAGAGGCTGTGTTGGCTGTGGAATTATTGCTGCTGTGGTTGTTGTAGTACGCGCAGAGCGAGAAACGCGTACAGTAGCCACGCGAGTCAAGGATGTGTGGATTCTATGGTGGAGGGCGTATGAGAATGCGGAATGATTCGATTCGATTCGATTCGACAGAGCGAGAGAGAGGGCGAGTGTGAGAGAGAAATGGGCGTTGGTGGGGAGTTGAATGATATGAGGATTCAAAATAAAAAATTTTCTTAGTTAGAAACGAACATTGGATCGAAATCGAAAACCCCGCATCGGAGAAAATCGAGGAGCGGTCTACGGAAAAGGCGAAGTTCGCCTCCCCCTCCTCGAATTATCGTCCGCGAGGTCCACGCAATTGACATCCCCGACTTACATGTGCCGGGGGCTGAGGAGCGTAGTTGCCGCCCAGGGACGAGTTGCTCAAGTTGCTCAGCTGGCGCTTGATGCCGATCGGCATGGAGGGGTTGGTGGCGGTCAGCAGCTCCACCCACTTGTTGGCCTCATTCGGGCCCTGGCACACGGCCACAATACGCTCGATGAGCGGGCCGCTGATCTCGAACGCGTTCTTGAAGGTGTCGCCGTCTTCCAAGCGATTCACAATGATGTTGACCAATGGAAGCTTTCCCTGAAAGACGAAATGAAAGGGGTTGAGAGCGACTGTTTCGTGGGAGAAGGACTGCGGTCGTTGAACCTCGTAGATAAACGCACTCATCCTTTGGCTGACGCTGAGTATCAGCAGCGTTTGTGGAAAGAGAACAAAGTAGCGATCGCGGTGATCGGGACCGACAGCCACGCTGCCCATGTGTATGATGTCCCCTGGAAGAATCGACTGTTAAACACACTGCCAGCTTAATCTAAGAAGCCACTGTGCTTACCAAGCGTACTGAGCTCCTGCCCCTGCCAGCCACGCACTGGCCCCGTGAGCACTTGCAGCTCCAGTTCCTTCTGCCTCCGAGTGGCTGAACATGTGGCCTGGAAGAGAGACGAAACGTAACGCCCGACGATCATCAAACAGGTGAAACTCAATAGGCTGACTCACCGCAATGTCCTTGTAGACGGCAACGCTGCGCTGCGTGTCCCCGCGGTCGGGGTGGCTGCTCTCCATGTGTCGTTCCAGTTCCTGCAACATGGCCGAGTATTTGTCGAGGCGGCGGAAGGGCTTCGAGAGCCCGGTGGTCAGCACCAAGAGACCAGGGGTGGCAGCACCCTGGCGCTCCATGTACTTTTCCAACTCGTCCCTTGAAAAAACAGCGATTATTGAGATGTTCCAATGTCGATCGACAAATCAAACTCACTTGTATTTGTCCAGAATAACGATGGCCTTTGGATGGGCCGCACAGTAGGCCTGGTGGACCTGCTTCATGAGCGGAGCCTTGGTGAGGAAGAGCTTGCCCACGCGATCGTTGCACTCCTCCATGCTCGAGAGCAGCTCGTCGTGCGTCTTCACGACCTCGACGAAATTGCACATCAGCTGCGAGTACTCGTCGGCGGTTAGTCTACGGATTCATTGTAAAGAATTATGGAATGGCATGGTAAACGAATCACATGACTCGACATACATTTGCGTCTGTTGCAGGGGCTCCAGGAAGTTCTCCAACAGACCCTGCACTTCGGCCACGTGCGCCCGCTCCGAGTCCAGCAGGTCCTTCAGTACCACCGACCGATATTCCTGTATCTCCTCCGGCGGACGTATCGTCTCGGAAATGGGCAGCGGCGCCTTGTACTCCTTGACGTAGTTGCTCGGAAACCAGCCAGTCTTGTCGTTCAGCGTCCCCTCCCACCAGCCGCCCTCCTCGCGCTGTGTGACGGTGATGAGGTCGCCCTTCTTGAAGCAGAGTTCATCGTTGTTGCCTCCCTTGAAGGAGAATTCCGCCTTCACGATCAGCGGTGGATCCATTGTGTCTGCCCGTGTGGGTCTGCTAATCCGGATGCCGGAGAATTCGGGAGAGTTCGGCACTGGCAGCCTTTCGTGCAATTCCTCTTTCAAGCTGAAAGCGAAGGGAGAGCGAGAGAGGGAGAGGTGGTTATGATTTCTGTTTTCACACAAACGATTTTAGTCGGGGATCAGGCGACACTCGTCTATATATAGCTTCCACTCAGCTCTTTGAGCTTCATTCATGATTATTACTGGCAGCGCCTCGAGACAGTGGAAAAAAGAGATCGCATTTTATTTATGGCTTGCGAATTGCTCATGGAATGTCGGATATAGTGTGACAGATTCTCGAAATCAGTTGAATAATTTCCCACTGACACAGCTGCGTTTAAGAAGAGATTGCTTCTGATAATAAACCTTCGATAAAACTCCATATACCAATGGTAAGATCCTTATGCTGTGGTATCGAAAAAAACAAATATCAACAATAACGAATTACTAGATTACTGAGATCACGAAAGAAGAATCGTGTACTGAAAATATTCAGGTCAAGAACTGATGTAATAACTTGTTAGAACAAAACAAAAATGGATAAAATCGGCAATAACAAAATGAAACATCAGTTCCCGAAAGCTTTCAAAACATGAGTTTTATGAAGTGCAAACTCTTTGTGTGATGAGAACTATTTTTTTTTTTTGTATTTACGAGCAATAATCAATTAAAAAGTCAATTTCAAGATCAGTTCAAAAAACAGAAGATCTCACAACATACAGATGAAAGAGGTCGCCGAGTGGAAAACTGTAGCCTTGGCAACCTTGGAAATTTTTTCGAGCGAGCCGAAGAAAAACATTTCGCAACGATGACAATGATTCTCGGTGTTGTTTATGTTGTTTTTATTGTTGTTGTTGGAAACAGATGTTTCACCAAATTACGAAAGACATAACAAGATAGATATTGAGAAACTTTTTAAGAGCGACGAACGAGCAGACTCGGCGATCGGAGAAGAACACAGAGCGAAGGAGGGCGGGGTGCGAATATTGGGAAAGTGTGGGATTTTTTGTTTTATTCTCTTGTTCGCTTTGTATTTTCAGCAAGAAAGTGAAATTTTTTAGGATTATAAATAATTTTTAATGGGCAGCGAACGCTGGGAACAATTTTCAAAAAACAAATATTTGCTACAACAAATTTTAAATCAAGTCGTAAATAATTTTAGCTTATTTAGAATTCTTTAAAAATGACTCTTGGTCTCGCTGCTCAAATTGTTTCTGTTGCCATTTGTTTGGTTGTTGTTGTCGATGAATTTCCGAAATTTTGACACGTTTTTCGGATGATTTTCAGTGGCCTCAAACCGCACAAGGAAACAGCAACAAATTTCAAATGCAGACGCATCATTTTTCCATAAAAATTCAAACCGACACAAGATGACGATCCTCGTAAAGCCCGGACTTTCGACGCGAAATGCAGCAGCATTTATTTTGAAAGAAATTAAAAAAGTCATTCAATTTATGCACATTTCTATTTCAAAATTTTAAAATTATAAACGCGTGTCTAATGGGACAACAATTGGACAGAGCGCGACACGCATGCTGGACGAATGTTGCTCATACGACCCGATTATTGGCCGAGAACGAAAGTACGCTGAGAAAAGGTTTCGTTACTTTCACCTAACTATTTGTTAAATTTTCGTTGTCGAACGAGTTTAAAAACAAGATAAAATCTGGAAGATATCAACAATCTAAACATGCAAACAAGTGATAAAGAAGCTATAAGCTCCATTTGGCAGTGTCGAATTTCGTGCACTTTCAGAATCGAATATTTTTAGAGCGAGCCTAATTTAAACCTGTGAAAAACTCGGAAAATATGTGCAAAATAACATTACAGACACACGGGGAAATAATGGGCTGACGTGGACACAGTCTGGGTGACGCGATTGGAACTGAATCAGAGGCAGCCGACAGGATGGAAAGTAGAACGCACTGCAAAGGAGCGGCAGCCATTGACCTGTAGAGGAGATGGGGACGACGGTGAGTCGAACGGTGGACGAAACAGTGGGACAGAAGAGAAGGACACATCTTGGGAAAGAGACGGCACGGACGGACGAAACCCACCGTGGGGAAATTAAACACTTGTCATTAGACAAATTGTCATACGCTGTTGATGCCAAGATGTCTGCGGGTGTCAACCGCGGAATGAGGCGAGCGGTGGAGCAACAACAAGCAACCGGAGTGGCAAATGTTCCCTTAGAACGTCGATACTGCCCACCGCTCGGCACTCGAGTTAAAAATAGTAATATTGGCGACAAAAACAAAGGCATTATCAATGTAAACAACAGCGGCAAAATTGGCGAACATGACGCAGGCAGCGCACGAGGGAGAACGAGCGAGGAAGTGGGAGAGGACGGAAGAGGAAGAGCAAATCAAACATTTCCCTTTAATTAATTTTATTTTTAAGCCTGACAGCGACTTTGCGCCTAATTTCAGCCACGAGTATGGGAATTTGATGAACTTCAAATGCTGTTTCCGTGGAAAATCGCAAGTGTAGAATGGCTCAAGTATCAGGGTATTCCCGACACAAAAGAATATAGGATGATCCCGAGAGAAAACAGTTGGCTTTGAAGTCCATGTAGAGGGAAAAATAAACAATTCTGGCAAAAAATAATAAATAAAAAATAGCGGGTGAGGAAACGGCAATGGGATAAAAAAACGGGAATAAGAACAAAGAAGTGATGGACGTGTGCTCCGACTGAAGTGACGCGAATTCGTCATGCATTCGAGCGACAAGAGCGAAATCTGCACAAACAAAGGCCGGATATGGACCAAAAATAGATAAAAATTTTAACAAAAAACCGAGAGAAGGTGGGGAGAAAAACGTGAAAGCAGAGGGAAAGTGAAATAGTGATGGATAATAGAAACGATCATCATCACTTGCATTTTAGCCTTCGGCTTTGTGGCCACTTCAACAGGGACTTCTAAAGCCAATAATTTAAACAAACGAACGGCGGTTGGTGCGAAACATGAAAGAGGCATGTAAACAACATTCGACGCCTTGTTGCAGTTGTTGCTGAGATGTAAACAACAAAGACCACTTCAAGAACAGCAACTACAAATAAACAACAAATCGAGTGAAATAACTCAGTCAAACAGTTTTCAAGTTCAACACAAACCTTGAAAAATTCGCTGCCAACGAGCACTCAAATACATTACAACAACGCGAGCGGCAGCGGCGACCACAACAACAATAATCAGATAACAACACGGTGCAACAAAAATCGTAGACAACAAATGTTGACAGCTACAAATGGTGCCAACAACAACAAAAACATTCACTGCAGCAGCAGCACGAAATTCACCAGACGGAAAGAGAGGCGAATGCGTTCCACAAAGTGTTGGCGCTCAGTAAAATTAGGCGTTAAAAATAGGCATTTCCGTCTGTTGTTGTCTTTTAAATTTCTTTGAATATGATTTCTTTATTTAATTTTATTTGACACAAAATTTCACTTTTGCACAACTTTTCAGAAATGGAACAGGGCTTAATTTCGCTACTTCCTCACGCGTTTCAACTGGAATTGTGGGTTGTGCAAAATTCCACAAGCTGCAATGCGTCCATGCCACTGCCCACACCTGGGTGTTCCCTTAACATCGGTACGCAAATTCGAATTGCCTCGCGACACTCGACACGATTTCTTAAGAAAAATCGAGAATTTTCAATTATTTAAGAACATTTAATCTTTCCGCTCCGCGACACGAACGATTTCCTGCACTAGTTCACGACAGATGCGCGTTCGCTCGGCCACTGGCACGAGCTGCGGGCCCGTGGATCCTCGCGGCCAGCGGGTTCCACACGACGAACGCGCGCCACAGGCAGATGGCTCGACCAGACAGAGAGCGGCGAGCGCCGACTGCGAAGAGAGAAGGCAGCGCCAGCCAGGGAAAGAGAAAGAGCTAGGGGTGAAAAGCTCGGAGTCAGGGGAGGCAGGAAATTCATTGAGCGAATGGTGAGTTTCGGTTCTGAAATAATAAGGAGGAATTTAATTTTGAATATCTTTCCTCCTTTGTTATTTTTTCTCTCTTCTTATTTATTTTACTTTTATTTTGGGAAGAACATTTGTTTGCTTTGCAATTAGCGTCGCTCGAAGCGCTCGCATCTCATCGATGTCGTGGAGGGGTATTTTTGTTTTGGTTTTGATTTTATTTTTCGCAATGGCGCGAAGGAATTTCAGATTTTCCGAAAATATTAGGTTTGCAAAAAATACAATAATTTTTCCATTACTTTTTGCCTCTCGCGTCTTTTTTAAGAACCTTGTTTTTGTTTTCATGTTGCCGAGCGATTATCTGGGATTTCTGGGGAACATGCTGAAACGATTACTCATACGCCACGAATCGCTCGTATCGCTCGGTGGGACCGACGGCAGCAATAGAAATAAATTTGGAGGGAAAATAACACATTTTTTATTAATTCTGATTTAATTCGGATGTTATTGAGGTCGTAAACGCAGACCACATGTGACAGGCGGGAGAGCGAGACGACGAGATCATCTGCGGGTTTTCGACTTTCGAAAAGACACGGGACGCGTTCGGATTTTCAGCGTCCAAATCATTTTCCGACTTCCATCATCTGTTCAGATTTCAATCATGTTCTGGTATTTGATTGATGGGGAATCTTGATGGAATTCCACCCAGTGCTCCACATCTTGCGAACATAAATCGTTACTTTGCTTTTTATACAAAATGTTTTATGGATTTTTACATATTTCGTTTATTACTAATAACTTTTTTTTTGTATCGTTCCCGTCTTTAAGAATGAATTTCCATTCTATGAAAAGAAAAATAATGTTGTGGTTTCGTTAAATTCTGAAATTTAGATGAAATTGTTTTTATGCATGTGATGTTTTTTTTTCACCTTTCTCGATCTCCTCATTTCGTTCACCTCTCATTTCCGCGACCAACAAGCGATTCATTCACGTCTCCCGATCGCGCGAACCTTGGCCATCGGGGCTTCGCTTCTTCTGTTGCCTCTGCACCCGCCTCCGCCTGCGCCGTTGCCACTCTCGCCTATAAACACAACATCTGCAGTTGCAATCGCTTGGCTTGCAATCGGTTGGTTCTCATTGCTCCACGCTCAACGGACCGCGATTCAAGTTCATCGCAAAGCTCGGCGGCAGCGATTCAATTGAGCTCCCTGTGTAGGCAATTATTGCGCCGAAGGCCCAATTTCTAGGCCCGCACAAACATTGCGGTAGGAGCGGCATCGGCAGCCAAACCACAGCAACCTCACGGCAGCCGACGCAACAACAAGGAGAGAGACAGCAGCAACAACGACGGCGATACAAGTCAATTAGTCAGAACATCGCAATTTTGGGGTCCACCTCTACTACTGCCGCCTATTACAACAGCGTCGATCAGCAGCGACCACGAAAAGTCAGTGGGTGTCGCAGCCCCCGCGGAGGTCACAGTCAGCGGCGTCGTTGTCAACGTGGCCGGCCGAGACGTCGACGTCGGCGCTGACGCTGTGTTGCTGTCGTTGGCATCTTTCGCGGAGGTCGCATTCGAGTGGGAATTCGGTCGTTCGGTTTGTTGTATTTTCGACGCCACGTGGAGCCGCCAACAATGTTGCAGTGCCGTGTGGTTATCGTTATTGTTGTTATTCCTATTGTCGTCATTGTGGTTGCGATTATAGGTTTGTGGCTGTTGTAGTTGTTGGTTGAAATGGCGTAAGCGGTTCTAATTTTGACTGTGATTCGCCTATTAATTTTTGATATTTTGAGTGTTTTTCTCGGAAACGCCCGAGCGGCACACGATCGCACTCCTGCACTTCCGGGCCGTCCGTCCGCCGACGACTGACCACGGCGATGTGAACGGCAACTGTGGCGACAACTGCGATCTCTCGCGCATCGAATTCGCGAATCTATTTTCGACCCACGGTCCGATCGAGCATTCCGAGTGACCGCGAATACGCCTGCAGCGGGGTTTTCCTCCTAAAATCAAATTGTCGACCACTGTGTCGGAACTCGAAATCCAATAGGGTTGCCGTGTGGACGGTGGTCGATAGTGAAATAGCAACACGTAATCAAATATTTTATCGACATATTTCATCGCATTTTCCCAATACTTATCGTGTAACGTAATCGCATTCACCGTCGATGCGCTGATATCGATCATCAGCTCATCGACAGAAATCACCAATTGAATTCTAAATATGTTCGCATGTTTCTCTCCGCACATTGAGAAATTAATTGAAATGGAAATGAATTTCGCGCAACACTTATCGAAGTATTTTCCACCACTTCTCTCCCCTTCCATCTTCACCTTCGCCACGCTCCTCCTTGCTGACTTCGCTAAAACGTGCCAGAGAAACAATAATTTTCTTTAAATTGAACTTAAAATTTTTCACCGACCAACAACAACAAAAAACAAGAACATCAAACACGACGTCGCCGACGACGATGACATCGACTTGGCGAACGGCCAGCCTTTCGGCTCCTAAGACAAAGTTTTTTGCAGGCAATGTTCTTCTCTCCCTCACTCCCTCGACCATTCCATTATCTTCGGAACCCCTCTCGCTCTTACTTCCAACCGATCCAAGATGCAAGCCGAGTGAGACGGCGAAAAATTCAAGAAACGAATGGAACAGGGGCGACGAGAGTAAGAGACAGACAAGTTTTTTAAAACGATTGGGGATTGAAAACTGAACTACGACGTGCGATGCGCTCTGATTATATTTTAATATGCGAAAGTGTTGCGATGCGATTTATGTCGTGTGGTCCACTCGATCTTTCCGGACGTATGTGCGTTCGTCCATCCGTCCGTCCATCCATCTGTTTGCCCCAGCGCCTGCACAACTGCCTCGTCTCCATATTTATCCCGACTCTCCTGACCGCCGTCGTTGCCGCAAATTAAAATAAAAAAATCCCACAGCCGACGGGCGATGAGCGCAAGTTCAGTGTTCAATGAGAAATCTCAAATAGAAAAATAAAAACGAAATTAAATATTTTTTAACGACGAAAAATAATGTTCGATGTTGGTCAAGTGAGCGAATAAATTGACTCTTCTTACATGAGTTGGTTCAGACTTTATGCCCTCCAAAACAATTACCATTATTCCCTCCGTTATTTTCGATTCTTTCTCTTCTTCCTCAGAATATCTAAAAAAATATTTCCATTTCCCCGGAAGTTTTAAGTATCCATCAAAAGCCAATGAGGCTGATCCGAGGCCAAAAGTCAAAATCCGTCGAAAATAAACCCCTCAGGAAAATCAAGCCTTATATAAACACCACATGCAAGTGGCATGAAATGACTGACCAAACGAAGACCACAAAAACAACACTGAGTCGCAATCACAACAGTTTATAAAAGATCTGAACGAACAATTAAATAAACAAGCAGAATCAACCAAATGATCGTCGAAAGCAGGGAACCATGTGGAGAATTGAACTAGATGCGGAGGAGGAAACAGAGGGCAGAAATCGTAGGGAAATTAAAACAGAATTAATCAAGTGGCGCCAAGGTTCAGTACGAAGAGTGGTGGAAAATATGGCAACGCCACGGAAACACACACACCCACACCCTCACACACGTGCAGAGAGCAATGATACAACAGTGTGTGCAACTCGCAGTCAAATTTCCTGCGGTTGAAAATTTATTGGGCTGACACTTGAAGCGCTTAATTTATTGCTCCCTTCCATGGAGCTCAATGGGCCACAGCGGGTGCCGGGACCCAGCGCCCCCGCCGCTCCGTGCGTGAATTGATCAAGGACCCCACCGTTCGACCGATGACCGCGGAGGCCGGAGGCCGGATGCCGGGGAATGTTTGGACACGATTCGTTTTGAATGGGGCTCGACAACGACGTCGAAATATACGCGAGTGCATTGGCGTCTGGCAGCGGAAGCGACGCCGTGTCGGGCTCACCATGATCGGCGATCCGTTTGATTTATCGCTCCTCGGTGCGATGGGCCTCGATGTGACGGTATGCGATGCGATGCGTCTTGTGAAGTGATTTAATTTGACTTGAATTGATCTCGTCGACTTGACTCGACTCGATGCGTTCGGGAAATAGTCGTTTGTAGTTTTGGTGGCTCGACAGCCAAATGGTTTGTTGTAGCCACTGAATATCGATTTGGTGACAGGAGAATAAAGTGTGTGGCAGAGACGAGACTCAAAGAAGAGCGGGAAGGAGCGGGACACAAGACATTGTTGTTATGTCAGAGTTTCAAGTTGGCAGCGTGTCAGAGTTTGTGCATTATGGAACTCCGAGAAGTTGCTGCGATGGAAAGACTCAGATATGCTGAGGTGTGTTGTTCAGGAACTGTAAGGCAGAATGAACAACTGAGTATAAAGAATTCCATTCGAAAAGGACAATCTATAGGTAGGGGCACCGGAGAAGCCGGAGAAAAAGTTCAGACTGAGGAGCGCAAAAACCATTCTCAGAATCGAAACATGAATAATTGAATATGCGAAGAGGAAAAACGTCTCGCGAGTCTGTGTGTGAACCCAAGGTGGCGACGTTAAACACAGCAACAGTTTTCCTGCTTTGGCCTCCTGCTTCTTCCTCAGACACTTTGTCGTCTAGTAAAGGCAGATGCACAGCAGAGAAAAGGAACAGAAATGCAATAACGTCAAAAACAACAACTGCAACCAGGAGAACAAAAGCAATGGGTTGTATTGTTTGAACCTGCTGCGGCAACATTTGCTGCAGTCGAACGTCGCCCGCTATCGCCCCCCACCTTCGACCACTTCATCCCGGAGGATACATAAACCACAAGTGTCGGGCAGGCGGTGGATGCAGCAGAAGTTGTTCGTGTTCTTGTCGCCACTATTGTTGCCGCTGTTGTTACTGCTCTTGTTGTTGATATTGTTGTTGTTATTGGCACCATTGTCGTCGTTGCTTTAACATCGTTCTGCTTCGTTCTGAAGCGTTCAACTGCATGTTTGCATATTTCCATTATTGTTGTATTTCCTATTATTGCTACTGTAATGCATTACACAAATACAACAATTGCCACTGCAGACAGCATTGGAAAATTACATAAAAAATAGACGGAAAGAAAGAGACAGACTAGTAAGGGCGAGGTTGACAATGCCAGAATCCTTCTCTGGATGACGCATCGCCGATGTCGACGGCGACGTCAACGTTGTCGAAAGAAAACTGGCAACGAGTTCGGGGGAAGCGAGGCGCCGTACAAGAGACGGAGACGGAAACGGAGAGGATAAGCGGAATCCTGACCGTCGTCATCAATATGAGCCCAAAAATGTCTACGCAAATTGGGGAGGGTGGAGAATGCGAAAGCAATTTCATGGGCTTTGAATTCTTAGTGGTTTTGGTTCTCTCTTGGTTCAATATGAGAGTGATCCTTTAAAGCGAAAGAAAGCAATGAATACTTAGTGTAATTCTCAAATATCCTGAATTTCTTTCGAAGTCGAATTTCATACCATATTTGCATCTGATACGAGTAAAAAAGGGAATTGTATTGATATTATAAGCAAGCCGCCCGAAGTTCTGCAATCTGGCCACCTTTTAGTTTCCTCCCTCCGACCCCCGTCGAATTACAACACTGAAGTTTGACAACGCAATGTAAACAACGTTTAACTCACCAGAATCTCAGCAAAAAAAACTTCGGAATCAGTAGGATCACGGAATAGACTTCTCCAACTCCAGTTCCTCGCTGATTCTTCTCTTCACGTGCACTATAATTTATTTACTTTCTGCTGCGGTTTCGCACATTTCACACCGATAAAAACGCACTCTGAACGAAACAACAAGAATCTGAAACCTTTGATTTGTTGCGCCAAGAAAAGATGATTTTCTTAAAATAAACGCCAGAACCAAACTATTCTTTTATAATTTCTTTATTTATTCACGCTCTTCGGCTACCGCTGTTGCCTGCCGTTTCCTCTGATCGATGTTGTTGTTTTTGTTTTTCTTCTGCTTCTATTTTCAACACAAGCGGCATCGCTTCCACTGTGGCGACCGCGACGACGCTTCGACGTTGACGGCGCAAGCAGCGGCGTCGACTGCGAAGAGAACGGTGATAAATTTTTTCTTCGGCTCACACTAATTTTTTCATTCGATTCTTTCGCGACTATTTCATGAAAATTTGATTATATTTACGTATTAATTCTTGTAGAATTTCGTGCAAAATACGGATATATATTTGAAAATAAATTTTGTGATCTTTTTTTGCGTGAAAAGCGTGGATAAATAGCAAGGGACGACGACTGGGAGCGAAACAACACGGAAGACAACACAACGACCGACGACTTCACGCGATGACTGCGAAACGATGACTCCCACAAGTTGACAGCTCGCTTCTGGCTACACTGCTTTCCTATTGCGATCAGTGTTGTCATTTTAGTTTTATTTAACGAAAATGTTTTTCTATACAAATTTTAGCTGTTTGTTAATTTTTTTATTACGGTTATATTTCTTTACTCAGAGTAAAAATCATTGCGTGAAAATATTGAGTATACATAAATATTAATTTGTGCTGTCAGATTTTCAACATCTCCTTCTTGAGTCTTAAAATTTCTTATATAATCTAAATTGGTCCAAGTTTGTTTTATCTTTATTTTAACCGTGACAAAGTGTTGCCAGATCACAGAAAAACTGCAAAATCAACTGCAAATGGTATTCAAAATATTTAAAACGAACAAGTAACAAATTGTTTTTATTAAATCGAGCTGTAAAATATTATAATTTTAAAAACATTTATGATAGTAGATAAGTAAAAAAAACCTTAAAATTAATCTATTTATTGTACTCGAATCTGGCCAGTTTTCCCGCCACGGTGCGGACTTTGGCGCCTTCGACTGCAGGATCCACCTCGCTTATCTTGCGCTTGGTCGCAAAAGGATTCGTTTGATGGCTCGAACCCGGACGGGCTGTCTCCCTAAACTCACGCATTCCTATTTTTGCCAACTCCGCTGCTGATGCCTCCGGGTGTTTGGCCTGCAAGACTTCCTTGTTCTTTGCAAACCATGGCATGAACCCTTTCTCCGCCTTTGTATTCTCTTGTTCGGTATTATCTGTGGGGGTGTCTGCGATGGAAGGACTTAAAATAGAAGAGTTCTGTGAATTTAGATCCAAATCTATGTCGGATTTCTTCTCGGGTAGATTGGAATGCACGGACAGGCGCTTGAAGGGATTGCGCTTCTGACTGCTGAGGACCATGGCCTTGGGAGCCAGCTTCGTCGTTGGCGTAGTGTGGCTTGATTTCGACTGCATCAGAAGCAAGCCCGCGTTAAGCGGACTGTTCTCGATGATGCTGAGTGCATCCGTTTCCATAGTGCGCATTTCTTTCTCCCGTTCATTACTTTGCTCCTCCAATTGGGGCAATAGTTCGCTAAGTTTGTCAGATAGATGAATACGTCCAAGTTTCGAGGCATACTTCACCGCCAGCGGGAGTAACTTCGGGGACGCAATCATCTCTATCAACTCCTTGGCGCGCATTTCCAGCTCATTTCGGCAGGCGATGGCAAATAATTTGATCGCGGTCTCTTTGATGCTCTTCTCCGCATCATTCAGCGAAAAGTTGCAGCTTCGTATCAAAGTATCTTCCAATTGAGACCTCTCCGATTCCGAATCACAGAGCGGCATCTGCATACTCAATTCAGTGACAATGGGTCGAGGCGTAGTCATCGGGTATGAGCAACCTCGACAAAGAACAGCCTGAATTATCTGATTCCGCTCCGAAACGTCGATGACAAAGAAGTTGTTCGACACGCTCTGACTCTGCTTCATGGTGTCACAAATGGGATACCAAAGGTTTGTCTTCATGCTGTACATATGAACGAGACCCATCGAATCGGAAAAAGCCGGCGAACCACAGTCGGAATAGCCCAGCCAGGTCATCTTCCGGCCTGGTTGCAATGGTACGCGAATTTCACGAGACCGCAGACTCATTCCAACAGTCTGCAAGAGAAGCGCCGACAGGTGCTGCTCCTCGAATGCCGGTGCACTGTGATAACAGACGATCAGACGATCATGGAAACCAGCCATGGCCAACACTGGTCCAGGGATAGAGATTACCTCACGCTGGGTTCCCATAACCGAGAATAGCCTCAAGAAACGCATATCAGTAGCTACGCCTACCAACTTCGAAGTAGCTACCACCGCCTGAACACCTTCACAATCCGGCATTTCCACCGACCACTCCTTATTTCCAGAAGTGGCCAAAGCTATGCAGACGAGCTTCGTGGCGTTCTCTCCAGACAGTGCCAGAACGGTGGAACTCAAACTGGCCATTGTATGATAATTGTTATAGTTGGGAATGTGCAAGGAATGGTGCACACTTGCATCGTGAAACTCCACATCTATAGAACCATCGCCACCAGAATCCTGATGAGCCTTTACGATTCCCACATTGTTCCAAACGAGATAACGATGCTCCAAGTCACTCGGCGTAGAACTGGGCTGGAAGGGTCGCTGCTGTTTGTTTACTTTTGACAGAGATCGACGATCGGATTCGCTGACGGATGAACGACGACTTCCTACGCTTTTATCATCATCCTCAACATCGTCGTGGCCATTTGTGAAACCTCTCATTGTGTCATTCTTTAATTTCTCCAATGAGATTCCATCGTCGTTATCGTTATCGACTTCCTCGGCCATGTCGTCGAAGTGACTTTCGACGCCATCGTTATCGATACGCCCCTCTTCGAATAGCATATCTTCCCCACCGTTCAAATCTGCTCCGCTCGAAAACAACGTTCCCAACTGTCCGGTGTTATCGCAGAATGCCAACTCCTTAGTATTGGCTGGATTCCAAGCCATGGATGTGATGCCGTTACATTCAGTGGATGAAGTCTCGCATTTAACAGTATGTTTCCGCGCAAAATCGAAGACACTCAATTCGCCCGTCTTTGTGGCCGCAGCCAATAGTTGTCCATCTCGAGAGAACTGGCAGCAACTGTACGCACTGGTAACGTGCTCATCTGTAAGTTTGAATTGTACCTCCCATGTAGAGGTATTCACAATGATAATTTCCTTTTCCAAAGCGTACGCTAGTGATTTGCCATGGAGGGGCTCAAATGTTGGAGTTCCATAGCACTCAGCATTTTCAAAGGTTTTGACCTTCGGCAATCCCGAAAAAGTTTTGATTTCTTTCATTTCCCTCAAATCCCAGATCTTCAAGGTACCATCGCCAGATACAGAAGCCAGTAACCCACCACAGCTGATGTCCAATGCGAGAATGGGACCTACATGACCCTGTAACTGCGTCTCTGCTTCGCTGGACCCCTGCTTTAGAACCTTTATCATGGTGTCCTCTGAACCGGCGGCAATGTATTCCTTGTTGACGCGTATACATGTCACGGGCGCCGTAAATCTCATGGGAGTTCCATCTCTGTCGATGTCAGGAAATGTGTACGCCTGCACTGTGTTCAAATCCGTGGAGGCAAGCAATCGCTGGCCATCATAGGCAACACACATCACAAACTCGCCAAGGCAGTGAGAACTGGGATCGTCGTCATCGATTCCCTTCCACTTGCGTATGTCGCCATCTGCACCACAGGTCACGATGCAATCGCCGTTCAATGCGTAATCCACACTCGTGTAGCCATTTGAATGGGCGTAGCGCATGGAGCTACGTTGATACATTCTTAGTAGTTTGGTACTACTTCTTAAAATTTAAAACTTTCACGCACCGACTTATTTTAATTTCTACGAGCAAATTCTTTACTTTGGCGGGAACTAATAACAATTTACGAATCAGAACCAAAAAAAACGTCAAAAAAGAAGATAGAAAACTTGACTGTATCTCACACAGTCCAGTAACGACCACATTGAACTTTTTCACAAGAAGACCCTGGAAATCGAAAACTAAACTAAATCATTATTTAAATGAATTGTTTTTAGAGAATTTGAAGGAATCACATATTCAAACGCTAAATCTGAAAGTATAAAGAAAATTGAGTATTCAAAATATAAAAACTAATCGTCAAATCAATAGTTTGAGACGCACTGCATTAGAAGTCAGTGAAAAACAGCTGTTCGCGGCTTTTCTCATGAGAAGAAGAAGAATTTTGTGATTAGCGTCTTGGTTGAAAGTGTTTGTTAAATCTGTTTACTTATAAAAATTCCCCTAATTCTTAGATCAAAATAAATTAAATTAGTTGAAAGTATTTACAAAATGGCACATAATCCTCTGGATAAAATCCATGCCCTCGATGAAATCGAAAAAGAAATTATTTTGTGTCTTCAAAGTGCAGGTAATTTCACTAATTAAAATAAATGTATATCTACATACAAAAGTTAATTGTAACCAGGACAAGCGCTACAAGAACTGAGCAAGGAAAAGTCCTCACAAAAGAACGCAGAGACACAAACCCAACAATTCCTGAAGTCTCTGTCTAATGTGGAATCGAAACTCAGCGAACAAATCAACTACCTCACCCAAGTCTCGACGGGGCAACCACACGAGGGCTCCGGCTACGCGTCAGCAAAGGTGCTGCAGATGGCCTGGCATCGTATTCAGCACGTTCGTTCCCGAGTACGGGAACTGGAAGAGTCCAAGGCAAAATACTCTCATGCAGCGCGGCAGCAACAACAGCAGCGCCAGCAACAACATGCTCAACAACAGGCTGCCGCAGCACAGCAACAACAACAGCAACAGCAGCAACAACAGCAAGCAGTGCAACAGATGCAGCAACAACAACATATGGGACAGGACGCGGCAACGGGAGCCGGCGGGGGCGGCGACGTCAATATGGTGCAACAGGGCATGGGTGGTAATTGATGGGAGAGTGAGTCGAATGTCCAACTTAAGGATGATAGTAGAGGAACTTAGTTGTAAGCTATGACAAGTAAATAGAAATTCGAGTGAAGTATAAATTTTTTGTTTATTTTCAACCTAACTATAACTCGTCCTAGAATTAATTCTTATCCTGTGTCATTTCAGCACTCGGTTTTGCTTTCTGACCTATCCCAAAGTAGTTGTTTTCGCAGACAAAGCGCACGCACTGGAGCAGCACATTGCGCTCGTGTCTAATGTCGGGTTCGAGCAGTTTCTCTAGCATCGTGTTTTGCTTTCTGAGACGTGCCTTCCTATAGTCCAAACCTGATTTCAGTTTTCGTTGGCATGGCTTTAGCGAAGAGCTCTCTAGTTTTTGACGTTTACGTGGCGGCTCAGTCCTTGCAGGAAGATCGGGGATATTCGATGATTTGGCAATTGGAGCTTCATCTGGTGCATCGTCAGAAGCTGCATCATTTTCTGTTTTATTTGCTGTTTCTACAGCTTTCACTTCTGCATCTGGAGTGTTCCCAGATGAATCTGTGGAATTATTTGTCTCTGTGTTAATGTTTGTTGTAATGATGGAACTTTCTTGCAAAATCTCATTTGTCGCACTATGCTCTGTCTGTAATTTTGATACCTTTGTAACCATGGGCTCATCGAAAATTTTGTCATCTTCCGACTCATCTTCAGTGCTCTTTTCTTCGCCGTCATTGTCGCTTTCGGTTTCCTCGTCATCGTCTGAACCGTACATTCCCAATAAGTTCGTCAAAACATTCGTTTTCTCAGTCTGCTTTTTCTTCGGTTTTATATGTTTATAGTCTTTGAGCTTTGAAGTGCCTCTAAACATTGGTACTCCTTCACAGGCAATAACCTCTTCAACTACTTCCGAATTTTCTTTCATTTCTGATTCTTTCTTGACTTCCTCCTGTTTTTCGGGTTTGCTTTCTGCTACATAATTTTTAGCCTTCTTTCGTCGGATATTTCGATTTGCGTTCCTTTTCTTCCTGCTGTCTGGCGCTTCTCTCTGCTGCGCCAGACCTCCCTCTGCTGCTTTTTTATTATTGAATGCTCTTTCACCCTTCAGCATTTTTGCGCGGTCTTCGGGCTTCGCGAATCGTCTTTTACTCGCCTCCAGTCGTTCGCCCCGCTTCTGTCTCTGCTCCTGAGCTTTTCTTCTCATTTCCACATTTGCTACCGTGGGATATCTGTAAAAAAGAAACAGATGCAGTAACTCCTTTCGCTGCTTGATTTCATCCTATAACCTCTTCTTGCGCTCCTCCCGCCAGGCGGCGATCTCCTCTGGGGTACTGAGTTTCTTCGGCAAATTAAAAACACCCGATGAGTGAAGAGCAACCAAATGTTTGTCCATTACGCTCGGGTGACCGCGATAGGTGCAGCCTTTGATTTCACAGCGCTGGTGCTGTGCTACGTGCCGTTTAAAGTCTTCCAACGATTGCAGTTCCATTTCACAGGGCTCGCAGTATTGTGGCTCGCAGGGTTTGGTTTCAGGAGCCTGATAACAATCCAAGGTTTACAAGTGAGAAAATTAGTTATCTCATACTTACGATCTGGTTGAGAAATTTCCCAGGCACAGTGGCTCCGCGTGGTCCGTACATTGGAGGTGGCTGCTTATTTCTTGGTAGCAGCGACATCCCGGACGGCGTCAGGAAATGTGGTTTCACATTTGCGGCAGCAATATTTGGTTTATTGAAATTTGGTGAAGGCAATACAAATTTCGAGGATTTCTCCATATTCTTAACGGAGAAAAATTTATTTTTGCAATTGTTTACATGCGCTCCGCAAATGTCACTTTTGTTATTACTTCTTATTTTTCCACTCACATGTGCGTCAGATCAGCTGCTTGGATTCACATCTAGTTTGACAAGCACTGCGTTCATATCGTTTGGGGTTTTACATAGTTGGCAACGCAGTCACCGGCATTTTCTTTGTCCGCTTTGGTGCGTCATTCGAAAGTTTTGAGTTGTCAATTTTCTACGCAATCTTCATTCCAACGTGTTTGCAATTCCCTGTGGTTCCACACGTGTTTTTTGTGAATTTTCGCTAAATTTTCTGTATTTAAAGGTAATTTTCCTTGCACATCGAAATTTCTATCATAAACGACTGCCTTCCTTAGTTCTTTGCATCCACACAATGGCTGATGTTTGTACGAAACCCGCCGAGGAAGTCACCAACGCTACCGGAGAGGAAGCGAAGGCAGAGGAAGCACCAGTTGGCGCCGAAACCACAAAGGCAGAGGATGCCTCTGCTGGGGGGGAAGCACCCACCAAGTTGGAGGCCGACATCATCAGACAGTTGGAGTACTACTTTGGCGACGCCAATCTGAACCGTGACAAGTTCATGTTGGAGACAATTGCCAAAGACGAGGAAGGCTGGGTTCCACTCTCCGTTTTGCTCACGTTCAAGCGCCTGGCCGCACTCAGCACAGATCCTGAGGTTATTATTAATGCTCTAGTGAAATCCGACGAAGGTCTGATCGAAATTAGCGAGGATAAGCAAAAGTTGCGTCGTCACCCAGAGCGCCCCATCCCAGAGCACAACGAGGAGCGCCGCAAGGAGATCATGTCGCGCACAGCGTATGCCAAGGGCTTCCCACTCGACACAGATATATCGCAGTTGATCGAATTCTTCAACCCCTACGTGAAGGTGGTGAACATCACCATGCGCAAATATCTGGATAAGGCAAGCAAGGAATATAAATTCAAGGGCAGTGTTTTCGTTACCTTCGAGAAAAAGGAGCAAACCCAGGAGTTCATTGAGAAGGAGAAGGTTCGGTGTCCAAAATCAAAACCTGTAATTTATATTCTAATCTTATTCAAATTGTTAGGTTGTCTACCAAGACCGCGAACTTGTACGCAAGTGGCAGGAGATCTATCTGAATGAGAAGAAAGAAGAGATGAAGAGCAAGTCTAAGAAGAAGGCCAAGGCAGCCGAAGAGGAAAAATTGCAGCTGCCCAAGGGCACTGTTTTGTTCTTCGAAGGCGCCACCGACACAGTGACGCGAGAGGTCTTGCGTGAAGCTGTTGAGAAGATAGAGGGCGAGTGGGAAATCGCCTACGTCGACTTTAGCAAGGGTGACAAGGAGGGACACATTCGCTTCCATCAGGAAAATTCCGCTGCTCAATTCTTGGAAAAATTGGAGAACAACAAGGTAGTTTCAAGGAAAAGGGGTTTAATCGAAATGTTGTTGACTTATTTCTTAACTTCAGTTGAAGCTCTCTGTCGACGATGTCGAATTGACACTGCGCACCCTAACTGAGGAGGAGGAGAAGTCTTTCCTGGACAAGGCTGTGGAGCAAATGAAGAATCGCCGCAATCATCAAAACAAACACAAGGGTGGCCATCATCACGGCAATCGTAAGCGTCGTGGCGGTCACGAGAACCGCAACGATGAGAAAAAGAAGAAGTCCGACGACTAAGTGAGGTCGGGCAGCGCCCAACCTTCCAAGATGGGTTCGTCCTGTCGTATTTAATCGTTGTACATGTTGAATTTCATATGTAATTTTAATCCTAACAAAGTAACGCATTACTTGTTCAATACCAATTGAATTACTTACATTTTATATTAATATTTTCTAATCTACTTCTTTACGTTGTATTAGTATATATATATATACGCTTCTGTTAATATGGAGTTCTAGTTCGCATGGGAAAATGCGCTACGAAAAGAATGGACAGCGATTCCACATTATTTTTACGAATATTCTCTTAACGTGTTAGGAATTTTTATCGAGAATTCAAAATTTAGCTGTTAACATGAAAGCTGAAGGTGAAAACGTGAATGATTGTATATTATACATAAAAAAACATAATTGAACTGATTTCAATTAAAAAATACAGAATAGTAATTGAAGAGTTTTCAATTAAAAGCCAAACATGTGGTGTTTATTATTTATATATATATATAGATATATATATATATTTATTCAACATTTTTACAATTACATTTTTACAGTTATTTAGAGAGTTAAATAACTTACTGGAAATTATGTTGATTTAAATAAGCCTGCTTTTGGAAAGACTTCGTCATGTTAAATATGAGAATACAAAATATATATTTTTCAATTAGGATTCCGAACTTAATTTAAGTGAAATAAAAAACATACTAACTCGAGACAAATGTATGGTTTGAATGGTAAATATTTGCCTTAAATGCCTGCAACATTTATACAGTTTTTTCTATTCTAAAATTCTTTATATGCATCAACAAATACCGAATTCCTCTTCTACTCAAAGCACATTGGAACTTTAACTTCTCAATTTTAACTGCGTTGACAACGCCGATTACTTTCAACTAGTTTCTATGTATATATTTTACACATTGAGTAACGGTGCGGTTGTTGTTTATTTTTTCAATAATATATTTAAACAGTAAAAATTGTAGAATGATCTGTGCATGTTAAAATTGTTCTTTTTTGGGTCTCGTTCACATTTTCTACTTGCAACAATGAAACGTCAAGTGGTTTTGTTTTTTTGGTTTTCTGGAATAGTTTGCGGTTGACATAATTGGGTCATAAACAACTTTCTTTTGTGATTGGAGTCGAGTGGTTTCAGCCGTGGAGTCGGGCTCGAACGACCCTTGAAATAATTCTGGGAAGGACAAATAATAATGGGGAATGATTGTGTTCAATGACAACGTGTTCGTTTCATTTCATCTGAAATTTCCAAACACCGACGGCGATCGATTTCGCTCGATTTGATTTCCTTCGATTCGCACCAGGCGCGAAGAACCAGCGACCGACGACGGCAACTGCTTCATTGGTCACTCTCTTCGCGCCATTCGTTCTTCTCTCCCACCGCTCCCTCTCTTGCAATAACTATGCAGTTTCTTCTGCTTCACTGCACTCAATTGGAGCACGAGTGTGGGAGGGAGAGAGAAAGAGAGAGAAGAGAGGGCAATGGGACGGGTTGCCACCGTCACAAAAAGAGAGTCGAAATAAAAGGAGCAAAATGCAATTAATAATAAATAATTAAAACAAAGCGATTAACGAATTTTTCATACTTCTATGTATATTTTATATGGTATTTTTGTGTTTTTAATTCTATTTCTGTATATTAACAAAATTATAATTAATTCTGTGGAGTTTTTGGAAAACTAAAATGGAAGAGTTTAAACAATAGTTGTTACGTTTGTTTTTGTAATTGTTTTTATTTGTACAGTGTATTTTATTTGTTATCGTAAATTTGCTGTGTTTTAAATGTATGTACGGTTTTAGTGTTAAAGAATTGTACAGATATATATAAATTTGAACTAAAAACTAAAAGAAACTAAGAACTAAAACTGATATTAAGAACAAAATGCATTAGCGAATCGTTTCGTTTGTTGTTATTCTTTTCATAGAAATTGAATATTTTTTTAACATTTAAAATATAATAGTTTTGATTTTTACAATTATCATAATACACGATATCTAATCTAAGGCATAATCGCAATAATATTAATAAGAGTAATCATAGAAATAATGGTGAATGTCGTAATTAATAAATTAGAGTTTTAGTTAATTCATAGTTGGACACAAAAAAAAACATAACAAATAAGTCGTAGTAAAACATCGAAAAATAACATTGAAAAATATCGAAAAACTTAGCAAAATATCAACAAATCGTAGCATACAAAAATTAATAATCAGTTAATGAATTAAACACCTAATGAAGGTAATAATAATATTAATTGTTGTTAGAATAAACAGTGCGTTTGTGGTTTCAAATGATCTCAAATCAAGCGAATGTTTGTCGAAAACAATCAACAAACCGTGAAACTTAATCTTGTAAAACGTCGATTTTCTCACTCAAACATCCCGGAGGATTTACCGATTGAAAATTCAAAGAACTTCCGGCCCGAGGTCCGCGGAAATCCTCCCAAACATCGCGAAATTCTTGAATAAATTCAGACGAAGTTTGGCTCAAGACCAAATTGTTACTCAATGCGGAATTTCTTACAAGAATTTTCATTCAAGAATTGAGAAAATTATCTTTGAAAATCACTCTTTAAAATTTTCTGTTAACTAAAATTGAATGTCAGAAAATCTTTGAATTCTGAATGAAACGAAACTTTCCTTCTAATATCGTACTCAACACTAAAACGTTTTGAATCGTGAATTTCCCGGTGAAATAAATTAAACTGGTTCCGTTTTCCACCCCTGGCTCTACTAGGAAAATATTAATTTAAATTTAAATATGGTAAAATGTTTCAATGGTGGGGTTGCGTTCGATTTTTAACTTAAACTATGCGAATATTTTCCATCATCGTTTGCTTTTCTCTGCATCTTCTTCCAATGAATATGTACAAGTTTGATTCCGATCAATTGAGATGGCTTCAGGCGATCGAACCACTCGATCCCACCCCACTCAACTCAACTCAACTTAACTCAACTCAACTCTGCGGCTGAAATCACTCGAATCGAAGTTGCTTCGGCTCCTCTGTCTCGCTCTTGCCTCCTTCCCCAGCTCGGGCTTCACTTGTAGACGGGCGACAGGTCGAGCGTCAGGTTCTGGAGCGCCCGGTTGCGGGCCGAGGAGCGCGTCTGCTTCGAGGAGCGCGTGATCTCCATAACGAGGCCCTTGCAGTCGTGGCACACGGGCACGATCTCGCCCCGCACGTTCTCCTTCTGGTCCTGCCCGAGCTGCGAGCCCGACGACGAGAGCGTGAAGGCGCGCGAGAATTTGCTCCTGGAACGGGAAGAGGGAAACCATGTGAGTCCAATGCGCGTTAAATCGGGGATTCGGAACCACTCGGCCCACAACTCGATTCCGAGTCCGACCGAGTGACTCTGCAGGGCGTGGCGAGCGACTCACTTTCTGTCCAGGGTGCTGCTGTTCGAGTGGGGCCGCGCCGGGCTGTTGGCCGGGAGGCTGCGCGGCCCCTCCATGCTGCGCGACATGAGGCTGATGTGCTTGTTGTTGGCACCGGCGCCGGCGGCGGTCGAGGACGTTGTCGTGGTCGGCCGCACGCCGTTGTGCAGGGCATTCTCCTTGTTGTAGTTGTTGTTGTTGGTGCTGTAGCCCCCGTTGGCAGAGCCGGAAGCGGACGCTTCGTGAATGGCCTCGACGGCGTGGCCGGCCGCAGAGGACGCCACCAGGCCCGGGGTGCTCATGTTCGATCTTTGGTGTTTCGGGGACGAGGGCGCGCTGCCCACGGTGTTGCGAGTCTGGAAGGGAGGGGACAGGATCGCGATTTAGTCCGCGATCGGACCGAGGGACTCCCTGCACTCACCTTTCTTTCCGACTCGGAGCGCAGCAGCCGCTCGATCAGGGACTTGGGGAAGGTATCATCCAGGATGTTGCCCGTCGACGAGGAGTGCGGCTGGTGGGCGTGGTGCGAGGGCGAGGGCGTGCTAGAGCCGGCGGGGCTCGCCAGCAGCGAGGGCGAGATCAGGACGAGCGGCACGTTCCGGAAGTGCTCCACGGGCAGCCGCATCTAGAGGGGGAGAGAACGAGACATTGAGTGGAATGAACGGGCAGGGATCGAGGGTCGCGAGCTCACCTTGGTGTAGCACTTGGAGCAGACGGTGCGCTGGCACAGCTTGCACTGGATGCCCCAGGGCCCGAAGATCGAGAACCGCGTCCGCAGGCACAGGAAGCAGACCTTGCGCTTTTCGACATCCTCCTTGACCCGCACGCCCACCGGCAGGCCCTCGAGCTCCGCCTTCGTCATGACCGAACGGATGTGCACGATCTCCTCCAGCGTGAGCGAGAGGCGGTCGTCACCGCGTTCGTGCCAGGTCTTCTCATCGAGGAACGACTTCTTCCACGGGCCAACGGAGGATGACGAACGGCTGCAGTTGCTGCTGCCGCTGCCGCCGCCCACGCCCACGTCGCCGCTGGCGCTGCTGCCGCTGCCGCTGGGGCTCTGGGATCGCTTCAGCTGTGCCTGTGACTGCTGCTGCTGCTGGTGCTCCGTCGGCAGGCTGTAGTAGTTGTTGCAGTTGTTGGGCTGCGGGCAGGTCGAGTTCGAGTGAGATCCGAATTTCCACTGGCCGCAGAGTCCACTCACCTGGGGCTTCGTCGGAGTCGCCTCCGCTGTCGCGTTCACGTCCGACTGGCGCGACTCGGGCCGCGAGGGCGGCATCGAGTGGGTCTCGTCGAAGTTGCTCTGGCAGCCGACGATCGTGTGGCGCCGCAGCGAGGCCCGGCGCGACTCGCACTGGGTCGCGAGGTCGTAGGCTGGAGTGGGCGAGCGGGACGGAGAGAGAAACGTGAGTGTGTGAGTGAAAATTGTGCTTCGAGTACGCCGGGCGTGCGGAGATCCACACAGCGCGGAGTGGACAGAGAGAGAGATAGAGACAAACAATGAGCGCGACATTCGGACGACAAGGCGAACGAGAGCGACAGAGAGAAAGAGATGCAGAGCAAATGCAGGACATGCGATTAGCGGCGAGAGAGCGAAAGCGAATGAACGAATGAGCGGAATGGTCCGTGGTTATTCGACGGCTTAGAACTAGTTGAATGCGGTTACTTTGGGGCTGACTGTTAGGGGTTGGGTCGACTGGGGATGCGAATGGCTGAGTGCGATGGAGCGTGGGTCGTTGCAAAGCGGGGGCGACAAGCGAGGAAGTGGGCGGGGCAGCGGGCGACGCGGCCGACTCCAGTCGATTCGGACACCGGCCACGCCCCTTGCCCCGCCCGCTGCCCACCATAAGCGCAATGAGTGAGTTGCAGGTCGAGCAAATGAATCGATAGAAATCGGCAATATTTACATTCCAAAGCGTTGTCGAAGAACCGATGGTACTCGTCCTCGGTATAGGAATCCTCTGATGCAGGGTTGCCAATGCGTCGTTTCGTTTGTTTTCGTTAGTGTTCGCATTATTGTAGTTATTTTCGATGTTATAGTTGTTGTTGTTTTTGGTTTAGGGCGCAATTATCAATAATTTTTGTTTGAATTTCGTTTGTGATTGAGTGCATTTTCACGATTCGCCAAAGGGAAAGTTCAGATAATTTGTCGTTAGCTATTGTTGTTGTTTATTATCACAAGAAAAACTCCGACTCGACTCCGAAATTATCAAAACTCATTAATAGAACTCAGAATGTTAGGACTCCGAAAAGTAATCGGAGTAACGAGGGAGTCGCTTTCAAAGTAGTCAATTAAGAGTAGGATCAAACAAACGGCTTAATTCGAAATCAAACTAATTTAAACTAAAGGATATTAAATTAAATTAAATAACATAACTCATTGCAATTTTTCAAGATTTTTAAGACTATTTCGAGATTTCGCTTTGGTTGGCAAAAGGTTCCTCTTGTTTCCTCTCCTTAAAACTATGCGTGTTCACGTGATGCCACACGGTCGGGACCGACTTCCGCTTCCGCTTCCGCCCAAAACCGTCACCTCCCTCCGTGTGTGCGTGCGTGTGTGTGAGTGTGTGGATGTGTGAGTGTTTAGAATATACTTAAATACTAGTCGTTTGTTCTTGTGCTTGCACTTCTGCCCGCCAACCCCACCAAAACTACGCCGACAACAACCAATTAGATACCTTTGTCAATGTGTCAATCAACCAATGTGTCAACAAAATAAAGTAAAAATAGGGAGCGTGGGGAGAAAAGAAAACAAAAATTCAAATTAATATAATCGAAACACAACGCAAGAAATGCAGCAAACAAGATCACAAATCGAAAGCGACGCGGATTCGAGAGGGCGGATGGGACGGGGGTTGGCAACACTTACTTGTTCGGCGCAGGACGCGCGTGGTCAGCGCCGCGGGCAGCGGGCCCGAGGGGGCGCCCGGCGCCGCCGGCTCGGCCACCATGTAGCCGCCGATCGGGTAGGGCGGCATCTTCGGCTGCGAGCAGACCCCGATGTGGGCCGCGGCCGCGCTCGAGGTCATGCCGTGCTGCGGGTGCGGGGGCCCCGAGTCCAGCGGGTCGTCGAAGAAGGGGTCGTCGTCCTGGAAGAAAATTCAAGCGAAAGTCAGCGGGAGGTCGGAGTAAAGTGCGGAACGGACCGTCGTCGTGCGAGCGAGGGAGTTTTTCCACGAGCATCTGCCCTTCACCCCCACTTGGCATTCCGGCGCGTCTGCGGCCGAAATAAGCGACGATAGCCGCACGAGGGCGACGTGCGAGCAGGAGACGGCGAACGGGAACCGAGCCGAGGCCTTGAGGAATCGCAATTTAATCCGACGAGCCTACCGCGGCCAGGCAATTCGGGCCCTCCTCCTGCCGATTCCCCCGGCCAAGGTCCTCGCGCCACGCCTCGGCCGCGCCAGGGGAGGAGGAAAAAAACCCGAGCACACTTTTGGGCGCTCGTGGGCGACGCCGTTCGCCGCACGGGCGGACGAGCAGCGGTTCGCGGACTACTGGGGATGCGTAATGAATTGTCCGGGCGCCGAAAGGTAGGCAACCCATTTCGATTTAGGCGCGGCTTCGACGTGGGTGGTCCCAGTCGCTGATGAAAACGAATGGCCGGACGGCCGCAGACCAAGGAACAGAAATAATTAATAACTGCGACACGCAACAGGACCAAAGCGAGGCGAGGCGAGGCGTGGCAGGAGGGACGGGTTCGAAATCCCGTGGATTCGCCCCTGGATCGTGCGAGCGTTGGCGATGTTGGTTGGTCGCGATTTGGATACAGTGTACAGTGGTGGCTTTTAGAGGCCCAAACAAGATCTTCTGAGACCCTTCCAAATTCTACCGACATCCACATGCGTCGAACTCTCCAAAAACAGCTTAAATTACCTCTCGTCACCGCCCATTCCCAATTTCGACCGAGTCTGGACCAACTTGATTCTTGATCGTTTCGGTTTTCCGCCCTGGGGCTTTCATTCGATGGAGTTGCTTGAGAAATAGCGTCAACCACTCGTTGATGCGGCTTGATGGATGCGCGTGGCACGTCATCTCCACACGTGCAGCAGATAGTAGCGAGTGTTGAACCATCTGAACCACCAGAAAGCCAACTGAAACGGATCGAGAGTTGAGCTGAGTGGGCCGAGTGAAGGAAGCCATGAGAATGGCCAGACGAGTCGAGCGTTACGCAAGGCGATGGCGGGAAACCGCGCTAATTAAAACATTGCTGCGGTCCCCGACTCCAGTCAGGCGCCTCCCTTGCCTCCCTTCCAGCTGCCGCTCCTGCTGCGGCCCGAGAGGCGCCCACGAGTCACCCGATTCTCCATTCATCTCAGGGAAATTCCCCCGAAATTACCGTGCCTTTTTCCCGCCTCAGTGGGACGATGGGAGACGAGGGGGTTCGCGATTGAGTCGACCTACCTGCAACAGGGAGAAATCTACTTTGATCAGACGCTGCTTGGAGCGGGGCGTCGTGTGGGCGACGTAGGTCGCCTGCAGCTGCTTCAGCGGGTCGAGGCTGGGCTGCGACGTCGACGCCGACGACGACGACGTGGACGACGAGGCGGCCGACGACGAGGTCCCTCCAGATGCCGCGGTTATTGTTGTTGTTGGTGGTGGAAGCACTGCAACGAAAGGAAAAACAATGAGGAATTCAAAATTAATTTCGACGGCATGCAACATGTTGCGGCTCCCAGCCCGGAGGGCGGGGTGGCGAGTGAGGGGTTGGGCCACTCGTTGTTGTTGTGCGATTACGAAACCGGCGGGCTCGTTTGATGGGAGTTTTCGCTCACATCACGATGCTTTCTAAGCCCTGAATAGAGAACTTGAGTCGGGGGAAACACGATTGAAGCAAAGTTTGAGAGACTTCGACGGGTTCCTCTTGACCCCTGACCCAGAGGCGGCGACGCGTCGGGGTCGGGCTCCGACTCCAACTCGTCCCCCACTTGCGCCGTGACCCCGACGTGACATCGCTTCGAAGTCTCTCGCTGTCTGCTCTGGTGTCTGCCGGCCGTCCGTCTCGCTGTCTGTCTGGCTAAGTGGTGACGATTTGTCCGTCTTCCGACCGCCCGCCCCTAGGCGACGTCTACGAGTCTTCGTCTCCGTCTCCGTCTCCCTCTCCTCCCGCCCTCCTCGATCCGCCTTCTCGGTCGCCGCGGGTTTCCTATTGATTTTCCGACCGCATCCATCATCATTTGTCTCCGTCGATGCGGGATTCGAGTGCAATTCGAAGGTCTGGTGGCGACGTCGAACCCCCAGACAACCTTGGGTCCGAGAAAAGCCCGTGGTATCGGCGCACAAAACAACAGCAACAGCAACACCGACAACCATAACAAAAACAATCGGACGACGAGACCCTTCCATGGGACTCTGCAGGTACCGTTTCGAACCCGATGAACCTCTAAATGCGACCTCGTAAGCCCCACAGTGACCACATAATGGCAAGTGTAGCAACTCAGCGACTGACTACAGCATGAGATCGACAACTGTAACAACTACAATGATGCCGACTACAACGGCAACAACAACAGCGACGACAACAGACGCACTTAATTGCCACAAGTGTTCGGGGAACCGAAGTCGCACGAACAAAAGCCACGACGTAGGGTTTACTTGACCACGTTAGTGTTCTCGCCGTAACTGTAGCAGCGGGACCGGCCCAGGGCGGACCGTTAAAGGTCGCCGCGCCGGGCTCTCCGTGCCTGACGGTGACAGGTTTCGCAAGCCGATGGGAAACCGCTCCGGAGAAGGTGGTTCCGGGTGAAAAGAAGAGTCGCCGGAGAGGGAAAGCCGGCAAATGACCGGAGCCATTCCCACAACGAGGCTGTGGCGGCGGTCGTCCAGGTCGGTCGTCTCGGCAAGGCTGGTCCTTTTGGCCTCGGCAACTCCTGTTCCTCCCCCTTCTTCTTCCCACGGCGAACTCTAACGACAGGCGACAGCTCTCGGACCAAGGCGGAAGAGGCGGAGGAGGCGGAGAGAGAGATCGCCGTGTCTGGCAGCCGTCGCTGCAGCCCGCTTTACAGCGGCTTAGTGCGGTTCGGGCTCTGCATGTGCGCCGCGGTGGCGCAACCTGGGAACCGCACGATGGAGACATCAAGCGGACCCCAGACGGCGGGAGCTGCTGACGCCGATGGGAGGGCTTTGGCTAAGACAAAGGAGAGGGCGACGGAGACGACGACAACGTCGACGATGACGACGATGGAATGACGATGGTAAGAAAATGGGATGACGATGATGTGACGATGGATGAGGTTGAGATGACGGTGGGATGATGGGGGGACGCCGTGAAAAGTATAACGATGGCGCAGTCGATGGCAACGAAGTCAGGGATGACGGACTGGATTTTTTTTTGATCAAGATGTAACGATGATCACGAAGCGGTTGTCGTGTGTGTCCACGATGCGATTTGAAGTGTGTTTTCGTCGTTTCGGGTTCGAGCTCGAGTGGAGTCGTGGCTGCAACGAAGCCATCTCAATGTGCATTTGTCGTTTGTCCGGACAGACGGACAGACAGACATGTGGAGCATGTGTGTGGGACACATGCTGATGGCATTAACTGATGCCATAATAATTGAATCGCTCGGCGCTGCTTGAGCAACCCGCGCTTTTCCCTGCCTGGTTGCACTCAAGAGCCATCAGCCATCAGAGTGGGTGGAGAAGGGCCGATGCAAGGGCCGTCGAGAGGGGGCGGCGAGAGCGAAGGGTTGTGGCTTCAGAGCAATCGCCGAGGTCCCCCAACCCCCACCCCGCCATCTGGCAAGGGCAATTCAATTGCAACCCATCCGTCTTCGTCCTGACAATTTGCTCAGGATTCGTTTTCAATTAAAATCCACGCCGAGCTCGGGGCAATCAAAGTTCTTAATGGAACAACAACAAGAACAGCAGCTCTAACCACTGCAACTACAACAACAACAACAACAACAACCGCCACAGGCACTCCTTTGCACAGGGAGCAACAAAAGCAATGAATCGCAGGCTTGCTTTCACTCTGGGCAAGGGTGATTTTTACGAAGGTGAGAAAACACCTTCCTCCCTGTGTTCGTGCCAGAGTCTGTGTGTGTGTGTGTGTGTGTGTGTGTGTGTGCTGAATGAGGCAACGACTTCCGGGTCTCGTGCGCGCTGTTGTTGCTGTAATAACCAGCTGAAATGTGGGTCAACCAAACGAGTTCGACACGAGTCTCTCTTGCGTCCTGCCTCTCACTCACTTTTCCCTCGGCTGCAACATTTAATTGCGTGAGCTTCGACGAGGCAGCCGGGGGTGTGTGAAGAGAGCCAGAGAGAGCAGGAACAGGGGCGAGAGAGAGAGAGAGAGAGAGACGAGGAGTTAGAGAGACCAGAAGGGTGCGGATGGTGTGTGAAGGCGGACGAGTTCTCGGGTTTCGTCCGCCTGCTTCCGGCATCGATGAGCGTTGGCAACGCTACTCTGATCGACGGAAGGATAACGAATGACCATCTAGCGATTCCTCAACTGGCTCAGGCAAAGGGAAAGGGGCGGTGAGATTGGGCTGCAGTTGGAGTCGTCGCTCGGGCCTCGGTTTAAAGACCTCTTCTGAACGGCCTCCGCACGGCAGGCTCCAGGCTCTACCTACCAACCTCCCTCCCTCCCTGCCGCCCTCAACATCCCCATGTGCCTCGCCCACAGTCGCCGGCTCCGATATAATTGTCCTTTGTGGTTCGTTAGCAAGACCTGATTCCATCAGTCGTCCCTAGTGCGACCGAGCCCGGCCACGAGAATAATTGCGGTAGGTGAATCAATTGTCGGTGTTGCTGTTGCTCCATTAAGCTGTGTTTGCATGGGTCACTGGGCGGGAGGGAGCAGGGGGGGTTTCGAGTCCACCTTTGTGCTGGAATTCGCACTGATTCCCTCCGTCCGATGACTTATTTATAAACTGTGCACTTGCGATGAAGCGAGGGGAGGGAAAGGCCCAAGTGAAAGGTCGGCTAAGTACGGGAATGGAACCAACTCCAGGCGAGAGAGGGAAGGAACAACTGTGCTTCACCCTAGATATTCTATTAAATATGAAAAGCTGCTTGCAACGAAGGTAGGGAAGAAATTGACGAAAGGTTCGGAATGGCCTTTACTGCTGAAACTGCTTCCACTGCTCAGGGACCCTCAACATGGAGCGTCTCCATTCAACAGATTCTGCAGCCAAACAACGCGCCGATCCTTCCGCCCGGCAGTCAAACAACCGCGCCGCTCTCCTTGCGAATGGTTCGTGATTCATGCCAACCGAGCCATTAAAACCACTCTCGGGCGCTTAGCAAACGTTGTCGGTTCGCCCTCGAGTCGAGTGGAGTCGACTCGAGACATAAAAACGAAAGTTCCACCCTGTCGCGGGTGCGGGGCGGGCGGCCACCTCTCGGGCGACGACGGCTGAGTCACGCCAGGGCACCTGCCGTCCTGCCCTGTCCTGCCCTCAAGGTGTCGTCGTCGGTGCCGTGGCGAGGACGGGCCGCGGGCGGCGCCAACTGCGAAAACGGCCGACGCGAGTGCATCGCGGGGAGCGGGACGGAGTCGAAACCAGGTCAGTCGAGGCGCCGAGCTCGGGTCCCGCCTCGGCCGCGGGTCAGAGTGAGGTTGGCGTTACCTGATCGGGGCTTTGGCGTGGGCGGGTTGCCGCGGGGGGCGGCGCGCGGCGGCGGCTGGGGGTCCTGCGGGCAGTAGGCGGCATCCCTGACCGCGTCCACGATGCTGTTCCGCAGGGCGTCACGAGACGAGGACGACGACGACGACGTCGCTGCCGACCCTGCCGCTGACGAGGTCCGGGGCTTCGTTGGGGCTTTCGCTGAGGTCGGCGCAGCCAGGCCAGTGGTTGTCATTTTTCGCGGGGTTCTCGACACTTCCGAACTCATTCAGCAGCGGCCGCCGAGCATTTCGGCCGCACCGACGGGCCGGGATCGCGGGGATCGCGAATCGAGTCCAGGTCACCGAGACCTGATCACGTGAAACGGACTCGCCGCCGTGTGTGTGTGTGTGTGTGTGTGTGCTTGTTCACTGAGAGTTCGGCCGTTTCACTTCCAGGGCGTTCCACTGAAAGAAACGCGAGCGACCGGGGGTCAGAGGGAGTGGCGAGAGCGATTGGGTTTTAATCTGGCCGTTCGCGAAGGAACCACGACCCCCTTGTCCTGCTCCTCCACGCGATTGCTCCCCACTATTCGCCTCTATCTTCCCACCATTCCCAACTATCGCTCCACTTTTCCTCCACCTTCCATGCCGTCGTCTTCGCCTCTAAAGCTGTCGACCGACGTCCTTCCCATTCCCAGGCGGTCCCCCGAATCACATGTGTTCCCAGTGTTCGCCAACTCGTTCCACTCCCAGCGTCCGCGGTCGCGTTCTCTCGTTCCGCCCTCCACTCGTCCCGTCCGCCCCGCCCCCGCCCGCACCCACGACTCTGTTTTGCTTTCGCATCAGACGCTTTTACGGCTCTCGCTCGCTCGCTGCTGCCGCCGCTGCACCCGACCCAATCCGACCCGACCCGACTCGGCGCGACTCGCCTCGCTATCGATCCGGAGAAATGCAGGAGCGCGAAGGCGAGGACGACGAGCGCCTCGGGGTGGTTCGGGTCGGCGTTGGACGCGGGCGGAGGCGGCACGAGACGATATCGAAATAATTGCCGAGAGGGGCGAGCGAGAGCTGTCGGAGTGATGGACAGACGGCTGACACGAGGCGGGACGGTCGGAAGGAAGCAGAGGGGACGAAGACAGGCAGACGGAAAGGAAGACAAGCAGGCAAGAGAAAGACAATAGAAAGACGGTCCGTCAGTCGGGAGCTCCGTCGCCGTCGCCGGCCTTGGAGACAGACAGACAGGAGAGCCAGAGCAGACTTCGAGCCGTCCAACTGTTCAAACAACCGCCTCAGCTGAAGAATTTTGTCGCGTGTGCCTTCAAGACACCCTGAATGGCCTCGATTTGGGAAGACGGGCCAAGGCGGGTCGTCGAAGGCCTCCGCTGGGCGTTCCAGCACTCGCCTGAGCTTCCCGTGGCCCGTCCTCGCTTTCCACAATTCGCAGTTCCTTCGCGGCCCTCGCCGCGCACTCCGCCCCAAGGTATTCAAGGAAAGGTGTTCGCAGCCTTCACTCCACTGACCTCTGGCCACCCCAACGACACTAAAACACTGGCAGCACTGAAACAACAACACCAGGGTCCGCACGCTGTCTGTGTGTGTGAGCGTAAGCGCGCGTGTGTGTGTGAGTGAATCCGCTCGCCGCGTCTTCCGTTCTCCGGTGTTCGCGCACCGTCTCGCGCGAGTCTCCGAACGCAACTGAGGCTCGGGTCGCCCCACGACCACCCGAGTGCTGGCTCGACCCATGTGTTGTGTTCCGTTCGCCGCGTTCCGCCGCGTTCCACCTTCCACGCCGTTCGCCGCGCGGCGAGGACGTGGTTGGTGCGAGTGCCGAGCGTGGAACCCGGCGCAGACGCACGCGAAGGGTCTTCGCTCTCTTTCACTCGCGCTCTCTCTCCGAGATGATGGGTGATGGAGGAAGCTTTCGACTGACGTCACAGTTAGGACGTAACGGCCGCGAGTGGGGAGGAAGCGAGGGCGAGGAAGGAGACGGGGGAGGAGGCGGAGACGGAGGCGAGACTCCGACTGGCAAGTGGTCAGTTCCCAGCCTTAACTTAATGTGTCTGACAGCAGACGGCCACGCGCTGCCCCCGCCGACGATCGCAAACCGCTCTTGCTGGTGGGCCGCACGACCTCCCGCCCCTCGCCCCGGGCTGGTGGCGTCCTCGCCCTTTGGCAGCCTCACGGCCAAAGGTTAGCGCCGAGGAAGCGGTGGATTTTTCTCAGCTGCCGGGGCCTCAGGGGCAGCACGACCGAAACTACTTGAAAACTGCGTCCGTGGAGGTCGAGAGGTCCCCCAGGCGGTCCAACATGCCAACCCCCCCCTCCTCCACGCGCCACCCCGCCCCTGCTCTAGCGGGGCTTCTCAGTGAAAACAAATTGAATCGGGTTCGGTTGGCAACGCTCGAGCGCACCGACTTCAAATCGGACAACGAAAACCACAGCAACAACAACAACAACAACACCAACAACAATTGCAGATAACAAGTACAACAACAATATGATACAGCGGCGATAATTGTTGTTTAGAGAGGGAGAAAACTTCTACTTTTACCATGTGTGGAAATCGAGTCACGGTCACGTGACCGCGGACGGACGCCGTAGGAGGAGGAAGAAGAAGCATGCAAATTAAGTTATTACAGCCAGATCTCCGTGGGCCCGAGGGCAGTTGCGAAAGGCACGAATTAGGCGACTGCAACGGAGCAACAACAACGACGGCATCCCCAGTCGACCCCAGGCTGCCATGGAGCCAAACTCGGACTCGGACTCGGTCTCAGTCTCAACGCGTCGGCAACGCGTCCGAGGCCGGGTCCCCGGAGTCCACTTGGAAGCTGGCGAAATGTCAAGAGTCCCGAGGGCCAAGGCTAGGGGAGAAGCGGCACGGGCGAGAGGCAGGGAGGGGACGAGGAAGGCGGAGCGGGAGCGGGAACTACGTGAGGTTCGTTGGAGTGGGACAGAGAAGGCGACGGCGAACGAAACTGCACACGATAACCTTTGCTCTACTCGCTCGTGGAATCCTCCTCGCCTCGCCTCCCCTCCACGACTTTTGCACGCTTGATCCTTCAGTGGGATTCAGTGGAGCCGGAAAACCCTAATTGGAGCCGTAAAATGATTCACGACGGATCCCCTCCCCCAGCTGCCTCTGTCCTCGCAACGACGAGGTCTCGCCGGAGACCTTGGCGTCCATCAACGCAGGCGGCGACCTTCGGGACGCCTTCGTGGCTTCCTTGCTGTTGTTACCAACAGGTGTTGATCAAGCGCGAGTGGCAGGTGGGGCGATGGGGCGGTGGGGAAGGACTTTCACAAAGCAACAGTTCGGGGAAATCGAAAGCGAGTTCGGTGACAAAAACTCGGCTCCCTCTCGAGACCCTTCTTCTTCTTACCCGTCTCCATGCTCGGGGTTCGGCTCAGGTCGCTCTGGTGCCGCAGGCTCCACAGCTCTGGAGGAGCTTATTTGAGATCACAATTGTTTTGTTGACAAAGCCCGACAGACGAGGAGGAGGCAGAAAACGTTGTCGACGGCCGCGAACCGGAGTCAGTTCGACCTTTCGCCGCGGACACAGCGTGAGGTTTGGCGGCGTCTTCGCTCGAGCGTCGTCGACAACGACAACGCAACGACGACCAACGGCAAACTCGACAAACTCGCCGTAGGGCGAATGGGGCGAATTCGAGTGCACTTGACGCGGAGTTCGCTCTGCGGCCAGAGCGAGGGCGAGGAAAGCGACCAAAGCTCTCGCTCGGGAGAGCTTTTAGGGGCAGTCGTTTCGGCGGCAGAGTCCGGTGCTTGTCTCGTGTATTTACGGCCATGCCTGAAGGTAGGCAACGGTTTTTGGTTCGATGTGGCTTCGAACGCATGAATCTTATTGTCGCGAATCGAATTCGAAATTGAAATTACCCAATCATTTTAATAGTTATTTAGCCTCTAAATATAAAAAATGTTTTCCTAGAAAAGTAACCAGTTGCAGCACCTGGGCTGCAATCGCGGAACCTTCGAAAAGATCTCCAATCTCCCAAATGGGAAAAGGCTTCCGGGAAAGAAAAACCGTCATAACTTGCTCCGATTAAGCCGACCGAGAATTCGTGGATTTCTGGCTCCAATATCAGCCAACCGACCGGACCAAGTTCGCAGAACAATGGCCGATATATCGGCAAAAAATGCAACAACGACAACAACAAAAATGGTAACAATCGACATCATCAGCGAGGCCGAAAAAGTAGACAATAAAAACAGAACAAGTACAACAACTGAACAGCAACCCAAGCAAATGCGAAAGTCGTGCGCGGCTTTTCCGATCCCCGAAACACGGGGAGGAGCAGAAGAAGAAGAAGAAGAAGCGGAAGAAGAAGGAAAAGTGGGTGAGGGAGGAGAAGGCGACGGAAGGAGGTCGGGAGGAATTTGAATGGGAACTAGGGAGGACGAGGCGAGGGCGCCGAGGGGACCCAGGAGTCGAGAACGAGATCGGTTCGAGAACTGCGAATGCTCGGCGACTGGATGGGAGTCGGAGCCGAATTCGGTGGCTTCCAAATGACTTCCTGAAACTTCACTAGATTTCCTTCCTTTGCAGGTTCTCTAGATTTCCTTTCCTTCGATCGCCTCCCGCCGGCATCTCGTCGAAATGGCTCTCGCGTTGTTGTTGCATACCGTGACGGCGACGACGGCGACAAACAATAACAACATAAATCAAAACAATCGCCTGGGCGCGCGGCGACGACGGAGCGAATTCGCGCGATCAAAGCGAGCGTCGGGAGCGACGGGAGCGAGCGACGAGCGTCCTTTTGAAGTTGTGGCGGTTGCAACAAAAACAACAACAACAACAAACATAGTTAGCGAGAACAACAACAACAACAACAACATCAGCAAAAACACAGATTCATGGACGCGACGATCGAATGGCAACGCAACACGGCGACAGCGAGGCAGGGAGGGAGAGCGAGAGAGAGGGAGACGGCCGGAGGCCCGCCAGCCGGTGCTGCCGCCATTTTCCGCGACCGCGCCGCCGGCCGACGAGGGTTTTGATCGATGGATCCGCGGAGGCTGCGCGACGGCGACGCGACGACGCGACGACGACGTCGATGGCGGCTGACGCTGCGCGCATTGATTTCAGACGGCGGCAGGAGGCGGCGACAGCCATCACAACAACAACAACAACAAACACCAGAAACAACTACAACAACAACAACAACAACAACAACGACTATGACGACGACCTGCCGATCCTCGGCACGTCCACGGGACACTCAAAAGCGACGCCGCCGCCGCCGTCGTCGCGAAAATGGAAAACGCCGCCGAGTGAAATTTCCAAAACAAGTGAATTCGAAATCGAAAGCCGGGCGCCGGCGGCGGCCAACGGGGAAGGGCGGGGCAGGAGGGCGTCGCGGAGGGGCCGGAGAATAATAAATTAGAGGACTTTGATTTATGCGCGCGGGCTCTGGGGAACTGCGCATGGCCCAGGAGGGGGCCGGCCGGGACACGGAGAGGGAGAGAAAGAGGGGAAGACAGAGGGGAAGACAGAGGGGCGAGCGAGTGGCGGGGGGAGGACGGGGCAAGGTGGGGCCGACCACTTGGGGAAATGCTGGTCAGCTCCGCCGGCCCCAGGAGCCCAATTTCGACCGATTCCCATCGAGCTCTGGAGAGCGATCCAGGGACTTCCACGCCCCCCAGCCCCCTCGCCCTCGCCCCCGCCCCCTTCCAGAAAAACGCCTTCGAAAGGATTCTGGGCCGTCCTCTGGCAGGCAATTTTATTTCTCAGATTTCTCAGCTCGACATGCAAAATTTAGAACGAATGCCACACGAATGGACGAATGAACAAGGGAGAGCGAGCGAGCGAGCGAGCGAGATGGCATCACATGGCGCGGCACCACCTTCCAGAGCTCTTGTTCTTGTTCCTGTTCTTCTGCTTCTGCTTCTTCTTGGCTTTCGGCACTTCGGGCCCCACGAATCCAATTCGCAGGGAAATTTGAAATTTCGCCGGACGGAGGACGAGCGGGCGGGGGAGAGAGAGAGAGAGAGAGTGAGAGCGAGTCGGGTCGTAAAATGCAAGAAACAGGCACAGAAGCAGAAGCAGCAGCAGCAGAAGAAGAACAAGAGCAGCAGCAACAACAACAACAATGGCCACAATTTCCGCAAATGACCTACAACAACAGTCGTAACAACAACAACAACAGCAACAACACTAGAAGCTGACTGCTTTCAGGAACTATAAAAAACACTCGCAACTTAACACAACAACAACAACAAAGGTCAGACAACAACAAGAGCAGAACTCGGCGGGATGCAACAGCAGGGGAAGAAGAGGAAGACTCGCGGTTTCGAAATCGGCCCAAGTGGCCGAGGCGAGGCCGGGCCGGGCCGGGCCGGGGCGGGGCGGACGTGGGTTTTTCTGTTTTCTGTGCTGTTGTCTGTGATTTCGACAGGGTTTTGCTTTTCACTTACGTCGGTCCTTGAGCCGGGGCTGGGGCGGCGGCTGGATGTGCTTCAGGGTGCGGCCGCGCCGGATCGAGTCCATCAGCTGCTCGCGGGGCGACGGCGTGCGCTGGATGGGCGGCGGCAGCTGGCGCTCGGAGGCCTGTCGAGAGGGAGAGAGAGTTGAGAGAGTTAGAGGGGGACAGAGAGAGGGGGGGGGGGCGACGGGTCCTCCTCACCTTCTTGAGCGGCGGGCGCGAGCGGATGAACTCGAGGATGAGGGCGTGGGCGTCCTTCTTGACCCGCGGCGGGATGTCGCCGTTGACCATGACCTTGCGCAGCTGGTACTTCCTGCGGAGAGAGAGAGAGAGAGAGAGACAGAGAGTGAGGGGCGAGGGGCGGGGCGGCGGCGACGGCGACTCACTTGGAGCGGATGTCCTCCATCAGGATCTCGTACGGCGTCAGCTCGTACTCGATGGGCGTGCGCGAGAAGTTGTTCTTCTTCAGCCGCACGCCGCGGCGCAGCTCCTCGATCACCTGCACCCAGAAGCGCGCCTGCGGAGAGAGGGAGGGGGACGGCGGTCATTAGTCGGTAGTGGCTAGGGGGCGGGGGCGGGGCCGGGGCCGGGGGCGAACGCGTGCAGCATGCAGCATGCAGGGGATCGACTCGAGTGCCAGTCGCAGGGAAAACAAATCGCAATCGAATCGAACCGAATCGAGCGTGAACTACTTGCTAATGGGTGGTCGCAGGCGGGTGGCAACGCCGTGCGGAACCTACTTGCAGGGCCCTCCAGATCTCCAGGTCGTGCTTGGGGAAGACAGTGCAGCATTAGAACGGGGACGAGAAAGCGGCGAGTTAGGAAAAATATCTTGCTTAAATTACAATCCTCGGGTTCCCAGGGAAACCCGTGAACTATGAAGAAAGAACTTCGAGATTTGGCGAAAATTCGGAAATTCTGGAATTCATGAGTTCGCGAATCTGCGCCAGCGACGGGCGGCGGCGACAGCCTGGCAGAGCTGGGCGGTTTCCACTGGCCACGGCCGACGGCCGACGGCGACCCGGTGTCCGGTTTCGCGCCTCGTGCAAAGTGCGGCGAAGGCTGTCGAGAAGCCACGGCGACGGCGACGGCGACCGGGCGGCGAAACCGATGTCGATGGCGACGACGGCCAGACGCGGAGGCGTCCGTGGCGAGGACAAGGGCAGGACGCGATCGGCGGGCGCCGGCCGCGGATCCCGTTCCAGCACGCCGTCGGCCTCGCAGGCGGGTGACGCAATCGCCGGAGCCGGCCGGAGAGAGCGAAAGAGAGCGGGCAGAGGCGCCGGGTGGGAGCGGGGAGGGAGGGAGCGGGCCGAGGTGACCGATGGAGGCGGAGGCTGGGAAGTCGCTCGGGGTCGGGATGCGGGGCGAGTGCTGGGTCGTGGTGGAGACAGCGGCGAGCACAAGACACAAAAACAACGGCAACAACAGCGGTGTTGACAACAGGCTCAGCGGCAACGCTGCTGCCGCTGACAACAGCAACAGTCGTCGGCAGGCGAGTCAACAGCACCGACAGCGATAAACAAGATCAAGCGAACGCATAAATCTCCGGCAGCAGCAACATAAAACCTAAACAACAACAACGACAACAACGACAACACCAACGCCAGCAACGACAATAATTTCAATAAATATGCAACACGAGCAAAGATTTCCGCAAACATCGACGGCCGATGGAGCGACGGCGCATGCGAGCGAGGAGGAAACGAGCGGAAAATCAAGCGGAAAACAAAACAAGACCAATGCATAAATAATTCAGCAGCAGCAGCAGCAGCAGCAGCAGCAGCCACGAGGAGGACAGCAACACTGGAGCGGTGGAGAACAGACGACGACGAAGAAGAAGAGGAGGAAGCACCGGCGGCAGCCAAGCGCGGGAGGGGAGCGGAGTTGGCAGAAGCGACGACACGCGTCGCGGATCCGCCCAAAATTCGAGCCATCGACGATCACCGGAGCGAGCGAGCGGCGAGACGGGCGGCGAGGGAGAGGAGGCAGGGAGCGGGGGAAGGGAGGGATCGAGTGGGAGGCGAGGCGAGGCGATCGGCGTCAACAAAGCAGAACGCGATCAGCAACGGCGGCAGCACTGGTAATAACAACAACAACAGGTAGCTATCAAATGGGCAACAACATCAGCAGCAGCAGCAGCAGCAGCAACATCAATAAAACACGCACAACACTAACAGCAACAACAATGGCAACATTGTTAACAAAACTATAACAACAACAACAATGGCAGAGGCGATGCCGAAAAAACCGAGTCAGAAACGCGGAAAAAGATTCAGAGCAGCTGAAGGGATTGGGAAGGGACGAAGAGGGGGATGGAGGGGGCAGGAAGAGGAGGAGGAGCGGCAGAGGAGGTGAGGCAGAGGCGCCGGCGGAGCAACCGATGCCGAGGCGGTGGCGATGGGTTCGGGAGGCACCTGGAAATTGCAGCATCGCCGGAGCGAGCCACGAGCGAGCAGCCAAGGGGAACCGGCGGGAAGGGGGGCGGCGGGAGCGAGGAAGAGGAAGCCCAGGAGGAGAAGAAGAAGAGGAGGGAGGCCGGCCGGTGGACAGCGGGGGAGGAGGCGCGGCTGCCGAGGCCTCGCAACCCAACTGAAGCCGCACACAGACGGACACAGGCGAGGCAGAGCAGAAGCAGAAGCAGAGGCAGAAGGGCAGGGAGGAAATGAAGAAGGGAAGGGGCGGGGGAATGAAGAAGAAGCAGGAGGGCGGAAGGGCTGAAGCAGGAAGGGTTGAAGCGCTGATGGCCAGAAGCCTGGAAAACAAACAACGGCATCAGCAGCACAGCCGCCGCAACTCCAGACCAAGTCGAGCGCAACAAATCTGTCCGAATGTCCGTCCATCTGTGGGTCTGTCCACTGCCTGTCTGTCCGCGAAAGGTCCGTCCGAGGCGGGACAAACGGGCGCCTTGCCTCGGGTAGAAGGAGGGGGAGGGGAGAATCGGAAGAAGGAGACGCTTTGAGGAGGCAGATGAATTTCAAACTAGGCCAAAGCAAATACCACGAAACACAAGAAAAAATCAAAAACATCCGGCTAAAAACCGAGATTAATTTCCGAATTTTCCCCGCTTCCCACATTCGGCGGGAGTTGGTTACAAAAAGCCAACAACAACAACAACAACAACAACGACAACAGTGCACGACCATATTCAAAGCTGACCCATGTCAGGCCGAGCCTACGGCGCTTGCGCAACCGAAGCCCACGGGCAGATGGCGGCACAGAAGAAGAAGAGGAGGGGGAGGAGGGGCAGAAGAAGAAGAGGAGGGGGAGGAGAATGCATTTGGAAAATTCGCTGCTCCGGATTCGCTGCAACAAAGTTGACAAATCGACGGCGGTTTCAGCAACAGCCAACAGTGGCAACAGCCAGAACAACAACAACGACGACGACAGCAATGAGCCCGTTGACAACATCATCAGAAGCAGCAGCGACCGAAACAAACGATTGAAATCTGCAACAACAACTACAACAACAACAACGGCAACGAAAACAAACAGCGCTTAAGCCCGGCTTTCGTCACGCTCATCATCAGCCGAAGCGGCAGCAACATTTGGCAGCAATGCGCAAGTCCGCCGCGGGATGTCGCCACCGTTCTCATCAACGACAGCAACAACAACAACAACAACAACAGCAGAGGCAGCACCGCCTCCGCCATTTGGAGGGGCCGCGCTTAAGCGGGCTTAAGCGAGCTCCCAAACCCCGATCGCTTCCCCTGGCATTGTGTTGTTGTCGCGCCGATCGTCGCCGCTGCCGTTGTTGTTGTGGCTGTTGTTGCCGCGGCGATTATCATTGTTATGACAATTCTGTTGCCGTTGTTGTTGTTGTTGTTGGCAAATGCCAGCCGCCGGAGATCCGTCGTTGACGTCCAGGCACGACTGTCGTCAGCCGCCTCGCCATTTGTCGCTGGCGTCGTCATTTGTCGTCGTCGCTGTTGTCGTCGCTGTCGTCGTTGTCGTCATGCTTGTCGCTCGCAATTCGCTCAATTGCTGTCATCGGTTGCTGCGGCGACGGCGATGCCGACTGCGGTTGCGCCGGCGCCTCCGACAACCGCCGACCGACGCCCTCGCAGTCCACCGGGCCGAGAGGGCGGGAGGCGGCCGTCGACAGTGGGCCAGAATTCGACATGTCGTCGTCTTCGTCGACGGAGTCCGGCGGCTGCTCGTGTTAATAATGTTGTTATTGTAACTGTTACTGCTCTTGTTGTTGCCATTATTGTTGTGTTTTTGTGGTGTTGTTTTTGTTGTTGTTGATTGCACCACAAATCCCCTAAATTGTCATCGAAAATCGTCAAACGTCAACTTTTCATTTCATTTCGTTTCGTTTCATTTCGTGAGTTCTCTTCTCCCCCGGCTCTTGTTGTTGTTGCTGTCGCTGTCGCTCAATTGGGGACGGTTGTCATTGTTCGTCGTCGTCGTTGTTGTTGTTGTTGGAAATTTGCATAATGTTTATGTTTATATAATCGCATTGGGAACCCGATCTCCCGATCGCGCCGTTGTAGGCGTAGAAATCGCTCTGGGTCCGCAATTGACGCGATTACGACTAATCTCGACTCGAGCTGACTTGAATTGATTCGGTTGCTGTCTTTCACCAGCGCTGCTGATGTTGTTGTGGTGGATGTTGTCGTTGCTGCCGCTGCAGTTGGCGATGCGGCTTCTGTCGTCGTGCTGCAATCGGCGTCTGCGGCCGATTCGGAAAAGTCCCAACATTTCAACAGCAGACGACGCGACGACGCGGCGACGCGGCGACGAGATCGTGGCTGAAACCGGTACGAGTTCAGGTCTAAGTCTGAGCTTTGAATCTTTGCGCGCCGCCCGAAGACCTTCTCGGCCTGTTTTCTGCCAGCAAGTGGAGCCGATGGGTGGAAAAGAAGTGGGAAAGAAGAACAAAATGGGACAACACGAGGCTTCGACATTTTCCGCTGCTTGCGAAGTGGGAGCGAGATCGGTTTGAGCGGCCGCAACCGTCCTGCGATTGGAGATAACTGCGGGATTAATTGGGATCGGGCGTGGACCGGAGCGCATTCCAGCTGGGAGGTGGAGGCGGTCGGTAGCAAACGGCGATTATGGGGCGATCAGGCCAGGCCACGGCCGCCGTAGGATCGGCAGCAGTTGCTGCCGTCGACACGAAACCCGGCGATTCCTCGGGCCCGCCGCTGCCGACCGCGGCATTTCTTGGCCCGGCGTCCATGTGGCTCTGCCTCTCTCGCTCTGTCTCTCTCCGCCTCATCTGCTCGCGCTCTGCCTGAGAAGTGGGCAGGAATCGGCGAGAAAGTCACGCCTTTCGCGGCCAGGCAACGTGACCAGATCAAGGTCAATCCGTTTTCACCGCGGCGGCAGCGGAAACAACAACAACAACACCGGTGGTGGCAACATTAACAACAATAACTGCGGCAATAACAACAACAGCAGCATCGACAGCAACTGCGAAAATAATCAATAAATCAAGCTAAAGACATGAACGGGGTTTGATGCGGGCCACGAGGACCCCAGGAGGTGAGAGGGAGATGGGGAGAGAGAGGGGGGGGGGGGAGAGCGTGAGAGAGGAGCAGCCTGGGAGCATCGAATCAGCATAAATCACGTGACGTGCGCCGAAGACGCCATTAATTGCGGCGCGCGATCGGACCGGGATCGAGGTGGGGGACGAGCGATGGACGGGGGCTGGGGGACGGGAGGAGGACGACAGCAACGTCGCAAGTGCAGGCAGGCTGAAACAGCGACAGCAACATGAGCAACGGCGACGGCAACACGGACACCACGGACAACGACGACAATAGACTGACGCGATTTTCGACGCGATTCCCGGCGCGAGAAGATGACGGATCATGGACGAGGCGACGTGAGCGGCCGTGCGAGGTGAGTTGAGTCGAGTTGAGTTGGACTGAGCTGAGACGAGGTGGGCCGAGGTGAGTTGAGGAGGGCCGCGGTGGACTCGGGAGGGTCGCTAGAATGGAGCGGAGAACCCGAGGGGCGACGGACGGCGGCCATTCGAAGCCATTTCGAAGCGGATCGCGCGAGAGGATCGAGCGGGGTCGGGAAGGAGCTGAGGAGGGACGTGACTGGATCGGATCGGATCGGATCGGACTGGGCCGTTTCGACGGCTCAAGTGCAGTAAAAACAGCCGATGAAAAATATTTGCGCATAAATTATGCGCGGCGCTTGTTGCCAGTGAAAGTGTTGCCGACGAGCAGCCACGCAACATGTTGGCCGCCAGCGGAGAAGGAGGGCAGCCGGAGGGGGCCAGCGGGGGGCAACGACCAAATGAACCGTTAATTAATACGCCACCGAGGCGATCGGGAGTGAAAGAGCGACCGGCGATCGATCGGCGCACGAGCGGCCTCCGGTGGCTGCCGACGCGGCAGGAGCCGGCGGCGCGACGCGTGCGCCTGAGCCTGTGCGGATGTGTGTGCGAGCGCGTGCGAGCCGCGGTGCCGACCTGTCTTGAGCGGCGTCCACCGGTCACGAGACCCGTCGCCCCCCGCCCTCGCCCGCGTCTTCTCCATCTCTCGCCCCCCGCGACCACGCGATTTTCTGCGGTTTTCTCAGAGCCGAGAACGCGCCTCGTCCGCCCTCGCGCCCCCGGGCCCCTCTCGGAGTTATTACGCCGTAATTGTGCTCATGTTATTTTTTACAGTCGTTGCCATGGTTTTGCAGTCGCTGTTGTGCTGTTGTGGATACGTTTGTTGTTGCTGCGAATTGTGTTGCCGTCGAAATTCGGCTCAGGAGAAACCGTAAACAATTGTGGGAAATCCTCGCGCTCGGAGCTCGCGAAGCCTGCGCCGCGTTGCCAGCGCGAGCAGCGAGGAAAGGTGAGACACAACAACAACAACAACAACAACAACAACAGCACCGACACATGGGGCTCCGATGGGAAGCCGTGGTCCGTCGACTCCGCGACTCTGGCGCAGAATTCCAAGTGCAAATAAATAGGCAAATAAGTAAATGCCTTGTTTGCAGTTTCTCAAACGACTGCGTAATTAATTGCAATTGATTTAACTCGCGACGAAATGCGGCTCTCTCGCATTATTTTTGGAAAATTCATATTTTCCCGCTTCAAGCGAAAAGCGAAGCGAAAAAAGGGAAGCCAAATTCGAACATTAACCGCACTTCTTTGAATTATCTGATTCTTTTTGGTAAATACTTGAATTTTTCACTCTCCAACTCTCAGGTCGCGGGTCCGCGAAGTCGTTCAATCGAATTTGCCTCGCCTTCGCCTGGCGAACGGCGCAAAAGTCGCGCCCTCGACGCCTGTCGCCTGTCGCCCGTCGCCCCGCCCCGCAGCGCCCCTTAATTGACGCCTCCCACCCCTGGGCGTTATCTGCCGACTGTGTGTGGAGTTCGTCAGCATGGGGTGCTCTTCTTCTTCTTCTTCTTCTTCTTCTTCTCCTCCTCCGCCGCCTCCTCCTCGCCCACGTTGTTGCTATCACATGAGAAGTAACAAAAATAGCAATCGAACTGAAACAACGAGTCCTCAATGGGCTGCAACCGATATCGTTGTCTATTGAGGTGTCATTGTTGTTGTTGTTGTTGATGTTATCGCTCTCCACTGGCTTGGTTGTTGTTATCGCTGTCCCCTGCCGTTGTTGTTGTGGTGAAATCAGTCGCTCGCTCGCTCGTCCGCCATGTCCGCCGGCCGAGGGTGAAGCGAGCGTCCGCGCGGCCGGCGACGGCCTTGCCAATGTCACCGCCGAGACAGAGACCGAGGCAGACAGAGAGGGAGGGCGAGAGCTGGGTGAACGAATTGCTGTGGCTGCTGCTGCTGCTGCTAATTAGGAGTCGGCCGGGGGTTGGGAGTTGGGCGAAGAGCGGCGCGCTGTTAACTGGAGGGAGTGGACGGGTTTTGTTTTCACTCTTCGCGCAAGCCCGGCTGATGGGCGCGACCTCGGGCGGGGCGGAGGAGGAGTCAAGGGGGGGGGGGGTGGTAGCGAGCGGGGGGTTGGTCCCAAGGGGTGGAGGAGTCACCAGAATGCATTTGTGGGACTCGCTGCCAACCCACATCACGAATGCATGCGCTGTCTTTGCGCGAACGTCGTAGTAGACCCCATTACAACAACGACGACAACAACAACAACAACAACAAATGGACAATATTGACAATCTTATCGCCCCAAGCACCGTTATAAATTGAAACCCCTTCGCTGAAGCGCAGCAGGGCGAGAAAAGGGTGTCGAAAACAACGGGCGGAGTGGGGCGAAATAAAGCGAAGTGAGGAACAGACTCGAGAGCAAAGGTGAACAACAACAGCGACAGCAACAACGACAAGAACAACAATTGCCGATCGGTCCCCACCGTCGCGCACACACGCCAGCAACAAAAACAACACCAACAACGGCCCAACCAAAGCGCGACGGAGGGCGATCGCGATCGCGGTCGCAGTCGTAAAAATGTTTTATTAATTTCGATTCGATGAAACTCGGTCGTTCTCCCCCTCGCCGCTTAGTCAGTCGCCTTCGTCATTTTCGCCTTTGTGCAGCCCACACGCACGCACACCCTCACAGCCCCACACACACGCACTCACGCGTCGTTCGTTCGGTCGCTTTCAAAGAGGACCGATCGATCGACGGTTCTTTGTTCGCGTGATCGATCGCCGGAGCGCCGGCCGTGGAGGGAGGACGAAGGACGCGTCCACGACTCCAGTCGTCCTCTGGCCGCCGAGGAGTTCGAGGGGAACTCGGCGCGGCTCCTCGGCGACGCAGTGCGGAAAATTGAAATAGCTCGGAATCGTGACGAAATTCCGGCCACAACTCGGCGGCTCTTACGATTTTCCGCCACAGCTCGGCGAGCTTCATCGCTTCTGGCGAGGACCCGAACTCCGGGCGGCTTCGCAGAGGAAGAAAAGTCGGCTCTGGGCGGCGACCGGATCCAAAGGGCGACGAATCGCGACTGGCTCCGGCCAGCGCTCGGACGACCGCCACGCCTCGCCAAGGGTGCTGGCTGAGTGGGCACGCGGACATTCGATAGGCGGCTCGTCACGCCTGCGATGCTGCAGCATCTGCTTGATATGTCTTTGTTCGATTTCCTCCGGTTTGGTTTAATGCAAAAGTGTAAAATGTCGACCTTGGTTTGAAACTCACCCAGTCGTTGAAACCCAGCTTCGCCAGTTCCTGCTTTGAGGTCTGGGAGTCGGCCTTGAGGCGCAGGTTGTCGGTATCTGTGTCGGGCGAAAATACAAGAATTAATATTTCACAAAGGCAATAAAACGAGTTAAAGGACAATTAAGTAGCAAGGGGAATTCAATGAGATGAGATTCTGCTGTCGTTACTTTAATCGACAGTCAATCGGCAGTTCCGCGCACTCACCATCGTTCAGAACTTGCTGCAAGAATATCCGCAATTCTATCGTCTCGGTCACAAGCGCCCGACACACGGCCTTGTAGTGGTCCTCAGGTACAGTGGGCTTCACATGGTTTTTGCAGGCCTGAAAACACAGGGAAAACACATTTGTCAAAAGCCCGATGGCGGCAGAGGAGAGACGAGCAGTCGTCATCTGACGTAGTGAAGTCCGAGGTCGATAATGCAGGCCTGAGGCGTGAGGCCAGAGGCGTGAAAATCCACACCGGGGTGGCAACTCTGGAGGGCAACTCAAGAACTTTCCACGCAACAACGCAACAACAACTGGCGTCGCCCGAGGTTTTCCCCGTTTTCCTCGGCTTTCCTTCCCATGCAGCGCCTTCGACGGCCGCCAGACCGACGTCGTTTGCACCTCGTCGCTAATTGTTTTCTCCCAACCCCCCCCCCCCCCCCCCCTCTCGATCACCCTCTCTCCATCCCCCTCTCGCCACCTCGGCGGAGATTATTCAATTAGGAAAATCTTCTGGTTTGTTTGCGATCATCGGTGTTTGTTTTGCCGCTGCCTTGTTGTTGCCCTGCTGCTGCTGCTGTTGTTGTTGTTGTTGTGGTTGTTGTTGTGGCAGTTATGCAACCTTGATTTGAGCAACTTGAGAACTGGATCGCACATTGTTGTTCTGTTTGTACTGCGATGTTGCTGTTCGTGTTGTTGCTGCTGCTGCTGCTGCTGCTGCACTGCGGCCGTTGTGGGCTGCAGTTGCTACTGCCATTGGCGGTGGTTGTGTTGTGGCGGTGATCGATTTCGATGGTCGGCGACGGATCGCTGCAGCCGGAGGCGAGGCAACGGCCGGCGATCGTCGGAGTCCGATCGAGGCGTCGTCGCAGTGCGTGACTGGGAACGAGAATCATCTGGCCGAAGATCGAGCAAGGGCGGCCAGGCGGTTCTCGCCCCCAGCCACCAACCCTTGTCTCCGAGCGCTCGCCTCGATCCCCCGCCTCGTCCCCGAACACTCCTCGAACCCGCTGCGATCCACGATCTCATTGCGAGTCGCCCGTCCGCACGACGGGTCGCAACCCGCGGGCGGCTGGAGACACGATCGACGGGCGACGCTCGCCGATCGTCGGCCGAGAGGTCGGAGTCGCGCGACTCGACGGCGATTGCGCCACTTCCCAACTTCGTCTCACACACACACACACACACTCTCGCACACAGCGCCGATCGCAACTGTCTCCAGCTTCGCCAGCTTCGGCGGGCCGACCCAATTCCGACTGCTGACTGAACTTTAATTCGAGCGCTTGAGCGGCGTTTTTGCATTCAGCGAGTCGCGTCGGCAAGGCAGTGCCGTTGGTGGGTGCGTCGCCGCCGCCGCCGCCGCGAGACGGCCGGACAGACAGACAGCCGGACAGACAGTCATTTGATATTTGGCGAGGGAGTGGAACCGGCCCAAATGCATTTCTCGGGCTCCTCCTCGGTGCCGGCCTCGCTGCCTTGTCATTGACTGATTGCGCGCGTCGGCAAAGCAGTCGCCCATTGTCGAATCGCCACCGCCCCCTCCCCCTCGGCGGCGTCGCCACCCCTCGAGACACGTGGTTTCGAGCCCGCCGACGACGACTTTCCGTCGCTCGCTCTGGGTGCGATTTCTGGCGCAAACTCAACGCATTCCCTTCTTGCTATCCGTCCGTCCGTCCGCTCGTGGCGCCCGCACGCGCTGCCCACCGTTAGGCCGACATGTGCTCGCCGTGGGCGCCGGCCGGGCCACGGGACTTGGTCGGGGCGGCCACAGATCCCGCAAAAACCCCTCCCTCTGCCTCCCTCCTCAGCCCCTCTGCGGTCGGTCGCCGCGCCGCGCCGCGCCTTCTCTCGCTCTGTCCGGCCGCAGAGCCGGAAAATTGCCGGCAAATCCAATAAGCCACGTTGACGTGGATGTGGGTTCCTCTGAGCCCAAGGCGGCGGCCTGCCTTATCGACACTCGTCAGCAGCTCCCATCGCCCCCCCCCCCCCCCCCCGTCACTCACCTCGAGAACAAAGTCCAGATCTTTGGTTTCATTGCACTTGTCGTCGGTGTCGTCGGCGTCGTCGTCCCAGCGCTTGTAGCCCTCGTCGATGCCTTCGTCGATGCAGTCGTCGTCGGACTCTGCAACGGAAATAAACAGATTGAATGAGAATGAGTTCAGTGACAAATCGCAATTAGCTGGGAAGACAGGAGACGGAGGGAGGTCGGCGGCTGGCGATGGGGTCAGCGCAGCCCACGGGCGCCCGCGTGCCGGCGGCCGTTGCGAAACCCGTCCCGGGCTCCCACGATCGCACCGGCTCGGATCGGGTCGGATCGGATCGTGTCCTTGAGGCTCGCCGCACACGGCGTGGGGCCAAACAGGGGCCGCATCCAGTGATGCAGACGGACGGACGGCGGCGGAGTCTGCGGCGACGGTTTTCCGCCAAGCCGAAAAGGCACCAGCAGCGAGTGCTGCAGAAACAAGGCGAAAACCAACTCGAACCAAAGTTCACGGCGCGGAGATAAAAATGAAAATAAGTTTTTACGACCGCGAATAAACCAGATTCGACATGGAGAGAGAACAAACAACAGCACCAACAATTGTTACGACGACGACGACGACGACGACGAGAATCGTAGAACACGGCAACCGGTGGCGGCAACAAACGCCACGGCCGTAGCGGCGGCAACAACAACCAGCAACGGGCAGAGCCAACGACTCGCCTCGGTCCGGCAGCGAGTGGCGAGTGGCGAGCAACGAGTGGCGCGCAACGAGTGGCGGACGACGAGTGGCGACGGACCGACTGCGGAAAATGTCAGCAACGACGATGGGACACCGGCAACAACAACAACAACAACAGCGGGTGATGCAACAACTTCGGGGCGAGCGAGGCGACGCCGGAAGCGGCGCCGAGAACCGCCGCCAGAACCGGCGCGCACTCGAGTGTGGCCAGACCTTTCGACAGCCCTGCGTCTGCCGGAGCGGCTCCTTTGAAACCGATTACTTTTGCTTTCCGAGCTGACAGGTGGACGGACGGAGGAACGGCAGGCCGTAAATCAGCGGCCGGCAGCGACGCCGACGACGGCTGCATTTTAATGCTGCATCCAGTCATTTTCGGAGCTGCGGCGCATGCAAAAATGCGAACAAGCGAAACGGCGCGCCCGACGCCGCCGACCCAATCGTCCGAGGCTCGACCAAGGCCACGAGGCGGGCGGAGCGGCGACCGACGTCCCCGGGGACCTCTGGACAGCCTCGACCGGCCTCCGACCGCCACGACAATGGCTTAATCGAACAGCGGCCGAACCCCCGCCTGACGAATCCCGAGACCGCGAGCCAGAGCTCGGCGAGGGCGAGGAAACGCCCGGGGAGCGACCGAACACGGCGTTCGGCCCCGTCCCGTCCCGTCCCGTACCGCACTCACCCTCGGCCGTCATGAACGTGATCAGCTCCTCCAGCTCCTGCGACATCTGGCATTGTTCGTCCGCCTGCAGATTGTAGTCCAACGCAGTGTAGATGACGACGCCCAGCTTCCGCAAGATCTGCAAGAAGGAGAAGGGGGAAGTCAATGCAGATAAATCTATGAACACGAAATAAAATCTACGTAATTGGAGACGGAGTTGGAGACGAGACAGCGGTCGCTCCGAGCCCCGGAGCCCGCCATTGGCCGAGCCAACAGCCAACAGCGCCGCCAACAACAACACGGCCCGCTCGACACCTTCCGAACAACCTTCGGTTGCGAAAACAACCCGGGCCGTGGCCTGCGCATCGCGAGGCCGGCGATGCTCGACGCGACTCGCGATCGCAGGCAGCGGCCAAACGATGCGAGTGCGAAACAATTGAACACGAACAGAGCCCACGACATCGAGAGCGGCGGAGCCAAAAACAAAGCAATGGACAAAGTCAAAAATAAATACAATAAGACGAGTAAGAAAAATCCTCCCGCGAACCCAAAACTTTCGCTTTCGTGGCTTCGAGAGGAGTCGCGTCGCGTCGAGTCGGCGGCGCCTGAGACCAACTTGTTGTGGCCGGTGCTCTCGTTGCTCTTGGAGGGGCCGACGCCGGCCTCGTAATTGCTGTCGTCGCGTCGCGTCGCGTCGTTGTCGTCGTTGTTGTTGTCGACGCCCACACGAAATGTCGGCTGCTGCCGCCGTGTCTTTAAATGAAATATGAAAATTTTGACACTTGTTGACGCTCGAGCCGGAGTCAGAGTCGGAGTCGGCGTCGGAGTCGGCGTCGATGGCGCTGCTCCTGGGGCCACCTTCACCGCCGGTGTCGTTCAACCTGCTGGCGCCGACACCGCCGCCGCCGACAACAGACGGCGCAAAAAAGAGGTGCAGAAACGAATGTCAAAACGTAATGGACTTGGTTTGGTCTCGGCTGCGGTGGAAGGTGGATGCCAACGGCAGTCGTTGTTGTTGGGGCGACTGCCGCCATCACGTCGCTGCTGTCGCGTTGTTGTTGCCGTCGTGTGTTGCCTCAGTCCGCTGCAATTACGGCTGCCCGGAGCGTGGCTGCCGAGGCGCAGAGCAAAAGGATTAAAATTCGATTTCGTTATTGATGGCATTTTAAACACCGCAGAGAGGGACGGCAACATGTGGCCGTTGCCGTGCGTCCGCCGACCCGCGAACTCGGCAAACTCGGCACACTCGAGTTTTCCACATTGGGCACTGGGCGCGATTTTCGCTTCCGCCCCGCACGAGCCGAAATCAAGGCGGTTTTCTCTCGGTGTGGCCGCGAGTGCGCGCCGAAATCAACTCGCGGTCCCTGTTGTTGTTGTCGTCGTCATTGTTGTTGTCCTCTTGGTGTCGTCGTCATTGTTGTTGTCCTGTTGGTGTTGCTGTTTCTCGCGATGTGCAAAATTTACATTTTTTCCATCGAAAAGTCTGTGCCGAGAAAATGTTCGTGTGTGCTTTTGTTGTTGTTGTTGTTGTTGTGTCAGTGGTTGCGCGTCACGGGTATTTGGGACTGTTGTTGTCGTTGCTGCTGCTGCTGCTGCTGCCACTGTCGTCTCGTGGGCTCGGGGTGCGTTTCTTACTGCAGAATTCCACGGACCGACCGAACCAAGCCGTCTCCGCGACTCGACTCGTTCGGCCCGAGGAGGCGCGCGATGAGCAGCGAGAGCAGCGAGAGCGCAAGTATCTCGCAGATACACTCGCGGCGCACACCTGCCCCGGTGGTGGTGGCCGCGAGAGGTTGGGTTCGAGCTGGCTTCGATTTTCGTGCGAGCCACGACTTTTTCCCCGCTGCGACTGCGTCCCATGGGGCGAGCGGCGCACGTGTATCTCGCAGATAGCAGATACATTCGCAGACACCAGACACATTTGCACCAGCGCGGCCGGCTCGACGCAGTTGTCAACGGCTTTTGACAATTCTCATTCCGGGAGAATGGAAAAACCAAAATAGACTCAAATCGCACTCGCTCGATGGGCCGCGGCGGGCGCAAAGTATCGCGCAGATACACCTGGAATGGCGCGCGGAAAACCGCATTCTCTTCACCGGCGACGGCTGTTGTTGCTGTGCATGTTGTTGTTGTGGCTGTCGCCTCCCCTCCCGGTCCCGCCGCCTCCCCCTCGTTGGCGTTCGCTTGACCCAAATTTTGCGTCGTCGCATGCGATCGACGTGAGCGCGAGAGTGTGTGTGTGTGTGACTCGGTGTGCGTTTGTGTGCGTCGTATCGGGCTCGCCTGCAGTTTTGATCTCCGGCCGTAGACCAGGTCCTACGGCACTGCTTTATCGACACGTCGTCGCACGCGGCGAAAGTGAATATTTTTATGTTTTCGCATTCACAACCCCCCCGCCCCTCATTCCCCCGTGATTGTTGTTGTTGTTGTTGTTGTCGCTCCTCCTCACGTCTCTGCCGTCCACACATCTTTGCGTTTTGTTTTTGTCTTTTCGCCACCGAAGAATCCACAATCGGCTGTGCTGTTGCTGCCTATCGCGGCAAATGTGTCGCCAGCAACAGCAACAGCAACAACAGCAGCAGCAACAGCGCTCTAGCAACACCGAACAACGCTTGCCTCATCAGGTGGCCGGAGCTCGAGCTGCTCACATTCGTTGTAATTTTTGCATATTTATTTCGTAATTATGAGATTCTGGCTTTTCCTTTCGCGAAGGTGCCGGCGAGTGTTTGTGCGAGTGTGAGTGTGTGTGTGTGTGTGTTGGTGTCGCTGCGGTTGATTCGTGCGAACTGGGCTAATTCGGGTTTCCAGGCGAACGGCTACAGACGCGGCCTCCATTGCGGCGGAACGCGGGAACCAAACACGCGAATGACGTCTTAGAATGCGTCTCGGATGTAGGGCGGATGAGCTGCGGACAAACCGATGAAGTTCGGATGAAGGTCGGATGAACTGCGGACAAAAAGCGGAGGAATTTCTCAGACCGCGGACGAACGCCGGATGACTGCGGTTGTAAACCGGATGCCATCCGGATGTATTGCGGATGAAAATATTTTACGTGTATTTAATTAGCCGTTGATGGAAATCCCTCGATTAAATCGCTGAATCCGACGAATTTAGACGATAAATCATCACTGAAAGTGATGTTGATGGCCGCCTTCAAGTGAACTGGGAGCGACTCGAAGTGAAGCCGACGACGCCGGTCATCACGAATTCGCAGAATTCCCATCAAGGCTCCCAACTATTGAGAAGACCAGGGAGCCAGGAGGACAAGAAGGAGACCAAGAGTGAGGCCGAGGCAGCCGTCCTGCTTCTCCTCACCCGGCCATTTCGTCCACATTCCGATTGCGCGAGCGGCTGCCGCGCCCTCGGGAGCTCCCTTTAGGGCTCGATTTTGCAACGAGGTCTGCGCGGGGCCCGGGGGCAGCGGCAATCATAATTTAATGGCACTCGCGTGACACGGGACAATATTCCCAGCGACGGCAGCGGCAACAACAACAACAACAGCAGCCACCCTCCCACCAGCAGCAGCAACGCCACGACAAGCGAACAAAGGCCTGGAGTTGCTCCCTTTTTCCGCAGAACCAGCAGCGGGAGTGGGGCGGCGGACGGACGAACGGCGGACGGGACTCGTGTGGAGACAGGGGTGGGGTCAGCTCGGGTCGAGCTGCTCCTTCCGATGGCGATGGCGATGGCGATGTCGATGGCGCTGGTCGGATTCGCGTCGGCCAATGAGTGAAACGCGGGTGCTCGGTGGCGGTCGGCGAACTGGAGCGGAAAACGCGCCGCGGACCGCCGCCAGGTGGCGCGCCGTCGCCGGCCGTTCCCACCGCCACGAGCCGGCCGGAGCGAGTCGCGAAGCGCGGCTGCTGCCAATCGCCGGCCAGCCGGTCGAGGGTGCCGTCCGACTGTCTCCAGTCGCTCTGTCTGTCCGACCATCTCGGTCTGTCTGTCCGCGCGGCGAATTCTTGCGGCTAGATTTGCAATTAATTTCGCCGGCCATCGACGAGGGTCCGGCGGCTGCGGAGCCTCCGATCTGGTCGCTGCCGCCGCTGCACCGGTCGTGGGCAGCCATGCGAAGCGCTCTGGGCTCCTCCCCTTCCCCCCCCCCCCCTCTCTCTCTCCCTCTATGTCGCCATCTCGCTCGCTGTCCTTTCGCCTGCATCGGCGGCTTTCGACAAAAAGCCTCAGAACGCCGGGCGAGCCCACTTGGGCAAAAACCCAGCGAGGCTTACAAAACTCCGCCACCCCGCGGGAACCGGCAGGCAGGAAGCAACAACAACAACAACAACAACAACAACAGTACTATGGGCCACCTCGGCGGCCACAAAACGCATGCTGGGAAATGATGCAACCGGGCAGACGCAACTCGGGCAAAACCCAGGCGAGTCGACCGAACGATGGCGAAGCCGAGAGAACAGAAATAGGGACCGGGGACAGGGGGACCGGGGGTAAGGAGGGAAGGGAGCCCGGACGGTGAGAAAAGCCCGACCTGGGCCGTCGGGGAGCCGACCGGCGGCTTCTCCTGCCCTCCCCAGAGCCCTGCTCGGAGGGTGGCTGGGCCGATCTCGAGGGTCGGCGAACCGCGATGCGGTCTCGGCGAGGGAGCCACAGCCGGTTGTGGGGCGGTGGGGCTCTTCGAAATTGTGATCGTAATTAGAAGCAATTTCGAGGCAATTGCCCGGGCTTCGCTGTTATGTTGATTGTTCAAGTGGCGTCGTCGATTAAGCAGTTGTGCGGAGCTCCTAAGCGGCGTGAGCAGAGAACAGAGATGGGACCAGAATCTTCTTCGCGAACCGCCCCCGATTCCTGGCCGAATTCCCGAGCCTCAGGGCTCTAAAGACTGCCGTGATTGGAACCCAAACGAACTGCACGACCTGAACCGACCTGGTGCAGGGGCGGGGGGAGCGGCAGCGAGGGCCGAGGCAACGAGTCGCTCAGACGGTGCGCGAGTCGACCCACAACAACAGCAATAGCAACATCAATAAAGATTACTCTGGAAATTATTCCAATTTTCTTGAAATCCGCGACAAGAAAAATGTGTGAAAGTGTCGAAAAGAAGGGCGATGGAGAACACACAACAACAGCAACAACAATTTCCCTATGCAACGACTGCCGCTACACCACAACGCGCAGGAAAAACAAACGAACCTCCATTCGAACAATGGGCGGGAGGCAGAGGGCAGGAGGGGAGCCTGGGACCGACTCGGAGGAAGGCGTTGGAGCTCGAAGCGGGCAACAACGACAACGACAACGACACGAAATGGGCAACGACAACGGATCCAGCGACAGCAGCAACATGAGCATCATTACGAAGACGACGAAGACGACGCCGGCAGGTCGCGGCACGGCGCAGGCGCGGCTCCCAGAGGGCGGCGGAGGGCCTCGACAATTAAAAATTAGCAGGCTCGAGATAATGTATCTATTAGAGGAAAACTAGAAGAGAATCGCGAGCACTCCCTTGTCTTCCGCGGAAACGGAGGCGCGCAGACAATGGCGAACGGGAGCCCGGCAGCGGGAAATTAAAAGAGCCCGGGGGCGACGCGAAAGCCGGGAAATGCGATGGAATTCGTGCTAAGAACGGCAGCGGCCGGCCGCGTCGTTGTTCTTGTTGTTGTCTTCAATGGAGTTATCGGCAGTGCTGTTGTTGTCGTCGTTGTTGTTGCCGGAGAAGGCGATATGCCTCGCTTTTATGCATGAGTTGCATTTCAGTCGCATATTTTCCAGCTCCCCCTCCCTCTCTCCCTGCCGTTCTCCCTCTCTGTCGCACGCTCGGCGTCGGGAAATTCTTAGCGCTTTCGCACACTTCTTCAACCTGACTTTTATGGCTGACAATGAGCGTGAATTACAACCACAGCCAACCACATCGCCGTCGCCGTCATAAGAACAACAACTGCAACTGCAACTGCAACATCCACATCCACATCACGATCGCCGGCACGAACGCCGGCGTTGGCAACACTTTGGCCACTCTGCGCCGCGGACGCTTGCGGTAAATGTCGGCGCAGGAGACTCCGGCCGACAACCGCTGCCACGGTTTTGATTTCAGAGCCAACAGCACGGCAACAACAACCACCAGCAGAACAGCAACCACCACAACAAGAGGACGACGAAGCAGAACCACCAGCTGCCGGCGTTGTTGTTGCTGCTGCCGCTGCTGCTGCTGCTGTTGCTGCCCTGGCCGTCGAGCCAGTTCCCGCCTCGGCAGACGCGGATCCAGAACTCGGCCCAGTCGCGGCGCCTTCCAAAGAACCCAGTGGCAACGCCGGCGTCCGAGAATTCTTTCGCCGCCGGTCGCGGTCTCGGCCTCGGCCTGGCTTTTGGCGAATTTCCAATCGACGGCCATCGGCGGTTCACACGATTCGGTTCGATTCCCACCGCCGTCCCGCTGGCCGTCGCAAACCCGATCGCCTGCCGACGAAGGACCGCCCGGCGGAGCCCGCGAGGCGGCTGGAAAGTGAATCAAATGCGCCAGGAAACACTTTCCATTCCATTCCCACAAACGTCGCTGCCCCAAACGTCCTGCGCGATCGCGAGCGGGCGGCCATGGGAAGCGCTCGACGGGAGCCCGGTGAACAAAAGTCAAGGCGCCACCGCACGAGCTCGATCGGCCTGACTGCAACGGATGAAGTGCATCGGGTCGGAAGGGCTCGGGCCGGTTTCCCGGAGCGGCCGCGCGCCGTCGGCTCTGCCGCCGTGTGCCGTGACCCGATTCGCGCGATCCCCACCCCCGCAGCCCACACCGACGTTGCCACCGTCGCCGCTGTCGCTGCCGCTGCCGATGCTGGGATGACAAAATTTTCAATGTCGCCGGACGACGAGGCTCGAGGCGAGTGCTGGGGTCTGGTTTCGCGATCTTTCCACAGACACCGACAGCAACAACAGCAGAGCGCAGCGATGGGTCCAAAAACTCGGCCGGAGCGGGGTCCGCGTCTCGATTGTGTTGACACAATTCGCAAAGTGTTTACTCAAGCGATTAGGCAGCTCACTTAAGAAGATAAATACCCGATGATGGCAATCACGACACGACCGCGGCGATGCTCGAGATGATGGCGACGGCAATCATCGACATCGACATCGACATCGTCATCGTCGGCATCCCATCTTGATGCTGTCTTTATTTGCATTCGCTCCGTTTCGCCCGGACGGACGCGCCCCAGGCCCGCGAAGGGTCCACGGAAGCCTTCTAGCACCACCGACCGACCCCGCCTCCCCAGGGGTTGCGACACCTCGCCCCACCCGCTCCACCTCGCCGCGCCTCGCGCGGCTCCCCTGGATCTGATTTTCTTTCGTAAATATTTGTCTTTGCGCACGGAGTCGTCGCCAGCTGTTGCGTTACATTCGCGTCGATCTCGTTGTTGCTGTTGCTGTTGTTGTTGTTATCTACTATTGACGCGACATTGCCCCAATTGTCGTTGTTGTTGTTGCCGTCGTCGATATCTTAAACTTTTTGACAGCTTCTATGAAAACAAACGCGACGGCGACGGCGACCGCGGCCGGCCCAGGCAAACACAGCGATAAAGCGCTGTTTGGCTTTTCATTAGCGCCCTTCCGCGCCCCCCCCCCCCCCCTTGATTTATGCCTCCGCTGACGGTCGGCAACACATGCCGGGGCCGGGGCCGGGGCCGGCCCACGTGGCGTGGACGCAGGTGCCCGGTGAACCCCAACCCGACCCGAGGCCGAAGCCACTCGATTGGGCCGACCGATGGCGCAAGCGGCAGCCCTTGGCCAGCTTCCAACCGCTTGCCCGATTTCGACCCTCTCCTTCCCCCGTCGTCTCCTCTCGCCCAGCTTCCACGCCTCTGTTCGCGTCCGCTTCTAGGATTCCCTCTTCCAAATCCGGCCCTTGCACTCCCGGTTAAGGCCACCAAATGGAACCATTTGGGGCTCGAAGAAGCGAAACCAAGGAGGCTGAGGCGGAGGCGGCTGAGCTGCTCCCGAGCAACACGTCCATGGCGCGGCTCTGGCGAGCTCCGCACGGCTGCCATCCGATAAGAGGAGCCACAAACTAGACCTCAGCCCTCCCAGGCGTCGAGCGAGAGGGGGGCGGGGGCTGGAGGGACCTGGAAAGGGACTCCGAGGCAAACATCGTGACGCGCAAAGTCAACAAGGGGCGAGTCGTGGACGTGGACGAGGACAAACAAAGGTGCGTCACCCGAGACCGGCCAACGCGGCCGCTGACCGATCGCGCCGCGAGGGGCGGGGCGGGGGCGGTGGCTCGCTCGAGAACCAGGACCACGACCAGGATCGGGCCAGACCGGGCCGGGCCGACCCCAGCCTCGACCGCCGCACGACACGAGGATGGCGGACAAACGACGATATCACGGAAAATCTTAATTGGACAATTGGCCCAAGCACCGTAGGAGAGAGAGCAAGACAACGACAACAACGACGACGCCAGCGAGAAGAACGAGAACGTCGAGCGGGAGCGAGCGCGGGGGAAGAAGGAAGAAAAATGAGACCTGCTGCTGCTGCTGCCGCTGCGGCCACGGACAACAGCCCTGGGCAGCGAGCGAGCGACAGGCGGGGGCTCGTGGGGCGGCTCGGGCGGGACAGGGGGCGGAAGGAGGGCTCAGAACGGGCGCGACCTCCTGCGACCGCTGCGAAGGCGATCCGATCCGATCCATTCATTCATTTATTTATTTTGTGCGACGACACACAGAACCCGGCCGCCAACGGTCCAAGGAGTCCGGCGAGGGGGGAGAAGGACGGCGGGGGGGGGGGGAGAGAGGGGGAATCACGTTCGCCCGGCCTGCAACCAGTTCCTGGAACACGTTTCGCAGCCTACTTGGCGGCTCGGCTGCGAGACCGGCTGGTCAATAGACGTGAACGGGACTCGAGCCTTGTTTTCTGGAATCACCCGAGGACGGCCACGAGGGAGGGCGAGGGGCGGGGGAGTGAGCGAGAGAGAGAGAGATGGAGAGAGAGATGGAGAGAGAGATGGCGGAGCGGAAAACGGAAAACGGTTACTCAAACAGGGAACGAGTTTGCAGCGGTGGATCCATCAATGGAGAGGGCGCTGCAGTCGCTGCCAGACACAATCGGGCAACCACGGCAACGAGAAGAACAACCAGGAACACAACAACAACAACAACAACAACAACAACAACAACAACCGCAACAACAACATCAACGACGCCAACAACGGCAGCAAGAATCGGAGCCTCGGCATGGGCAAGTGTGCGGAATCAATTTGCATTTGAGCGCATTTCCACGAGCCCCCCGGGTGGGGACGGCGGCCGCGGGCGAGAGGGAGCGGGTGCGAGTGCGAGTGCGAGCGAGAGCGACGGAGCCCGGCCTGGTCGGCCGCTCGGAGCGGACCGTTGTGTTGACCGTTTTCCGCCTGGCAGGGCGGGGGCCCCTCGCGGCGCTCGAGCGCTCGATGGACGGACGACGGCGGCTGGTCGGAGGATCGCGAGAACGGGCTGCCGTCGTCGTCGTTGTTCTTGTTGTTGTGGCTGTTGTGCGCCGCCAACAACTGCGTCACGGCGCTCGCTCGGCCGCATCGCCAGCCGCCTGGAGCGCGCGCTTGGCCAGAGACTGGGAGGAAGGCTGTGGACGGCGAGAAGTGCGCAGAACGCCCAGAATTATTGGCCATGATTTCGGCTCTGCCGCCGCCGCCGCCGTCTCCGCTAAATTACATAATCGCGAGTTTAATGGGCGCCCGTTGCAGCGGCAGCGGCAGCGGAGCGGGAGGGCGGCGGAGGCTGCGGCTTGTTTATTTTCGGCTCGTCTGGCAGCACAGGCTCGTGCGATTCCTCTTCTTCAGCTCGGCGCATATCGGCGGCTCCATCTCGGCTGGCTCTCGTGCAGCGCCGCAGCGAGTACCGTTAGAGCGGCGGGTGCAGCCCGGCTCGGCAACAGGTTGGCGTCCAGCGCCGCCGCCGCCCGCAACCTGCCCATCGAAGGCGTCAGGGGTCGGGCCCGAGCGCCGTGGATGAAGCAATCAAGGGCCCCGGGCCCACGGATCGGGCCTGCCGGAGCACTCGGCCCGCTTCCTGCCCCCTGTCCCCAGCGAGGACGCGTCTCCTGTTGGCGGACGACCCTCGGCGAGCGGCCTCGAGAGGCGACTCGAGTCCGAGGGGTCTGGGAAACACTGGCCGGACGCAGAGACCAGAGCCAGAGCCAGCGCCTGAGTCGCTCCCGTTCCCACACGCAGGCGGCGATTGACGACGCCGTCGAGTGCGGCTGCGGCTGCGGCGCTCAATAAAACTGTCAATCAGCCGGCTCTGGGTGGAGGGGCGCGGCCGCGGAGGCACTCGAGACAAGTACACAAATCAAGCAGGACCGTTAGGCCAGGTGGAAGGGCAAGTGTTTGCTTAGGTTCCGACGACTCCACTCCCGGTCCCCGGAGCGACGGAGCGGCCGAGGCATCGCCGTCGGATCGTCTTCGTCTTCGACTTCGAGAAAACCCCGGCCCCGGCCCCGGCCCCGTCGTCCGATCACCACGACGCCTCTTGTTCTCCATTCATTCTGGTTTCTCCCCCCGCCGCCCGCCGCCCGCAGCCATTGGTTCTATTGATTGATTTCGTAGAACTCCGGACGATTTTCCCCATTTATGCTGAGGAATTTCAATTGCACGCTTCAGCTGCGTTCGACACGAATGGAGCGCGCTGCGCATGCGCAGTTGTGGTGCAGTGGCGGGGGCGCGGCGGGGTCTGGGGGATGTGGAGTGTGGAGTGTGGGGGTTGGGGCAATTTATGCGAAACGCCACTCGAGCCCGGAGCTTCCTCGGAACCCGAGCCAGCCGCCGAGATCGACTCGACAATGGAGCAGTTTTTCCGACCCGAAAGCGGGGTTCAAGGGCCGGGGTTCCAGGAACCGCCGTTGTTATGTAAACACGCGGCCCAGCGGTTTCTGGGGCAGACAAACAGAACCGAACCGAACCGAACCGAACCGAAGGGTCCTCAAGCCGGAGCCTCAAGTTCTGTCGCCCCCCTTGGCCAGGTCCAGCGACGGAGGTCGCGGAGGTCAACGCCGCGACGAGATCAATTACGTTAATTGCTCCGACTCGCTGCAGGGCTGAGTCGGGTGGGGGAGGCCGACTTAATCGAACTGCAGCAGACCAACCCAGTTGCAGCAACAACGAGGCAGCAGCCGCAGCGACCAGGAGAAGAACAAGAGCCGCCATAGCTGGAGGAACAACAAAGACAACAACAAAAACAACAACTGGAGCAACAACAATGGGAAATCGCACGACACCAAAACCCAGCTGTCACGCAATTTAATTTCGAGCGCGGAAGGAACGAGGGCGAGAGGCAGACGGCCCTGAGGGTGGCCAGATCGGGCAAGAGTGGGGCGCGTTTGTGGAGGGAGCTCGAGCGGGAGGAGACAACGCGAGATCGAGCGCTGCAATTGAAACAAATTGTTCCGAGTCGCTGCTGCTCTGATGATTTTCTCGTTGTTGCCGGCGTCGGGGCCCGAGTGGAGGAGGCTCTGCAGGGAGCACTGAGGAAAAAAGACAGTGGATTTGGGAAGAATCGGAAGTCGATCGGAGAAGCGAAGACGGAATTCGGAAGGTCTTCCGTCGTTTTGTGGCCACTTTCCACTGCTCACATGCTGTCCTTGGTCGCTCCGCTGCAGCTGTCCGTCCGTCCGCCGGTCCTTCTCTCAGTGTGCAACGTGTGCCGTTTTCACTGCTAAGGTCGCACGTGGCCGACCGCGGGACCCGGCGATCGCGGCGCAGAAGCGGATTAGAACAATTGCGATGTTCATTAAATTGCAACAATTGGGACTTCGGAGAACGGCAGAACGACAACAGCATCAACACCAACCGAGGCGAACTCAAGCCGGTGAACAACCGATTCGACCTCAGTTGTGGGGGGCGGGGCGACGTGGGCCGGCTGGCAGGGACCGCACAGGCGAGGCGAACGCGGAACTGGCCGAGGTCGAGGCCGACCGAGGCGGGGCGGGGCGGCGAGGCGGCGGATCAACCGCCAACTCGTGCCAACAACAACCAGCACCAACAGCCACAACGACAACTGCGACCAGACACTCATGCCTTCGGCTTCCTGTCGCCGCCGCCGCCGCCGCCAGACGCACTTACGCAGGCGCATGCAAATCGCGCGAGGAGGAGGAGGAGGAGCGGGAGACGGAATGGAAATCTCGAATGATGGATGATGGGGCGGAAAAACTGATGAATTGCGGTTTCTGACGCGATGAGGACGACGACGACGGCCGCAACAACAACAACAACAACAAAAACGACGACGACAACCACTTGAAACGTCGCTGACGCCGTCGAGTGGAGTGGAAAATGAGAGAGTGGAAAATTGAAAAGAAAATTGAGTAATTAAGCGCGGAGAGAGAGGGAGAGAAAACAAGAAGAAAAGGCAGAAACGAAAATAAAACGCCAAATTAAACGCATGCGCCTGAGAACTCAGTCTGCGAGGGCTGCGCAGAGCCGCGGGAGAAACTTCCAGAGAAACTGAAGTCGCGCCCGGTGCCCTGCGCCAGAGCCCAGTTGGACGCGGCCCGAACGCCCTCCCAACCGAGCCCGGGTCGCCCCACACGGTGCTCGTGACCCCGGCCACGGGGCCGCCCGAGTTTTCGGCGTCTCCGTCTCCGGTGGCCCCGCGTGCCCCACCCTCAGTGACCCGGCTTCCACGATTTCGGGGCCCTCCAAGCGGGCCCATTAAGCGCCACGGCCGTGCAGACCTTTAATGGACCATTAACTGGCCGGGCCGACCCTGCCCGGTCCCGGTGCTGCTGCCTCGATACCGCTCGGCCGGGCTCGGCGGCCCCGCCTCGACCGAGGCGTCCCGGGCGCACCCGCGTCGCGTCGGCCGGCGGCTCTTCCGGGAGCCGCTCCGTGCCCTTCGCGCCGTGGCAATTACTCGGCTCAGCCCAGCCCAGCCCTCGATCCTCCTCCACCTCCGCCTCCGGGCGCAGTCATGTGTGGCAGGAACAGAACAGACCGAGCCCATTACTCCGGGTGACTCACGGCCGGGTGTCGGAATCAATGGTCGCCGGTCTGTCCGTCGTTGTGGGGCGCTGCTGTCCGCCCGAACCCTTTCTGAGCCAGCGGAGCATGTCATTGACCGAACCGAACCGCGCCGAAGCCGAATGGCTGTGATTGCGATGACATGCGATTTTCGGTGGTCTCGATTCGACCGCGAGCCGGTCGCGACTTCCGCGACGCCCCCAAGTCGTCCCACCCCCGGGGCGAGTGTTCGAGTGTCCGAGTGAGCACAAGTCGCGGGCTGGAGGTCGACCGCACTTTCAACGCCAATCGGGGCATTCGAAGAGCGCGCGTTGTCGGCAATCGAAATCGAACGCTCGATGCGATCGCCATGAGCGCCTCTGAACGATCGATTCCGATCCGGCTGACCTCCGGTCGCAGCCAGGGTCGTCGTCAGCGACTGGGCTGGATCGGGCACCCGAACGACTGGGGCAGGGGCCACCTTCCAGTCGCCGGCGCGTCATCGGGCACAAGGCCGAGCTTCGGAGCTTCTTTCGCGGACTTACCTTCTTGTGGGAAGCCAGGACAAGGGCGTGGTGGTCGTCGCCTGGAAAGAGGAGAGAAAACACGATTAGCAACTTGTGGCACATCGAGAACAAATCGCGAAGGGGCGGAGAAGCGATTGCGAAAAAGCCAAGATTTTCGAGTCGACGCCTCGACGACTCGGCGGCCGCGGCCCCAATTACTCGGCGGAGTCGTCGGCTCTGTCGAGGCGGTGCAGACGGCGGCCTAACGAAGATTGACGGCTGGCCGATGCAGATGACATTTCGGAGGGTTCGGCGGTCGGCGGAGCGACGCGTGATAATGAGTAGACGGCGAAAATAAATAAACGCCGGCGGGCCAGCGACCGCGCACTGCACCGGCCGCTGGAACCGGAGGAAGACGGGGCATCTCGCGATCGTGATTCGCGCGGCGCAGTGAATTGAACAGGGGGCCGGCGGCGCTCGAGTCGGAGACGAACGACTGGGTGCAATCGCGGGTCCCGGCCTCCGCTCGCGAAGGAAGCCGTTGAATTCGAAAATCTGCTCGCGCCAATGACATCACGGCGACGAAGGGAGGAATTTCAATTGATCGCGCGCCCGAGGGGTCGCCTCGGAAGGACGCGGACGGGTGTGGCGGCCTCGCATAAATCTTGATTTGGGGACTCGCGCTTTGTCCGTTAACTGTCATCAATTAGGCTTTAATTAAATGAAGCTCCATTGGGCGAATTCGCCGGCCATGCTAATTATTTAATTCCATTTCGAATTCGTCGCATGCGCCAACTCCACAACAACAACAACGACGACATGGCGTTGGCGAAGCAGTCGACTTCGACCACAAATTGATTCCTCGGAATCGGCAACGACGGCGCGCAGCTGGCGGCCGTTCGCCACTGTCGTTGTTGTTGCTGCCGCCGGGACTTGGTTCTGGTGCCCGGGGTTCCTTCGGCGTTTTCGGTGCTTTTGCGGCCACGAAACCGAAAGCGATCTCGGCACCAGTTGCCATGACATCATCCGAGCTTGAGTTTCAAACGCAGCTCTGGCCTGCCCGAGGCGTGGAGCCGGAGTTCGTGGCGACGCCTTGAGCTCATGGGCCGTGGGCGGCCCTCGTCCATAAACAACCGACTTTACGACGGTCTCGGCTCGTGTGAGACGCCGAGTGACGGACGGCTCGACTTGAGCGGACTCCGGAGGTCAAGGTTGCGGCCAGACGGCGGTCTTTTGATCCTCGGCAATTGTGCGAAGAATCGCTTCTACGAACCATTTCGCATCGAGCTTCGCCTCCCTGGACCGAGGGCCTGCGAGAGCCTCCCCTCGCCGTGGTCCTCACGCGCTCCTCATCAGTCGCCACCCCTCACCGCCCTCTGCTTCCCGTCCAACTGCCTTCGGCTCCCTCTTCGCTATTCTTAGACGCTGTCTCAGTCCCCTTATCGGCCCCTCGGCCCCTCGGCGCAGAGCGGAGGGAGGCAGGCAGAGGCAGAGGCAGAGGGGGCCGAGCGAGACCGGCGGGTGCAGCAGAAGCAGGTCAAGGCCCGCCGGACCCGCGGAGTCCTCGTGGTTCCCGGAGCGACGTGAGCCACGCTCCGATTATGACTAGGGAAATAAACGAGCACAGCGACCGGCGATCGAGGGTCGGAGAGGGACGAGGGGGGAGGAGGGACTTGTTTTCGCACTCGTGGTGGGCTGAGTCAGCACAGTGAAATCATTTCCAATAAATTTCAACTCATTTTCCATTATTTACGGACTGCGCTGACTGATAAGGCGGCCAGCGATTAGCGGAACGCGATCGCCCGGGCCGGGGAAATCGACCAACGAACGGGAGGAGGGGACGAGGAAGGATCGACTGACGCAAGGCTGGCTCTGGCCAGCGCAGCCCTCCAGGGATCGGCGGAGAGGAGGCCGAGAGAAACCGGCGCCTTCCTCGGCCGCCGGGAAATCGCTGCGGCGACGAGAGAGGCGCAGCTCATTAGGCCGCGTTTCCGCCGTTCTCCAAATTGAATGCCAATATTTGCGTTGGCCGCTGCAGAGACAACTGGCGACCGCCGCGGGCCGATCGTTTATTAAAAACAACCGCAGCCGCCCGGCCCGACCCGCCCCTTGGCGCGCCTAACGGACGACTCAGGCGCACGTCCAGCCGACCGGCGACAGCTACGGACGGACGGACGGACGGACGGACGGCCAGTCAATCGATCAACGCCAGCCCGGCCTCCGACTGCGGCACCGGCTCCGTCACCGGCTCCGTCACCGACTCGGGCTTCGTCGAGCACGACAGGCGGACCCGGGCAGCCTCCGAGGGCGGCGGGGCCGGAGACGCCGGCGCTGGGGCTGGCGGCGACAGGTTGCGAACGCCAGCGTCAATGAGTCGAAAGCAATCGATGAAATCTCGACCGCCGCTGGATCGGCTGCCGGCCGGCGTTTTCTGTTTAATTGTTAACTGTTGTTGCTGTTGCTGTTGCCGTTGCTGCCAACTGTCGGATTTACTTTTTCCTTTCATTTAACTCCAATCCATTTCATTTGATCGCCTGGGCCGCGGCTTTGCTCGGTTTCCTCCACTTAATGAAAAGCGACCGCTTGACGACCCTCGTTAGAGCCGGCGAAAGCCCGCGGACTCCCGGGGCTTCCGGCGTCGATCGGGGCGAATCCTTTCGCCAGGCCCAGGCGCAGTGGATCTCGGTCCACCGGGGCCTGGCCAGGGTCGGGGCTTGGGTCGCTCCCACTTCCTCGCCTCGCGTTTCTCGGCCCCTCGCCGGAATGCTTTAACACACTTAACCGCAATGATTTCTCCCTCTCGGCCCTCCATCCACATCCACATCCACATCCACGTCTGCACCTACATCCACACCGATATCGGATGAGGGTGATGGGGCAACAACAACAACAACAACAATAACGACAACAACAGCGGCAGCAACTACTGTGATAAAAAGAAAGCAACGAAAATGTTCTCAAAAAAACGTTCCACTTTCTTCTCCGTGGACTTATCTAACATCCGACCACCAGATGGAGAGATAGGGAGCCGAGCAAGCGATCGGCGGACAGACGAGAGGCGGCGGACCGTCGGAGGGAGGGGCGGACAAAGGCAGACGACTTCCAACACGAGCCCGGACGGCGGACGGCGGTCGACGAGCGCAAGCAGAGCTTAATGAAGATCATTATGTGGCACAACAACAAGTGCGGCCGCAATAAAAGCAGCAGCAACAGCAACAACAGCAACAGCAACAACAACCATAATAAGGCGAGCAGATAAAGAGCAGCGGCACGGAGAATAATTAGTTGTTTGTACGATTTTACGAGCCGATCGAGGTCCGCCGCAGGAGCCCGGTCTCGGTCTCGGTCTCGATCTTTGGCGGCCGCGCAGGAGCCGCGAACTCGTTCAAGTGTCAGAGAGGGTTCAAAGCGATATTCGCGGGGCCCTGGTGGAGGACGGAACGCGGCGAGGTCCGGGCCAGGCGGGAGGTGACGGCAGTTCCCGCGAAAGGTTCCAGCGACGATGTCGAAGTCGAGTGAGACGAAGAACCGCGGGTTCTCGCGAGGAAATTCGATCGCGAAAGAGTCCGGCGAGAGGCAGAGAGCGAGGCAGATCGCGAGAGCCCGTGGAGAGAGCCCGAGGTGGAGAGAAAGTGGGGGAAAGGGAGGCGGGTTGGCAAATGACGAGACGGCCGAAAGTCGCAGTAGGCGCTGCGAAGAAAGGCGAGAACTGATAAGATAAGCAGACGACGACGGCGAGCTCGGGATCGAGCGACGTCAACCGGCCGCGATCGCCAGCTGCGGTCGGCGATAGCGATCGCCCGGTCGAGTTTCGACCACTGGGCGCTGGCAACAGGGGACGGTCAGAGCGCAGAAGCGGAGGAAGAGAACCAAATCAAATTAACCATTACAACGAGGTCCAAAAATAGCCCAATCGATCGGTTCCAAATCTAATCGACATGGCGACTCGAAAACAAATTGAGTCAGACTCAGTTAAAGATCGGGCTATTTTTAGAGAGTGAGGAACCACGAGAGCCAACCGTAGTCCGGCGACGAGGCCCACTTCCTGGAGTTCCTTCCGGCTCGGGAAACCCTCGGAACCTGGCGATTATGGGAGGCGCACTGCTTTACCGGCCGAGCGAGAGCCGCTCGACCAGCGCCTCGTGGTCCGCTCGCCATTACTTTCTAATGGCGTCCGGGCCAATCGTCGTGGCCGCCGTCCCGGGCAGGTTGGGGTCGAGTCGCTGCGCCCACCGCAGTTTCCGCGGCTCCCCGGTCCGGGGCGCTCGGGCTTGGGCGCAGCTCGCTGACAGCGCTAATTAATTCGCATTGAGCCGAGCTCCGCAGTGAGCAGAGGCCGCAGAATCGGGCCCAGCGCGGCCGTGTCGCCGGCGTGTTCGGCGAAGATTCCCACATTTGCCTAATGCGATTTTTGTGCCCTCCCGCCTGCTCCCTCTCTTCTGCTCGCCGCCGGCCCTCGTCGTCGGCGACTTTCAGCACCTGCTCCGCGGCCGCTCCCCCATTGTGGGCCGACGCCATTTGGCTTTGATGTGTCTTAATTTGTTCCCCATCGCGCCCCCGCCCCTCGCTGCCCCTCGACGGCCGGGTTCTGCGCGAAATCTCGTTCGTTTGGTATGATTAATTAACAGAGAAACAGACGTTGGCTGGAAGGAAACCGCCAGCAACAACAGGTTGTTGTCGTCGTCCGCCTCATTGTCTTCCTCCTCCTCTTCTTTTGCTTCTCCGTCTCCTTTGGCGTATTCCTCTGTTCTTTTTTGTCCGAGCTCGTTACATTTTTGAACTACTTTTGTTATTGTAAACATTATTGCCATTGTTGTTGGGTTGTTGTTGCTGTTGCTGTTGTTGCTGTGGCCATTGTAAGTTTATGGTGTTTTTTATTTGTACTTTTCGTTAATTTTTCTTTGTTGCCCACTTAAGGGGAATTTTATTAGTTGCCATTTTCCTCCTCTCCTTCTCCTCCTCCTCCTTCTTCTTCTTCTTCTTCTTCTCCTGGTTGTTGTAGCTGTTGCGATTGTCTATTGGTCTTAATTTCGTTGCTGGTTTAATCGCGTTTTGTCTCCCCTTTGGTTTCCTTTCTTCGAGCGAGTCTTCGTTGTTTGGCTTGTCTTGTGTTTTTATTTTCTTCCGATAATATTTTATTGCGTCAATTTGGCGATAACTGTAATTTTATCTGTTGGATTTGTCATAATTATAACGGTCCCGGTCCCGGTCCCGTCCCGGTCCCGTCCCCAGCCATTGCTCGCGACCGAACTCTTCCGACAATTAAGGCCCAAATTAAACTCTGTTAGGTAACCGCGGCCAACCTCGTCGTGCTCGTTGGTCGACGAAGCCGTCTCGGAGGCTTTGTTTTCATTTTCCGGCGGCGAATGCGGCGACAGCGCCGAATCCATCAGTCCGAGGCTGCCGAGTCCCCGCGGCCACCGGGCTCCGAGCTGCGCAGTCTGGACCAATCCGCGCAGGAACCAAGTTGAGCGGGGTCGAAAAACCGATCGCGCTCCCAAAATAACCTCTGATTCCGACGGTTCCGCCGTGCGATAAGTCGGGCTATAAAAGTCAGCGCGACAATCGTTGGAAATCCCGAAACACGATGCCAAACAGCAGAACGAAAGAAACGCCATCGAGAACTCGGAGGGATGCCGAACGAAGTCAAGTAAAATAATGAAGCAAATGCACGAGTTCCCACATTTCCAGCCCAACGACGGCTGGCTTGGGGTTTCGCTGTATGGCCGGAGATGGAAATTTGATTGACACGCGGATCGGAAGCCGCCGCCCGCCGCGATTATCGAAATCCAGTTCGGCAGCAAAGAGCAAAAGTTTCTCACGACTGGGGACCTGGTGCGGGAGTTCGCGAATATTTCGGGGCCTGCGGGGGCCGGGGACGGATTGGTGGGCAGATTCGGATGAGTAGGTGAAGTGGACATGGCTCGATTGGAGCGGTGCGAGTGCCGCGGCCCGCTCGGCGCCCTCTGCGAACCCGCGAGCGCATGCGCCGCGTGCTTCCCACATTCCTGGCGACAAATTGCCACGATTGCCGCGACGGACAGACGCCAGGCAGCCGGCCGCGGCGCCACGTAACGTCACGTAAGGCCCAACGTCGGACGGGCCGCCAAAAACGTCGCCGGCACGCCGGGCTGAATCCGGGCCAAACGCATTTTGCCTGTCGCCACGGTGAAAGGATCGGCGAGTGATTAAGAAACAACATTTCGATTGTTCTTTTTTCAATTTTTCTTTTCGATTTGAGCGACTTTGCGCCGAGGAAAATCGCCTCCGATTGATTACGAAACGCAGTCGGTCCTCGTTGCGAATTGCGCAACGCTACCTGCAGTCGAACAATAGAAATGGAAATTAAAAAATAACTGCCAGAAGCGGAGCCGCGCTCAAGCCAGTACTGGCGACGTTGCCAACCACTCGGGGCTTCTGGTGATCGACCCGAGTGTCGTCTGGCATTTGGCAAAGCGACAGCTCAATTTGGCTGCAGCTCCTCGGCTCCGCCGCCGCCGCCCTGGATTCGCCGCGCTCTTCGAAATTTCGACTTCGATTTTGATTCCGATTTTCGGCCGCCTTTCGAATGCTCGCTTGCGGCTCGGCCCGAGCTGTTCTCGTCCCCCCCCCCCCCCCCGCGGCTCAATTTCCGATTAGTCTTCGCTCCTCCCCACCGAGCAGCTGCGCCCGACTCCACCGAGTGGACCCGGCCGAAGACCGGGTCGGATTTCGATCTAATTTAATTCAATTATTTCAATCGGCGGCGCGATCGGTGGCGGCCGGGCGTCCCACGGAGCCGATCGCGCCGCGCTTCAACGGACGAATCGAGGCCCGGCCAAGGTCCGAAAGGGTCGGGCCCTGGGACGATCGCCGGGAGGGTCGAGGGCGGCGTCGCGGCGGGCAGGGCCGCTGTCGGGGTCGGGGTCGGGTGAAACCCGCAGGTGATGAATATGGAAGCCCATAAATCGATCGCGGCATTAGTAAAAACGGCGTTAAATCTATTCATAATTGCTAGAAATTCCTCCGTCCCTCGACGACAACCCAGACCTGATGGGAATGGGAATGGGAATGGGATGGACGGAAAGAAATTTATGTTAATGCCAAAGAAATCCACTCGAATATTGACAACAACAACCAATAATCAGTTAAACAAGCAGCGAAAGAGAAGTTTTCTAAACCCGGCCGGGAAGGGAGGGGGAAGAAAGCCAGAGAGGGAGGGAGAGAGAGGGGGGAGGGGAGAAGGAGAGAATTAACATAATTTTGAAAAACATCAGCGCGCGAAGAAACCGAAAGTTTTGTGTTGTTTTTCGGATCTCGTCAAATAAATGTGTTTTTCGCAGCAATAAAAATTAAAAATTCCGAAAAGTCAACGATCGGACGAGGGGAGAAGCCGCAGAGGAAGAGGCAGAGGCAGAGGAAGACGGAAGAGGAGGGGACGAGGGGGAGGGGGAGGGGAGCGAAGAAGACGAAGAAGGCCGACACATGGGAGAAAGATGCGTGGTAACTTTTACTTTTTGCTGCTTTGACAACGTCGTTGCTGCTGTCGGCCGAGCTGCACCTGACGCCAACACCGACAACAGCGACAACAGCAACAACAGCAACAACAGCAACAACATCAACAACAGCAGCCAGACCGCCAGACCGGCCCCAGAAGCGGACGAGCGGCGGAGAACGAAGAGAGGGCGAGAGAGAGCGCGATGCGGTTGCTTTCGGAGCTTTCGACGGAGGCCGGTCGGTCGGTCGGCCGAGGACGTCCGACGTCTGAGGGCGGGCGGGCCGAGGGGCCTGAGGGGACGGCGACGGGGTCGGGGGACCGGGAGCGGAATCGGGGGCCCGTGCGGCACCGACCGACGACGACCCAATAAATTCCACCGCGGGCCGGCCGACGAGGGGCCGGGATCGCGACGCGCTTTTCTTTAAATCGATTGATGCCGTTGTTTGGTGATTGTGGCTGTGTTGTTGCTGTTGTTGTTGTTGCAGCTGCTCTCGTGGGTTTTACTTTCGAGCCTCTTCTCACTCCCTTTCACTGCGCCCGTTCGTCTCCGCCTGCGCCTTTGACGCCGCCGTCCGCCGCCTCGGTCGGCCGCGGCGGTCTCTTGGCGCTGGCCTTGACGCGCCGGCCCCTGCAGCAAGTGCACCAGGGGCAGCGACGCCGAAAACAAGTACGTGTCAGCAGCGGCAACAACAACGAGGAATTCGGCCCAATTCGTGGCAGTTTAAGCCGCTTGCGCAGCGCACGCTTTCTTGAGCTCTCCGTCCGTCCGTCCGTCCTCGGTCGGCCTTTTCGCGTGTTGTTGTTGGTGGTGTTGTTGTTGTTGGTGTCGCCGGCGTACATTTTCCCACTTCGTCCCAGCGCCGAGGATTTTCTACCGCTGTGTCTTTCACTCTTCGCCGGCGTGCGATGCAACGCGGCGGCCCCGAGACCGCCGCCCTCCGCCCTCCGCCGGATTCGAAACAACCTGCGTTGCTTGCGGTTGGCGCCGACGCCGGCCGCCTCACACACACACGCACGCACTCCCTCGATTGGGGAGTTCGCTCCGGCGCGAATTCTTTGCATATTTGCGAGCTCCGAGTCGCCGCAGCTCTGTGGAAAGAGCCAAATGAAAGGAAAAGTGTTTTCGGTTTTGTTTCGTCTGTCTCGTTGTCGCCGCTGTGGCTGTGGCTTTTCGGCGGCTTTGTTGTTGTTGGGCTCGTTTTCGGCCGTGGGTTCGTTTGGCTAAAATTGTTTTTGGTAAGTTTCTGCCTTTGTTGAGAGTCGCATTTGTTGCCCGTTTGCCATCGTGGTGGCCTCCTTGCGATTGTCTTGGCTTGTCCGGGCTGGGTTCGGCGATTGGTCTCGGTTTCGGTCCAGCCGGGACCCCGCCCTGCCACCTGTCCGTGTCGCCGTTGTTGTGGCAGTGTTGTTGTTGTTGTTGTTGTTGTTGCTCTTTGTGGAAGTCAGCAGCAATTTCGAACACAGTCGGCTCATTAAATCAGCTCCTGTCGTCCCCGGAGTCTGTCGTGCGTTTGCCTCTGAGCGAGACTGATTTATGGGCATGCGGCGAGGCGATTTTCGGCGCTAATGGCACAGGCGCCCGTTCACGCGGACCACGAGCAGATCAGCGCGCTAATTGCAGCGATAGACGGCGGTTTAGTTCGCGTCGATCTGACCATTCGCACTTTTGGCAGCTTGCTGGAGTTGCTTCGGGCTCAACAGGTGCCGACTGCGGAGACTTTTCGCTAATGCCCCTGTACGAGCGCTAAAACCACGATGCGATTAGGCAGAATCCGTCCGGGATTACGCAATTGCGATGTTCAGGAATTCCCAAAAACAATAACACGATATGTACCCATCATAAAGGGCGAAGGGGACGCTCATCTTGCCTTCAGGACGACCCCGAGATTTACGATGCCGATCTTCTGCTCCTCATCGCCGTGACTTCCACCCCCTTTCCCCTTTCTCCCCACCCTCGCTGCGGACCCGCGGTCCAGATAAAGCCTTGCATGCCGGCCCCTTATCGCTCGAGTCGACCGTGTTCTGCTGGGTTTGTCAACAAGTGTTTCCCAACTCCCGCCAGCAGGAGGCCGAGTTCGCTGCTGTTTCACCAACTCCTCGCCCGTCACGTAGACGTCGACGTCGACGTCGACGTCGTCCGGGAGAACTTTGTTCGGCTTTATCGTGGCCGTGCGTCGGCGGCCTTTGGCCCAGCTCGGCCCCCCGGCTCGCCCCATCTCGCTCTAGGCATTTGGTGTTTGCTCGGACCGAGGTCGTGATTGATGGTGTTCGCTCGCTTTCGACTTCCAAAACCAAACTGATCCACTTTTATCTCTATTAGGCTGGTGTCTTGCAATAGCAGCAACAACAGGGAAGACAATCGCAATGAGAACAACACCAAAAATACCAACAACGGCAACAACAACGACGAGGTGCTTTTGGTGATAAACGAGCGAACAAATTACAATGTTTTCACTTTTTCGAAACAGAGATAAAACGCTTTAATGACTCGGACGGCGGCGACGATGGTGAGGACGATGGCGCTGGTGATGGGGAGGATGGCGTTGCTATTGGGGACAGCGTAACTGGGCCGTTCGGGGTAAACGCTTGGTGAACGATCGCCAGCTCGGTTTCGAGCTCCTCGCGCCGATCGCGTCAGGGGTCGTGGTCGTTGAGATCACGGCTAAGTGGGCGATTGAATCGGTCCAAGTTCCCCAGAGCTCGCGACAGTCGAGGGCGCCTCGCGTCGATCCTCCCGGACCCAGCGCGGATCCGCTCCCGACACTGGCCCGAGGCCGCGCGACGACCGTGGCCCGCGCTTGGGCACTGGGGCCGGACTGTGCTCGGACCCGCGATTCCGCCGACCCGCTGCCATTAGGGCCGTCATTGGGTCGGCCGCGTCGTCGTCGCGAGAAATCCCTGGGTGATCTCGATTTCCGAGCGCGGAACCGGCCCGAAAGAAAACCCCATTTTAATCGTCTCTTCCAGCCGGCGAAATCGGCAGCAACGGAGCCGACCGTCGCCGGTCGACGATGGCCGTAAACGAGGCTCCATTAAAATAATTACGCGAGCGAGCAGGGGGAAATCGGGAAAGCAACGGAAAAACCGATAATGAAAAGCGCTGTTACCGAGCGCGGCCCTAGGGCGGCGCGGCGATCGACGCGACTGACGCGCCTGGCCGCGGCCAGTCGGCCACGCGGTCGGCCTTGTGCGGGCCGCGGCAACGGTGGCGACGCCGGCGCCTGTTAAGCGCCAAATGAGGCCCAGAAGAGCGCGAGCACGATCGGCGGACGGAGGGAGCAGGCGGGGCGCAGCACGTGGTCGCGCACTTGCGTGTGAGACGCGGTCGGCCCGCCCGGAGGATCGTCTGGCGGGCTGTCGGGGGCAGGCGAGAGGCGGCGGCGTGAAATCTGCATAAGGCAACGGCAACCACCGCGACGACATTACAAAAGTGTCGGACTCGGTTTTTATCACAACGGTCGGCGCTCGGCGTTGTTGCTGCCCGGTTATTGTTGTGTCTGACGTTGCTCCGATTGCTTTGGTCAACACTTGCATCTTCAATGACACAAATGCCGGGCTTCGTTGCGTCACCCGAGCCTGATATTGCACTTGAAATGGTTGCTTTTGGCCGTGGTGGTTGGCCAAAGTCGTCGGCTTGGGCTCGGCGGGGTCCGCGCAACCACAAGTGTCTGACTGGGGCTCAGGAACGATGCGGCTGGTTGGGCAACGGCCGCAGCAACAACGAGGCTGAAATGCCGCAATCGTCAGAGGTGCGAACCAGCAGCTTCGCATACCTTCCACACGAGATTAGACCCTAATTCGCCAGAATACGCCGAGCACGAACGCCTGCATTCGGAATTCAGAGAGCGAAAAGGGCCTTAAAGGGCCTCGCGGCGTCCTTGCGAGGAGTGCGGAGGGAACGAGGGAGGCAACGTGCGAAGCCGGTTGGGGAGACACGCGCCGCGACCTTTACGCCGACCTCCCCAACCCCCGCGCACCTCCGCCGCCCCCGGACTCCGCGAGAGAGCGACACGAGTCGGGCGGCGAGTCCGCAGGGCGCATGTCGCGTGACCTTCAGACGGACCCACCGCCTCGCCACCGGCCGCAACAGCCACGCACTCGGCGCGACTCGGCTCCGCCACGACCACGACCACGGCGGGCGAGGCAGAGGCGGGGACCCAGAGGCAGGGAGAAACCCGCAGAGCCGCCGCCTGCTGCCGGCGCTGGGCGCCTGGTCGACACTTTCGTGGAGAGTGTGTGCAAAATGGACAACGATTTCCCGGGAACGGCGAGCGCGCGGCCGCCTCGCTCGTGGAGCCTACGCCGGGCGGCGGCCGACTGGCGGCTCCTGGGCGCCTGCTGGAGGCGCCACCGCCGAAGAGCTCAACGCAGGCTGAGAGACGGATGGCGGGCGCTGGCGAGGGCCCGGTGGGAGCGAGTGCGAGTGTGGCGTGGCGTGGGACCCGAGCAGGAGGGAGACGGGGGAGAGCGCGACAACGGAAGACATCAAACGGTTCTTGAGCCACGAGGACGCAGGGAACGAGCGTGAGCGCCAAGGATGCGAGAGAAGATGGAGAAGAGACCCGTGGGCGAGTGCAGCACAGACGGCGGAGAGCAAGAACGAAGAACGAAGAGCGAACGGATCAATGGATTTCCGTGCGCGTGGAGCCCAGCGACGAAGGAAGAGTTGCCAGTTGCCAGTTGCCGGTTGCAGTTGCGAGTCGTTGCGGGGGTCCTGCGAGGAAGTGCGTAAATTGGGCGCCGAGGAAGGAGCCTGCAGGATGCAGCGCCAAGGACGACCCGACGCCAGCTGGGGACGTCTGAAGGAGGGGGCGCTTCCTGGGCGGGGCGAGGCGGGGAGTCCGCGAAACTCAGTCAATGCCAGTGGACGCGGGAGGTCAGAGCGAGGTGGCGGCTGCGTCTTGGGTGGCTGGGCAGGCGAATTCGAGGAACGCGGACCTGGGGAGCGGCCGGGGAGGGCCCGAGGTGGCCGTTCGGGTTGGGTGCGAGAATCCATTAGACGAGTGCCCCTTGGGGCGGGGAACTCGGCCCGAAGGTGCCACCGCCAACGACAACAACAACAAGAACAACAACAAGAACACCCAACGTGCCTTTGGCAATGGTCTCGGCGGCGTTCTCACACTTGCTACCTGAACTGATCCGAGAGTTCTCGAGTTCTCGAAACCAATCGATAAATTTAACTTAATTGCAGGACGGCGAGATCAAACTCGGCACCAACGCCAGGGCACACATCGACACGCACACACACACACACACACACACACGCACTCACACAGGCGCGACGGAAGTGGACGCAGCGCCGCGGGCTGCAACAAAGTCGAAGGTGCTAAGAAGAAAAGTGGCACCGAAAGCCCTCGGCGCTGAGGAGGAACCTGGCGCGAGAACCGACCCCAGAGCCGACGGGGAGGGGAGAGGCGGAGGGGTGGGGTTGGGGCCAAAGCCGACGGGCAATAAATCATAAATTAAGCAAGCAAATATCGCGAGGGGGCGGCGAGCGAGAACCGGGAAATGGAAGGAAAGCTCTTAAGGAGTGGCCGCCAAGCGACGACGACACGGCTGTGCCTGGGCCGAGCGATCCATCGCCCGAAATGGAAGATCGCGAGACTTACTTTCACGGAGTGGAAATAATGGATGGAAGAAAGCCCGCTGAGGTGATAACGAACACGACTTGTATGGGCCGGGCCGGGCCGGGCCGACCCGACTCGACCGCAGCCACCACCGACCGCAGCCACCAGCGACCGCCGCAGCAGCAACAACGATGACCACAGCACGGGCAACACACAAAACAACAACGAGACATGACGACCCGGCGATGCTGAGAACCGTGCGAGACCGCGCTGACCCATAGACAAATATTTCGTTTGTTCCAGCAGCAGCAGCAGCAGCAGCAGGGGCGAGGGAGACGGGGAGAACTATTGGGGGAAAATTACAAATTAAAGGAAAGCAGTCGACGGGTGTGAAAATGAGAAATTAGAGAGAAGAACCGGAGAGAGCGCGGATGAATTGATGGACGTAATGAGCCAGGGAAAATCAAACAATCCAAATTGAACCGGGCAGGGACGCGGGCAGGGCCGGGGTCGAAACAAAAGCGAGGCGGAAAGGCGAATGTCTGCGAAGGCAGAGGCCATCCATCCATCCGTCCGTCCGTCTGTCCGAGCATTTGTCCCTCCGCTCGTCCGTGGGGCGCGGAGGAGCCCGGCCTGAAAAAGCTCGGGCTCGTTAAAGCGACGACGGCGAGACCGCGAGACGGCGATGGTGATGACGAGATGACCTCGCGTCGGAAACGGCACGCAATGAACCGACTTGAAGAAAAGAGAGAGTTCCGAATGACAAGAACAAAGATGTTCATTTGAGGAGAATATTCGTGCTCGTGTCTGCGGCCCAGCCGCCCATTAGCCGCGGCAGCAGCAGCGGTTGGTCCGCCATTGTCCGGAGACGCGGTCGGACCGAGCTTGGGCCAGGTCGGTGGCGTCGCCGACCCGTGATGAGCGAGGCTTGGGGAGTTTCAGCCATCGAACGAAACCGAAAGCGTCGGCGACTCGGACCGGGACCCGCAACGAGAGCAACGGGGTTGAGGGGACGGGGACGGGTCGGAGGACGTGCGGGAAACATTCACAAAGGCCGCATTGAATAACCGGAAAATGGATCGCCGATCGGGCCGATGGAGACGGAGCCGCGTTTATTAGCTGAAAACTGAACGGTCCGGCGGTCACTTTCGATTTCGGGACCCGTTGATTTGCATACGGCGCATACGGGACTGGGCGCGGACGTCTCTGGAATGCGCCGGCTCTCACAGGAGGCCGTCGAGAGGCCGGCTCTCGGAACGAAAATCGAGCAAATTGACTTCACTCACCACTGTCCTCCAGGTCCTCGGGCTCCTCCGCCGCCTGCCCCTCGTCGCCGTGGCGGTCCTGCCGACGGCGCTCGCGCTCCCGCTTCCGCTCCTGCTCCCGCTCGCGCAGCTCGGCCTCGCTCCACGAGCAGTGCACGGAGCCGTCGCGGTGCACGCTCAGGTGCACCAGCGAGTCGGGCATCTCCAGGTCGGCGAAGACGCGGCCCCCGACGGCGGCCCCGCGGTACAGCCGGACCGACTGGAAGATGAGGGCCCAGGCCTGCTCCTCGGAGAGCGGCGCCTTGAACGAGTCCAGGATGTTCTTCAGGCTGACGCAGTTGGCGGGGCTCGTGCACAGGCAGATGGGCGGCGGAGCCAGGGGCGTGGCCGCCGTCACCTTCGCCTTCGCTGCCGCCGAGGCGTCGCCGTTGGCGCTGTCCGGCGAGGTCGACAGGAAGCCGTCCTCCGAGTCCGAGGGCAGCGGCGTGCACTTGGAGGAGGCGGCCCGGTTCGCCCGGTTCCGCAGCTGCAGCTCCGAGTCCCCGATCGTAGTGCTGTTGCTCATGGTGTTGTTGGAGTGGGGGGCGAGGCCCCGCTTGCTGGGGATGGGCACGGCCAGGGAGGCCGTGACGCCGGCCACGCCCCCGCCCCCTCCGCCGCCGCCGCTGTCCTCGTGCTGCGAGGTGCGGGCGGCCGCCGTCGGCCTCAGGCAGGCGTCGCCGCCCTCCACGGTCGCGACTTCCTCGGCCATCCTCGAGCTGATGTTGTCCTTGTAGTTGTTATAGTTGTTGTTGTTGGAATTGATACGTCGCAATTGTTGTTGCTCTGGTCGGTCACGAACACACAAAATTCTCCTCTGGTCACTAATTGAATTTCGGACACATTTAATTTGTTCCAACTTCCTCTTCGCGGTTGTGTTGTTGTTGTTGTTGTAATCGCTGTCGGTGGAAGCTGGTGGTTGGTTTGGCTTGGTAGGGTTTTACATAAAATTCACAATTGATTTTGTCGTTTGGTAATTTACAATTTTCCACTGTTTCCACGAACGAATCACGTCACAAACGTAGAGGAGGGAGAGAAGAAAAATATCACAAATTACAAATACAAATACACAAAAACAAAAATAACACGGAAAATCGGTTTCCGAAAGACAATCAATTTTTGATAATTTTTTCGCTATGACTTGTTTGATGATGAATTTTTCACATTTCAAATTGATTTCTAAACACTGTACGGTGGTTGGTTCTAGTGTTGTTGTTCTTGTTGTTGTTGGTGGTAATTACAATCGCCATGTGTGTGTTGTTGTTGCAATGAAGTTGTGACACTTGTTAGCGAACCGTTATTTAGACCAGAGTCGCCCGGCCGACGTTTGACAGCCGCCCGAGCCGCGAGAGCGAGAAGCACGACGACGGCGCCGACGACGCCGAGGTGGGTGGCGCGAACTTGGCTGCACTGCGATTATTCACCACCACCACGCGAACAGTGGGACCATCGAGGCTGCACAAATATTTAAATTTTAAATATGAAATACATACAAAATTTACTGACTCTCCAAAATTAAAAACCTAAATTTTTTCTTTAAAGAAATGGAAATAAATTGAGACTCCTATGACAAAACAAGACCCTCGGCGCCCGCTGTAGGAGCCCAACTGCAGTCGTCCCACTATGCGCGGCGATCCTGACGTCGGCCGCTCGTCGTAATCGGGGCTAAAAATAAATCCGCGTCACCCCAGCGCCGAAACAGGTGGCGACTTGTTTGCCGCGGATGCACCCGCGAAGGATTTGCTTACGCCGACAACAACAACAACGACGTCACTGTGTCGTCGTTGACGCCGCAGGGGCGCAGGAGGTGGGTCGGTCGGGGCCGAAACAGGTATGGCTCATTTAATGATTGTATAATTCAAAGCCGGCCGCGGCAGGCACAGGGCACGCGGGCCAGGTAGGACGAAAATATAAACCCGGCACTCGATTTATCCTTCCGTCCATCGCCTTCGCCTGCGTCTTTGTCTTTCGACTTTAAGTTTATCGATTTCCACACTCGAGTTTCGCATTCAAAACAGTGCAAGGCGAGGCGTCGGAAGGAGGCGCCAACGAGGTCGGCTGCAGCAACAACACTGCATGTAAAAACCAGCCACAACAACAACAACGCCGACCACCCCCCCGACTCATGGGAGTTGCGAGGTAACCTTGGTTTCCACTTGGCACGCAGGGACACGGGGAAGCGAATCGAAAACACTCTGGTCGAAACGAATTCGTTTTTCCTTCGTCTCCTAAACTCCGCACAATGTTCCGTGTATTTTCTTGAATCGCCGCTTGTAAAATTTTTTCATTATTTTCACCGATTTCCTCTCGCGCACTTTTCACCGTTCTCGCACAGGCGAGATTTTCACGAATTGACTTCCGAAATCAGAATTCGAGACGTCGTCGTCGGTCTGTTAACGTGGGCTCTGGCCTCGACTCCAAATCCCATCCGCGTCCGATCTTCACTCGACGTTCGCCGATTGCTGACTGAAGTCACGATGGGTGCCTGCACTTGCAGCCGTCGTCTTCGTCGCCTCGCCTCACGCGCGAGCGAGTCACAGCGAGAGAGAGAGAGCGGACATTGAGATACCGGTTCCGCTCTCCGCACTCGACGAAGAACCGCGTTGAGAGCGCGAGAGGCGAAACTATCGCGTTTGTTTTGATTCCGCCGTCCGCTGAGCGCGTTGCGGCCGACGGAGCCGCCGCCGCTGGAGCCCGAGTGGGAGCCGGAGAGCGATGCTGCAGCGGCGTTGCCACCCAGCGCAAGTCGAAACCGAATCGAACATGTTTATTTATAGTTGTTCGCTTTCGTGCAATCGCCGATGACTCGGACTGCGCTGCGAAGGCCCTTCGTTGCGGTCCACGAGTCCTGAGTCAACGATCATAATGAGGTTAGAAGAGGAAGGGAAGAAGGAATTCACAGCTCAAGGGAAGGCCCTGGAGCCGATAGTGGGAGGCGCCTTGAGTCGCCGACACGACGGCCTCGGCAGGCCAGAATCGCCTCCCGCATGACTCAAAGCGGCGTGCGTTCGACTGGCGTGCAATTAATTTTAGATTCCTCTTACGTGGACCCAGAGAAGGTTCCCCAACTCCTCCACTCAGTCCCCATCCGCCGCTGACCCATGCCAGCGAATCTGTTGTTCTCCCGCCGGTTATTGATTTTCGACCCCATTGTTGTTGCCCGGCACACACACAGACACACACACACTCACTCACGGCGGATATGCACTTCCGGTCAGTCCGCCCAAGTTCGTTCTCTGGGCAGCCCCTCCCTGCACCCCAACCCTCCCCTCGCGCTCCCATGAATCTGCTTGTATTAAAAACGAATCAAACGCGTTCTGCCAGCGAGCGAAGCACCAACAACAAACACCCAGGGCGCGGGCGATGCGTCGTCTCGGTGCGACGACCCTCGCCGCACGAACCCAGCGAACCCGACGACGACCCCCGCCCCGACCGCCGGCCCCTCGCCCGCGATCGTCACGCCTGGCTGGGCACCGGCCTCGGCTCCGACCCCGGCGTCTGCGCCTGGACGAGGGTTCGCGGGCTCGGCCGGCGCAGTTGTCGCGTTAACGAGACGTCGTTTGTCGCCGCGGCCAGCGAGGGCCGGATCGCAGGCAAATCAAGGTAGAGCCGACGATCCGCCGCTCCAGGGAGCTGGCGACCGATCTCTCACACTCCCGCCTCGGCTCCCTGCCGGTTGCCATGCATAAATCATAACATTTGCACGCTTCTCGAGGCTTCGTGGCTGCACTGGAAAGTTTTCGTGGGAGCCGCCGAGCTCTGGAGTTCTAATGACAGGCTGTTCTTGTTGGCGGCGGCAGTGGCGCGGTTGCTGCTCTTATGGGCCTGTTGCTGGCGTGAGGTTTGGCATTGGCAGGGCCGTGTCATGGGAGACTTGCCAGACTAAGGCCAGAAATTAGTCGGCGGCGGGCGGGTCCGCGGCACGGCCGCGTTTGGGCTCACATGGGGCCCGGGCGAAGGCCTTGGGACGGCTGCGGGCCGGCTGCGGGCCGGCTCAAGGTGGCGGCCGCAGAATGGGAGAGCGACGGCTCCGTGCTCTCTGACTCTGGCTCTGGCTCTGGCGAGGCTTCCAACGCCGGAAGACCCTGGATTCGCGCCGAGGCCTCGTGGGATGCAACACATTGCAAAACCCAGCGACGGCCAGCAACACCTGGGGCTGCCACAGCGCCACCGAGGGCAGCATCTTCAGCAACAACAGCTTCTTCTGCAACAACAACATCCCGGCCTGGTGCTTTATGCAATTATTTGAAGAAACCTGCGCTGGATCGATCGACCGATAGATCGGATCGGATCGGATCGGATCGATGGAATTTAATGAGCCCGCTGATCATATGTTGCGGCAGAGGCAGCGCTAACAACGACACCAACAACAGCAACAACACCAACAACAGCAACCACTGCAGCACCAGCACTGGTTCATTAGAAACCAATAAAAGGCCACGGCACAGTGGGCAGGTTCAAGGCGCCGGCGACAGGGACAGGGCGAGGCCGAGGGACGAGGTCGGGCGCTCGCGAGGACGGGCCGCTATCGACGGTCCTGGTCGAGCACGTCGCACGAGCGGACCGCGGGCCACGTGACGAGCATTAGGAGCCAGCCACACGGGCCGGGCCCGGGCCCGCCTCTGGAGGAGAAGCAGCCGGAGCGACGCCTGCGGCCGCTCGGCGGGTTCGAGGAAGCCGCGCAAACCTTCAAATTAATAGAAAGTCTGCAACTCCTCACCTGTTGTATTTGCTTTGTTCGTCTTGTTTTGCTCGAGCTCGGTCGCGTCCGATTGGCAATGTCTGTGATAAAAGCTTAACATTTCACTCGGCAGTTCAAGTGGCCCGCGGAGAGAGAGGGGGGGGCTCCTAATTTATGAGCCATTGTTGCCGGCGGATGGCATTTGGAGCCGCCGCGGAATGCGCCGGCCGCGTGTCTGGGTCCGCGCCGCCGCCACGACGGCCCAGCAGGTTGCGCGCCTTCGCCGCCCCCGCCTCCGCCGCCTCGCGGTCGTGGTCGCGGCCGCGGCACGAAAGGCCACGTCGGGGATCATCGGAGGCCGCAGGAACCCGTCCCGAATCGGGGAAGACGCGTCAGTCAGGCTGGGCCACGTCCGCGGGCCGATGTCGCCAAAGGTCAGCAGCTCGCGATTGAGACCCGACTCGCGTGGGTCGTGCGCAAGTTCACGGATGGGATCTGAAGAGAGCAGGATTCGACTGGGAGCCCAGAATTCGGCCGGGAGGCCGGAGATCGATCATGCATTTGTCCATCGTCCCTTCTCGTGGACAGGCAAACCCTGCCTGATCGGAACCAGCTGATCCCAAGATCGTCGTCGCCATCATCATCGTGTCGACAGCAACAGCAACAGCAACAGCAGCATCACCAGCAACCACTACAACTTCATTCAATTAGCGACTATCAGCGGCAGCATCTTCGGCCCATCGTGCAATTAATTAATTTATTAACGTTGTGAGCAGCAACAGCTGCAGCCGCAGCCACAGCCGCTGCAACTGCTGTCACGTCACCGGCACCAGCAACAGCCACAGCCACAGCAGATGCTGCCGAGTCGACGAGACTGGCTGTTGCTGAAGCTGCCGCTAATCATCTGATGATCGCATCGCATCACCGCGGTATTGGCCAAAGACAATAATTATGGCAGCAGCAGCAGCAGGGATCGACCGGCCACCAGGGAGGGCAGAAGGACCAGGAGGGGAGGGGAGCAGCAGCAACGACAATCGGCAACACGGCCAATGACTTCATCCGGCGATGTGCGTAAGCGATCGGCGAGAGGATTACGCGAGGACGCTGCAGGCGAGCAACGACAACTGTTGCCGGTCGTCGTTGACGGCTTTGTCGCCGACGCCGCGTTCGCATCTCTAATTAAATGGAAAATGGAATTAGCCATTTTTATGCGTTTCATCGCAGAAACAATTAAAGCAGCAGCGCAGCAGCAGCAAAAACCAACCGCAGTCGACGGAAAATGCAACGAAAGTCGTCCCAGGTCCCAGGTTCGAGCCGACGTTGCTGCTGCTGCTGTTGTTGTCATTGTTGCCGCGATCGTTGTTGCCGTTCCCTTTCTCTCTCGCTCGCCAATCAAGCACGGCGATTGAAGACTTTTAATTGAGGCGATGATCGCCGCCGTGGCTAATGAAATGGCGCCCAGTCCGGGCACAGTAAAACTCAGCAACAACTGCAACAGCAACAACAACGAGCAGAAACTTTGACATTTCCCGTACCAGGGAGAGAGGGAGAGGGCGAGCGCGGGAAGACATCGGCAACAGCTGGGAAAATTTATGCAACAGCGCGAGGATCATCGCGGCGTCCAGTCGCGTTGCCAATTGATAGCTGCACATTAAGCCCAGGCTGTGGTGCTCGCTGTTGTTGTTGTTGTCGCTTTTGTTGTTGTCGTGACTGGGTTGTCGTGAAGTGTTGCCAATGCGTTTGCATCGCATCCCAGGCGATCGCATCGACTGCTCTTCGAACACTTTCTCCCGCAGTGGGTCAGCGCGGCCCCGCCTCTGCTCCTCCCGCCCCCGCAGAGCGCCCGTCTCGCCCTCTCGCCCTCTCACCCCCTCTCTCTGTCTCTGTCTCACTCTCCCTCTCTCTTTCGCACTCTGCCTCCCTGGCTCGGCGGCCCTGAGGTGTCGCCTGTGAGCTGGAAAATGAGAAACAATTTTTATTTACCCAAGCAATCGCCGGCTGATTTTCGTGGGGATCTCGTTCGACCTCCCGCACCGCCGCCTCCCCGCAGCCCCAGACGGAAGCCGACCATCTCCCCCCCCCGCCCCCTGCACCCCTGGACGGGCGCCGTTTGCGTCGCCTCGCATGCAAACGCGTCTGCGTGAGAAACTTTCCATTTCGTTTCGGCGGCTCGGCCCGCGCACTCGGTCGGGGGTGGACGGTGGGGGGGGCGACTGTTGACCATTCCGATCGACGCCGCGTCGTCGTCGCCGGCTGTTGACGACCCCTTGCGGCCGCTGGTTCTCGGGATGCCGCCAATCGGGTTTCCGATCGACGACCTCTGCCGCCGCGTCCGTTGACACCGTTTCCCGGACGCCGTGGCTCCGACTCCGGCTCCGGCACCCCGAGTGGTTTGCGAAAATCTCGGTGTCGCAAGCCGCCCGCTCGGGGTTTTCCGCGGCCCAATCCGGGTCTTGTGCAAGCCGGGTCCGCGGCAGCCACCGCATCTGCCTCGCCATCAGAACCGAGCCAAACCCGCCGGCGCTCTTCACACTTGGCCGCCCTCGGCGCGTCTCTCGCTCTTGGCGCCGTGTCCAGCCAGCGTGTCGGGCGGTCGGGGGCCGCGAGGAGGTTTGCGAAATCGGAACTGTCTGCGGAGACACCCGAGACGGTCGACAACGTCGGGGTCGAGATGGCCGCCTGCCGGGTAGGAACCGTGGTCGCCCTCTTGACTGCTTCGAACTCCTTTGGAAAGATCGATCGATGTCTTCCAGAGGGCTCCCGTGAGCCCCTGGGACTCCGAAGCCCCGAGACCCCGACCTGGCCCCCCGGCAGACGGGACCGGTGCCGCATTCGGCTGCCCGAGCGCGGCTCGACCACCTCCGCCGGATTGCGTAAAGAGCTCGGCGCGATTCGCCCAGGCGGGCGATCGGCCAGAGGCAGGGCAGGGCCTGGGCGAGACGCCGAAATCGATGGCTCTGGAAGGAGGGACGCGGCCGCGGCTTAACATAATCGAGCGTTATTAAAACCGATTAATTAGCCAATTTGCAGACCGGGCAAGGCGAGCGCGACGCACACATAAATCGCGCCCGGTGCTGTTGTTGCCGGTTGTTGTTGTTGCCGGCTGTCTGAATTGGCGATGCGAAAGGAAAGAAAAACTTAATGGCAACGAAAGAAAAGCTTTCGCGGCGAAGACCGGGTCGGAAACGAGGCGGTCGCTGGGCAGGAGGCGGCAGGGCGAGGGGCGAGGGGCGTCGCGGCCTTGTGGGCACCCTCCAGGGGCCTGGACGGGCTTCCTCTTCTGCGTCGACGTCGACGTCGTCAGCAGCGTCCGAGTCGTCATCGCCGAGTTTCGGTGGCCCAAGAGAGACATCAGCGAAAACTCGTGTTTCCCAACTCGGAGGACGGGGATGGGAGGCCGAAATCGCCAAAGAAGCCTCATTTGCCTCGTGTTTTTCCCATTAACTCGACGAGCGATCGGATGGCTGCGATTGCATAAAACGCCATATTTCGCGAGATTACGTTCGCTGCCGGCCGAGACGACTGCGATGGGCCCCGGCCCGGCCCGCCCCGGACTGCGGGCAAATTGCACGAGGAGCGTGATCCAATTTGGTCGTCGAGTCTGCGACTGGCGGCCGCCTCCCTTGGGGCGCGCGGGCCAGCCCGGCTGGGGTAACACGGTGGCACCCGGCACGCCGCATACAGGGTGCCGCCGGGGGAGCAAGAGCGAGAGAGAGAGAGAGTGAATCGATCGGCGCGGACGCAGCTTCGCCGTCGCAGAAGGGAAATTGGATTCGAAAGCAATCGCCAGACGCACATCCCTCTCTCTCCCTCTCTCGCTCTCTGCCTCGCCCTCCCGAGCTTCGTTCGAAGGCTGCCAGGTCGACCGAGGGCTTCCGACCGACGGACCGGTCGGACGGACCGAGCTTTGAATAATGAAACAGTTTCACGGCTAATCGATTTCGCTCACGTGCACGGGCTGAACTCGCGATTGATTCGCGTCTGCGCCGAGTCGGGTCCGTCCGGGCGCGAGGCCCGCGGGGCTCCGATCGAGGCGAGAAACAATTTCCAAGGGTCATCGCAACTTCCTGCCCGTAATGGGCCCATCAGTGGCCAGGCCGAGCGACTGGTGGAGATCGCAGCGAGGGGTCAGAGTGCGCGAGTCCGCGTCTCGGACGCAGAGAACCAAACAAAGCCATTTCCTGGGGTTCGCGGCGAGGGTTCGAAGACACCGAGACGAGCCCCAGGGAGGCTCCGCAAACGCCAGGCTCGATCCAAAGTGGTCAGAAACTGGAGGTTCGATTAGTGCAGCGCGCTGGCTGAAACCAATGCGAGTCGAGTGGTGCAGTTCCATTGATTGGGTTTCAACACCAGCCACTGATTAGTTGCACGGCGAGAATTCGCCAACAGTTTGCGGAAAAAGACCTCGACAACTGTAACGCGGCCTCGAATAACAATAACCTCATTCTGTGCACCGAACGAGCAGACCGACGGACGGACGAACGGACGGACGGACTCCAAATGTCGCTGACAAAGATCGCTGGCAACTGGGAGGCAGCCGATCAACATGATTTGACAAGTTTCTGACCTAAGGTAATCGAGAAAATCAAACACAATGCCCCAGCCTTAAGCACACACACACGCACACAGGTAGGGCTTATTGAATTTCGTAGTTTGTTGACTTGACGCGAACTGAAGCGGCAGCCGACTGGCGTCGGGCGCTCGCGTTCCCCGCGGCCAGCGCAGTCGGCAATGACAACAAATTACAGTTATATGACAAATTGTCCACAGGTTCATCGCCGTCGTCGCGAGCGTCGCCGAACCCACCAAAGACGGCGGACAGCGACGGGTCGGGCGCGGGCGCGGGCAGAGGGCAGGGGGAGCGGGGCCGCCTCCATTTAATGACAACGACAAAGAGCGATTTTTCACACTTGGCTCTTTGTACGCGGCCCCGGCGGCCCCGACGGCCCCACCCCGGAGTTCTTTGGGATCAGTGCGCAGAGTCACGGCTTTCTGGGCATGCATGTCAACGCTTTCCTTAATTCTCCGTTCCAGATAGTTATCGCTCGCGTCTCCTCCCGCCCTCGATCGCGGTCTCGATCGCGTTCTCGATCCCACTGCCTTTGTTCCTGTCCTACACCTAAAGCCGTTCCAGAATGTGATCGCGGCTCGTTCGCCTCGGTCCACCCAGGCCCGCCGACCGCCGTCTGGCCGGAACCCGCAGCTGGTGGTCGGCCGCGGGGGGCGAGACGGCGGTCGTCGTCCCGAATTCGCTCGTTTTTGGCATTTTTTCGTCCCCCAGTGACGGCTCGAGTTGGATGCCGTGGTCTTTGGCTTCCCTTTAAGCAGCTCTAGCATCGCAGCCGGGCCGGGCCTCCAAGCGCGGCCCAATTTGGCCCAACGTGTGTTCTGTACTCGCGTTTTAGAGTCCACCATGAGGCCGTTTGACGAGCCAGCGCTCAGAGACCATGAGACCTCGTAGAAATTAGCAACCCAGTTTATTGGCAGCCAGAGTCCAATGGAGGCGCAAACGTTCCCAAAGGGAGTCCCAGAACTGTGTCACATGGGCTGCCAACGTGCTCTTCTACCTGCGATAACGGCCTGCTGCTGGAGGTTTGTTTGGCTAAGGCGAAACCGCAGCCGACCCACATGAGCCCCAGCAGCACCGCGCCAAAGCCGCTCAAGCGCCTCCACCCTCCGCCCTCCGCCCAGGGCTCGTGAAATGGGCCGCGGCATGAATGGGCGCAACGGAGCCTCTGGGGGAGAGAGGGAGGGAGACGACGAATTCAGCTGCATCCGGGAAGAGGGTTGAGTGGGCGGCGATTTGCATGTGCTGTTGACTGAGCTTTGACAACGCCGTCATGCCGACGGTGCCGCCGTTGTTGACAAAGCGATTCGGGCTTATCAGACGACGAACCCCGAGGCGGCGACGGCGGCTGAGCCCAGCGTGAGGGGGCGGGGGAGGTGAGAGGGCGTGCGACCCGACTGCCGTCGATCTGTCGCACGATCGACGGGCTCGAGTCGAGTCGGACGCTGACAAGTCGTTGAACCAGGGCCGGGCGAGCCGCCTGAACCCAGGCAAACATTGGAGGGAGGCGAGGGCGCAGAGCAAATGCTCGAAAGGCAAACCTCGGATCTTCGCAACTGCCCCGTCCCCGACCCGGACCCTTTTCGGCCCTCCGCCCGGAGTCCGCGGAATAATCCCACGCCCACGTTCCCAAGCTTCGGCTCAGGCCGGCCCCGGGCCAGGGCGCAGTCCGTCGGTTGATTCGAGTCGGCTCCGTTTGAGCCGATTCGGGCTTGTTTGCACAGCATCGGCACCTCGTTACCAACTGCGGCCCAAGAAGCCGTCGATTCGCGGCGCGGATGTCGTTGGCAATCGGGCCGGACGAGGGCCGACCTGGGGCCTGGGCTCCCGCACGACAGCACTAAGCGAATCGAGTCGAGGCGGCCGACGACCGACGCACGGCGGGCCGCGTGGTCGTCGTGAGAAGAAACCACGGATGGCGCCGGTCGCCGTCCGTCCGACCCTGGACCAGGGCCAACCGCCCCCTCCGGCGAGATTTGATTGTGAAAAATGGCTGTGATTGGAAACGCGACCGAAGCCGGGTTTTACTCGGCGGATAAATCGAAATGGAGGAAGCCAGGAGTGCATCAAAAGCGCACTCAAATGAAGCATTCGGCAAACACGAGCAGTCGCACTTCCGCCACCCGCTGCCACGGCGTTTGCGGAAGCCGAGTGAGGCCAGGAGGGACAGCAGAGAAAGAGAGCGACAGACCGACAGACCGACAGACAGGCTGACACACGGACGGACGGAGGGACGGAGGGAAGGAGGGACAGATGCCCCGGCAGTCGGTCGGATGGACGTCTGGACAGCTGCTGACGAGTCGAGCCGTTTATTGGAGCCAAAGCGTCGTCGCTTTCGGCCGTGGAGCGGCTTCCGACTGGCTCCTGGCTCTGTTGCCGGGCACTCGAAAGTCGACGACATGGAGTGCTCTGAAAAGCACAACAACAACAGCGAGAGACAGACGCCTGCAACACCGGTAGCAACGGCAACCACTCGTGGCCCCTCCAACGACCCGTCGACAGCGATGGACGACGGACGCAGGCTCAACGCGACGCAGCCGGTGCAGGCCCGACGACGAGGAAGTCCCCAGCCACACAGGGTGCTGCCGACCCGGGCGCCCCCCAGGGATCCCCGGAGGTCGGCCGAGGGACTCAATCTCGAGGATCAACGAGGATCTTAATGGCTCTGATATCTTAAATTAGGGAGTCAAAGGGGGTTGGTTTGCAGGCAGCTCCAAGCAAATTCAATAAAATTCAATGAATCCGACGCCACGAATGCCCACAAATTACGCGAATGGGCCATCGGGGGTTTCCTTCACCGAGCGTCGATCGCTCGACTCAAACACTGGTTGCCTCCTCCGAACGAAGCGAACCGCACGTAGAGAGAGAGAGAGAGAGAGCGAGGGGCGGGTTCGCGGTGAATGTCGCGATTTGATCCCGAACGCGAAACCGGCAGCGGCCACATCGTACCCGATCGGATCAGGTCGGCGGCGGCAGCGACTGGAGGAGGCAGCGAGCGCTTAAAGTAGACCACTGGGTGCCCATAAATAACCCAGTGGGAAGGACGGACGGACGGACGGACGGACGGACGGACGGACGGACGTCGGGTCTGCGGACCGCCTCGGCCGAACCGCATGCGTGCGTGCCGGCAAGTGTGGTCGACGCGAGCGATTTCCGTCGACGCCAGCCGGGAAAATCCACGGGCAGGTGGGAGTCGCGTGGTTGCTGTTGTTGGTGTCGCTGCCGCCGCCACAGGCCCGATAGCAGATCTCCAGGAAGGTGACTGTGTGTGTGTGTGTGTGTGTGGGCCTGTGCATGGTTATGCAACGCCATTTGAATGATTGAATGATCTCTGGCTTCGATTTCGCATCGAAGTCGACTCGCGTTCGCATAATTTGCGCTTTTAACGACAGGCGCGCCGCTGGAAGACTTCCGTTCCGCCGCCACCAGCACGGCAACAACAACGACGACGACGACAACAACAACAACAACAACATCAACTACAACGACAACAGCCCCACACACGGACAGCCGGCGACGGGGGCGTTTTATTGCTGCGATTCGGTGCGGGGGCGCGATTTATGGCGCTCCGCCACGCCCCGGGCCGAGCTGGAATTTTAATGCATCGGTGCCTGTGTCGGGGTGGACGGCAGGAGCAGGATACCGTAAATCACCGCTGGACTTATGGGCCGCGGACGCCGAGAGCCAGGCGCGAGATCGCGGGCGACCTGCCCGAGTCGCGTCAAGAGTCGCGCGACGGCCGCGACTCGGGCCCGGGCCAGTCAACTCCCTTCGACAGCAAGGCAAAAGGCAGAAGACCCGAGAAGCCTGCACCGAAAACCTCCGCTAATCGGCGGGGGACCCGGCCCGATCATCGGGGAGCGCAACAAGTGAAAACGGCGGTCGGTTCTCGGGCGAGCGCGAGACAATAAAAGGGATCGAATGAGGTCGCCTGCGCAACTTTCTTCGAAGGCCGTTGGGGCAGGAGCAGAGCTGGAGGGCGTCGAGGCAGAAGCAGAAGGAGAAGAACCCAATTTCGGACGCAACAAGTGCACTTTCGATGCCCTGGCCCTGCCCCTGGCCCCGGCGGCCGTTCTTCTTCTTCCCCGCGCCTCCCTGAGTGACGGCGGCCCATGGAGAGCGAGAGAACCGGCATCGCCAACGTCCCTCGTCCTGCCACCGACGACCGGCGACTCGGGTGAACTTCTTAAATCAAGTTGCAGGCAGCAGCCAGTGCAACAACAACAGCAACAACCACAATAAAGACGCGCGAGACGCTATCAATCTTGGCCGAACGGAGGCGGCCGAGACGCCGCAACCTGCTGTGCGGCGGACGCACGGCAGAATCCTGAAAGAAAAGTGAAGATGAACGGCCCAGACGCCGGCTGCAGAGGCAGTGGAGAGAGAAGGGGAGAGGGAGAGAGAAGGAGAGACGGAGATCAGGCGAGCGCGATGTCGCGACTTTCTTCCGATCAGCTGGAGCCGAGCGACGAGGTTGATCGTAATTGCCAATAAGAGGCAACTGCTTGACTTTATGCCGAAATAATTGCAGCAGACGAGAGAGAGAGAGAGCGAGGGAGAGAGGGAGAGAGACGGGGATCGTTGATTAAAGGAGGCCAGCGACGGAGAAAGAGAGTGACAGAGCGAGAGAGAGGCAGAGGCTGGGCAAAAGTGCGAAGATCAATGGCAAGTTCAACGCGCAGACGCGGCCGCCTGCGGAGCCCTCGAGCCCGCCTGCCCCAGCCGCAGGAATTGTGGGTCATCAGCGATAACGACGACGACGACGACGACGACGACGGTGCGACTGCGATCGACGTCTCCTGAGCTCTGGCTGTTGCGTTATTGATTCTGCATTCGGCTGCACCTCGAGTTCACACGATCGCCGCGATCACTGCGCCGTCGCCGTCGCCGTCTCCCTCTCCCTCTCTCGCCCGGGCATTCTTTCGCGACTGGCGGCAACTGGTTCCGCCGCAAATTTCACCGAAAGTCCGTCTCGTGTCTTGTTGATTTATTTAAATATGGCCGAAGTGCATTTGCGATGCCTTCTGCGCTCCGTGGGCCTCTCGGTGCTGTTGTTGGTGGAGTCGGTGTTGGCGGCTGCCTCCGCCGGGCTGGCAATGCATCACAGAAGAAGGTCAGTCGAAGGAGCAGCCACGGCACGATCGGGGCTGCCACCGGTCGCTCGATTTCGCTTTCTTTCGGCGACGGACTCTCGGCATAGTTGCAATGAAAGTGGCCGCCGGTGGCCGGGGCGAAGGCGCGCGCCGAGATCCCGCCGCCGATTGGGAAGCGCTCGACTCGGCTCGGCTCGGCTCGGTTCGGTTGGGTTCGCTTCGGTTCGCCGGTAATGAACTCTTAATTGGGGACCCGATTCGAGGATCGGAGCCCGGATAAGGCTCGACCGCGCGCCGCCCGTCGCCCGTCGTTTGAGAGCTGCAGGGTTTCAGAGGTCGCCGTCCGCAGAACTGGGCCGGGAAAGTGTTGCCACCCCGCCTCCTCCCAGCACGGCTAAACGGTCCGAGCCGCTGACGAGGTCCGCACCCGGTTCCCAGGCCTCGCCTCGCCTGGCTTCGCCTCACCCCGCCTCTGGGGGTTTCGCCGGCGTCGTTGGAGCCTCAACAACGTGTGCTTAGCCCCGTTTACATCGATCGATAGGCCGTTCCGACCGATCGATCGATCGATCGCTCGCCTCCATTAACCTGCTGGCGCGCTGATTTAGCGCTGATTTATCGCGGAGTCGGCCTTTATTTAACAAAATGTCAACAATAGACAGACAACGACGTGTCATTTTCCGGCCGCGGCAATCGCCATAGCAACACAACGAGCTATCGTACGAGCCATCGGCGCCCATTAATAAAGACCCACTCGACGACCCGCCGGGGTCGCGGAAGACGCGCCGCGGCCCAGCCACGGTTCGAAGCTGGCCGCAGACCCACCTCCAGTCGGCGCACCGTCGCCTGACCCACTTTCGGGCCGATCCAGGAGCAGCCGAACGCCTCGGCGCGACGCGACGCATTTGAATGCGGGGCTCCTCCGACTCTGGCTCCGAAGAGGGGTCGGCGTCGGCTCCGGGTTCTAATGGAGTCGCCACACGTCGGAGGGGCGGGGACTGAGGCTGGCGCGAATTCGGCCCAAGTCGAGGCGAGATTTATGTCTGGCTGGCTGGGCCGCCACTGAGAGCGGTTGGGGAGCCCAAACTTGCTGTGGCCGCGATTGTAGTTGTCGGTGCTGTTCGAGCCATTGTTGCGGCAGCGGCAAGTGTGGCAAGTGTTGCCACTGCAAGTGCCGGCGTGCGTGTGACTCCACCGCGAATTTTTTCCTCTTCCTCCTCCGCCCCTCCAGGTCCCATTCATGCCGATCGCCTGCTCTGCCTTTTGCCTTCGCTTTTCGCGTCCCTCCGCGCCTCCTTCCAGAGTTTTTCCACGTCGACTGCCCTCGTCTGGAATCCTCTTGCTGTCCCTTCTGTGGCTGTGGCTGTGGCTGCGGACAGAAGTCAGAGGATTTATTTATTTATTGTCACTCGATATTTATGGCCACATAGACACACACACGCTCGCATACCCCGCCAGGCAGTCCTCGCCCCGCCCCCCTTCCCGTTCTCGCTCTCGGCCGGCGCTCTGCTGCTTTCGTTCTCGGCGAGGCGCGTTTTTGTTCCTTATTCGGAGCCCGGCCGGCCGTCGCTCGGTCTTCCTAGAAGACGGAGCCACTTGCGCGACGACTCCGCCGTGCAGTCGTCGTCGTCGTCGTCGTCGTCACGTGACTACCGCTCTGAGCCGCGACGAGTCGGGCCGGGCTGACGAAAGACGCCGCGCCGAGCCGATAAATGTGATTTGTGGATCGCTCGGACGATCGCGTCGGGTGAACGATCGCTGTCGTTGTCGTCGTCCACCGTCCGTCCGTCCGTCCGTCCGTCTGTCTTCGCGCCGTCAACGTCCTCGCGTCGCGTCTAATGCTGTAATTAATGGCGGCAAAAAGGGCTGTCGGGGCTTCGCGCCTGTCGCAGAGCAAGTGTGAGTTGCTGGCGTTGAGCCCTGGTGTCGGCAACGCTCCAGGCGAAATGATCAGTGGCGCAGCGAGGTGCAGGAGACCGGATTAAAAAGCGATCGGAGGGCTTAGCGGCGGCCTCGATCCTGAGAACATCCGGCCAGGGGCTCCGGCGGTGACCCGGCGCGCGATGTGAGGCAACGGGGAGCGACTTCCATCAAATGCCCGCGCCCAAGGGACTGGGGACGCGAACAGAGTCATCGCTAGTCGCTCGAAAACCCCGAAACTCGAGAACGGAGAACCCTCTGAGAAATTCGCCCCAAAGCCACTCGCCGTGAGGTCCACCGATGCCATGACTCGACACTTCCCACCCTTCCGACCCGGTGGTCGCCGGACCCGACTCCCCGCATCGTCATCGGCCATTAGGCTTTTGCCCTTCCTTCTTCTTCCAGCGATTTCCGTTCTCACACTCGGCTCCGTCGGCCGCACGTCGAGCCCTCGAGCCGTCCACACCTGATTCACAGCTCGACAGAACTTGCGGCGGCCGCAGCTTCCGAAGTGGGCGAAGCCGTCGTCGTCCTCTCGACTGGAGGCGTCCCTCATTCGCCCCCGCCCGCACGAATAAAAGACTTGGTTGAGCAGCCTGCGGAATCCGCCTTTATTTGGGGCCCTTCGCACACCTCGGACGCCTCGCGGCTGGGCCTACTTGCTGGCCTCCCGCCAGTGCTGGACGTTGTAGAGGCCCCACAAGGGGCCGATCATGATGACGACCAGCTGGCCGACGCCCAGCAGCAGCAGCTCCGCCGTCGACAGCTTCTGCTTCGGCGGCCCCGCGACAACCGAGGCCCGGCGGCGCGGCTCCAGGAGGAGCCCTTGCGAGACCGGCTTCAGGAGGCTTCGGGCGGCTTCTCGCAACATTGCGCGTCTTCTTCGGTTTCAACTGTTATTTTTTCACAATTTCCTATTGCTTCTCTTTCTCCCACGGTTTCAACTGTTATTTTTTCACAATTTCCTGGCGCTTCTCTTTCTCCCACGTGAGCTTGACTGAGGAATTTCAATGACACAAACCCAGAGCTACTGCGATTATCTCGAGAACAGGTTGAAATCGAAAGTAGGTAGGGCTTGGAGTGGAAAAGGGTTCATGGACAGGGACTCGAGGGTAGTTTTATTTTGTATTCTCTGATGTTTTTGGGGCTCTTCAAATAAATTTATAAGACAATTAAAATTGGACTTACCTTTTTATATTACGACAGCCCATCTTTAGTTGGTGGAGCCTTAGTAAATCACAATCACATCGATAATTTTCTTTAACCTTTATTTTCCTCATTATATTTGGCCTTGGTTTGCATTTTAACACTTCTTATTTTCGTACTTTTTTGTGCACTTTGTTACTCAACGATTATACCAACGATATTCTCCATATTTCACTTCACATAACTTTACTTTTTACACCATTTAACTCTGCGACTAAATCAATTTTAAATGGTTTTTTTCACATTCACTAAAAGCACTCAAAGAACTCCTCGGCCAATGCGTGGATTTGTTTATTGCTGAGCGGAAGACGGACGGCGGTCGTTGAGTTTCTCTCATCTGAACGAAAGCGTGGCTCACCGCGAGCGCAGATAGCCGTCGGCGTCGAGAGCGTGGAGAGAGCTGGTGTCGATTTTGTTTTGATTGCGCTTCGCGAGCTGTGTTCAGCGCCCAACGCGGCTCCCGCTACAGTGGAGCCCCGCTTCCAGTGACAGCGAGTCGCTCTGCACGCTTGGAGGGTTTTCGGTTCTTGAAATTAATCAATGCGAGCCGTGCTGCTTCCGTTTCATCGCAGACTGCGCTTTAATTTCGAGGAATTTTTCGGCAATTCCAGTGCGAATTTCTGCGAACTTGCAAATGCAAATCGCCGTCGACATTGACCGTGAGTCGCGGCCACGTCGTGCTGGGCGGACGCGGAGACAAAGAACAGCGTTCCGCTCGCGCAAGTGGAACAAGTGGGGCTTCCTGTGTCAAACGAGTCAGCGGTGGACGAACGAAGTGAGTCGGAGCTGCTCCTGGGGAGGCGGCGCGGACGAGGTGGCTTCGGTCGCGACGCCGCGTGACTCAGAGGACGGCAGCGGCATCGGTCGCTAATCACGGCGGATGCAGAGGCGACCGCGCTGGCACCAATAATTGCGACGGCCGGCGACCGGGCGAAGGGCGCGCGGCGACGACTGAGCGGAACACAAACGCCAGCGAGATCCGATCGAACGTGCGGACAGCGACGAGCGCGCTTCGGGCGATCGCCCATTGATCAGCCGAGCAAACGGGCGTCTTAACGAGCGAACGATTTCGCGGAGCCTGAGAACCGCCGCGAGCGCCGAGAACACGCGAAAGGCGCGCGTGGAGAGAGGGAGTGGGGAGAGAGGGAAGACGGGAAGGAAGGGGCGGCAGGAACTCCGGGAAGCGGTCCGCGGAAGAAGCGGCCGACGAGCGGGCAGAGCGCCGTCGCGCCGCGTCCGATGGGCCGGCGGATTGAATCGAGCAAACAGGGATCCCGTTGGGGGGAGCTCGTAAAATAATTGCTCGGCGATCGGGGCCACAACGGCGCACAATTGCACGGACCATTATTATTGCTATCATTACAATTGTTGTATTGTTGTCAATGCTCGTTGTTGCTGTTATTACATCAGTTGTTGTTGTCGCCCAAAGTTCACGGCGAGGGTCAAAAGCTGAACAAAGCCTCTCGTTCCAGCAGGTTGCGGGAAATCGCGATCTCCGATCGTTTCGCCAGCGAGCGAGCAAGACAAAGGCGGCGGCAAAGCAGCGACGAAGAGAAGACGATGTCGATGCCGAGTGCACAGCCGAAGACGAGGAGAAGAAGAAGAAGAAGAAGAGACCTGTGGGCGAGGGAGGAGAGCGAGAGGGAGAGGGAGAGAGAGGGATTTACATAACATTTGAAATGTAAACAGCGATTGCAGCGGGTGAAAAATGCTTGTGGGATTTTCTGCACATTTCCATTGCGTGTCGGCCGCCCAGGAGGGAGAGAGAGCGAGAGAGAGAAGGAGACCCCAGAGCGAGCCCCCACCCCCCACCGTTTCGTTATCACGCGGCTCGCGGTGCGCCGAGGATCAGCAGTTAATTAGGCCGCTGCTGCGTCTCCTCCATTCATGGCCGGCGCACGCGGCTCCCATGGCGCTGATTTCGAAGAAAGCTCTTTATTTGCTCGCTGCGGCTCGGCCCGCCTCGCCCGGCCCCCGCCGCAAATGATGAATGGAGCCGAGTCGCGGCGACTGCAGCGCATTCCGCGGAGCTCCCGACGGGCCCGAGACAGGGACCGAGGCCAGGTCCGGGCGCTGTCAATTAATTCGGCCGGCCCGTCAGCGACCCCCGATCGGTCCCCGCCGGACCCCAGCGGCGACTTGTCATCTTCTGGAGGTCGGCACGTTCGAGCCGTGGTTTCGCGACCGTTAAAAGCGCGCTTAAGTGTCAATTAATCGGACCGCGATCGGGTCCTTCACGCGTCATTCGCTGCCGCCGCCGCCACGTTATGCAAGAGGCGTCGCATCGGCTGCGCGAACGCGAGCGAGTCCTGGGTGGCCGCGGGGCCGGGACCGGCGAGGTTCGGCCGGCTCGGAGCGGTCTCGCATCACGGTCTGGGTTCACGAGGTCCTCAGATGCAGCGGAGAGGTCTCTGTGGACTTCAGGTGTTCAGAGGGTCGCGTCTTGCGTTGGGACCGATCGGTTCCCGGACAAAGTCGCACCGTCCTCGCGACCCCGACCAGGCGCCGGGCTCTCGCTTCCCACACAACTCAGTCGTACGATTAAGTGTCGTTTTTATTACAAAAGATTCCGCCGAGCGAGACGTGTGGAACATCTTTAAAATATACGTGTATACAGATATAGTGGGAATGTGTGTCTGTATAGAGCAGGTAGTAGGTGAGTGTGTGTGTGTGTGTGTGTGCGTGGCTCCAATACAAATGCGGTATTTACAAATACAAATAGAAATAGAAATAAATAGCATGCCGTCGGGCACGGCCAACGAACTCTGTACACAATTTATGCTAACGACTAGGACTAAACTAAGCGGGGCGCGTGGTCCGGGAGTCGGGGGCGTGGTCCGCCGCCCCCGGGGCCTAGAGGGCGCCCCCGAGCGAGTCGTCGTCCGCCCTCAGGGAGCTGCTCTGCTGCGACACGCGGCGCGACACCCGCCGCAGGAGCTCGATGCGGGTCCCGACCTGCGGGTGGGGGGGAAGAGAGAGATAGAGAGATAGAGAGGGGAGGGAGGAGGACGACGCGAACTCACCGAGTTGTCGGAGACGTGGCCGCCGGCTGCCGCACTAGATGAGAGGGGGTTAGTCGGGTCGGGTGGAGGGGGTTGACGTGGTTTACCTAAACGAGCAGGCCTTCAGGCGCTCCATCTCCTGCTGGATGATCGCGAAGTCCCGCTGCAGCTCGCGCTCCTTGTCCAGCAGCTTCTGCTTGTCCTCCAGCAGCAGCCTGCAAAGAGATGAAGCCATGAACCAACTGCCTGGAGCCCCGGGACCCGCCGCCACTCACTTGATGTGCTGCTCGTACTCGCGGAAGCTGCAGCGCGTCGCCTCGTCCGACTTGAGCTGGGCCTCCTTCCACTTGCGGAAGGACTCGATCACCTTCTCGTTCTGCTTCCGGATCTCGACCTGCTTCCTGCAAGCGAGAGCGAGAGCGAGAGATGAGAATCGCCACGCGGCCGACCCCTCGCTCCACCGGTCCACCTACTCGTACTCCTCCTGGAGCTTGTTGTAGTCCTCGACGAGCCCGTTGAACTGCCGCTTGAGGTCGTTGCGCGCCTCCTGCAGCCGCTTCTCGATCTCGGCGTGGGCGAAGTCGTTGCGCTGCAGGATGCACTGCTGCTCCTTGACGACCACGTGCGCCGTGTACAGCTCCTTCTCCATCTTGAGCAGCTGCTCCTGGACGCCCTTGTGCCGGCCCAGCATCGCCGCCTCCTTCTCCTTCAGCGACAGCACCTCCTCCCGCAGCAGGTTCCGCTGGACCACGACCAAACACACACACAGAGAGAGAGAGAGAGAGAGAGAGAGAGAGAGAGAGAGAGAGAGAGAGAGAGAGTGGGTGGAGAGAGTGGGAGAGGCTCGGCCGACCTACCTCCATGTTGTGCTCGGCGTCGCGCTTCTCGAGCAGCGCGAACCGCTCCTGCAGCAGGTTCATCTGGGCGTTGGCGGCGCGCAGCTGCCGGGCCTGCTCCTGGTAGTTCTCCTCCACGCACTCGTACTTCCGCGAGAGCTCCATGCGGTGCGCCTCCTGCGTCTTCAGCAGCTCGGCCAGGCGGCGCGTCTGCAGGTTCAGGTCGTCTGCAAGACGCGAGTCGGACGGGGGGTCGAATCGAGGGGTGGAAACGGATTGAAACGGATCGGGGCGGGAGGGAGACAGGGTCGAACTCACTGTTCTTGCGCTTGCTGTCGATGAGCTCGTCGTTGAGCTTCCGCGTCTCGGAGAGCAGGAAGCGCTCCTGCTTCTGGCTGCGCTCCAGGTCGCCCGCCAGCGCCTCGTTGCGGCGCGCCGCGTGCTCCAGTTGGGCGCGCAGCTGCTGGCGCTCGGCGTCGCGCTGGTGCTGCTCCTGGCAGCGCGTCGGCGAGGGCTGCGTCTCCTGGCGCAGGTGCGAGAGGCGGGTCAGCATGTCGGTCAGCTGGCTGATGCGCGCCTCCTTCTGGAAGATCGTGCACTGCAGCTGCTCGATTTGGCATTGGAAGGTCTCGTTCTGCAAGAGGAGAAACGCCGTCAGACCCAGGCCGACCAAGGGGCGGAGAGAGCGGGAGAGAGGGTGTGGCTGGCGGGCGGAACAGGGTTGGTGTTGGTGGTGTGGCGTGGGTGTGGTGGGGTGTGGGGAGGGGAGGGTGGCGAACTTTTTGCTCCAGCTCGAGGCGCGTGCGGTCCTGCTGCCTGGTCGTCCGCTCCAGCGCCGACTGCAGCCGGTCGTTCTGCGACTCCAGCTGCCGCAGGGCGCTCTCGAAGGGCGCCGGCGCGGGCGGGGCCGCCGACGGTGCCGGTGGCGCGTTGACCACCGAACTCTCCGACGTCAGCGACCCCGCCCCCGCCGCCGTCGTCGACGTGGCCAGCGTCGCGTTCGAGTCGTCGAGGTCGCCGGCGCAGAACTGCTGGTGGACGAGGTTCACTTGGCACGAGAGACTGTCGAGGTCGTTCTTGAGGTCGTCGATGATGTGCAGGTAGTCGCCGTGGGTGGCCGCGATCAGGGCCGTGCGCTCGTGGCAGTGCTTGAGCGAGCTCTCCAGCTGGCTGTGCAGCGGGCAGTCGTGCTCGGGGTCCTGCTCCTGGCGGCGAGAGGAGAGAGCGGGGCGTTAGCGCTGGGGCCCCGAGAGACTGCGGCGCGCACTCACCATGGTTTCGTCCAGGGGTCGCCGCGTTCAATCGCCCTGGTTGTTGTGTCTCTTGCTGTTGTTCTTGTTGTTTCCGTTGTTATTGTTGCTTCCGAGTCGAGGCGCCAGGAACCGAGCCAAACCCAAATCCCATCACTCGCAAACGTCTCCACTCGGCACGACGATTTTCATCGGAAATTTCCACATGACGTTTTTTCTCGAAAACATCGCCCGTTTTTGACACGACCAACTTCGAGACTTTGTATTTGTTTTCACTTGTGTTCACTCTTCATTTTTTCACTCTTCCCGATTCGTCTCACTCCGTCTCAGGCCGTCCCCAGTTTATGTCGCTCGACTCGCTGCGTCCCGCGCCTGTTCGATTTCGACGGTTTGTCACGAAGCCTGCGAACCGCCCGCCCCTCCCTCCACGGCTGCCGGCCTCCCTCACCTGCTACCGCGAGTCGGAGCCACAAGTTTTTATTGGTCGGAATAACTGGCTATTAGAACTCATTTAAACAATCATCGCTTGCCGCAGCGGGGCGAAACCCCGCGAATTCCCCGAGAACACTTCGGCGAGGAAAAGCCTTGGAAGGCCACGGCGAGGGATGGCGGCAGGCGGCAGGCGGCAGGCGTGGGAAGCAATTTTACGGTTGTGCAGTGCGGGGTCTTCGCAGACTCCCATCCCAAGACAGACTCGGCGATGGCTCCATGCGCAGCCCCGAGCCCGAGCCCGTCCCCGAACGAGAGCCCAGGGAGGCAAGAAGGGGAGGAACTTCTTTCCCCCGGGCAGGACGGACGGCCGCGACAGGCGTGGGGCGCCGACCGAGGAGGCCGGGGAAGGCAATCAGTCAGCGGGCGGCTGACTGATTGACATGTGGCCCGCTCGATTGGGCCCGGCGGGGTGGACGCGCGCCCACGGCCTGCGTGGCTCACGTGATGCGCGTCGCGATACGCGTCGCATTGCGTGCTAATTGGAAATGTGCATTTGAGCGGCGCCTGACGCGGACGCGGGACGAAAATAGCGAATGCGTGGCCCCGGGGCAGGGGCAGGGCAGGGGCGGCCGCGACGAGGTGATTTAGTGATAAAAACCTGGCAACGAGGCGTTGTTTCGGCGCTCTCTTTGCTACTTGTTTTTCCCTCCCACCAAACGACAGGGGGCGGGTGGGCGACAAGAGGGCGACGGCGACAAGTGGCGGGTCAAGTTCGTAGGCTCCGGTCTCGGGGGCGCGACGGCCGTGTCCCAAGCACTTTATTTACGTTTTCGGCGAGGGGTTTCGCGACCCTCGCCGCGATTTCCGCACGCTCCACTCTTAATTGCAGCACTCGAGCTCTCCAAACTTCGGAACTCTGCGGGGCGAGCCGCGGGGACGGACGCGGAAGACAAAACACAAAACACAAAGCACCGAGAACAACACGAACCGAGCTGGCGAAACAATTTGCGGCTCTTGAAACTTTCGGCGGGTGCTCGCGATGTGGCGAGATTGACGACGACGACGACGACGTCGATGGCTCACTTCCGTATCCGCTTCCGCCTCCCCAACACCCCAGAGTGAAGTAATTAGCTTTCGTGGCACGGACTTTTCGCCTTCCGCTTCCGAGAATCCCTGGCGCGACCTCCGTCCGCCCGGCGCCTTCGATCGCTTCTGCCCGGCGAAGGCTTCCGTGCGGCCCCGACAGTCGAAGGGCTCGGTTCCTTCGACGACGACGACGACGACGCGATCCCGACAACTGCGCGCGTCCCGTCCGTCCGCGCCGCGATGAGCCGAACGAATGCCCGCGAGACCGACGACGTCGCCCTCCTCGTCGTCGTCATCGACGTCGCCGTCTTCGTTTGTCGTCACCGAGTTGTCGAAGTCGTTGTTGTTGTAGCGGCTTGCAGTCAACACGAATTCCTGTGCTGTTGTTATTGTTGTTGTTGTTGTCCATGGTAAACAACACGGAAGGATAACGCGAGGAATCGACAACCGAATCGTCATAGTTTGATTTGCAATCATTTCTTGCAAACTTTTGCGACTCTCCGCTCCCCCCATCGGAAATATCATCGAATTAATTGCAAAGTGGAGGAAAATAAGGAGCGACGAGCCTAAATTTGGGCCAGAGAAGAACAGGGAGGGAGCGAGAGGGAGGTGGTAGGCGATCATGGGCCAGGTCAGATCGTCGGAACGGCCAGCCTACGGAGAACTGAAGGGAATCGCCCCGAACTCCACGGCAATTTATTCGAAAATTTGTGTTATTAGAGAGCGATTTCGTCGCCGCAGGACCACCTGGCTAGCAGTCTGCACACTTGGTCGACTCGGCTGCCGTGTGGAGGCTCGATCGACAAGTGAATTTATGGGCGCCATTGTTGCAACAAATATCACATGCTTTCTTCTGCCTTGCAGTTGAGTTAAATCATGAAATTATTTCCCGTCGCTGCTCACGCCAACCCCATAATGCGCTTTCCCGCGAAAGTTGCAAAAATAATTTCCCCATCGCCCATCGACCACCCGCGAACCACCCACGACGATGACGACGGCCGCCTGCAATGTGGGCAAACAGCAAAGCATTGCAGCAGCGGGACGAGCATCGAGAGGTGGAGGCGTCGACGGCGAGGGCGAGGGCGGACGAAAGGCCGGGCAGCCTCGCAGCGCCGGAAAGAGGTCACAACCGAGCTCACAGACAGACAGGACACCCAGCTAGACATTTGGGCGCACCCACCCCAGTCGAGGCCAAAGTTTGGTATCCACGACTTTTGGCCATCTCGGAGGCACTTTTGGCGGGAACTCGCCTCGACCAAGAGAGAAGTCCCCACTTGGCCGGGACCGGAGGCGGCACCGGGTCAAGTTTGGCCCGACTCATTGCGACCGGGCCTCGGGTCTTCGGCGGGCAGCGAACGCGGTCCTTAAAATAGCTTCGACACCTGCCACGCCGGGGAGGCGGCGGTGGGGAAATCAATGGGGAAACGGAGATTAGGCCGAGTCGGAAACTAGGACGAGGGGGCAGTTATTTTTGCAACCGCCACTCGCGCCAGCCCTCGAAGGATCGATCGATCGTTAGTTCGAGCAGGTTCTTTATTATCTTACGGATCTAAACGTAGGGTCTAATTATCCTTAGCCTAATTAAGTAAGGGCTGCAACATCTTAAGCGAGTAAAATACAAAAATTAAGTGGGCTCTCGGGGCGCAGGGCAGAGAGCATGGCTGGGACCGGGGCTGGGGCTGGGACTGGGGCTGAGCGTGTCGTCTCAAGTGGTGGGCGTCGTCGGGCGTCCTCGTCTACCATTCAGATTGCCAGACGTGGTCGGGGTCGCTGCTGTGGGTGGTGGCGGTGTTGGCGTTCGGTTGGTTTGCAGTGGAGCTGTTGTTGTTGTTGTTGTTGTTAGCTCTGTTATTGTCGCTGTCACGGTTACGATTAGGTTGCCAAGTGTCAACTGGTTGCCGAAGTTGTTGACACTGCCGGGCCTCTCGACTGGGCGTCTGGGGACGTCTCTGTTGAAGTTGGTGTTGTTGTTGTTGTTGTGGTTGTTATGGTTGTTGTTGGTGTTGTCGTGGTTGTTGTGCCGTGTCCTGTTGCGGTGTTGGTGTCGTGCCAGAAGCGCCGTCGTCGTCGCCGGTGGCCTGGGAAGGGAGAGGAACGTGTGTGTTTTCTGACTGAAGTTTCAGCAAGTGTTTGGGTTCGTTGTTTATTCCCAAAGCCCATAAGTCCTTCTTAAAACTCGGGAGAAGGAGAGAAGGGACCCCGAACTCACCACGCGAGTGCTCGACAGCCGCTGCTCCAGGTCCGTGATCTCCTGCTCGTTGTTGTACAGAGATTCCTCCAATTGCTCGATCTGCAGAAACAAAACAGAAGCAGAAGCCAAAGCCAAATAAGTTCGATAGTGTTTCAAAGGACTCGACGGACCCCGACCTTCTTCATCAGCTGCTCCTCGCGGATCTGCCGCGTCTTCTCCAGCTGCATGATGGACTCGCAGAAGGGGTTCTGCTGGCACTGGGCGTTGTAAATGTCGCTGTACGAGAACTGCTTGCCGCTCTGGAAGAGAAGAGAAGCGACTGGATGTACCCAGGGACCACTTGGGGTCGCGGCCGTTTCACTCACCAGTTCGCAGAGCAGGTCCGCCACCTGCTTCAGGGCCTGGCTGTTGCGCTCCATGAACGCGTTCTCCGTCTGCAGCTTCGACGAGAGCTCTGGGGGAGAGAAGACGAAACGATGTGAGAGCGTGAGGGGATGGAGAGGAAGTTCCTCCTGCCTTTGTTCTCGATCTCGAGCAGCTGCACCCGCTTCTTCATGTCGAACGAGCACTCGGTGAGCTTGCGCAGCCGCATCCGCACGCCCTCCAGGATCTTGGCGTCCTGGTCGTTCTCGCTCTTCGAGCTGAAGCCGGAGTCGCAGTCGTTCCAGGTCGTTTTGCCGTGCGGGTCGATCTTCGTGCTTTCGAGGTCGATCAGTTGGCGCCGAATGAAGTCCAGCTTGCGGTAGGCCTCGATCTTCTCCGACTCCTGCGAGGGCGGGGACGGAGTTGGTCATTGAGTTGAGGACAAATCGCTTCGGTCGGTTGTTCACTCACGGATTTCTGGAAGATCTCGGAGAGCCGCTTCTTGTGGCACTCGTAGTTCTTCTTCTTCATGTCCGTGATCTCGAACAGCTCGTTCAGCTCCTCCTCGAGCTGCTTCAGCTTCTGCTGCTCCACCTGCTCGCCGTGGCTGAGCGACTCGAACTGCGAGCTGTCGTCGTTCAGGAAGCTCTGCAAGAAACCAAACCACACCACAGCCTTAGAGAGACCGGAAAGCGACCTCGGCGGCTCGTCGTCTCACCACCAGCTGGCTGCAGGCGAGTCCCTCGGAGACCTGGGTTTCCGCGCTGCGCGCCGTCCGCTGCGATTCCAAGTTGATGGGCGGCATTTCGACCAGGCACAGACTGGAGTGGCTTTTGTTGCAGAGCTGTCGGGGCCAACGGGATGGGCGAGAGATCGAGATCGGAGTTCAGAGTTCGGAGTTCGGCCGGGTGAGTCGAAATTGAAATTATTTGCGTTCGATATTTTTCGAAATATATTCTGAAGTTTCTCTGGCTTCGGAACGACAGCAATTTCAAAAGCTCCGACGCGAAAGGACTTACCTTGGCATTGGCGTTTTTCAGATCGCTGCGCAGCTCCTTGATGACGTCGTCCTTCAGCTGGATCTTCTTCTGCGCCTTCTGGATCTCGTCCTCCATGCAGAGGATCTGGTTCTTCAGCTCGCGGATCTCGCCGTGCTTCTCGTCCACCTCCACGGCCAGGGCCTTCATGTCCAGGATGAGCTGCAGGTCGCCGGGTCGCGGGGCCGGGAGAAGCGAAGTCAAGTCAAGACGAGTGAAGGGCGAAGCGGCGGAAGGAAAGACGAGAGAGCGATTTGAACAATTTTATTAACAAATGGAATTTCGAATAATCTTGCAAAACGGTGTACAAATATAAACTCGGGGAAATGCGGTAAGATGTTGGGGTTTTGGCGGAAAGTTCAAAAATTATTGCGTCTACGCACCTTGTTCTTGAGCGCGGCCTGGGCGTCCGGCGAGTTCTGAGGAGAGAGAAAGAGGGGGGAAATTAGAAAATGGATAAAATGCATTGCTCTGAGACCCCACTTTACCTGCTGTTGGCCGCCCTCGACCTCGGTGCACTGCAAGAGAAAAGAAACAGACCTTAGGGTATGGAAAGAAGGAAATCCCCACTGCGGTTCACCTGGCGTTCGTCGAGCCCCAGGATCTGGGCGTGCGTCAGCGTCTCGAAGTGCAGGCACTGCATGTTCCAGTCCTCGTTGTGGAAGGCGTTCTGGATGAGCTTCAGCAGGGTCCCGATGTCCTTGCGGCATTTGGCCAGCTCGTGGCCCTGGCTCTGCCGGCAGTTGCTGTTCAGCTTGCGCTGCAGCAGCTCCAGCCGCTCGGCCACCTCCACCTCCAGGTCGTGCATGTTGCTGACGATGGCCTCGTTGATCTTCAGCAGCATCTCGACCCACTCCTGGTACGTGATCAGCTTCAGCTGCGCGCGAAAGACACAGGAGTGATTTAGACGATCAGGCGATCCCGGTCAATCCCTCGATACTCACGTCGACGTCGCCCTCGGCGTTGCAGTCGATGTCCTGCAGCCGCTTGACGAAGATCTCGCTCAGCTTGCCCGTGATCTTGCCCGAGTCGCCGCCGCTGTTGGTCGCCTCGTCGCACAGCTGCTGCAGCTGGTCGGGCGTCAGCAGCGTCGACGACGCGGCGGGCGACGTCGCCGAGGCCTGCGACGAGTGCGAGCAGCCGGCGGGGGCAGCGACGAACGTTTGCACGCCGCTGGTGCGACCCGCGGCGGCGACCGTCACGACCGACGACGACGCGTTCGTCCCGAAGCTGCGCTGCAGCGCAGCCGGCGCCGACGCGAAGGCCCCCGACGGCGTCGAGTCGAACGAGCCGCGTTCGCGCTTCGGCTGTGGCTGCGGCTGCTGCTGCAGGCGTTGTTGTTGGAGCTGCTGCTGTTGCAGACATTGCTGCTGGAGCTGCTGTTGCATCTGCTGTTGCTGCTGCTGCTGCTGCTGCTGCAGCTGGAGCCCCGACATCGTGATGTTGCCCGGGTTGACGCAAAACTTGCGCGACGAACTCTGGTTTGCGCTCATCTGCTAGTCGTTGTTGTTGGTCGGTTGTTTTGTTTGCTTGCGCTGCTGCTTCCCTCTATTCCACAGTGACTTTCGTGCTTCTCCGCATCAGAGGAGCAAAGCGTAATCGAAAATAAACGAAAAACGTCTGAAGGTAAACAAAATGCGGGCCGACGTGACGTATGAGTGACTTTCGGCTCGCAGCCGATCGGGTTTTTCTCCTCCTCCTCCTGAGTTTGGCGACTTTGTATTCGTCTCGATTGTTGTCTTTGTCGCTGTCGGTGTCGTCGTTGGGGCCGTGTTTGTTTTTATGTTTCGATATTCGAAATTAGAAAAGGTCGCCGCACACCGATTGCTGTGCGTCACTCGCACACACACGCACGCTCGCAGGTCTCACTCACAGCTGGCGACTCGAGGAGTTGGCCAGATACAAAGACGTCACCAGCGCCTCCTCTGCTGGGGCTCGTTCTTGGTGTTCGTTGGCAAAATGGGACACACTTGCTGTTGTTGCTGTATTCGCTTTATTCGCGCACGTCACTCGAACGCTGCCAGTGCGTCTGCTGGTGGTCGTCGATCGTTCTGCTCGTCGCGCGCGATCACGTTACGCGTCGAACTCAAACTGCGGACTGGGGAAGGCGCCCAAATCCACGGGCAGCGACCGCGGCCGCAGAGCGCGAGTGAGAGCAGCGCACGTTGCTCTTTGGCGCAACAGAGAGCGATAGCAGGCCGCGCGATAAGTGCGGGCCCGCACGTGGCGGCCGAACTTCGTGCGAACCAGACCGGCTCCAACACTGCCGTGGCTCGCTGATAAGGTGCCATCTGCGGACTTCGGGATCTGCAGCCAATGAGCGTGTTTCGCCTCCTTTGAAATCGACAAAGGCAGGAATTTCTCGCACAACATTTCCCTGTCTCATGCTACATGCGGGGGGAATGTGTAGCTCGTTTTCAGTTGGTGCGTTCGAAAAGTGTAGAATTTGCCTCTCTCTCTCTCTCTCGTTGGTTCCCCCACTCGCTCACTTTGCGCCCCACGCTCTTCGGGCACCTGCTGAACCCAAACCAATCGAGCCGAACCTCGGCAATGGGTGTTTGGTGGGCTCGTGCCGCCTTTATTTATCTGTACAAATGCCTTTATCTGTCCCGAAAACTGTGGAAATGCCAACAATTAGCGTTGCAAGACGTTTCTGCCGACAACATCCACAGGCGGCGTCCAAGGAGTCGACCAAGTCGATCGCCCCGCTCAGTCCGAGCGATCGACCGATGGGTGAATGCGTTGGCTCGATGAGCGACGTCAGCCATTCACGTCACAAACAGCTGCCTGTCTGACGGTTGTCCATTCCTCCGCTTAATGTCTTTGCTAATTGCCGCCGCTTAGCATCTAATCTCGCTGCAGCTTGACTTGTTATCTTATCGTGTAGTCGCATATGCTAAATATTTGCGTCTCGCAATCAAATCTTAATTACAATTGTTTGGATGTTTTTGCTCTTCGTTTCTGCTGTTTGTTTTGTTTTTGTTATTGTTGCTAGTATTTTTCTGAAGTTGTCGTTGTCGTTGTCGTTGCAAATATCTCTCAGCCAATTGACAATGCGTTAGACTTGAACTTGATGCGAGCGAGCGCAGTAAGCGATTGTTGCCAAACTGGATTTGGGGAAATCATTTTCTTGCCAAGCATCTAAAAAGTCGAGCAATTTCATGGGATCGACTTCGAAGCTAAATTCGTGTGCGTTCGATTTTCCGAGACTTGATTCTTGAAGTCTAATCCAGTCTCTATGTATCAACTTTCAAACCGATCGGGCAACGAAAATTCGAATTGCTCAACAGTCGTCGGAGATTGAACTTGTTATCCCTGTGCGTGTGGAGACCTTTCGCAAACGTCTAGAACAGAAAAGAGGTCGTTAGCAGCAGTAATACAATATTTCAAATACCGACCTTCATTGCGAAAAAAATCAATCTCGAATTGTTTCAATTAAACTGCAAATTAATAAAATGTGCACTTTACTTTGTGCATTGGATTTTCATTAAATGCAGTAAGCTGTAATCCCATTCGTTGAAATCAAATTTCCATTTTCATCGTTTTGGTTTAATATTTATATATATTTATAATAATAATAATTTGATAAAATAATAATTTGCATAATTCATTAATTTTAGTATTAATTTAAAAATGTTCACAATTCGCATAAAAGTGAAAACTTAAAAATGTATTAAAAACTCTAGCTGTTCCACGATGTTGCTTACGCTTTACATCTTATCAATTCATCGATTCTTTTGTTCAAATTCTTTTGCTTTGTTTTCATGTTCTGGTTTTATTCATTAATACACAATGAAAATATATTTAATGCGATTTCTTACATTAGTTCTAGGTATATTTAATCGTGTATGTGTCGGTTTGTGTGGCTATGAAAGTGAGTCCGTGTGAGAGATTCAGGGTGTATATTCAGAGTGAAGCGGTTGAGGATGATTTATTTAAAAGTTGACACAAAATAAAAATTCATTCATTCATTTTTACTTTATTATATTTTTATATATATATATATATTTATATCTTGAATTAAATTAGTTTATTTTAGGTTTGTTTGTTTTTTTGCAGTTTCATTTTCATTTATTCCATTATTATATATATTTTATTTTCAATTTTATTTCTTCAGTTGGTCTACAGTTGAATTGTTAAGTTTTACTCCAAACAATAATTTTAATTTCACATTTTCAATTTCTCTCAACTCAGCATGTTTTACAAAAACAGAAAATATTATGATTAGAGAAGAGTTGATGATGATGTCCTTTGAAAGTCCCGATTTGGTAGTTAATGAAGTAGGTAATCAAGTTCATATAAGTCTATATGTTTGGTGTCTGTACCGGTGCATGAAGGCGTGACAACGCGGGCAAGCGGAAATTTTTATCGAGCGTACGAACGAAGTTAAAAGAAGAGACAGCGGAGGGTTGGAAAGCGATTGGAAGAGAAAATATATAAATCATAGTGGGAGTGTGTAGGGGAGTTGAAAATTATAGGCTAGAATAGAGCGACTGAGGGGCATCATTGCGCATGACCGAATGGTTTACGATGAGTTAATGTAGATCTTGAATGTTGGTTTTTGTTTTTGTCGAGTGTTAATTTCTGTTGTTAAGTTTGCTCCACCAATTCATCCTGATGGTGAATTACGGTTAGTTCTTGGTTTCATCTCATTTTCCACAATTAAAATAATGAATTATTTAAAATTTAAGCCAAATACACATAAACTTTTCGATCATCGGGCGTTCGTGCCAAGTACTCCCTGTCGATAAGGCCTTCTATTCGCTTCTTAATGAATACGGGCGATGGTAAGAATCTCGATTTAAGTTGTGACGTCACGTCGGTTACCAGCAAATTGTGCTGCAATAGTAAACAAGATGTATAATTATTGCTCACAACAAATGTTCACTCATTTGCTTACCGCCATTCGTTTTCTGGCCTTCATTATTCGCACAATCGCCGCTTCGATCTCGTGCTTCCGATCTTCATCCACCTTACCGCGCGTCTCTTTACGTTCGGGCTCTGATTCGCCCTTCGCAGCCACAGTCTGGATTTTAACTCTGAAATGATTTATATGGTAAACGACGGTATTTTACCTCGTCTTCATCGAACTAACCTGTGCAATTTGGAGACGAAGGCATCGTTGACGTAGAACTCGTCCGTCGGATCGATGTCCTTCGTCTTTGTTTTCGAGTTGCGCACCAAGAGACGTTGCGCAGGTTTACCCATTGAGAGTGATTGGAGGGCTCGCACGAGTTCCCGCTCGGGGATGTCTGTTTCCTGCTGGATGTCTTCGTACGACAAGACGTCGCGATTGTTGAAGAGCATCAAAACGCACATCTGCAATGGACATATACGAGAGGAGTTAATCCATGATATAAATGAAGATTGTAACAATTGTAATAACCTGATACGTTGAAACTTGAAGGATGTGTTTGCGCGTTGTGGTTGGTACAGTGCAGCCAGCCGTAGAGCTGAATACACTTGAACTTGGACCGTCTTTGTCTTTGTCGACTTCAGTTTTGCGCCCATAGAATACGGCATTGATATACGCAGTACCTGTAAAGACAAATCAATTAAGTAATGTAGGATATGGGAACTCTTGTGCGTACCCATTTGCGGTTGTAATGTGAGTTTTCGCCCAGAGTGTTTGTCCAAATAAAACTTTTTAAATGTTTCGAATGCATCGCGTGGTGCTGCAGGTATGTTGCAGTTAGGCGTTGAAGTCTGCAAAAAACAAAGTACGATATTTAGCTGACCTGAATGTAATTGGGAATGGAATACACACTTGCGTTGGCCAGAAGCCGGTCGTTAATATTCTCACTGTTAATTCTACACCTGACAGCGAGAGGTTGTTATTATGTACATAGGTTTTAAATTCTTCCATAATGGTATTCGACACAGACATGTCCTTGAACATGCCTTCTAATTTTGAGGTAAATTGACACCCACACTCAGTCTGAAAAATGCGAAGACAATCAGTTACATATATATATATAAACAGTGGAAATATTCATTGCCAAACATACCTTTAATTTTGATATCATATTCTTCTCGAAATCATCTGAGACTGATTTGTTTAGCAGCAAACGCTTAGCTAAGTGTGTCTTGTAATAGCGCTCGAAAACGTCCTTTTCTAACAAGAAACGGAAAAGTACCATGGTTTTGTCTAAAATTGTTTCAATCTCCTGTTCGGTCATCTGTGGAATAAATAAATCCGATTGGTAAGATTATCGAAAACTGGAGATATTTGTATCCACTTACGCCCTTGCCTCCCTTCTTCAGCTTGTCATCGATGAACAGGGACAGATATTCCGGCGACTTGGTGTTTAGATTGAGGAAATGCTCAAAGTCCGACGAGATGACATTTTTGAAGATTCGATCATTGTTGAAGGAGTGATGCAAGAACTGATCAAAGCGATCCTTCAGATCGAGAAGGTTCTGTACAAATGTGATGGGGTTTGTGTTTCCGTTTTCCTCCTCCTTCACCAACACGCGTCCCTGCTCACGTAAGTAAGCCGACATCGTGTCCGCAATCACTTTCAATCCCTCGTCCTTAAGTCGCGAGAACAATTTGTAAGTGCACGCAAGATCTTCGGTTTTTGAGTTCTTGATCATGTACACGACTCCGGAGTTCTCCATCTCCACGATGGTGCGCATGTGCTTCTTGATTAGTTCGTCCTCCACTACCTTTACAATGCGCGGTTCGGTGTCCTTGTCCAGATAGAGTGCGGCTCGTGCAGATTCCTCTAGTATGCGAGCCTAGGATGGAATACAAGATGTGATCAAAATTTGTTCAATGAAACACCAAACGACAACTCACCTCAACTTTCTTAATATAAACGCCAGCGTTATTTTCCGCAAGCAACCTTTGCGATTCAAATTTGTAGAAGGAGGCCGATTGGGCTAAGAATGGCTTTTCGAAGTCGTCCTCGTAAACAGAGCGTGTATTGATGCCCAGGGACATCAGCATTTGGCAGGCATTCTTAATGGCCAGATGGTTGATGGCCTCACACTTACGTTCGTCCATAACCATGCCCAGTAGGGTTTCGCGCAGAGCTTTCTGTATTTCGGAATAGCGTACAATCTGTAGGGAAATTGGACAGTGAAGTATTGGGATCAACGAAATGCTTGACTTATTCTTACCTGATCTCTGAACAGTATCAAACCCAAGTTGTAAACATTGTCTACTTCACGCTGTTGCACGAACACACGATCCATGTACATCAGTATGTCGCGTATCATCACCATCGAGGTCTGATGATCGTTCCATGCTTGATTGAGCGTGGGTAGAAAGTTATTGTGTAAACTCTCGAGCACGTCCAAGCGCACCTTGTGCTCCAGATGTTCCGCAACCACTTCGCGTAGGCCGAAGTACAAACGGTTGCCGTGCTTGTGGAGCACCATTGTATAGGCATTGCGATATAGTTCCTCGAAGGAGAGACCCGAGTTGTTCTTCTTTTGGATCTCCTGAATTGCGTTCTTCAAACTCGCCCATATTGTCTCCACGTACTTCTCATCCATAGAGGTCTGAAACAAGAAAAGGGACAGAGTAATGTCTTTCTTCGATGAGTAGTGTGCAACAGTATTTTTATAAAATGAGGTCTGAAGATGGCGAAGCTAACATTGAATCCATTAAACTTATACTCGGGCAGCCAGAGTGGAAACTTGCGCTGGACGTCATTGGGTTTGCTCAACTTGCTGATGTGGCAGACAGTGCCGCCGACCGCCACATGACGGTGCGTGCCGGACGAGGTCGCGGATCCCGCACTTGTCGACGAAGAGCCCGGCACAGTGCGTCCGCGTATAAAGAACTTTCGATACCTGCTGCCATTCGGGGTGCTGTTGGTGAAAAGTAAACTCTTTTGACGGTCCTGTGATCCGGGTTGTTTGTCCTCCTTGGGCATTGCTGACTGACACTCTAAACTCACAAACACACGCGCGAGCGGCCGAGAGACAGGCGCTCAATGGCAGCTGTTGTCGTCGGTTTTCGTCTGCGATTTGTGTCTGTGGCCTCTGATTTCGAAGACTAGTGCTCCGATCCTCTGCTTCGGGTTATTGTTTGAAATACACAAATATCCTCCCCGCTATTCGACGTCGTTTTCTTTTGTAAATTATTTTCTCACTCATTGGTTTGATTTTTAAATTCGAGCATGTTATCTCCTTACAAAATAGTATTTGTCGAAGACATGCAAAATTGATATATTTCCAAATCCAAAGTTGAAATTTCTGTTTTTCGTCTCTCACTTCCTCACTCTCTTTCTCCCTGCCTCTGTCTCTCGCTCAGTCTCTCCTCTTTGTTAAATTTAACAAATTAAAAATGAAAAGGAGTCGCTGTTTCACAAATAATAATTTTTCTTTTCTTAACTTCTTGAAAATTCAATATTTCTCAGAGACAAATAATTTTGTTTTGACGCAAAAAGCACGACTCGGATTCTCAATGATTCTCTAGAAATGGAGTGTGGAAACCTAAATTCTTCGAATACATTCGACTACGAAACACCAAATGGAAATCGCTCAAAATTGTGAAAAACAATTAAATATGATATCAGATATAGACGGTAATATCAATGCCAACAATTTACTTTAGTGGATGTAATTTTTGCGAAGCATTCGTCAATCGTCGATTGTCAATCAGAGCATGCAAAATGAGCCATTTCGTATCCTTTGAACCACAACTAGGCAATTAAACAACCGAGGCGGAAGGAGAAAGAGATCGCAATTGCAAAAATAGCTTCGGTGACCTCAGCGCAAAAACCAAATAACAAAAACGCTAAAACACAGGCAGGCAGGAAGAGGAGGTTGCAGTTGAAAACAAAGAGCAACGACGACGACAATAAAAAACGCGAAGAAACGATCGCAGAACAACGCAGAGCAATGCAGTGCAATGCGTTGTTGTTCTGAGACGTTTTGTGTGCCGCGGATGCTGACTTACCGGAAAGGCGCGTATACGCATCTTTCCTTCCTTCTTGGGAGCGGTGCCCCTTAGATTCATGGTGTGGAGACGACGACAGTTCTCCTCCACTTTTTCCACTTGATTCTGCCAACGACGGAGAAGGAAATCTCGCTGGGCTGCAATGTGAACGACGTGGAAGATCTATTTCGAGTCGATGGGGCTGGTCCAGTGGTGCTCCGGGTGTCCAAAATGAGAATGAATTCAAAATGCAGTTCTGGGGAGTTGGATCTGAAAACAAGAACAGGAAATTAATTTGGAATTAACATGGAACATATTTTTGAAAGCAAATGAACAATGGCCGAAGATGCCCACTCAGCGTACGCCCACAACAAAATATATTCTCCAAAAACTTTCGGAATTTCTTCGACTTCATTTCGACGTCCATTTCACGTCGCAAACGGATTCCACAGAGTACGGCTGTGGCCGTCCATCATCTTCGTCACTTGTGCTATGCACCTTGTTTTCTTTCGAGTACACTTCCATTGCGTGCCATGACCCCCACTCGTTACCTCTAATTTCTCCGCGTACTCGGTCTTCTGCTCGCACAAAAGGGGAAATTTCTGTGCCCGTTGCAACGGTGGTCGTTTACGAAATCCAGGTGGGAATTGCACGTATTGTTTTAATAAATAATTGTGAAAAGTGTATGGCTTTCTTCTATCTCCTTTCTTTTATCCTTTGACGAAGATTAAGTTGGGAAAAGTTGAAGACGAATGAAACACGAAGCAGCGTAGAAACCGTGAAACGAGAAAGTCACCACGACAGTGGACGTCAATCTGAACAATGCAAACCCAGGCAAAGAGCAACAGGATGAACCAACATGCTTATGCTTTATGCATTTATATAATTGCCAAGATATAACGAAAATTGGCAAATTCTGAGAAAAATTATAATCCACGACTATTCGCAGAGGATAAAGCATTCTCAATTAACTAATGCATAATTGCCTATCACCCTGTGACATGAACTTTAGACAGTTTGGCAGCACTGCCCGACCTCAATCAGAAATACAACACACGAAGCGAATTCCACCACAAAACAAAAATCAGCCGATGGAGAAAACAGTCGAAAGCGAGTGAAAAAAAAAAAAACATACAGCACAGGTAAATGATATCAACGGAAAGAGGATCAAAATTAATGGCGAAATTTATGTCACTTACCGCTATCGCCTCTGGGAAGCGATCTTAGCTCTTAAAAACAAATAAACAAAAAGTTGACGACTAAACTGCAATTTGTGCCTATTTGCTTATTGTGTTGTTTTTCGCTCGTTTATGTCAAATGCGAAGCACCGATTGGCTGGCTGCACGCACACAGTCTCAGGCAATGGGAAATGACAGCGGACTAGGAAAATTTTTCACTTTGGTGCAGAGCGAACGAAAAACGAAAATGGTCGTCCGATAAAGCACAATTTCGAGCCGACGCACGAGTTTTTGGTGCGAATTTCGATTCAATGTCGTTCAGCATCCATTTACGCACACACTGAAGGCATTCGCGAAATGTTTGTGCACTCAAAAATTCCCGATTTATGACTTTGATAAACTCGACGGCGAAACACGAATGCATCGAACACTAGTGAACGAAATCCTGCAACTCACCTCGTCCTCGAGCTGCGTTCGCAAACCGACGCGAATCCGACCAGCTCCAGTTCACCACGAACGCGTGGCAGCATTCTTTCGGTTTGTGTCTCCGCCCACAGCAAAACGACGAAAATGCGGCAGCATTCTTGCTCCCACCCTGTGAACAACACCACATCGCCACACATGGTGCTCCCTCGCACCCGCACTCGCATTGGTAATGACACCAAACTCCAGCCAACAACAACTCGTCCGCGCCGTGTAATTTTGTTGTAATAGATTGAAATATTGCGATCGCGATCTTGAGAAACAGCCAGCTCGGGTGCGACGGCAGAGGATCGGCATCGGCCGACAGTAGTTGGCTCCCCAGCTCCCCCAGCCGGCGGCGGCTCGCCCCGCCCCGCCCCGGCCGAGGCAGCGTGTAATTTTCCGAAACGTCGCTCCATAAATTCTGGCTGCCCTTGGCTCGCGGTGCCTTCACGTGGCGGCCGCACGGCGGATATTTGATTTTCCACGGCAATAAATTAGGACTCCGATGAAGAACGGGCCGCGTCGGCCCTGCCTGCGCCCTGCCCCTGGACGTGGCGACGTCTCGGCCCTGCTGCTCCTGGCGCAGCTTATCGCGATCTGGAGCCCGGGGCATCTGCGGCGAGCAGTTGCGGAGGAGTAGAGGGCAACAACAACAACAACAACATGCCTCGGTGGCTCCGCGATCCTGAGCCGGAGTCGGACGTCGATCGTTTCGCTGGAAGACGGATGGAGGGCGGTGGGCGGACGGGTCCGGCCGGGCGGGAGGAGGCGCTGATGCAGGAAAAATCGCAAGATCAGGCCGGCCTTAATTAACCCTTTGGGGCCGCCATCTGCGATCGGCCGCGCTGCTGCGGTGGAGGAGGTGGAGCAGGGGACGGGGGGGGGGGGGGACGAAATGATAATCAATACATTTCTAAACATTTTCGACCCTCCTACAACGTCAGCCGCAACAAAACTATGGCAATCGCTCCGGCGACAACAACAACAACAACACCAAGGCACACGAAAACACGTCCACGAAATCGGCAGATCGGCGATTGCATTAAAATAACAACAACGACCACGACAACAACAAGCGTGCACTGACTTCTGCTCTGAGTCGAGGACTGAGGCTGTGTGGTGGTGGTGGTTGTTGTTGTTGTTGTTCTCTCCGCGGTCGGCATCAGTGGCTGCCACTTGTTGTCCGATTTTTCATGTTCGTCGGCGGCAGTTGGCAACATCTGCCTGCCTCCTGCGCCCCCTTCCTTCTGCTGCCGCTGTGGTTGCTGTCGTTGTTGCATCTAAATAACAACAAGCACCGACATCATTATTGCATTGCGATGACTTCGTACGCGCGAAATTGCCGAGAAAATTGAGCGCATTCAAATTCGCCTCGGACCGCAGGAGAATCCTCGATCCACACCCGGCCCAGGCCCGACCTGCGCCTTCCCCCAACTCGTCTCTTCTCCCGCCTCTGCCTCTGCCTCCGCCTCTTCCCGGTCGAACGTCGGCCCCGCTTCGTCCCCTGCTGCGTCTCGGCCGATCTGCGCACGAGGAGGCGAATCTGCTGGTTGTCACTGTTGTTGTTGCGACGGTCGCTGCCACGGCGGAATCGCGGATGCCTTTGTCCGGCATCTGAAGCAACCGCCGCCTCTCCAAGGACACGAGCCAGGTTCACGCCAGGAGTCGCCCGCTGACTCCGATCGCCATCGCTCGGCGGGCCCAGTCAGTTCCTCGCGGAGGCCTCAGCTGGCCAAGACGGGTCGCCCGGCCACGTCTTCGGCCTTCAGGACTTCAGGACTTCATGACTTAATTCGCAGTTTGTCGAACGACTCGGCGCTCCATCCATCAAACGAGTGACCCGGCGACGGTGGCGCGGAACGTGGGCCGTTAAAACGGCAGGTTCCATTAAAATTGGAACCCAGGCGGCGGGGCGACAGCGAGGCGACGTCGCCGTGCCGCCATCCATCAAACCCGGCGCACCTGACGGCTGCCTAATTGCGGGACCGGGCGGGTTGAGGGCGACGCCAGCCCCGCACGTGCCGGCGAGGGGCGAAGATTGATTCGGACCACGTCTTCGGAGGGCGGAGGGCGCGGCGGGCTCTCGGAGGCCCGTCGTTGCCGCTGTTCGCGTTCCGCACTCGGGGGTTCGGGTGAGCTCGGGGCTCGTCCGCCACCACCGACCTTCAGACGAAGTTTTTAATAAGATCCCCGGCCTCATTACCTCGACTGCCGCAGAAAGCGATGAATACTTGAAATAGTTGTCGATGGATTCTATTGGCCTCCCGTCCCCGTCACGCCCCGGGGCGAGGCTCCGTGGGCGGAGGAATTTTAAGTCTTCCTCACGTGTCCTCGGCAGGACCGCGGGCCCTGAATATTTCAGGCTTCGCTCCTTCGCTCCTTCGCTCCTTCGCTCGTTTGTTCGCCCCGTCATTTTCGGCAAACATTCCGGCCAGCGTTTGAACCCCGTTCGAACGAGTGGCCTGGGGGGGGGGGGGGTTGGTGGAGGTGTGTGGGCGAGGACAGGGAGGGAGGGGGAACGTCTTTGATTGTCCCGGGTCGGCAGCGATCCGAGGAGGATTCGGATTTGCATGGGAAGTATTTCAAAACGCTTGCGGAATTTTCCAGCTCCGCCCGAGTTGCCTTGAGTTGTGTGGCGAGGGGGTAAGAGAGAGGGGGGAGGGGGTTGAACCCGTCCCCGTAGTTCCCAACACCGGCTCGAAACCCGCAGCCGCCCCTGCCGCCGCGCCCCTCAGCCCTTTGGCCCGCCTCGCCAGGCGCCTCTGATTCTGCCCATAACACGATTCCCTCGGCCGCCCCGCCCCCGCCCCCGTCCCGTGGGCCGCTCCACGGTCGGCCCAAGTCCGACGGCTCGCCATCGAATCCGATTTTCTTCCCTCGCCCCGTTCGGCAACTTTTTCGGCAAAACTTTCAAGTTCAAAGTTTGTTTGGTGTGTGTTGTCCGTGGTCCGCGTTGTTGTTGAAGGCATCGATATTGTTGTTGTTGTTGTTGTTGTTGTTGCTTAGTTGTTTCGCCCACACGAGCCACGATTGTCACGTGTGAGCCTCTCTCGCTCTCTGTCTCACTCTTGCACTCATTCTGCCGCCAAGCAATTCGAAGTCGAGACATCCGAATTCGCCGTCGCGAAAGCAGGAGGCCGCAGAGGCAACAACAACAACAACAACAACACCAGCAACCACGACACAAAGACACCAACACAACAACGCCAACAATAACAGTGAGGTTCGTGTAATAGAAGGAAACAACCAGGTTTAAGTGCCAATAACAACAATAATAATAGCAATAATAATGCTCAATGACAACAACAACAGTAAGAGAAATATTAACAGGAACAACGACAAAACAACAACAACAACAACATTAGCAGCACATGGCAATAATGAAAGACCGTTATGACGACTACCGTTATTTTTATTATCCTTATCGCCTGGCGAACGCGCGTGTGTGCGCGCGCTTGGGCGTGTTTGTGTCTGTGTTTGTGATTGTGTTTGTAAAACACGTGCTTTCCGAAAACTCTCCGAGTCGCCTCCCGCTCCCCGCCCTTCTGCCCCCCAAAGTCCGTGATACCCGAATTCGTCTGTCGCTCTCTCTCTCTCGCTCTCTGGGAAGGACCTGCGTCCTGCGCACTGGAAAATGCAAATCTTATCAGCGGCTCCAGGTGCAGCGCTCGGCTTGTGGACAACCTCGGTCCATCCGCCCTCCCCGCGCCCGCCGATTGCGTAAGTGACAAGCGGATCGCAGGCCGGGGCGGCGGGGCGTGGCGGGGCCGAGGGCGAGGGCGAGGGCGCTGGCGGTCGGGCCTTTCCGAGCGTTGTTTTCGGACGCACACAGGGTGAGGCCGCCCGGCGCAAGGCCCGAGTGCAGGAGGCGCCAAATAAGAAAGAAAAAATCGGAAGAAAATCGGGAAAATCGGTGTAGCCCAAACCATGGAATTGTTTTCATAAATTGTAATTTTACTTTTTGATTACATTTTTTGCGTGCATTCTTTTTAGTTATTTCTTTCGTTGCCAGAATTCCCTCCACCTCCGCGTTGAAATGTTCCTAATGGGGAAAGGCAGCCGAAGTGAACTCAAATAAAATTGAAATTCAACATAAAGACCGCACCCCCTCCTCCTCCTCGTCGCCGCCACCGCTGTAGCTCTGTCAACAGCTCTCTCAACTTTCCAGCCACTCTTTCCAGCCTGGCCCAAGCGCCCTCTCTCTCACTCTCTCACTCTCTCCGTCGCTGTTAGTCGCACGCTCTCTCTGTGTAGACTGGAAGCGCCTTCCAGCCTGCCGTCGGGAACCAGTTCGCGTCGTCGCTCCCTCTCCCTCTCTCGCCCTCGCTCTCTCTCACGGTGGCGGCCGGAGGAATTCTTGTCGGAGGCGAGAACGCCGAGAGAGAGAGAGAGGGCGGGAGCGAGAGAGCCAGGATCGAGTTTCGGCCAGCATTCATTAGCGAACAAAGAAATTCTTGTGCTGCGCTTCTTCTTCTACTCTTCGTTCCCCTAACAGTTCGGTTCTATTTTGGCCAACGTCGCAGGAATGTTTGGCGGAATGGTTGTTGTCGTAGTTGTTGCTGTTGTTGTTGTTGTTGTTGTGTTGTGTTCTGCTTCTTGTTGTCGGCGGCCACACGTTGGCCTCACGGTCAACGCGGCCATTACGCGTAATGACGCGTTTTTAACTCGGCTAATGAGCGACTCGGACTCCGTGGCCGCCGCCGCCGTCGCCGCCGAGGTCGAGGCCGAGGCCGCAGACGACGCCGAGGAAATTCTGAAGCTGCGGACGATTTTCGCCGTCCTTCTGGCTCTTCCTCTTCTTCCTCTCTCACCCTGCTTCTCGAGCAGAATCCGCCGAAATCGCCGCGAAGACCGAGCGACTCCTCGGCTCGTTTGCGCCTCGAGATCTCGTTCTCGTTCTCGTTCTCCTCGCTGTTGTTGTTGTTGTTGCAGTTGCTGTGATTGTGGCGCGTTTTGTTCTTCCCTTTCCTCGCTTGTAATTGCTGTTGGTGCTGTTGTTGTTCTTGTTGTTGTTGCCATTATTCTGCCTACTGCGGTTGCCATTGTTGCGGTCCCCATTGTTGTTGCCGCTGCAGCGATTTCCCATTTTCCACAATTTTCTTTAATAAAGTGCCCACGTACGTGGGTATGAGTGTCCAGGTGTGTGCGTGCATGTGTGTGTTGAGTCTCGCCTGCGGCTCCAACGAACGACTTCTCTCTGCTGCTACTGCTGCTGCTTCTTCCTCTTCTTCTTCTTGGCTCCGATGTCCAGCCGACGCAGCCGCCGCCGGTTCTGGTCAGTTGCATTCTAGACCGACTTCCACCGCCCCCTCCCCTCCTCCTTCGCCGCAGCCCGTCTCCGCTCGGCCCACCTCCCCACGCTCTCTCTCGCTCTCGCTCTCTCTCGCTCTCTCTCGCTCTCTCTCTCCGAGCTCTTCGTCTCCCTTCATTTCGGATCGACTCGCGTCCGCTCGCTCGGCGCAGGCGCGCCGTCCGCCCCTCTCTCGCTCTCTCGCGCTGCCTCGCTCTGCCCCTCGTCCGCTCCCGCCCGTTGACTTCCTCGCGAAGCTCCCGCTCTTCTAACGTCCCAATGGCCACTCGCTCTCTCCCTCCCTCTCCCCGCTCTCGACGCTCCCCTCGGCCCCTGCTCGGGCTCCATCGGCGCTAACGGTAGGTTCCGGTTCTGGACGTCGTCGTCGCCGTCGCCGTCGCCGTCGCTCGATCGCCTTCGCCTGCTCCGACATAAATTTGCGGCAACGCGCCAACAACAACAACAAGAACAACAAGAACAACAACTGGAAACCCCAACAGCGACGAGGAAAAACGGCAAAGTCGACATCGACTTCAGCATCAGCATCAGCATCAGAATGAGATAACAACAACAATTTCAACTGTTAGAACACTCAGGCGACGGTCGCCGATGCTTCATCCAGTTGTAATGTTTCTCCCTCTATCGCCATCTCCCTCGCTCTGCCTCTCTCGCCCACCGGTCCCGCGACTCGTTGAAGATCAATAAAACCTGTGGTTAACTCAGTTCAGCTCGGCTTTGCTGCCGCCTTGTTGTTGCTGTCGGCAATTGCAGTTTTTCGGCGTGCCACGTCGTTGTTGTTGTTGCACCACAGCCGTTAGTGCAGTTTTGTCCATCGCCCGCCGTCCCGCTCCCCCTCAGTCAGCGTCGACGACTCGATCCCCGCCCCGCCCCGCCCCGACTCGATCGCCGACGAGCTGCGAGGAGGAAGAAGCAGCAGGCCGGCCACAAACCGCCTCTGCGGCTGGACCCAGCAGCGGAACCGGCTCGCTTGCTCGGTGCTCGCGCCAGGTTCCCGCACCGGTCCCGGTCCTGCGTCCTCTCCGCGGGGGGCTCCGCGGCTGCCGGGCCGTCCGCGGGTCGCCCGCAGCCCCCGGGAGCCTCCTGGAGCATCCTCCGCGTGCCCTCGTCAAACCGCTCCCTGATGCTCGCCGAATCGCTCGCCTCAACCTCGCTCTGCCTCCCGGCCCCTGTTGGTTGGCTGCCAGGCGCCTCGCTCTCGTCGCTGCCTCCCCTCAGCCCCCGCCCTCCCTCCACCTCCCTGCACCTCCCTCGACCTCTCGCGTCCTCCCTCTCGGATTCCGCCCTCCCCCGGAGACCCCGCCGTGGGTCCCCAGCTGCATTTGGCGACCCCCACCCTCTCTAACCAACCACGTGACTGCGATTCGCGCTTCCGACGCCCTGCCCCGTTCCCCACCCGTCCACATCTCCATCTCCATCTCTCTCGCTCCCTGCCCTCGCATTTGTGCTGCCGAATTCGCGCTGAGCTTTCATATTTAAACTTGTCGCCGCAGCTGGTGGCGCAGTTGCGCTCTTGTTGTTGTCGGCGCTGCTGCTGCCGCTTGATGACGATGGTGACATGGTGTTGCCACCGCTCCACCGTTGTTGTTGTTGTGGTTCCGATTGCTGCCGTCGCTGCCGGTTCATCGCGTATTCGGGCCCTGCTCCACATCCGATGCCGCTGCCGCTGCCGCCGACGCCGCGTCGCCTCCGTCACTTTCGGCTGCAGCTAAATTTTTAAGCGCTCGCCGCGGCTCCGTCCGTGATCGGCGACAACAACACGTCGCGCGTTCCAGGCGAGCCACAGGGCGGCGAGAGGAGGCTGCCGAGGAGGGTCTGGTGAAAACTCTTTAATGCGAAAAGTTCGGCTCGAGAAGCCGATAATTCCGCGAGTGCGAGGGGCGGGCGAGCGAACGAGAACGAGAGACGGAGACGATGTCGGCCGGCTGTGAGGCAACAGCGACAGCGACTGTGGCCAACAGCGAGCTCACGGGCCTCTGCTCGCCTCGTGGTAACTCTACACACTCTCCGAACGAGCGCGAGCGACGAGCCGAGTCGCGCCCGAGCGAGTCTTCGTCGCCGCTCTGTCGAGCCGCTGTCGAGCCGCTGTCGGACCGCTGTTGGGTCGCTGTTGGGTCGCTGTTAGCGAGCTCTGTTGGCGAGCGCTGCCGAGGCCGGTGGCTGCGCGGCCGCCTGGCTGCCAGACTGCGGCGAGGCGACCGCGCTTTCAGTCACCTGTCAAGGTTCCAGCGTGCCACAACGTGTTCGCGGTTGGCCATCGAAACCCAGCGACGACTTCGACTCCGAGTTCGCCACCGACGCCGACAACGACTGCGACAACGACAGCGACGCCGACGCGGACTCCGACGATTTCCGTTCAGTTCCGATTCAGTTTTCCGTTTATTGACTCCGAGCGCCTTGGAGCGGCTCCTGAGTGCGTTTTCGTTCCTTGGTTTGTTTCAATTCCATTCAATTCAATTCAATTCAATTCAGTTCAGCTCAGTTCGTTTCGTTGCTCTTTTCGATTCGGTTCTGTGTGAGTTTCGGTTGCCTTTGATTTGATTTGTCGTTGTGTTTGTGCCCTTCTTTTGAGAGCCGAAGAATTTGATTTTCCCGGTTTGGTTCGTTCGATTCGATTTGGTTTCGTTCGGTTTGGTTCTGTTCTGTTCTGTTGACCACCTGGCGAACGCGACCGAAGCAGCCGACCACAGGCAAGCACAAGCACCAGCTCCGTCTCGCTCGCGCGCCCCTTCCCTGTTCCCGCTCCTCGCACGCACCGGGCGCTCTGGCTCGGGCCGCGGCAGCGCGAAACCGTTAGTTTTTAATTATCGACCGGCGGCCGCTGGGCCGAACGCTCGCGCCACACTCGATTTGGCGGCGCGCACTCGGATCGGGTCGGATTCGGCTCGGGTTTCCCGGCGATCGCCGCCAGTCGGGTCCACTCGCGGCCGAACGCCCGGGGGCTCGGCGCGGGCTCGTCTCGAGAGCCCCGAACGCGATCGGGCTCAGCGAGCCTCGGTTGCGGACGACCTGGCCGTCGTCCTGGCCGCCCTCCAGCGGCTCCTCGTTCGTCTCTCGTCGTCGCGGCCGCCCTTGCCGGCGCCTCTGCCTGCGTCGTCGCTCGCGGCAGACGCCCTGCGTGTTCGTGTGTGTTTGTGTGTGTGTGTGTGTGTGTGTTGGCAGTGTTTGCCGCTGTTGATATTGAATTAGTTGTTGTTGCTGTGGTTGTTGTTGTATTCGGGATTGTGATCTTGGGAACAGCGTTGTCGCTGCTCACATTGTTGTTGTTGTTGCTTCACTTGTTATCCAATTGTGTACTGTCGTTGTTGTTGTTGTTGTTGCCGTCGTTCTTCGCGGCAGTGAAAAGCAGTGAATGGCGAGCCCTGATTAAGCGTGTGTCGAGCGCGGCGAGGATCCCTTAATAACAACAACAACAACTACAATCACAACAACGGCGGCGATAACGATAACAACAAAAACAACAACAACAATAAGAACATTCATTACCACCGACAACAAACAACAACAAACAACAACAAAAACAACAACAAACAACAACAACAATAACAACATAATGTCAACACTGTCAACAGCAATTTGACAAAAGCCGCCGCCAGAGGGCGCCGCCGACGTCGCGTTGAACGCGGCTGAGTTTTGAAGAAGCAAGAAACTACAACAACACAATTACAACAACAACAACAACAACAACAACCCAGAGAATAAAACGAAACTGAACGAAGCAGTTTCTTGCAATAGAAAACCAGTTGGAAGCAGAAGAAGAAGAAGAGGAGGCGGAAGCCAAAGGACGACGAAGGAGGGGAGATAGCAGAAAACAACAACAACCAACAACCACCACCACAACAACAATCCAAGGTAAGTAAATATTCATTAAAGAGCGACGTCGACTCGAGTTTGGAGTCTCGGGTTCTGAATTTGATTTCTTTAAATGTCGCCGGAGCTGAACCGTTGTTGTTGTTGCTGTGGGGGGGGGGGGGAGAGGGGGCATCAGAGCAACAGCAGTTCATCTCGCGCTCGCAGGAGGCTGTGATGAGAAGAAAACGCTTCCAAGCGCTGAGCACAGACAGAGGGCGGAGGGAGAGGGGGCGGGGTCGAGACAGCACGCGGCTGAGCGTGGAAGGAGCAAAGGGATGGGGAGCGAGAGAACGCAGCAATTTGTTGTTGCTGCGGATTCTGGAGCAACCTCCAAGGGCAGGAGCGGAGGTCGTCGAGCCGAAGATGACGCGAAGCGAGCGCTGATGCAGTGCGGGAACTCATTCAAACCGGGGGAGAGAGAGAGAGAGAGTGGGCGCGAGTGAGAGGACTCGAGCCGACGAGTTCGGGTGACTCCGGAAACAGCAGACGTTTCTGAACTCGAGCTTTTGCCACATCCTCGGACTGGCCGAGGTCGGCGCGGCTCCTTGGGCGGATCCCCGCGAAACCCGGCCGCTCGAGGCGATGCCGCCTCAATCGAATGCGCCTCCGTGGGCGGCGCCGACCTGGAGCCAAGCGAATTCCTTCGTCCATTCCTTCCATCGCCGGCCCGCAAATATTTCGACGGCCCATTGCGATTGACTGATTTGCATTTCCGACACTCAACACTCGCGCCCGCGGTCGGCGTTTGTTCGCAGCTATTTGAAAAATGCACCTGATCGCGCAATCGACGCGACCGCAGGGCCTCGTCGGCGCGGCCCTAATGAGCCAGCGGCCGCAAATGCCAGGGACGCCAAGCATCCAAAGCGGGCTCGGCGCGTTCCGGCCCAATATTGGCGACCTCCGCGTCCCTCAACCCGCCGCCCGCCGCCCGCCGCCCGCCGCTGGGAGCAGCCGGGAGTGGATTCGCATCCGCGATTTCGCTCCTGCGGCCCCCAACCCGACCCCAACCCGCTCCGCCTGCCTTCGATCCCTGAGATTTTTTCATCCTCAGTTGCTTCCCTTTATTTGTCCATGGTTTTTTCGAACTCGTGTTGCTGTATTCCTTTCCAACCCGGCCCTCGTCGCCCCCCTCGGGCGCCGTGCCGAATATTTATGCATTTCCACTGTCATATTTTTCCTGCTGCCACTTCTGTCGGCCACTTTTTCGCTCGCTGGTCCAGCCGGCCGGCCACGCCCCGACCCCTCCCGCCGTCGCCCTGCGGTCTTGTTTACATTCGCGCCCGGTTGTTCGTTGCTCGCTGCCAAACCGTTTGGTTTCGCCCCTGCAATATTTGAATCAATCGCACGCCTCGCCCCCGCCCCCGCCCCGACCCTTCCTCTCTCCCACTCCCGCCGGCCCTCAATGAATTTCAATTGCTTCAGTTCGGCTCCCGCCCCCGCCCTCGCCCTCGCCACGTTGCCCGCCCCTGCTTCCGCTTCCCGCCGCCGCGTTTTTTCACGTTCGCGTTCCCGATTCTCGGTCCCCGCTCGGCCGTCGCCGTCGTTCGTTCCCTCGGTTGTCGGCTGCGCAGCCGTCCATTGTTGGCCGAGTGCCCTCAGACGTTGTTGTTGTCGTGGTCGCGGGCAACTATAAATTACACAACAACAACAACAGCAACAGCAACAGCAGCAGCCACATCGACCGAAACCGGTTCCATTCCGAGGGCTCGCAGGAGACGAAAACGAGGCGAAAAATTTCACTGTCAACCGCCGCCCCTCGCCCTCGCCCTCGCCCGGCTTCTTCTGCTTCTCCTTCGCCTTCTCCGGCGTCCCCGTGTGTGTCAGGGTGTCAGGTGGGCGACCTTGCGACGCCCCCCGCCGCCCGCCACTCGCACTCGCAATTCGGTTATCGTTTCTTTAATTAGTTGGTCCGTCTACAGCAGCCACTTGAGCTAATGCGCCGGTATCCGGCGAGTTTTGAACTGCCTAAGCGGCGGCAACAGCAACAGCAACCACAACCACACAATGACAATCGCCACCCGCAGCGACACCAGCAACGGTGGACATCGGCATCGTCGGCGGCAACGGCAGTTGTTGTTGTCGCTGCTCTGGCTGGCATTGGCGACTCCCGGCCTCCAGCGAGCCTCGGCGTCGTCGTCTTTGCCTTCGCCCGCCCTCGACTCCGGACAATGGGCTTCGCTTGCTCCAGGCGCCGCGAGGACACCTTCCTCTTCTTCTTCTTCTTGCACTGATCCGGCTCCCTTTTCTGCCTCGGAGGCTCCTTTGTTCGGGCCCAGGACCAGGCGACTCGCGCTAATTAATCATCGCCGGGCTGCGTCAGCCGCACACACGAGCGCTCCGGCCCAAGGCCCCGGCCCCGGGCCCGAGCCGTGCCGCGGCCGACTGGACCCGTTCGCACCTTCGGTGGGCCCGAGGCCTGCAGGGCGACACCACGCATGTCCCGAGGGACGCCCCGGCTCTCGTTGCCCGAGGATCCGCTCCGTCATCGCCGCCGCCGCCCCCTCCGAGGCCTCGCCGTTCCGCAACTCCCTCGCTAATGACAAAATTTCCACTCGGTTCGCCTGTGTCGTCGCTCGTCGGTCTGTCCACCCCATCGCCCTCCCACCGCAGCCCCTCGCCCCGGAGAGATGCCGAGCTCCCAAGCGGTCCTACCGATTTAACTGGTTCACGTGGCTCGAAGAACGCGAACGCGGACCAACTGCCGACTGCGCTCCCAGCCCAGCGACGCTCGAGTAAATGCAACAGCAAACAGCGGTCAGAAGAACCTGTGACAACAACAACAATAACGACGGCAACAACAAGAAACAACAACCTGCTGCAGCTACCTGGGAAACGAAGGTTTCTCTGTGAGAAAATGCGGGAAACACACGAAAGAAGCCCTCGCCGGAAAACGCTCGGAACGAGGATCGAGCGCGACGTCGAGGGCCGGGGCGAGAGATTGGGAGAGGGGGAGGGGGAGAGGCCGGGGGAGGAAAACAAACGCGAGTCGGTGGAACGACCTCTAAAACGACGGCGATCTCGAGTGAGACGGCGGACGGACGACAGGTGGAGGGAGCGACCGAGCTCCGACCGACGGACGATGAGTAATGGTAATGGCCGAATAATGCTGTTGTTGTTTTATTGATACCCCTTCAACTGCTCTTCCTCCTCCTCCTCTTCTTCGGGTACCTGTTGTTGCTGTGTCCGTGAAACTCCGCGGCTGCTCCGGCACTGCGGGCCCAGCGAGCGAGAGAGAGACGGATGACTCGGGGAGTTTAAGGTAATTTATTAAAAGATAAATCGAGCCACTCGCATTCCAAAGGTTTCCTATCCATCTCTCCGTCCTCCACTCCACTCTTCTCTCTCTTCCTTTCCTCACTCTATTCGCCTTTTATTGTCGTTCCTTTATTACGTCTCTTCCAAATCCCTGCCTGCTCTTCGATCTGGTCTCGCTCGCGTCTTCTCGCCTCGATCCTCGCCTCTCCTCCTCTGATCCCGGCCTGTCTGTTGTGCAGGCGAGTGTTGAGTTATTGTTGTTGTTGTTGTTGTCGCGTTCGTCGTTCAGTCGCTGGATGGTGGTTGATTTGTTCTTCTTCTTGTTCCCTTTTTTGTTCTGGTTCTTGTTTTCCTGCCGCTCCGCCCGCGGCCGCGTTGACGCTCGAGTGTTAATCATCGGCTTCGCTCGCATTTCGAGGCCCTCCGCCTGCCTCCATCTGCCTCTTCCCCTGCTCCTTGCCGCCTCTTCCGGCTCCCTCGCCCTCGCCCTCGCCCTCGCCCTCGCCCTCTCCTCCGCCTCTCCCGCGGCCTCTGGCGATCCATCTCAATTGGTCCGAAACTCGCCGCCTTCTCGCGGCCACTCGATCCACGAGGGCCCTCGGCGTCTCCTCGGCGCGCGTCGTCCCTCCTCTGCCTCGCCCTCTTTTTCACCTTCGTCCGCCCGTTCGTTCACTCTTCTGCCCCTCTCTCGCTACCACCACCCCCCCCCCCTCTCTGCGCCTCATTGGACGGACTTTCATTCACTCGGAAAGCCGCCGATGTGCCGAGATTTTTATTAACATCATTTTCGGTGTTTCGCTGCCTCTCCGGCCTCCTCTTCCTCCTCCTCATCCTCATCTTCGTCACGCCATCGTCTTCTCGCGCGGCCCCCCTTCTTCGAGCCCCCCTCCTCCTCCAGCTCGTCCTCACGGCCTCCGTCCTCGCCTTTAAAGCGTTCGCTTGTCGTGATTTTCTCACGTCTCCGTCACCGGCCCCTCGTCCCTCCCCCGTCCCTGGCCCTTCGCCGCCCTCCCTCTGGCGGCGAGGCGGCCCGTGCCGCGTTCGCCTGCTGACGACGGCTTCCGCGGAACCGCACGAGGAGGTCGATGTAGTTGTTGTTGTTGTGGCTTTTGGGGGCGATTGTAATGAGTTTTTAATTACTCGAACCCGCTCAAAGTTCATCCAGCCGCCGTGCGACCTTCCGAAAGGGTCCGCCGGCTTCGCCCCCCCCCACCCCCCTCTCTCTCTCGCTCTGCGTCCCGCGATTCCGAGGAATTTCCCTTTCGAATCGAGTGCCGAGGCGTCCCTCGATCAAATCGCTGCCTTTCGAGTAACTCGGCTTTCCGGGAAGGTTTTCATCCGCCGCATTTGCAAATCTGTCGCCGGCGAAGAATCAGGCGCTGGAGCAAATTTCAATCGACTCCGGTGAAATTCTTTGCAACGGACTCCGACAAACCACCCAAAGGTGGAGAATTTGGCGAGCGCCGAATGATTCGAGCCTTCGCACTTCAGCCGGCTCCTCTCGTTCGTTCGCTAGGAATTCCCTGTCGCCTGCTTCGGACCTGCTCTCGGCTGCGAGCCGAGGCCCGCCTTGGGCTGCAGTTCGGTTCAATCGGCGATCATCAGCCACGCCCCAGCCGCCTTCTCCGCTGTCTCCGCCTCTTCCGATTCCCGGCGGCCGGACCCAACTCGAAACTCGATTCAAGGCAGAGGCTCCGGCGTCCTGCTGAATGAATAACTTTGCGACTCTCGAAAGCACTTCAAATTAAATGGAACTCCTTCTGCTCACGCTCCCGCTCTCTCCCCCACACTCGCTCCGTCTCCGTCTCCGTCTGGCGGCTTCTTGCAACTTGACCGTAATCCACTTAAAACCTCTTAAAAATTCAATGACTCAAATATTAAATAAATCGAAAACAAATTGCGAAAACACTCGGAGAACTTTCCACCGGCCGCCTCGCTCTCTCTCTCTCTCTCTCTCGCTCACTCCCGCTTCGTCCTCCTCGCCGTCGTCGTCGTCGCCTCACCGGCCGGAAGAATAACAATTGCGGAGCGGAGTAAATGAATGCGGGAGAGCGAGAATAATTCCAAATGCAATTCAATTTGTTCGCTGCCGACGAGTTGCTCGGGCGCCCAGCCGAGGGCGAGAGAGTGGGAGGGTGGGAGAGGGGGTGAGTGAGTGAGTGAGAGAGAGAGAGAGACGGACGGAAGAGTTGGCTCGGCCGCCGTTGGTTCGACCGCCTGGCACTTAATTTTCACTTTCAATAGAATATTTAAATTGTTCCATTAAAAATTAAGAACTACTAATTTTCCATACCTCGTCGCCCAGAGGAGGGGGAGTGAGAGCGGGGGAGAGGGAGTGGATGGAGGAAGGCGGAAGTGCGGCTCAGGCCAGGCCAGGACAGGGGCGGCTCGGCGGAAGGCATGAAAGCGGCAACTTCGAGATGCCTCCGCCACCTCCAGACCTCTCTCTCTGTCTCTCCTGTCTCCTCGCTCTCCCTTCGAACCCCCTCCCCCCCTCGCCGCGCTCTTCGCACTTGAGAAAGTTTCGAAAAATAGTTGTCGAGTTTTATTCTCTGCGCGCTCCGGGTTTCTTGCCCGAGTTGCGAAGTTTCAATTTGGTCGCGGGGCGCAATCACTGCAGCCGAGGAGGGCGGCTGAGAGAGGGCAGAGGGGCCTCGAGGGGCGGGGCGGTGCGGAGGCGCTGAAAAGTCGCCGAGCCCTCGACTGCAGTTCGAAGTTCGCCGGCGACGTCCTCGAGTGTCCTGCTGCAAATTCCGTTTGGCAACTTTGCTCGCATTCCATCAGCTCGTTCTCGTTCGCTCTCGCTCACTCCCGCCGCCCCCGAAGTAGGCAACTGCAGGCAAATAATTACCGAACTCCCTCTCCCTCCCCTCCCCTCTCCTCCCGTCCCTTCCCGACCCGCGTTTCCTGCTCGCCTTTTTTGAGTCGCTTCGTCCCTCCTCCGACCGCGCAACCGCCCGTCGTCTCCTTCGGCCGTCCCTCGCTCTCGCTCCGCGCCAGCCTCGTCGCTGTCATTCATAAATTCGTCCACTCCGCGTCCTTGGACCTTCTGCCGAACCCGGGGCCCGGGCCCGGGCCCGGGCCCGGCGCCGAGTCCTTTGTGTCGGCGCCTCCGGCTCTCGTTGGCTTCGGAGCGCTTCTCGGTTCGCTTTTGCCCCTCGACTCCCCCTCGACTCCCTCTTCACCCTCGCCCTTCCTACCCTCTTCCGCCCACCCTCCGGCGCTCGTCCTCCCTCTGTTTTTCCCCATGTTTGCCTCAAAATAAGCGATTCGGGTTCGCCCGGATTTCGCTCCGCCAGCCCTCCCCGACCTCTGCCCCACCGACCCCCACGGGCGGGTCCCGCGCATCTGAGATAATTTTCTCGTCACGTGTCAGCCGCACGCAATCTTTACCTCGTTCGCTCTCGCTCTAAATTGCATTATCAACCCGCCATCTCGCCCTCTCCCTCCCCCTCTCTCTCCCTCGCCCCCAGGCCCGCGGCTCCGCGGGGTTTGGCCGGGACTTTCTGGATCTCCTGCCTGGCTCGAGCCGCAATTTGCGATCGCCCAGAGCCGAGCCGGGGCGGGGCGGGTCGCGGCGGGCGTCTGGGAAGTTGCTTCGCCCTCCGAGAGAGAGACAAGACTCAGACGGAGAGGGAGAGGGAGCTGCAGGCAGAGGCGCGGCAGCGGGCGGAACGAGAGGAGGCCTCGGGCCGAGCGGGAATCGGCGAATCCGGGCGGCTTCCGACGAGCGGGTTGAACGGCCAATTGCAAGGACGAGAGCCGGCGTTGGCCCTTTGACCTCTGACCTCTGACCTGCTCTGGGCGCCACCTGCGACCTCCGCCAGCTCCGATTCAGCCCGGCCCGCTGCACGTGACTCCTGCAGCGGGCCGGGGCGCGACGGAGCAACGAGTGAAACCTCGTGATTCAAATGGGGACGGAAGGCGGACGCAGGACGTGATTAGCTTCGAATGGCGACGACGACGACGACAGCAGCAGCAGCGCGACCCACAGGCAACAACAGAACAGACGACGGGGCTGCGAGCGAGCGCACAATGGAGAGGCAAAATAGACAACTGATGCAGCGACAACATCAACAACGACAACGACAACAACGGCAAATATGACTACACGATGCTCACAGCAAAGCGGAGTAATAGAAATAAAAGCTTACATTTCTGCCATTCCGAGCGCCTGGGCAACAACAAAGGAAATTTAATTAAATTCATCCGCAAACAAATGCATCGCATGCGTCTGGCCAGATGGGTGAGCGAGTGCAATTAAAAAGGATTCCACACACACACGCCCCGAACACTCCCACACACGCACACGCACACTCGCGCGCCCGTCGAGCAAAGAAAATGGAGCCGGGACGAGGGCGGCGGAAGGCGGCCGGCCGGGCGCGCCCTCGCCCGTGGCGGGTTAATGCGCCCTAAGTGGCCCTTAACCCTTGCACACACACACACACACACACACACTCACCCCAGAAACACGCCAGGACCCGGCCGACGCCCGGGACCGCGGCCGGCTTTCATTAACTAGTTTAATGTCTCAATCGCCGCCCAGCCGAGCCGTAATTAGTGAGGGTCGCCCGACCCCGCCTGCGGTCGATGGAGGCGCGACCCGCGCCACCGACACCTGGCCGGCGACCCTCGTCAGCCTAAGCCGCGGCCGGGAGCCGGACGGCAGCCGGAGCCGGCGGTCGGAGCATGCAGGAGGGGAGGGGGAGGTGGGGGCGCCGTCGGTCGTCGGTCGTCGGTAAACGTTGCGGAATATTTAGAGACAAGCAGATTATGATCCGCTTTCGTTATTATCCTCGGCTTTGTTCAGCAACGGCGAAAGGTAGTCGTCAGACACAGACCGAGACACAGCCACAGACAGAGCGAGATGGGCGAGCGAGAGGGGGGTAGAGGGGGGGGGGGAGAGGGAGACACACGTATGCACGGACCCGGCCTCCCAGCGTCCCCTTCGTCTCCTCAACCCCCGGGTACAGATTTTATCTACTTTTCATCCCGACCCGCTGCGAGCCTCGCCTCGCCCTCGACTCGCCCCGTCCCGCTCGCTCTTCGACTCTATCTCCCACTCTCTTCGCCTCGCTGTGGGCGTGGCTCCCTCACGGCCCCGCTCCCGTCCAGATGCGAGTGTGTGGACGTGTTCGTGTACGATTTATTGTGTTCGGCGGCGGGGTCGGGGTCGGGGTCGTCGGGTGCCTGGCGGAAGTCCTTCGAAAGGAGGGCAACAGCAACAACAACACCACCAACAACAACACTAATCTCCGCATCGCTCCCGATCTCCATCTCTGGATCTCGCCCGCCTTCGCCGACTCGGTTCGTTCTCGCTCAGCCCCCTCCCTATCCCTCTCGCCCCCCCTCTCTCTTCGTCTGTCTCTCTCTCGCTTTCCCTGGCGTGTCTTCGGGTGTCCTTTCGGCCCCTTTCGGGTGTGTGTTTGTGTGTCTTTTAATTGTCTGTCCGTCTGTCCGTGTGTTGTTCTTGTTGTTTGTTGTTGTTGCTGGTGTCGGTGTCATTGTTGGTGTCACTGCCGCTGCTGCTGCTGCTGTTGTTGTTGTTGTTGTTGCCTCATCTCGGATTTGATTTCGTTCTTCTCGCTCCTCGTCTTCGTCCTCGCCCACGTCCTCGCCCTCGCCCACATCCTCGGCCTCGTCCTTGTCGTAGTCGTGGTTAATGTTGTTGTTGTTCTTGTTCTGCTTGTTGTTGTTGTTAATTCTGCTGTTGTTCTTGTTGAAGAGTTCTTTATTGTTGTTGCTGGTTTTCGTGGTCCGCAGTCACTCGGGGGGTCTCGGTCTTGTTCCAGTTGCTCTGCCGCTGCTGCCGCTGCTGCCGTTGTTGTTGTTGGCGTTGCTCTGGCCTCGCGACGCGCCCTCGACGCGGAAGAGAGGGGCGTGTCGAGGACTCGGAGAGTGCCGGGGGCGTGGCGGGGGCGGCGCCGTCCTGCCTGGCCCTCGGCGTGACATAATCGCATAATGAAGCCGAGGCGCTTAATAAAGCACATCGTCAGCCCCGCCCAGCCCGCCTCCCCCTCTCCCCACCAGCCCCGCTCCCGGTGTGGGTCGTTCTCGCCTCCGGCGGGCGCCCTTGGACGACCGGCCCCGGCACAGTGGACTCGAGCGATTGCCGACAACAATTGGCCAGAATGAAGCGATTTAAAGCAATTCACCGACGAAACGACGAAACCCCGAACGACCGAGGCCAGGGTCTCGACATCGGACCACACAGAGAGACCGAAGAGAGCGGAAGAGTGAGAGTGGGGGGGGGGGGGGAAAGGCCTGTGGAGAGAGCGGGACGAAAAGCGAGAGTTCGAGCGGTCGTCGGCGCAGCAGGGCCGGAGGGACCGATGCGATCGGTTTGATTGCGGCCGCCATCGGTCGGGCCGCGGCGAATCGCGGCAGTGAGTGCTTGGCGGATTTCGACCAGACGATGTCGACTTCGCGTCACCTCTGCGTTCTCGACTCCAGTCCGCGGCCGCTGCGAGGCGTTCGGAATTCCCAATTACGGTTTCTCCCGGTGAAACCCGTCTCCAGGGCCCCCTAATCGCGGCGATTAAGCGCCGATTCTGGGCCCCGGGGCGCGCCGCTGTGCGACCGAGAGAGCGACCGGCACGGCGGAGGAAGTGAATCGATTGGGAAATGCTCGGCCGCCTCGACCCACTGTGCGCTTTCACTGGCGCTCGCCTGGCGTGGACCACGAAAGTTCTTCAGCTGCTCTGCCCGCGAGTCCGCGACGCGCTGCTCATTTGCGGCTCTTTGTGTCGCTTGTCTCGAGCTTCGCAAAAACCCGTCCGCCTTCCCCTGACCACTTTTCCGGGTCCTTGCGCTGACGCGTGACCGGATTTCGGACTGGCGCGGTTTTTGCCGCGGGTCCGCGACAATTATGAAATTATTTCCGATTCCGCGACAGCCGGGCGGGGGCCGGGCGACGACACACGAAATAAAGGCGGAATTAAGGGACTGAAAGTACTCCGAGGGGAGCAATCAAAAGATCAAGAGGGCGAGGGGCGAGAGGGGGCGGGGGGCGACAGCTCGTGTGAAAGTATTAAATCACAACACACAAACAAACAAAACAGCGCCACACACGCTCACGAGGGTCGGGCCACGAGCCAGCGCGTCAGCCATAAACAAATTACGAGGATTTCGTGCTTAGAGCCGGCGAGGCGAGGCGAGGCGAGGAGGCGACAGAGTGAGACCGAGAGAGGGAGCGGGTGAGGGAGACGGAGACGGAGAGTGAGCGTGAGCGAGACGGAGCGGCGGGGCCGCAGGACACCGGCGAGGCGACTTCGGCGGAAACTGAAAAATCCGAATCCGCACACAGCACAGCCATGTGGGAGCAGCAGCGGCACACACACACACACACACACACACACACCCACAGACACATGTAGTGACACCCACTCGCACTCACACACACCCTGCCCCCCCCTCGTACAAGTGCGCCGACACTTCCGGTGTTTGATTTCCGACATGGCCGGCGTTTGAAGCAAAAACGCCCGAGGGACGGCGGGGCGCACGGCAGACGGGGCGACGGGCGTCGGCGTGTGAAATTATGCGGGTGTCGGTGTGGGTGGGGTGTGCGAGCGTGTGTGTGTGGCCGGGATTAGCGACTGCTCCGCGCGGCGAGGTCCGCAGAATTTCTTTGTTCTGCTCTTGTCGCTGTTGAGATTTAAATGGCGTCATTTCTGGAGTTGTCAGTTGCTGTTGTTGCTGTTGCTGTTGCTGTTGTCGTGAGCGCTTTACGAGCGATTTTGATAAATTGCCGATTTCAGAGATGCGCTGGGCGCGAAGGAAGCGGACAGGAAGGAACCGGAACCAGCTCGACCCGAGGTCGGGCCGGGCTCAGGAGGGGGCGAGCGAAGCGCCCGAGATGGATGATTTCGGCCCTCGAGTCCCACTTGAAGGAGTTTTGGGCCCCTCCCGAAAATCCCTCGGGCTCAGACAATATTTCCCCCATTAACCCGCCCCGCCCTCACTAGCGCTGAAATATTTACGAGTTCGAATGCAATGTGTGGCGAGACAATTACAAGAACAACGGCTAAAAGGATTTCTAATAATAACAACAACCACGATGGCAACGAGAAGAAAAACAGAAGCAAAACCAACAACAAAAGCAAATATAATAACCAGCCGTCTGAGGCCGTCCATTCAACAAAGTTGGCAACACTGGCTCAACGCACGCTTCAACGGGCAGCTTAATTGAAAAGACCCGCCCGGAGCCCCGCCCCCGCCCCGCACTCCGGGCCCTCGGAGCTCGTCCTCACTTCACTTAATGGAAAGCCCACCGCAGCCTTCGCCGCCCGCCCGCCCTCTGAGCGGTCTTCGGCCATGCAGCCAGGGCAGAGCGAGAGCGAGAGCGTGAGCGAGAGGTGCTCGTCGTAGGTGCGTCGGTGTTGGTGCGGTTTGGGTTGTGTGGGTTCGGCGAGTTTTGAATTAGTTTCGGGCTCTGCGAACTTTAATGGCCATTGACCAGCCCGGGCGGCTCCCACCGGCACCGCCGTCGTCATCGCCGTCGTCATCGCCGTGTTAATCGTGTTGTTGGACTTTCAAGACTTCGGTGTGAAGCGGCAATTCAGGGTGTTGCAACAGCAACAAAAGCACCATCGACGAGATGCGGTGAGCGCCATCGATTTAATTATGCAAAGCACATGAGATCGCGGTGAACGACCGGGAGCCGTGTCGTTGGGGGCTCGTCCAAGGTGGGGTTGGCGGCGGCGTTAGTGGGGTGCGACTGTGTGTGGGGGGAGCGGGACAAGCGGCGTTCGAATTTTGGCAACACCCGGGCAACAACCAAGAACCGGAAACTTCGCCGTTCCACGCTCCAACTCGTCCTCGCCCTCGCCCTCGTCCACCTCTCACGCTCTCACTCTCAGGCTGAAGGTGGTTCTAATTGAAAAACTTCAAATCTCAGGCTCCTCAGCCGAGGGTTCGCTCAGCCACCGCCCTCAGCCTCTGCCTCCGACTTTCCCCCAACCATTGGCCAATGGACCTGCGAGTTGTCACCCTGAGCCCCCGGCAACTGCTCCCTGTCCCCCTCTGCCGCCATCTGTACTGGGACCAACCGCCCTCTCCCCCTCTAGCTTTCTCTCTCTCCCCGCAGATCGCACAAAACGCCTTCGGCCCTCCGTCCGTCCGGCTGTCTGTGGACGCGCGGACTCCGGGTCGCGCGACCAGTTCCGCCGAAGGACGTTTTCAGGAGCCTGTGGTTCTCGGGCTGTGGTTCACGGCCGACCTCGACAGCCTAATCTGGCCCCCTCGCCCCCCTCGCCACCCCGCCAGCCTGCTCTAAATCGTCGTCTAATTGTTACGAGGCTGCGAGTGGTTTCCTAATGCCTTGCTATTGCCCTGATCGCTGTTGCGGCGGCTGCTGTTGTTGCTGCCGCAGTGGAGACAAGGCGGCGAGGGGGCAGGGGGTAGGGGGCAGGGGGTAGGGGAGGGAGGCGAGCTCCCCAGGGGGCGATAAAAACGGAATAAAGCGAAGAATGAAAATGGAAATCTTGGAGCAGTTCGAGCAGCTGTTAAGCTTAATTTATGACAACCTCGACAAAGGCGACGAGACCTCAACGGCAGAAGTTTCCCCTCGCCCCCTCCTCTCCGCTCTGCCCCTCGCCGCCTCCCTCTGTCCACCGGGACTCCTTCGCAGTCGCCGTCGCCGTCGCCGCCGCCGGGAGTTCGCGCGTTTAAGAAAATAAAACTTGTCAAGAATTTCGCTCCACGTCATCGCGTCCTCAGCGCCCTCCAGAGCAGTCTGTGTCCGCCACCTCCCCCCCCTCTCTCCCCGCTCCTCCAGCTCCGGCCCCGGTCGGTGCAGCGCGCTGCCAACTTGGTCCGCTCGTTCGTTGATTTTGTCAGCACGCGTTTGATCGACATTTGCAATTCGTTTCACTTGACTGGCGAATTTCTGTGCCACGCTCGCCCCACGCCCCACGCCCCACGCCCCTCGCCCCCTTCTCCGGCGTGTCAGTCGCTCTATCTTTACGTGATATTCCTGCTTCGTGCTCCACTTCGCCACCGCCCTCCGCTTTCTTCTATTTTTCCACTTTTCGGCAATTTATCAATTGTTGGCGATGACAAGCGCTTATTAAGTTCATTGACGACTCCCCAAGGCGATCATCGCGCCGCCGACAGTGGCGAACACGACGACGACGACGACGACGATGACGGAGACGACGACGACGATGACGGAGACGATGATGATGATGATGATGGCGATGGTGACGTCGATGGCCACGACGATGACGGAGCATATCAAAATAAAGACAATATCAATTGTTCCCACTTTATCGGCTTCTTGTGGCGGTGGCCGTTGTCGTTGTGGCTTCCGCTACTGTTCCTGTTCCAGCCGGCCGCGCGTTGTTGCTGTCAACGTCGACTTCTTTGTGGTCGCCCGGGCCACGGCTGGAGTCGGCGGCCAAGTGGATTTCTGGGTTAATCGCGCATTAGAAAACGTTCAGCGCTCGTTCGGCGGCCGGCGACACCTGCTGCGGCGAGGCAGCCCGCGGCCCCACCTCGGGCACGTCCGGGCGGCAACACCTTCCGGCGATGGGCTGCTAAGGCCCGAACGGCCCTCGAAGCCCTTTAATGGCTCGTTGCGGCCGAGGCTTCGACCTCTCCATACACTTTTATGAGTCCCTCCCACTCTCTTTTCCTCACCCATCCTGCCCCTTCTTGGCTCTGGCATCCTCTTGTCTACTCCTTGCGCCGTCCTTTGATTGCCTTAATTGCAGTCTTTCGGGCCCGATCGTTATCGCCGTTTCTTAATTATTTTCGGCCCTCGGATCGGGACCCGCCGATTGGGTTCGAATTTCCGGCCTCCTCCCCCGCTTCCTGCCTGCGCCCCTGACTCGTGACCCATTGTCCTCCGACTCCGACCCACGGTCCGCCCAGGTCGGGTTCCTGCGACCCGCGACCTCGGCCCGGTCCCGGACCCCTCTCGACGCCCCTCCCCGCCGCCGGTGTTACTCCCGAAAGCACTTCCAGCGAACTAATTACATTTCGGGGATTTCGACATGTTTTAAAAACGCTGCTGATTTGGGTTTTTCTGCCTCCTTTTTGTTGTACCGTTTGCAAAATGACATTACATTTTTTTACAACCTCTTCATGCATATTTTCCCACATGTTCTTTTTCATAATATCTTCCCATTTTATACCAATTTCTATATTTTTCAAAGCTTGTTTGGCCCCTTCCTTTCGCCACGTTTTACACCGGCTCCGGCCACGCCTCGAGCCCGCAACCGGCAACGACTCTCGCTGTTGTTTCAATTAAATCCATCGTTTATCGTTTATTTAACGAGTTTCGTCGTTGTTGTTGTCGTGCTGGGTACATTTTTAATAAACCGTCAAGTGGCACCTGCTTCGCTTTCTGCGCCGAGAGCAACCAAAGCGCGACCGGTCCGGCCGACGAGTCTCGGGCCAGCGATCGAGGGCCGCGGACGACGGCGAGGGGCGATCACGACGATCACGATGGCGATGATCCAGCGCCGTGGCGAGTGGAGCTGGCCAGCGATGGATTCACAGGTTGGTCCGAGAGGAGCCCACCGCGGAGCGCGCGATGTCGCCGCTCGGTCTGGGGATGGGTGGACGGCGGCGAGGCTGGCGAGGGTGCGAAAGTGCCGTGGTTGGCGCTCGTGCGCTTCGCATGACGGACCGCAGATGGGAGCCACAGGAGCGAGAGGCGAGGCCCAGGGACGAGAATCGAAAGATGGCGGCGGGTCCGGGGATGGGAAAATGGGAGAAATCGCCGAATGAATGACTCCGAAGTCCCCAAAGTGAGCGGATCCGACTCCGAGCCGGAACGAATTGAGTTCCAAATGTTCGGCAAGCGACGCCCGTCGTTCGCCCTCTCTCCCTCTCTCCTGCCACGCAGGTCTCCCTCTGAGTGGGCCCGACTCGAATTGGCCCGGTAATCGATGGATCGATGGCAGAGGATTTATCCGGTGTTTGTTTAGCCTGAGTTAGATTTAAATTTTGATCCGATTAAATTTCGCCACAGCGAGACGGAGGGCCGGGGTCGGGGGACCAAACGACGTCATTATCAGGCTCAAAGTCGGACGAGCCCAGTGCGGGGCGTGGGGTGGCTCGGTCTGGCCACGCTGCCATTCGGTCATTAATACGTTCGTGCTAACGAGTTCCCATAATCTTTTCTATTCACTGCCGAACCATGTCCTGCGGTCGGGGCCGCAAAATTAACTGGCCCGGCCCCCGACCCGTCCCCGTCCCCGTCCCCGTCCCGACTCGACCGCAGTCGCTCCAGCCCGACCTCCGCCCGGCGACCGAGTCCGTGATTGCTGTCCACATCCACGCCGATGGCGAGTCGATGTGCGTGTGTGCGCATGTGTCCTCCCAGCCCGGCCAGTCGCCCGCCGGGATCGAGCCAAATTTATAACATTTGTCATCATTTTGGCCGAGCCGGTCGAGCCGTGTCGAGTGGGGCCGCGCTGGATGATGTGTGGCGTTTTGTTGTTGCTCCGCCCGCCGCTGTCGCCTGCGAATGTGCCGTTGTCCCGCCGTCCGGAGCCGGGGCCGTCCGCCAAGCCGCCCCCGACCCCACATTCCGACCGCGGCCCTCGCCACGGGCGCGGTCGGCCAATCGCAGGCGTCCGAAGTCGACCCGCGAAGTCCGGAGTCCCAAGTCCGGGCCCGGTTGAAGGAGGCGCCGTGGCGGACCCGGGACTCCTTGGGGCGGAGGTTGGCGGCTGGGTTGAGGGGAGGCTGGCGGCTGGCGGCGAGTGCAGAATCCGAGTGGGGAGGCCGGGGTCTCGCGATGCCGGCAACAGTTGGCGGGTTCCCGCGACGATTTCACGCGCTCTGCGGGCCTGAAGGCGGCCGGGAGCTGCCGGGAGCTGCGGGGGGCGGATTCAATTTCGGGAATCCGTCTCAAAAATGCACCCCCACCCCCTCCCTTCGCGCTCCTCCACCCCTCTCTCGTCCTCCCGTGGCGACGCCGCAATTAACGAACCGAACCCGAGCCGGAGCCGGAGCAGGAGTCGGAGGCGGGGCCCGAGGAGGAGCCCATAAATAAAGCCTCGCCCCTGCCCCGCCCTCCGGCTCCGTTGAACACGTGTCCGCGTCTCGCCCGCTCCCAGCCCCCCGCGTCGCCCCGGCCGCCACCCTCGGTCGCGCCCCGCTGTCGACACCGCGACGCGTTCGCGCCAAATGAAAACGATATAAAATTTAATTAGCCCGGTTTTTCCGCCGACCACGGGCGGCGAGGGGGCGGGGCAACCGGCACCGGCACCGGCACCGACAGCAGTCGAAACCAAGGCGGCCACGGAGCCACGCGAGGCAGACGCCAGCGGGGCGAGGGCGACGTGCGAAGCCTTTGTTCGGGTCCTTCGAGTCCTCTCGGAGGCCGCCAGCGAACTCCTGTTGCTTCCTCTCTGCCATTGATATTCGGATTGTTGTCGTTGTTGTTCTTGTTGTTGTTGCTGTTGTTGTACGTTGCCGGTCGGCCGGAACTGTCACATTTAAATGGATGATTTATTGCATCCTTAATTTATTGCGGACGTCACCGGCGCGCAGGCGGGGCGAGCGACAGCCGGCAGCCGCGCGGAGCCCTCGAGGAGGCACCGCCCTGCCCCGCCCCTCTCGACGCCGGATAATGTAGCGTAATTTAGTCGCGCCAGGCACTTCATAAGCGCGTAAGTGGTCGACGCCCGAGCCCTTCCCGAGCTCACCTCGTCCGCGCCCGCCCTCCTCGCGTTCATTTGCCCGCTGTCAGCACCGGACCCGCGAGCTCCCGGCCCTCCCGCTCTGCTGCCCCGCTTATTTATGAATTTCATTTCGCTGCTGATTCAAACAAATGTCTTCGGAGCGAGAATTACGGGCGAACTTGGGCCGGGATCTGTTTAATTGCATGCAGGGCCCTCTGCGGGAGCGAGCGGGACGGGGCGTCGCCCTTTGTCTCGCCCGTGCCCGTGCCCGGGTCTCGGTCGAACTGCCGGACTCTCGGCCAGGCCGGCTCCGGGGGGCCGAGGTGCCGACCTCAAGAGGGCGATTTTTGCTCATTTTCTCCGGTCTCGCCGACGCCGCGCTCCACAACTCCGTCCTCCCGACTCCGCCTCGTTGGCTCAGCGACCTCGGCGTGCGTGCGAGGAGAAGTTTCGAGTCTCCCTCGTCTAGTCATGTGGCCTGTTCCCTTCCCCTCCCTCTCCTCCACCCACCCGTTCTATTTGCCTTCACCACTTCCATTTCTCTCTCTCTCGGCTAGCGAGAACTTCCCGTCATAAAAACTAATTTCTTGTTTACACCATAAACTTTGCACAACTTTTGTCACACTTTCGAGAGACGCCCTCGCCCTCGCCCACGCCCTCGCTCTCTCCGTCTCTCTCTCTGCCGCCCTCTCCCGGCTGCTCGGCTCGCGCTTAAGCGGAGGCGAACATTTATTACCTAATTTCCAGACTGCAGCCGACTTGGGAAACTTCGCCCACCCCGCCACGGCGCCACTGTCGTCGCCCTCTCAACAGATGTCCTTCGCAGCGCTGCACTTAAGGACATTCTTCGGGCCCTCCGCGCCGCCCCCGTTCGCATCATTAGGGGCGCCAACTTTGCGGAGTCGCCGTCGTCGTCGCCATCGCCGTCGCTCCCGCTCGCCCGCCAGCTGCAGGCGGCCGCCGCCCTCTCTCGCTCGACAGTCTCCAGCTGCAGCGCGGAATGTCTTCGGGAGAACTTCGGATTTCTCAAATGCTGCTGACGCTCGTCCACTTCGCACGTCGTCTCGCCGGAGCCCCCGCTCGTCCCCAGGGAGCGCCCGAGTGGACCCGCCCGGCCCGGCCCGGCCCGGCTTCAGCTGGAGGCGGCGCCGACGACGCTGGCGACGCGGCCAAGTGGAAAAATCTGAGACCAAAACTAATCTCGGAAGCTTCAAATTTCGGCTGCGACGCTCCGCCGTCCCTCAGGCGGCGGCAACCGGGGCGCGCGGACGAGGCGTGGTTTTCGCCCAGACCCGGAGCCAGAGCCGGGGCGAGAAATAATCCTGCAGAACTCCTCGTTCAATTTGCGGCGATTTCAGAATGCGATTAGAATCTTCCATCCGATGAGCTTCGTTGGCGCGTTTCGGGGTTTTCGAGCGAGGGCAGGGCGCGGACGCGGGTGCTCGTCCTGGCTTCAGTTGTCGCTGGGTCGACTCCCGTTGGCCTGACTGGGTTGGGAACCGCTGGCCGCCTCCGTGGACGCTCGCGCGGAAACTTCTCCGAGCGCCGGCCTTCCGCATGAGCTGAGACCGCCCGCCACGCCCTCGGCTGGGGCGATAACGCACTCCACGACGCTGAAACGAAGATAAATGTTGCAAACTTTTATTCATTCATTCGCCGCTGCCGCTGCCGCTGCCGACGACGGCGATGACGTTGACGCCAACGTCTCGGCAGCAACTGTTGGCGTGCGTGTCGTCGCTGGCCGCGCTGACAAATGCAGCCAGCCCGGCTCGGGCGGCGGAAGACGAGCACGAGCGACGAGCGGATGCCTCGTTCTGCTCGCCAGGAAACGGAAGTGCATGCGGCCAGCAACAACAATGTCAGCCAATATGTGTTGCTGCTGTTTGTTGTTAGTTGCTCCTCTCTGTTGTTGGTGCCTTCGCTGTTGTCCTGTCGCCCGTCGTCGGCCCCGCCCCACGAAGCAATTTTACTTTAATGAGGTCTCCGCCCCCGTCGGCCCCGACCGTTGTCGGCTGCAGCAACATTTCGTCAAGTCTTCCGCTACCTCCCCGGCCCTTGGCAGGCATCCCTCGTCCTCGCCTGGTTCCGCGCTCCGGTTCATTTTTCACAGTTAAGCGCAAACCTCCGCCCACGCCCAACCCCTCAGTTGGCCCGCTGTGCAAGGGTTTCCGGATTTTTCGCGCCGTCGAGACGCAGTTCGGCTTTTTCGCCCCTCACGAGTTGTTGCTGCCATTGCAGGTGGTTGTTGTTGTTGTTCTGTTGATTGTCTTCACTCGCTGTTGCTTCTGTTGTTGTCATCGTTGTTGTTGTTGTCGTTGTTGTTGGTCTTAACTCGCCGCCTTGTGCTGGTTCCCATCGCCGTCATCCCTCCCTTCAGCTGCCTTCGAACAATGTTGCCATCAAATATTTCAAAAATTCCCCCGAGCGCCCGACGCTGCAGCGCTGCCAAGGGACCGGAGCAACAGCAACCGCAACAGAGCAACAACAACAACAACAACATCCCTGAATCCCCGCACCTCGCTCGAAACGCCTTCCGCAGCCCTCGCGAGCACCCGTCGAAACCCGGGGCGGCGATCGGTCATCGGGCGGTGGATCGGCGGGCGGCGAGCGGCGGGGGGCGGCGACGATTGGGGGGTCGCGGCAGCGTTTTAGGACCACCCGGTCCCCGTCCCCACCCCGTCGCGCTGCCGATGTCCGGCGTCCCTCGCCTGATTTATTTGGCCAGTAAATATTTTCGACACCCCGTCGGGGGGCGTGGTTGGGGCTCGGGAGGACCCGGCGACTGTCAGCTCAACTCAAGCAAATTATGCAAACTATTTCGCAAGATGGCGTCCGTTTGTCTTCAGCTCCGAGGCGCCCAGCTCTCGTTCCGATGCCTCCCATTCGATGCTTATCGGGTTGCCGTCGTTCGTGTTGTTGTTGTTGCTGTTGTTCTTGTTGTTGTTGTTGTCTGTAACGTCATTGTTGCTGTTGTATTTGTTGTTGTTCCACCCGTCCTCCCGGCCGAATCTGGGCGTGCCTTCGGAGGGTTTTTCGCCAACTCCCCCTTATTCCGATAACGAAGTCCTCGCCCCGCCCATCGCCGGGGCAGTGGGCGAAGCACAGGCTGCCTAGAGCGACTGGGGACGATGCGGGGGACTGTGATTGGGGGGAGGGGCCTGGAGGAGGCTCGGAATTTCGGCCAAGCCAGTCGGAGGCCCGACATTTCCAAATCATGTCGTTGCCGGAGCCGCCCGGGCCTTGGGCTGGCGACCGTCCGGCACCCTGTGGAGGCTCCCGCCGCCCGCGGAGTTCATAATCTTCCACATTGAGGAGGCACAAGTGAAAAGGAGTCGCCCTCGCCCTAACGATAAATCGGGCTCTTTGTCGTGCTCGCCGCCGACGACGCCGGTGTTTGACCAGCCGCATTATCTGCTCGTTGCAGGTCCGTACCGCGGGTCGGCCGGCTAGAACGGAACCGTCGAAGCCACGTTACCACGACAGGCGGGCAGGGCGGCTGCAAATGGCGGCCGCGTCGTGGGTTTTTGCGCGCGCCTCAAATAGAATTAAATATTTAAACAAACGGCAAAGGCAGAGAAACGCGCGTTTTTCGTCGGCCGGCGGATCCCGCGATTTCCCCGGCAGCCGCGCGCCACCGCACGAGGGCGACGGGGAGCGACAGAGAGAGAGAGAGAGAGAGAGAGGGAGGGAGGCAGGGAGCGGGCGCGATCGGGCGTGCCTGACGTAATTTATTTCAATTTAAATGAAACGGTTTCGCCCGTGCAAACAGACGTCGAAGCGGCGGCCGGAAGGAGGCCGGCGAAGCGAGAGGAAGCCAACAACAGCGCCAGCGACGGCGCTGGCGGCTGACGGCCCTGGCGGCGGCCACCGCATTCACAGAGAGAGCGAGAGAGAGTGGCGAGAGTGGGAGAGGGAAAAGGCGAGGGAGGCGACGGCCGAAATCGCGTGCGGCAGCCACAACGTGTTGAATGCCTCATGCCCAGAACCCACGCCCTCAACCCCCAGCCCTCACACGCGGCCTCTTGACCCCGCCCCTCTCGTGCGGCGCCCCGCCCGCCTCCGGTGCAGACGCCGTCGCTTCCGGCTGCGCGCGAGCGACGAAGATCGATTTCGATTTCGAGTTCAGACCCGCTGTTGCATTCAGAGAAATTCTGCTAATCGCTGGTGTTAGTGGTGTTGTTTTTGTTGGTGTTGTTGTTGGTGTTGCGCCGAGGAATTTAATTGTGCGTGGCAGGCGGAAGACGAATCGACGCCGACGAAGCTGCAGCAGCCGACGTCGACGTCGTCTCGAGTGCGGCCGCGACCCGAAAGCGAGCTTTTAATTGGATTTCCACGGACTCCCAAGGACGCTAGGAGGGGGCGTGGGCGTGGGCGGGGGTGAGGGGCTCGAGGGCCCAGGGTGGGCGGGAGGCGCGTTTAGTTCGTTCACTTAGACCAGGGCTTTCAAGCCATTGCCACGACGGCCTGGGCCCCGCACCACGTTCAAATGCGCTCAGGGCACGTGGGGCTGGAAACACGAGCGCCGCAGTCCCCGATCTCTCGTCGCCGCCCACCGGAATAATCCCAAATCACGTGGCGAGGTACCAAAAACAACAACAACGAAAACGGGTTCAATCCCCGAAGCCGCGACTGATATCCCGGCCCAGCCGCCCGCGCCCTCCGCGCCTCCGACGGGGGCATCCGGAAAATCCGCTGATCCCGGGTTCGTGTCGCGGCCGCCGCCGATGTTTGGACTGCGACGACACCTGTTTGGACGGGGCTGTGCTGGCAACAACAACAACACCAATGGCAACACCAACACATGGGCACAAATCACACAACGAACCGCAGAAACGAACGCAAAGCGAGGCGCGACAACATCAAAAGCAATCGCGGCCAACAGGGGCAGCGACAACAAACGGGGGAGAGGCGGGCCAGAGGCGGGGGGGGGGGGGGGTCAATTGCAACAATAACAGCGACAGCCGCAATTATCAATGCAGAAGTCAGTGCGGGGAAAACGAGCCCTGCACGCCGAGCAGCAGCAACAAAGAAGTCGCCGACTCGACGTGCGCCGCAACAACAACGAGCTCAGCAACAGCCGCAGCAACAGCAGAAAAACAGGTCGGCCAACGACAAAGGCGGCTCGATGAGGACGACAAAGGCGAGCCAGCGATAATCAAGTTGTTTAATCAACAGCAACAACGAGCCGCGCAGTGAGCAGCAACAACGCGAGCCCGGATCAGAGGCGGCGGCGGCAGGACGTCGGCTCGCCAAAGGACTCCAAGGCGCACGGAGGAATTCCTGCAGGCCCGGCGATTCCACGAGCAATCAACAGCGAGCTGCGGCCCTGCCGGCGACGGGCGAACGGGGCTCGAGCGCAATCGGCTCTGGTCCGCGCCCCCTGCGTCATTGGCATTGAGTTTGATTCCCTTCGACAAATAATCGCCGTCCCCGGAGCGACGGAGCGGCGGAGCGGCGGCTGCAACAAAGGCGTGCGTTGCCAATCGAAACGACTCGGCCGATCTGGCCCGGCCACTTCTTCGCCTCGCCGGCCATAGTGCGGGGCTCGCACGCGGCTCTCGAGGGCGGCCGAGGATGCAACGAATCGTGAGCCTCGACTCCCGGGCCGTGGACCGAGGGGCCGGAGACGAGGGAGGCTCGGAGAGGGTTTTCGACCAGGTCAAGTCGATTGCTCGAGCAGGCAACGACGAAGTCTGGTCCTCGAGGAGGCGCGGCCCGATCGCGACCGCGGACCCCGGGCTCAGACCTCTCGTCCCCAATGCCCGCGGATTAGTGGCTCCCGTGCCACCTGAGGTCGCCCCACCTCGCTCGGCGCGGCTCGCCTCAAGATGATCCCAATCAATTATTCTCCGGCGTCTCGTCAAATGACTATAAAATCTCGTTTGCCACCTGATGACCCGGTTTCACGGAACGATTTCTTACAACCACCAACCCCCCCCCCCCCTCACTTACTTTTCTCTTTTCCCTGTCACTTCGCCCCCTCCTCGTCTTCGGCCCTCCCTCTCGCCCTCAGGCCCGGGGACACAGCTCGTAAATCACGGCTTCCGATTAATTCCAGTGCTTAACGTTTACGGCACCTCCACAATTTCCACTTTTTCAAATTTCCTGATGAAAATTTTTCGCGCGTTCGCACTTTCCTCGTCCTCGTCTTCGTCTTCGTCTGCGTCTTCGTCTTCCGGAAGGAGTGCGAAGGGGGGAGGAAAACCTAATCCAAGCCGAGTCACTCGTTCGTAAAGTCACATTAAACGAGAGCGACGGCGGCTGACGAGCTGCAGCTGGAAGAGGCTGGGCGAGGGCAGAGGGCGGCAGGGGGAGCGGGGAGGAGGGAGGCGCTGAGAGACAGCGAGGCCCTGGAGTTGCCAATCGCGCGGTCGGGTCCTCCACGGGCCACCGGCAAATCGCATTTCGTTGGAGCGGCAGCCGAGGCGCCAGCGAGGCGGATGATGCTGATGGTCCGGGTCCTGGTCCGCGAAGCTCCCCGCGCACCGCCCGCACCCCGCCAGGCCCTCGCTCTCGGGACGACGCGAATTCACTCGTCACTTCCAGTGTGTGCGCCTTCGCCTTCGCCTTCGGTGCCCCGGCCCGCAGCCCGCCGGGTCGTCGAAGCGCATTCTCCAAGACATGTGAGGAGGCAGGGAGCGACTGAGGAGGGAGCAGGAGAGCGCGAGCGAGTTCCTTGAATTTTTCGCGGTGCCGGGTGGCGGTTGCGGAGTGCTGGAGGAGCAGATGAAGTGGTTCGACGCGTCGGGCCAAAGGAAACTGTGTCAACATGCAGTTCATCTCCACTCAGGAACCACTCGCGGCCCGCCGAGCCCCGCGCCGCCCTCGGCAGCCACACACGTCGCACGACCGTCTTCAAAGTGCGAATTATTGCAGAAGGAGCCGCCCCCAGAGCCGGGAAGGGTTGGGGAGGGTCGGGTGTGTCGGGCGTGTCGGGTCGTTGGCTGAATCGGAGCCAGCGTCCGGAACTTCCGGCCGGAGTCTGGCGATTCGTGCCGTGGCAGGCGAAGGCGGTCGAAGGGACGCGAAATCCACTGTTTGCGGACTCCGCCCACCACTCGCCTCTCCTCCCTCTCTCTGCCGTTCCTCCTCCCCTGCCGGCCGCCGTGGGAATTTTTCAGCTCGCAGCCTCAGGTGGCGGCGTGCCGAGGATGACTGGGTCGTGTGTGTGGCAGCGGGCGAGGGGTTCGGGGGTTCGACGGTGGCGGGTGGGCGGTCGCTAAAGGGCCATTAAATACCGGAACCCGAAGTTTGGAGTTCGAAGCGAGCCGGAGTTGGCGCAACTTTTAATTAGGTTTTCGCTCGAGCTGCGCCAGCTTAGGGGAATCTCCGAGGAATTCCCTCCCCCCTCTCTCCGCCACTTCGCCCCGGCGGCGATCGGCTTGCGAAGTCACTGCGAGCGAGATCGCGCGTCGACGCCTCGTGACAGTTTTATTGGCGGGTGGCGGCCGGGCTGCCGGATGGACGAGCTCGACTGCGCCGCCCCTGCGACCCAAGTCCGAACCGCTTCGGGCCGATCGCCGCTAATCAAAGCCGAATGGTCCGGAGCAGCCTCGAGCCGGCTGCCGTGGAGGCGGGGAGGCGGACGCACGGAAGGAGGGGAAAACGGAACGGGAACAATTAAACTGCGAGCAGGCGACGGCGACGGTGGATCGGGAGAGGCGGCGACGAGGCGGACGCGGCCGAGGCCGAGAGATGTGGAAGTAATTTGTATGGCCAGGACGATAAATCGCCTTGAGTGGCGGCCTGAGGGAGCGAGGACGCGGCGAGCGAGGAGGGAGAGAGGGGACTGGGAGAGGGGCAGGGGACGTCGTACCACTAAATAAATGTCAAGGAGGCGGCCGGTTGTTTAAATTGTGGCCGATTTCATGCGAGGCCGAGAGCCTAGAGGAAGACGACGGCGGCCACAGCGACAGATAGGAGCGCCGGGGAGAGAGCGAGAGCGGGAGGAGGAACTTAAATCGAACGAGGAACCTGGCATTCCACGGTCCCAGGGCCCTCGGCGTGTCCGGCCCTCGTCTTCGATCGCGGCGACGTGGCCGAGCGAACAGTCGTTGGAGGAGCGCAGAAGTGGCCACGACGGCAGCGAGGACTGCGGCGAGGGCGACGAAGAGGAGGACGAGGAGGAGGAGGAGGTGACAGACAGACCGACAGCCAGAGCGAGAGGGGGCGCCTCGCGCTCTCTCGACCATTGGAAGCCACTCGAAGAAATCGGCGCGGATTCGCAGCCCTCGAAGCGACCTCGAAGACCCGTCGTCTCGCCATCTCCTTCGTCCTCACGATCTCGGAGCCCCTCCGTTCAGGACGTCGACCGCTCGAGTGCAATCAGCTGAGTGTGGGGCCTCCGCCCGCGCGAAGCTTTTAATCTCAAATCTGCCGCTCTCCCCACGGCTGCCGCCCCTCCTCCTGGAGCGGATGCTGCAGTAATCGGTTTCCTTTCCATCCGTCTCGTCCCGACTCGTCTGTTTGGTTTCGTTTGCTCCCGCCCGGTCGCCTGCCTCCTCCTTGGCTACCCAGCTCTCTCCTCCATAGTCCTCGGCCCGCTCCGCCGTCCGTCATCGCCTTTGATGTGGCCGCCCCGGACCGATTGTGTTCGCTCCTTCTAGTTTCGCGCTCAATCGATGTCCGAGCGGCCGAGCGGCAGAACAACACGAGCATGCCAACAACACGAACGACAACAACACCACAACAATAAGCAAGACCAAGCGAGCACAACCCAGAGCAACGATAGGAATCCTCTGCGGGCCGTCGTTAATTCTTGCCCCCTGGACGCTGGATCCCCCGGAGCTCGTTCGAAGGCGACCGAGGCCAGCTGCTGCTGTTGTTGTCGTCGTCGACCCGGCGACATTTGTAGTTGTCGTGGCTGTCACTTCAGTTGTTGGTGCCCCTGGTCGCTGCAGTTCTTTTTAACGTCGATGTTGTTGTTGTTGTTGGCTCGCCTCGGCGGCTCCCCACGTTTCCTCGGAGTGTTGTCGGCGCTGTCGATGGTTGGTGCCATCGGACGATTTCGCTGCAATCGTCGTTGGATTTGCTCTTGCTGCAGTTGCTGCTGTTGTTGCTGGTGCCGCCACTGTGGTTGTTGTGCTTCTCAATGTTGTTGCCATGCTCCTGTTGTTGCCGCAGCAGCTCGGTGCTGTACCGCGCTCCCGTTCGGGCCCGCTGGGCGCCGAGGACGCTTTTCTGAATTGTCGTTTGTGCGAATTGTGCAATTGGCAATAATCCGCTCCTCGCCACCTTGACCCAGTCCACGCGCCCACTCCGCTTCCGCTCCATTTCATCTCGCTTTCTTTCCGCCGCCCCCTGGCTCCGGCTCGTTCCGGTCGGCCCTCGTCGCCAGCCGGGCTGTTTGCTTTCCTTTCGCTGCGCTCCGGCGGTTCCCACGGCTGCCTCTCGATCGCTCCCCCCTCTCTCCGCCTCTCGTCTTATTCGACTCGTTCTGTTTGCTCTCGGCCGCCCTCGCCCGCCCCCGAGGTCCTCCGCCTCTGCCCCGATGGCTCTCGTGCCGTCCTCGCTCCGTGCAAATTGTCGCATTGTCGATATTCTATTTCTAAATTGAATTTATTATTTTATCGTTTCACGTTTCCCTCCTCCCTCAGTCGCTATCGCGCTCTTTGTCTATCCCGGTCGGTGTGCTTTGTATTCATTTTCGATTGCATCTCGATTCCTCCTCCTGAGCGATTTAATTGCTGCCCCCACCCCACCCCACCCCTCCGCGCGGCGTTTAATTAAGCCCGAGCACCGAGCACGGAGCTGCCAACGATTGGCATTTCCAAGCGATCGCGGGAGGCACTCGCGGCGATTGCGTCATCAGCGCGGGCTCCGGCGCTCGTTTGCGGTAATGGGGTTTCCTTCGCTTGCCCGCGACGTGGCCATCGCCGCTAATGGAGGCACCGCCAACGGAGGGCCAGGACGCGGGCTCCAGCGATGGCCGGGGGAAACTCGGCCCAGGCAGGACGAGGATGGGCGAGGGATGGGCTGATGAATCGCCGTCTAATGGAAGAGCCATCGGAGGGCCTCGAGAGCCCCCGAAAGCCCACGACAATTGCAAGCCCCGACGCGGCCAAGGCCTGCTGCCGACCCGGCCCCGACCCGCCCAGAAACGAACTCGGTTGGGTTTCGGTGTCGAACGACATTTAATTGAGCTCTCGGGGAGGCGGCGGGATCCGCGCCACCGGCAGCCGGCCGGCCATGCCGAGCACGTACACGAGGCTGCCGTAGGCCAGGGCGAGTCTGAAGAAGAGCCGCCGGCCGAGCGGCGCCAGCCCGAACAGGCTGAAGGCCGGCTGAGCCAGCGGCGGCAGGAAGAAGTCGCGGGCGTCGCCCGGGGCCTGCAAGAGACGAGAGGATCAGGGTCGAGTGAGGCTCAGGGCCTGTGGGTTTGACTCACCGCTTGCCAGGGGCCGCCGGCGAGGGGCGGCGCGAGCAGCAGCAGCGGGAGGCAGCCGAAGTCGGCCGGGCGCAGGTCGTCGAGGGCGGCGTCGGCGTCGGCGAGCCGGGCCTGGTGCGCGACCGCGTCGAAGGCGCCGCCGAGCAGCCGCAGGTTGTTCAGGCAGACCGCGGCCGTGGGCAGCGCCGCGCGCAGCCACTCGGCGGGCGGGCGGTCGCCGCGGCAGTAGAGCGCGGCCATCAGCAGCAGCAGCGCGTCGTGCAGCACGGCGAACAGGACCTTCCAGGCGGCGTGGCGCGCGAACCGCTCGGCCAGGCGGCGCAGCTCGGCCTGGAGCCGGCGGATGCGGCCGAGCTTGCGGCGCAGGTGGCGACGCGCGCGGCCCGGCGGGGGCGCCAGGCGCCCGAGCAGGGCGCGCGTGATCGCGAGCTCGCCGTTCAGCTGGCCGAGGGCGCGCTCGAGGCACTGCAGGCCGATGAAGAGCACGTGGTTCAGGAGCTCGCGGTACAGGACGGCCTGCGCGAGGACGGCGGCCGGCAGCAGCAGCAGGGCCGTCGCGGTCGGCGTCTGGGCCGCGTCCAGCAGGCCCGGATGCCACAGGAAGCGCGCCACGGTGGCGCCCTTGAGCAGCACCTGCAGCGCCACCGTCCAGGGCAGCCGCAGGCGCCGCCCCGTCACCGCGTGGACGCCGCGCACCAGCCGCACGAAGCCGTCGACCAGCCGCGCGCGCTCCTCGAGCGTCGGCCGCCACTGCAGCAGGTCGGCCACCAGGTTCAGCAGCAGCGCCAGCCCGGCCAGCCAGACGAGCCCCAGCCGCGGGGCCGCCGCCAGCTCGTGCAGGCTGATGGCGGCCAGGCCCAGGGCCACCGCGAGCGGCACCGCGCGCAGCAGGGCCAGCAGCCGGCTGGGCGCCGCCAGCCGCAGCCGGGGTCGGCGACGGCGACGGCGACGGCGGCGCGGGACCGCGTCCAGCGAGAGGACGCCGAGGCAGTGGAAGAGGCGGCGGTAGCAGCGCAGGATCAGGAGGGCGTGGCCGCTGATGTACGGGTTCGACGGGCCGAACATCGCGCGCTCGCACCAGTCGCCGCGGACGCTCAGACGGTCGCGCCGGAACTGGCCGCGAGGCCCGTCCGTGGCCACCGCGCCATCGCCATCGCCATCGCCATCGCTATTGACGGCTAATGCGGCCAATTAGGCGCAAACGACGGCCATTTGGCTGGGCCGGGGCGTTAGAGGGGACGGGGTCACCTCAACGACGCCATCGCCTGACCTCGCCTCTAATCAAATCCAGCGCTCGAGGCCCGGCGTCGGCCCAGGAATCGCGGGGAGGTCGTGGGAGCGGCAGCCGTGGCCAGGGGCTGATCTTCGGACCAAGTGCGCCGTTGACACTTGCCCGAGGAGCCGGGCCGGGCGGAGGGGCGGGAGTGCGTGACGGGCCCTCGAGTCGAGGCGAGTCGGCGATTTGGCCGTGATGCGTCCAGGGCGCGCGGTCGCTGCAAAGACAATGAATAGAGAGCCACCGACTTGACGCCGAGTCGCGGCGAGAGGCGACAACGACGGGCTGCCTCCGAGGGCGGGAGGCCACGTGGGTAATGGACAAGTTGTGTTTTTGTTGTCCACGTGTCGCCGCTCACCCGGGCCTGCATCGGGAATCGGTTGCGGTCGGCCGTGGACGCCGCCCTCTCGATGCCGGATGCGAGCGGATCCCACGTCCCCTCCTTCGCCTGTCCGTCCGCCGCCGCAAGTGTCGAGTGCTTGGCGCGTCCTCGGTCAGTGGGGCGGCCGTTCGTCTGTCTGCCTAACGAGTCCTTCGAGATGGCGCCACGCCCCGCTCCCAACTTCCTCTTCCTCTGCACGGTCACGGCCTCGGCCTCTCGCGCTGGCTCCTGGAGCCGTGTTTTATGGCCTGCTGTTACTGTGACGTCCGTAATGACAGCGGTATTGGGGCGTCAGGCGCAGCCCCCCGCTCCCCCACTCGTGCCTGCCCCCCTCGCCGCCGCGACCGGCTGCATTAGAGCTGTCGGCGCGTGTCCTCGTTACGGGCTCGTCGCTCGACCTCCGCCCTCGGCCCCGACGCAATTCCCGAGTGCTCGCCGGCCGTTTGTTCGCCACAACTTACGAGACCACATTTGTGTCCCGCAGCCCCCGAGGCGCTCGTCGCCGTCCTTGGCGGCCCTCGCTCGCTTCGGCTTCGGCTGCTCTTTTAGCAGTTGAATTTGTTGTCGATTTTCATGCTCGACCCTCGTCCGCTTGGGGCCCGGGGGCCGCGCCGTGCCCGGTCGCTCTTCGATTGCGGCCAAATCGAATGTGACAGACTCATCGGCCCCCCATGGCTTCAGCCCCTGTCATCGTCATTGATCTCTCTCCCTCACGTGACTCCGTCGCCGCCCTCCGTCTGCGCCACGCCCCTGTCGGAGTCATTGCCATTCATTAGGGTATCGATTCGATGTGAGTTCACGAGTGCGAGTTTCTCGTCCTCGTCCTCGTGCTCGTGCTCGTCACCCTCGTCATCATCTCCATTCGCATCCCCAGCATCGCCACCCCGACCTCTTCCACTTGGCGCCCTCCGGTCTCCCTCGTCACTTTCATCTCAGTCGCGCGCTCCCTGCTCAAGCGAGTCCTTCTCAATCGCTCGTCGCCCCTCCTCTCTTCGCCAAAGCCCCGTCCCTCATTGTTTCCGCGTCAACCCGCGCCCTCCGCCCACCCCCGCCTGTCGCTCCGTCCGCCCACCGGATGTCTGTCTGTTTATTTTCAATTTCTTTTCGATTATTGCGTTAATAATTTTTCTCCGTTTGCTTGTGTTCTCACATCTGTCGGTCTGGGTGTTCGTGCGCTCGAGTGTGTTTGTGTTTTTATTGCGGTTGCCATCTTGGGGGAGCTTCGATGTGTGTGGGAGCCCCGTGTGTGCGATCCGGAGCCACTCGCTGCGGACTCCGGCTTGACTTTGAAAGTTCCAATTGATTTCGAATAGTTTTCCCGGCCCAGGGCGACCGGAGGAGGGCGGCACGGCGAGGGCCGCGGCTGGCATCGGGGGCCGTGCGTGGAACGAGGGCCTGGCGCCTCCCGGCACTCCATCGGCTGCCTCGCAATAAAGATTTTAATCGTGGCCACAATCGACCGAGCCCGACGTGGCCGAGGGCGGGCGGAAGTCGGAGTGTGGTCGGAGTCGGGACAACCGCAGCAATAAAACGGGACGCGATAAGGCGGCGGAGGCCGGTCGCCGGTGCACGAGCGAACGAACTCGCGCCTTTTGTTCGCCCGAAAACCCACGAACCCAGCGCCAACTACCGACGATGGCCATCGACAAGGCGGACCCGGGGGTGGAGGTGCGGACTCCAGGTGGATCAAACCAGCTGCTCTGCCTCTGCTGCGCACCAGCTTCTGGGAATGGGGTCGGCTCCCAGCCCCCAGTCCTAAATTCCCGAGTCTCCCGCCTCAAAAGTTGACGGGCGAGGGGTGGGGGCCGGGCCGAAGCAGCTCCAAATGCCAGGGATTCACGAGATGAGCGAGCGAGGTCGCAGTCGCTCGGCTGCGTCGCTCGTCGTCTGCGGTCCGTTTTGTTTTAAATCTTCTGTAATCGCTTTCGGAGAAGCCCCCAATCGCAGCTCGGCATCAAATGTCACAAGCAGATGACGGAGGCAACGACAATGGACGACAGCCACAACAACAACAACAACAACAATGTTGACGACAACTACCGTGGCAGACTCGGCGAAGTTTCAGTCGAGCACAAATAAATGTCATTTCAGTTGTTGTTCAAATTGCAAATTCTGACTCTTCTCAGTCCATCTCCCTCTGTCCCCGTCTCTCTCTCTCTCCCTCGTCTCCCTCACTCTCGCCCGAGTTCCGCCCGCGTTCGGCTCTCCCTAACTTGGCGACTCCTCTGCGGAGCGCTGCATATTTTAAGGAAGACGCGCGCACTCTCTCGCTGTCCCGCTCGCTCCTCTTCGGGGCGCTGACATTAACTGTAATTGTGCCGAAGTTGCCGCTGCTGCTGCCGCTGCTGCTGCTGCTCCTGGGGAGCGCCAGCAACAACAACAACACGACGGCGGCAATAAAATCAACATCAAACCGTCGACGACACCCAGTGAGCAGCATTAAGAGCAACAGCAACGACAACAGCAACGACAACGACAACGTCACCCCCATCGTGATCAGCAACAATGGCAATGACAACGACAACAACAACGGCTACAACACGGGCTGCAGCAGCAACTCGGGTTCAGAGTGGCAGCAACTGAAGACGAGCTGCAGCCGCTCGTGAAATGCCACGTGACATTTGCGCCGAGATCGAGCCCGAGCTGGAGCCCGAGCCCGAGCCGGGGAGGCCGGCGGAGGCCGCGTGCCTGAGGTTGTGTGGTCGTTGTTGTTGTGGTGGTCGCCGTCGATGCACTCGGGCCAAAGGTCAGCCGGATTTCGAATTCAATTTGCAGCGATTCCGCCCTCCGCGTCGACCTTCGGCGCTCCTACGACCACCTCTAATCGAATCTTTGTCTCTCTGTCTCTCGTTGCAGTCGCCGCCCCGAAGGATCCGCCACGCCCCGGGCTGCTGCCAAGGTGAGTTCGATGTTGTCCGCAGGGCTTCGCAGGACGTTCGACCCCCGGGTCGAGGGGTCTCGAAGCGCTTTGGGCGCCATTTCGATGCCGACTTCGGAATGCCGGGCTTCGACAAATCGTCCGAGGGCTCGCACCGCCCCGCCCCGCCCTAGGCGGCCGACACCTGCGAGGGTGGGCCTCGCGGGCGTATGAGCAACGTGTAATTGCGAGCAACGGCATCGGCGGGCTCACGAGCCCAGGGCAGCGGCAGCAACAACTGCAGCGAATATGCCGAGAGCTGCAACGATAATTCGTGCAACAACAACAACAACAACAACAACAACAACAGCAGCAGCAATAGTAAAATAACCCAAATTCCCTAAAACTCAAGCGTTGCGAAATCTCTCAACATTCCAAGCGGCGGAAAATTGCTATTGTTGTTGTTGTTATTGTTGTTGCCACATGTGTTGAGTGTTGTTGCTGCTCGTTGCTGCTGGTTGTTGTTGTTGTTGTTGTTGTAAAATATTCCATTACAAGCGCAATTTGGCGATTTTGCAGCTCGAATGCGTAACGTGATAATTGCCGAGGTACAGGAAAGCACCAACAACAACAGCAACACCAACAACTGCCCAACAATGAGCTGCAACAAATGCCCCAACACAACAACAACAACAACAGCAACACCAACAACAGCAACAAGCAAATTAACTCCGTACAAGAAAAAAGTCGCTCCATCAACGTCTCTAACTCGAGCTTCGGACAATTGGCAACGCCATGCTGAATGCGTTGGTTGTTTTTGTGCGGCGTGGATGCCAGTGTCGCTGTTGTTGTTTTTGTTGTTTTTAGAGCTGTCGACGTCCCAAGGACAAGAGCAGGAACTTCCAGCGACCAGCAGACAGTCGGCAACATTCTTCGCCGGCAACGGAAGTGCAGCGAAGTCTTCCGGCAGTTGTTCAGCTTTTTCCAACTGTTGTCGCTGTTGTTGGGCTCCTGTTGTTGTGTTTTTGGGTCCTTTCGATCAACAGCCCAAGCGATCGCGACCGGTCGACGTCGTTGGTCGCTGTCGCTGTTGCTGTTGCCGTTGCCGATCTCATCCGATCTGCTCGGCGTGGCTCCTGTTGCCGTGATTGTTCAAGTCACTCGACGATGGCGTTGCTGTTGGTGTTGTTGTGGTTGTGGTGCTTAGCATTTTTCCGCATAATTGCAATTGCAAGCCTCGAGTCGAGCGAAGCCAGAGAAAGTCGCGTCGCGTCGCGTTGAGTCGAGTCGCGTCGCGCCGCCGCTGCCCCTGCTGTTGGTGCCGACGGACGCCGCCGGCGATGGCAATTATTTGCGGAGGAAATCGCGGGCCAGACGCCGCGAGCCGAATCCGAGCCAGCAACAACAACAACAACTGCAACTGCAGCAACCAGCACCAACAACGAGAACGGCCGGTGCTGCGCATGCGTGCAAAACTCGCGCCGTCGACTCGAATGAAGTCGTTCTGAATTTCGTTGCAGCCGATGTTGTTGCAGTCGTTTTCGTTATTGCCGGCAGTAAATCGCCGTTGTTGGTGTTGTTGCTTCTTCTTCTTCTTCTTCTTCTTGCTGCTGCTGCTGCCCGTTCGCCGCGCTTGCAACGTTCTAAATATCGTCGGCTGCGCAAGTGAATCTGCTCCAGTTCCTCGCCGGAGTTGTTGGGCCAGTGGATGTTGTTTTTGTTGTTGTTGTTGCTGCTCGAGTGGTTTTCGGAAAGTGGGATTTCGACGCTTGATTTTGGTTTTGGTCCACCTCTCCCCATCTCCCTCGCTCCCACCGCCCTCTCTGGCGGTTCTTCCTCTGCTCTTGAAGGAGGTCAAGTGCTTTTCTTAATGTTGCTGCTGCTGCTGCTGCTGCTGTTGTCGGCTTCGCCGCGGGCCGTGAGCAACAGTTGCATGCGATTTGCAGTCCCTGTTCTTGGTTGTTCAGGTTGAGAACTTTCGGAGGCAGCGCCGACGGTCGCAGGCGCGAGTCTCGGATCCGAGCAGCGGCCGCGGGTCTCGTGCACTTGGCCAGACTCTCGTCGACCCGGGGATTCGAATCGAGCAATATAAAGTCAATTCTTGCGTTTCAACCAAACTAAAAGTTCTCCAAATGCAGTCTCGTTTTTAATTAGACACATTCATTTTCATCCAGTTTTGCAATTTTTCAGATAAAATGCAAAAAGGACTTCAAAAAACGATTCCTTTTAATCTTTTCGAATTGCTTCCTCGCTTTTGCTGGCCAAGAAGTTGAGGAAAATCGACGCTTCTGCCTTCGACTTGGAAAGGGCGAAGCCTCGAGCAAACTGAAAGGTTCGAAAGCCCCAAGAGGTCCGAGAGGAACCTCGGGGTTTCGGTTGGGAGGCCAACGCAGTCGCCGGCGGCCTCCCATGACAAAAACAGGGGGCCGCTCGCGGTCGCCTCGGCGGCATCTGGCCGGAATTTATGGCTGTCAGCACCAACAACGCGTCGGGCTCTCGACAGGCGGCCGGGGAAAAAACACAACACGAGAGCGGCGACAGAGCAGCAGCAGCAGCAGCAACAACAGCAACAATTTCTACCTCGATTCGGCGACAAATCTAATTAAGGCAGCAACATGGAAAACATTAACAGAAATTGCAAAATATCGCCAACAACAGCAACTCGCGGTCGTGCGAGTGACAAAAACTCAGTTAACGTCTATCAGCAGCATGTGGTCGGTGTTGCTGTTGTTGTTGCTGTTAATGTTGTTAATGCCTGCGTTAATGCGATAGTTGGTGTAATGTAAGCGTGGTTGTTGTTGTTGCAATGCTCACCTCATTGATTCGCAGACGGTCGGCGCGGGCGATGCCGCAAACTTGGCTTCGGCGCTTCCGGTTTTGTCTCGCCTCATTTCATTTCGCCCGCTCCCCGCAGTTGGCTTCGCCTAACGAAAACCATTTCAGTGGCCAGTGCCGGGCGGTGAGCGCGTGGCGTGCGGCGTGCGGGCCGAAAACGCGCGACTCGCTCGATTGGTGCACGCGACATTTAACACCGGCCGCCGGGTCGCCCCGTGCCCAGGACCCCCCGGGACCACATCGACGCGGGCTCGTCCTGGAACGCGGCTCATCCTGGAAACGCCCGCAACACCCAAACGGACAGCGACATCGACATCGACAGCGCAGGCGACCTCGGCCTCCGGTCGCTCACGGCGGGCCGCCTCGGCCGGCGCTAAAGTCGCGTTAATTGCCACTTAATGCACCGGCGACGGGTTCATTAAATTAACATCGCCCCCCCCCCCCCTCTCTCTCTCTCTCCCGCCGCCCTATCTGCGAGCGCGGCGCCCTCGCGTTAATGGGATTTCATTTTTGTGACTGGCAAATCTGTCACTGCGACAGCCGACTGCCATCGCCATCGCCATCGTCGTCGTCGTCATCGTCGGCGTTGTTGTTGTTGATTATTCTGTTGTTGTTGTTGTCGCTTCGGTTATTGCCATTATATTGATGTCGCCGTTCTGTCAATAGAGCTGCCGTTAAGCGTTGTTGCCAGTGGTTGCGGCCGCGCCCTCGTTGTTGTTGCGGGAATTTTATGCGTTGCTGAATTTATTAACGAGTTTTTACGAACCCCCCCCCCCCATCTCGCTATCTCTCTTTCCCCCACCTCTCACCTTGCGCCGCTCGCCCGCATAATCCGGGCTCTCGGCCGCCGACTTCGACCCACCAGCTGGGGTCGGACTCGCCTCCTGCTCGGCCTGCGCTCGCCCTGTGTCTCGAGCGGTTCCCTCGGGCGGTCCTGGCCAGGCTCCAGGTCGCGGGCTTCAAAAGTCCCGGGGCCCTTTAAATCCAACCCTGGGCCAACTGCGTCAGACCTCCTCCGTCCGGCCGTCCGTCCGTCCGCCTGTCCAGCCCAATCACTCCGGTCGACGGCGGCTCCGCTCACCGTCAGTGTGTGTGCAACAATGTAATGAAATTAAATTGACATGTTTCGATAAAAAGCGTTTAAAATTTAAAGAGATTTCGCCGGCGGGGCGGAGAGGCAGAGGGGGGGGGGGGGAGAGGTGGCAAAAGATCAATCGAGTTGAAAAAATAAATGAAGGCAATGAATAATAAACCAAAGGCGCAAACGCACACACACACACATGTACACGGGAGCGTGATAAACAAACACAGGCCAAACAGGCGGTCGGCCGCACGTGCGTGTGTGTGTGCTTTATGGCGCAATTATTCTGCAAATTATTTATTTAAATAATTAATTGTTGAATTTCATTAAACGCCCACAGCCGCGCCACGCCCACCACCCACCGCCCACCCTCCTACGGGACTTTTAATTGGCCGCGCCTGTTTCGCCCGCCTCCGCCACCCGCCGCCCGCCGCCCGCTGCAGCTCGAGTTCTTGCGGCTTTGTGTCGTCCACGTCGGCGAGCCCGGTTCGAATTTTCCAAAATGTCCCCAAATTTTCCCGCAACTGCCGTCGGGATGGATCGAGGCGATGCTTCTTCTAAATCGAGGCCCTCGTTCTTGTTGTTGCTGGCTTCGACTCCCCGTCTATTCAGCTCCCTCTCGCCCTCGCCCTCGCCCTCATCCCGGCTCTCTCGAAAGGGACGGCCATGGATCGCAAATTCAACTGCGCTCGGTCGCGCCTCGAACTGGGTTTCGGACCTCCCTCCTGTCGTCGAGTGGCGAGGGGTGGCTTCGGCGTGGTGAGTTCGGCGTGGTGAGTTCGCAGCCGGGGCGGCTCCGACTCGGGACGGACTCGACTCGACGCGAGCGAATTCGCCTGACGCCGGTTGCAGCAACGCCAGAGCGACAACAACAACAACCACTCACCTCACCATCCCAGCCGCTGCAACTGTCGCCGCCTCGTCGACACGTCGTCGGACGACGGCAATCGAAGCCTGCGCGAGCCACTGCAACAACAACAACAACAACAACAACAACCACAACCAGCCCGTTTTGTCGCGCCTTCAACGGGAATCGAGCGTGAAGCGGCGGCCACAGCGACAACAACACGAGGAGCAACAACAACGCTCTCAGGCAGTCGAACAATGACAACGGCAACGACAACGGCAACAACATCTACAATTGCAACAACAACGGTGACGGCAGCGAGTAGCCAGAACAGGATTTTCGAGCCGTCGACGGTCGGCGGCGGCTGCGGCTGCGGCAACGGGACTTCGCAGCCTCCCGTCGCCGCGAGCCATTAATGAATGCACTCCAGGCCGAGAGGGGGCCGGGAGTCGAACAACAACAACAACCCATGGCCAGCGAGCGTGCTCAAATTTGGGTCAACTCCACCGCCGACACTTGTTTGGCGGCTTTGACAAGTTGTTGTCGCTGTAGTTCTGCAGTCGCCATTGTCACTGTAGTACGTTTTCTTATGGTTGTTGTGCCGTTGTTGGCGCGGCTGCAGGCGGTGCCGTCCTGGTCCCGTTGCTCTGGCAGACGCCAGCAACAAGCAGACGACGGCAGCAGCAGCAGCAGCAGCAGCCGCGAGACTCACGGCTATGCTAAACAGGACAATCAAGTTGTTGCTGCTGTTGTTGCTGGCGTCTTAACGGCTCTTCTCACGGCTGCAACTGTTTGCCGCTGCTCGCAACCTGTTGGTCCACGTCGCGTCCCCGGCGCCTTCGAACCGCCGCCAACCGTGTGTGTGTGTGCGACGCGTTTCCGTCGAAACGGCTCCCGACAGGTTTCCGAACGCGTCCATCACCCGCTGTCTGAGCGGGACTCGCATGCGAGGGGCTCGGGTCGGACTCGCATGCGAGGGGCCCGGGTCGGACTCGCGTGCGAGGGGCTCGGGTCGGACTCGCATGCGACTTCCTGGAACTCACGCGAAATCGCACATCGTCGTCTCGCTCGGGATTTTCCTCAAAACGCTCCCCTTACCCTAGTCCGGTCTCTCGAAATGTTCGTCCGAAATGAATGGAAAATTTCCTCTCAATTTTCGCGAACATTTCTTCAAACGCTTGATGTGCAGCGGATTTCGTTGGAATCGAGTTCCGCGCGATTCCCTGCGTTAAGTTCCCGGACCCCCGGCCCGACGAGGCCCTCGAAATCCGATCGGCCGATTGGCTGCGAGACGCCGCCTGACTGACGGCCTGTCGAGCGCTAATGGCCGACGACGACGACGACGACGACGCCGACGGCGATGCACAGGATGCGCTCATTAGAGGCGGGCCAGGGTCCTGCGCGGCCCGGCCTGGTTACCGAAAGCCTTCGCAGTCGGAGGAGGGGAGCGAAAGCGGAGACGGGTCGAGAAGATGAAGTGGAGGGCGATTAGGAGCCAGCCGGCTGACGAGGGCCGTCGTCGCTGGGCCGGAACTTCAAAGCGGCGAAACTCGCGAATTCGAGTTGCGCCGATCCGCCTCCGAGCCGGAGCAGAAGGGCGAAGAAACGAACGAAAGAGAACGAAATTGAAGATGAGGAGACGATGCGCCCGAAAATGACGAGAGGAGGTGGGCGGTGGGAGCCACGTAGCGTTGGCAACTCTAGTCCACGGGGCCGTCGCCGCTCGGGCACAAAAACGCCGCAGCTCTCAGGCCGTCGGACCTCGTTTACTTTTCACCCACCGCCTCCCGCTCGCTCACCCGCCCCCTCTCGTCGCCACTGCCCCCGGCAAGGCCCGCCGCCAGGGCACTGAACCTGGCGCAGGGATTCGACGGAAAGGTGGACGGACGGCTGGACAGAGCGGGGAAGGGACAGGTGGGTGAGGGGACAGCGTGAAGAGGCGCTTGGAGTGGCGGCCGGGCTGAGAGGCGCGGCCGCCTGAACTCCGGAGCCGGGTGCAGCCGAGTCCCGCCCCAGCCGGGTTCGAGTCGATGCCCGGAGAGACCGGCGACCGGCGACCAAAGACCGACGGCAGGGCTGGGGCCGGAGCGGGCGAAAATCGTGGCTCCTCCGGGTCGAAGGCAGGGACAACTTTGGAGAAACAACTTTGAGGACTCACCTTCGCTCAGCGGCCGTCGCTCGTGCCTGGTTTCTCCTCTCCCCGAGGGAGGGGCGGGAGCGATTTCCATTACGTCCGCATAACTTCGCCGTAAACGATTCCGCTTCCTGTGCTCTGGCTCGGGTCCATCGCCGCTGCGCACGGAGCCGGGACGACCTGCGAACAACAAATAATTTCAACTTAAATGGAGTCTGGTGATGAGATGGGCGGTTGGGAGGCAGGGCGCCGGCCACGGGCTGTCCGAAGGACAGACGGACGGACGGCGCTGGAATGAGATTCGAATGAGTTTCAGCTGCGGGCCTGGGCGCGGGAGGGGGAGCGGGGACGAGGGCGAGGGCGAGGGACGAACGGATGTCCTTTTGCGGCAAACAAATGCACCCGGCCGCCGGGAGAGGACGGACGCAAAACAATAATTAGGTAATTTAATTGCAACATGTGTTCGCCGGTCCTGCAGCAGGAGCACGCGGCGCAGGCAGCAACAACGGGGTGCAGCAAATGTTGCCCCAACAACAACAGCTGCACTGACACCGACGCTATCAGCATCGGAACGAGCGGCAGCAGCAACAACGACGGCAGCAAGTCATCGCTTGCCGGCAACTAATTCCGTTGCTGATTCGGATTTTAATTGCGATTGTGTGCGAAGTCCCTCGCTCTCTCTCCCTCTGCCTCTCCCTCTCGCACGAGGGTCCGACGGGCCTGCTTTATCAGGGCTGCCACGCACAGGCGCCCTGTCGGACACCCGGTCGGCTGAGGGGGACGAGCAGCGGGTCGAGGAGGCGGAGGCGGCGGCGGCGGCGGCGGCGGCGTGTGAAGGCGAGGTGCCTGGGGCACAGCGCCGGAAGTGCATGCGAGAGACGGGCCACGGCCATAGAGTGGACTCCGCTCTCCGTCCGCCCTCTCTCTGTCCCTCCCTCTGTCCGTCCGCCTGCCGGTCGGTCTGGCCGAACCTCCCCGTGTCTGCGTCCGTTGGTCTCGCGAGCGTTCGAAATTAAATCCGAAACTTCGCCAGCTCCGGCCGAGGTCCCCGGCGACGACGACGGCGACGGTTCGGAACCCTGAAAATCTCAACCAGCCCGAGTTCTTCTTCGTGCCGTCGTTGTTCTTGTGCTTCCGGCGCCTGCCGCTCGCATCCAGCCGTCCTTCTGTCGTCCTCTCCTTCCGTCCTTCCGTCCGTCCGTCCGGCCGCCGTCGTCGAGCTCGCCGTGCACCCGCCTCGGAGCTGCTGCTCACGTACTTTCCCAAGATTTCAGCGGATGATCCGGATGATGATGACGAGGATGACCGCGAGGAATCGCCCCCCACCCCGCCGCTCCCCCTCCACCCAACCCGGCCATTCTGGCGGCGACGTGTGCCGGCGCCTTGTTTGCTGATTTGTGGCACCTCCTGATTGCTTTCCCCGCCTCCGCCTCCGCCTCCGCTCGCTCCCTCGTCCCTCCCGGTCAGCTGGCCGCCCCTGCCACGCCCCCTGCGCCTAATAACGCCCGCTGCGTTGCCGCCGGGTCGCCCGAATCAGATGAGTGTCAACGAAATAAATGTCCCGAGGCAAACGGGCGAATCAACGTCGCTGTCGCCGTCGCCTTCTCTCGACCACGCCCACCGCGCACCGCCCTCCACCCGCGCCGCCCTGGCGTCCTCGGCTGAGCCGGTGTTCGATTTGTCAGAGAGCTTTTTAGCAGATTGCTTTTGGCCCGCCCCTCGCGACGGCAGGGGCCGCCGTCGCCGCCAGGAGCCCGGGAATCTCCCCCGATCTCCTCTTGCCCCTCCCGCTCGAGACATTTCCGCACGAACTTCACACACACACTCCTGTCCGGGGGTGAGGGCGAAGCCCTAATGGAGGAATCACAGCTCGGCGCTGATCATCTGCGAGCTGTCGGCGTCCTCGCGACTCCAACCCTGCGCCCCCGGCCTCGCCTGCTTATCCTCGATCTGCCGCCTCGTCCGCCCCCGCCCCCCCCCCACGTCCCTAAGCTCATTACGCTCACGTCAAGTCGAGTCAGATCCCGCCGCCAAAGGATTTTCTCCTCAAGGAGTGGATTCTGGATTTTTATGATTTTCCCTCCGCCGCCCGTCCCTCCCGCCGCTCGCCCTCCTCGTGGCCACCTCCCAACCCCATCGTCGTCGCCGGAGGAGGATTTGATTGAAATGCGCTCGCCGAAGACCCGGCCGCCGTCGTCGTTGCGTTCTCGGGTCCTTTGACGGGCGGGCAGCGGGGGAGAGAGGGAGCGATGTGGCGCTCTCTCTCCCGCCCTCCCCTGGCGCTTTTAATTTCACTTCCCTTCGAGTGGCTCCCGAGCTTCCTCCTGGGGCCCGACTGCGAGTCCGAATCCGGTTCGGTTTGGTTTTTTCCGCCTCGCCCAGGTGTCGATGGTGAGGCGTTGATGGTCGCTGGTGCTGCTTTGCTGCTGCTGCTGCTGCTGAGTGGTTGTTTCGGCTACGGGGTCGTCGTCGCCGCTGTGGTTGGTGTTGTTGTAATTACGCCGTTGACTCAGATCCATAATTAAATCAGCGGTTGCATCACCTTGGATGGGTCTCCGAAACTCGCCGGCGATGCTCGAAACGTTGGCTCATCACGAGCGGCGACGGCCGAGAATACAACAAAGGAACAACAACGAAAACCGCGCCGAGCAGAGCCGCGAAAACGCCGAATCGAGACGGGCCGCGACGGTTCGTTCATTGAGCAAAAATCCGAACACTGTGTTAAATGGCCCAACAACAACAACAACGACGACGGCGACGGCGAAGATAAACACAGCAATTGGCACAAGTCAACAGTCAACAACAACAACAACAACGTGACAGCGCGCACATCCGAGATGGGCAACAACAACAACAATACCAGCAATCTCCGCATCACGATCAAAGCAAATATTTTTGGGCAGAACCAGTTTTTTCCCTTGTCGGTCTTGTCCGTCTTGTTTTGGTTTCCATTGGAGCTCGAAGACGGCGGCTTTGGCTGTTGTGGTCGCAGGTGCTGCTGATGATGGCCATTATTTGGCGTTGTTGTCGGCCGCGCGGCCACCAGCAACATTGGCAGCCAGCCAGAGCCAGCGTCGCTGTCGATGGCCCTCGCCATTGATCGGCCGGGCTCATCCCTCACTTCCTCAACCTCCGCCGCCATCGTCATCATGGTCCCCATCGTCACCACGGTCTCCATCGCCTTCTGTCCGGGCAGTTGGTGATCGGAGCCCTCGACATCGGCCCAGCGGCTCGGGTAGGCCTCCACCGGAAGCGTCGCCCGATTGACGATTGACAAGCGACGAGCGGGTTTAATGAAATTTTCTGAACCTTTGCAGTGCGTCAGCGCGATCGGTTCCTCTTGGCGAATCGTTGAGGCGAATCTCAGTTTTCAGCATCGGTTAATCGACGCGATTGATTTTGACGCGATTCGTCAATGCCACGGCGGCCGCAATCATCGACATGAATATGCAATGCGATGCCGAGCAATCGTGTTGTCCGGGGGCTCCTCAGACGTTTTGGTAGTCGATCTGCGCGGAAGAGCTCGACGGCCGGTTTCGACGTCGCCCGGACGGCGGCCGAGCCATCGCCGCGCACCTCCTTCGCTGCCCGCCCCCGCCCCCGCCCTCGCCCTCGCCCTCGCCGCCAGTGTACGGTGCGAAGGCAGCAACAACGAAACAATTGCAATGGTGGTGGTGGTGGTGCTGGCGGCAACAACAACGCCGACGGCGAGTCAATGAAGCTTCAATGATTTATTGGTCGCGCCAGATGAAAACAGCAACAACAATTGCAACAACAACAAACAACAACGAGTCCGACAACAGTCGCTTGTCAATCAAATTAAAGTCCAAAAATAGTTGTCGAGCACCGCAAGAGCAGCTGCCGGGCGGAGGGAGGGGGCGGAGTGATGGAGGGAGCAGGGGCGAGGGCGAGTGTGAATAAAAACCGCAAAACGCGATGCCGTGAAGAGCGCGTGAAAAAACGGGAAAAAACTGCGCATTTGAATGAAAATCGAATTTGGCGTTCGTGGTTGTTGTTGACATCGTGTTGGCGACATTAATCAGCACTCGATGCCGCTGACTAATCAGCATAAAAATCAGCAGCAACAGCCGCTTCATCATCATCGCCGTCATCATCATCATCATCATCGGTATCGGCATCGGCGAGGTTTCAACTTTCAGCATGAGGCGACAGAAGACGAAAAAATCGAACGACGGAAGCAACTGTCGCAAATGAAGAAAAATGTCGACGCCGTTTATTTATTTCGGCTTTTTTCCTTTTCGACGCCACCAACAACAGCAACAGCAGCAGCAGCAGCGAACGGCGGAAGACGAGGGAACGAAAACCCACTTTTCCCCATTTCGGATGAGCCCGGCCCGTCTCGGCCCCCGTATCTCGCCGCTCTCACCCAGAACCCAATGTAGGCCATCGCTCCATTTGGGCCGCTCCCACACCTTCCGACCCGCGGCAGGTGGGACCCGCCGACGACGGTGTGCTTGTGCTTGTTGTTGCTGCTGCTGCTGCTGCTGCTCCCATTAGTTTCGGATTTAAGCGGAAACCCAAGACGTTGGATCGATGGAATTTGATGTTGTGTTTGATGTCGTCATTGCTGGCGATGTGTTTTTATTGGCCCGCATCGTGATGGGCTCATTACGTCCATTGTCGATGGGGTCGCCGTCATTGTTGTTGCTGGCACTGTGTTGCCTACGTAGCATCCGCAAACCCCAATTTGTAGTAATCTCCTCTTTCTCTCTCTCTTCCAGATCGCAGTCCACGGATCTTGAAGTGAGTTTGGGCGCTCTCGGTGTCGGTTTCGGCGTCGCTGGCGCCGTGGGTCGGTCGCCGCGGCCATCGGGGCCTCGCGCTGGCCCCCTTTGCATGTTCCCACGACCGGCGGCGCCCCGGTTTCGTCATCCTCGACGTCCTCGTCATCGCCACCGCCACCGCCGTCGCCGTCGCTTCGGAGTCCGGGTCGCGGTTCCTCGGCCCCTGAGGCGGGCCGCGATTTGGGAACCGTTTGGCAAGCGGTGGCCGGAACCGGTTGCCCGTCGACCACCGTCTTTGGACACGGCCGCCTCTTCCGACGACGACGACTTTGTCGCGTTTGGCTTTGTTCCGTCCGCCGGCCGTCCCAGGGTGATCTCGATGTGTTCCAGTCTAATCGCCGGCGCTGACATTTGCAGCGCTTGCAGTCGCGTTCGGCAGCTGGGGCCCGATTGCGCAAGGCCGATCGCAGGGGTCGGAATGCGCTCGGTTCGGTTGGGGAGCGAGTTTCGCATTCAGAAGAAGTCGCTCGCAAAGGTCAGCGAATGGCTGCGGAATACTAAATTCCGAGCAGAACGCGGAGCGGGTTCCTCGCAGCTCCCCGAGGTCCGACGGCGGTCGCGACTTTGGCGACCGATCCGCGCCTGAGTGCTCGGCGTTTCGACCCCCGCCTCGGCCCGTTCTTCCCTCAACAACAACCCGGATCCGACCGTCGTCGCTCCAGGTGCTCGAGGCTACAACCACAGTGTTGGGGTTTTGGCCGATCCCGCCGTTGGCCACCCCTCGCAGCCCCGGTTGCGAGACTTGGCCCGGCCGCGATTTGTCAGAGCTCGACAGTGGCGTCCGCTCGATTGAGACACGGGCCACCGTCAAAAGGTCGATTACGTCGTTGTTGTTGCTGCCGTTGTTGTTGCAGGCCCGTCATTAAAAGCGATTTGTTTCCGGGCAGACGAGGGCGCAGGAGAGAGCGAGAGAGACAGCGAAGTGATCGGAAGCAAACGACGCTTGGCTCGGGGCAAATCGACGATTTTTCACGGGTTTCGAGTTGTCAATGGAAATGGATGGACTTCGCTCGGCGCCGGCGTCCAGGGCAGGGGAAAAATCAATTCAAATCAATCAATGCGAGGGATGTGGGGCCGACGGGTGCGGCAGACGATCAACTCGACCCCCATGGAGTTGGGGATTTGGCCCCGCTCCCCTCCTCCGATGCTCCTTTAATCCCCATCCGCTCCCGATTTCCGTCCGATCCGACCCGATCCGTCGTCCACCGAAGGGCCCTCGTCCCCCTCGTCTCGTTCGGATTCGCCGCCGATCCACGCGGCATGCGAAATGAAGTCGCCTCGCGTCGAATTCGAGTCACATCGGCTTCGTCTTCTTGGCCGCCGATTCTCCGAGACCTCGCCTCGTTTCGGGGCGGCTGCGGAGCCAGTCGGATTCGTTCTTGATATCGGCACTGCTTTCGGCCGTACGAGGCTCTTGGAAGCGTCCGCAGCACCCTGTGCCGGCGACGTCGTCCTTGTCCTCGTCCCTCTCTGCTCCCTCCACTGTCGCCAGCTCGTCTCGAAGCCCGCCCGACCTCGTCTGACCCGCTGGCGGCGGCTGCCACGACGACGACGACGGCGGCGGCGACGCGTCCAGGACGAACACCTTCAGTGATTGATTGAGCCCCGGCTCCGCCGCCAGAACCCCCTGAACCACTCGAACACTCCGCGCCCGACCTCCACCCTTCGGCCGCCGGGTGCCGAGCACGAAACTGTATGAAATCGTCGTTAAATGCGACATTATTTCGGGCTGCTGTTGTTGTCGTCGTCGTTGTTGTCGTCGTTGTTGTTGTTGTCGTTGTTGTTGTGGTTATTATCATCGCTCCATGCTGTTAGCCCAAGCTTGCTGTTGGCTTTGTTGGATTCGTCGTTGTTGATTTAATTGAACGGCACGAGGCGCAGCTGAAGATGGCGCCAAACGGGATAGGTTGTTGTTGTTGTTGTTGGTGTTGCTGTTGTCGTTGCCGCGGCTGGATGTGATACGCCGATGCTGATACTGCTAAGTGAACAAATGCCTTCTGACAATAATCGTAACAAAGGCAACTCGGCATCGGCATCGGCATCGACGAAAGAGGAGACAAAACGCAGCCGCCACAACAAAATCACCATTAACAACACCAGTGAACAACAACAACAACAACAGCGATGAACGACAAGCGCCGAGCGCCGAGGACGTGACCAAAATGCGAAAACAGCCGAGGACCGGCGGCCAAAAACAGAGCCAGGGGCCCAAAACGTTCGCTGGCTTGAGGGATGAGACAATGCAACAACAACAACAACACCAGCAACATCATGGTCATCAAGAGGACCTAATAAGAGCAGTGACAGTGGCAACAACAACAACAACAACAGCGGCCGGAACAATTGATGTCGCGTCAGGATTTTGATTTATGATTTCGCAAATGGCCCGCGTCGAAGCCGAGGAATCGGGGCGGACCCCGGACCCCGGCCTCCGCCACCGGACACCGGGCACCGGGCAGGCGATCGATGGTGTGCGAGGACGGCGGGCCGCCGCTGTCACCGACCGACTCTGTCGCTGTCACCGCCCGCCGTGTCACCGACTTCCACCGTCACTCAATCTGCAGCAAAATCGCCTCCCATCCTTGGGCGGCCTGCGCGAACTGAAGCCGCCTGCAGTCGAGGGAGGCCACGTGTGGCGACGCACTTTACGGGCCACCCCTGTGCGCCACCTCGAGGCGCCGCCGACCCCGCCCCACTGCGGCGGCCCTCGGAGTCGGCCCCGATTGCCGCGGGATGGAGGCACCGCGTCGGCAACAACGACAACCCACGCTCGCCAAGCAGTTGGCATCGGGTGCAGCACGACACGCAAAATCCCCAACAGCAACAACAAGAACAACTATAAGATGAAGAAGGAGAACAACAACAACAACAACTGCTGCCACTTCGTCGCCGGCGAGCGAGACAGCGAGTGCAGAGATTTCTCTTCATCTCCTCGAATTTGTGAGATTCGCGCTGTCAGGAGCGTCGTCGGCGGGGCAGAGGGGGGAGGGGCGGTCGCCATTGACTCATATTTTCCGCCCCGGTGCCTCGTCGGGCGCACCTGCTGCCGCTTTGTTTATCGGCTGCGAAATGCGTTGAAAAGTCGTCGCATTGCGGTGGGCGGCGGGGCTCAGCGAAATCTGCTGCCATCCCCCGGTCGGCCCCTCCCCCTTGCTCCCATCCGCTTGCCTCCTGCACACATCCGTCCCCCCCCCCTCCCCTCATGCTCGGCTCCGCTCCGTCCTTGGGTGGTCGGTTATTTATCGCCGGATTCGTTTTAGCGAAATTATGACATCGTTTATTCCTCGGGTTTGCCGGAAGCCGCGCGCCGCTGGCGGGGGCAGCGGGACGGTGGGGCAAATCGGGGAAATTTCGCGAGACCTGATGGCGGGATTTCGAGGGGAGGTCGACGGCCATTTGGCTGGGGCGGCCGAGAGCGGGCGCGCCTTCGGCTTCGGCTGCGGCCCACTGTGGCAAGGACTCGCTCGCGCACACCTTGCTATCCGCGTCTCCTCCCTCCCTCTCCCTCTCCCTCTCCCTCTCACTCACTACGTCTCTCCCCTCCCCTCCCCTCGCCTCGTCTTTCGCCGTTCGCTCAGCGCCTGATCAACGAAACGAGCGGTGGAGGCGATTCGAGGCTCTGGCGTCGGGGCCGCGCACCGGCTCCGGCTCCGGCCCCGGGTTCGCGCATCAGCACGAGGCGTCTCTATTAAAGGCGGAATAGATTCAAATTCTGCTTCCGCGGCTCGCCGGAAGCCGCAGCATCGACGGCGCGAAGGACTCCGGCGGGGGAGGGTGGGCGCGGCTGGGGCCGCCTCGCGCCGTGTTTCGGAGGTCGGTCGCGCGCTTATCTTAATTGCACTTTCCTCGAACTGAGGGAAGATAACAACAACAACAACAACAACAACAACAACAACAACAACAACAACATCGTCAACAGAGCTGCTGACGACGACGACGACGACGACGGTGATGACGATGAATGGAACCAACAGCGGCGAGAGAAATGGAAATGAAACAATTAAAACTTCAGCACGACTCGATCGGCGAAAGTCCGAAGTCTATCGCGATGGAAACTGCGAACAGCAGATGACAGAGGAGAAGAAGGGGGCGACAAAGAAGAAGAAGAAGAAGAAGAAGAAGGAGCAGGGGGTGTGGGGTTCGAATCCCCTAAACTGCAGCAATTTGATGGAAATTCCCGCGGCAACAACAAGAGCAATTAAGCCAACAATGATAGCAGCATTCATAGGCAATGGGCATAAACAACGGCCGGTTGGACGGCGTAACTTTCATTTCGGCAAAAGTTCCAGCAAGGCAAAGCCAAGGAGCAGCAAAGACACTGACGCCAGCATCGAGAGGGGCCAAGAACGAAGAGCGGCGCCGAAAATCGCACTTTTTCCCTCGACTAGAGCGCCATCGACGTGGAACGAAGTGGAAACGCGGCAGGAGGTGGCCGAGGCCAAAGGGGGGCGTTGCCAACCACTGCAGCGAGGTTCGGACGGCGCCCAGACGAAGGCGGAGGCGAGGGCCTGGACGAGGACCTGACGAAGGCGCAGCGGAGAAGGATCGATGGACGCGATGGCCCAGAGACCGGACTCGTCCGCCCCTTGACGGCGACCAGCTGCGAGCAATTTGGGGAATTCGGGGATCCTCCGAGAACAACCTCGGCCGGGGAATCCCGAAAACGCACATGTTCCGAGGAGGCCCTGGACCGCAGCCGGATTCCGGACCAAACCCTCCTCGGCGGCGGGAGGGGCGTCGGAGTGGCCGGCAACATGTTCGGCATTGCATTTGCATTCTCGAAGGCGGCCCCTCGACCACCGGCCGCACCCGGAGCCGGAGTCGAACCGAGGCGAGTCGTGGCGAGGCGAAGTCGAAGTTCGAGAAATGGCAAAAGTTGCGGCTGCCGGTTTTCCGAGAACTTCTCGGCGGCCGACCGACCAAGGAGAGTTCGTCGGAGTTGCTGTTGCTGTTGCTGTTGCTGTTGTTGTTGTTGTTGTCGCCGTCGTTGTGGTCCTTGTTGCTGTTGTGGGCGGCCCAGTCGCAGCCCGCAAATGCAACACTCGTTTCCGGTGGCGGCGGGAGCGGCCTCGGTGGGTCGAGGACGCCTTCGAGCCCTCGATGCCGCCTCCCTCCTCCCTGGTCGCCTCGAGTGACGGCGAAACAGGCGGCGGTGATTTGCCAGAGTTGCCAACTGGCCGCCAATGTCGCCGCGTGTGGCGTCCCCGTCCCGCCCCGTCCACGACCCGGCTGTTGGCAACTCCAATCGAATTCCCCTCCCGGAGTCGGAGGCGACGCGACGCCAACAAGTGTCCGGCGGCCGGGCCGAGGTGCGGCGGCGTTGCCAAGGAAGGGAGGATCGGGGGCTCGGGCGCCAAGGTGGGAGCAGACAGAGCTCGGAGTGGGAGCAGGCGGCGAGAATCGACAACAAGTCAACCGCCTGCGGCCGGTCTCGAACTTCGAGGCAGGGGCTGCTGAGGTTGTTGTTGTTGCCGTCCGTTGCAACGACCCGGTGGATGGGGAGGCGAAGGGGGAGATGAGGGAAGGCCTCCGAGCTCCCGTCAAATGGAAAAAGTTCTCGAAAGCTGCTCCGAGCCGAGCGCCGAGGCCGACGGCGAGACAATGGAGGAAGCACCGACGACGACGGCGTCCGGGGCTCCACGGGCCAGGCCGTGTTGGGGCCACGGCGTCGGCGGCCCTTCCGGGGAGCGTTGCCACCTCGTGCCTTCAGAAGCAATTAGTTCGGCTACGGCGACGACGGCGGCGGCGGTGGCGAGTCGAGTCTTGGTTTCGCTTTCGCTCGCCTCGAAGCCCTCGCCGCCGAGAGCCTGCGGCTGGTCGGGACGGGCCGAGTCGGATCCGAGTCGAGCATGAGGCCATCGCGTTGCCAACTGTTGGCGGGCGAAGGGGCGGTGGGCGTAGCTGGGCATTAAAAGTCCGATTAGGTTTTAATTTGTCTGCTTTTTGAACTCATGGCTGCCAAAGTCTGGCCGGGAGTTCGTCAGCGGTGAGGGGGGAGGAGAGGGGAGAGGGAGGGACAGAGCGAGAGCGAGAAGGGCCACAAAAACAACACAATTGCGCCAACGACAGCGACCTCCTCGTATGTGATCAAGTGAAGAATGATGAGAATCGAACGACGGACGAGAGGACGACGATGAAGAGGACGCCGATTAGAGAACGATGGAGAGGACGACGATGAAGAGGACGACGATGAGAAGGACGGCGGAGTGGGCGATGAAGAGAGAACGATGTGGATCATGGCGGTCGGAAGCCGAGGTTGTCGTGGAGCAGACACGACCAATTGTCGTTTGTTGGCGACGGCGACGGCGACGACTGCGAGTGCATCAGATGACGCGTGCATCAGAGGTGTGGAGGACTCCAAGGTCGCGGCCGAGTTGGCTGGCGACGGAGACGTCGGGGGCGACAGACGCACCTCGGTCGCGCCGGGGAGCGGCCGCCGCTTCCGCCTCCACCGCGGCCGAGCCGGAGAGTTTTCAGTCGGTGCTGAAGGCGAAGGCGAAGCCGTTGTTGTTGCTCGAATTAATTGAGTTGTCGCCAGTCGACCAGGTGCGGGCCAGGCCGGGCCGGGGCCGGGGCTGGGCACGTGACGCGCCTGAGGCGCGGCCGCCGCAGCTGCCCGTGAATCAGCGGCCAAGAAACGAAATCGTTTCGATGCAAATTCGATGGGAACCCGACGAAGAGACGTCTTGGAAATCTTCACAAATCGCTCATAAATTCACAAGACTGTTGAATTTTAGTGAGCAGTTTTTGAATTAATTTTCATTATTTATTTTTTCTCTTCTCCTATTTGTTCCGTGTCTTGTGTATTTTTTCCACTTGTATTCGCGGGTTCGCCCCTCCCCATCTCTGCGTTTGGCTCCCGTCAACCTCGTCGATCTCCGCAGTCTCCAGCGCCTGGTCTCTTGAAGCGAAACCCATTCAATTGCCGAGGCTTCTGGGGAATTTGAATGCGGCCTCGGCCCCGGCCACGCCCCGTCCGCCCTCGCCCCGCCGCCGCACCTTCGAGGCTCTTGCGTCAGCCGCTGTCGCCTTGAGACGTCTTTGGTTTCGGCTTCGGCTTCGGCGTCGGCGTCGGCGTCGACTTGCGCTGTTGGTGTCGCCTCGTGCCAGCAGCGCCTGCTTCTTCATCTACAGCTCGACGCCATCTGCTTCTTCTTGATCTTCTACCTCTTCTTCTTATTCAAGCCGCCACCGTGAGCCCACGTCGTGCAGACCGGGCCCAGACCCGATCCGCGACTCGACTCGAACCACCTTCGCCTGAATTCCAAACCCTCGCCTCCGCCCCCCCCCTCTTCCTCCTCCTCTTCCTCTTCTTGTTCTCCCTCCCCCTTCAGCCACCCCAATTCCCGGTGGCTCCAGCGGAGGCCTTGACGAGCCGAGCGATGTGCATTGAATGCAAATTTTTAATTTCGCGCGATTTCTTCTACCTCCCCACCTCTCTCTCTCTCGCTCTCGCTCTCCCTCTCTGCGTCCCCGTGCGTGGGTTTCGCTCATCTCGTGGCCATTGTTTCGTGCTTCTTCTTCTTCTGGTCGGTCTGTTGGAGCTGCATTCGCTGCTGGTTTCGAGCGATTTTCGCCGGGTTTGTTTGACGATCTTGTTGTTGTTGTTGTTGTCACTCATGGCTTCTGGCTCACCGCTTCCACCGGAATCCACTGGCACCGCCCCCCCCCCCTCTCCCTCCGCCGACCCGACGCCGCGGCGCCGACTGAGCTGGAAAAAGTTCCGGAATAGGATTTTGCGATGCGCTTTTTGTGGCTGTCGAAGCGGTTTCCAGAGCTTAATTAACTGCCGTTTAGTCCCCGCTCCCCCTGCAAGGACACTCGGATACCGCCCCCCCCCCTCCCTTCACCCCCTGGACCGCGTTCCGCAGGTCGTGTCGCCCACTGGCCTCCGAGCCAGCGCCAGCGCCGGTCCCGGCCCCCGGGGCCAAAGTTCGAAGCATCGGAGACCACAAATTGACAGAACATTATTTTCCACCAGGACGAGGCCGACCGGAGACGAGGGGGCAGAGGGAGTGGGCGAGAGGGTGCAGAAGGGCGAGCGAGAAGGAGGACGAGCGGAGTCCGACCCGGTATCGTTTGAGGTTCCGTTTGGGCCGGAGGATGTTTTCGCTGTTGAGGTTGTCGTTCGCTCCCTTCTTCCTCTTCTTCTCCTGCTTCTTCTTCCTCTGGCTGCTGGTTTGATTGCTGTTGTTTATTCTGCATGCAACGAGTCGAGTGTCGCCTGGGGGCGCCGACCGCCCGCCCTGCCGTATCGACGTTTTGTCATAATGACGCAATTCACTCGAGTGCGCCCGAGCGGCCCGGGAGACAAACACACACACACACTAACGGGTGCAATGCAATATTTATGAGGATCCATTCGCATTGGTAAAGTCGACAGACTGCCGTATCGACAAGTGGAATCCCGTCGGGACGCGGGACCGGACCGGTTTGGGACGATTTGGGACGATTGTCTTTGACGGCATTATCAATAATGGACGACGCTTGGCCGACGCCCGAGTGGCTCAGGTCGAGCGAGTTAAGACCATTGAGAAGTCCCGCGGGCTCATCTCGGAACTGCTTGGCCGACACCCCTTCGCTCACAATCCGTAGCGACTGCACTCGGGGCACCCGATCTCGTCCTCCCCACTGGTCGGCTCCGCCAGGCCATCGCAATTGAAACGTATTCCCGCGGTTCAGACGACTCGGGGCCGGCGCCCTGCCTTGCCGACACATGGCCGGCTGGCCAAACACACCGTTGGACGGACGGCGGTTGCAAAAAACGACCCTCGAACCAAATGCGTTCGACTCCGGGAACCAAAACTCAATTTTGACAACCGCTGGCTCCTTCTTGTTCTTCTTCTTGTTGTTGTTGCTGATTCTGTCACTTTGGCTCCCAGCCGTCGTCATCATTGCTATTGTGGTTGTTCTTGCCTCCGTTGTTGTTGCTGTCGTGGTTGTTGTTGTCATTGGCTTCACTGCCTTTGTTTCTGGCGAATGCTCCGGAAAACCTCAGCTCTTAATTTTCTGCACAAATACAATTTATTGCATTCGCCCCGATCGCCCCGCCCGCTCTCCCTTTCTCGCTCTCTCTCTCTCTCTCTGGCTTCGCCGCCCCGCCTCGCCCGGTTGCCGGCATTCGGAATGCGGTTTCCATCAAAAATTGTGCAAAATTACATTTCGAAGAGCGCCGGCAGGAGGTGGACACAGGCACATCTGCCGGGAGGGGCGGCGAGGTCGGCGGCGGCGACGGGGCGGGGACGGGGGCTCCCTAAAATATGCAGATCCATGCGAGCGCACCGCAAGACCCGGCCGCCGGCTGGACCGGACTGGGCGACGACGACGACGACGACACAGTGACACAAACTCCGTCGTCGCCGTCCTGAGGCAGTTCGTGACGCCGGCCGAGTCTCCGCCTCGCTGCCGGACTCCTGACCAGGTCGGCCTCTCCGTCCGTCCGTCCGCCCACTGCCCGTGGGTCTCTGTCTGCGGGCCGGCGTGGGTCCGTGTGCCGAACGTGTCTGCGTCCGTGCTGGTGGCCGTGTTTGTGTGCGACTAATGATGACAATAAGTTTAAATAATCCGCTCGAAGGACGTCGTCGGCCGTCCTCGTTGGCAGCAGGAGGCGCCGTGACGCAAAAAACCACAGGCACAGCACAGCAACAACCACAGCAACAGCCTCCGCTTCACAGGCAGCAACAACAGCGTGGGGAGCACAAAAGCGAGTCCTTTCAGCACCAGGCCGTCAACCGCCAACCGCTCTGCCGCTCCCTTCGCTTTTATTTCCTCTCGCCCCTCGGCGGCCGACGACGACGACGATTTGTCGCTCTTCCGCCGGAACCGGATGTGTTTATTGAGTACAGACGGCGCCGCCACCGCCCGTCGACAGCCGCCAGCCGCCGTCCCGTTTGTGGCCCTTGTTGTGGCCCTCGTTCTCTGCTGCTGCTCGTCCTGTCGATATATTTTTGCTCTCTCCATCGCCATCGCCATCGCCTTCCCCTTCTCCCGTTTCTTCCCCTTCTCCTTCTCCCTCTCCCGCTCAGTCCGACTCCGCTTCGGTTTCATTTCCATTTCTGTTGTCATATTTTGTTCTCGCCTCCGCCGCTATGGCGAGAACTCGAAGTCATCGAAGGCGAGCGGCAGCACCAAGACAAGACAACAACAGCAATGACGGCCATCGCCGGCCCTCCCTCAGGCCCTTATTTTTCGCCGTCTCCCTCGCTCCGCAGCCCCGAAGCGACTTCGAGGCGATTTCGCGACGGCTGCCTCTCGTTCAGGTCGTCAGATCGTCAGATCGTCGGGAAGAAAGGCATCGTGGGCAGGAGTTCCAAGGGATCGGCTCGAAAGAAACGCGATTGGGGACGTCCCCGAGGGACTTTAATTAGAAATATTTAAGGCCTGCGGATCGGGCTCGAGTCACTGGAATTTTCGACGCCTAACGGGACCCGGCGAGGGCGGGACGAGGGCGGCCAAATCAAACGGCGATGCGTTCGATGCAAGTCCGAACAAATGCCGCGCTTCCGATCCCGATGAAATATGCGCGAGGGCAGGACCTCGGCGTGGAGCAATTTATCAATTGCATAATTGAACAGAGTGCCCGACACACACACAGACACACACACAGACACCCACACAAACACAGTCGCAGCCACGCAGGCCCAACCCCGAAATAGACGTATTTATGCGCATTTTAAGTAAAATTATTCGGCGCGCCGCCGCCCGCCCGCCCCGATCGCCGGCAAATCAAGGGCACAGCTACAACAGCACAGGGGACGGGAGAGGGGAGTGAGAGAGAGAGCGGGAGATGGAGGTGGAGGCCGGTGCCGGTGCCGGTGCTGCTGTGCATGTAAATGCATTTTAAACTTCCGGTTCCGGCCGAGTTGAAACTCGGAATCGCCGCCACGTGGGGCCGGGCAGGGCCTCGCACCGGGCCCGGGGGACGGACAGACGGACAGCGGGGAGACGGACAGACGGACGGCGGCCGGCGGACGGAGTCGGACAGATGGAGAGACAATGAAAATATGCAAATTTTAAAATAAACTCCGTTTGGTCTGCGCCGGTCCCGCCGACGGCCACCTGTGTGTGTGTGTGTGCGTGCGTGTGGGCCACTGATTGCGTGTGTGCGCCTGGCCTTATCGCCCTCGAGTTGCCAAAACGAAGGCACACAATTTCCACACTAATTAATTCACCAGTCAGCAACAACGACAGCAACAACGACGCCGACAGGATCATCAATAGTACTTCGTCGTCCTGCAGTTGCTGCTGCTGCTGCTGCCACTGGTGTCATCAAGCCCTGGCGCCTCTGCTGGATCGCGCTGAGGACGAAAAGGCGGAGAGGCGGCCACGCCCTCCGTGGGGATGCGAGGGGCGGGGCCGGGGGCGGTGGCGCCGAAGGATTCTAATGCCGGGTGACGGGCGCACTCGGCGCACCGGGCTGTCGGTCCGGATTGATCAGCGCCCGAGCCTACGGGGGCGGAGTCGATGCCGGCGACGGCGACGGAGGCGGGCGGCGGCGGGGCAGGGCGTCGAATCCGAAATCATCCGAGGGACATCCGGAGCTCCGAGTCGTCGTCGTCGTCGTCGCCGCCGCCCTCGACCTCGTCCTGGCGGGCCCGAGGTGACAGTTTTTAATTTCGACTTCTGACACATGCCTTTGCATTCGCCCCTCGATGATTCCCGGCTGATCCCCGCGCGGGGAGGGAGGGTGACAGAGAGAGAGAGGGAGAGGGTGGGGGGCTTCGGTGAATCGGAAACGGGACGCCTGGGAGGCGCCCGCCCTGGCTTGTTTCGCAGCCGCCGGGTCCTGGCGAGGACATTTGCATTTGCCAATTCGGCGGCGACGGGCGAGAGTGAGTGACGGGGAGAGGGAGGTGGGGGGGCGACCGTGACGACGCCACGTCGACATCTCGCTCGACAGGCGCCCCTGTCGGTCTGACGAACGGGCGCATCGAAGAGACGGCTTTGGAAGATTCCGGAGTTCGAACCTCGTCCCGCTCCCGGAGACTCCCCGATGCTCGAGTCCACAAGACGGGGTGGGCCAGGCGGGCGAGCGGAACAGAGCAGGCGAGAGAGAGAGAAAGAGAGAGAGAGAGGGCGGATGGCGGCGGCCCCCGGAGGGGAGGCGATGGAAACTCCCATAAATTCGGATGCGAAATTCCCACTTCGACAATTATATGCACTTTGCGCAAACAACTGCCGCACGAACACAGCAACAAAGCCGTGACAACAACATCGACCCCAGCAACAACACCATGAACGACTGCAACAGCCTAAGCGACGACACCAGCGGCCCCAGCAACAACGGCTAAAGCACTCCTAAGCCTTTATTAAGCAAATAAACACATAAATAAACACCGGAACCAGCAGACGTCGAAGGAGCAGGACAGAGAGAGAGAGAAAGAGAGAGAGGAGAGCACAGGAAGGAAAAGGCCAGGCAACGCCGACGGGGCGGCGGGCGGTGGGCGGGGTCCTCGTTGACCTTGCGGAGCCCGGCGACCGAACCGAGCTAAAGCTCTTGCAAACACAAAATAATTTCGAGTCTGCACGTCGCCAGGGGGCGCGGCTCGAGGGCGGGCGACGCCCCTGACTTCTGCTTCTTCTTCCGGCCGCCCCCCTCCTGCGCCTCCAGCCTTCTCTCGGCTGCTTCCGCTTGGTCAGCATCTCGATTGCGAGTGACGAACGAGTGCAAAAGTATAATTAAACAGCTTTTCAGAAATGCAAAGACCTCCACCAACACAGCCGCACAACTGCACGCACACGGACACACACCCACCCACACCCACACACTGAGACGGCGTCCGTGTGAGATGAATGGGAGTTTATTTGAGAGCGGAGTGATTTTTGTCTCGCCTCCAAAGGGACGCGCCGGGAGAGCGGGGAAGATGAGGGGCGCGAGTGAGGGGAGGGGACGGAGCTCCAACGAGGCGCCCCTCGACCGGCGGCCGGGGCAGAACTCGAGGCGCTCGGGCTCGCAGTTTAAGCTGCGTTTAACTCGCACTCACACACACACACACAGGGCGAGGACGGCGAAGTTGCGCGTCCGAGTGTGCGCTCGTTATTTGCACCGAGCACAGCAACAACAGCATCGCGGCGAGGGCGACGGCGAGGGCGATGGCGAGGGCGACAGGAAACCAGCAACAACTTGCCGAAAACTGGTGTAACGAGGAAGCAACGAGGGAAAAAAGCGGCGGACACGATCGAGAGCCGCCTCCGCTCCCCCTCCCCTCGTCCTCTCCCTCGGCCGACAGCCCGGCGAATCCTGGCCCGGCCCATCCGTGGCCTGATTCGACCTTAGAAGCGGTTCGAGGGCCGGTCGCCCGCCCCCGCAGGACAAAGGACGAGGCGCCCGAGCCGACAAAGGCCCGGTCGAGTTGTTGTTGCCGGGATTTGTTCGGTCGCTCGCTCGTCGCCCGATGTAACGAGAATGCGCTTAATTTGCGAAAAACGGGCCGTGCCAAGCGGCGCCCGATTCCGACGACCGGCCCCGCCCGGCGCCCTCGACCGCCGCCACTTAGCTCGAGTGCCTGCGTCTCGGCGAGCGCTCGGTTTTGGTTCGCCATTGGCTCCCATCGGCCTTCCTCGCACTCGGCCGGCCCGTCGCCGTTCGCCGCCCTTGCGCTCCTCGCTTCGGCCACTTTCGCCCGTCCGTCGCGGAGTGCACTTGATTTGTAACGTGGCCCTAAGCTCATTTACGGGCGACTTAAGTCGGCCCGAGCCCGCTCCGCCGGCTTCTCGACAGCGACGGCGACAACGACAGGAGACGGCGAGAGGGCGAGGCTCTCACGGGAGGAATGACGACTGTTCGAGAAGTCTGTAAGTCGCCTGTAAGCCGGTAATCGCTTTTGAAGCGAGCGCGTGCCGAGGGAGGGGTGCGAGAGCGGCGGGCAGTCGTTGTGGGAAAGAGGGCGACCGTCGGGCGATGGTGAGAGCCAGCGATTGCCGCGAGCACTCGCCGAAGGGACGCCGTCCCCCAGGACGAGCCAGCGGGCGACCGGCGGCGGACGGCAGACGGCGGCCGGCGGAATCCGGAACGAGTTCGTTCATTAATGCGCGATTAATTATGCGAATTAGTGGACGAGGTCCTCGCGAGCCGGTCCCTCGCCAGGCCCCCGTGCGCCCGAGAAAAGGTCAGTCGACCTCGGATCTTCCACGGCCCACGGCCACGGGTGTGTGCGAGGGTCTGCGTGCGTGAGTGTGCGATTGTGTGCGCGGGGCTCTGCGGAGAATCGGCAGCGCAAGGGGGGGGAATGAAGAATCGCATGAGCGAGTGGCGGCCGAACCTCCTCGGGCGGGCGCGGGAAGCGGCGCGAAACAGCGGCAGTCGGAAGCGAGCCCGATAAGGCGGTGTTGTGTGGGGGTGTGTGTGTGTGTGCGTGTGAGGGCGAAGGTGCGTCGGGCCGTCGGTGGGGCAGAAGTCATCAGGGCGAGGGGGGCTCAGCGCGACTCAGCTGCCGGAGCAGCTCGCCTCAAGCTCGATTCTTCCCGCGGCGCGCTCTCGCCCCTGCCTCCCGCTCTCTCCCTGTCTCTCTCCCACTCGGCCCCTCCGTGTCGCTCATCTGTGACAGGTTTTAACCCCTGACCCCGACCCGACCCCGACCCTCACCGTCGCTGCGCCGCGTCCTCTGCCTGTCAGCGCTCGCGTAATTCGCGCCGCCGCCATCTCGGCGCGGGGCGGAAGAGCGCGGCGCCCTGGCGGCTGGGGCGGAAGCGCGGCTTAATGCACGCACACGCACACGCACACACTCACCACTCGCCCCTCGCCCCTCTCACACTCACTCAGGCCCGCTGCCTCGTCAACACATGTGCGGCAACGAGTCGATCTGACAGTTCATGAGCCGCGGCGGAGCCCACGGGGCGCGAGGTGACAGCGGCGAACCCGGGGCCGACATCGGGCCCCAGAGTGTCGCGGACGGACGGACGGACGGAAGGACGTCGAGTGCGCGCCCGAGATTAGGAGTCTCCGCTCGGTGTCGACTTTCGCGGCGCTCGGGCGGCGCGGCCAAATGACGTCATTAGCAGATTAGGTGACAGATGCCCACACACACACACACACACACACACACAGACAGACAGACAGACATGTGCGGGTGTGTGTGTGCCGGCGAGCGAGCGAGACGGATGTGCTCGGCGAGTGTTTGCGCTATTTGCCGGCGATTGTCGGCGTCCTGTTTGCCAGGCGAAGAAGCGACGTCGACCCGGGACCCGCGACCCTTTCAACCCCCGTCCGACCCGATGATGAAGAGTTCCCGCGTGGACACGCGTCATCCTTCATCCTGCCTCCTCCGGCCCCGCCCCGCCCCGCCTCGCTCATATTTCGTCCCCGTCCTCCGAAGATCGCCGCCCGCCCCCTCCCTGGCCGCCGCCGCCGCCGCCGCCACTCCGTCATCGTCACCTTTGTCTTTCGCCTCGGCATCGACCTCGTCCTGATCCCCAGATTCCGCACGTCCTCGACCCCTCGCCGAACCTTCCCCGGCCCGCCTCAATCGGGAAACTCGAGCTCCAGCCCGTTCCCTGCCCGAGTCCGGCTCGCCCGAAATTCCCAATCAAATCAACTCCGTGCAGGAACTTGGCAAACACTTCGTTGGCCGGACCGGACCGAACCAACCGGGCCGGGCCGGGCCCCTCGACGGGGGCTCCGGGACGACCCCGCATTATCGCTCGGCATTCGGTCGACTTCTCGCCGCTGCCGTCGCCGCCGCCCGGAGTCAGTCGACGTCGGGCCGGCCGAAGCCCCGCCGGGTCCCAGCGCGAGACGATCCAGGCCGGCCTCGCCTCCTTCGAGTGGGTCGCCTCAGCCCCCCTCTCTCTCTGTCCTTGTCTCTGTCTCTGTCTCTGCCCTCACCCGCCCCGCTCCGGCCGGTTCTGCTGACAAATCGTTCTTTCGACCTCGGCGCAAAACAATTGGGAGGCGAGGACGTCGTTGGCCGAGTTGTTTATTTGCTTATTTATCATTTTCTCCCAGTGTATCCGGCAGTGGGTGACTGAGAGTGCGACTGGGTCTGGGTCTGCGTCTCTGTGTGTGTGTGTGTGTGTGTGTCGGGGGCGCTTATGTGTTCGTGTTCGTGTTCGTGTCAACACAGAGGCAATCAATTCATTTGGAAAGACGATTAGTTTGATTGCTCGAATGGAGCAGCGTCCGGTGGACGGACGACGACAGCTCCAGCGGCAACGGACAATGGACAACAACGACAACGACAACAACGACAACAACAACAACGACAAGTGCATGCTTCATCCTTCACCCAGGCCCGGATTAGACGATGAACTATCGATGTTCTCGACATCGACAAAAAGCATAATCCTGCCGAAATATGTCCGGGAAGCGCCCGGACGAGGCGGAGAAGAGGCCGAGGGGCCGAGGGGGCCGAGGGAGCGGGAGGTGAGGATCTGATAATCGTCGCCTAAACGCCTGGCCGACGCCGCCCACTCGACTCGCTCACTTTCGCCTCGCTCGTCCCCTGTCGCCCGCTCCCTCGAAGCAGCTGCTGCCACTCCCGACGACAGCCCGGCCCGGGCACAATTGCGGTTCCAGAGCTTCCCAACCGCGGCCTCTGCCTCTGCCTCCGTTGTCGCCTCCGCCGCTCCCCGCCCCTGGGCGTTCGGAAAAAATCACTCCTCGCTATTTTTTCGCCCCTCGTAAATCAGGAGGCGAACTTTTTGCTCGCCGCATTCCTTTGTGGCTCCGCCGTCCACTCCGGGCTGCCGGCCTCGCCTTTGTCTCTCCCCCTCTCCATCTCCACCTCGCTGCCCCTCCCTCGGTCAACTCTGTGTGGCCGCCGCCGCCCGCCCATTGTTCGCGGCACTCGGCGGCGCGTTCCCACATTAATTAAGTTTTTAAAATGCAAATCTTCGCGAAAAACTACGAAAAATACGCTTAATTACGAGTTTGTATGCGCTTCGCACGAAAGTCGGAATTAAATTCCGACACCCCAACCCCGCCCCCGCTCCCGGCCCTGGGCCTAGCCTCGGCCCCAGGCGGACCCCTCTTGAGTTCGACTCTTTTCTGTTCTGTCTCTTAATGCAAAAATAACCGTCGACGCCGACATCTCCATTTCCTCCATTGCCCCCCTCTCCGCCCCCTGCCCTGGAGCCCCTCCCGACCCCTTCGCCGCCCTCAGCCGGCAACAAGTCGTTGCCTCGTCGGCAGTCGGCGCGCTCTCGATGGGCCCGGCACGTGTCCTCCTCCGCAGCGCGGCACCAGCAGCAGCTGCTGCTCCTCCCCGTCCTCCCCGTGCTCCTCCTCCGACGGCCCCAGTCATCCTCGCCATCGTTTCGCTGCCCATCAACGCCTCCAACGACTCCTTTGAGATTCGATCATCCGCATCCGGGGTTTCCGCGACACGAACTCCGGCCCTCCTGCCACCGCCTCGTGCCGCCTGCCGCCTGCCGCCTCGTCGCCCCCGTTCCAATTCGCACTCTTCGTCATCTCAATCCCGGCCGCCTCCATCTGTCGCTGATCCTCCTCTTCAGTCCCGGCCCCAGCCCCAGCCCCAGCCCCAGCCCCGGCCCCAGCCCAGGCTCTCCGTCATTCACTGCTCCGTCGGTCCGTCTTCCCTCCCTTCCCTTCCCTTCGCTTCCCTTCCCTCGCCCGACGCGTCCCAGTCACGGCTTCCTAATACGATTAGCCAGTGCACCTCAGCCGCACGTCTCGTCCATGTGACGCAGTGACACACTTCACTCGCCGTCTCGCTCCCCCTCTCGGTCTCTCGCTCGCTCGGCCGTGCCGCATTCAACGTGGAAAATTGCAATTTCCCGGCCGGCCCGAGCTCCCCGCGCCTCCGCCGTCCTCCGGGCCAATGGAGCAGGAATCGTGGGATTCGCATTTCTTTCGCTTCGCTCCGACGCCGCCGCCGTATGATTTCCGAGCTATCAGCCGGCGAAAATAGATCTCTCTCTCCTTCTCTCCTTCTGTTCCCCTCCCCTCTGGGTCTTCCCCGGGTCTTCGCTTCGTTATTTCTGTTTTCTTTCAATATTTGCTGCATAAGCAAAGCACGCTTTCAATTTCGCCACCGTCCTCCTCTCCGCCTCCTCTCCCGCACGGCACCGCCTCTGCCGCGATCTGGCAACGTCGTGAGGAACGTGCGCTCCCCCCCCCCCCTGCCCCTTACCGACCCCTCTCCAGCTCTCGCTACACCACAATTGGGTCCGATTCGGCGCCAGTTGGTGCCGTCGTCTTCCGTGGCCACAGGTGTGGAGGACGGGGGCGATGCCGAGGCCGAGGAGGGGAAGCGCGCCGAGTGGCCACACTTTTCGCAGCCACTGTGACCAGCTTCTCCCTTCGACACTCTCGCAGTCTTCCTCTGCCACTCCTTCAGGAATTCCTCAGAGGGCTTCGTGCAATCGAATCGAATCATGGGCAAGTCCTGAGTCCTGTGCTTGATAGACGTCGGCGACCGCCCAGATGACGGAGCCCTTGTTCCAGGGACCGAGGGGAAGGAGAAGAAGAGGGAGGTCCCGGCCTCGTGCCGAGGGCGATCGAGGCGTGGTCGGTCAGCGGTTGCTCACTAGGGTCCGAAAACACTCGAAATTCGCTCCATTGCCGCGGCTTCTGGCTTCCGGCTTCCGTCTTCCGGCTCCCTCTTCCGGCCGCCCTCCTCGCGCTGCCCCAACCACCTTGCGGTCGCCCCGCTCACGTCAGACAACGGGACTTCGGTACCGTTCAGCGGTGATTTCATCGCCGTCGCAAACAAGCCGGAGCAAACGGCGCGATCGAAATGAATACCGAATAAATCAACGACGACCCCTGCCAGTCGACTCCTTATAAGCGTGGCTGTTGTTGTTGCTGCTGCTGCTGCTGCTGCTGCTTTCGTTGCTCCAGCCGGGCGCGGCAGCTGGCATTTGAGCGACGACAAATGGCATTTCTGGTACTGGCTCTTGGTATTTGACGCGGCCACGGGCCACACGTCGGAACGGGTTTCGCGCACTGCGCCCGCCGTCCGATGGCCGTCAGGTGCTGCGTCCCGGGCCGACCCGGTTCCGCATCGCAGCCGAGTGGCCGAAATCGCTGTTTGACACAACATTTGCATGCGCATGTGTATCGACTGCGATTAACTCGTATTGGCTTAATTAATTGTGAAATCTCCCCTCCGGCATTTGCGTGGCTGCGGGTTTAATTGCGACGATTCCCACCGGCTCGGCGGCGCCATCGGGCGAGGCAGTGGAGGGGCCGAAGTGCCAGGGTCCCTTGACGAGCGCCCGGCTTCGTCTCGGCCGAGTTCGGATGCCAATCGACGCCACTTAAGGCTCAAGCGAGCGGGGCTGAGAGAGGGAGGTGGGGACAGAGACAGAGGAGGCTGATGTGTGACTGAGTACTTGTCGCAGTCGTTGTCGTTGTCGTTGTTGTTCTTATTGACGCAGAAGTAACAGCCAATTGACTGCAATCCAGTGCTCGTTGAGCAGCCGTCGACAGACGTCGGCCGGCCGCACCTCGGTCCGTCCGCGGGCCCTCGTGCGTCCGTCTCTCGGTCCATCTGTCTGGCTGTCTGTTTGTCCATCCGTCTGTCTGCCTCGCTGGCCATCGATCGGGAGTTAATTCGCTGAAAACACTTGTTAAGAGCCCGAGCATGCCGAGTGCGCGCTTGCACAACTGCCGACCGAGTTCGCGAGCGCCGCCCGCGGCCTGACGCAATCACGCACCGCGCCGGCCGCGACGCAGCCGCAGGTGGAGCCCGGGGCCCGGCTCACCTGAAGACAAACCGCATTCCTCGGCGGTTGGCACCGAGTTGGTTGGCGCGAGTCAGAAGTCGCCTCGGCTGTCCGTGGCGTTGTTGCCGGTGTTGATGTTGATGATGTCGATGTTGTCGATGACGACAACGACAACAAGCTCCACACAATCAACGCCATCGGAGGAGTGTTGCGTGACAACAACAACAACCAGAAGAAGGCCCTCATCACGGCCGACGAAGGCTCGTTTGGGGCTGGCCAGATGAGGGGCCGGAGATTGAGGAGGGTGCGGAGAGTGGAGCGAGCGAGCGACCGATGGAGGCGACCCGGCGGCGGGGCGGGCGAACGCCGGGTGGCGCAAAAGATTCGGCACACGTCGCGAGGCGTTAAATTTCGGGGGTGAAGGGGTGGGGTTGGGTGCGGTGGGGAGGCAGGAGAGGGGGCGCCCATTGACATGACTCACCGCACGTCCGCGAAGAACAGGCTGAGAACCTTCTTGGCCACCGCCGACCGCACCGCGCGCAGCCTGCGAGAATTTTAATCGAATCGCCCGGGGGCATCGGAACGGGGGGTGGGGAGGGGCAGAGGTGTCGCCCCACACGCGAGGCCCGCACTTCGCACGAATCCTAATTAAGACGGCCAACGCTGGCGGAAGCCGCCGGCGGCGACTGCGGGAAGTTGCGTCAGCGAGTGCAGCGCCGTATTTGTGGGCCACCGGCAACAACAACAACAACAACTACAACAACGACGACGACGACATCGGCAGCAACATCGGTTGCCTCCTCACCGCCGACAGCGGCAACAACAACACGCCGGTGGCGATGATGAACAGCGTACGGCGAACGGAACGGAAGTAGGCCAAGAGGCTCGAGCGAACGAGCCACGGACAGACCGACGGACGGACGGACGGACGGCCGCACGTCGCTGTTGTTTAAGGTAATGAGGTGAAAAACCTTAACGGTATTTTATTTGCAATTGTTCGCTGTCGGCGTCGCCTGTTGTTGGCGCTGCTTCCCCACCGGCGGCCCGACCACAACAAGTGGCCAAGTGCGCGCATTCGGTCAATGAAACAGCGACAGCGGAAACCCCGACAGGGCAGAGGAGGGCGGCGTCAAGGAAGTGGCGGAGGAGCCCGGGCCGGGGCAATGGGGGGACGGTGGGGGGTGAGGCCGATCGGAGAAAGCGGCGAAGACGCGCCATGAGGCGAGGAGGAAGCGCCGTGGCCAGTGGTGGGCAGCGAGCGAGCGCCGGGTGAGGGGCGTTCGGCTAATTTGTTTAGCACCTTTTCGAGGAGCGGCTCCGGAAGGCCTCGCGCGGAGGCGGACGGGGACGGAGAGCCAATGAACGGCTCTCGAGGTTCAATAAACGATTGGGTGGTTCTGGGAAGAAGCGGCGGCGCCGCGGTCGAGGGCGACGAACTGGAGCCAGGCGAAGCTACGAGGAAGCACAAAATTGGGGAAGCCTCGCAACGGCTGACGAAACTCTGGACGAGGAGCGGGGCCAATCGCAAATTGGAAATTGGAAATTGGAAAATGGAAAATATGAAAATGCAGACGCACGGGAAGCAACAATGGGAAGAGCTCGGCGATGGCGCGGAGAGAGCGAGAAGCGATTACGATTAAAATAATAACGCGAGATTACACGGTCCGACTGATGGATAATTGCACAACGCTTAGTGTCATAATCGAGCGCCGGTCGCCAGCTCGGCCATTAATAACCATTACCGGGCGGCGGACGCCGGCAGCAGCGCCTTAAACAAGACATCAATCACGCGGGCCGGCCGATTGGGTCCGCTAACAGTTTGATTGCAGAGCGCGGCCAGGGAAGCCGTGGTCGGAATCGAAGCCGGGGTCGGACCAGGCACGAACTCTGGCCGTGTGGGCTCCCCCTCCCTAGCCCCCTCCCTCCCCGCGACCGACTCCGACCGACTTCAAGCACCCGACGCGCTCTCGAGTTGTCGACCGACGCGTGCGAGTGGCTCGAGGAGGTCGCGAAAAACGATCGCGACCTCCACCGGCGGAGGAGTCCATCAATTGCGACTGCTTAGTGTCGAGCGGGGGGCGGGCGGCCCGTGATCTGCGGGTCCGCGGGTGGCCGGTCGGTCGACTCCGGCCCCTCTGCCGCCTGCGCGTCTTCGCCATCGACGCCGCTGTGGGCACCGAAGCCGCCGTTGCCGTTGCTGCTGCCGCCGATGTGGTCGGTTGTGCCCGGCGGTGCCTCGTGGCGGCCCGCGAATAATTGGGCCGGCATTAATCGCCGTTAACGGGTTCTCGTCGCCCGACTCGGGAGTCGATCGAAGTCACCGCAGCCCCGGGTCGTCGTTTTCGGCGTGTGCGGACCGCACCACGTTCTCGAGTCCCTGCCTTGCTGTCGACGACTCATGCGCCGACTGCCGTGGGTTCTTCGGAAGTCGCAGGGTCGCGGCGACGCGGGCGAGGGACGAGGGCGATTGCGGAATTTCGAGTCCGACTCCGGGCGAATCGAAGCGACTCGGGTTGGGCGAGGAATTCACAGTCGAAATAACAGGCCAAGATTCCACAAATAGAATTCTCCGAAATCCTCTCGGCCCCCTCTCCGCCTCTGCCCCCTCCAGACGGCCCCCGCAGCGACGTCCTGCGGGCGAGAACCGTCAACCGAAACGAGTCTATTTCGGAGCCCGGCCCACAGACGGCCAGCGTCCAGACTCTGCTGACCTCAAGCAGCAACAACAACGAAACCAACCCCCCCCCCCCCCCCCCCGGTCGGCGGCACTTCCGGTCCGACGTAATCCTTGAAGCAGGGCAGCAGCAGCCAAGCCGAGCCCAAGAACGACTGCTCGGTCTTGAAGTCATAGTTTATTAATAATTCGAAAGTTTCCGCCGCACACACACGCACACACACACACACACACACGTGGAGAGGCGCCCACCACAGGGAGAGCAGGGCTAAAAATAGCCGGAACCCGCCCACCCCCGGCCGGACCGCAAACGTAATTAATGAGCCTTTTTATTGGACGCCCGGCCCAGCCGAGTTGCCAACTGCGCACCAGTGAAGGCCATGAAGACATAAATATTTCCAGCAGCAACATATTGAAGCCAATACATCAATCAACCGGGGAGGGGTGGCGGCGCAGGTGCTCGAGGGGCGGGGGCGGGGGCGGGGGCTGGAACGGAAGCCTCGAGCTGGACGAGGACGCGAGTGCTTTGAAGACGAATTGAAAAATCATTGGGAAGCAGCGGATGAAAGAAGTCTAGAAGGAGAGGGGGCGTGATAGAGAGGGGGGGGGAGGGAGAGGGGAGGGAGCGGTGGAGTGAATGGCGGGAAAATCAAAGAGCATCGAAATCCAGATCCGGGAGATATTGAAAAATTCGACGGAATTTCAATCAGACGAAGGGCCAAAACGTGTGTGTGTCGGTGAGCAGAGCGGAGGGGGAGGACGGGGGGTGGGGTGTGTGAGTGACAGGGAGGGGCGGGGCCGCTGCGCTTTCTGCATAATAAATACACACAATTAGAAGCCTGCACGGACGAGATACGAGAACCCTCCGCCCTGCTGACGCCTCCACCCTTTTCCAACCCTCCATCCCGCTACTCCTGCCTCGGCAAGCGCAGGCTACGGCGGACTCGCCCCAGCCGGGTCCGCGTCGAAGCTGAGGCGAATCGCGAAATCAAACGAAAGCCGGAGCCAGAGGGAGACGAATATAATTTCCACTATTCATTGGAGTCGCCCGCCTCCTCCCGCGCTCGAGCATAATTAGAGTTGCGACTCGGCTGCATTCCGGCGTGGATCGACCAGGCAGCGGGCGGCGCGGCGGACCCCGGACTCCGGACGCCCGAGCGCTCGACGTCCTTGGCCGACCCGCCTGCCACCCGCCCTCGGAGGCGGCTCCAGGGGCATTCGGCGGATTGAATTAGACGCGATTGAGCTCAGTCAACGGACGGACCGGGGTCGTGGGGCGCGGGAGGAGCGGGGGATCGGGAGGGACAGATGGAGGATCAGCAGGTGGAGGAGAGGCGAGGGAGGAGGCGGGAGGGATGTGTGGAAGGACCTCGAGTGGCGGACGGCGAATGGTGGAGGGGGCTGAGCTTGAATGGCGAAGCGGCGGAACCCGGAGTTCAAGAGAGGGAGGCAGAGCGAGAGCGGGAGCGGGAGCGGGAGCGAGATAGCGGAATGATCCCCTTGAAAATGTCCTTCGCCAGCTGCTCGTCATTCGAGGGTCTTCGCCGAATGGCTCGGAACCCACTGACTCATCGATGGCGAGCCCTGGCCCAGGCCCCGACCCAGACCCCGGGCGTCGCTGGCGCAAGTTTTTCTCGGACGAGCGTCCGAATGGCTGCGAATGCAAAGCGGGACCCTGCCGAGGGACGAGTGATTTATGGCCAAGTCACGGAGGGCGGGCCAGAGGAAGCCCGGACTGACCCCAAGGCCGAGAGCCCGCGAGCCCGACTCGGGACCGGGAGGCTGGGTCGGGGCAACTCGGAGCTTTCTTCGTTCCGGGCCGAGGTCACGAGCGATGCTGACTGAAATCGACCGATCGACGCCTCGTGGGCGGCGGGGAGTTGGCCCAGAGCCAGGGCCACAACTCCGTAATTAAGCAGTCAGCCCCCCTTCTCCCCGTCCCCCTCTCTCCCGAGTCCACACAGCCCTCTGCAAGCATCGATAAAATTTAAATATTTACAACAACCATTAGCTAATTTCGCCCCTGCGACTCGAGACGTGGGCGAGCGAGCGAGACGCAGCTTGTTGAACGACGCCGAGCCGGGGATTGTCGTAGGCTTGGTTGATGATGTCGATGTCGTTGTCGACTCCCGACGCCTGCAGCCAACGAGGCGAAGGCACAGCCGACGGATGGGGAGGGCGGGAGATGGGGAGCGCTTGCGAGACCAGGAAGGAACTCGAGCGATGCGATTCATCGGTGGCCGGCCGGAAGGACAATCGAACAGACGGACGGCCGGACGGAAGCCGAGCGCTCGGACCTCGCCTGCATTCGTAATGCGATGAAAACTGATCGAATTAGAAACTAATTTCGCATAATTATTTGTTGCCCAGCCGCCACCCGCCGCCCGCCCGTCGGCTCCCCGATGAACACAGGCGGCACACACGACGGACGCATGGCAATAACGCGGCGACCCGGCGCAGGACGTGGGCGGGGCGGGGCTTAGCGGCGGACGACGGCGACATTAATTTCGAATTAACTCATGCTAATTGCGCCACGACTTCCCAATCGGCCGAGAGTTTATGGGTTTCCAATGCTCGGTTTTAATTAAATCTATCGCAATGTTCACAAGCTCCGGCTTCCGCAACAGATTCCGCTGCAGCTGGTGCAGAGTTGGAGCACCCGAGTTGGAGCCGGGCTGTCGAAGGGGACGGCAGTCAATTGCTTTCGGCGAATTCGGGAAATTGCGAATTTTTCTGAATCCAGTTAGGCACGTCGAAACTATTTCGGCGCTCGGTCGGAGCGAGAGCCCGACAGGGGCACCAACAAGTCTAAGTAGAGCAGAGCAACAACAACAGAACAACACAACAACAGCAGCAAGCACAACGACGACGACGACGACGAAGACGAAGACGGCGGGTGGAATTTTCTGCAGCGGAAATAACTTGGGAACTCGACGGAACGGCGTCCTTGGGCGGCTCGGCCACGGCTCGGCCGTCTCGACGACGAGGGCGCGCACACTGCCTGTCTCCCTCTCGCAGTCGCCCGCGCCGTTGTCGCCGTCCCACAGGTGGCTCCGACGAGGGTCGACGAGGGGCGGCGGAAGGAAGCTCCGAAATTACCTGCGGGAAATTCAAGCAATTTGCATGAACATCATCGACGGGGCGGCGGGGAACAGCGGGGTGGGGTGGCGGAGCGGGGTGACCTGGGAGGGAGGGACACGAGCGGCCAAGGGGGCGGTGCGAGTGAGAGCCAGCGGAAGGACGCGAGGAAGGAAGCGAAAGTTAGTTGGAGGTGTCTTCGTAGAGCGGGAAAGGAAGACTCTGAGAGAGGGAGGGAGCGGATGGCTTCCGTGAGAACGAAGATGTTGTTACTGTTGTAACTGTTGTTGTTGTTGTTGTTATTTTAGTTGTTTCACGACAAACATCTCTGCAAAGCCTAAGCCTTTGAGGACGAAAAGTTTGGGAGCGGGCGATTTAGGACAGGGAGGGAGAGCGACGAGAAAGGGTATGAGCGAGGACAGGACAGAGAGAGAGAGAGAGAGAGGGAGAGAACGAGAGCGCAATAGTGAGGCCGAGCGAGAGAGATGGGTACAGCGGCGAGACGGGATGAGGGGCAGCGGCAGAAATTTGCAAGTTAATTATTAAAAGTAACGAAAGAGACCGGGATAAACGCAAACAAGCAGGGAAGACAGAAAGGGAGAGAGAGAGGGAGACGGAGGATGGAAATCCCCGAGGTATTTTACTGAACTCTGCCGCTGCGGGAGGCAGACGCGGGAGGCCGAGGACGCGGGACGACGCTGTGGAGCTCGAGTTATTTTTGTCGACAAAGTGAATAAAAATCTATTGCATTTCATGACGTCGTCGCTCTTCCACTCCTTCGTCGACGTCGACGTCGACGTCGACGTCATCTTCGTCTTCTCGTTGTTGCTGTTGTTGTTGTCGTCGTCGTCGTCGTTACAGCGCACTAGCCGTGGCTTTGTTGTAATAAGGTAGTTGCTGTTTGTTGTTCTCATGTCGAAGTCGACGATATCGAAGCCGACGTCGATGTTGAAGCCACGTCGAAGCGGTTGTTGTTGGTGTTGTTGCTGCTGCTCCTCCTGGTGCCGCTGCCGTTGATCGAGTCAACCCCGCCTTTGAGTCGTCGGTCGCCGGTGGCCGGTCGCCGCCCACCGCCCACGGACAATTGATTTAAAAGGCTCTCAACGGCGTCTTTGTGCGTCCTGCAGCCGGGGCCAGGGAGCGGGAGCAGGGGCCGGGCGCAGACACCGGCCTCGACGCCGCCCCCCGGCCCCCGGCAATTACGGCGGCGGATGCCGGGTCCGCCGCGGCGCGCTTTAAGCGAGTCCTTTAACGATCCGATAATTGCAGTTCCCGGCGATCGATGAATAATTCAGGAGCGCAGTCTGCACGACAACAACAACGGCGAGGGTCACGGGCCGACGTCGGAGCGCAGGCCGCGAACTCACCCCGACCCCGGCCCGGCCCGGCCCGCGACTCGGCTCGGCTCGGTTTCGACGGAAATAGAACTTTCGTCATCGGAGGAGACTCGCGCGCCGTCTTCTGCTTCTTCTTCTTTGGCTGCAGCCGCTGCATGCGCTATTTTGGGACGGCCTCGGCAACACCAACAACAAAGCAACGAAGCAGCAGCGGCGACCGAGGCCCGCGTATCGATCACGGCGACGCCGATCACGAAAGGCCGGCGTATTTTTAAACTTCCAGCTGGGGTCGGGGAGGGTCGGGGCGTGGCGTGGGCGGCGGACGACGAGGCCGAGACGGGGACGGAGGCCGACCGGCCGCCTGGCCGCTCGGCTCGTCGGCCGCATTGTCATTACCTGCCGCATAATGAGGCCGATGATCGACGATGACAGCGGCAACAACTACAACGACAGCAACGACAAAGGCCACGGAGCGCACAATGGAGCCTCAGCAACGACGAGAGGAGCAGCAGAGGAAGGAGAAGAAGAAGATGAAGAAGAACAAGCCGTGAGAAGGCACTCGACCCGACTGAAATCACAGCGGGCCGCTTTTTTGAGCGCTGCGTTTTTTCGCACGTTTCTCTCGATCCCCCCCCCCCCTTCGTTTCCCCTGTTTTGTCGCCGTCTGTTTTCGCAGCTCAGCCTCGCCGCGTCGTCGCTGGCCCGAGCTCCAGTGGGTGCCTCCGAGGCCCCACCTCCGCCAACAACACCACAACAACACGGCCGTCGTTGCCACAAGAACGACTCCGGCATTCTTTGCATACCTGGACGCCCAGCGAAGTTGTTGTTGTTGTTGTGGCTGTTGGCGCTGCGGACCACGCGCGGCCGCCGGGGAGGGCGACGCGGAAAATCCAGTCATTCATTAATTTGCAATTTGCGCTTTGCAAAAAATTAAAAAATAATCACTTTTTTGTAATCAATTTATTATTACTTGTGTAATTATTTATTCAATTAAACTTCTACCTATTGTTATATTTAACAAAAACGTCAGGTTTTTGCTGCTTGTTTTCTAAGTTTTCTTCGCTTCTTTCGCTCACGTGCTTTCGCTCTCTTGTTCTCACATGTCTTTCCCACCATTGATTCCAAATCTTCTGGCGTTTGTTTCCTCAATATCCATAACTATTTTCGCTATTTCGAGCGGCACTAACGGAACGCCTTCTCTCCTTCTCTTGCAGACGCCGTCCTCTTCCCGCAGTCGAGGTTTCTTCTATGTTGGTGAGTGTCGTGGGGGATTCTCCAAGCTATCGGGCCCGGCCCGGCCCCAATCAAGCCTTGCCGTTGCCGTGGTTTTCGGGCGGGTCTCGGGCGTCGTCACAAAGGATCCGGGGTGGCCGGGCCGGGCCGGGGCGGGGCCGGGATTCCGTCGACGATCGGCAGCGGGCGCGCTCCCGTTCGCCTCGCTCCCGTCCCTTTCGCTCCGCAATCGCGCGCTCTTCACGCTCACATAAGCAGACTTAACAAGCGAGCGAGAAGGGCAGCAACAACAACAACAACAACAAAAACAACGAGAACCATTCGAACGACGACGAGGTGAACAACGGAAAAAAGCGACAACAGCAGCAACAACGGCGACGGCGACGGCGACGGCGAACAAAGCACAAAAATATGGCAGCGACGGCGAAACATGCAAATTTGCCTCGGCTTGGCTCAAAATGCGCCCATCCAGCGGGGGAGGGGAGCGAGTGGAAGAGAGCCGGAGTCGATGATGGGACAAAGCGAGGCAGCCGAAGACGCAAAAACAACGGGGCCAACGACAGCAACAAACACGAGCGGCCCGCATGGCGTTGCCATATCACGGCAATATTTCAAAAGTGCACTTTGAACGGAGCTGCTGTCATTGTTTTCGGTCGCCCGCAAGAGGAGCAGCGGCCCGCTTGTGTGTGTGCGTGTGGCTGTCAATAAGCCCAGAGAAAGAACCGAGGCCGGACGGACAGACGGACGGACGGCGGGCCCGCAAATCAGCTGCCATCACTCCAAGGCAGACAATGCGCGCTGCTTCTTCTTCGGGCGCCATTATCTGCCGCCTGCCGCCCCGCCCCGCCTCGCCCCTTCCCGGCACTTTGCGGCCCTCGCTCGAGTGCCTTCGTCTTCGCCACTTGAATTTCCATGCGCGTTTCACGCTCCGCGGGCCTTCGTCGCCCACCTGTCTCGACCCGGTCCGCGCGCACCACCCGCCCTCGCCCCCTTGGGCGCACGGAAATGCACGCAGCAACCCTTCCAGTCCCACTTGGCCCCGTCGCCCGCGGCCCCTCCGCCCCCGCATCCGCAGCCGGCGTCGTTTCGGTTTTGATAAAACGCATTTCGCACTTTTTCACCCTCGAGGAGCGGCCACGCCCCGCCCTCTCCCGAGCCCCGCAGGAGGGGACGGACTGGGAACGGCGAAAGAACCCGGGGTCTGCGCTGGGAATCCGCGAATTCGCGGACAGGGAACAACAGCCGAATTGGGACCAACAAGAAACACCGGGAGCCGGCCGAGGTGCCGACAATAGCGGAAGGAGCAGAGGGAGAAGCGGCAAAGAAAGGGAGGGGGTGGGCGTGGGTCCGATGCAGGATGTTGTTTGCGAATTGCAATAAATCGCTGTCGTCCTTCCGACCGCCCCGCCTGCCCAGGATGCGCGCTCGAGGAGCTCCGCAATTCATTGCAGCCCTCGCCCCGCGCCAGGGCTTCGGTTTTCATTTTCGATTTCCTCGCCGTGATTTAAACGCCTTCGCGGCGACTCGACGCCCGGACTCGCTCTTAATTAAGCGAGGCAGCCGCTGTGGGCCGGGCGTCCGAGTGCCCGCCAACTAGCGAGGGATCCTCGGCCGGCCGTCCGTCCGTCCGTCCGTCGGTCTGTCGGCCTTTATTGATCCGCCCAGGACACGGCTGCGTCCCGGGAATTCGCGGTGATTAATTTATTTACGCAATTTGCATGCAAATGCACTGGGCCGTGAGAGAGCAACAACAACAACAACATCAACAACACCAGCACCGACACCACGACGCGAGCACGAACAAGGCAAACAAACGGGATGCGATGCAAGGACGCCGCAAGGACTCGGCGCGGCTCGACGAGGACTCAATTAAGCGCGAGGCGCCGAGCGCTGCCACGCATTTACGCCACTTACGCCGCTCTCGTCCCGGTCCGTCCGGGCCGCCCCTCGCCACCGGCAGCGGCGCGTTTCAAGGTCTCGCGACGACGCATCCTTGGGCGCGTCCATTTAGCGGATCCGGCGCCTCGCACTCGTTCTGATTGCCCGCCACCACCTGGGGCCGGGGGGAGGTCGGGGCGAGTCGGAGCCGGGAGCGGGGAGCCGGGCCTCAGACGCTCGCCGCCTGACAGTGGGCGCGAATTCCCGCGCAAATGAAGCACCGGCGGCCGCCACGCCCACCGCCCGACTCTGTCGGCGGAGGACAGGACGGGGGCGGAATCTTGTAAAACAATTATGCGGCCAGGCGGACGAGGCGGCCCGACTCGGGTGCACAATGAAAAATTATGCGAAAGCGGCGTCGGCGTCGATGGCGACGTCTTCGGTCTCCGTCTTTGTTTGCAGTGGCTGATTGTTCGCAGCTGAATTGTTCTCGACGACAGTGTTGTTGTCGCTGGTCGCGTTGCTGGCGATGTTCCTGCGACTGCTCTCGGTGTAGGTGCAGCTGTGGTTGTGAGCCGTGCGATCGTTCGCTGGCTGCTGTTGCCCGCACACATGTCCCCAGCTTCATGCGAATCATCATTCATCGTGTCGGCGCCGCGCCCACAGCCCCTGGAGAGGGGGAGGGCCGGGCTCGAGCCGCGCCGTCGCCGTCGCCGTCGCCGCCTCTGCGCCGCCTCAAAGACCCATCGTCGTCGGCTGGCGATGCTGGTATCGCGATGCCATCGCGATATTCTCTCAGTGTTCGCTATCACTGATTACTGCAGACCCACCGGCCCCGCCCCCGCCCCCCGGCTCGCCCGCGCAAAACACTTGAGGCAATTTTCGCTTAGCATTTCAAAATTGCCCACAATCGCAGCCCGTGCAATTTGTTGTCGTACACGCGGTTCCTCCTGGCAGCCGCGGTTCTTGTAGCAGTTGTAGCTCCCTACCATTGTGGTTGTTGTGCCTCGCATTGTCCTTCGCCAGGCTGCGGCTCTCGAGTCGACCGTCCGTCTGCGGAGGACCGGGGCCGGGGAGCGGCGGAAGCCTTTGTTCGCCCCAGCCTCCTGCCTCGGCGCCGCCCCAACGGCAGCCAGGCGCGGAATGGGCTGCCGAGGATCGTGTGCCGGGCCCGCAGAAGGGGCCCGATTGCGAACGAGGAAGGCGAGGCGAGGCGAGGCGGGGCTCGGTGGAGACGAGCCACAGACACGAGTCGGATTGAAGTGGGAGCACTTGGGACCCCGGTCACAGCGGGAGAGCGGGGAGCGGGTCGATTCCAGAGGAGGGCGAACGATTTCCTGGCAACCACCGCCCCAGAAGGTCCGATTGCTGCGGGACCGCGGAGACCACGAAGTTGCGAGGCGAGAGGCAAAACAGATGATGGACCATTGCCCTCGTCCACTCGGCAAGAAAACCCCCGCCGATCTTCACACTCGAGGACTCCGGTTCGAGTTGATTACTTTATTGGCATTGGATGCTCTAGGCCAAGCGATTACAGATTGAGTTGGAATTGAAGTGGCTTCTCGGTGCCTCAGACGAAGGTCGTGTTCTCGGAGAAGGCGCCGCACAGCGTCAGCCGCTCGCCCTGCACGATGGCCCGCAGGAACTGAGGCCCCGCGGCGCCCTTCGACGCCGACGTGGTCGCGCCGTCCACGCGCATCACGTAGTCCTTGCTGACGGGCGCCTGCAGGGCCAGCGCCACGGCGTCCCGGCGCGGATCCAGCTCGATGCGGAAGTCGGCGGCGGCCTCGCCCGCGCCCTCGTCGGCGTCGCGTCCGCGGCCCAGGGGCAGCGTCTCGAAGGTCTGCTCGTAGCACATGAAGCGGTAGATCCGCAGCTCCAGCTCCGCCATCCGCTCCAGCAGGGCCTCGTCGGGGAGGCTGGCGTCGCGCGACAGCCGGCAGAGGGCGGCGAGGATCTCGTCCAGCGCCGGCGCGAAGAAGCCGCGGACGCCCGGCGCGCAGCCGGCGCGGGCGGCGACCTCGTTCCCGATCTCCTCGACGACGTCCTGCAGCTTCAGGGCAGCCGCGTGCAGCAGCGGCACGAGCGCGAGGTCGTGGATCTCGCCCAGGGAGCGGCTCTCCAGGTAGTGGAGCACCTTGAGGGTCTCCTTGGCGTCGTCGAACAGGCGTTTCTGGGGGGAGAGAGAGAGAGAGAGATGGTTTCAGGGGTTCGCTCGGCAGGCTCGGGCGACAAACCTGGCGCGCGGCCGGCACCGGATGCACCTGGCTCCACACGGTCTGCCACATGTTGTCGGGCTCCGCCATGCGCCCGCTCAGCCGACCCACGGTCCGGCCCTCGGCTGCAACGAAATCGATCGAAATCGGTCAACCAGTCGGTCAGGTTCCGACGGGAACCCGCCCAGGCCCATCCTACTCACCGTCCGGCGCCTCCTCCCAGTCCTTGGGGCTGTACCAGCGGATGAAGTCCTCGATCGCGGCCCGCGGGTTCGCCGCCTTGAAGGCCTCCATGTCCGAGTAGAGCAGCGGGCACATCATCTGCGTGGTGAGACCTGCGGAACCGAGACGGCCCTTGAGAGTTCGTTCGCTGTCGCCACCCCGCCCCTGCGCGGCTCACCTGAGGCGGGGCCCAGCTGCATCATGGCCTCGGCGTCCTCGTTCTGCTGGTCCTCGGTCTTCGGCACCGGCACCTGCAGCTTGGGCACGTACAGCGGCTCGTCGCAGCCGAGGAGCTTCAGGTCGCCCAGCCGGTGCCGGCGGCCCTCGGGCGCGTCCAACGTCCTGCGATCCCCGCCGGCCTCGCCGTCGCCGTCGCCGTCACGGTCGCCGCCGCCGCTGCCCTCGGCCTCCTCGTCGCACTCGAAGAACTCGTCGTTCTCATCCTCGTCGTCCTCGGCCCGGCCTCCGTCGTGGTCGTCGTCGTCCTCGCCCGCCTCGCGCCTCGCCCGGCGCTCCAGGCAGACGTTGAGCAGCTGCAGCTTCTGGTGCAGGAGGCAGGTGCGGGTGTCGGGGAACCCGGGCGCGACCCTGGCCAGGCAGACAGAGACAGAGAGAGACGGAGAGAGAATTAAAGATCGGTTTGCGGGGTTTCAGGACGGGCAGGGTTGGGCTCTGCTGCGGCACGTCCGGGTGCGTTCGGCGAGGGCCCGAGCCGCCGCAATCCATAGACGTCCGGCCCGTCTGACGTCTGATTACAACAACGTCGCATGCTCAGGGGCGGTCGCCGTGTTCGCCCCGCCCCGCCCCGGCCGCCACCGACCGCAGAAATCGCGCCAAAGTCAATACAGAGCATTCGCCACGCACACAGACCCGAGCGCCGGCCAAATATTTGAGTGTGTGCCGAGTGCGTCCGGGTGTGTGTGTGAAAGTGTTGGCGACGCCTTCGCGCCAATATTGGGAATTTATTCGCGAAACCAAACGCGTTCGCAATCAATTCAATTGAAAGCCTGCAAATGGCTAAACCTCCAGTCGGAGGCGGGGTCGGCCCATCGATCGATCGGCCGGTGGACCGGTGGATTTTCGACCGCCCCCACCCCCTCGCGCGCCTCGTTAGTCGCCGGCTCTTCGCGATCGGTCTCGTCGGCCACGCGGTCCCCCCGTTTCGTCCTCGTTTGTGGCGCCGCTCGAGATCCGCCATCCGCCATCCACCATCCAATCGTCATCGCCATCGACATCGACGCCGCCGAACTCATGCCCCCATCCACCACATCCCCCTCCTGGACCTCAGCATCTCCTGTCCAAAGCGCTCCGATATCCTGTTCCATTCCGCGGCATTAACGAGCTCCATAATTAGGAACCGCCACTCGCCATGGTCCCTTCAGTTCGGGCTATGATTGATGGATGCGGATGCGGATGCGAGGGCCGTCGACGAAGGCGTGGTCGCCCTGCTTTAACAACAACCCCTCTTCACTCGGAGAATGTCTGATGAATCGAGTATTGGCATACGCTTGTGATCGACCCTCGAATGAGAGCCGTGGCTAATTCCAAAGACGAAGAATTCGTCAGCGCCGTGTTCCAGGAAGAACAGACAATGGCTGATTCCCAGCAGACCCCACCTCACTGTCGAATGACAGACACCACCCAAAGACAGCCCGGCCCTCGTGCCTCGACGGCAGGCCATCGAGCCAGTCGACCGCAACAGCGAAAAACACTCAGCCTGCGTGCGCTTCGTCGGGTCCGCGGCCCCGGCCATGCGAGTGATGCGCGCTAAGTGCCGAAGAATCCCAATTAAAGCCCCTGATTACGTGCGGCATTACATTCGGAGCCCCCGCCACCCTCCACCCCCCGCCCTCGACCGCAACAGACTCCTGTCGTGGTGGTGACGTGTGAAGACGGAAGCGGGTCGACCCCTCCCCGAACCCCACCCAATCCAACGAAAGTCACATGCAGGACTCACTCGGGGGAAATTTTGAAAATGCGCCGCGACAGGCAGAGGAGAGAGCGAGTGAGAGAGGGAGAGAGCATGGGATGGTCAATTGCCGGCAGACGGCGTCACCGGAAGTGGACGGCGATTCCATCAAAGGCAACAACGGGCCGCACGTCGGGCGCAAAACAAGGATTTTCCGGTTCGCCCAACGAGCGCTCGGCCGAACGAACGTGGCCAGACAGACAGAGGGCAGGCCGCAGACAGACAATCGGGGACACACGGACGAGCCGAGGCTCGTGTCGGGCAGAGGCCGCAGGACCGGCCGCTGGTCCGTGACGTCGGCCGGCCGGTGCCGCCACCACCGGCGATGGATTCAGCGACGGCAACGGCACCGACGAGGTCGTGGTCGAGGCTTCGTCGACAATTCCTCCTTTGTTTGCGGCACGTGGAGGCCGGCGCATTACAATCTTGCTGACGGAGAGGCCGCGCTGTCGGTGCGAGGAAACATTTGCATAGTTTGCGGCGCACTCGCACCGACCGCTGGCGCTGGTTCTGGCTGGGTGGGGCCTGGTGGGGCGACGCATGTGCGTGGCCAGCGGCGTCTGGCGCGACTTCGCCCCGTCCGCTGCCATGAATACCAATTAACGCGAGCGGCGGCGGCGGCGGCGGCGGCGACCTCCCCACCGAGGGCGAGGGGGCGGCCGCAGTCGCTGATTGAATTACTCGGGGCTCGCAGCCGGCGCAGGCGACGGCTTCGGGTTAACGAACTGCGGGTCGCGTGTGGATGGAGGGGAACCAGAAGTGTTTAAAATTCCTCGTTGCGTGTCGCGGCTGCTGAACTGCCGTGTTGTTGTTGTCGTCGTCGCTTTGCTGTGGGGGGGCAGCTGTTGTTGTTGTGGTTGCTGCTCCTCTGGCCGGTGCGGCCCGCGGCCGGGGCTGCGAGGGGCGGGTCCGACGGTCCCGCATCGCCTCGCAATGCATTAATTATGAATTGGCTATTAGCGGGGCTGGCGCTGCATACTTTCGGGCGGCGAATAATTTCGCTAATGCTCCGCCCGTGTCGCTAATGGCCCCGGGCAGCCGGCGAAGTGCCCGGAGCCGTCCAGGGCGAGCCTTGGCCGGGCGACGCTGGGAGTTGCAAGTTCCGAAAATGGTGTTAAAGAATCGCCTTTCGCCGGCAGCCGCAGAGTAGGCGACGGGTGCCGTGAGAGCCCCAACCCGGGCCCGGGCCCGGGCCGGATCCCGAGCCAATTAGGCTAAGGCCGATCTCGCCCCGACTCAGCTCGGAGGCAGCGGCGAACTTTTAAACTCAATTTCGACTCTCGGTGACGTCACGGCACGGCGCGTTTGTCGCCTCCCCACATGCCGTCATTTTTCCATGTCAAACTCCCCGCAACTTTTAAACCGAATTAGGCGCCGGCAAACAAGGGGCTAAGACGAGGGCGACGGTCCCTCGTCCTGGGTGCGGAGCGCGCTCTGTTGATTAATGCTAAGTAGCAGCTTGTTAGGCGCCAAATGAATCCAATTAGGTGCTGATTTTTCGAATTTCCTTCCGCCGTCGCCGTCGGCCGCTCTCGGCGCAAAAATCTCCTCGAGTCGCTAAATTTGGCTCTCGAACTGTCGACAGCCGACTGCCGCTCGTGTAATTAATGTCGCGCCCCCCGCCCGCGCGCTCCGCCGGCAGCACCGAGGACGCTGACTCTGCGCTCTGTCTCCGACTCGGGCCGGGCGCCTGGAAGGCTGCTGCAAGTTGGGCGAACTTGGAAATTTAATGAGCTGCATTTGTCATCGGCCGGGGCGACGTCGCCGCCTCCGGAACTTTCTGCAACATGTGTTGCCAGGTAGCGTCGCCTCACGCAAGACACTCGCTGTATCGCTTTCGCCCTCCGCCCACCGCCCGCCTGCATTAGACAATGAAAGCGAGCCGAAGTTTTCGCGTTTGCTCTTCCGGCGCGGCGGGAGCTGCATCTTTTAATGATTTCGCCGCGCGGCTTTAATGGCGCAGAGACGGACACGGCAGCCCGAGAGGGAGAGGACTCGTGATCTCCGGGCTCAGCGCCTGGGAGGGCTTTACGGAGGAGCTCGAGCAGCGGGAGAGCGGGCAGGGACGGAGGTCGGCGAGGAAGGACGGAAGGAAGGACGGAAGGAAGGAAGGAAGGAAGAAGGACGGAGGCAGCGCATTAAGGAAGTGACGACCGACTTCCTCATAAAATGGCGCTGGCTTCCGCTGCAACATTTTTCAGACAACCGGAAATCGCATAAACTTAATGGACACGGCTTCCTCTCTCTCCGTCTCCCTCTCTCTCCGCCCTCCCCCGATCATAATGAGCAGATCCTTCTCCGGCTCCAGGCAGCCCAGGACGTTGAGTCCACGCCGTGGGCGGGCGAAGGCGCGGGCACTCGAGAGTCCACTCGACCGAGGCCGTGCGACACACCGCGGACTCGGGCGCCGGACCGGATTCGCGACGACGACAACGACGGCGACTACGGCCACCGGAAGCGCGCCGGGAAATGCAAACAAAACCCTTCGGGTCCCAGCTGCGGCCGCCGTTGCGCAGCCCCGTCCTAAGCCACGTCTTGGCCGCGTTGCCGGGCGTCGGCGGGCGCCTTAAAACGTCTTCTGTCTCCCATTTCCCCGCCCACTCGCCGCTGCTTCGCACCGCCTCGACGCTCGACGCCGTGCAATTTCCGCCGGAAATGATACAGCGGTTCGTGGTAATTTTCGTGTTATTCCGCTCCCAGCCCTCCTTCGTCCCAGCGCCTTCGCCACTCCCTGTCCCTTTTCGCCCTTGGTCCGCGCAGTAGTCGCGCGTAACGACAGGAGATTGCATCCGTTTAAGGCTGGACTCGGCACGAGGAAGCCGTGCGCCGGTCGCCGTTCGCCGCGCTCCTCCCCACCGTCTCTTTAATGCGGCGATTAAATTTGAATGGCGCAGGAATTCGAATGGCTTCGAGGGACGTGAAGAATTCCATTGGTTCCGCGGACTCGGCCCTCCGAGCGCCTGCAGGTGTGCCGTAAGTCGCCGAGCCACGCCCTGTTATGGGCCCAGGCCTTTCCAGTGCGATGCGAGGCAATTAAATGTTAAGCGGCATTCCTTGGCAATGCCGCCCTCCCCCTCTCCCTCTGCCTGCACCCGCAGACCGCGAGGAATGCAACAATTGCCTCTGGGTCCCTCGGAGGGCGAGCGGACGGTAATCGATTGGCTCGCACTTTATTCCCCCGAAAGAATGCCACGGATTCCCGCAATCAAAAGCCAATGAGCCGAGCCACGGTCCCAGCTGCGCCCTGCCAACTCCCTTTCGACCCCCGCAGCCATCGACGTTCGCATTGAGCTCGTGCTCGGTCCGAAATCTTTATTTTCTGACTTAATCTCGGGTCGAGGGCCCCGAATTTGGCCCCCTCGGCGCATTCATGGCAGTCACAGCGGCAACTGCAGCGGGAACTCGGAATCGCCGACTCCTCCGCAGGACTCCAGCGGGTGCCGGGACATAATCAAAGCGAGAGGGGACGGAGGAAGCCCTCGGTTGGCAGCCTGCGTTCGCCGGCAATCGAGGAGTTCGTTAGCGGACTCCGGGCGCCCTCGAGACCCTCCGAGATCCCAACCGAGAAGCAACAGATGCCAAGGGTGCTGAAACGCCTCTCGCCCTCGAGGTGCCGCCTTGGCGAGCCGAGGCATTCGAGGAGAGACGGGCGGCGCAGGGGTCGGCAGCGGATGCACGACGACCTCGCGGCGGCAGACAGTGGGAGTGGGCAGAGGGGCCAGGAGAACCAGGGCAGGGGGGTCGGAGGCGAGCGGACGGAAGCGACGCCCACGGACGGCTTTAAGCGAAGCCCAACCAGGCCAGGGCGAGCCAAGTCAGCGAGCCGCGTCCCGATGGCCGAGAGCGAGTCGGGAACAAAGGCGTCGGGCGACGGACGACGGACGACGGACGGCAAAACAAAGAGCCTTCAACGACCGCGGGCGGCGCGCGTTGCCAACCACTGCACAGCGATAAGGGAACGGCGTGCGCAGACAATGGAGCGGACTCCAGGAGCCGCGGCGGGGCGGGGGAGGAGGCTGGACGGCAATTTGGTAGCAGAGCGTGTTAACAACAAATCAGTTGTGAGCAGGGCGGGCAGGGAGGACGAGCGGCGGGGCGTGAAAGCCCTGGGAGAGAAACCGCATCACCGAGGAAGCAATCGAGGGAGGCGGGGGATGAAACTGCGAAACTGGAAGCAGCGGGAGGCCGGAGGAGGGCGGCGGAGGGCCTGAGGTGCAGTGGATGGAAAAGCAGTTAACTTGCAATTTACGATTAAGCGTTGACTTTGACGGCAATGGCGATGGCGACGGCGATAGCGACGGCGATGGCGTTGGGCGGGGGCCGCGCGGGACCGAAAGTAGGTCGACGATCCGAGCCCTTCGCGCAGGGCACGGCTTCTCGGAACGGATGCGCCGCGCGTCCCCGACGGAGTCGGCGTGAAGAGTTAAAAACTCGCAGCTCGCAGTCTCCAATTAACGTTTATTTAGGCGCCCGAATCGCGCTCAATTCCGATTGCCAGGGGAGAAGCAGAAACGACGAAGCACCAGACCAGCTGAAGCGAAGCCGGACTGGAAGCGCCGAACAGAGGCAGCGAATGCGCGGAGAGAGGCGAGCAATGAATTGCTTGAAGTAAAATGGACGGAATTAAAAACCGAACCAATGAAAACAAGGGCAAAAACCAGGCACGAGCCGGTCCTGCGGGTCGCGACTCCGGTGCCCTGGTGGGAGGCGGTGGGCGGCCGATGAAGTGGACGCCGTTTTTGTTCGCGCTTTGTTTTCAATTAAACTCGTCTCTGTCTCCCCCACTCCACCTCCCTCTGCACCTCGTTCTCTCCTCGCCACGCTCGCTCGCGCAGTCAAAGCGCAAATCAGTTGAGCTCCGAACCCGAACCCGACCCAACTGCCAGCCGGCACCGGGGTCGGCAGGACTCCGCGGTCCGCGATTGTTGTTGTTGTTGTTGTTGTTGCAGCTGGCGTCCTTATTGTGGCTGCTGCCCGTCCTCCCCGAGCCGCAGCCGCTGACCGTTGTTGCCAGGGTTTTTTCGCGCGCTGTTTCCCGTCGCTTGTGGTTGTTGCCGTCAGTAGCTCCAGGGTTGGTGCTGTTGTTGTTTCTATCAATTGCTCATGCATGGCATGCGGCGACGTCTCGGAGGCCGCGGGGGCGGGGGCGGGGTCGCGCCACCGAGGAGGCAAAGATACATGGCGAGATACAGCGACATACAATAAACATGTCCTTCGGCCCAAACAACAGCGGCGGCGACGACGACGGCGGCCAGGAGCCCGGTCGTGCGCGAAAGGGATAGAAAGCCGCACCCGCCCACCGAGGACATTCAGGCCCGCCCCTTCGTGCCCTCGACACTCTCATTCGCACAGGCCCACTCGCCGCCCGTGTAAACAGCACAAAAGCCGAAATAACAATAACAGCAACAACGGCAGCAACAACACGGAGAGCAAGAGCAGGAGCAGGAACACCTCGGCCGCACGCGACAACAACCACAACAACGGCGGAGGCGACCATAGGAGAACAGAAGGAAGGCTGCAAAAACGAGCGAGGCGCGTCCGGCGAGGCCGGGGGAAAAGTCGAAGTGTGCTTTTAGGCGGAAGTGGAAATAAATATTTAGTCTAGTGGGCAGTGTTGCCATTGTCGTTGCTCCCGTGGCTGTCGTTGTTGTCGTTGCTGTGGTCGCGTTTCAGTTCTGAATATTTAATCGAGTTTAATTTGATGAAAAAGCGCGCGCTCCTCTTTGTTCTCGAGCCGAGCCGAACCGATTCGATTCGATGGAAATCAGATCGCGCGAGGCGCCTGAAACTGGGCCATCATTTATTTACGGCTAATCGGAGCTCGGTGCTCGCGTTGCTCCCTCTCCGGCGGGCCCCGGGGCCGGCCGGAAAAATGAATACTAATCAGGGAGGCGCGGATCGCATGCAAACGCCGCCCGGGGCAGGCGGCGGTCTCTGTTTGCTCCGAAGCACCTTCGCGTTCTTTTGTTCCTCTCCCAGCCTCTCACGCCCTCGTGAGAGGGTGAGAGGCGCCGCAAGGGCGAGATCTGGAAATCAAATAATAGCGATGGAGCTTGAGTCAATAATCGAGTCGGCGTCGGCTCAGAGCCGCAAAGTAGGCAATTAAAATGCAATTACCACGGCCGAGGACCGAGGACCCTGGCAAAGCGAATGAGACGACGGAATGCCAGGTGCAATATTGAGATGGACCGGGACATGGCGAGAGCCAAACAAGGACCGAGGACCGAGGAAGGGAGGCCGACCTGCAAATTGGAAATTGCAAATTTCACGTAACGCGAATCGATGGCTGCGAGGGCTCCGAGCCGGGCCTGGGCAACCTTGTCGTGGGCGCCCGCAACCACGAGCTCGGCTGCCCCGGAAGCCGCAACCGTCGCCGGTTTTACGGCAGGTCGTTAATCGTTTTAATCCAATTCACTTCTCGACTTGACGAAGCCATGAAAAACCGCTCAAGCCCTCCATTAGCCCGCCCCGTGGCCCCTCCGCTCGGACCCGATCCCGCGAGCCGTTAAAAAGCCATGAAATCATCCGCGCCCTTCGGCCCGTGTTCCCGCCACTCCTCGGCGGTGGCGACCGCGATCTTTCGCCGCACTCAGGTTTACTCCGCGCGCGAGGAATGCATTAAACTAAGTTGCGACCTCGCGCCGCTGCACTCACGACCACGACCACGACGCAGACTTATCGTCAACACACACGACCCGCCCCACCTTCGCCCTCACACATGCGTCCACTGCACACTCGACGTGGTTAATGCGAGCTGCGGCAACACTTAAAAAATAACATCGACTCCATTAACTTTCATGACCCGCAACGAGACCGGACCACGTCCTCCAGACGCCTTTGTCCGAGCCACTGTCCCTCTTCCGTCCGTCCGTCCGTCCGTCCGTCCGTCCGTCCGTCCGTTCGAACCTCTCCTCGGTGGCCAGAACTCTCTCCTCCTCGCTCCCGCCCTCTTCTCGTCTTCGTCCTCGCAGCGGACTCCGCTCGCTTCGGCCTCGACGCATGGCCTCCTGCGTCCGTCCGGCGCCCAGTCGTCGATCGTTCGTCCATCCATCGTCCTTCGTCCTTCGGCCATCTGTCCGCCCGTCCGTCCGCTCGCCTCATGCCGTGGCGAACGACTCGGCCGCAGTAGCGACAGCAGCAATTGCTGCGACAAGAACAACAACAGCAACAACAACAACAGCAGCAGCGGCGACAGCGACAACGACAGAAAAGTTCGAGTGGAACAACGAGGACAGCGACAACAACTACATGAAATTAGTTGCAGCAACAGCAGCAACGACGTCGACGGCAACGACCAATGGCCGAGGGTCGTGCGAACAATTGCAGCTGACGGACAACGTGTCACGCGGTGACATTTGGGAGAGACAACAGCAGCAGCAACAATTGAAACAACAGCCACCGTCATGGCACAACTGCCGGAGCAGCGGACATCAGGGCAATAGCAATAAAACAGACTGAGAACGAGTCGGAAAAACAAATGGACTGCGGAGGAGAAAAGCGATGGCGATGGCGATGTCGATGGCGATGCATAATGCAGGGAGACGGAGAGGGAGAAGGAGACGAAGGAAGAAGGAGACGAAGGAAGGAACTCGGAAGGAAGGAACTCGGGGAAGACGCAGCGAGCGTCGCGTGGACTGGAGGAATTTATGGACCCTGGACTCCGGAACGTTCGAGATCTTAGACTGGGACTGAGGGCGAGTTCGAACCCTTCTGGCGATGTGAATTGCGGGTTTCAAATAGAGAAAGAAATTGAGGAGGGCGTCGACCACCCACGCCCCAGGAGCCCTTGAAGCAGCGGCGCCTTCGGGAGCTGCTCACGGAGCCCGGCGAATCGCAGTCGCTTCGCAAAGACTTCCGGCTGGGCAGCTTCGCTCGCGCTCCCGCACTTCCGCTTCCGCTTCCCGCTGGCCACTTCGGAGCGCGGTTTTTGTCGTCACTGCCGGCGCTCGGTTGGCCCCGACTCCGCCGAGGAGCGAACAATTTCCGGGCTTCCGCAGCCGGTGCGGGCAAAAATTAGGAAAATGCAAATGAAAAGCCTCGAGGAGGGGCAGCGAGAGCGTAGATTTGGGGGGGGGCTACAAGCCTAGAGCGGGGGGTGGGGGTTGGCAAGTGGAGGACAACTGAGGACGTGGCTGCGTCCCAAAAAGCACGAGCTCTGCTCCTGCACTTTTTACGACCTTCTCGGGACTGCAGATGCTTTTTCCTCTGATGGGATGCTCCATAACAACAACAATAACCACAACACCACAGTCTCCCCTCACACTCCCCACAGTCGTATAAACACCCACAACAACAACAACAACAACAACAACTCTAACTGAGTTCCGACTTCACTCAAATGACAAAATGACAAAAATAATGCACAAATAGTGCAGAAAAATTTCGGCTCTTTGCGGGTTTTCAACACAAGCCAACAACAACGGCAACAACGTCGGCAAATGTTGCTCCCTCAACACCCGGGAGCACGTGCAACCGAGGCGAAGAAGAGGAAGCCGAAGCGGAAGCCGAAGCGGAAGCGGAGCCTCAGCACACAGTGGTTGTCACTCAAAGACGAATAGTTGACTTGTTGCCATATTTTGCATTATTACTGTTATTGCTGTTGTTGTTTTATTGCCGTCGCAAGTGCCCGAGTTGTTTTGCTGTCGTCGCCACCGTCTCAGATGTTGCTGTTGTTGCAGTTGCTGTACGTGGGTTTTTGCGGCATTTACTTTGGCAACATTTCGGCTCAAATGGACTTTTTGCATCAGCTCTGCAGCTCCTCTTCTTCTTCTTCTTCCTCACCGTCGCCGTCGTCGTCGTCGTCCTCCCGCCGCAAAAAGCGCCCAAAAACGTTTCGAGCAAGAAAATTCCGAAGCCCTCGAGCCCGGCCCGCAGCGACTCAGCCGCAGCCGCAGCCGCAGCCGAAAAGGCCGAAACACGCCGCTTTGACTTTTATTGGCCAACAATGCGGGGTGCGGGGGAACCGAGGCAGCTGGAAATCTTCGCCCTGAATGCGGATGCGGGCTGGCGTTTATTGCATAATTCCGGGCGCACGAGGAGCCCCGGCATGCTTGGCGTCCGCTGCTCGGGATTCCCGACATCTGTCGCCGTGTTCGAGACGATGGCAGCGGAGAATCCCCGAAACAGCCTCGCCATGTGGGCGAGGGCCCAACCTCGGGCTGGGCTCCGGAAATGCCAACAAGTCGCTGTTGCTTCGAGGACGCACAGGTGAAGCGCATCGAACGCTCCTCCCTTCTCAATGTTCCGCGATTACTCCGTTCTTTCCCAAGAATCGCGCGCATCTCCGAGCAATGACGACGAGGACGAGGACGAGGACGAGCTGCCGCAATTTGCGCCCTCCTCGACGAGAGGTCACCGCATCGCACCCGGGCTCCGCCGGTCGCGCGCCAGCCCCGACCGACCGACCGACCGACCGCCCTCCCACATGCGGTTCGCAGCGCTTCAGGTCGCCGCGCCAACCTCGCCGCTGCCGATAATGGCGGGGAAACGCGGCAAATCCCTCCCAACATCAGCCAAGCGTCGGCAGGCGAAACAATGGCGCCGCTTCCCATGGCTCGCAGTAAACACTGTCGACCGCCCAGGAGCCCGCCCTCGAAGCCCTGATTGCAACATCGCGCAGTGGAGCTGGGGATGCGAAGCGATTCAAGACGAAAATTGCTGCAATCTCCGGGAAATCGGGGAAAGAACAGCGTTTTGCATAAATTCAACAGCGACGACAGCGACAATCGGGAGCAGCAGCAACAACGGCGTGAGACACCAACAACGACAACAACAACTACGCAGAGCATCAACAAAAGACATCAAGACAGCGGGGATCACGAAAGCGATGAAGACGACGAGGGCGATGGAGAGGGCGACGGAGCTGATGAAGATGTCAAGCTGCTGCTGCAGCTACAACACAAGACACTTCACTGCAACAACATCAGAAGCAATAGCAACAACAACCACTCCCACAACTTGGAGCAAATCTCGAACTTAACGGTCATTTGTCATTTTTAAAGACAGCCGCCTGCCGCCTGCCGCCCGCCGTCTGCGTGCGGTCCGCCCGAGCGTTGCCAGACCGACGCCGGGCGCCGGGCCGCCATTGTTCGGGAATTCTCCGCCATCGCGGGAAAGGTTCGCAGCGACGGACGGACGGACGGACGAGGGCGACGTCGCTATGTCGCTATTGAAGCGACGACGGCGACGACTGGCGGATCCATTTTTCATGGAAATCACTTCATGGAAACTCCCGGCTACGGCAGCGGCATTAAGGCATAATTTAAGCGAGAGAAGAAGCGCCGGGGGGAGAGGAAGAGAACGCTCACAATTAATGTTCATTTGAACTCGAACGCGCCGGCCGAGGCCGTCGGCCGCACTGACAGCCGCCGGTGCGACCAACTGCGGACTGCGAGAGCGGGACAACTGATAATTGCGAATTTGCACCGACATCGTTTAATCATTTCGAGGTTTACTGTTTTTGTTTTCGCCCTGATTTCTCGAAAAAAGGACAAACCAAGTGCAGCCGACACGGGGCGGAATAAAATGAGAGCCGAATTGAGAAAACACTCGCGCAGTGAATTCGCTCGCGTTTAATTGCTCGGCGAGTTGTTGATGCAATTAATATTAAATGGCGGAGCTTCCGGCTGGGCTTCCGAGGCCGCCCGCGCGACCACCGGAGGAGCGGAGGGGCGGAGGGGCGGAGGGACGCGGCGACGTCCTTTGAAATTGCACGCACTCCGGCCGCCGCCTCCAGCCTTCATTCGACTCCATTCGTCCTTCCGCTCCATCGCGTCCTTTGATTCGCGATGTGTGCCGAGCACCCCGAAGTGACGCCGCCCCCGCGCCACTCCCCCTTCGCTCGGTCCGTCCGTCCGTCCGTCCGGCCGTACGCGTTGTTGCAGTCGGAGTCGCCGTCGTTGTTCTTGTTGTTGTTGCCTTCGATGGTGCATTTTTGACAGTTCAGCGCCATTTTTCACAAGTAACTGCGGACGCCGCCACCGCCGCGTCATCGGCGTCGCCGTCGGCGTCGTCGTTGGCGGCGCGATCGCCATTGTTATGGAAATTTTATGACGCGCTTCCTTTGTGCGCGGGAAAATAACGCGAAAATCCAATCCGGCGAATCTAGTTGAGATTCTGCCAGTCCCCAGCGCCCAGCCGCCCAGCCGCCCACGCGCTCGGCAGGCCATTTGATTCCAACGGTGCTGAGACAGTCGCGGGTTTCCCGCCGAAGCCGCGGCCGCTCCATTCGCTTTAATGGACGCAATCAAGCGCGAGCCGTCCGCCGACCTCCCCTCGCCCCACCTCGCCCACCTCGCCTCGCCTCACCTCAGCCCAGCTCCGGCCATTTCGCCGCAGTTTTAATTGGGTTTCGCATCACGGCGGCGACGACTTTTCGGCTCGGATGCGTGCTCGGTTGCAGTAACAACGGCAACAATGGCCACAACAACAATTACAGCGCACGTAATGCCAGCAGCAGCAGCGGAACGGTGGCAGCAACATTAATTACAACAACGCCCGCAACAACAAAGAGCGTGAGAAGCAGACGCGAGCACAACAACGGAAACACTGACAGAAACACAAGCCAACAACAGCAACAACATCAACAACAACAACGAGAACAATGTCCACCACATGTCCGATAAACAATATCGATTTGATTGATGGAATCCCTCGCCCCTCCCACTCGCTCGCTCGCCCACCCTCCCTCGCTCGCTCGCTCCCCGTGTTGCGCTCTTTGTTGCCATTCGCAATCGCGATTATTTATTTACGATTATGACGTGGTCTCGGCCATAAATAACGGTTTTCTTGGTCGGTCGCACAGAAACACAAACAGGCCGCCAGGCCCGCTGACACACAGACAGCGAGACAGAGAGACAACGGAGTGGGGAGACAGAGACAGGCCGAGGGGGCGGACGACAATTGACTGCGAATTAGCCAAGTTAGTGGAGTGGAATTAATGCGTTAATATTTGATGAGGACGGGCGGAGCGAGGGGGAATGCAGGGAATTAATGAGGGGTCGGGCGGAGACGTCGAGGGCAGGAGGGGCCGAAGCGCCCAGCAGTCGACGGGACTCGAGAACGGGGGCGAGGAGGCGCGGCGCCACTCAGAGGGCGGCTGGCGCGTGGCCGACCGCAGGCCCGGTTGTCGGCAAATGCGGGCGAGGTTCGGAAATTGTTTAGAGGAGCCCGCGACGGTAGAGCCGGAAGCCGGAACGGGACGGGACGAGACGAGGCCATTCTCTCGACTCGCACTCTCAGGGCACCGCTGAAACAGCCATGACTCGAGGACCGGAGACCGGAGACCAGTCAAAGACTTTCGCAATTGAATCCAAAGCCTTGAAATCGGGCTCCACACAGTTGCCGCCCGACTGCCCGACTGTTCGCTCCCCATTACGGTCGCAGGATGTCCTCCGTCCTTCCGCCCACTTTGTCAACCAACAGCAGCAACAACAACACAAACAATGACTACAGCATTGCAGCGGCAACAGCCGGCAGAAGGAGGCGAGAGAAGGACATCAAATTTATGCGCAATACAAAGTGCGCTGGGGAGGCGACCAACGAACGAACGGACGGACGAAATCCCGAACAGTTTCAGCACAATAACTCTTCTGTCGCCGAGTTGCCACGGCAGGGGCGGGGCCGCCCTCTTCGGGGAGGCCCCGGGTGGTGGTGGAAACAATTTTATATTTCAATTTCAGCGGTCACTTCGAACGACCGCCCCGCCGCCCTCGGACGGGGTCCCTCGTGGGCGCAACGATCCTAAATGGCTGCGAGTCCGGCGCCCTCGGCCGCTCGCCCTCAGTCCGCGCCCGCTCGTCCTGGCCAGCTCGCTGTCTGTCGGGCCCGCCGTCCGCGTCCCCTGCTGGAGTCGCCCGGCTGTATCGAATTACGAGAAGTTCTGCGCTTTCCGCTGCCAGTTCGACTGCTGTCCTCCGCCCCAACAACAACAACAACTACCCCTCAACTGCGATCCGCCTATTTTTGCCCAAGAAGCAAGAAGAGCGCTTTCGACGCGCCCTCCTTCCCGCAAGTGATAAACTTCAATCAAAATAAGTTTCCCTCATAAGAAGCCCCGCTCTGCCCGCTCCGAGGCGAGAGGAAACTCTTTCAGAGAGAGACGAGAGCGAGAGCGAGAGCGAGAGGGTCGAAAAGGAGGAGCGTCGAAGAAGCGTCGAAGAAAATCAGGCGAAATTCACTCACATACCCAAACACAAACACACAGTCGCACTGACGCACGCACGAGTCCGACTGGGATTCGTGATATCCTTGAGAGCGAATAGTTTCCCCCCCCCCTCTCCCTCACTCCTCCCCCCGGTCGCTCCGTCTGTCCAGCCAGCGCGATGGCCAGCGGCAAAAAGTGCTGAAAATCAAATGCGAGTCTAAAAATAGTTCGGAGGCAGCGACCGAGCGGGCAAAGTATTGAAATCGCAGCCATGGGAATACAACAACAACAACAACAAAAACAACACTAACAGCAACATCGACATCCACAGTGTCAATGTCGACAAAAGGACGAGCGTTGTTGTTGTTGTTGCTGCTGCTGTAGTCACGCCATTGACAACATTTTTTGCCCGGTCCGATGGAGGCGACTCGGCGCTGTTGTTGTTGCTCACTGGGGCTGCCAAATTCGCCTGGACATTTGCAGAAATTGACTGCTTCCTTCATATGCGATTCTCGCAGCCCGGCCCCGAATCCGGCCCGGCCGGCCCGGCCCGGCGGGTTCTGCGGTGCCGCTGATGGTCTTCGTCATCAGAGGCGTTGACGGCGTCCACCTCGACCCCCGGCCCGCTCCCGGCAGAAGCGCCGGAAGTGGCGCCGGGCTGCATTCTTATTGAAAACACACACAGACACCGACACACCGCACACCCACACCCGCACACGGCCGCCCGACCGACGTCCGGCCGTTTTTTGCGGCGCTGTGCCCGTGTCTTGCGCTTCATCAGGACGCTGTTGCTGTTTGTGTTTGTGTTTGTGTTTGTGTCGACGGCGGCGTCGGTGACTGTGTGAGGGTGTGAGGGTGGGGCTGTCTTTCGGCATTGCTGGTGTAGTCGTTGTTGCTGCTGTTCAGCTGTCTGCTTTAATGACGGCCGTGATTCTGAGCCCGATGCGAAATCCTTTGTAGCGGATCGCCCCTGATTGCCAGGGCCATGAGGGCCGGACACCCACACACGCGCGCGCTGACCCACGAGCACACATTGGGGACATTCGACGACCGGCAACCGCCCCGCACCGCCCGCCCCACCCCTCACACACCTTGGCGCAGCCGATTCACGGACGGGAGCCCTTAAAAAGGCGAAAGAAACAACAACTTTTGCAATCAAATAAAACTTATTCTCCCAGTTTGCTCGAGATTCGAGCGCTTTCACTTCGCACGCCGCCCTCCCTGCCTGCCCTCGCTCCCCTCTATCGGTCCGGCGTCGCCTTGGGAAAGTTTCCCGTGGAAATTGATTTCGAATCCGAGTCCGTGCTGGCGGCTGGCCCGCGTCGCCCCGGGCACGTGTGCTTCCAGCAATGGCTCAAAGGACGACCGATAGATGAGGGGCAAGTGGACAGTCGGGTAATGAGTTTACCACGAAATGCAGTTGGCAATGAGATAAATTAAGTGGTAACTAACGGCGCACACACACACGCACACGGACAGACGCACAGGCCACACCGACAGGGGCTTGTGTTGGGAAGGACGGACATCGTCGGCATGTCGGGCGACGTCCGACCTGAATCGATTTCGTCCGCTCGCCTGCGGCTGTCGGCGGAAATCAAATTTGTAGCCGATCTCCCGGTGGGGGGCGCAGCCCAGGAGGAGGAGAAGGTGCGGGCCGAGGCGGGACGGCGACGGCGACGGCTTCCGGCGGGGCGGGAATCGAATCGAATCGGAGGTTTGGAGAAACAAAACGGCCGACGGCGTGGGAGAGTCGAGGTCGAGATAAATGCCCGGAATCGCCTTTTAAACGAAGGTCGTCGCTCGGAGCCCGACAAATCACTGCAGCCCCTCGCCCCTCGCCTCCCTCCTACCCGGCCGTCGTCCCTGATTTGTTCGAATAACTCAATCGAGGCCGCCTCGGTCCGAACGTCTCTCGTCGTCTTCGGTCTCCGGCCTCCGGTCGCCGACAGTCCGTGCTTTCCGATGTCGCACATAATTGATTGTTTGTTGTAGGCCCGACCCAGTCCTCGGTGGGCGACCCCGCCCCGGCGGCCGGTTCGCAAAGCCTCAAGCTTCGATAAATAAAGTCATTTTTCCGCAACAACAAATGAATCGAGGCAAGAACAATACGTTCTCCGCCTTTGTTTCATCGAATATGCAGCCGTGTCCTTGGACGCCCACCAACACGGGCACGGACGAACACCCTCCACACACACACACACACACGCACGCGCCCACGGTCCGGCGCCCCCCACGACGGTAAATAATTCAGAGCCAAGGCCAGAAATCCATAAAAATTCCCTCGGGCCGACGCGCTGACCTACTAAATGATTGTTTTCCCTGTTGTTGTTGTTGTTGTTGTTGTTGTTGTTCTTGTTTTTCGCCACCCTTTTTTCGCACCCTGAAAGAACAACAACAACGAGGGCCACGCCATAAGGACCACGCAAATCAAATTGAATCGACGGCTCGAGGGCTCGACGGCTCGAGGGCTCGAGGGCCCTGGGGTCGCTCGAGGGGCGCCGAGGCGTCCAAGCGGCGGAGGGACGGACGAAAATAACAAATGGGCCAACCGAGCGTCAACAAGCCAGGCGAATTAATCAGAAGGCCATGGCGATGGGGCCGGAGACGACGACGTGGCCGAGGAAGCGCAAGACAAAGGAGGCGAAACCGAAGACGCAGACGGAGACGGAGACCCGACCTCGCCTTGGACCAGGACCGCGCGTCGAGGATGCGCCCGGGGCCAGCGCCGGTGAAAAATCTCCCCCCATGCACTTGTCGTCGGAGCCCAGCCTCCGCGCGCATTGACCGTGAAAGAGCAGACTCCGTGACGCGGACGAACTCCCGACCGTCCAACCGTGCTCTCAATCTGACCTAATTAATGCTGCACAATTAATCTGGAGCAACTTCGTCCACGTCCACGTCCATGACCACGGCCAGGCCAGCACGGCGAACCCGACTCCGACTGGAACGAAGACGAATGCGTGTCATTAGGGCGGCGACGGCTCCATCGGCAGGTGAACGAGGCCGGCGGACGCCGAGCCGAGGCGAGGGGACGAGGCAACTGTCAGTCTGGGAATGTCGGGACATTCATTTCAATTACAGACACTTCAGCGGACACAGCGACGGGCAGGACGACGACGACTCACTTAATTCCCGTCTTGTTTACGCTTCCTCAGCGATCAGTTCTAACCACTCGCCCTCTCCATTGCAGGTGCTGCGCAGTCCCATGCAACGAAGATGAAACGCACACCGGCCGCCGACTCCACCCCGCCTCCCCACCACCCGCCTGCGCGCGCCCACCGCCGAGGAGCGATGGCCCCGCTGCCCTCGCTGCTCGCCCTGACGCTGGTGCTGGTGCTGGGCGTGGCCACGACCAGCGCCCAGTGCCCGTGGCAGCGCGAGATGCCCGACCTGCAGACCTCCTGCATCTGCGCGTACAACCTCGGCCGCGAGCTCTCCGTGCAGTGCGACCAGGTGAGACCCGCCTCCTCGACACCCTCAACGGCCAACCGCCAAGCCCTGACCCTGACCCTGACCCTGCCCTTTTCCCCCCACAGGTCGACTTCCCCCTGCTCCTAGAGGCCTTAAACAAGTTCGCCAAGAACAAGCCCATCGACCTGCTGTACGTGAACAACGCGACCGTCGCCGAGCTGGGCGATGACGTCTTCGCGAGCCTCAGCCTGCACAACGTCCAGCTGTCGAGCTGCCGCATCAGCCGCATCGCGGACGGCGCCTTCCGCGGCCAGGAGACGGTCCTGAAGAACCTCAACCTGCAGGACAACCTGCTCACAGAGGTGCCGATCGGGGCGCTGCGGGTGCTGCAGATCCTGAACCTGCTCGACCTGTCCAAGAACCGCATCGCCGCCATCCCGAACGAGGCGTTCGCGGGCCTCACGAAGCTCTCGACCCTCAAGCTGAACGACAACAACGTGACCTTGGCCACGGGCGCCTTCAAGGGCCTCGAGCACAGCCTCAAGAACCTCAACCTGAAGGGCACCCGGCAGCGGCGCGTGCCCGAGAGCATCCGCGGCCTGCGCAGCCTCGCCTTCCTCGACCTCTCGCTGAACGGCATCAAGGAGCTGCCCGGCGTGGGCGGCATCCGCACCTTCGACGGGCTGGACTCGCTGACGGCGCTCAACCTGGAGCGCAACCTGATCCAGCACGTGGCCGAGACCTCGTTCGCCGGCGTCCGCAAGACCCTCAGCTCGCTGAGCCTGCTGAACAACCTGCTGTCCGAGTTCCCCGTCGGCGCCGTCCACTCGCTGAAGGAGCTGCGCGTCCTGGACATCGGCTTCAACCTCCTGACCGCCCTGCCCGAGGCCGCCTTCCGCGGCAACCCGGGCATCACGCTGCTGGCCCTCGACGGCAACCCGCTGCCGACGGTGCCCGAGCGCGCCTTCGCCCACCTGAACGCGACCCTGCGCGGCCTCTCGTTGGGCGGGCGCTTCCTGCACTGCGACTGCAAGCTGCGCTGGGTGGCCGAGTGGATCCGCAGCGGCGACCTGCAGGTGAGTCGCGGCCTCATGACATCGACCCCCTTGACATTGACTTGACACCCACCGCAGGTGACGTCCCGCGAGCGCAACCCCCAGTTCTGCGGCACCCCGAGCCGCTTCCGCGACCGCGGCTTCTACTCGATCCAGCCGGAGGAGCTGACCTGCCCCGAGTCCGAGGTGGACCTGAACGGACCCGTCGGGGTCGTCGACGCCCTGCTGCCGCGCCAGAAGCCGGCCGTGCCCTCCGAGACGCTCGGCACGGCGGAGGCGGCCAACGAGACGCTGCCGGACGCGGCGCCCACCGACCTCATCACGACCACCGTCGCCGCCTCCTCGACGTCGTCGTCGTCCTCCTCCTCAACCACGGATGCCGGCACCACGACGAACGCCGCCCCCTCTGCGCCGACCACGACGCAGACGCCGACGCCGACGCCGACGACCACGCAACGCCCCTCCACGCCCTCGACGTCGGCCGCCCCGGCGACTGCCGTCCGGACGACCGCCAGCGCACGCACCACGCCAGCCACGGTAAGTCGACGTCCCGCCGAGTAGTCGGGCGAGAAATCGCTGCTTCCGCCCTCGCTTCGCCGGAGCCCGACGCTCACTTTTGTTCTCTCTCCTTTCCTTTCCTTTTCATTCGATGCCTTTCCGTGCCGATGCCCTCGCCGCACACCCGCCCTGCCCGGGACAGACGAGAGCCTCGCCGACCCCGCCCGTCGCCCCCGCGGCCGCCTCCACCAACTCGCAGCAGCAGGTGCCGGCGATCCAGCCCACGCTCCAATCGACTTCCGGCTCCGGCTCCGGCTCGGCGACCCCCACCGGCGCCTCCCAGGCCAACGCGAGCTCGGGCTCAAGCTCGAGCTCCACCGGCTCTGGCACCGGCACCGGCACTGGCACGAACAGCAACAGCAACAGCAACAACAAGCAGGTGCCCGCCTGGCGACAGGGCTCGGCGGCCGGCACCGGAACCCCGCACAAGCAGCAGCGGCCGCCCCTGGTGCTGGGCTTCCCGCCGCAGCGCGGCACCCGCATCGACGACAGCAACGAGGTGCAGGTGAAGAACGCCTTCCGCCAGGACAGCTCGGTCATCATCCAGTGGGACTCGGACACGGCGAACATCCTCGGCTTCCGCGTGGTCTACCGGCTCTTCGGCGAGAAGTCCTTCAAGCAGGGGCCGCCGCTGGAGGCCAGCGAGCGGGAGTTCAAAATCAAGAACGTGCCCGCCCAGGAGTGCATCATCGTGTGTGTGATCTCGCTGGAGGAGCTGCACGTGACGCCCGAGACGGTGCCCTACCAGCAGTGCCGCGAGGTGCGCACCGTGGCCTCGCAGACCTCGAACATGGACAAGATAACGATTGCGGCGAGCGCGGCCATTTGCGGCACGATTATCGTCGCGGTGATTGTGTTCATCGCAGCGAGCAGGTGAGTGCGTCCCGCCTCGCGCCATCCCCGGGGGCCATCGGGCGGTGGGAGGTGGGCGGTGGGAAGCCCGGTGTTTGCCGGGATTTATTGGGGCAATTGTGTTCTACACGAGTCCTTGGAGTGGGCGCCGGGCTCTGTGCGGCAAATCCTTGCAGCACAGCTCGTAAAACTGTTCCACCGATATCGGCGGAAGCTGCCGGTCCACTGAGTGTTTTGATTTACGGGGCCGGGTGAACGACCAAGTGGCAATTGTGGCCGGGGCCGACACTCAGTCAGCCCGGGGGGGCGGCCAAGGCGACCAAGGCGACCAGACAATGGCCGCAAACCGGCGGGACTCGGAAACGGAGAACGGCGAATGGAGAACGGCGAATGGAGAACGGCGAAGTGGAACAGATAAATCTGCGGGGAAGGGACTGTTGTTTGAATAGGGCGGAGGAGGGCGAGGCCGACGGGTGAGGGAAGAGGGAAGAGGGAGGGGTCTAGAGGCAACGGTGGGGTTACAAGGGATAATGAGTGGCTCAACACCGATGCCGGTGTGGCGATGTTCGCTTGAAGGGAGGTGCTCCAGGAAAGTTTGCCGAGGCAACAGACAGAACAGAACAGGTATTATTGGAGTAGTAAACATTGATGGGATAGAGGAAGGTGGAGGACGGATTTGCAATAGAGATCCCTTCAAGATACGGGCAGAAGGTTACAGATCGCGGCTTGCAAGGACAATTTAAAACCCGCCGCCCTGTGCGTCTCTGAACTAAAAATAGCTGAACACAAGAGCCCACGGCGCAAGTTACAAACCTGCGGTGGGGGGATAGTGGGGAATTTATTAGGGCCATACACAATTTTTGGCGTCTCGCCTGCTAGTGGCAATGGGATAGCATCGGACATTTATTACTCCACTAAATACCGCCTTCTCGCTTTCTGATAAAATATGTACACGTTTGCTCCTCCCCTGACTCCTCCACAGACGCTCCCGCAAGTTGCAGAACTCGCAGCAGAAGAGCCCGCTGCCAATTGGAGGCCTGCCCGTGAACTGCTGTGGTCCAGCCGGCTCCCCAGGACCGCTTGGCTCGATGGCAACCCTGTCGGCTTTCAATAATCACAAGGTAAGCGAGCGAGGCGAAGCGGGAGACCGTCCAAGGCAATGCAACAATAGCACGGAGTAAACACGGAATGATAGAAGAGCGAGGCCAGAGCGGCCACGGGCGCCCGTGCGATGTGTGAGTGTGTGAGTGTGGCGGCGGCGAGCTAATACAAAGAAGTAGTTGCGAATAATGAAGCAGAAAAAGGCAGACCGAGAGCGAGAACTATAAATCTAAATGATAATAAACAGGCGGGCGGGAGGCACGGCGAGGCCTGGCACCAGGAGACGGAGGGAACCCGATCCAGCGCCGGCCATGGCAACGCCGACGGACGGACGGACGGACGGCGCGACTCGGCCCGAGGATTGCAATTATAATTATTATGCTGTGCTCCGATGCGCGTCGCAGGGAGGTGGGACAGCACTTGATTTGCAGGACGTGGCGAATAGAAAGGACCAACGACCAGGACCAGCCCAGGGACTCGAAGACGGATTCCGAAATACAACAAGGGCAGCGAAACTCAAGCGAAACTCAATTACCATCGAAAGCCGCGCGGCTCCATTTTTTTTAATTGAGACCTGCGGACGGTCCCGGTTGCCGTGGGACGGCACGAACCAATCTCGACCGCCGCGACTGCGTCTGTGAACCGGGCCGATGAAAAATGGGGAAAAATGAATGTCGAGTGGTGCGGGAAACTCGAGGGCCTCGGAGTGGAGCCAGGGCCAGAGCCGGAGCAGGCCGGCCCAGGAGCTTCGGAGTGGAGCTAAATCGGGAAACGAAATGTAAACCGGCACAAATCCTATTTGGAGCCGCGACGACGGGCGGGGCGACGAAAATGCTGCCGTAATTATGATGGGTTTCAAGTGGGTTCGCGTCGTTCCGATTTCAATTTCCACGAACGACCGCAGGCACCTGGGCGGGGGCGCCGAGGACACGAGACGGAAGCAGAAGTTCCTTGAGAAACGACCCTGAAGACTCCTTCCGAGGCCAGACCGAAGACCGGCGACGGGGCGGGGAAGGGCGAGGGAAGGACTTGACATTGAAAGCCACAGTTATGGCCCTAAGGAAAATCGATAGAGCAGACTCTGGTCGGGGCCTTTGGCTGGATATTTCACTTGTGGTTTTCTTCCATTCGCCTTGTCCCTGGGTGGCTCCAAGGGGTGGTACGAAATTCACATGCATTTATTTATATGCATGACGCGGCCAGATCGAGCTGACACCTGACATTAGAAGCCGGTGTCCCGGTGCTTAGGCAGGTAAATCGGGCTGTGTCCTCGTGCAGCCAGAGGAACTGGCTCTGCTTCCCAACCGGAACTGGGCGGGCGATGACGCGGCCTAAATGGAGCGGGAGAGCGCTGAATTTGCGAGCTGGGGAATTTGTCAGGCGCCACTCAACGACGATGATCCCAGGAACAACGACGCGGGGCCCGAGGCGCCCGTTCGTAGAAATGACATGCAACTTACAAGGAATTTTACTTAAAAAATGCGGCACACACCCACTCGCACACAGTCGCACACACTCGCTCGCTCGCTCACACACACGCACTCGCATGGGGGGAGCGTCATGGGGGACATAATTTGAATGTCAAGTCACTTAGATTGGCAAACAAATTAAATGAAATCGAGCGACGTCACTCGACTAGAGTCGAGAGCCCCAGCTTCTTCATCACGCCATCGCAATTTCCAACACCCTCATCACGTTCTGCATCTTCTCATTCCCGCTATCCGGCTTCCTTCGGCTTCGCTGACATCGCCTGGCTTCGTCTGGCTTCGTCTGGCTTCGTCCCCGGCGCAGCAGGAGTGGGACCAGGTCTCGGCGTACAGCGGCCGATCCATACCGAGGCCGCGCATTTACCCCATGGACAACCAGGACGACATGCGGAGCCACTTCTCGGGGATGCCGGGCAAAGTGGGCAAACCCAGGTGAGTGCGCGCAGGGGGGCGTGGGCCGGGCTGGGGCCCGTCGGGGTCGCTTTGCAGCCGCTTCGAGTCCCCTTGCTTGAGTTGATTTCGTTGGCATGGAGTTTGTGTTGATTCGACTTGTTGGAGAGTTTTGGAGAACGGCCAGCATGGAACACGCTTAGCAGCCAGCGAAGAACTCACACACACTCACATGCATACACCCCCACATACACACAAACACACAAACACACACACACACAGAAACAGCATATTTTTATTTTCACTCATCTGAACCGAACACCTCGCCCTGCCTAACCCCACAGATCCATAGCCGACGGTCAGTCCCAGCATAGCTTCTCGAACAATTCGCACCGCGGCTACCTCGGCACCGCCTTCCCCACGAACCTGGTCAACTCCCGCCCGGAGTTGCGCCAGTCGCGCCAGTCGCTGGCCGCCGCCTCGGAGCGCATGTCGCGCGCCTCCTACGCCGGCTCCATCCACGGCCCCACGAGCATCGCATCGAGCACGCGCCGATCGCGGCCGCGTTCCAGATCACGTGACCACCTGAATGCGCCGCACATGCATGGCCATCGGCCTGGAAGTCGGTAAGTAGGCCAACGTCTTCCACTCGACTCCCCGCCGTCCGTCCGCCGTCGCCGTCCCCGTCGTCGTCGTTGTCGCCACGCAACCGATCGCAGGCCGCGGGACGCGACACGCGACACGCGACACGAACCCAGAACAAGCCAGCGGGCGGACAGACGGACCGACGGACGGACGACCGAGACAAAGACTCGCCTCTGTCGCTACCACTAGGAGCCGACACAGCAGCAGCAGCAGCAGCAGCAGCAACACCGACAACAACGGCAGCCCCACCAACACCAACTCTGCTCACTAACACTCACCCACTCACTCAGCTACTCGCTCACTAACTCGCTCACTCTCACAATAACTCTCTCGAGCCTCGTGTCTTTGTGCAGTTCCTTCAGTTTTTCCGCTCGCTTTTCCCGTCTGGGCCGCTTTTTAATGTTCCCAATTAATGTTCCCTCATTTTCCGCGGCCGCGCAGCACTTTCCATTTTCATTTCGCTGCCGGCTGCCGTCGCCGCCCGTCCTCTTGTCAATAATCGCTCCTATCCCTCTCTCCTCTCCCACCCTGCCTTCCCAGTCTCCTGCTCCTTCTTTGTGTCTCCTCCGCCTTGCCTCCTGCAGGTGGGCCGTGGTTTCTCTTCCGCCGTTGCAGTTGCGGGTGCTTCCGGGGTGGGCGGCGGCCGCCTGCACCAGATGCGTACCAAAGCGTGCAGCCCCCGCCACGCCCCCGGAGGGCCATTTAGCTAATTGTTTGTTTCGAGATCGTGCGTGCCGCGAATATCCCTCAATAGAGCGTGAAAGAAACTCTTAATTGCGCCAGCGAATGCTCCACGAAAGCATGCGGCGGATCGCAAATAAATGCAATTTGATGGCGCCGCCGCGTCGAGACGGGCGCAGCCGGGCAGGGGCAGCGGGTCAGGCGAGTGGCTGCGGAACGGACCGGTGCAGGACTGGAGCAATCGTTGGCGCAATATTTATCGCATGCGACTTCGTGCACGTTGGGAAATGTCTCGGGCCCTCAACCGAAGTTATCGCATGCTAGTTTTAGCAAGTGATTCTTAATCGATTCCAATCACCATCGGAACTCGTCGCTGCGATTTCTTACTATCGGAGTTCCTCATTCTGAGATAGCGACACATTTGGGTCTTAGAGTGTCACTGTCACTGTCACTGTCACTGACAGCTTCAGTGGTTGAGTCGCATGCGAGTTCCACACGCCATTGATAGATACTCGCGACACGAACTACTAAAATCATTTCCGTTGAAGAGCATAATGATGATGATTTAATGTGATGTTGTTGTTCTTATAGGTACTCGACCGCCGGATCGACGCACACGCTGAACAACTACTGCGACACGTCCGACAACTGGACCGATCATGACATGGACATCTACATGGCCAGAAACCCCACGACGCGCAACGGTCTGGTGCCATTATGAGGGCGGGTTCTACTATCCTGATATTTCGATGTTGTACTAAACTTGGATGAGATTTTCTGACAGTACGTTTCGCCCTCGCGGCCTCGCTCGGCCGAGGTCGCGGGGGAGCAGCAGCAGCAGCAGCAACAACAACAGCTGCAGCAACAATCACAACAACCACACCAACAGTCACAACAGTCACAACAACCACATCAACACCAATCAACGCCATATCAGAGCGACGCCCGGCCGCGGCTCCCCCTGCCGCAGCCACACCAACAACACCAGCAGCTCCACCATCAACAGCAGCCCCCGCCTCCGCGCATTCGCCACCTGCACCTGCACCACCAACAGCAGCAGCAGCAGCAGCAGCAGCAGCCCCAGCGCTGCACCTCGCCGCCGGACGTCGTGCCGCGGGCCGCCAACTTCAAGCCGCCGACGTCCGCCGCGCTGGGTGTTGGGGATGTCGATGGGATTGTTGTGGAGAACTACTTCAATGAATACGAGCGCCAGGAAATCATCCATCATCCACCCCGCGCGATAAAACTGTTCCGGCCGGCGGGCTGGGGCGACGATGGGGCGGCTGCTGTTGACACCAACCGCGCCCAGCCCGCGCTGGCCCCACTGCCAGCACCAACCACCTCATCATCGTCCACGTCGTCGCCGTCGCCGTCGTCAACAAGTGCAGCAAAACGCGAATCAATTAGATTTAAAATATCAACGACTAACACTAGCAATAACTATAGCCTAAGTAGTCTAAGCCAAGCAATTAGTTGCAGTTGCCACAGCGCCACCAGCCGCCACAACAGCAACACCAACCACAACGGCAACAGCAACAGCAACAGCAACAAGAAGAAGAAGAACATAAACAGTCTCCTCCCGAGCAGCTCCGCAAAACAAACCGAGCCCAGGGCGGCGGATCCGGCCGCGCGACGCTCCACAGACGCCCCGGGGCCCCGACCACCGACACCCGCCGCCGTCCGCGAGGGGAGGCTGGGGGAGTTTCCAGGAACGGAGGAGGCGGAGTCGGTGTCGATGTCGGACCCGCAGCCGGATGACGTGGCAAGGGCTGTGGACGTCGAGTCGGATGAGGGGGAGGAGGGGGAGGAGGAGATTTTGAACGTTTTCAAGGATGACAGCTACATTTGAACGGTGCCGCCGCGAGTCGCCGAAAGGCGCGGTTCGCCTTCGTGTAGCATGAGATTTTCTCGGCCATGGCCATGAATTCGAAAACATTGGGCATTCAAGAACTCGTTTCGTCGCTTGTCCACATTTTTGACAAATAATTTCGTTTATTGGGTGGATGATTAGACGAATCTCATGCCCCGAATTTTTGATTCAAACAAATTACTGGAAATTTGCAACACAAGAACACATTAGTAGATTAGATTGAGTGGAAAATCGCATGCGAGAAACTCTCGATCTCCCAACGACCCCATCAACCTTGAAAACGTTCGAAGAAACCAAAAACTTATTCTAAATTTTCGAAATCAATATAAATTAGAACATATCTTTCCTGTAGAAACCGCAAAGTAATTGTTGTTTCCTGTTACGCCGACAAAAGCAAATCGGAAACCCATAAAAGAAACGCAGAACTTGCGAACAACTTCTCGCAAGTGGCTGGAGAGGAGGGCGAGAGCAATTGGGAAGGAACTAATAAAAGTTTGCTCTGTTTAGAAGTTAAAACCAATCGTAAAGTAAGTCACAGCAGTAATTGAGAAACTGTAACAAAAACAAAAACAAAAACAACTACAACAGCAACAACCACTAAACGTATCAATTATTTTGTACAAACATTTTAAGAGGACGCGTTCGAGATTCAGTTCGGTTCGGATTATAATTTTTGTACAAATCGTTAAATTAGAATGTGCTCAAGTACATATTTTTATACAAAGCAAATGTATGTATGCTACTTTAACCTTAATTTACTCGTCACCATTCCTTTGCTTTTGATTTAACGATAGAGAACAGTGAACTTTTAACTAAACGTAACTAAACTAAACTAAACAAAACTAAACTAGACTTAAGGATATAATAAATATTTTTCTAATCAATTTTGAGTTCGTTTTCATTTGAATTGCACTTTTATGATTTGATTAAATTCAATTTAATTTCCAAAAAAACCCAATTTCCTTTCGTAACTCATGAGAAAAGTTGAGCCTTCGTTGAGTTGAGAAACCGTTTCCCGCAAAGTTTCGTGAGATTAATGCGTCAAAGTGCCAGAAGATAAGAATTTATGGCACGACACATTCCCATGAACTGCTCGCAGCATGCAGCCAAGCACTTATTTATCGCATGCAACTTTCGTTCCCCATCGTCGTTTGCCAAGTCAATTGAAGAGAACGGAAAGGCAATCAAATAAAGAACGAAGCGACGTAAATGAGCCGCAAGCCGGGCGAAGCCAAGGACGACCAGCACCGCAGCAAGGACTCAAGGCCGGCCGCCGCACAGCGATGCCGACACACACACACAGCGACCCCCACACGAGCACAAACAGATGGACCCCCGAACTACACACACTGGAAGCGGGAGAAAAAACAGACGGCAGACAGACAGACAAACAAACAGAGGAGGAGAGAGTGAGAAAGGGGGGAGGAGACGTGGTCGGAGGAGACGCGGGCAAGAAAGCACGGTAATTGTTTTAAAGTACCCTCATTAGTACTCGTTACCCGACCGACTGGGGCGACGCCAGGGCGAGGCGAGCAACGAGATCAAAACGACGCGGCCGGACGAAAAGCACTCGCAGGGCCGTAAATAAAGTGATCCGAATCTGGGCTTCGAATGTGGAGACAAACAGACGACGGAGACAAACAGGCGGCGGCGAAGAAGGGCGCGACCGGCTGCGGAACTCATGCAGGAAAATTATGCCGCGCTGGAGGTGGGCCGGGGAGATCGCACTGCTAAAAGCTCGCCAAATAAATATTAATAAAGCCGCGAGGGCCGCGCCAGGAGCGACCCGAGCGCCAGGAAGGTCAAGAACTAGGAATCACTTTGGCTAAAAGCGCGCTGAGGAGCCATTATTTAATTTGGGCGTCCTTCCGACGAAAGGCGGAAGGACGAGCGACTGCCCAAAAGTAAACCGGATCCGAGGGCTGACTCGGTCTGTGGACAGGACGAGGACGCGAGGACGCGGCGAATGAGGAGGCATTTGCGGAGCGCCGCGAATTATGCGGCGGTGGAAAGTGTTAAATGCAATGATGAGAATTTACGCGCGGCTCCAACTTTTCTCCCCAGATCCTTTTCAATTCCCTTCATTTGAGTTCCTTCGTTTCGTTCGTTCTGCTTTGCGTTTCCTTCGTCCATCCTAGAGAGGCGAAAGTTTGTAATTTTTATGCCCTGACTTGGTGGCTGCCACGTTGCGTTGCGTTGGCCTTACGTTCTCGTAATAAGCAAAGTTCATGTAAATAACGATTAACCTAGCGTTAAGCTTAGCAAATAGCGGCAGAGGAGGTGCCGAGGTGAGCAGGCGGGAGGGACCCGGGAACGATAGTTAGATTAAGTGGTAAACAGAATTGATGGGAGGAATTTGTTGCAGGACCTCGGAGCGAGCGGGCGGCTGTCTCTATTTACGACTTGCGTGAGATGCGAAGACGAGCCGTCTCCTTGACTTGATGACGCCGACGCTTCCGCAGCAGCTCCAGGGGCGCAAACGCCAACTTTACGGTTTCTTCAACTGAGTCCGCCGCAGCTGCTCCGTCGGCGTGCAACAAGTTACTTTCTAAATGGCCCAAGAATCGATGCCCATGGAAGGTTCTGTAAACAAATATCAAACAATTACCAAACACTGAAGAAACACAGTTGACAGTTAACAATGTTTAATGCCCTCGACGGCCAGGCTTCGGAGAGGGCGTTAAACGCAACCACTAGCAATCGTAAGCAATTAGACTAATACTAGGAACACGTAAGCCAAACAGTAGCAAATTAGCCAAATGTAGAAACGTGTAGCAGTCGGATTAAGTGTAGACGTAAGAAAAGTCGTAGATGTAAGAAATAAATCAAAAGTATGTGACACGAAAATACTATACACTCAAATAAATAGCATCAAAACGGGAGCAATTAACGTAGTGGGGAAGCCATGTAAATAAATCAACAATTGTACTAGCAAAGCAAGAAAAAACCAATAAACAAAAAGATATCTAGAGGAAAACGGAAAAAACCACATGGACTCAAGCAAGTATTTTAAGTCCTTTAGTTCTGTTTTGAAAAATTCGCAAATGAGAAACCAATATAAGAAAAACTGCCTTAGCACCAAATCCATTGGTTTTGAAATTCAATTCATGCAGTTCATGCAATGTAAGAAACAACAAGAAAAGCAACAACCTTTAGCTGTAAAACTAGTGTAGAGTCTAGATTAGTCCACTCTCACACCCACACCCACACCCACAACCACAGCCACACCCACCCACACTCGGATACCAGCTTATATAGAGATGTTTTGGTAGCAAAGACCACACGTGTACACGTAGTCAAGAAATGATGGTGAAGTATCGGGAGAAAGGCAAGTCCTCTCCACGTGGAAGGAGGACCGTAGAGCGAACACTTGTAGCAAATGCATTTAACTTTCACTTTGTTGTTTGTTGAACGAATTCTAAATAAAGCATATTTTTGTTAAAATTTGACGGAGAGTTTTGGTTTCTGGAGTTTCTGGGTTCCAGCCCACATGGAGGAAACAATCAGTAAAAAGATAATTGAAGTATATGTGCAAGCTCACCCCGGAATCCTGATGCCGTTGTCCACGAGGATGTGCAGCTCTCTGACGAAGGCGGCCCACAGCTGGGCCAAGCCGTTCATGCCGCCGAAGTGCGAGTAGCACGTGGCCAGCAGGCAACTGAGGCGGCTGACCAGCGAGTCCGGGGCCGCCGACTTGATGCGCAGCGGGTCGAACTGCAAAGCGAGAGCGATTTAGAAGAAGCATTCTCAGATGGCAAGCAGAAGGTACCTACCTCGACCTTGGAGCCAGCCTTCGCGTACGGGTAGAGCGCCTCGGCGGGGTTCGTGTCCGGGAACAAGTACAGCAACATCTCGTTGAGCTCGTTCTTGTTCATGGGCCCGGGCAGGTGCTTGCGCTGCGTCTGCAGCGCCCCCGCGTCGGGGCGGCTTTGCCGCGCGGAGCGCAGGTGCGGCAGCCGGTGCTCGGTGAGCTGGTCCAGGGGGTTCGCGGCGCCCAGCGCACTCGAGTCGCCCGCGAAGTTGCGGCCCACGAACGACTCCAGCGTCTGCGTGGCGCCGGCCAGCTTCTTGAAGTCCTTCAAGCAGCTGCTCAAGTAGCCCTTGGCCTGCACGACCTGGTGGATGCTGCCCTCGTGCGCCTTCGAGGGCACGAACTCCGTGCGCATCTCCGAGTCGAAGGCAATGGTCTCGGCCAGCTCGGGCCAGGTGAACACCGCGTACAGATCGGCGCTGGCGTCGGGGAAGTAGCCGTAGGGCAGCGCCGTGAAGCGCGTGCCGGTGCCGACCTCGGAGAAGGGCCCCGAGTCCGCGGCGACCCGGGTGCCGAAGGGCACGCGCAGCGGCACGCGGATCTTGACGCTGTCGAGGACGTACGTCTGGCGCACGGACACCACTGCCGGGCGCACGTACTCCACGGGCAGCTTCTCCTTGAACAGCGTGCGGAACTCCGAGAGGAAGCGCTGCCGCGGCTGGGTCGTCTCCATCGAGACCACGTCGAAGTTGATGCGCATGGAGGGCGACACGTGCACGCCCAGGAAGTAGTTCCACTTGGGGTCGTAGATCTGCACGAACAGCGGCACCGTGGAGCCGACCTCGGCGGCCACCACGTTCGCCGAGCTCAGGAAGTAGCTGAACTCGGAGGGGTTGGTGAGGAAGAGCGTGGGCTCCGCCGGGTGGATCACGACGAAGCGGCGCAGGCCGAACAGCCGGGCCAGCGAGTGGAGGTTGCCAGGCGCCGTGGCCGCTGCCACCGGGGGCCCGAACGTGTTCTCCAGCGACATGAGGTCCAGGTGCACCTGCGGCGTCTTTGCCTTGGTCTCCTCGGACTGTTCCCGGTCCGGCAGATCCGGCAGATCCGGCAGGTCCGCGGCGTAGTAGCGCACAGTGATATCGTTGCTGAGTAGTTGCAGGGTCTCGGTTTCCACGCGCCACTTGCAGCGGAAGAGTTCATCGGCGGCCAGCGCCCGGCCCCAGTCGCCGTTGGCGAGCTCCCAACTCTGGAGAACCTCCACCAGCTGCGCGTTGAACACCTCCCAGTCTGACTCCGTGCTGAAGTCCTCGCGGTAGCAACCGGCGTCATCGATTTCCTCGTTCATTGTAGATAATGTAAGGGTACGGATTTGGAACTGTTTATGCAGGAAAATAGAAAACAAACTGCGCGACGTAAACAAACGGTTTAGCGAAGGCTTCGGCAGCCAACAGCTGATGCGCACAAACTAACGGCGAATTCGCGGGTACAGTACGGCAATAGAGTTTGGGCGGTCGGCTTTGCCAAATGTAGAAAACACGAAAATCACTAAATCACACACGGGCACACTGGTATTTTTTATTTTAAATCACTTATCAACCATTTACAGAGGACACACTATTTTAAAAACACATATAAAATCACTATTTCCAGAACTTTCACCACAAAATCACACTAGCACTTTCACTTCTGCGACGCTGTTGCCGCTCACTACTGCAAAAATCTATTACAACCCATCAGCAAACAGTCAGCAAATGACGCCATATTTAAGCACAACGCTTGACATTCGCTGTCAGAAGAGAGCAACAAAGTAAAGGACAAGAAGACGAAGAAGAAAATTTTTGCTGCAATTTTCTTTTTCGTGTATTCATTTTTTCATTTATTTCCGTTGAAAATATTGTGGAAAATCGGAGTCGCGAATATTTTCAACACACAGCCGCCACTAGACATGCAACGCATCCCGCAGCACTAGAAGAGAACCAAACGGAGAACCGCCGCCACATCGAAGCGTATCGTATCGAGTAAGTCGCCGCAGACGCAGCCCAGACTCCTCCAAAACTTCCGAAATTGGAATTTCCAATTGGACGCAAGACGAGTCGCTAATTAAATAAAATCTCAATTGATAAACAATTGGGATATTTGTTGTTGCTGCTGTTGTTGTAGTTGTTGTATTATATTCTCTGTTTTGCGCAAATTCACGCTTTGTTGTTGTTGTTGTATTCGCAGACGTCGCCTTCGTCGCTGCTTCGCGGTCGTCGTCGCCACTCACGGTGCCGTCGTCGTCGTCGTCGTCGCAGTCGCCGTCGCGAATGTCGCTGCTGTCGTCGATTCTGTTGTTGCATGTTACTAATTATTCTCGTATTGATTTTCATCCGTCTTTTGAAGCTAAAAGGTGCTTTTGCTAACGGCCTCACAGCGTCGCCGCTGTCTGTCGCCTCCTACTTCTCCATACCCATCCATTCGTATTCTATGAAAATTCACACCCCAAGCAACCAAACAAAAATGATTAAATCCTCGACCACCACACAGGAACTGCGACTGCAGCGCCCGGGACAATCGCCCACGACCATGGACTCGCTGAAGACGTCGTTCCTGCCCAACCTGAGCATGGACACCGGCGACGGTGTCGTCAACGCCCTCTACTGTCCCATGTGCGGACAGCACTACTCGCGCCAGCAGTTGCTGGCGGAGCACATGCAGATCTGCCACCACGGCTCCGCCGGCATCATGATGCAGTCGCCGATCTTATCAGAACCGCCTCCGCCTGACAGCCTCAAGATCGAGCACCCCTGCCTCAGCTGCGACGACAAATTCCCCTCCGCCGAGGACCTGGACGAGCACAATCGAATCGCGCACCAGGCGTTTCTCGCCCGCTGCCTCTCTTGCGGCATCTACGGCATCTCGTCCACGTCGCTGCAAGAGGGCTCCTCGGGGGGCGAGTACAAATGCATGCACTGCGGCGCGGTTTGCACGGCCGATGCGCTCGCCGGGCAGCAGGCTTATCTCGAACAACAGACCACGTACATTGACCAGCCGACGCATCACGAGGAGGAGACGCAGGAGGCGGACGAGGAGGACCTGCCGCCCGAAGTCCAGCACCCACCGGAGGTAATTGTGCAGCTGAAGGTCCCGCCGCTGACGGTCAAGCTGCCGAAGGACAGCGACAACGAGCACCCACATGTCATCGTCAAGCAGGAACCGACCAGCAATCACGAAGGCAGCGGCTGCGGCAACGGCGACGACATGCAGTCGCCGCTCGACCAGGACCAGATGCCCGTGTATGCGATGCAACAACAGACTGGCATGGAGACGCAACCGCAGTCGACCGTCGTGGTGTCCGCCGGGGAGACTGCGCCGCCGATGATCGCAGGCGTTGCTGCCGCCGCTACTGCGCAAACGACCACGTCCACAGCCGGCACGACGGCGACCAAGGTGCGCCACAAATGTCCCGAATGCCCGAAGACGTTCAAGACGCCCGGCACCCTGGCCATGCACAAGAAGGTGCACTCCGGCGAAGCAGAGTAAAATGATTTTACTTTATCTTTTTGACTTAAAGACTTAGATTCGATTTTGTTTGTTTCCGATCAATTTTGCTTTTTGAATCGTGCATCTTGTTTGCTGATGCTGCTGACGAGTCGAGCTTTATTTGTTGTTAATTTGTTGCATTCTTTGCTTTTGCAGCCAAACGCCCAAAGAACGCCCGTACACATGCTCGTACTGCGGCAAGTCCTTCACCCAATCGAACACCCTCAAACAGCACACGCGCATTCATACAGGTGAGAAACCATTTAGATGTGGATATTGTGGCAGGGCGTTCACTGTTAAGGACTACCTGAACAAACATTTAACAACTCACACGGGTGAGAGAATATTTTCAAAAATCAAATCAATTCAAAATCAATCAACCAACAAATCAAAACAAATGCAAATTATTTCAAAATCTATCAATCAGTCAAAGTTAACTAATTCCAACCACAACAAAAAGTGATTCTATTAAACTTACAAAAATTTGCAAAGCTCCATTTCTCATACTTCCATTCTACCACTCATCATACATCCACACACACAAACACACACACACACATTATACTAACTACATGTAAGCGTAATTTCGCACCTGGAGCCAATCGCGAAAAACGAGCGCGCCAGAGACGAACGGCTCGCGATTGGCTTCACTGCAGAAACCATCTACTACTATCTCATGTCCCTCGCCTCATACTCTAAACAGCCTCCTTCCTCATCTCTATGTGTCGCTGTCTGCGATCCCCGCGGGCGGAAACGTTGCGTGCCAGCCATGAAGACTGGCTAACTGCAGCATTTGCGCTCTGCTCGGAAAGCAGGCAGTCGCTCGCCTGTCGTTGTTCAAATATGCCAACTTTGCTCCTCTGTGATTGCAGGTGAAAAGCCTTTTCGGTGCGGCTACTGCGATAAAGCATTCAGTGTCAAAGATTACCTCACCAAACACATTCGCACCCACACGGGTGAGAAGCCCTACTTGTGCCCCTACTGCGACAAGCGGTTCACTCAGCGCAGCGCCCTCACGGTACACACCACGAAGTTGCATCCCCTCTAGGAGACGCCCATCCCGATGCCGATCCAGAGGAGGTCAGTCAGCTGAAGCGACAGCCTAGTGGGTTGGCAGCACGGGGTTCGGAACAAAGGATGGACATGAGGAAACGAAGCACGCGACGGAAGGAAATTCAAGTAAGAAAGACGCCGAAAACACAACTGCAATTAAAACGAAACAAGGAAAACCAATCAAACGCTAATGGAAAGTAACGTGGAGAGAAACACCAACAATTGCGGAAATGTTTTAACAATTTTTACTTTTACTTGTTGAAGTTTCATTTTCGCTGATACGATTTATTTCTTATTTAATAATTTACGTTTTGCATTTTAAAAGTAAAGCGAGCGCGCAAAACAAACACAACAAAAAACGAGAGATAACAAGAAACTCATTATTTTTAAAACAAAAAAAAATTAAAAAGCACTCAATGTCAAAATTTGTATGTTCTCATTTTGAAAAAGCAACGTTATTTTTGTGATTTTAAACAAAATCTTGTGTAATTAATTTTTCAACAGAGCAGGATCTCGGTTGGTTCTATTTCTATATATTTTGTTTACTCTTTTATTTTAGAAAATTTAATGCGCTTTATAAACGATTTTACCCTACTACTTTTTAACCCCTATTATTTTTACTCTTCTTTTTAAGCGACCACATTTTACTCAACTTTAAATTGTTTAAAATTTTTCTATATAAAATTTTACTTATTTTGTTTAAATAAAAACAAGTTAACAGCTTTACACTTTTTCACTAATCGCTTTTTAAAAAATTTAAGTCTACCTAAGTATGAAAACTAAATGATATAAAGATGGATTAAAAGATGTTAAACTATGTTTGTAAATTATATTAAAAGATTATCATGGAACTAGTAGCTCTGCAAATCGACACTAATTTTAACAAAAATGAAAGAAAACGATTTAAAAGAAAGATAAAAACTAAAATAAACAATTATGTACATTTATATATTTAGCACAATATAATAAAGGAATTATGTAACTACTTAATAAGCTTAAAGTATATGATTTTCCTTGTGAACGAACCACTTACAATAGTTTTAAAAGGACAAGAAAAATATTTTAAAAACAACCAACACCATAAACAAAGTAAAAACATAGTGTAATAAACAAATGAAAAACTTAACATTGAGAGCAATAATTAATAGATAAAAATTCGACAAAAAATAAAAAAATAAAGTAAAACCGAACGTTGTTTGCTTCGTCCCATCGCAGTGCTGTCTGGATTCCGGTGCCATTTCCGCTTCCGCTGCAAGAGTGAAATAAAAAACCGTGCCTCGGTTTATGCATCATCTTAATATTTATTTCATCTTCATTGATTTCATTCCCACATTACTATGTACTTTTGGATTTTTGAACAACTCTGAATTTATTTAGCAGATGGTTTATTTCATATTATTTTTATATGTATACTTGATTTTTTTTTTGTTTTTTGTACATTATACATTATATAATATTATTACATAACACGATAATTTAAACAATTTTTATCACACTTTTTTCAGAAAAAAATGCTTCGTTCATGTTAGTTTAATCTTCAATGCGTCTCTTCTTAGTTTTATAAGTATTTAATTTATCTGGAATATATATGCAACTGTCGGCTGGAACATGCACGGGTTACACGAACTTAGGTCCTAGATACCGATCGTCCTCGACGTGTATACAAGTCACGCCCGGGACGCCCTCAGTATTATTGTGGGTTCATTATTATATCTGTATGCATGTGTATAACATTAGCTAACCGGCTCCTCTTGTATATGGGTTGTATATAGTTTGTCTGTCTGCAGGTTCCTCACTGCCTCCTTCAAATATTGATACAATAAACTATACATATATCATAGTGTAATACGCTAGACCTATCTCAATATATACCATATTTTTATATGTGTATGTATACAGTGTATATATATATATATATATATATATGTGTGTGTGTGTATAGACCTAGTATTCTTTAAGTATATATAACTGCATGTGTGCGTTTAATTTAATACATTGATGCTCTTAAGTACCTATTATTTTCCTCTCTACATGCTTAGTCATTTGCTAAATATTCATAATAAAAACATTTCGTTTCCTTATGAACTTAATGGACACTTCAGAATTTATCGCTTTATTACTGTTGCCTTTGGCATGATTTTTACAAGTTTGCTTTACTTTATTTAAATAAATAATCTACTCATCAGATGTTCTCTCACTACGGTAGGAGGTGCCTCCACTCGTACCGCACGCAGGGTACTTCAATATCATCGTGTCTAACTAGTAAGCTACTAAGTGTGGTGTGTAAAAGAGAGTGAGCGAGTGGGTTTTGCATCAATCGGCACTGGCCGGAGCCAGAAGCGAAAACTACTCCGTCGATAATTGTTTCCTTTATAAATACGCAACAATGGTTCAAGCATTTAACAAAATTAACAGTTTTGTGTGGATCCTGCTGGTCCATCCTGTATGTACACACTTACAATCCTACTGATAAATTAGTTTCCATTAAGCATGAAGCGAGGAATCGCACATTATTGTATTCTGTACTAAGCCTAAGCTGAGCCCTTAGTCAGCACTAGCGAGGAGAGCAACTGGATCGAGAAACTCGCGTTGCGGGACCTGGCCAAAACCGGCCTAAACTATTATCATCAACTTAGGAACCCAACAACTCAAGACGGAGTGGAAGCGAGACTAGAGAGGGGAGCGCGGGTTGCGGAAGCAGCACGGGGCGCGAGAAGCGGGTGAGAGAAGGCTTCGTTCGGCAGGAACCGTAGAGTCATGTCGGAAGGCGAGCAATCGTGGGTTCTCGCGGTCGCCCATTTGTTCGGAATGTGTAAAGTAAGTGAGTTTGTTGCACGACCAAGGTGGGCATCTTTTGTGACTTTTGATTAAAAATCGTTTTGTTTCTCCTGCATTTCCCCTTCATTTACATCTAAAATAAAAACTATTACAAAATGTATAAAAATTCAGTTTTTCCCTTGCATCTTTATCTTTTTGTCTCCTTCTTGGTTGGTTGAGAATTTTCAAAATAAAGTAAATACTTCTGTGTGTTTTATTGATTTGTTGCTGTAATTAAAGTAATCTTCAGTATTTACAAATTCGCCCCTGTTCTCGTCTCTTTCCTTCACCGCGTGTCGGTCTGCCTTGCTCTTAGATTAGGCTATGTTATGTTATTCTAGCAACGAACTAACGAGTATGTTTCTACGCTGGAGAGACAGAGAGGGGCTACCGAGTTCCCACTAGCTACTAGCTACTGGCTCTAGCTAGTCGTGTCTCCTTTCCACCATTCCGGAGTCCAGTCTACCAATATCCTACTCCTCTACCTTCCTCCAAGTGCAGGGCGGCTGGGGCTCCGGGAGTTCCGTCTGCTCCGATCCGCTTCCAAGGTGTCGCCGCACACGCACACGCCCACGCCCACGTCCACGCCCTACACCCGGAGCCAACGCCGCTGCGGCGCTCACTTCGAGTGCGAGACGACGGAGTGCGAGACGGCCGAGTGCGAGAGCATCGAGTGGGAGATGCCGGAGATCTCGGCGTAGGTGTCGGTCGGGCCCTCGGCGCTGCAGACCGAGTCCTCGGGGGTGCGCGACGGCTCGGCCTCGGTGATCTCGACGTCCTGGTGGTGCTTGTTGCTGCGGTGCTTGGCGCTCAGGGCCTGGCGAGAGACAAAAGACGAACGGCGATCAGCGCGGGTTCGGGCTCGGTCCCCCGCGCGGCGGGGGCTGCGAGTGTGACAGACAGGTGCAAGTCAGACAGCGGTGCAACAGCGGGCAGGTCGGCAGGCAAAGCGAATGCGAGGCAACTACGAAATCATAAACTCTACCAGGCATGCGGGGCACACTGAGCGAAACAGGGCGCAGGACGCGAAGCTACGTCTACGACAGGGACCGGGACGGGGACCGGGGCGACGGAGGTGGGTGGTGGACGGTGGACGGACGACATTCACGGTCGATCGTGCTGACGGCTGCCTCGCAGGACGTGGCTCGATGCGGGACGAGGGCACACCAAGTGGTGGGTGGTAGTGGAGGCGCGCAGAGCGTTGGAGGAAGGGAGTTGGGAGTTGGGCGAAGGCGGACGAGGAGCAGGAAATCATGCAGACCGAGGGTCTCTCACAGGCCCTGGCGGTCGTGGGCCGGACGGACGGACGGACGGCGGTCGATGGCGGTTTTCGCCTTGATTTCCCGGCTCCTTCGCCTGCCCCCCACACACACATTACGAGTCGACACCACATGGAGAACATTGACTGGGCTGAGAAGGATGGGAGTGGCACAGAGTGAGAGAGGGCGTGAGAGAGATAGACAGATAGACAGAGAGAGAGAGAGAGAGAGATAGGGTCGTGAGGAAGTTTACACACACAAAATATACTGTGAACGCGTCGCTTGCACATCGTTCGAGCGCACGGCGCAACAGACACGGCAGACATTTCAGACACTGACACTGACATCGACATCGATTGACATTGACATTGACATTGATTATTATATTCCGGTGTCTAGGGTCTTGCATTGTACATAATAGTAGAATATAGTGTCGGTGGCTCTAAGTTCTGGTTAAATGGGCGGAGTTTTCCACGGTTCTTACCTTGTCTTTGCTTCCCTTTTTCTACATGTAACGTTAGTAACGAAAATATTTCAAATTCAAATTAATAACACATTCAAAGTACACATGTTTTCAGATATGAACACAAATGAAATCTCAAATCGAACTCAACTCGGGACGAAAGCAAAATTCATACTCTATTTCCGTTACGGGAGGGGCGGGGACGGGGACGGGGATGAACCGAAAAGGGGGCTTCGAACTTTACAAAACCAAAGAAGCTGCAACACTTTTAAAGCAACGAACTTTGCTATTTCTGTTAGAGGCCGGGTCTCGGGAGTTTAAGGGGGCGTTTTCGGGGTAGGGTCGAGGATCGGGACGGGGACGGGGGCGGGATCGGGACCGGGACCGGGACCGGGGTCGGCTAGAATTGTATACATATATACAGCGCTGGTATATATATACAATTTACACTGCTCGCCAAGAGCCGCGGACGGGGCAGACGTACCTGGAGCGAGAACCGGCGGTGGCCCGCCTTGCGGCCGCCGCGCCTCTTGCTGATGTGCGGGTTGTCCTGCCGCAGGGTCTTGTTCTTCAGGATCTCCAGCTGGGTGTACAGTCTGAAAGGCGGAGCGGTTGGGGTTAAAGGGGGACCGGTCGAATCGAATCGCGCCGCCTCGGGGCGAGGCGAAGCGAACTCAGTTACCTTTTCAGCTCGGCCCGTATGTCCTCGGGACTCATCTCGGAGATGGTGAGCTCGCCGATGTCGGGGTCGCCCAGGCAGAGGCCCGCGTAGCCGCCGCCCAAGTGGTGGCCAACGTCGTGGGAACCCTTGAAAGCATCCACAGGTAAACGTATTGATAGATCATGGGCAAGGGATCGCACCTGCAAGCTATGAAGATGCAACGAACACCGCAAACCACACAGAGAACACAAACGAACCGAACGGAACGAAACGAAACGAAACGAAAGGGGACAGAGGGAACGAATGGAGGGGAGTCGAAGAACGGAAAGAAACGTGGTCGGGAGCCCCCGAGAGGAGCGAAAGAAACGGACGGAAACGTGTGGAAGGAGGTCGAGTTGTGGCGGGAGCAAATTGGGATTAAGAGGGGGAACAATTGGGACTGGCAGGACGAAATGTGCGGGACGAGTTGGGAATGGAACGAGTCGTGTGCGCACGGAGCGGGGCCGCTTCAGTGTGTGCGGCGAGAGTGTGTGGGTGGGCGTGTAGGTGTGTGTGTGTGTGTGTGTGTGTGTCAAATCACTTGAAGGTACAACAAAAACAAACGGAAAACAAAAACATCCTTAAAACATATCGAAATGAAACTAATAGGGAATTGCTAATAATGAGGATTCAGAATATAGAATAGTATATAGTTTATTCATTTGTGAGCGAGATAGAGACAGAGAGAGAGAGAGAGAGATAGAGAGATAGTCTTGAATGAAGAGGAGACTACGATTTGGTGCGAGTCTCGGCCTTGCCGACTGACAGTAGGTTCATAGATTCATAGTTTTCGTAGTAGAGTTCAGCTAATAGGACTAGTAGTGGTTTAACTAGTGGTGGACAGCCGATAGTTAGAGTAGCGTTTGTCTTCTTTTCTTTTGGTTGTTTGAACAGGAAACCGATTTTTGTTTAACGCACTACTACTGAGAAGAAGAAGCTTGAAATGAGAACGTTGCAATTTAGTCCAATACTAGCAAACTACGAGCAGTTTAAAGTGAGGCGATCGATCATCTGATTCTACCAGGCACATGCAGTTTCTACACTCGCAGGCGAAGGTGAATTGATCGGGTGAAACGGTGATTAGGTGAGAGAGGGTGAGTGTGAGATAAAGATGAAAGCAAAAGTATTCGTGTGCGGTGAAAGGAGTGAAGGAAAGAGCAGCGTAAAGTGGTGCAAGCGTGGTAAAAGCGAAAAGAAAACCGTGCGCAAATATAAAACGACTTTGCTCGACATCCAGATGGGCTGAAATATGAAGTGAAGCAGGCAAACGCAGACCGCAAACAGCCAGGCAAATTCTACGTGAGCATTCCATGGAGATGCCGACAATGCCAATGGGAAGGGGAACAAATGAAAATCTAACCAAGGGAACACAACGGAACACGAACCAACGAACGAACAACACTTGCAGCAACTTCATAGCTCGTCCATACTCGGTTTCAATATATGATTCTCTTAAATGACTATGATGGAGTTCGAATACGAAAGAACTGAAGATTAAAAACAATGAGTTGAATCCTAAAAGCTCTTGAGTCTGTTCGAAACAAAAACCGTTTCCGTCTGGGCAAGAGTGAATTTCGACTTCTCTTCATCTTCATCATCATCTTCGTCGTCATCATCGCCTTCGTCAGGACAGTCTGAATTACCAACGACTATTTGACCCGGGCAGTTTGCCTGAGGCTCGTGGGCGACGACCGCAGCCAAACTGCCGAGGATTCTAAAAATCTTCACTATTGATCGACTAGTGGTCGGCGAACGAGAACAAAATCGAAACGAAACGAAACAATGGAAAGGAATCGTGGAATCGCCCCTTACCTGCTTGTGCTGGTACCAGAGCTTGGGCACGAAGAGCAGCCCCAGCGAGATGGTGTTGGTCAGCTGGGAGCGCAGGAAGAGCGCCAGCAGGATCGCGCCCGGGCTCAGCTGCTGCAGGTAGATGATGCGCAGGACGTAGTAGCTGCTGGACACCAGGAACTCGACCACCAGCGAGGCCACCAGGAACTGCCGCTCCTGCGGGGAGGATCGAGGAACAAGGACCAAGTTGGAACAAGGCTGGTTAGGCAGGCGATTCAGACGACTCACCCGGAACTGCGTGTTGGCGTTGCGACTGGCGAAGGCGAGGTGGAGCCCGAAGCAGAGGATCAGCACCTCGCTGGCCTGCGTGACCAGCTCCCAGCGCAGCGGGTGGCAGGTGTTCGTGCGCACCTCGCGCAGCCCGTCCAGCTGGGCCGTCTCGATCAGGTCCAGCGAGGAGGCGGTGAAGGCGGCCAGGTAGCAGACGACGGCGAAGACCATCGTGCCCAAGTACTTGAGCAGGTCGACGTCGCGCAGCACCCAGCGGTGCGCCTTGCGCGTCCGGAAGTCGACCAGGTGCCGGTAGAGCTTCAGGATGATGGCGCCGTAGCACGTGACGAAGCCGAGCTCGCGCAGCCACGGCTCCAGCAGGCAGCGCTCCGTGGAGGCGGGGAAGAAGTGGACGGCAACCTGCGAAGGGAATGGAATTCAATTGCGGCCGTGTCTACCGCCCGAAACGGCGCCGCATGCCGCGCATAGCAATTGGCCCGAACGGCCGAACGCCGAGCGCCCAACCCCACGACGCCCCTAACGAATGCCACGTTTTCAATTCGTGCCGCGACCCATCGGCCGGCCGAGCGCACGGCGTGATTTGATGGGCCGTCCATCGCGGGCACGCGGCTCGAATGGCAAAACCATGGCGATGGCGATGGCGCGAGGGGAGGGTTACCTACCGATGCGTAGAGCAGGACGATGCCCAGCAGGATGGTCTCCAGCACGGTCCACATGCCCGTGGCGATGGCCTGCAATGGCGAGAGCGTCAGACTGGGGTCCCTCACGGCCACCCACGGCCCGCCCGCACACTCACCTTGCACTTGCGCTGCCGGAAGACGATGACGCCGAGGACCGCGCAGCAGAGGATGCAGGCGCCGAGCACGGAGCCGACGGACACGCGCAGCAGGTTCTCCATCGAGACGGACTCCTGGGGCTCGCCGAACAGGCAGACGCCGTTCTGGTCGCAGGTCGAGCAGCCGCCGGGGCAGGGCACGCACGAGTAGTTGTCGAAGCCCTCGGACATCTCGACCACGTCGCCCGGGAAGCCCTGGAGCGTCGAGTTCGGCAGGTAGAAGGACTCGCTGCAGATGCAGGTGTAGGCGTCGCGCGTCGCCGCCGGCTTGCTCTCGGTCAGCAGGCAGAACGTGGTGTTGCGGTCGCAGCTGCAACGAGGGCACGAAACGCGAAACGAATGAGAGGGGCGGAGGGGGCGCGGAGCTTGAGGCGGACTCACCCGTGGCGCCGGCCGAAGATCTCCTCGAGGCCGTCGTTGCAGAGGTCCTCGTCCGCGGCGATGAAGGCGGCGGCGACGATTCTGAAAGGACGAGCAAAATTAAACTCCTGGTTCCTGGTTCCTGGTTCCTGGTTCGGCGGAGAGCGCGCGACCCACCTGATTCTGTACTCGGTGAAGGAGATGCGGAAGGGCCAGAGCCAGCGGCCCTTCAGCAGGTTGCAGTCGCGGAAGGGCGCGCCCCAGTCCTGGGCGCCGTCCGAGCTGTTCCACGCCGAGCCCAGCTCGCGCCAGTACGAGCCGAGGAAGGCCTTGTTGTGCACCTGCTCCGGCGGCACCTGCGGGAAGGGAGGTCGTTGCATCAGATCGATCGGCCAGGCCTCAGGGACCTCCGGCCACTCACCGTCACGTTGTCGCGGAACTTCACCACCACCGTGTGGATGCTGGGCGCGGCGATGGCGAAGGCCAGCAGGCTGTCGTCCTGGCTGAGCGCGTAGCTGGCGATGCCGTTGGCCCGGCGCCGCACCTCCTCGCGCAGCTGGTCGGTGATGGCCTGCTGGGCCGGCGGCGCGGGCCCCGCGAACTTGGCGGCCAGGAACTCGGTGAACTGGCGGGCGGCGTCCTCGGCGATGTCCGTGAAGTCGTATAACTGCAGCGAAAGGACGAGAGCAGGAGGTTAGCAAACGGGACTGCAAAGGACGTGGTTGGCGGCGGCTGGGAGGGCCGGGGTGAGAGTCGGGAGGACCCCGTGCCCTCGCACCGGGCCAAATACTTCAGTCGTGGTCGGGCGACGTCCTGGGCCACTGTAGTTGTGGCAGTTGCCTGGAAAAGAATCGGAATCCAGAGCGGAATCGGATCGGATCGGCATCGGTTCGAGTGTCGATTGTCGATTGTGGTGGGCGCCGGAGCTCCAGAGGCGCGAAACGCTTGCGAATGGCGACGAATGGAGTCGACGGCGGCACAGAAGAGACGCCGAACGGAGGCCAAAGCGAGCGGATGCAGAGGACGAAGGGCCGCGACGAATCCGGGCGGAAGCGAGATCTGAGGGCGCTGAAAGGCGCGAAATTGTTTTCCGACGGCTGCGGCGGCCACAAAATCAAGTTTTTGCGGGGTCGCGGCCCGACGGGGGCCGGAAAAACCCGCCAGCTCAGCGACTTCCGCGGCGGGATCCTCGAATGGGCGCCGGAAGCGGACGGAAGCAGCAACAAAAGCAATCAGAGCCCGGCCACAGGAATCTCCGAATCGACTGCACTGACAGCAGTGCCAAAAAACAATGTCCAAACAAACACGACGACAGCAAAACCAAAACAATGTGCAATGCAATAGTCAACAGTCAACAACAGCAACAACTCGGCCACCGATTGCAATCAAAGGGCGCGCAAAAACACTGCAGTGGTGATGATTTACGAGGGAATTTACGAAATTAATAAAAACAACGACGGACGCGTCGGACAAGTGCTGAAGCATCAAAAAGGCGAAGGCTGTGAAAAACGCTCGCAAGGGGAAAACATAAACAGAGGAGGCGGCAGAAGCAGGGCGAGGAGGGGACGCGGAAAGTCGACGGTCCCGGGGTGCGTCTGTGTGTGGGCGAATCGGGAACGGCTTTATTATTAATGGAAACATGCGAGCATTTTCACAGCGGCCTGGTCTCTGTCGCGCTCACTCTCGGTCTCGGTCTCGGTCCCTCGCGCCCTTCCCCGCCTCGACTGCTGTGTGAGTGGTCGCTGGAGATATGCATTGTTTCATTGTATTCGTGGCCTGGGGGCGGGGCCAGGCGAGGTGTCTGCGGTGCAGGAGCCCGGCGTTGGGTTTCATCGCATTTTTCAATTGCGTTCGCGACTTGACGGCGAGGTTCGGAATCGGGTTCGGTCTCCAATCGGGGGCAGCTTACGCCGGGATTTGGGGCCTCGCAACTTGTCACGTCGGACTCGCCGGCGGGCTCGGTGGTCCCAGAGCGGCGCCAGCGCCAGGGCCAGATCGAGGCCGAAACTTCGACTGCGCTCGGTGCCAATTAATTAACCCAGATGTTGCAACCACCCCCAAATCTCTCTCTCTCCCTTTCTCCTCCCTCTCTCTCCCTCTCTCGCCCTCTATCCGTAATCTGCCTACTGCTATCTCCGTTTCCACATCACCGATTCCTCGTCGCCCCCTGAGGGCCCTGCAGCTGGCCGGCCAATCGAGCTGCAGTCGGCCCACGGGTGCGAGAGAGAGAGAAAGACAGTCGCTCGCTCTCGCTCCGTGTGTCCCTCTCGATTCGCCTGACCCCCTCCGTCCGACTCTCGCAGTGATTTCGGGCCCGAAATTGAAATTGCAGTTTGCTCGAACGCAGGACCCGGCGACCCAGTTGAATCCACCATCGCACAACGCCAGCCCCAGCCCCAGCCAGATCCCCCTCCCCTCCCCCTCTCTCTGTCCTCTCGTGGTCCCCAAACGCTTCGAAATTCATAAGCCGAACGATGTCGACGGCCCGCTGTCGGCGTCGCTCGAGCGGCCATTGGCCAAAAGCGACTCCGGCCCGTCCGTCCGTCCATCCGCCTGTCCGTCAGCCCCTTCTTCTCGACGTCCCCAGGCGCCGGCCACGACGAACACCCGACTCCGGGTCTCCGTCTCCACCTCCACCTCCGTCGCCGTCTCCGCCTCCATCTCCGGCTGCGTCGGATTTCGCTTTGATTGCATTTCGATTAGATTCGAATCGATTGGGCTCCGGCTCCGGCTTTGATGTTGGTTTCAGTTGCTCGAGGTCGCGGCGCCCGTAATCGCCGCAGGACCAGCTGCAGGAGCTGCGCGCCACCAACAACAACAACAACAACACCAACAACGACATCCGGCACTTGGACCGGCACGAGCCAGGACAAGTTGAGACCGAGACCGAGGCCGAGGTGGGACCAAGGACAAGGGGAGGGGTGGAGCCGGGCGGCGAAACCCGACGGACGCAGCAGATCAAACTTCGTCCAGCTGGGGACGAACGAGCCAACGACGAACTCCCTCGCTCGCCTCCCTCTGCAGCAGTTCGTCAAAGTTTCCAACCGCAGATCGAGCCCTTCCGCCGGCCCCGACCGGGCCCTGGCGATGTGACAGTTTCTGCTGCGCCTCGCACCTCCGCAGCCCCGCCCTTGACGCACGTGGGCCCGTCGCTGCCGGTGGAAGCTTTAAGAATGCAATTCGACGCAAGCCAAAGAGGAGAATCTGCGGCCGCTCCAGCCCAACTTGGCGGCAACGTCGAGGCCCTGCGCCGGAAGTGTCGGCGGGCCGCGCTGTGCTGGCAACTTCTCAATGGCGCCCGTCCGCGGGCGACGACGACGACGACGACGACGACAGTGAAATGCATTTCGGCTCCATTTTATTAATTAATGGCATTAAGTTTGATCTCGTCCCATCAAAGTAGTTTCGCCGACTTGGCAACTTTCGCCCGGGCGCCGGCGAGTTCCCGAGTTCTCGCGCCCAGCCTTGGACTCGGCGAGTTCTGCGAAATGGGAACGAGTCCCCTAATCCTCTGAGACGCCTCTTCCCCCCTTGCCCCATTCAAGGATGTTCGAAGAAGTCGCGAGATCCCCCATTCACGATGGCGACGCATCCGCCTGATTTTCAAGGTCCCGCGACGTGAATGGAGATTGCAGTTGCTGGCATTCGAATTGTGGAATGGATAAATCTAGAACGATGTCTCGTCTCGTCTCGTCTCGCCAGCGCCCGTTGCGGCCCCAACGACATGACCGAGGCTCATACGCCGCGGTGTCCGCCATGCCGGGGCCGCGCGTTCCCGGAACCGTCGCTCGCAATCATTGTCCACGGCGAGAGCGGAGGAAGCACAGAACCAACTCAGCCGATGGACGTCATCAGCGTGCAATTCATGGACCTCAGACCGGACCGGGCTGAGCTGACGTCCATGGGATCGAGGCCCACCCACGCTGGCTCGGCTGAGGCGGTGCTTATTGTCTGCCTGCCCCACGCCCCCACCCGCTGTATCCACCGCAAACAGTGAGTGAAAAATAAATGCGGGAAAACAACGATGACTGAAGGCGCTTCGGAAATAGAACCATGTGCAGGGCCAGCGCAGGGACCAGAGGCGGAGGCCAAGACAAGCGCCGAGAGCCGAGAGCCGGGAGAATAACGACGGAGTCATATTTGCTTAAGCCCACCGAGGCGCGCGTGAGGACACACACAGCGAGGACCTTCGCCGACGCGCCAACGGCAGCGAAGACGGGCGGGGGCGGGGGCGCTGGGTGAAGGATTGCGCAATGAAGCCGTCGTTGTCGGGACAAAGGCGAATCCAAGTCAATAACGAGGCGCGGGCGGAGTCGGGAATCAAATCATCGTTTGTGGACGGCGGCGAAGGGTGAACCACAACTGGGACGCAATGGCGACAGAGCTAGCGATGGGGAGTCGAGGGCGGCGAAGAGGACGAAGAAGAGGAAGAAGCCCGCTTCCGGTTGGCGGCGGCTTCGCGGCTCCCCAGGGGATGCGGCCGGGGTCGACGGCGAGCGCCGTGTGTTCGTCTCGCTTTCGCACTTAAATCCGCCGGAACAACCGAGGAACCGACTTCGCTGATTCCGAGCGCCGCCACACGGCAGACGTCCCTGCACACACTCGCACGCACACACACGCACTATCCCCGCCTGCACGTGCTCGATGCGGTCCATATGCAAATCGATCGCTGCGGGCGGGGCCGCCGGAGGTCGGGGCCAGCGGGCTCTCGAGCCGTTGTGTTTGGCTTTTATTTGTGGCTTCACATCGTTTCCATCTGTGAGTCATTCGGGGGTCCTCAGCGCACACCCACACACACGCACTCGCACACTCATGAGACTCTCGGCTTCGTGCGGACGCCGACTGTCGACGATGTGGTGGCGATGTCCGTGTCGTCGGCGACGTGGCTGGGGGTCGTGGGAGGGAGTGTTGGGGACGTCGGCGGGTCGGCGCGTCGGTGGGTCGGGGTGTCCGTGTGCGTGTGGGTGTGTGCGTTGTTAATAATTCAACGGTTCAGTGCTCGCTTTCAGTTCCGGGCCCTGCCTCGCGGGGCCGCCCTCGCAGCGTGTTGAATTAATCATCGCCCAGGTGAGCGGGCGTGTGTGTCCGGGTTAATAATTCCCCGATGATGTCATCGGAATCGAGTCCGTCCAGCGTCGCTGCGCAGCTGGCGCCGGCATCCCGGGACCCGGGACCCGCTCGGGTTTCGGGGCATCTGCTCGCCTCCCAGAACCAGAGGCCCCGGCTTCGCCCCGACTCCAGGCGGGAGGATTAGATGTCTGGGTGCGTGGCTGTGTGCGTAGCTGTGTGCGTGCTGTGTGCGTGTCTGCGGGACGACACACACTGAACAGCGATTTGGTGCCAATGAAACGAAGATTGCGTGTCGACAACTTCGCCGGACGGCGGTTGTTGGACCTCGAAGCGGATTTGGAGGAAGAAGTGCAAGGGTGAGTTGAGCGGCTCAATCGGCGCGAGGAGGGAACGCGAGAGTGGGGGCGGGGCCAATGGCAAAGGGTTCGACAAAAACCACTGGACGCTGAGTTGGGAGATCTGAGTTTGAGATCTGAAAAACTGGTGAAACACGTAGGAAAGCAGTTGAAATAAGAACTGATACAAAGGACTCTAATTACAGGGACGAACAAAATGCAAAACATTCCAAGACACTCCAAAAATGAAGCAAGGCTTCTTGAGATGGCCCAAATTTTGGTCATGCTGTGAATAAAGAATTTCAGAAAGTGCCAAAACTCGATTTTATTCAAATGAAAATAGAGAGAAAGCCAGTGGATGGCTGGAGACCCCTTCGCAATCACAGGAAAGCCGACTGGCGGAACTTCCGATGGATTCAGTTCCACCTTGCCTAGAACAGCAAAACATTAAAGCGGGACCTGCGAGACCTCGTGTGCGCACCGACGCAGCTCCGTGTTTGGCTCGGAGAACCACGGGCAGAGCCACCGAAGCACAAACTGACGACCAGAGCTCGACGAAGCTGGGAAACAAACTCGGACCAAACAGAAACAGACACGGAAAACAGCGCAGACAAGGGAAGCGAGTCACCGAGCGAGCGAGGGAAAACAAGCCATAAATTGAGAGCACGGCCAAAACTTTCTCCTGCCCCGGGAGCCGCCCCTCCTCCCTCCTCGCTCCGGCCCGCGCTGTCTCGCCCCGGGGTGGCGCGGCGCATCCGGGCGAGCAGCGGAAGCCGGAAGTCGAGAGATTTCTTTATTCCCACGTGCGCTGGGGCGCCACCGGGCCCAGGGTGGGCCAAAACTGGGCGTGAGTGTGTGCGAGGGTGTGTGTGAGGGTGTGTGCGGGCAGGTGGTTGTGTGCGTTTGTGCCGTGTCACGGGTGCAGCGACGAGGTAATTAAAAGATGCTAATGAAGCGTCGACACGTCCTTCACCGCGCCCACCCGCTGGGCCCGTCCTGTCCTGGCTAATGGACTCGTTGCTGCTCCCGTTTGCGCCGGTGCCCCCGACGCTGGCGATGGCGATGGCGACGACGTTGTTGCCGCCGTCGTCCTCGCGCTCTCTCGCTCTCGCTCTCCCTCTCGGCTTTCGGCGTTGTCATTTTTTCTCGCCTTCGCCTTGGCCGTCGGCGCTCGGTTGCTCGGCGAGGGTCGGGGTCGGGCTGGCTTCGAGCTGCAACTGAGCGCTCGTCGGGCGGGCCACGCCCACCACCAGCGAACGTGTGCGCGCCGGGCCGAAGAAGCCGGCGTTTTGTCCTTTTCGCAAACCAGACCAAACTCGACGCGCCCTCGCCCTCGCCCTCACCAGGCGGACATGAAAAATCCATTTCTCTCCACCCCATCTGCCACACACACGCCACCCAACCCCCCCCCCCTCCCTCGGAGCCCCTCCACCAGCACGCCGTGTATCGGTGGCTCAAAAACCGATGCTGGTGTAATTTAATAATGAGCTCCGTAATTAATTGAGTCAACAGTCGGAGGCTGAGAGGCTTCAGTTGTTGTTGTTGTTGTTGACCTAGCTGTTGTGCTGTTGTTATTGCTATTGTTATTGTTATTGTTATTGTTATTGTTGTAGTCATTGTTATTGTTGTCGCCATGTAAGTCGCTGCTGCTGATGGTCACGTTGCGTTGTTGTCGTTAGCATTGTTGTTATTGCAATAATTATTCATTTTGCTGCTCTTCGCCTTACGTCTGTAGTGGCCCGTGTTGTTGTTGTTCCCATTGTTGGTGGATTACCCAAGAGCCTGTGTGTGTGTGTGTGCAGGGTAATGTTTTAATTATCGCTGTGTGCGTGCATTAGCCGAAGATTACGTCGTTTCCATGGCGCGAATGGAGGCGCTCGCCCGAACCCCGCCCCTCCGCAGCGCCCCCTCCTCCAGCCGCCCTCCAGCCTGCCCCAGCCCCTGCCCTGTCCCGCTCCCAGACGCCTCGCCGGCGTCCCTACGAAGAGCGGAGAGCGAGGGTCTGGAAACCGATCCGTCCAGTCGCCGGTGCCTGCGTCGAAAGGCCGAGGAGGTGGCCGCGAAGGCCATCGGCGAAGCGCCGGGCGGCGGCCACGGGGGCGGGAAAGCAGATGGTCGGGGTGATGGGAGCTCCTCCTCTTCTTCTTCTCGAGCCGTCTCCGCCTGCAGCGCGGTGCAGGCCCGATAAGGCCGGGCCCCACCGACGGCGGCCACGCTTGGTGCGGTGACGACCCCGTGCCCGCCTCCTCGTGACCCCTGAACCTCTCGCCGCGTCCGCCCCTCCTGCCACGCCCTCGTCACGCTGCCCCTGACGACCCGCACGACGAGGGCGCATTTGAATGCAGGCCAAACTCGATGCAGGGAACTCGGCGAGGCGGAGGCGACCCGAGGCCGCCGACGGAAACTTCAAGCCCAGTTAAGCCGTCGCCCGCGAGGGGCGGGCGAGAGGCGGGCGAGGCAGGAAAGGACGGTGACTGGCGGTAGAGGCTGTGGCGCAAAGGACGACGACGGCTGTCGGCAGCACGGCCGCAATCAGCGGGTTCTGGTCGGGAAGCGACAGCAGTCAAATTGAGCCGGAACTTCGAGGAGATCGCGGAGGGATTTCCGGGAAAAGTCAGTAGACTTAAATTTCAGAGAGCGTGCCTTTTTAAATTGTCCTGTTCAAAGCACAGCGGCGAGGCGGCGGGCGCGAGTGCCGAGCGACTCCGAGGCCGGGAAACTCGTTTCCGGCGAAAACTCGATCCTCCTCTGCGGGCACAGCGTCCCGAACAGCGGCCGTCGTCCTTCGCTTCGGCGGCTTTTAATTTTCGAAACTTGCCGAAGCACACACACCACAGCACCGTTGCAAGCCCTGGCATCCTGCACACAGACAGGCGGACGGACGGACGGCCGGGCGGAGCGACGGAGGCCTGCCTGGAGGGTCGTGGCTGGGCTGCGTGTGTCGGGGCGAGGAGAGGCGAGAGCGACACAATTGCAGTCACACGACACACACACACACGCCCGCCCACTAATAGACTTCGTGGCGACACACACACGCACACACACATACACGGCGAAATGCAGCACCACACGGACGGACGGACGCACGGAGGCGCATCGACACATGCGGCCTCGGCGGCAGCTGCTCTCGACACAGCGGCAGGGAGCAACAACAAGACGCAGGGATAACCAACAGCAACATCCTGGAGAGCAACCACAACAACAACAACAACAAGAACCAAGAACTCCTCAACATATGCCGCGACTCGGACACGAGGGCGGGCGGAGTCGATTCCACGTAACTGAGTTCGAAACGTCTTAAAATTCAAATTTCGAGTAATTTCCCAGCTATTCTCGAGCCAAATTTGCATATGCATGCAGGGGCGGGCCGGGCTGCCACGAGCCGGGCCCAAATGGGAGAAACGGGGAGAAAACAGCACGACCCGAAACCCAAGGACCGGGAGTCGGAAGGAACTGCGAAATAGAGCGGGACGCATGAGCTCGGAGCAACAGCGAAACCCTTTGGAGTCCATAAACCGAGCGGAGTCCGACGCCGACGCCGCTTCCTGGCAACCCTGGCGAGTGCAGCGAGCATGCAAATGAGGCTTAGTCGGCTCCAAGGCTGCCTCGCAGGACGCCGGCGAAGGGGCGGACGGGGCGGCTGCGCCAGCTCATGTTTGCCCGTTAATCGCGCAGCTAAATTGAATCGAATTCCGCTCTATCTCCATCCCACCTCCCTCCCTCCGTCCCTCCCTCTCGTCCGCCCGCCCCCGTCGCTACTCAGGCGATAGCGTTTCAATGCCGATTTCTTTGCGAACCGAATTCCCGTAGTGGCCAGCACTCAATCATCGTCGACCCGGCCGACCTCGTGCGCGGCCTGGCTGCCGTTTCCGCTTCCGGCCATTAGCTTGCAGCAGGCCGGCGCCGTCGCCGTCGCCGTCGTCGTCGCAAGTGCTTTGTTGCAGGCGTGGCTGCATAAACGAGGCACGTGAGTTTGCACAGCCGCGGGGCCGGGGCCGGGGACGGGCCGAGGAGGGGGTGCGGAGTGCTTCGCAGGACACTCGCGTCGGGCGCGGTGCGAGGGCCGAGTGCCGGGCGTCGACTCGTCCGGGCGGGACGCGGCGCCCGAAGACCGCGAGCGTGTGCCAGCGCATGGCCAACGTGAGCGCGGCGAGGACGACGGGCCCCAGGGACCCCCAGAGAGGGGCCGACTGTTTATGCGGCGGCACGTCGAGGTCTTCGCGACATTCACGCGGGACGACTTTTCCAGTCGTGCCGGTGCTCGCGATGCGGCGATTGCTGGAAAAGTGGCCGGGCTTTGGGGACAAATCGGGCGAGGGACGGCGGTCGCCGGAATCTGGGGGCGAATCACGGAAAGTGTGGCATAGTCGGGCGAGTCCAAGTCTCGGGTCCGACCGCGTCCCGCAGGCGCTGAAAAGGGGCTGAAAAGAAGTCCCCGAACCCCCCACTCACCGGCTCCGGCGGGATCTCGTCCAGGACGCGCGGCTCGCACTTGGCAGCGGGCGCGGCGCTGGTGGTTGCTGTTGCTGCTGCCGTCGTCGTCGTCATCGCTGTCGGAGTCGCAGCCGCCGACCCCGATACCGATCCCGACGGCCGGCCGCCCTCGGCCGCGGTCAGGGCCGAGACGACGCCGGCGGTCGGCAGGATGTCCTCGAAGGACACCTCGGGCACCTCGCGCTGCCGATGGCGGTGCTGCTGCTGCTGCTGCTGCTGCTGGGCCTGCTTGTAGAACTCCAGCAACTGTTGCTCGTTGCTGCTCGGCGCGTTGTGGTTGTTGTAGTTGGCCTTGTTCTTGTGGTCACTGGCGCGCCTCCTGTTGATGTTGTTGTTGTTGTTGTTGTCGATGGCGCTGTCGACCTCCCCGCCATCCCCCTCCGCCTCCCCCTCCTCCTCGAACTCCAGCTCGAACGGCGGATCACGTGATGCCCGGGTTGGCGGCGTTGTTGTTGTTGCTGTTGTGTTTGTTGTGTTTGTTGCTGCTCCCGTTCCCCTGGCCGTCGTTGGCGCTCCCGCGGCGATGATGGCGGCGGATGTGGTGGTTGTTGTTGTAATCGTTGTCGCTGCCGCCGCCGCCGCCGTCGCCGTGGCTGCGGCCCGAGTCGCGAGCGCCGCCTGGACGGGGGGCGTGGCCAGGGCGACGAGCAGCAGGGACGAGGCGAGGAGCCAGGGCAGGGCTTTTCTTGTTGTTGTTGTGGTTTTTGTTTTTGTTGTTGTTCGGGAGCACGTCGTCCGTGTTGTTCCTGTTGTTATTGTTGTTACTGTTGTTGTTGCTGCCGCTGCTGCCAGGGCCAGGAAGTTGACAACGAGGGTCCACCAATTTCTCAGTGTTGGTGTTGCTGTTGTTGTTGTTTTTGTTGTTGTTAATGCATCTTCCTCGCTCCTGACATCAGTTGTTGTTCTTGTTGTTATTGTTGTTGTTGTTGTTGTTCGTCGCCCTGCTATCGTTTTGGGTTTTCTTATTGTTGTTGTTGCTGTTGTCGACGACGAACATCTGTGATCGTGTGGTTGTTGTTGTTGTTGTTGTTTTTGTTGCTGTATTTGGCCTCGTTGGTGTTTCGGGAAAAATTGTTGTTGTTGTTGTTGTTGTGTCAGTGTCTGCAAGCTGGTTTTCCGGCGATGTCGATGCATTTGATGGTGGTATTGTTGTTGTTGTTGTTCTTCTTCTTCTTCTTCTTGTCGGTTGTCATGTTCTTGTTTTTGTTGCTGCTCCTTCCGTTGATGGGGTGTCTGATGTTGTTGTTGTTGGTGATGCTTTTGGTGTTGTTGCTTTTGGCATTTTACAGTTAACGACACACTAACGCCCATATCACCGATTTTCTCCTTGTTCTTGTTGCTATTGTTGTTGTTGCTCTTCTATATCTCTATATGGAGTCGTTAACAGTTGCTGTTGCTGCTGCTGTTGCTGCTGCTGTTGCTGCTGCTTGGCTTTGTTGATCGCGTGGCGGTTGGCGGGCGCAGGACGTCCAAAGGACCACATCTGGAATGGCAACGAGACAAGGACAGCGGTTGAGTGGTTTTTTAATAAATAATCGTTTTAAAAATTCAAATAAAAATGCCCACATTTTGCCAAGAAATATTTCTCTCACATTTTCAGCTCGCTCAAATGTTTCCCACAGTCAAATTTAGTCGACTATGTCAACTGATTCGGGTCGAAATTGAACCAATCAAACACAAATTGTGATCGATTCCATAATTCAAAAACGATTGCCCTTTTCTATTGAGCTTGGTGAAATCAGCAAAAAATTGATTGATTGGAATTTTTACTCATTTGTTTTCTTTCTGTAATATTTTTATTTGCAATCGTTTAAGAAATCCAGAATTCAAACGCTTGTTCCGAATTTTCCGTGCCGTCGCTCCCTGTGAAGCCGGGTGTCGGGAACTGAAACGCTTGCCGTCTCCCTCCCTCTCCCTCTCCCTCTCCCTGTCCCTCTGGCTCCGTTTTCCACACAATAGAACCAGGTCTTGTTTACCGCGGTTCATTTTCGACCTCTGCTCTTTCGACCCCGCACCCCGTTTGCAATGTTTTCGTTGTCAATTAAGTTGTTGCTAGTGTGGACGTTGTTGTTGTTGGTGGTGGTGGTGCTTTTGTTGCTGCTGCCTCGACTGCTGTTAATGGGAACTCATCAACTGATTTATGGGCCGTCATTAGGTGCGGCGCCAGACCCCGTCCGTCCGTCCGTCTGTCCGTCTGTCCGTCCGTCTGTCCGGCCACCTCCCTCGCCCCCTCCGCCGTCCAGGACTCGACGCAATGGGCGTGGCTCGCGGGGGACGAGCGTCGGCCGGAGTCGAAAATGGTCGCGTGGCCGAAGTCGGCGCTGCTGCTGCTGCCGTTGTGTTGTTGTGTTGTTGCTGTTAATGATACTCTTGCCTTGTTGTTGTTGTTCGCATTTCCGCCGCTTTCTTCGCGTCCTCCGCCGCCTCCTCCTCCCGCATTCGCTGCTTGCTCTCGTTTTGTCTTGCGCCGGCAACAAATTATTACGTGGCGTAATTAAAGTTGCTGTTGCTGTTGTTGTTGTTGTCGTGGTGGTCGTGGCAGTTGTCATCACTAGCAGCAGCAGCAGCAGCAGCAGCAGCAGCAACAACAACCAATTTAATACATTTTCCCATCGCCTCCGGACACGAAGTCAGAAACTCGTTTAAAGTCAAATAAATAAACGTTTGTTGTTGCTGCCGAATCGGCCTTCGCAGGTGCGTTGCTATTGTTGCTGTTGTTGTTGTGGAGATTGTGTTCGACAGTGCGGGGCCCGTCCCCGGGCGGCCGAGGGAACGAGAGGGGACGAAGCTGTCGAGCTGACGGAAGCCCAATTTGCGAGGCGAGAGAATGACGAGAATTTCGTGCACAGCCTTCCGGGGCCCACGCAGGGAGCCGTCCCAACACACACACGCACATTCGATTCGACCACGCCCCAGCCGCCCTGCAGGACCCACCAACAACGACCCAGCGAACAGGACTCGACGTCGTCGCTCGACGCTCGTCGATCGCCTCGCCGCCGGTGCAGCGACCGCAAAGTAAATTGCGATCGAATCGAGGCGAGTCGAGTCGAGTCTGGTCTGGCCGGGAGGGCGCGGGGAGGTGAAGGAGACGGATATGAAAGGAACGGACGGACGGCGGGCGGAGGGGCGGAGGGACGAAGGACGAACCGCCGGCAAACGCATGGAAATGTCGAAAACGATGACGAGGACGGCGCGGGCGGCGACCACGAAGGGACGGCAGCAACAATGCTGAATGGCAGCGACCGCAGCCGAGTCCACGGAAGGAGCAGCGGCGACACGAGCAACAACAGGCAGCAACCGCAACGATCAACCTGCGACCGCCGTCAGTTGCCGGGATCGCGCTGCGGTCGCGCCAGGGTCGCCGTCGTCATCGCCATCGCTGTCGCTGTCGATGGCTCGGGGTATTCAATGAAGCGACAGCCCTGGTCACACACGGCGCGACAGCCCGGCCCCGGCGCTGATGGCGAGTCGGAAGACATTAGAAACAGCTCATTGGGGGCCAGAGCGAAGAACGGACAGAGGGGGCGGGGGTCGCATTAAAATAAATTGCATCGACTCGAGCGCCGACAGTTGCGGGAGGGGAGAGAGAAGGAAGTTCGCGGGCGACTCCGAGGATGCCATCAATCAAACGATGCAGTTCGTGCCGCGCCAGAGACGGACCCAAACACACACACACACACACATGCGGGGGAAAAGAGAGCGAAAGAGGTGCAAAAAATAGGGGGAAAAGGGAGCGAGAGGAGAAGTCGCTGACAACTGTGGCAGCTCGGGAGGACTCGGGATCGTTGCTCCTTTGGAAGGGTTTCAGTCCTTCCGAGTTTCGGATTTCACACTTTCAGCCATTCGCCGACCCACCCTGGCTCCGCAATGAGGAGCGAACCGGCAGCAAATCACTTGTAGCTTCTCATCTGCCGAACTCCTCCACGCTCCGCGCCCCTCTCTGCCACCCTTCGGTCCGTTCTTCCGTCTCCCCCCCATTGTCTTCGTCAGCACCTCGCAGGACCCCGACTCCGGTGTCCCGACACCAGCTCGATCTTGATGGATTCCGCCTGTCCCACTCGCTCGCCTGGCCACGCCCAACGCCCCACGCCCCACGCCCGCTTCGCGAACCCGGACTCCCCCGGGTACGGCGACCCGCCCTCCCACGTCCTTCGATCCACCGACTAAGCAGCCGTTGAGAAGAAATTTTGATTCCACTCGGACTCGGATGCGGCTCCGCTTCGCACCGCCCGCCCCGCCCCGCAGGCCTCCCGAGAGCAATAAATCTCTCGCCGAGCGCCGGCGATTTCTCCACTAGGACCCGCGGACCAGCCCCGAGCAACTCCACCCCCTCGACCCCTCTGTCGGCGGAAGACATGGGGCCAGGCAAAGAAACTCCCCGATGATGCCTCGATAAGTGCCGGCGTCTCCGTCGGCGTTTTTGTCGCGTGCACGGCTGTCGCTGGCAGCTCCCTCCCCCTGCCCTGTCCCTGCCTGTTCCCCCCTGACGACCTCTTTTCAGCCACTATTCGCCACTGTGCTCGCCCCTCGCCCCTCCCCGGCCCCGATCACTTAATCATTCTCCACTCCGCCGGCACAAAAGTTTTCTCAACACATCCTCCACAATCTGTCGAGTGCTGCCACCGCGGCCCCCCGACCCGCTCCCGCCGGCCGTCCATCCATCCATCGGTCGTCCCGGCCGCGCCGCCCCTCGCCCCTGGCCCCCGGGCCTCGTCCCGTGTTCGGGTTTTCACGCGGAGACAGTTCCGTCTTCCGGCGGTTTCTGCCCTTGCACGAGTCGCCCACCCTCTCCCCTCTCCTCTCCCCTCGTCGCCTCCCTGCATTCAGGGCTCTTCGCTCTCCCTCTCCCTCGCCCTCGCCATCGCTGTCCTCCCCTCTCGCTCTTCATTTGCCGCCACCGCGGGTGCCCTCGAGGGCTGTTCGGCGTGTTCCTGGCGTTGTAATGGATTAAATATGGAGCAGACGTCGGTTTCCCGCGCCGGCGACGGCCCTGCATCCCATCGACCGAACCCCCTTTCGCCCTCTCCCCTCCCGCCTGCCACTCGCCGTCATTCGTTGTCTCGGAGTCGCCGTCGCCGTGGCCGTGGCCGGGTGCTGCTCCATCAGATTCCTCACCTGCCCTGACGCCTCTTCGGTTCGGGCCAATAACCGGAGGATCTGAGGTGAATCCGAATGGGTTCCGCCCGCCCCTCGTCCCGCGCTCTTCGGGTTTTCTTCAGGGTTCCCCTCATTTCCTTCTCATTTTCCCCTCTTCTCATCTCGTTACTCCTCGCTCTCCTCGCGTCGGCCCGGTCGTCGCTCGTTCGTTTCCCGTTTGTTTGTTGCCGCCGCTTGTTTTCTAATTTGTTTCTCCCGTGCCCCCCCGGCCGGCGAGGTCGTTTCATTGCCGAGGTTTTGCCCGCCCCCGGCCGCCATCCGCCGCCCCTCGCCCTGCCCCGCCCCGCCCCGCCCCGCTCGTTACTTCATAATCTCTCGGCGCCCGCTCGGTCGTCCTCTAATTAGTTTGCGCGCCTTCGCCTCGCGCGACCTTCGCGACGCCTCGGCCGCGCCCTCGGCCCGTTGACCCCTCGTCGCCCTCCCCATCGTCCTCGCCGCCGTCCTGGGCCATCGCCCGAGCCGATGTTGGGCCCCTTGCCTGGGCTTGGACCGGAAGCCGGGCCGATCAGATTTCACTGGGTGCCGCGTTTAATTAGCCTTTAATATTTCACGAGCGCGGGCCGAGCGATGCACTAGAGCCGTTCGATTAAATGCAAATCGATTCGCGTAGGCGGCCAGGGGGCGACGGACGTGGCGGCGCTGCGCCCCGTGGGAAGGGGCGGCAACAACAACAACTGCAACAACGACCGACCGCCGCTGCCACTTCAACAGCAGGCATAATTTCGCGGCGATTTAACGTCCACTTACATCCTGCAGCCGTGAAATTCAATTCACTGAATTGAAACCAACACGCCGCACACACGCACACATGCACACATCGCCCACACCCACAGCCACAGCCACAGCCACTCCGACGGCTGAGCCTGGCCGGCGTGTGTGTGCGTCGCAATTTGCGCTCCAATTAAAAACAAACTGCGGCCGTCGCTGCCAGTGAAAGCGACAAATGAGGGGAGGCCGACACGAGTGGACGGCGGATCAGGCGAAAGAAGTCAATGAAAGGACGCCGGGCGAGAGGGAGAGGGAGAGGGAAGAGCTCCAGCAGTATCTCGCTCCTGGCACGCACGCTCGCACTCGAATCGCCAGCGGAAATGAAATTAAGCCGGGCTCCGCCCTCGGCCGGAAGTGCAGCCGTCCGCCGGCATCATCAGCGGTAAGTATCCGACTGTCTGTCCGTCTGTCCGTCTGTGTCTGTGTCTGTCGCTGCCATCGACCTCGCTCGCTCCTTTTTTAGCCGAGCCCGTGTTAATGGCCGCCACCGCGTCGTCGTCCTTTCAATTAAATGCAGTTCCAGCGGCTGCCACAGCGACAACAACTCCGTCAACAGCAGCAACAACCATGCGCCCATTTGTTTCTAATTATGTGCGATCTGTGTGTGCCATAAAGGCCCACAGACACACGCAGACGCGGCGAACTCGCTCGACAAAAAGGTCGGCTGGCGGCTGGAAACGAATCGCGAGCGCTCATCAATGTTCGTCGAATGCATGGCTGTGTGTTGACTGTGTGCGTGCGCGCCGTGGTTTAGGGCCAAAAACCCCGAGGACTCCGGGGACTCCGGGCGGCGGGCCCAAGGACTTTCGGCGGGAGTTTGGGCGCATCCGCTACAGTGCGATAGATTGGATTATTCGCATCCGCCCTCTGATCTCTTCCGGGCCGCTCGTCTGGCCGTCTGGACAGCGGTTCACGGATTGTTTTCGTCTCCCGCACGGCTTCGAGAGGCAAATTTGGGCACATGTTCTGAACATCTGTGAGCAGCCCATAGTTGTCTTCGAACACCCGCCTTTCAATCGGATTCAACCGTAGTCCGAACACGGCCATTCCAAGCACGTCGATCTGCACAAGCGGCCGAGTGTGCGTGAGGACCTCGTCCGATTCCGAACGTCTATTCATAGCCTAATGTGGGAGGCCGGGCCGGCGCCGCCTCCCAAGGCCTCCCGCAGTCGGCGAATCGCCAAAGGATGGGGCAAAAATAGTTCCAGCGCCTTCCATGGGCCTCCGGGCTATTCGTGGACGAGTTGAATGCGCAAAGGACGAAGGTCGGCCTCCCTCCGTCTTCCGTGCGGTCGGCTGGACCGTGGCCGTACCTCGGGGCCCAGGTGGCGCCCGGATCCGGGCCGTCCCCGGGGACCTGCGTAAACACAAATTGCCGGCGGGTGTGGGAGCACCCATTAATAAGATCCGACTACGCGGACTCGACTCATCACAGCGTCGTTTGCGACAGCAACACAAGACAACGGCAACATCGGCAACACGGCAGCAATAACAAATCATCGAACTAACAACACCAGGCAATCAATTGTGAAATTATCCATAAATCGTGGCAAATTTTCTGGGGCAGGCGGAGCAGGCGCCACAGGGACGTGGGACAAGGGACGGAGGACGCAGAGGCGAAAGCGAATCGAAGGAGCCGAGGGTCGCCCACGACCGCCCGCCACACCTCGTCCCGGCGTGCCGCGCGCCCTCGATCAGCGTGTGTAAATCAATTTCAAAAGTTCCGGCCCGGCCCGGCCGGGCGAGGCCCGACCCCGACTCACTTGACTCAGCACATGAGTCACGAGGCCATGGGTTTTTCCACCCCATTCCTTTCGTTCCCCCTCCTCATTTGGCGATGAACTGCGGCGGCCGAAAGTCGAAAGCGAGAGCGAAAAAACGGCTGCCGCGCTCCGCCGACAGATGCGTCGAAGGGCAGACAAAGGGACGGACGAGGAGGAGGATGGCGGCGGTTGGGGAATTCGAAGGATTCGCGGCCCGCGCACGCGGCGGACGCGTCAGAATGTCCTGGAGCCGGGCGCGGCCACGGTTTGATAAATAATAAAACGTTAACGACAGCTCGAATGAACGGCCAGGCGCGTGAAAACGCGGAGCAGGCGAGAAACGCACACAAGTTCGGGTGAGGGCAGGGGAGAATTAAAAATGAGGCATTGGCAGCACTAAAAGGGGGCGCCGTGGGAGGCGGCTTAGGCGAGGCCATTAAGGAGTCGCGGAACTGGCGTTTGGTTCTGGATCCCGATGGATCCCGACGCCTGAGGTCGCCAGTAATGGGGAGCATTGGGAAGGCGCGACCGGAAGTCTCATTGGCGCTGGCCATGGAGAGGCTTAGACGGAGTTGCAATGACTTAGGTGCGCTGACAGCCCGAACATTGGGGGAAGGTTCGACGGGGGTCCTCGATTGGCCCAAGGATTCGGGGGAGGCGATTAACGAGGTCGATCGTGGGGCTCTCGGGGAGTCTGGGCGCAATCGAAGCATGTCGAACGTACTTCGAACGCTTTTCGCAAGGACTCGTTTCGGCGAACGGATGATTCGCCTCTCGAATCCTGCCGCCCACACCACCCTCTCTCTCTCTCTCGGCGAAATTCGTCCTGATTATTTTCGTCCTCGAAGCGCTCTAAATTTCAGAGCAAACGAAATCTGGCCATCTTCGAAGCAACAACGACAACAAAGGCAGCAACAACAATCTCTCCCAGTGCCCTCCTGGCAGCAACAACGCCACGAACAAAATGGGAAAAGTAACAACAACAAGAAGAACAAGAACAAGAACAAGAACAACAAAAGCAGAAGCCACTACATCTTCAGCTGTCGATGGCGCAGTTGTTGAAATTGTTGCTGTTGCTGCATTGTTGGTACCGTCATCACCATTGTTGCTATTGTTGTTGTTGTTCTTGCTGTTCTAGAGGCCCTTCTTCTCGTTGCTGTTGCTGTTGCTGTTGTTGTTGTTGTTGTTGGTCGTGCTTATTCGCGTTATTATTTTCTCTCAACAGGGTCTGCAAGCACAGTGGCGAGCGACAGAGACAGCGACACAGTCGGAGTCAGAGGAAAAAATCACAATAATAATAATTCTCGGCAGCGACGACAGGACATTGTTTCGCGATGATGTAGTTGTTGTCCTTGTTGTTATGCTGCGGTGTAAAGCATTCTCTTTCGTCCTCAGACCCCCCCCCTCACCTTCCTGATATTCCTATTAGGGTTGTTTGCAGAATGAGCCAAAGTATTTTCATTTGAGCGGCCGTAGTTGTTTCCTGGGCTGTTGTTGTTGTTGCTCTTCTTGTTGTTGGTGCTGTTGTTGTTGTCGTCGTCTTTGCTGTGATGCCCTGAATAGCAATCGCGGAGTCCCCCGGGTCCCGTGAGCCGCCCTGCGTACGAAATTAACATTTCAGGCATTGTTGTTGCTGTTGCTGTTGTTGTCGCTCGGCCGCCCCTCGTCCCCTGCCGTCGCCGCGCTGTTGACACCTGCGGCCATCCGCGTCCTTCGGAGGCGTCCCGATGGCTTCGGTCAGGCCGGAGACGGCGCCGTCGACAGGCGCCGCAGGGCAGCGCGACAGAAGGACGCCTGATGAAGAGGCGGCTCCTGGGCGATGGACAAAGGCGAAGTGGGCGTGGAGGGCGCGAAGGGAGCCACGGCTTGAGGTCATTTGGGAACATGTGGCGATGGCAGGCGGGGGAAAGAAATGGAAATGGCTGCTGCTGGATGGAGGAGGATGAGAAGACCGCAGAAGGGCGGAGGGCGAAGGACGAAGGACGACGAAAGCGACCCGGTTTGAACCCGGCTTGCTTTGAGCCAACCCAAGCCATCTCAATCTGCCGGCCCTCCACAACCGTCATTTGGAAGCCGGAAACGGACCCGTCCGTTTGAGGCCGTTGATGAGGCGCGCGGCCGATGTCCTGTCGGCCGATGGCCTGCCCGGCGAGCGAACACAAGAACTGTAATGGCAAGAGCCAGAACCACAAATCCGGAGTCCTCTGGCCTGGAGCCACGGGCCCCGGAGGTGTTCGCCGCACACACAGGCTGACAACAACGACAAGAGCAACCTCAGCAACGTCAGCCACGTCAGCAACATCGGCAAACGCAGCAAGAGTTGCAACAACAACAACAAAGAAGCAAACAACCAACGGCACCAACTGTAATTTGTTAGCAAACAACGTGGACAACAACAAATGCTCGGGCAAATAATATAAATGAGGCGGCGAGAGGCCGATGGGAAGAAGGAGAGAGAGGAGGAGGACCGAGAGGAGCGACGACGAAACGGCAGCGAAGATGAAGATGAAGAGCGAGGAAAGCGAGGACGACGGACTTGAGGATTCTCTCAATCCTTTTGCCGCTCCTCGACGACCGGAAATAGAACTCGGCTCCCCGGCACTCGGCTGCAATCGACACGCCGAGAGCTTCCGGGGGCGGGGCACGACAGCGAACAGGAGGCGAGGCCAAGGCGTGGGCAAACGAACTGAGGGTGAGGCGAGTGAAGGGAGCCGGAGGGAAAGGGCGGCAGATCGAGAGGGTCGACGAGGAGAGGAGGACGAGGGCCGGAAGCACAAGAGGCTGCTGGGAGCGGCCGGCGCCTGCGGGATGCGTGGACCGACAGCGGACGGGCGGCGGACGGACGAACGGACGCACGGCTAATGGAAGACACTTGGTTACAAATGAAATTACAAACGGTGCGTGGCGAGAGGGCAGAGGGCGGCGAGGGCGAGGGGCGGAAGGAGAGAACGCGGAGAGGAGGGCACGAAGAAGAGAAGGAGAAGGAGAGGGACGGAGGGGAGCACGGAATGGCGCCAGCAAGGGGAGGACATCGAGAGCAGCAGAAACTTGAGCGAGGAATAAAAAAGTTTTGCGGATCTCGTCGGCCGAGCGAGGGCGAACGAGACGGACAGAGGGAGGCTGGGCCGGGAAGAAGAAGGAGAGGGAGTCGCGGGCACGAAGGAGAAGCCTCAGGAGCGGGCCAAGGGACGGCGGACGGCGGGAGGATGGCGAAGAGTCCTAAGGGACGGCAGGACTCGTTTTTCCTTTGAAGTCCGCGGCCTCCTCGCACATGCCGACAACTTCGGGTGGTGTCCGAGGGCAGCGGAGGACGCGAGAAAATCAAAAGCAAAACGCAATCATTCGTGCTCGAACCGACCCACTTTTTCTCGAGAAGATCCTCGGCACTGGGCGTGTGCGGCGGATAAGAAGGCCGTAAAAAGCGAGCCCGAGTGGCAGCAAAACCAACGAGGACGACAAACAACAGGCCCAAACGACGAGCCAGACCAGGTTCGGGCAATCAGAAGCGAAGGGGAGTCGGGAGCGGGCCAACAACGGCTGCAGGCAGGGACAGGAGCAGGAACAGCAGGAAGCACAAGAGCTGACGGCAACCATTTAAATGAACAACAACAACGGCAGACGCTGCCACAACGAGGACGAGCTGGAGCAGGCGAATGGACATGGAGCAACAACAACGATAACGACACCAGCAACGACGGCAGGCGTGTGAAACACGGCCACAACAACCAGAGAACAACCGACCAGAAGCAGCAGCAGCAGCAGCGGCAGAGCCGAGACAATTGGGAAAAGGCGAATTTAGAATGAATCGAAATCGCACTGATGTGGAAGGACAAAGACAAAACAACATGCTTGTTGTTGCACTGAATGCTGCTGCTCTTGCAAATATACTGCTGTTGTTGTTGTTGCTAGTGTCACTCTCTGCGGAGCTGAAGTCGCTTTTGTTGTTGCTTCGTAGCGGGCACAAAAAACGACCCGCGGGCGGCGGGAGCTCGAGGGAGGCCTCCGAATATCAGGCGAGGGCGAGGGCGAAGAACCGCACGCGAGTCCGGTCGAACTCGGTGGTGCAGGCGAGTCTGGGCCACTAAGAGGCGGCTCCGGAGCTTCGAAGCCTGAGTCGGACTCCCCACCGCCACCTCAAAGCCTGCCTCGCCCCACCTCCACCGCCTCCCCTCCCACCTCTCCATAGATCGTGCTCTTGGCAAAACCGGTGCTAAAACCAAACTCGATTCGGTTGCGAAATGCACTTGAGCACGAGGGCTGGGCGACGGGAGTGCGAAGTCGAGGAGGGCGGGGGCGGGTTCTCGGATCGAAGAGTTCGAGATAATCCAGGGCTCTCGTCGATCGACCGCAAACCCAACAACGCCAAGGACGAAGCCCGACCCGAGCCCGAGAGAAAAAAATCGACGCCCAGCGAGGGCAGCGGGCGAGGAGGCCGCAAAAAGGACTCGGCGCCGGAAGTCGTATTTATTCATTTGGCTGCAATTTGCACGGCTCTCCCCACCCACACACACCCAGCCTCGGACGGCGAGGGGAACCGCGAGCCGCGACTGCACACCCGACCGTCGACCGTCGAGCTTCGAGCGTCTCCCTCGCCCTTCGCCTCGAGTGGACGGGCAAGTCTGAACGAATTTATTGTGCTCCACATGCTTCAGCCTCATGGCGAAATAAATTCGCACGCCCAGCTGGCGTTAGGCGAGGGCGTGGCGCGTCCACACACGCCGTCGCTGGCTGTGTTGGAGTCTCCGCCTGTGCCTGTGCCTGTGTGGGCGAGGCGTGGGCCGAGGGCCGAGGGTTTCGCCGTCGTCGGCGGTGCTTGTGTGTGTGCGTGTGGAATTCTCACACCCACACTTGTTTGCGGCCTGCACCGCACGCGGCTGATGCTCGCGTTTCTCCCTCTCCCGCTCCCTCTCCCTCTCCCTCGCTCCGCCGCGGCGCGGTTTTGCAACTTTTCCACCACGCCGCTCTCAATTAAAAATCCCCGAACGAACTGCGCGAAATGCAAGTGAAAATCCTGGAAGTGCAACCCCAGAGGGTTCAGAGGAACTCGTTTTCTCGATCTTCCTTCATTTTTGTATTTCTCAGTGTGGTCTGCCCGGTCACGTGAGCCCGGGAACGCCTTTCGGAGCCAGTCAACACTCGGCCGACCCTTCGAAGGCCCCACCAATGGCACGATGGCATTGTGGGAAAGAGAGAGAGAGGGCTCCAACTGTTCCCTCTGGGCCCTGTTTATTTGCGCCCATAACAGGATAGCGCGAAAATAACGACTCTTAAAACTGAATCGCACACAAAGAAGCGACTAATTAAAGACCTTTAAACCCCTCCGCTGCCCCCAACCAAACACGGCCGAACTCGTCCTTAAAAACCCGCACAGCGCCCGAAAGTATGCAGCGGAGATGTGGGACGGCAGCGAGGAAAATATTAAATAAAATGCGAGCCATTTTTGCCGCAAAGTTTGCGTCCAAACAATGTCGGCAGGCGCCGGCAGGAGGGTCGCAGGGCCGGAGGGGGGCGAAAGTTTCGCGAAACTCTTTAAGGGCCAATCGGTCAGAGGGTCAGCAAGAACAACAACAAGTGGAAGTGGAAGCTGCAGATGGCAAAACTTGGTCCACGCCTCGACCAAGCCCGACCCAGGCGAGGACGAGGTCGGGTCGGGCTTGGTCGAAGCGCTGCGCTGAGTTGAGTTGGAGGCGGAAAAAATCTGCCGGAGGCGAAGGAAGTCTTTTTAAGCGCCTTAAATTATTCTTCACTTCGGAGCTGGTGTTGGAGCGACCGGAATTTGTGCGGAACCTGATGTTTTCTGCTATTAGATTCATTTTTCTGTCGACGACAGTTGCCCTATGAGAGTTTCGTGTGGGAATCATGGAATTGAATGCTTCCCCCGCGCCTGCCCCGGCACTCGAACGAGGGACTGGCGTTAATTGTTTGTTTACGGCTGCCTCTATTGACATAATTGACAGCCATAACTCGCCAATTGGCCAACTGCGGCCGCCAGCGGCGCCAGCACTCGCTTCATTGGCTGGCACAGTGGGCGCATTCGCCGCTTTTGCTCATTAGCCGATAGCCGAACGCCACCAATGCCTCTAATCATCAAAGCCTTCGGGATCTGGGCATGCGCTTCTGGCCAGTTTTCCAACTGTGCCTGGGTACTTCCCATGGAGAATTGTCCGAGAGTTACGAGAACTACGTTTCTGCGATCATTCCCTGGGATCTCCTTCCCTCCCAAGCAGCCCCTCCGTAACTCTCCCCCTCCCGCACCCCAAAATAGGCTCCGATCGCAGGCAATCAATTTCCTTCTAAAATCTCTCGATGCACGAGGCGTTCGTTGGCCCGGGAGGGCGGAGGAGGCTCTCGAGGCAAATCGATCCTTTGTGCACCGAGGACGCCAGCCGACGACGTCGAGGGCCCTTCACGAAGCTCAGCGGGTCGAAGGGCCTGAGCAGCAATTATTGTATCTCCGCAGCTCGAGTGCTGCGAGAAAGGATTTCGTGTTGTGTCGTCGTCGTCGCCATCGTCGCCGTTGTTTTCCTCCACTTCAGTCACTTGTGCACAACGATAGACTTGTTTTATTGGCTTCAAAGCAATGAAGTACACGTTTTAATTGGAAAAGTATTTCCGGATGGATCCGAGGGCGAGCGCCAAGGACGTGAGTGTTGTGATTGGGGAATATTTCTGTAGTTGCTCCCGTTCCCCACCACGGCCGAGGGATTCTCCTGGTCCAGCGATCGCCTTCGTGCGCCGATCGGGTGGAAATGGCTGGGGATATCGTTGAGGGAACGCCTTCCGCCTCCGCTTGACCCCGAGCCCTCTGGCTCCTGGAGCGCAGTGAAGCGAAAGGGGGAGAGGGCTGGCCTCGCCATGTGCGTCTGGTTGAGGCCGGGGCGTGGCGTGTGTGTGTGGCAGGCCCTCGACATCAAAGGGCAAGCGAGAGCCAAACGAGCATCGGACGGAGATGCCGGGGGCGGGACCCAGACGGAGCAGGAGAAGTGGAGACAGAGAGAGGTCGGGGGCTCGTGCGCTCGTTAATGACATGTTCCAGTGGGTTTCGCCTGTGAACTCGAGCAGTTGTCGGAGTCCACATTTAGGCGCTCCATGAATTCTTCATGGATTCCACCCACCTCTCGAACCCACCCACATGTAGGGCGCCGGGTGAAAACCGAACCGAGCCGCGTCGAGCCCCGTCGAGTCGAAACAAATTCTTGACGAAGTTATTAAAATTTCATTCGATAGGGACGACGGCGACAGCGACAGCGACAAGAACAACAACAACGACATAGACAGAGACAACGGCGGGGTCGCCGTGCCCGCGGCGTCGAGCCAGGGATCCGGGCAAGTGGCGACCTTTGCCCGATCTGTCAACGAATTATCGCTATTAAACCCTTTTGTCTCTTGCTCCCGTCGTCGCCCCCAGCCTCCGCCTACGCGCGAGGCCTCTTCCATCGAGCCTTCCTTCGGGCCTGCTTCGACCTTTCCTTCTCATACCGACCCCCTCTTCATAGCCGCGCCCTCTCGTCCTCCCGGGCCGTTTCTCGAGCGCTTCCTTGCTTGGCTTCTGGGCCTCTGCCTTCCCTCGGCGCTTCTCCGGCTTCATCTGGCTCTGGGCGCTCGCCTTTCCGCAAAGCCATGAAAAATGTAAATAACCGTAGTTGCTCCCACCACCGACCGAGGGCGCCACCTCGGATTCGGCTGCGACCCGTGGTCAGTCGGGAGTCGGGTCGTCGCCAGCCACCCATGGGCGCAGTCATGAATGTGTGGGTGGCTGGTCTGGTGCCTGGCGCCTGGGGTGTGTGGGCCTGACGATGATGGAGACGTTTGCGGAGGCGTCGTGTGTGTGTGTGCGTGTGGGCAAAACAGCCGAGCGTTGGACAAACATTCGTCAAATGCCCGACAGCGGTATGAATATTGATCAAAGTGCTTAACGAGCGACAGCGACAGCGACGACGACGACGACGATGAGGACGACAACGACGCCGTCGTCATCCGGAGCAAGGACAACGAACAGGACAACAACAGCAACAGTGCCAGCAACAACGCCGGCAATAAATAGTTTCCGTCCACGTTGTTTGCCAGCGCCGAGCTACACCCAAAATATGCTGCTGCCGCCGAGAAGCTGCTCGCGGCGGCCGCCGGAGACGAGCGGGAGGGAGGAGGGACGAGGACGAGGGGCGCGGAGGCCCGAAAATCCCCGAGACGGCGCGTGTCCTGCGACAACGGAACGACTGACGGAGCCGCGCGGGGCAGGGGCGGGACGGGGCGGGGCGGGAAGCCAAACGTCGATCACGAGAGCCAGACGTTCATCACAGGCGAGTCGATGACGGAGGAGGGCGGGAGGTGGAGACGCGAGCGCGGGGTCGGTGGCGGTGGCGGTGACGGGGAAGACGAGGCGGCCGCCGAAGGACATGCGATATGCTGGCAAATATACCGAGCAAACAATTAAACCGAGGACGCGCCGACGGACGAGGGGCGAGGGACGAAGGACGACGGACTTATCGACGTCGTGTTCTTAGCAGCGAGCGGAAATTAAATTTGAATAAATGTCCTCGTTTCCGGTTTCGTCTGTTTGCTTATCCATCGAGACGACCGGATGAGGACGAGCGCCACGGCGACGGGAGAGAGAGAGAGAGGCAGAAAAAAGGACGAATGGATGGGTGGCCGGGTGGATGAGGGAGGGCGCGCCGGCTGCGCGGAGTCTGCAATCCCGGGCGACTCCGCGAAGGACCTCAAAGTGGCCACGGTTTTTAATGAAGCCCTTCAGATGTGGCCACACAGCCGTCGAGGACCCTTCGCTGGCTTGGAGCACGCGTAAATACACGCACATCCTGCATTCAGAGGACGAGTGTTAAAGTGCCGTTAAAGCCTCGCCTTTCACTGCGCGCAGAGCCCACGAAGCACACGAAGCCCCGTCGATTCGAGGCTCGCGGCCGGATCCACTTCAAGCCCCATTCGCTCGCGCCTTTCGCTGACTTCAGCACCAGCCACGCCCACGCCCATGCAACCACCGCCCACAGCCGCGCGCGGTCCTGGCAGCGCATTTCAAACGCAAACACTGGGCGCGGTGCAGCGCGTGGGGGGTCGCCCTACTTAGCGCTGGCCCCGTCCCCGTCCCCTCTCCCCACGCTCGGCGGATGCTGCAGGCGTGCAAATTTGAAAGGCATTCGAGTGCTTGTGCTCGAGTCGTCGGTCGCGGCAGTCGTGGTGGCTGCCGGTGCCGCGCGGATCCCGGCGGACATCGGCCGACAGCTGTTCGCACTGCTTCGCGGGAGGGGCGGGCTCGGGAGGATCCCAGGCATCGCGAATCACTCGAGCGAGTCCAGGCTCTCTGACAGCCCCGCCGGAAGTGCCTGCGATGTTCGCGCTTTCCAAGAAGCAAAGTTTCCAGGGGAAAATCGGCCAACACCCGTCGTCCCCGACCAAGTCCCACCAGGGCGGCAGTGGGCAAGTCGGAGGCGGAGGCGGAGGCGGAGGAGCGAGGGAGGGGAGGGGAGGTGAGGAGGGAAGCGAATGTAGGACACATGTTGCTGCAGAGTGTTCGAAGCAGCTTCCGATTGACAACGAAAGCGAGGAAAGTAAAGCACTCGACATTTTTCTCGCTCGTGTCAGCAACAAAAACATCGCATTCCCATTGTCCACCAGGGAGAAGCAGCAGTGGGAGGTGGGGGAGAGGCGCAAAGACGCTCTCGGCTGTCCTTGGGTCGATACAAGGCTCTGAATATCCGAGCAGGACACGAAATTCAGTAGCAGCGGTCGAGGGGCGACCGAGGGCGACTTGAGAGAGGAAAGTGGAGAGGAAAGTGGAAGACTTGAAGACTGGAAACCGTGCGACTTGAGTGCCAGAAACATTCGGCAAGGCGGACGGACGACTCCGTCCTCGCATCTCCTCCCGACGCCGTGGCCGTGGCTCGCAGTCGTGGCTCCAGTGGGCGCTCGTAACAACGCCATCAATGCGGCTTCCCTCGCCCATTATCGATCGATCGCGCCCCCGACGAGATCCCGGCTAATTCGAGGACGCCGCAGTCGTCCCGCGCGCCCAGGGGCCCCATCATTCATCGTTAGGCGCATAAATTATTGGCGCGGCCGGCAACGGCTGCAGCCATTAATTACGAGCGACCGAAACATAAATAAAAGTCATGTCGATCTGCGGCCGCCCGACCCCGACGCCCGACACCGGCTGCAGTGTTTACTCGACTGTCGTGTCCTGCCATGTCCTGTTCGGCTTGCCTGCCTCTGTCCGTCCCGCCCTAGCCGCCGAGCCCGTCGTCGGCCGCCTCCGTCTGCATTTATTTTCGGATTCCTATTTCCGCCAGGGCACGAGTCGCTGGCTCTTCGATTCGCAGTTCGATTCGTCGTTGGCCGGCGGTCGAGCAGCAGCGACAACGACAACGGTGTCAACGACTCCGAGCAACAGGCGCCAGCTCGAGCCGGACCATCAATGGGCCGAACACTCCGGGCACCGCAGGGCGGCCTCCAAACGACCGAGCGCCGACCGAGGACTCGACGACGTCCTGGTCCGAGCGAAGGCCGCGGGACGCAACCATCGGCTGGACGGGCCAGAGGTCGGAGCGAATCGCGCGTCCCTTGTCCGGTGCATCGTCGTCGCCCCACCCGCCCTGCCGTGGGCGATTTTGCTAAGTACGCTTTTAATTAGCTGCTCGACCGCCCTGCCGACCCCCGGAGTCTGAGACGCGATCGAGAAAAGGACCTTGCAACGGAAATCCGAGGACTCTCGGCGATTTCTCCGCTGGCTCGCTCCTCGCCGTCCTGCGCCCGCCTCGTCTGGGGCTGAACGGCGGGCGGCAGTCGATTTAATCGCTGCATAAACGAGGACACTTCGCAAGGACTGCGGACGTCTAGGGGGAGCGCGGTAAAGGGGGGAGGGGGAGGAGGGAGCGGCTGCTCAGTGGCTGAGGCGTCGGCCGCGTGACGGGAGGGAGGGACGTGAGGGAGGGACGGAGCGAAGGTGTTTGCCGAGCAATCAGAATAAATTTCGAATTAAACTAATTTCCAATATCAAGAACCCCCGGACAAAGAGAGCGAGCGAGCGAGAGAGGGGAGGGGAAAGGGGTCAAATCAAAGGCCGAGTAGGGCAGGGCAGGGCAGGGTTGCCGCCCTGCCCGAGTGCTTGGTGAGAAAATTTAATTAAATTTAATCGAATACTCGAGGGCGCGACCAGGGGAGCGAACGGCTTTGAGGGTGCGGGCGGGAAGGAGGGTCGGAGAACGAGGTGCAATTGCGATAAGAACGTCCACGGAATGAGTCGTAAACTGTGGCCGTGATTATTTGGCTTTCGAGCGCTTGGAGACGCTCCAAGGGCCCGGGAGCCCGACGAGAGGCGATGGGCGGGGCCGATGGGAGCCGATGGAGGGCCAAAGGTGGGTGGGGTGGTGCCGGGCGGGGCGGTTCAGAGAGCGAGCTGGGAGAGCCCGGGAAGCCGAGCACGGATTCCTCGGACTCGGAGACGGGCGCCGTGGAGCCAGCGCGGGGCCGGGCGGGGCGGCGCTCATGATTGTCAGCAACAACAGCAAGAGCAGCCACTGTAGAACAACAACAACATCGAGCAATGTGGGGCAAAAACCAAGCAAAATCCACGACCACGACGACAACAAAAACTTTTCTATCTTCAATTATGTCGAGGGCGGAAGCGGGAAATCCACGCAACGTCGGAGAGACGAAGCGGGCGACCGGAAAGGGGGGGGGGGGTCGAACGGGGCAAAGGGGTCGTTAGCAGGGGGAGGCGGGGTGTTTGGTGTTGAGCTTGGCAGCGAAGATTCAATTAAAAAGTAATTTCGACGTTGTTGTTTCGTCGTAGTTCCGTTGTTTCTCCTGGCTCTTCCTCCGGCCCCCCCTCGCAGTTGTACGAAATAATTGGCAAACTGTTGTTGGTGTTGTTACAACAACAACAACAACAACAACAACAACGGTTGTTAGTGCTGCAGCTGCTGCCGCAGAGAAGCAGAATCTCAGTTGCTGTTGCCGTTGTTCGAGCAGCAAATCCGACAAGCGCGCTAGTAAAAAATGATTTCAAATGCCGAACGCAGCGGAGGGAGTCGCGCGAATTCCCCGGCGTTGCCGTATCGGGGGGCAGAGAGAGAGAGGGGCGGAAAGAAAGCAGACATGAAAAGAAGAGCGGGGAGGAAGGGGGGAATCCGAATGAGGAAGATCAAAAGCGATTTCCGTTTCCGGCGTCTGTGGCGACGGCGAGCACGGGACGGGGACGGAGACGAAGACGAAACGAACGACTTCTGACGACTTCGCTGGCCAGGGTCTGATCCCAAGCGCACACACACACGCACACACACACGCACACACGGACACACATATGCCAAGCCCCACAGGCGAACCGCTTGCCAGGGACCACGTGTGCGTGTGTGGGTGTGCATTTCTGAGAGTGTCTTCGCATATTTATGCCAATTTTCAATTTCACTTCCCGACCCCCGGCGCCCGCCCCTCGCCATGTGAGACCTGGGAAATCCGCCATTTCAATTCCGGCCATTTCTCGTTTTGTTCCTGTCTCTTTTCGGTCCGCCCGCCAGGGGGAAATGAGGAAAGGCAGATCGCATAAAAATCGCTAAAGTAGCTCAGAAATTGCACAACAACAACAACGGCAGAACCCACACGACGAGGGACCAGGACGGTATCGGAGGGCGAGAGGACAGCGAGAGACAGTGAGGAGAGAGAGAGAGAGAGAGGGAGGGAGGGAGGTAGGGAGAGAGAGGAGCACACTCGGTGGTCGAGGAATAAAATAGGAAATAAATTTCCCAAATTCAGAGCGACGTTTCTGCTCGCTCAGGCGAAATAAACTCGGCGAAATGTTGCCACGTATTTGGGTCCCTTTGTCTCTCTCCCCTCTCTCTCCTCTCTCTCTCGTCTCGCTCGCTCTCGGGTTTATCCTCGTGTACTGTTGACGTTGCTGGTCGTGTTGGTGGCCTGTTGTTGGCCCGGCGCTGTTGTAGTCGACGCCACTGCGAGGATCCTGCATTTTTCATAAGCAATCGCAATCGCAATCGCAATCGCGAATATGGAGCACGAGATTCGCCGCCTCCCTGCGACTCGTCCTGGTCCCCTCCAACTGGAGCTTCAGTTCCGATGTACACCGCAGTGAACTCAGCCAGGAGGCAGCCCGGGCGAGCCAGTGCGAGTGGGACGGACAGACGGATGGGCGGATCTCAGGAAATCCTCCTCGGAGCCCCACATCGTCGGCCTGCGTCGCATCCTTGGCCGCACGCATTCCTTCCTTCCCTCAAACGTTTCTTCCCCTCGGACATTCCTGCCCCAGACACCTGGCGGACTCCCTGACCTGCTCCGCCTAAGGTCGGTCGGCTGGAAGGGCAGCAGGCGGGCGACCGGTGAAGCCGGGAAGTTCCCATCGACGTCCGGTGCAGCTCGACTCCAGTCCAGGCGAGGAATTTTCGAATTCCTCGATGCTCGTCGTGCGAACGGCGGTGACTCATAAAAATTCCCACATGGTCGGAGTGGATTTAATTGATCCCGCCACGCCTCCGTCGCCCCGACCCTCCCGCTTAATCCAATTATTATCCCACTGGAGTTCAATTGCTCGGCATCGGTGGAAAATACCTGGCGGCGATTGCGTGCCGCGGAGCAATTAGAGCACGAAAATTACGAGACAATAAAGCGAATGCTTTACGACGACTGCAGCCGGCGCCCAACCCCGCCCCACCCCTCCTGGCGCCGGATAACGCGCTCGGGGGACCGATTGGATCGAATCATTGGCCGCGGCGACGACTCCAATTAATTTGGCAGCGCGTCCGCCTGTCGCCTGATGGCGGTCGTCGGTCGTCGGTCGGCGGCCGGGGGCGTCGGGGTCAAGTGGGTGGCCGGCGGCCTCCGCGGGGCTCCCAATCAGCCGCAGGACGAGCCGTGGCGCAGCGGACGATCATTTGCTGCTGATTGAAAGCCCTCGTCGGCCCGCGCCCCGCGCCCTCATCACCATCAATTATCGTCCAGGGCGCGCTCAAACGGCGGCGGCGGAGTCGGCGGCGAGAATTTGCATTCCATTCACTCGCCCCGCTCCGCCTCCCGCCGAGCCAGAGAAATGGAGTCGTGTCCGTCCGGAAGGAGATGGAATTTCGCTTTAAACTTTCGCGATTCTGCTTCCGCTTCCGCGCGACGTTCAAGTGCTTCATAAATTCAGACAGCGCCGCTCGTGGCTGCTGCGCAGAGGGAGTGGGAGAGGGGGGGGGGGGGGGGGGGGGGCGAGTGGAGGACAAAAGTTGAGAGCAAACCGAGCCAGCAGCGAACGAACGCAAAACGGACGCAAATAAACGACGGGAGCAGCAAACGCGCTCAGGTCGGTTGTGAAATTAGAGCGGAAACTTTTCAAATTGGGTTTTCCAATTTCAAAGTGCGGCGGCAACTCTGGCCGCCACAGATGCGTTTCACAATTCACCGACGCCGAGCGTCTGTCGGCCCCTGACCGACCGCTGGGGTTGGGGAAACCGACGAGACCAGCGCGACGACGGCCTCGATGCCATTTCGATTTGAGATATCACCTCAGGAGAGGTCCCGCGGAGCTCCTGTTGGTCACACGAGCCGCTGTCACTCAAGGCAATCGTTCGAGGAGGTTCCGAGCCCCAAATGAAGAACCCTCAAGGACCGCGGCCGTGGCACTCGTGGCATTGACGGTGGCCGTTCCCACCGTCCGCACCTCAAGCGCGCGCCGTGACCCACACACGCCAACTTGTCACTCATGTGTCGCATTAGCGGCCTCCTGCGAAAGGGAGAGCCCGAATCGTCGGCGCCGAAAATGGGCCCAAACTCGGTGTTCGCCGGCCGCACCCCGGCCAGACAGGGCCCAATCGATTCACACATCGGCGCAGTGGTGCAGCCGGCGATCGCCCAGCGCCCGCCTGAGGACTGAGGACTGCTGAGTTTGCACGATTGGCAACATTGTGTGTCCAGTGGAACGGAGAAGCTCGGGAGACGGCCGCGGACGAGGGCGCCAGAGAGAGAGAGAGAGAGAGGACGAGGGCAATAAATAAGCCTCATTAATGCGCGTTCGTACGAGAAACGCAGGAGCGGACAGGCCGATAGCAACAATGACAAGACAGCGCCCCGGCAACAACACCGAGAAACGGATGAATTTCCCGGTCCCAATTTATGCCCGGCAGGCCAGGACGGACAGGCGCACGGGCGGGAGGCGGCGACGAGGGAACGCAGAAACCCACTCGGGTCGAAGCCGGAAGGTAGTCGAGCAGGAGGCGCCACTCGAAGGCCAGGCGCCCCTGCGAAGACGCGCTGGGAGCGTCAGGGCGGCCTGGGGAAATTCAGAGGCCGCGGGCCTCGCAGGACGATTAGGGGCAACCGTTCTCGGCGAATTGGGGCTGCCTCGGCTAAGCATGTGTTGCTGCTCCTGCCAAGTGTCGGCAGGGAACGGGAATTGTTTTGATCTTCGGAGCGCATTAATTCATTGGATTTCCGGGGAAATCCATAAATATTTCACTGCCTGAGGACGGCGCAAACATCAAAGTTGAAGGAGGCAGTGGAGACGCCTCGCAGACACGGCAGGACCACAGCGAGGAAGGGACGCGAGGCCGACTGAGGGAAAGGTCGTCACAGCGGGATCTCGGCCGTGAACAAGTGACGACTCGTGTCGTGATGGAGTCGGCGTGGGGCGGGGCGATCGACCTCCAAAAGGGGCCGGAGCTCCGAGTGTAGGCCGTAAAATCCGGCGCCTTCATTTGCATGACCTCGTTTCGAGGGCCGTTGTTAACAGAGCCATAGACGCTCGCTTTCCCCAGCTTCAAGGGCCACGTCTTCCAGCATCCTCCGATGCGGTGCCGGGACCGATCAATGGGGGGCGCCCAACGAGGCCCCTCGCGACGACGGCCCTCGACGTCCCCATGGCCGAAAACAGTTCGCAACCCCCTCCTAATGAACTGAGCTCTTCCGTCAAGAGCTTCATTTACGCAGGAAGCCGGCGTGGACGAGGCGAGGCGACTTCCTGGGAACCGCCAGCCAACCGAGGAAATTAAGCAATGAGCACAGGCGCCCACTACAACAACATCGACAGGGCACACGGACTCGCTGGTGGGCGTGTGGACTCCTAGCAGCCGACTAGTGGAGTTATGTAAAATATTCAATGTGCGAACATATGTAAAACGACCAGAGACAGCAAACAAGCAATAAACAGACTCACTCACAAACACACACACGCAGCCTGTGCGTCTGTCCGTGGGCGTGTATGTGTGTGCCTGGGTGGCAGTGTGCGTGCGTGCGCCATGGTTGCCGCGCTGTCTGTTGGCCGGGTCTGCCTAGTCCGTCCGTCCGGCGTCGGTTATTTATACCGCGCGCATAAAAATATTTTGTCGAAATTCACTTCAGCCATTTGCTGCCGAGGGCGGGGAGCGTCCTGCGAGCGAGCGAGTCTGTGTGCGAGTATGAGTGGGCGTGTGTGTGTGGGCAAAGTGCTCACAAGAGGTGCAAAGACGACAACGACGAGGACGAGGACGACGACGACGACTCTTTTGCGTAAAAGTTTTATTCATTACACTACATTGCTCCACGCTCGGTGACGACTTAGTCGGCGCCATGGGAGACGCGGCAGCGGGCCGGGAAAGCTGGGCAAATGACACGGGGAAGTGCCGAGGACGACCTCACGGCGCTCACATGGCAGTGGTAATTGAATCACGGAAGGGGATAAATTGCGAGAATTTGGAACTTTGATCTTGAGCCCGCCAGCCCTTGTATCAGTTCGGCGATTTGAACCTTTTTCACGTCCCGCTTCAACCGCCCCCACGGCTATGATTCGCCCCCTCTCGCCCTCTTCTCACCTCCCCCACCACCCCGCGCGTGGTTGGCGCGTGAAACTCGCGCCTCCCGCCCCTTCCGCGGGCCCTCGAGGATTCCCTGGAAATTACGCCAAGTCACGCAGACGATTTGTTGGCCGTCTTGTTGTTGTGGCGGTTCAAGTAATAAAATTTTCCCGAAACTTCGATCGACAAACAAACAACTGGCAAAGTTTTCGTTGTGCTCCCGTCTTCGCGCCTTCCCTCCATCCTCCGCGGCTTCTATTTACGCTCGTGCATGAGTTGACGTGTGTTTATCGGCATGAGGATTGGAGGATCGTGAGGCAGGTCGTCCTGACAGGCTTCCCCGGAGAATGACGACCACAACGCTAACCACAACAGCACCGGACCCACCAGAAATGTATGCACCAACAATGGCGGAACAACAACAGCCACGATCACGTGCTGGCCTCCCGGACACTTCTGCGATTTCGTGCTGGATCGCGGCGTCCCTCCGCCCTTGTCTACTGCTCTTACCGCTCCCTCTCCCGGCGTCCCGCGTCGCCCAAAATTGGTAATGAAAGGATTCTCAAGCGCGGTTCCAGTTCACGGCGCCCAGTCACACCGAACGCGATCTCGAGCCGAGGACTCCGATTTTGGAGTTCACTCGAATCGAGCAGACACGGAGCAGACCCGGGGTTCCCGCGCCCTGGGGCGAGGGAGCAGCCGTTAATTGACGTCAAAACATGCTCGCCTTCGACCGGGCTCCACGCCGAGGCGGCTGCCGGCAGCGTACGCGAGACTCGTGCGTGTCGCACGTCACGGCGGTGGCGAAGTCAGAGGCACAGAGAAAGGAGCAGCGCCAACCGCACCCGAGGCTGGGGCTGCGACTGGAGCGAGGTCCCGAAGGACACGTCCGTGTGTCAAAAATAGCGGGCAATCTCATTACGATATGGCAAAACACGGCATACTGACCTAAGTGCGAAGGAGACGGCGATGATGATGGTGATGACTGTGATCCGAAAGAAGAAGCAGGGCAGATCCGCCGTAGGCTCCGGTCCGGAGGAAAGCGATGCGAGCTCGAGTCCAGCAGCCGAAAGTCGATGGCGCCCCGGAGTGTGCAACGAAGTGGGCTCGAAATGTGTTGAAATCTGACAGATGGGCGCGCGTGGTGAGTTTCGAGGGTTTTCCACCAACTACTCCGCGATTTGCATCTCCGCAAATCCGCTCTCAGCTCGGTGGGCGGACGGCCGGAAGAGGCGAATCCTGCTGTCTCTCTCGCATACGCTCAATACGATGGCGGCGGCGGAGGAGGGGGAGGCGAACGACTCCAGGGTCGTCCTCCGACGGTGGACCGTCTTATCCTGGTCAGCGGCGTTGGCGTGGGAACCGCGCGCGCGTCCGACGAAACGAGGACCACGAGTGACACGGCAAAGGCGAGGCCGAGGCCGAGACCGAGACCGACGACGGTGGCGACGGCGAAGGTGCGACCAAAGAGGACGGCCCGAATTTATTGGATACACAAAATGCACAAAAGGAAACGTGGACGAGGGAGTCGCGCACACACGGCCGCGAGCATTTGGCCACCCACACACACCCGCACGCACGCGACACACCGCGAAGGGAGACGGAGAGAGCGTGAACGAGAACGTCGAGAGAACGAGAGCTTTTCGCTGGTTTTTGTTCTTCCTGCTGCGGTCGGCGCGCCGTCCCAGTCGTGTACGTTCACGTTTTGACAGATACACTCACGCACAGAGGCCCGACCGGAGGAAAACGGCAGAGGGCGACAGGCGATGGGAAGAGAGCGGAGAAGCGGCGTTCGGAAGGAAGGCAGCGAAAATTGGGAAAACTCCACTTCACCGTAGCTCCAAAACCTTTCACTTTTCACTCTTCACCAACGCCTAGTTTCAGCACTGCATATTCTGCATTATTTTGATTCAACGACCCTTTCGTACTCGCAATACCGGCTCTCTCAATTAAATTCACTATTCATTTTCTACTTCCTCCTAGGAATCTGAGGACTATTTATTCTTTCTCACTTGAACTCTGGCTCCACACAAGTTGGCTATTGTTGGCACGTTCGCTCCTCGGGTTCAACTGCACGAAGCTCCGCGCGCACGCAAGTCCTAGGCTCAACTGACAGCATGGCGGCCGAACTCGCGGCGGCTCCCGGTTTTCGCACCTCAATGAACGAAAATTCACCCCCAAAACGCGAGCTTTCGTGCTCTCTTTCTCCAATTCTCGCTCGCTCTCCGACAGCGCGGAACAGTGGAATGGGTTTCGAAAATCCAATTCCTGTTATGTCCGTATGTTTAAAACGCCTAAAGTTTTGGATTTACCCTTCTTGCTCTATGGACGTCGGGAACTGTTCCTTGTTGCTCGCTCGCTCTATCACCCATTGCCATTTCCTTCGCGCGCCTCGCGTGATATCGGGCGCCCAGCCGGAACCCAAACCAGTTCTAACCCCCGACAATTGCGTTCGTCTTCCAGATGTTAGAAACCGGTTTCTCAGCGCCCTTCCGACACAAAGCTCTTGCTCCCGACCTCTTGTTCGACATCTGCAGCGATTTAAAATGATTCGCTTCTTCCGAGATTCGATGGCCACATGTTGAATAAACACGAATAAGCACGAAAACAACCTCTGACGATATATTCCGAGACCCTTTTGAATGAATCTCCTCATACATTATTTTAAAAGGCGCACACTTCAATGTGCGTCTATCGCTGATTAGCTATAGCTTTTATTTTTATATTCGTTTCAACTGCCTTCAGTTCGAATACAACTTTCGCGTACAATATTCGCTTACAACTATATGGTTTGTATTATTTTCTAACTATGAGGATTGCGATCATTGCTCAAGAGTTGTGCTTGCACTTTGCACAGACGTGGGTGGGAAAACTAACTAAATCGGAGGAGTAGACAAGGTTTCAATAATTTACAATCATAGATTAAAATAGCATTCATTAATAATTTAGCACAACGTTTTGTTTGTAAAATTCTGACAGAAGAACCCATCCCTTTTCTAAACATATAATTTATAGGCTCACTTGCGGCATTTACTACTCCCTCAATACGCATGCCCTGCCCTTGCTATTCGTGCCACGAGTTCCAACGCCACCAGATCTCTCAGAAAGTCGGATGATTTCGTATAAAGAACAAATCGTAATCCTTCTCGATCCACTTGATCAGTTTATCGACGTATTTGATAACCGAGCTCTTGTCGACCATGGGCTCGAATACAGCATACAGCTCATAGGCAGCGGTCACCCACGCCAGCACCACTTCCTTCGCCTTCACCTCGTAGATCAGTTTCAATGGACGTGCGTTGCAGTGTATGCGATGCAACAAATCGCAATAGATTCCCTCCAAACGTTCGAATTCTTCCAATGTTGTGTAGGGCGGCGAAAGTTCTGAACACAACAGCTGCGCACTGGCCTTGGGCTTGTAGAGGAAATGTCGCAGCTCCGGGATCCCAATGGAATTTAAGTTCAACTTTGCATGTGTTTGTTTGTTCATTTCCTCGCTGATTGCCTCCAGACAGTGAGAACGACGCAGCTTCTCCGTGATTCGCTTCTTGGCGTCGGACAAGGTGAAGAAAACATCGCGATCCACTGAAAGCAGCAACAGACACGCCTGACAGTCGTCGGATAGGTACGAAACGTGCGCATGCAGATAGCCGTTCATGTCGAATTTGGGCAAACAAATCGGTGTCCAGTTCTCGGAAGCCTTGAACGACTCGGAGCATTCGATAAGGTTGAAAATTAACCTAGAAGAAAGCAGTTGCGTCAATATTGTCTGAAGCGAGTTTTATCCCACAGATTATACCTCAAATCCGCCGGATGAATTGAATACTTCTTCATACGAACTAATGCAATTAGCTTATTATTTGCAATAAGCACTGCAAATACCAGATTCTTAATCTTTGAGCAATTGGTTTGTATAGCACTCGTGATGTTCGATCGCACAGTCGTCGAAAGCGGTAGAACACGAATGGAATTCGTAAGAAATGTGAATACGTTGTTAGTAACTGGAATGGCAGATTAATAAATAATCGAAGTAGGATTTGGGAGCCTTGAAAACTGTTTCCTACTTTGCTTATTACTGCTGTCGTTGGCCAACAGATGGTATATTAAACGCTCACTACCCGCCAACAGTCGTCGCAGGTCAAAGTTTTTTCGCTTCTCGAATATTTTTGACATATGCGAAAAGGTGAGAGTGGACAGAATTTGATTATAGACATCACTAAAAGAAAATAAAAACACGTTTGAATAGCTCATTAACTTTATTTCTTATGAACTCACCTGAGCTGCATTTGCAACTGTTGCACACTCATATTGGTTCGCGACGCAGCAACCAAAATTAGCGAATTCCGGACGAGAAACACAAATTTAATGCCCTTTGCGTGAATAGACGTAATCGCATCCTGGCCATGTTGGACGAAGCTTACTAAAGCCTGGATGATTCCAAATAGCGTCGCCAATTTGTCTTCGCTGCCGTGAAGTGAATAAATAGGTTTCCCTGCCTCACTGAGAATAAATATGTGCTTCTTATGCTGCTTCCAAACACTGTCCTGCATGTAGTCCGTACTGTCCTCCACCAAAGAATCATGTGATGCCACCAATTCTTTGCTTTGCTCACTTGAGAAGGACTCGGACTTATGCATATCACCGTTGGGTACGACCAGTCCTTGTGATGCGGATATATTTATGGCGCTCACATCTTTTGTACCATCACTTGCACCTAGCTCCTCGCGAATCTCATGTATAATACTGTGTTTGTTGTCCTCCTGCTCCTGATCCTCACTGTCATGGAAAAAATCATTGTTATCGCTACCGCCCTCCGCATCCAGGTACTCGGAGGCGGACGTACTGTCCGACGGAATTGTGGGTGGCTCCAAGTCCATCGTCATCAACCGTGGTGTCGGACGGGTAAAGTCTTCTGGTTTTCAATTTCTACACTCTCGTCCCCGCACACTGAAGCGCATAATATACTGAACAATAATTAATGAAAAGTGTGCTGTTCTCGTCTGCTGCTTTTCTAGGTCCAAAACATACCAAATAATTGAATCACAGAGACAAGTCCAAAAACTTTGATTGTTTTTGTTTCCACAACAGAAGTCCAACGTCATTGCAAAGTCAAATGATTTAGGACGTGTTCAGAAATCGTTATCTCCTGGTCTCGTTAGATGTTATGTCACACAGTGGCAACCTTTATCACAGCTGATTGCTTGACGTTTCTTCAAGAAGTTGGGTTACATTTCCATTGTGCTGCGGAGACCCGAAAATGTTCTTAAATTCAGTGAAAAGTGGTAATATTTGTGTTAAAACAGTAGTTAGTTGATGGGGATTAACTATTTTAATTCATTCTTCATAGTTTCTCGGCTATGCAGCCTCCGCTGCACTGGATCTTTCGCCCGCATTCAGCGGCAGTCCACAGAAGCTCAGGCCGCAGATCCAGAAAGCACAACCGAAGTTCAAAAAGAGCCAGTCGACATTTCCGAAATTGGTAAGTAGACTACCTGCCGGTGTTATAATGTCAGATCAATGTCGATTCTTAAATTTATTGCATATTTCAGAAAAAAGTATTCTGCAATATCCGGATTACTTTGGAGTGAAGAACATGTTCACCGTTCAAGACCTCTTCAAGGCACGCGTGCACTATGGACACAAGGAGGGTTCATTGGATGATCGCATGCGTCCATATATTTATGGCAGTCGCTTGGGACACTTAATATTTGATTTAGATATAACCGCTGAATACCTAACTCTCGCTCTCAACTTTACTGCACACATTGCCTTCCGTGACGGTATCATTCTCTTTTTTAATCGAAACGCCCTGAATGCCCACCTCGTTGAGAAGAAAGCAATGGAGGCTGGTGAATTCTCTCATACCAGATTCTGGCGTGGTGGAATTTTCACAAATGCTAATGTCCAATTTGGTGCCGTAACCCGTCTTCCGGATTTGTGCATCTTCTTAAACACGCAAAACAATATTCTCACGCAGCATGTGGCTGTGAGAGACGCAGCCAAAATGGCAATACCCACTATTGGAATCGTTGATTCTAACTGCGATCCCAGCTTGGTAACATATATAGTTCCGGGTAATGATGATTCTCCAGCGTCGATAGAACTCTATTGTGATCTGTTCAAAGAGGCAATTCTTCGCGGTAAAAATAAGAGGAAGGAGTTCCTGGGTGAACTGACGCCCCAACCCAAACCTCAGAAAACCAGCCAGAAATCGGATAAAAGCAATGTCAAACCTAAAATTTCAATTAGTGAATTATTTCAGTAAGAGTCAGTTAAACAAGTTGAAAAAAGAAGTTTAAAATCAAACTTATGAAAACTTTTATTGACTATATTAGTTTCCTATTTTTGGTTTTCTAATATCCGTTCCCAGGTCATGCGAGATTTTTTATACTCAACACTTCTATACCACGCGCTCAATCAATCCAAAAAAATGTTGGCAGGACGGTGTATAGGTTTTGCCATTGCCCTGAAATTGTATTCCTTCAAAATGCCTCATATAAGAGCATTTTTAACCAATGTTCTCCATTTTATTGTAGCTACTATTCTTAGTGAAAAATGTTAAGAATGATTTGTTAGCAAAAAATGCTCGTAATTCAGAGAAAACTTTTCGTTTTTTATCTTCTTATTGGCTAGAGAAGATATGAAATAATTTTCACATTTTATATTAGTCCATTACAATGTTTAGGCAATAAACAGTTTCAAATATTGAAATTTTATAGAAAATAGAATAATTTACTCTAAACAGCTGTTCGTTTTTCACCTCGCTCGTTTATGTGGGCCACACTGAAAAAATCAAACTTTCCTGAATTATAGAATTTTAATTCTCTATGAGAAATTCATTGTTGTACATTTTGAATATGGTTGCATTAAGAGTTATTATGTGTTGCCCAAGAATGATATTTGTGACATGTATTCTAAGTTTCCTTTGATTTTTAAGAATGAAGCCACATTCTCTGAAGGCAACATATCAACACCCTAACTGGATGACTTAATTTTTGAATATCTGAGTTGCCCTTTAAAAGATCCTACTTTCTTTTTCAGCTGTCAACAGTTTTGACAGTTAGCAAGGTTGCTAACTTTGCGCTGGTCTCTTTCTTTGCTTTGATTGGATGTTTCTCCATCCACTACGACGAAAAGTAAAAAGTTTTTTCCGTCTCTGAATTCTGCAAATTTTTGGTAAGTTTCCTCCACAAATAGCAAAAAATATACAAAATTTATTGCATCTAGTATCTAAGAAATTTATGTCCACTGGAAAATCAAGTGAAATGTGAACTCGAATTCTTGTGTAGTGAAAATTTATATGAAATAATGTCTATCCGAAGTTACAGCTACAAATGGAATTTTCACCAATTTTCTTTTGTACGATTTCCTCACCATCGCTGTCTTCTTCATTACGGTCGACGTTGATCGACGTTTCGTTCAATTCTTTCAGTCCAATGGAGCAACGAGTTTTGGCAGATAATGCGCTGCGTTTCCAATTAGAATAAGAGGGATTGCGTGGACAGTAGAATTACTCTATTCCCAGTGTCTGCGTGAGTGAAGTGAGCCACCGCAGTCGGCGTCGTCGTCTGCGTCGCGCCTTGTACTCGCAGTTGCGCAGCTTTCAATGAATTTGTTGCTATTCTGGACAGATGATTCAAGAGTATTTTCAACTGTTTTGTTTGACTCGAATGAAGAGCACACAGTCAGGCGAGCCTCGCCTCTTGCCGCGTTCGGCAAAGACGAATCTTCCGATTCGTGCTGCGCAGAGGGTCAGCAAATACGCGCCATCTTTTCGTTAGATCAACTTTTGATTGTGTACATAGTTCTTTATTTGAGGGAACTATTCGTTTACTGTAACGTTATGGTATCCCTCTAATGCTGATCCTCTCCAAACGCACCCTCCCACCGCGTTCATGGTTGGAGAACTTCGCCACCTCGAATTTCTGATTCACTGAGCACTTCGGACACGAAGCAGGTGCCATAAAAGAAGTGCTTCGAAACGTTTTGGAATGACGAATGGCCAAAGTGAAAGAAACACAAATAATAATAATTACAAAAGCAATCGACTGCAGCCCACAAGGCACTTGCTCGGCTCTGCGAAAGATAGTACAAACACCGCCGACGTCAAGTGCGGCTTTGAGAGACATCATAGCTCAGTCGTTAGTCATCACAAGAAAGAGAGGGGAACACACTTGTTAATTGAAGACTCGGTCGATATATTGAATTCCAGTTGTAGGAGAGCAGAAACCGAGACCCGTGTCTCGTTTCGAATCTAGAACACCCGATCATTTGTAGTTTTTTTTTTGTTTTTGGTCGACAAATAAACGGTTATTTTATGACACCAAGCTTAATCTTCCACAACGGACAGTCTTGTCGTCGTACTCTTCTTATCTCATTTCCCCAGGCAATTTGAACGTCCCCAGTAAAGTCTTGAAGCTTGCTGCGTTGTCGCACAATCAACAATGAAGATAATAGCCTTCTTCATACACAAACTTATCAGTGGGGATAGGCAAATGATAAAAATTTGAATATACTTGCAAAACTATACGACAAGCAGTGCACTAGCGACACCCACCACCACCAGAGGCACGATCGGTGCAGAAATTCCAACAGTTGCCTTAAACTACGACATCAAAACGTGCGCCGTCCGAAAACGGATTCTCTGCCTCATCCGCTTGTCTACTTCGCAATTAATATTCGTTGAGAAATGTCTGACGTTTGAAAATGCCTCGCTTGTCTCTAGTTTTAGGATTTTGGTGACATACTCGTGAAGAGTTTTGTAAGTGACCATGTTTTCAGAGTTTCCTACAAATCGATTGTATGGTTTTTCAAATGTTTTGAATGGTTGTTGTAATCTAATATGAATTCTAATGCAGCTTGACATATTCTCATTCGACTGCAGTTATACATATGATGCGATAACTTATCTGACCTTGAATTCAATATATATTTTTTTTTTTTTTTTTTCAGGGGGAGGTGCGAACGAGAGTGTAAAGTCTTTTTTAATTTCCACTAGACGAGATCTTCGCTTTAATAAGAAGTTCGAAAGTTCTTATTCTGGATATCTCGAGCCGTTGTTTTCCACGGGATACCAAACTGCGAAGACAACAATTTCAAACCAAAGTTTCGATACTCAAATAGATATAACATAACACATATCAAGGAGACGCAATAAGGGAAACACTTATCATAGTTAAAAAATGGCACACATTGGACGTACTGTGAAAAATGTCGAGGCTCCACGACCTCTGAAGTCTCAGTCTCGCTCATCGTTGAAGAACAATTTCATGCTCATTGAAGAGCTAATCCAGTTAATTGAAAATGTTGCACTCACTCTGCAAGCGGGCATCAACAACACGGAGCCAATGGCCTCTCTTGTTCAAAATCTGCGCATACATGGTCCACAGCTGGAGTCTGTCTCGAAGGACACATTGGATCGAGCATTTGTCGTATTTCGCAATGCTTCGCAGGACGAACGTTTGAATATAATGACGCGACTGAATTTGCTCGAACTGATTGAATTGCGCGCTAAAGGCTGGGAGGACAATGGCATTAATTCCTATTACAAAACAAAACAGGTAACTAATGTTGAGGTAAGTCCTCTGGCTGTAGATTGAACTTTGAGTAAATTTATGAGAAATGTTTTCTATTCCATTTGCAGATGCCCGTTGATACGCATCACCATCACCAAACAGATGCATCGCAGGCTGCATTTCTAAGCACCTCCCCCACCTTCGGGGCTGGGTCCGCAGCAATGGCAGCTGCCATGGCTGTGGGCACTGCTCAACAACAACTATTATTGTTGGGACCTGGTGAACTAATACGAAACTCGGGCAAGTTCCCGAAACCAACGAAAATTCCTGGTAAAACTTATTGCAAAGATGAGGTTGTGATTCGAAATGCAGATTCCGGAAAAGGTAATTTCGTTAGGCTTATAGTTTTAATTATATTGACTATTGATATTGAGCCGACAATGGTTTCATATGAAAATACTATTTAATTACTATTACTTAGTAATAAGTAGGATATTTTACAGTGAGACAAAATTTAATATTTTAATAGTTAAAATGTTTGTACTGGTCTTTATTGATTCGTTTATTTTTTTCCTTTCACCTTGCTTCTTTTTAATATTTAAATGGCTCAGTTATGGGCATAAAGGGCCGCCGAGTCCATATGATTGAGGAGTTAAGTGAAACGATTATATCGTTCCAAAGAGGTAAATTTAACTTTCGCATTGCAGCCAAAATATTTGTTTCATTTATATTCGCATCAAGTGTACATTTTTAATCACATTAACCTTATCGAAAAAAATCGTTTTTAAACTCGCACGCATATATGTTTTTATACAAACTTACTGATTTCTTTGCACTCAGTTTACAATGAAAAACACGCAATGGATAAATTCCTAAAATACTACTTCTTATACCAACATAAAGCTTCCATAAGAGAAACCACCGTGTATATTTGTTTTGCATTTACTTGATAATATTTCTTGGGTATCCACCATTTATTTAAATCAACTAATAATTCTCATGGTGTCGTTGTTTCATGCATTTTAAAATACTTTGCTTGATTCGCCCCCTTTAGTTGGCCAATACCATGCACACTAATATTGATCTCTTAATTTCATTTGACTCGATCGAAACTAAAGTTAATCCTGGCGCGAAAGAACGATTGGTACAGATCACTGGCCCCACGGAGGAGAAAATCAAGTAAGTGACCCATAATCAATCAGAGGTTCTGTAGCTATAATCACACTGTATTTTTTCAGTTACGCCAAGCAACTAATAGAAGACACCATTCGGCGTAATGCTTCTCCAGTTCGTCTGGATCCAGCCATGGGTGCTCACACTGGCGGCTCATGCAGTTCACTAGCATCGTCTAATTCAGACGAGGCAACTCCTCGTGCTGGAGGCGGTGGTGGCAATAATTTGGCTAATCGCTTGAGTTTGAACTCAGCTCAAAATTTTATGACTGCCACAGCGGCTGCACAACAGGTGTCGGCACAACAGCAAGCGGCGGTCGCAGCTCTGATGGCTTCCTCAACGCCGAATGCTGTTAATGCGGCTACTGCAGCTGCTGCTGGTAAAGTGATGCGCCCGAATCAGCAAATGTTAATGCATTCATATTCCACCAATGATGCTTCTTTAGGTGAATACAAGTATACTGTGAATGTTGGACAGCATTTAATCAAAATTACTGGTGACTGTTGTGATCTTGTGAGGGTGAGGTTTTGTATTCTAAATATCCTCTAGGTTCTATTATGCTATGTAACTAACGTTTTATTTAATTGAAGGTGGCTAAACTTGTACTCGACGACTACTTTAGTAGCGCCGAGTTTTTAGCCTCTGTGGAGGCAGGCGCAGCTTTCGATGGTTCAATGGTTAGTCCAATTGGCACACCATCCACACCAATGGGTCAGCCACAGTTTATGATGGGCACCCCGTTGCAAATGGCACCGCCAATGGCCGACAGTGGCATTGGACTCAACTACATGGCTAACAACGTAAATGATGGCGACGATGATGTCTTTATCGATGCAAATGGTTTAGGTACATAGAGTATATTTAAAAATCACTATTAATTGATGTCAAATGTTTTATCGTTCACTATTTAGCTTCTTCGCAAAATAACGGTTTGGCTCGATCACGCAGAAGTCACTTCTCCCGAAAAGACACTACTCCGGAAGCAGCCACATCAAACGCAACTCCACGTAGCAAGAGCGAAAGTGCAAACGCCTCCGGAAATGCAAACACTGATTCAAGTAAGTACAAAGATATTCTTAATTCAGACAGATATTTCTTAATTCGAAAATACAAACAATTTTAACATTTTTCCAGCACGCGTTGTCCACGAATATGAGCATCTATTGTATTATGCCAAGAGTCCCCACTCTTGGGCTTTGCCTGTCGAATGGCAAAAGATCTGCGAGAAATTTCCATCTATTGTCCGCAATAAGGTAAAGAATGCTTCTACCAATTCCATGTTAGTATTTCGTGTTGCAAGCAATACAACTTCCACAACTACGACCACTAGCAATAACAGTAATATTATCAGTAGTCTAATCACGCCCCACACAGCCTCTGCCAAATTTAGTACTAACAGTAGTACGAGCCAATTACTCGGTGATAAATTCAGCACAATGCAATTAAATATCAAACGTAAGGGATTTTTCAATCGTCAAACATATAGTATTGACGAAGAAGCCCTCAGCACAAATATTGTGCAACTGCAAAAACAGATGCCAATGAACCCAGAAATTTCGCAAAATAATTCTCCTGCGGTGGCTGAAGATACCACGTTAGAAATCCAGAGCTCACAGATCAATTATAATAACAATTACAGCAATAACAATAATAATGTTAGCAATATTGCAACAGCACCGCCCAAAGAAATCAACAGTGGGAAACATTTACTAGATAAGCAAATCAAAATAATATCGGCTATTATGGAAAATAGTGGTAAAAAGATTGAATCCAGTGAATTGATCAATCAAGATCCGATTTTGATTTTAGATAGTGATGACGAAAATGGAAAAGTTGATAATATATCGTCACTAAATGTCCGTGACAATGTGAACAAATCTAACTTGAACCACGTTTCATCGGGCGATTCAAAACGAGAGTACCGAGAATACCGCTCGAATTCCACTTGTGACTAGTACTTATTTAAACAGAGCAGCAAGAAGAGTAATAACTTTAGGTTCTAGAACTCTGATTGAAGAGTTCATATTTCCTTTTCAGTTCATTTTGTGTTCGAAGAAATGAAAATTTATTTTCCATTCTCACCTTATATTTTCTCGTCAATAGACGAACTATAATTTCTATGTTTTAATTCGTTATATTTCTCCATTATTCTTATCCAACGTTTACAAAATAATTGATGAGCTCTGCAGTATATGCGAGGATAATCGTTAACTATTTCATGGCAATGAACCACAGATTTGATATGTATATTAGTAAGATTGAGACGTTTGTTTTTCACGTTTTCGTTTTCTCGTTTTCTCTTTGTGAAAGAGATCACATGAATTTAATTCAAAATTCGAACCTTTAAACAGTATTAAATACGCAATGAAATCTCATTTATTACATATATATTTACGTATATATGGTTTAAATCTATTTACAAATGAAACTTTTAGAAAGAGTAAATTTCAATCTAATCTGTATTTTGGCTGTGAAACAGATTATATAATTAGTTTACTTAGTTGTATGTAGCGAAGAACTGCAAAATAACAATTGTTTTTAAACGCACTATAATGTAGAATAACTTAGATTTAACAGAAGAGAAAGTATTTTTTACTCGACCAAGTATTAATCGTAAACGCGTAAATTTAATTTACAAAATTTTTAACCCTATATACGGCAAAACTGTATCTATTTTCTCGCCAGTGAAATATCTTGAAGTGATTTAAGAAAATTATTTTTAATTTCTAATTGATGATTTCTTTATATATTAATCCGCTAATTTCCTATATGTATTTTATGTATTTATATACAAAGACAATTCCTATATGTATTATTTCCAAATAAAATATTCATCAAACAAAAATAAGTAAAATTTGACTAATGGATGCTTGTACGCAGTTTTCTCATTCCTGCAATATAATCGCATGCTTGCAATAAACATATTGACTGAAGTAGCAATGTCTCTAGAAACAGAGTCGACATTTGTTCAATTTTCTCATGGTATTCTATCAAAAGCTTTCCTAAATTAATCTGTAGTAAATAAGTAAGTAATTATAACTAAAAAAGTGTAACAGCTGCTTGTTATGGTACATATCTACGTCCTGCTGGATCATAGAGATATCCGTTTGGGTCAAGGAACATTCTTTAAATGGTATTTTTTGGTGCAAATGTTATCATTAATCAAACACGTCATTTACTAAACATTGGCATTTATTTAACCGCATTCTTTCCGTTATGGCTTTCACTCAACTTCAACCTCACACACTCCATATCACCACATCTATTACATAATATATAGCTTGTTATGCCTTCCTGTAAGCTAAGGTAAGCTTGATATCATTCGAACTAACTATTTTTAGACTATTCTGCATTTCTAAGGATTTTGTTTCTGTATGGAAACTAGAATTTATTGATTCTAACTGCGGAATGGTTTACTCAAATTAAAATTTGTATTTAAAGATTCAGTCATTTTTATGTAAAGTTCTTATTTTAACGGCCATCTTACTTTTTTCGACAGGATATCCAGGATGAAAGCAATCGATTCGATGGAGAGAAGTATTTAGAACTTGTTAAATCGGCTAGCAAACGAAATATAGACTCGGTTGATGAATCGATCAATGATCAGGATAATCAGGAAAACGAATGAATACCACACTCACACCACCTCCATCCATATCCATGAACCAAACTACAAAAACGACAACAACATTTCAAATTTAGAATATTTCTAAATGCACGTTGCAAAAAATGTTGAGCGATTTGTTTTTGTTTCGATGGACTACAATTCTAGGAAATTGTAACAAAAGAAAAAAAAAATCTAAAATGGTCGGAAAATCTAACAAAAAAAAAAAAAAAACAAACATTTACTCAAGAACGCAAAAAATATTTTATAGGATTAGTGAAACTTACATAAAAAAATGAACTAGTTTAAATTTTTGATTTTATAACGATTATTTATGATTTAATTTTTTTTACAAAAAGCAAACGACTTCGAAAATTGTGTGAATGTTTTATTAACAATACACAACCTATTATTTCCAAAGCCAAAAGGTTTCTCATGGTGACTCAACTATAAGTTTCGTATGTTGATTTTCTTTATCTCACTAAAGTCAATGCATTTTCAGAAACTTAAATAAAGTTGCAATTTTAATATTTCTCTTTTATATATTTAAATTATGTTTCAAAATGATAGTAAAGCAAAAAACCATTTTGTATGTTTTAATCTAATTATTTATTTAATTTTATTATTAACCTATCTCAACATTTCAATGCCAAAAGTCGAAGTATTCATTTTCAAAATTTTGCGACTATTTTTAAATCTTTATGTATTGTTTGGTATTTTCTAATACTTTGTTTTTTTCTAATTACATTTGATATTTTTTCAACAATTTCTAGTCTTTTCGGCAATTCTCTGTTAACGATAATAATTCTTCTACTTTATGTAGTAATATATTTAACAATTATTTGATTAAGCGAAGATTTTTATTTTTATTTGTTTAAATAAACAAGCAAAAACGAACGTAAGGTGTTTTATTAATCAAGTCGAATCAGAGATTTTTATACAAATTTCTTCTAATAATTGATAGTTTCTTGTAAGCCCAGAGATCCATTGAAATGCTCCTCAAATCTATGATTGACAACTATACATATTTAACATATTAATATATTTATTTATTTTAAATGTTTTGTGTTTTTTTATTCTCATCACATAATTTTTAATTGTACAATATTCATTTAATAAAATGTTTTTAAATCTGCTGAAATAAAGTTGTATTGGTTTCGGTGTCTTCCAATAGATACATAATATACAATAAAGTTCTCAAAAATTTATATTTATCTATGTTAAAAAAACTACAAAACTGACCTAAAACTATATATTACCTAATCAATATTTTAAATGATATATTGTTTGTGAGATTTTGTGATAGTAAATGCAAATTTATAAAATATTAAAAGGAAACAAACAATTGGCTATATGTGGATGTATCTAAGTTTCATAATTTGGATTTAAAGCGGAAATTAAAAGAAACCTAAAAAATTACACTAAAGATATATGTTGTGTTTCGTTTATAGTGTAAGAGTAAAATATCAACATGATTCACATTAATTACAACGAAGTAAATAGTAGATCACAAAATTGCTTTGCAGAAATACATTTAAAAATATTCATTTAAATCTCATCTCTTCAATTTACGAGCGACCTTTCTATTTTGGATACGTTGAGTTCACGCAGATAAAAGTGGGTTGCAGACAAAAGCTAATGTTTAACAATTTTGAAAAGTAACCGATATGCTCTAAGAAAAGCTCTGTTATAGCAAGATAATAATTTGATTGCCCAATTGATGTGAAGCCTGTGGTCTGCTCTAACATAGTTTAGTTGTCCAATAAAGGTTCCTGATCGCTAGCATAAACATCATTGTGCGTAGCATTCGAACTTGCAGTACTATAATATAGGAAAATTAGTTACGAATTCATCATGTTTTCATGTAATATACTTTGCGCATTCTAAAACTTGACATACATTGCATTTGCATATTCGAGCCGCCGTGCGGGGGACATGTTCAAATTTCCTTTTGTTTTCTTGTCGTACGCCCAGATTACGCAAGTCGATATCAAGGCAACTGCAAGAGTAAGAAAGTTATATATATATATACATATATATATATAACTGAATTTCGAAGGAGCAACTCACTTGTCAACCATGACAGGAAGAATAACTGCACCCACAGGAATTTTCCATCACTCTTGTCCACAATCACACCAGCAAGAATTGTAACAACAGCAAGTCCAAGATTTTGCACAGACTGACAGCTGATCATTTTTTGTTTTGTAATTCATTAAATAGGATGTTAAAAAATTGTCGATATGTTACTTACAATCCATAAGCCGTGCCAAGTTGATACTCTGGAATGATTAAAGCGACCAGTGGCCACAAACTGGCCGCTAACATGGAATAGGATAGACCCATTATCACCATACCAACATAGGGATTGACCAAGGTGAATGCAAGCAAGGAATGTGCTCCGATTGTGGATAATGTTGCACCGCATACCCAGGCCACATTACGTCCAGTTTTGTCGATAACGAAACCAAAAACGGGTGATGCAACAGCGGAGATTAGGTAAACAATGGAGTTTACATTGTTGGCAGCGTCACCGGACATGTTGAACTTGTCCATGAAAAACGTTCTAGGAAGGGTACGACAAAAAATTAATATATTTTTGGTAGACATTAATCTAGCCAAAATACATACTTTCCTAACGCAATGAATGGAAAGATAGCGACATAGTACGATACACAGATAATGGAGACCATCCAAAATGTCACATTGAATGTGGCCACATCGCTCAATTTAGCTATTTCGCCAGAAGGATTGTTGTTACGGCGTAAAATGCGTTCAGCTCGTCGGTCCATCCATCCTAAAGTATGAATGTTATGAATGGCTCGACATGATTGTGCAAGTCTAAAGAAAACTCACCTAGAATAAGCGCGCACATCAGTGACATTACGCAGGTTCCTGCTGCCAGCATCAATACTACTCCCACTGCCGATGGACCTTGGTAGAATTGGTGAACATAGTTGTAAATAGGTTGCATCACCCAGAAGTTCACGGTGCTGCCAAAACGTGCCACCGACAATTGCAGTCCGAAGACCATATTCAACTCCTTGCCCTTGAACCAAAGCACCGCATAGTTGTTTTGCGCAACGGCCAATGATTCGGCGCCGATACCAAAGATAAAACGTCCCACGATCATAAGCCAAAACATGTCCTTAATACCTCCCGTGGCAAAAATTACTTGACCCACAAGCAAGATGGAGAGGTAAATAATCGTGCCCAGTCGAATGCCAAAGACGCGATCGATCAGAAAACCGCCCACGAAACAGAGAACCACATTAGGCCATGAGTAGATCGAATAGATGAGCGTAAATTGAGTGGTGCTAAGGTCCAGTTCCTTCTTGAAGACTTCTTGCAAGGCGCCAGGATTGTCGTAACAGAAATACGAGCCTGAAAAAAATAAAAAAATTTTTCATAGCAACAACTTTTAACACGGCAATGATAACATTTTCAACTTTCTCATGGCCTTTGAACAAATATTCAAAATGAAAGTGCCTTCCATCAATTAGGCGGTCCATTAAATCTGCAGCGAATAACCATAAATTATTCGCAATTGTTATCAATGCAACGCGGACGCACACATGAGTCATGCTTTCATCAGCGTATGCTCTGATACTGATAATGAGCACAAAATAATAAACGAAGTATTACCTCTTCGTCTGACAAACATTACAAAAATCTAAACATTTGGTTAACTCACCGAAACCCAGTAGACACATAAAGATGAGAGCAATGAATCGATGCAACCCACTGGTAGGATTACAGCACACGGATGCTCCACATCCAGTGGGCTGGGGGTCCAGCTCATTGTCCTGTATGCTGCGACGCGTTGACGTTGTGCGTGGTGCACTTTGCTCATTCTCCACAATGGGCAAACGATCGTTGTCACTAGTTGACATCTTCGCGAACTTCCTTTGTGCTCGGCTCAAACTTTAATCAGTGCTGTCGGAACGCTTCTCCAGACGCAACTGAAGTCGACGAGCAGACTTGAACGATCAAAGATATCAGCAATTCGTTGCTGGATGAGATCGCTCTCGGGTTCTTTCCACGACGGTTTGGAATTTTTATGCACAATATCTTTAATATTGTGCCCGCAGACTCAAATCATATGCGAAAACCGTAATTGTTTTCTAATGAACCCTTGGGGGAGTGTGTGTGTGGTGACGGTATTTATATTCCTCCTAATCGCAAGTAGACCCTTATCGGTCCTAGACCCGCATTGATAGTCGTTCGACTGGACAATTGTTGTTTTTTCTATTGTTCAAGAGACGAACCGATCGGAGTCTTTGTTTGCATGCTGTAGTCCTTCGTTTCTTCAATATTCTATTAATGATTAGAATTGTTCGCGTAGCTGTATACAATCTGTGAAAGGAAAATAAAACTTAATTGATTATTGTATTAAACTGCATTAATCGAAAATCAAGCGACTATAAGTTCATGAGTCATGACTCAAAAAATATCGACCTATTTTGTAAGTTTGTTTATGCTGCAGAAGTAAGACTCTGTTGTTCATTTTTGATGACTAACAATCAAAGTTGGTGTCGAGTGCAGCTGATGGACGAATGATAGTGTCGCCCGGCTGAAATTCTATATCGTGCACCCTTTGTACCCTCTGTGAATATATCGTCAGCCATGATTACACGAAGGGACTATACTTGTTTGAAAAATTGAACACATTATTGGAAAAATACACAGTTGGCACACAGTTTGGACACTTAAATTCTTAAATACAAGGGAAAATTTCCACATATTTGTCGCCTACTGTAAACGCAATGATAACAGAAAACTCCTATTTATCTTGCTAAAATCCATATGTAACGATCCCTCACTAAATAAATTAGTAACCTGAGGCAGAGCCTGCGACGACTCGACGATAAGAATCCGAATAGAACTAACTCATTCCAAGAGACGCCTTTCCCCTGATGATTGCGTAGAAAAGATGATAGCGAGGAGAAAGCAAAAACGAACCAAATATCATGTGAAACAGAGAAAGAAAACAATAAACAACAATTGAATGCTGATTGTTGTTGGCGACATTTGTTATTTCAAAGGCAACCCGTCGGGTCTTCAGTGAGCGATTTCAATGTAATGAAAACGAAATAACACTATCATTTTTGCGAGTCTTCACTGCTGCCTGTAGCGGCTTGAAAGTCTTCGGACGACCTGACGACGCAATTAAATAATTCGCAACTATGTTTTTGTAAACAAATGATTAAAATTTCGACAAATTTCGTCGTTACCGGAATCTAAATAAAATATAGGAGTATTTTATAAGATTTTTTTGGGTAGTTGTAAAAGGGATGCAACAAGTCTCTACCCTTGGCCTTCGTAAATATGTGTCTGAGTACATTTTTAGTGTTAATCAGACATTTAACTAGAAAAATATTCAGATAGTTTATATAATTATCCTGTTGCACATTTAGATATAATACAATTTCATGCATATCGCACAAACAAACAAACACAGTGGAGACTATTTCAGCAAATTATCCATTGGTTATGGCCTATTTTTGCACAAGAAGTTTCTTACACGTTTTAAAATGACTTTTCATTTTTTGGCCAAGTACCGATGTATTCCCTTCACTCACCTTGCACAAATTCGAACGCTGTTATTGTAGTTGTTTACAAAATCTTGCTGATCCTTACAAAACAATACGCCCCCAAAATTTATATTTACTTATTCGTCAATTTTTTTAAACTGAGTACATATTTTAATGTTCATAGATGTGTGTGTGATATTGTCTGGAAACAAGTTTTCCTTCTGGCCGATAGTCGTCGATGGTTTGCTTAAATACTTTTCCGTCCCTTTTGACGCTTATTTCGTTATCTCCCCTTATGCTGCTTACAGAGCGGTCCAAAACACAAGCGACGTTCCCGAGTTGAGAGACGAAAATGAATTTTATAAATTTCAACAAAGAAATTTGTAACGACAAGAGAAAAGACATAAACAGTGCTGCCACTTTCTTACGGATCAACTGTCAGTGACATTTTATAACAGCTCTGAGCTTTCGATTTGAAGACAGTCAAGTCATCATCAAAAATTTACATTTTTTTTAAATAGCTGCAGATGGCAACGCTTGAATATACCTTATTCTCAATTCTCCACTAAGATTACTGTGTTTTCCATCACTGGGCAATATCAAAACAATTCGTTTTTATTTTTCTTCAACACGTCATTTTGCATTTGGAACTAGTAGAAGAATTAGAACCAAGAGATTAACAGACAAAAGTTTTTAGTGTAAAAACATATAAAAAATAAAACGTTTTGAATTCGCCAAACACTTGAAAAACAAAAATCCAATGTAAAATCACACAATATTTGCATTGTTTTCATAAACACTAGACTCACAAAATACGGACTAAGGAAGAAATTCAAAATAGTCAACGAGATGGACATGGTAAAGGTAAGAAATATATATAAATACAGAAATGCGTTGCAGAGATTTGCTTCGATTAATTTATGCGATTCAATTATATAAAAAATATCATACAATCGAAATGTAATCAAATTTTGAAATAATATGATGGCTGTGTCATTTCTTTGCATGGGGTTATTTTGAACTTCGTCCCTTGCATTATCTATGAATGATGACTGAACTATAGAATATATCCCTGGGCATTTTCCACGGGCTATGGGACAGTATCAAAGGCATGACGTTGGTGTTCTACATCGATGCTGAGATTCATAGACTGAATGAAGAAAAACGTGCGGAGCAGGAGAGGCGAATGATGTCGCGAAGGCGTTCCCCATCGCCTATACCATCATCAGCATCGGCAATGAACGAGGAGCTTGTCACGAAGACAAACAAGGAAAATCCGGATGAACGTCACCTGGACAGTATCCTGAAAAAGACCGAGCCACCAGCTAAAAAGACACCAAAAGTGTAAGTGGCGAAAGTCTAAGTGTTGAAGTATTTAATTACTTTTATTATGTTTATAGTGAGCTGAAAATCGCTAAGCAAGTTTTTAAGTGCTGTAGTCTCAATGGTGGATTTACCTGGTTGAGCATTATATTGTTTGAGCAATTGATTCTGCCAACACTTAAGTTCGTCCTGACAGTGTGCTACGGCGAGCACTCGGAAGAACTGCATTTTGTTTGGGGTTGGCTGCAATCGATTCTCTCAATCCTTTTCGGTATGATGTGGGTGCTGCCAATCTTTCTGCTAAGCAAAATAGTTTCTTCATTGTGGTTTGCGGACATTGCAAATGCTGCCTATCGCGTGCGTAAAGGACGCCCGCAAATGATATCGAGCATAAGCAAATTGATTGCAGACTTCTTATTCAGTCTACTGGTGCAGGCGCTATTTTTAGTTCAGAGTATGTTGGTGAATATGCTGCCGATACCATGGGTCGGCTCGTCACTATGTTTTGTACACCTCTGCTTGCTCTATTCGCTATATTCATTTGAATATAAGTGGTTCAATATGGGCTGGGAGCTGCATCGTCGCTTAAGTTACCTCGAGAGTAATTGGCCGTATTTTTTGGGATTTGGAATACCATTAACAGTCCTTACGAACTTATCTAGTTCTGTTATTGTGAGGTGAGTTCAACAATATCTTAATTTCTTATTTGAAACTAACTCCACGATTCCTGAAAGAGCAGCAGTTGCATATTCTCAATATTTTTTCCATTGTTCATTCTAAGTGGAAACGAGGCTAAACCACTAGTAGGAACAACGTAAGAATAAGTTGTATTTTTAAAAATTGAAAAATTCCATTAATTCATGATCTTTGATAGTGGCACCCCGATGCGACTTTTCTCGCCAGTCATTTTCGTATCGAACTTGTTCTTCAATCGTTCAACCCGCGATCAAAGGAAACGACCTATGAGTGGAGTGAGGAATACAGCACCGAACCAACAGCAACAGATATTACTCCAAAAACAGTTGCTTCTACTGCAGCAACAAAAACAACAAAAAGAGAAAGAAGAACATAGACATACTCGCGCACACCATCACCAACAACGTCAACATCGTCAATCGGTGGAGTACGCACCACCACGCCCAACGCACAGCTCCTCCTCATCGGCACGAAATACACCGGAACGCATGACTGCCAATGAATTTGAGCGTTTCGGGCGAACGTCCAGTGGTGGTTTCAGTGGCGGCATGCGACCGCTAATACCTACTCCAGTATCGGGTACGCCTGGAGTAAGCACTGCCACACCTGGTAACAACAATGTGCGACATAGATAGCCGGCAACTAAAGTGCACGATTAAAATTCAGACGCATCGAAACCTCGCCGACTAAACGTTTACTTTTTTGTGATCTTTGCACCTCTCTAACGTCTGGTTTTTTCGATTAAGCGATATATTATGTAAATACAAATGCTTTATATTTTGTAATGCGTGTGAAGCGCACACTCGGGCTTATATTTAAATGTGCTTTATTTTTTATTACTTGATCGTACATTATTTATAACGTTAATTTTAGTTTTTTTTACATGCATAAGCATAAATTTGACAACGCAAATTTAAACTATAGAATTGTAATAATTTTTTTACTTGAAATGAATGACATGAAAGAGAAACTGAGAATTATAACATACAAATTTGCAATGTTTGTTCGTTTGTTTACTCGAATAATTCATCTGGTGGCTCATCCTTCACTTCGGGTACTGTATGGTATGCAGAAATCGAAATAAACATATGAAGAGCCTCGAAATTCAAAGTAGGGTCTTTTTCTTCGTTTGCATAGCCTCCATCAACCATGAAGCCTTTGAAATGTGTGCACCGCTGGAAGTTGGGATCTGCCTGTAGAAGGGACATTACTGTCGCATTACCCAAACCGAAAAAACGCTCGCCCTGGGTACGCATCGGCAGTTGAGCTTCGTTTGGCAGTGAACGCTGAAGTGCTTCCAGGAGTCCTTGGTGACAATGGTTTGCCGTCTCTCCGAAAAAGACACTATCAAAATCGTTGTCGGGAATTAATTGAAATTGCGGCATCCCAGCATTGTTTAATATCTTGCAAGTAAACACACATTTGCGCTGCGGGTCCTTGGGATGCGCAAAAATTCGAGTGGCCACATAACCCACTGGATAAATCCAGTTCTGGGTGTGAAAGTTGGGATTTTCAGAAATAATTTCTCCGGGCATGTGAAGCATAAGCGTGCCGCCTAAGCTTATGGGGAATATGGGCTTCCCTGACGAATCCAGAGATACTTTTTCACGAGGGCCCTTGCCCCGAGTCTTTTCGGTTTTCTTGATATATTCCCTTGCTGGCTTAGCTACAGCATTCTGAATGCGTTTCTTGGGTCCTCGTTTTTTGGGAACATGAGGTGCTTTCACTGACTCTGTCCGCACACCTGCTGTGGCCGTTGCCACTGGAATGGGCTTTTCATCCGTACTTTGTTGTTCTTGCAAGACATCCAAACCTTCATGCCGCATTAGACGTTTAATCAAGTAGCGACGTTCTTCGCGGGCTATCGATAACTCTGCCTGTACCTGTGCCACCTCATCGCAGAGTGAAGCATTTTCCTGCACAATTACGTAAAAACATTATTATAAATATCAATTCAAACTGCCACTTCACACGACTTACAAAAACAAAGTTTTTTATTTGTCGTTTGAGCTTCTTATACTTTGTCTTATATTTTAAATTCATTACGCGTGAATACTGGCTGTTTTGATACAACATTGATTGAGGTTTCGACATTTTCTTAAAACTTTAAATTAGAGCATTTACGATAAAAGAGGAATTAAAGTTTGAGATTTGTTTATTTAGATCTAATATAAAGTTACGATCGAACATTTCTAGCCACATATTTGATTGTCGTAAAAAGCATGGTGCATCAAATATAATACGTTTATATATCAAAACCCCTCACGAAATTTTGGTCACCAAAATGTGTGGAGTAACATATAGTAATGATTCACTAAATTAAATATCAAATTAGAAGCAATATGTTTATTGATTTGCAATTTATATTCATTGGTAATATTAGATGTTTCATTAAACTATAAAATATAAAACGTAACATTGATTACAGATATCGTTTTGGTTTTTTGATTCACCCTGCAATGTGTGGGAAAGAATTTTTTGCTTTAAATTTTCGTTTCTAACTTCACGTTCGTTCAACGAAAGTGAAAAATAGAAGAAAGAATAAATTTAATTGCAAGACTGTATATATAATCAAATGAAAAGAAAGAAATCGACGAAAATAATCAACGAACGATATAGTTTAGAAAGGAAAAAAATCGAATTTGGAAAGATAAAAAGCAGGCAAAAATAGTGATTTTCTTCAGAGATTTCTTTGTTACTGTAGTGGACAAATATTTTCACCAGACATAAAAATAGGATCACAATAATACTGCAAGTTATAAGCGGAAAAATATAAGACAAGTGTACGTGGGAGGGTACAAATTGAAAACGAAAGCAGTTTGGAGTCAGCGGCTCACGGAGTCTCAGGATATGGTATTCCAGCCAGTTGAATTGACACCGTAGTGAAGGTCGAGTTAAAAATAAGATCATCTATTTCAACTTCAGTGGTAGGGAGCTGTCGAAGCAGATCCACTGCCATTTCACTGCCTTGAGTTTCTACCATGAACAAAAGTTAGCAAGAAAAAAGTGGAAAGAAAAAATCAAAAAATTACAGCCTTGACCCATATCCGTGCTTTTGTCAATTAGCAATAAATTTTTCGCTGTTCTGAATAGCTCGTCAGCATCAAGTCAACACAATCGTTTGTAAAGTTAGATCTCAATAATCACACACCTCACCTGCGACGCAATGCATTGGACCGTGCGTTTGGATGGTGGCCCGCGTCGTGTTAACCATGCCGCCGTCGGAGTGGGCGAGTATATATATTCCTTCGGCGGTTACTGCACCGGGGATGACTACCGCTACAACGAATCTATTGACGTGCATGTGCTGAACACCAATTCGTTGCGATGGAGCCTAGTCCCACCAAAAAAGAACGAAAATGGAATTCCTCTTAAATATCCTGAGGTACCCTTTCAACGGTATGTTTTCTACTTTCTGTTTTCTATTTCTCTTGCGAGGTGTTCCTTCCAACAGATATGGTCATACAGTTGTGGCCCACAACGACAAAATCTATATGTGGGGCGGTCGTAACGACGAACAACTGTGCAATGTGCTTTATTGTTTCGATCCGAAGACACTTTCCTGGACACGTCCCAAAGTAACGGGAGCCGTGCCGGGCGCTCGCGACGGTCATTCTGCTTGTGTTGTCGGCAATTGTATGTACATCTTCGGTGGATTCGAAGACGACATCAATAAATTCTCCTGTGATGTTCACTGCCTTAATTTCGAAACCATGGAATGGCGCTACATTCAAACATTCGGAGTGCCGCCGTCGTTTCGTGATTTTCATTCAGCCGCTGCCATTCTTGGACGCATGTATATATTCGGAGGCCGGGGTGACAAACACAGTCCTTATCATAGCCAAGACGAAATGTATTGTCCAGAGATTTTGTACTTGGATTTGAAGACTAAGGTGTGGCATCGTCCTTCTACAACAGGAAAGGTTCCCGTTGGCCGTCGCAGTCATTCGATGTGTACGTGATACTAATTAGTGTTGACAATCAATTTTTAGCTTATATTTGTAAACATTACAGTTATTTTTAACGACTTGATTTATGTATTTGGTGGTTACAACGGAATTTTGGATCAGCATTTCAACGATTTGTATACATTTGACCCAAAAGTTAACTGTTGGAATCTGATCAAACCTCATGGAATACCTCCCACAGCACGTAGAAGACAAGTGTGTCTAGTCAAAGGAAATCGCATGTTACTGTTTGGAGGAACCAGGTATATTCTGAATAGGTTTCTTTTAAAATATGCAGTACCATATTCATTAAATTATAGTGCATAGTACTTATTCGTTCTTTGGTTTAGGTGAAAACAAGCTGAAGGTTATAGCAATATCTATCTTTCCATTGCTTCGAAAAATTATTCGTATGTTGAATAGAAATTGATAGTATGAAAGTCCGAAAATATTTACAATCGTTATAATCTATCTTACGATGAGTATTTTCACTTTGTTTACTTCTTACTGTTATTGTAATTGCTTTCCTTATCGACTATGAATGAAACCGATAAGCTGATTTAAACAAGATAAGAGGGAATATAAGAAGTTTGTATAGGTTGATATAGTAGAACAAAATCTGCAATCGAAAAAGCCCTTATTATGTAGGTCAATTTCGTATATTTTGATAAGCCAACCCAGAGTCAATAATAGATTTATTTACATGAAGTAAGAAACACAGAGAAGTTCAAGTCTTAGTTAGATAATTTTAATATAATGGGATGAAAGGGATTTGGCTTTACTAATTTCATGTTATTACCGATTTTTTTGTTAAATTTCAGTCCGTATCCTAACGCAACAGCATTGGAGCGTATTTCGCTAATCGATAACAACGATACACATGTGCTCGATTTTGAGCCAAGCTTAAAGACTTTATCTATTTTAGCCGTCATTGAAAATCGCATCGACACAACATGGTTGCCTAAGGAACTCAGGTAAGTTCTACATGTTTCGACGTTGAATATATGAATAACATATTCGTTTCCTATTCTATCCATTATCAGATGGGATATACACTCAATGACGCAGCCGAACTCGATTAGCAGACCAATTAATCACGCAGGTTGATACACGCAGAGATCAAGAAACAGCTTCACAAACATTCATGCATCATGTGATTCTTGGCAATATATTTATTTGAAAGCACACAAGTTCTATCAACTATTTAAAGCAAGTTTGAATAATCATAAAGGGGTTTATAAAAACGTGCATATATATAACAGATAGATTTTCCCACTAAGCACTTTTCACGATTCATAGCGCGTTTTATACATTTAGAACATACTAACTTCAATAGGATTTTCGGGTTAACTTAGTTGTTGATATGGGATCCCATTTCTTTTATCTAGTATTATTTTTTAATTTCCTTATGTTTGATTTTTATTTTTTAAGGTTGTCAAATATGAATATAGATCGGATTTTGTACTTTTAAAAAATTAGTCCCGGAATTATTTTTTGAATCTATAAATCAATGATTTACAAGTGAATATGTGTTCAAGTGAATAATAATTTTTTAGTTTGCTTTAATTTCTTATTTTAATTATTTTGTTAGTCCATTATTATTTGCAAAACGTACTGAGAAAGTTTGCAAAATAATGCTAATATCAAATGAAACACACAAGGCAATACAAATAATTAGGAAACCTTTTATCCAAACGAGAATATATACGTAATGTGTTATAGAAACCAAGTGTATTACTAAAAGCATGAACAACTGATACAATATACTATACTATGAAATGAAGAAAAAGAAAATCTCTATTCATTTTTTCATTAATTTGTATTTTGTAAACTACATTTTAAAAATGTTATTTAAGTGATTCCTTTCGATTTAATTTTCAGTTTAAAACTAAATTTACAAATTTCTCATACGTTGTTTGTTAATAATTTTGTGAATTAGGAATTGTTTCAGACGATAAACTAAAGTACGCTATGAAATTATTCAAAAACACCATCAAACAACTGAATATTAGTACAATCAAAATTGTTATACATAATGCCGGTAGATAGTAAATTAACTTTACATCGTTCTTCCTTCCAAGACGTATTAACTATAAGACAGTATTTTCAGAAGATTTTTCTTTGAACTGAAGTCGCAACTCCGACCAATTAGGTTCAGCACAATCTTTCAAGAGTTTCCAATTGGGTGAGGGTACATCCGGTGAGAGCCAGTTGAAGTCCGCCACATCGGTGAAGTTATTTTGCGCCTTGTCCAATTTAGACTTAAGGAAGTCGGTCTCAATATCGGGATAATCATAACAATATGAAGCAATCTCAATTTGTTTACAGTCTTCAATTATGGCGCGACATGTAACATGCATATAGATGCGACAAGCCGACGACGAGTGCAGTCGCATCTGCTGACAAGCCACAGCAATAGTGGAGCTGTGACAGTTCTCAGCGAATAGTGAACGTGCTATGGGTCCGCATAAAAATGTACAATCGGATGCGTTCGATATTTGTACTGATCCTGCGTGCCCTTGCAGTTCAATGAAACAATTGCTCAGATTGGATATTGTTACGTCTTTGCTATTGACGTCTTCTCCTCGTAAAATTATATGCTCATCTTTGCGTTCGGAAAGTGTCCAAATTAATGCTTTAGTTGTGCTAATGCTAGACTTCTCTGAGGAACTATCATGCTTGTCTGCTGCTACTTTCGGATTTATTGCCACTTTTGGAGCAACTTTGCGTCCGCTGAAGCCAAATTTCTTTTTGGGCATTAATTTAAGACGAGCTTCTTCACAATTGATGCTGAGTTCATTGAGAACGTTTTGACAGGATTTAATTTTGTAATCTGTGAGAAATATGGTGGATGACGTTAAATAGCGTTGTAGTTCTTGTATTTCAATGGTGACATTAGCAAAAAGACGACCCAATTCGGAGTTTGAAAGGTCAGTACTTGTTCTCTTTTCTGCTGACTCAGTGATGTTTTCCACTCGCGCTTCAATTTCATGCACGCGATCTGCAAACGTCTCAAAAAAGTAATCGGCGCCTTCATTTTCTAAGTTCTCCTTGTTGCGAAGTTCCAATTTAACATCTAAGTAGTTTTGTCTGTCCTTGTTGCGTTTGTTTATCCGTTCCAATATGTTGTCTTTCTTCGCTACAGCTGTGGATGATGTTGAAGAATCGACGACGTCATCTTCCAAGACTTTGGGAATCTCTAATTCACAATTCATTGTTGCTGTTTAAACTGGTATTTTTGATGTCCTTATGTGAAAAGAACCACTAATGGGTTACAAATTGTGATCTATTTCTCTTTTTTGGGTAAATAGATAGGAGCCGACTCTGTTGCTGCCTCTTTGAGGCGCTTCATAAAGAGAAGCTTCTTCTGTTCGTCCTCGGTGAGGTGCACACTCGACGATGAGGCTTTAATTCGCTCGAGTTTTTCGGTCGATGGTTCAGTTAGACGCAGCAGCCCGTAGCCGATTCCTCCTAATGAGACTAACCAGATTAAAGATTTAATATACAGATTTCTAGCCATCTAGATTAAAGTTGCTTTTAAATATTTATAAATAAAAAAGTGTTTAGACGCTCTAGATGGTTTTAGTAAAAGGTTTGATAAGGAATAAATTCAAAATTATACGTTTTCTTTATAAATGTTGAAATTACTTAATTAATTACTTTATGCTGAACTTTATATTTGTGTGATTGTATGTTTGATTATTCGGGTTTTTTTGCTTCGGCCTTCCAGATGGCTGAATCGATTTGTCGCAAGTTGCTATTGCCAAGAATCTCGCCAACTTTGTAATAATAATCGAGCATATATGGAAAGTTCTCGTTGACGTAGAGGCGAAATTCTGCAAAAAACCATAAAAAAAAAATGCACTTGTTAAAAAGGACACAGTTGAAAATATTTATATTTTAATCTTTTATTTGTTTTCATGCACATGTTTATGCATTGTTTATGGCACACGAATTACATACGATCTCAAAAGTTCATAAATAAATTGAGAGCGTGAATTAAAATGTAGGTGTAAACCTGTCTACGCCACTTACATCTAAAATGGAATTAAATACCGAAGGGATTTTTATTTTTGTAAGGGGAATCACATCAAGTGCGGCGCAAAAACTATTCCGACAATTTTCACATTAAAATTTCATATACTGAATATCAAAACACAGCTCAACTATAAACGAACAAGACGAACTCAAATGACGTAAGAAAACAAAGTAGAATCAGTTTTTCTCACTTAAAACGGTAAGTAGACTATCAAATCAAGACAACTGGGGAAACTCTCCGAACCGATCTCAGCAATGAAGTCTGAATCGAAACGGTCTTTGTTTATGGACCGTGAGTCATTGTGAAATAGATGTGGACAGATAGACAGTTTTTCAGACAGACAAGTCGCCGTTTTGACGTTTACATTACAGCACCCGTGCAGCGCCACATTGACCCCCGGAACAAAATAAGAAATTGGTCTCTGCGCAGCTGTCAATTCCTAGCGGCATTGTAAAGGAACAGAAAGCACAAGGAAGCATTCTAGATGTAGTTATATGGGAGAATATGATGAAATTGTTAAATATGGAAAATTTTCAGAGTTTCGTTTTGGTCAATTCTTGTAAATAAATCTCGTACCTCGATTTGTGTTCATGCGATGATAGACTCCGTAAGAAACTGCAAAACACACGGCCTCGATAACAAAAAGTGTTTTAGCTGAACCTTTGACGAATTTCCAGAATCCGCTCTTCGGTGTTTTAGGCAACATCACACAGCAACAATTAAATTGACAAGAAAACTTTCCAAGTGGAATTTTATCACACAATTAAGTAACCTGCATTACTTCATACAAAATCACACGTTCTCCGGAATCTTCTGCTGTCATATTTCCCCAATCAGCTGGCGGTGGAGACATTGAAACTGTCAAAAGGAACTGTGGGGAGTTCGCAAAGAATGAAATTGAGCAGAGTTGCATTTGCGTTGTATATGTATAATTTGACTATATTTAAATTTTTTTTTTATAAAAACAATAGTACACAAATAATATCTATCTATCTAAAGAGTTTTCTCGAAATTCCGATTATTGGAAAATTTGTTTCTTATTGGATATAATAGAATAACATAATAAAAACAATTTGTGCATATACGTCATTATATCGATCTTTTTATTCAGGTGTGAATAACCAATGCGTGAATTAAAAAAAATTGGTCAGACATATTAATTATTAAATTAATAAGGATGTGACGAAAAGCTGTACCGGCGATCGTTAACTCATTACTCTTATCAGACTCCCGCGATGACACCGTCTTCAGCAGACGCCATTGAATGGCCCGGCAAACAATCGTCATCGGCGGAGTACACAGCAAGCGTACATATTTGCTCAGTGATTGAACAATCATATGATCCACAAACACCTAGAGGCCGACGCCAAGATTCAGCGAAACCACTGAACTTTATGAATGAATAGACGAAGTTGGAATAGTGGCGGGAGCTGCATTCACTCGAGGGAAGTGCGATCTTCCGCACTGATCGCGTAATTAATAGATAATAGACATTGCAATGCAGCGATTAGACGACCGGCTCGACGGCTCATTGCCCGGCGGATGAATCACTCTTATCTGCTGTCGAGCGCGTCATCTAGATCGTCATGAAATCATAAATTGTTCTGGGAATGGGATTTGTTGTTATAATTCGAAATAGTATCTCGCTCATTGAGCCGCCGCACTATAGAACGCGGATACACCAACAACCACACAGCACCACCGGCGACCTAATAAGTCTCTAATTATCGTGTCTCTACTTTGCTATATATTCCGCCTTTATTTTTTCGAAATTCCGTTTAAAAATACAGTGTTTTTCACAATAAAAGTTCGCTGACAATACGAAATTATTTTCGCCCCAACGGTGAGGAACGGACGGCAGAGGACGGTCGGAGTCCGGGTTGGTGGCGTCTAAAAGCACACTCATGAAAATTTTCCGAGAATGATGACGATTCGAAAAAGCTATGAATGAATTTTTCGCCGCTCTACGATCGTGCAGCGCCACGAGTGGGAATCTCCATGCTTTCGCGTAATTGTGTGAAAACATCGTTGTTGGTATCTCGACGGCGGCATGAGTCATCCGCAATCACAACGATTCACTGCTCTCGCTCTGCCGCGGCCGCTCGCTCGTTCGCTCTGCGAGTTCTTCTCTCACTCGATACGTCATCACTTTATCAACTATTATTGATCGCGGATTCGGCCACAGGGAATTTTTCGGTCCGCTTTCCGGCAGCAGCGTCAAGACAGAAATGCTATGAGTAAAGTTCATTCATGAAAACCAACTAGTATGCGAGAGAGCTTCTCGGCGTTTTGGGCATTTGGAGGCACAGAAAGAGAGCTGCTACGCGAATTGCTCGCAGCACTGGCCCAACTCACGCGGAAAACCTTCTGTCGACTCTGTAGGTTCCCACTATCTATATAATTCGCCTCAGTTGTTCGCGAAACGATTGCGCGTCTCCAAATTCTGCATTCTCACTCGCTCTCTCTCCGCACTGTGCTTTGCCCAGTCGGCCCCTCAACCGCGCACTCTCTAATTCGGCGGCTCTCTTGTGTTGCTCTCACGCGATCTGCTCGAAACGAATCCCATGCGATTCCGAAACCGAAGCAAGGTGGAATTCGCGATCGAGATTGCGTTCGATCGACGGTGGGGATCATTTGTTGGACGTACGCGGAACCGAACACAAGGACGTTGAGCGCGCGGAGCTCTCGTGGATCGAACCGTGGACCGTGGACGCGTGTGACTGTTCGCTTCTGCGTTGGAGCGCGCATTGAAAGTCGTTCGAATTAAAATCCATTCATCCGATCGGAGTCAACAGCCACCTTCATTGCAGTTCCGTCGCATGCGATGACGTCGCCGTGACGTCGTCGAGATCCGCGAGTGTGATTCACGCAAAGACCGAGTCGGAGTCGGAGCCGGAGCCGGAGCCAGAAAGAGTCGAGCTTGAGGAGCCCCAGTCGAACTATGCGCGAGTTCCCAGAAGTCCTAGATTTATGTGAATCATGTGATAGTCTTCGGTGTGTTTTATTCGCCCGCGCCGGCCATTGCGATCGGCGTGAGTGAACGATAGTCGAGAGGGGCAAAAGCAAGGGGCAAAAACAAATCGCGAAGTCGCGGCGCCGTCGTCTGAAAAGTGTTTGGCGCCTGGCGCGAGTGCCGAACCGGCGTGGTCTGTGGTTATTCCGGGAAATTCCATGTCGACTCACTGCAGCAGTGACAACAGCGGCGACGAAAGCCTCTTCTACGAACACACACACGCACACAGCCACTGCAGACAGCGATAAATACGCGCGTCCAGCACAAGCGAGTCCTCTGCCCGTCTCCCTCGTCCATGCCCGAGGGACGAAACCACATCCGCGAAATAAACAATCCGAGCGAAGTGACTTCAAAGTGTATTAATGGCATTGATTTTGAGTTTTTATGCCTTGCACCAACAGCAACAAGTGACAGTAGTGCGACAGCAACAAAGACTAAGAGAAAAACCAAAACCAAAACAAAAACAACTACCAGCGGGCAATCCGTCTCCAATGCAAGAGCATGGCGCAACCAAGGACAGCGAAGGAACGCAAGCGGAGCAACCCCAGGTGGAAGCGGCGGCGAAGGGCGCGACCCCGAGGCCCTCGAAGGACCCGCCCGCGAACAGCGTCGGCCCGCGGCCACGGCATCGCCCCCGGCCCCGGCCTCGGCCTCGGCACCGGCTGAGCTCCACGACCAGCGACGAGACCAGCTCAAGCTCTAGCTCCAGCGAGGTCAGCTCCAGCGAGGACAGCTCCAGCGACTGCAGCAGCGACGGCACCTCCAGCTCCAGCCGCAGCGCCCCGCGCGCAAGGCGACGGCCGACGACAGAGGCGGTGACGTCGGCAGCGACTCCGGAACCGACGGCCGCCGTACGCTCGATCGCCGATGTCGATGTCTCCGTCGGCAAGGAGGACGCGAAGGCCGGCAGCGACGAGGAGGCGCCGCCGTCGCCGGTGGAGGTGCCGGTGGATCCGCACGCGTGGACGGCCGAGCACATCGCCAGCTGGGTGCGGTGGATGACGAGGCAGTTCAAGATCGAGCCGCCGCCGGACGTGGCTCGCTTCCCGGCCACGGGCGAGGAGCTCTGCGCGCTGACGCGGCCCGACTTCTGGGTGTGCGCCGGGTCGCGCGAGGGCGGGATCCTCCTGGCCAAGCACTTCGCGCTGACCCTCTACAGCGCCACCGGCCGCGAGACGAGCCCGATGCTGAACGAGAACGAGCCGAGTGAGTAGGGCGGGCTCCCAGGGGTCCAGGTCGTTCTCCATTCTTTCTTCACCCGCCGCTATCACCCTGCGAATAAATCTCGTCGTCATCACCGCCCGCGCCCAGAGCACTTGAACGCAATCCCCTAAATATCCCCATTTCATTTGATTTCATTTCATTACCGTTCGCCCCATTTCGATTCATTCGCCCGATTATCAGTGATTTAATTCGTAATCAGGCCCTCTGGTCACTGCCGTTGAATCGCCAACCGATTTCACACTTCATCCTCTTGTTTATACGGGGCAATAAATTCGGTTTCCCGGTCCCCCGGCCAGGGGCTCGGCCTGTGGTCAATCGCTCGCTCGAGTCTCGCTTAATCCTTTGGCTGCGGATGGCTCAATAATGGCCACATATTAAGATCCCGGCCGGGATAAGGCGCAAGGAATGGCTCCTCATTCTTTACGTCGTCCGTTCGCCCCCCACGACCAGGACCTCGACCAGGACGAGAGCGAGTGAGCGGCAGATATGGGCAGATTCTCCCATGCGATAACGTGGCGCGTTTACGTGATTTGGAAAATACATTGCGTGGATGTGTGAATGTGTTTCGTTTTCCTTTGTTTGTTCGTCTGTTTGTTCGTAATGCATTGTGTTCCGGCCCTGCCCCGGCTCGAGGATGTGCCCAGGACCCTCCACTCCTCCTCTGCGGTGCTGCGCCTTCCCCGGCCAGCTGACAACGGCATATCCTTGACTGACACAAGTAATACCTTCCTTCCTTCCTTCCTTCCGCTGGCTTATTGATTTCTCTCCGGCTCCAGCGCCGTGACAAAGGGACGCCCGTCGCCCGCTGGGAGTCCGCCTTCCGGGTGGCTTCCTCGATTCCTCCTAGAGGACATGATCCCGTCGAACTTCGAAATTCATTACAATAAAATTTCACTTAACTCTCGGTCAACGGGCTTTGTTTGAGCCACTTTCGACTCGTCACCCGTCCGTCCATCCGTCCGGCCATCCATCCAGCGGCCAGGTCGGAGGTGGCGCGGAGGTCCTCGCTGTAAATCGCGGCTCTAAGCCTTCTTTATAACTTTGTTAATAACCGCCGAGTGGCTCGCTCTGTCTATTCACTTGTTATTAACTCACCTTGCCGCCGTGAAATGGCCCTGGTGTCGATGGCGGTGGCGACGGCGGTGTCGCAGTTCAAGTGATGATGTTAATAAACGATGTAAATATGATAATTTCTCTCAGGCGGTGGCATCTAATAATAACATCAGCGTAATCCTCTCCTGGCGAAGGCGTCCCCGCCTGTCGCCCGTCGACGGCTGCCGGCTCACCTCGCCGCGGGTGGTGCCGCGAGCACGGGGCTGGCCCAGGAGGCGCAGGACGGGGAGCGGAAGGGGAAGGGGGCGACGAGGACCACCCACAAGGCTCGGCCCAGGGCGGCGGAAATACGACAGGAAAATATTCATTCGTCGCATCCTTCCTGTCCTTTTGATTGGTCGTCGCGCCGTTGTTGTTGCTGCTGCTGCTTCTCTCCTGGCGCAGGGCAGGGGAAGGAAGGGGGCGCGCGACGAGAGGACAAGTGGAGGTCGACTCCTCGGGAGTTTAGCGGGAGGGAGGGACGAGGTGGGAATGGTTGAGTTCAAAAGTCGCTTGAGATACTGGAAGGCTGCACTTTGAGCGGAGTCCGCCAACAGCCGCCGTGCATCCTTTGGACGCACTCTCTAATTGATTTGTTTTTTATGCAAACAGGATTAGGCCGCTTAGATTACGTTAATCGCCGAGGGCGGGGTCGGGAGGCCGAGCTGGGTGTGGGGTCTGGGTCCGGGGGTGGAAGTGGAGGCACGTGCCGAGCGGTCGGGCCCTCGCCACCGGTGCCCTGGCTGCGCACCACCCACCGGGCAGGTGATGAGAATAACAAACACACGGCCAGGGACGGGCGGGAGGCGGGGGGTCGGTTGGTCCTGGGGACGGACGGGTTTCCTGCGAGCCACGCAGACGGCACAGCTTCAGTTGCGAACGGGAGCTCCAACGACGACGACGACGACGACGCTTGGCCCCAGTGCCGACCCCGCGAACCGAGTCGAGCGAAATTCCGCCAGAGTTCGGAAATAGAGTTCGCGTTAAAAACACCGTCGATTCCCGGAATCCCATCCGAGTCGCGTGAGACGGCGGTCTTGTAAATAACGACGACAATCGGCGATCGGCGACCATGAGCGTCAGCGTCGACGTGGGCGTGATGTGGCGCCTCTCGGAGGACTTCAGCCGCCGCTTCGGCGTCCGCATGCAGTCGTCGCACCACCACCCGGCCCACGCCCCGCCGGCCCATCCGCACCCCTACCACGGCCACCACCCGCACCATCCGCACGCCGCGGTGCCCTCGGCCCGGCCCATGATCTACAACGGTTCGTCCGGGACTCAATCAATTGAAGGCGAAGAAGCTGAGGCGAAAATAATTTCGAACGTTCTCTCGCTCGAATTATTTCGGCCATTAAGTAATCACGTTGTTGCTGTTGCTGTTGCTATTGCTATTGTTATTGTTGTGAGCGGCCGTTGGCCATCGTCGATGTGTCATCGGCGCCGGTGGTCGCGCTCTTGGCCCGACCGGAAATTCCTGGAATCGCTTTTGATTTCGGCGCGCGGCCTCAGGCTCGCAGCACCAACAACACACAGCACTTGGCCCACGCACGGCGGATGTTTTCAGAGAGCGGCGCCTGGTGCTTCATTCAGCTTCATTCTGTTTTTCTTTTATTAATTACTCAATTAGTTCCACGACAAGGTGACTCTTCAAAACGGCTCTGGTCGTCTATTCACAACGCAGTCACCGACCCCAGAAATCTAGACGGCCGAGAAGACTTCGAGCATGAACGGTCTTCCAAGGATCGGTCTTCATCGGGGCGATTTGTGCGGTTGTTCCGGACTAGTCCTGTTTAGTCCTCTCGATTTTAGTAAACCGAATTGTCTCTTACACCTTATTGTTTTTCATTTATTATTTTTCGCTGGTAGTTTTAATTGAGGATTAAGTGCTGTCATAAAAAACACGTTATAGTGAGGAAAAATTCTCGGTTATTACATCCGGCAACTCCTAATTCCGGTTTTAGTCAATTTGAAGGAGGTTTTAGTCGTGTTTGTTGGAGTCTAATTCTGTGATTTGGTAGCGTTTCCATTGGTGTTCTCCGTGGTCCTCACGGTGATATGGGTGATATTTATCATTCCTGCATATACCAAAGCCTGAAAGCAACTCATATTCCACAGGCGGATATCTTGTGTTGATATTTTTCTAATCCCAGCAACTGAGGATTTAGAAAGGTTCCCTGCCCGGGCTTCCTAGGTCAGGAATCGGGCACGTCGAACGTGATTGGAATTTCGTGATTCCCCGGCCAATGGCCAATTGCAACAACACGGCCTAATGTATAATTAAACGGTGGATGCATGTAGGTATGTCGTCTGCGAATAAACTTCCCTAGCTGCGTTTCGATCGCCTCCGCGCGAGATTTTCTACGACCAAGCGCTTAAACAAACCGCACTGTTACGTGATTTCCCCACCAGGCCAACTACAATAACAGCAGCCACAACAACAACAGCGGTGTTTCGCGACCGCAAGTTAATAACAACAACAGCAGATACGTCAACGACCACCGCGGGAAAAGAAGAAGAAGAAAGACACTTTTTAATGTAGCCCGTTGTTTTTGTTGTGCTTCCAGATCCGTACCAGCTGCTGAACGCGGCCTCGCATCGATTGGTCGCCCAGGGCTCGGGCCAGATCCAATTGTGGCAGTTTCTGCTGGAGCTGCTCGCCGATTCGTCGAACGCCGGCTGCATCACGTGGGAGGGCACCAATGGGGAATTCAAACTCATCGACCCCGACGAAGTCGCCAAGCGGTGGGGGGAGCGCAAGGCGAAGCCGAACATGAACTACGACAAGCTGAGCAGGGCCCTGAGGTGAGTACCTGACCCGCTGTGTATGTGTGTGTCTGCGTCCTGTGTGTTTGTGGTGCGGCTCTCGGCGAAGGGAGGCCGGCCACGCGGCAGCCACGCCGAAGAAGTCGCACCAGCTAGACAGGGAGGGAAGAGAGCGAGAGCGAGAGAAAGAGTGGTGTGTGACCGAAAGCTCTGCGCATGAGAGAGCGCCGCGAAATGTGGCGTGCGAGACTGCCGAAATCGCATGCGAGTTCCGTCGAATCCATGAATGAACCAGGGCCGGCGCGTCATCGGCCGTCGGTGATTCAGCAGCGAGTTTTCCGTGGAATTTCAAGTGCAGTCGTCGCGGCTTGAGATATTGCGAACAGAAGTCGCTCACCTTCCTAGGCGCGAACCCACTCCTTGACAATGTATGGCGATACGGCCGTGTGCGGAGGACGACTGGGGCTCCAGCGCTGCGTCAACGCGCATCGTCCGTGTGCCTAAAACAAATACCAAACCGAAACCTGGCCGAGCCACTGCCGTCGTCGCCTGCGGTGGCCGCGTGACTCATCCGAAAGCCAGCCGGCCGAAGACGGACTCGCGCAGCATCGGCCACGGCTTCGACTTTCTTCGCGCTGCACGAGGGGCGATCGATCGATCGGCCGGCGGGTGCTAAAGAGATAGGACGGGATGGAAGCCAGAGCTGACAGGCCGAATTCTTTCATTCTTTCTTCTGGCCGCCGTCGGGAGTTCGCGAGAAATTCCTTGACGGATTTGTGATGAATGAAATCCAGTATTTCAATGTCACCGACCTACTTTAATGAGCTCGCGGTGGCTTTTCGCGGAAGCCCCTCGGTGACGGCCGGCGATTTAATTGACTCCCGCTAATGCGATCGCTTTCTCCTTTCTCCCGTTGTCTCTCCCCAGGTACTACTACGACAAGAACATCATGACGAAGGTCCACGGCAAGCGCTACGCCTACAAGTTCGACTTCCACGGCCTGATGGCGGCCTGCCAGGCGCAGGCCCAGGGCTGCGACCCCGCCGCCAGCATGCTCAGTTCCTACAGCCACCACGCCGCGCACCATCACCTGGGCGCCGCCGGCCACCACATGCACCAGCCGCACCACCCGCACCCTCACCCGCACCACCCCCACCATCACCAGCACCACCACCACGGCCTACAGACGGAGCTCTCGCCCTCGTCCTCCTCCAGCTTGGGCTTCCCCTCGCCGTCCACGGCCTCGATGCCGTCGCCGCTCGGCCTGGCGGCGTCGCCCAGCAGCAGCCTCGTCAACGCCGCCGGCAGCGTCAGCCTCTGCTCGAACGTGCTGCAACAGGCGAATCCGCCCACCGCAGCCGCCTCAACCGCCGCTGCACCGCCATCCACTCCCAACCCGAATCTTGCCACCTCGGCGGCGACGACAGCGACGCCAACAGCGACGACGACGCGGCCCACCCAGGTAGCTCCGTCGGCCACTCCGCCGCCCGTGACCGCGGCGGGCCCGGCGCTCTTCACGCGCCCCTCCTACTGGCCCTACGCGCAGTCCGGCTTCGAGCCGCGCCCACCGACCAACTCGTTTAATTAACTGCAAGCGATTTGTCGCAATTACGGGCACTCAAGGCCGCCAACTTCGTCATAACCCACACGACCTCCTGTCCCCCCCCGAGCACAGGCCGACCGACGGGCGTCGCCGCCCGGGGTTCGCGCACCTTTCGAGCGACCCTTGTTATGAGTGCACTAAACGGCCACTTCCGTTTCCGGCTGCAGGAGGCCGACTTCTGACCGCCAAGATGGCCCGTCTCGGCCGACAATTATACCGAATGTGATACGCAGCCCTCGTGTGCGCCCTGTGGAGGATGGAGGATGGAGTAGCCGGGTTGGAAGAGTCTCGCCGTGCCTGCGCCGGGGTTCCTCCTCCGGCCACGGCCACGTGAGCCCGAACGGACCCGTCCTAATCCCCACAGCTTAGCAGCACGAATATTCTACTTAATTACGATACTTAACATTCACAGTCACAAGCAATACACGATGAAATTACACCTAACTACACCACAATAGCTTATGTTAATAGAATCTACGTATAGTTTAAGCGCAGAGTTTGCAACTGTTGTACAATGTTTAGTTTATGTTTTGTACATAATGAGAGTAGTGGCAGTTTTCTATATGAATTTACTTGGTTAGTCCTTAGCATTTAATGTACTGCAATAGTTATGTAGTGTGTAATAAATATAAATTGTCGAAATTATCATTTAACAGGCTGTCTTCATTTATCTATTTCTCAGCACATGGACCGGCGGCGACCGATGTTTGGCAGTGGTCGGGACGCCTAAAGGGTCCCTAGTTAGAAGTTCGTTATCTATACCTTTGGCTTTGCTTCCGGCTTCATTATCGACCAAGGTTTGCACAAATTGTGTACTATTATATACAGTTTATTGGGCGTAGCAATGTTTTACATTCGACTCTAGTTTGTTGCTAAAAGAATGGTCCCGGTGAATGTTCTTTTTAGTAGCGACTTTTTAAGAGCGACTTCCAAACCTAAACCGAGTAGGTCACGGCCAGGGCAATGAAGATCACACAGTAGCACAGGAAGCTGATGCGGTCCACGGCCGTGGCCAGCAGGATCCAGTCGAACTGGATGGAGCGGGTGGAGGGCGCCGCGAGGGGGCTGCTGCCGATGCGGTCGGTGTTGTCGCTGTCGGGGTTGTCGTAGATGTGCTCGGACAGCTCCTTGGTGCCGTTGTTCAGCAGCGACTGGGGCTCCGACTCCAGCGAGAACTGCGAGAGGCAGAGCACGCGGCCTACGGGGCCGTTCAGCAGGCCCTTCAGGCAGTCGGGGACGCGCCGCTTGTGCTTGGCCGTGGAGAGGTAGAGTACGGCGACGGCCAGGATCGTGGAGATGCTGACCAGGAGCATGCTGCTGCTGTAGAAGAGCACTGCGAAGGGAAGCCAAGTGGCCGTTGAGAGAGCAAGGGATATCGATTGGCTAGTGGGCGATACGAACCAATGAGCGGCGTGTTCTCGGCGAGGATCGGCAGCAGCTGGGCGAAGTACATGAGGAAGGCGGCGATGACGACCATCACGATGCCGTTGAGCAGGATCTTCTCGCCCATTTGCGGCGGCAACCAGAAGGCCGACAGCGCCAGGAGCACGATGCAGGAGGCGGGCGTGAAGATCACCGCCGTGTACATCGAGGAGCGGCGCTTCAGCACCAGGGTGTACTCTACGTAGTTGTGGTAGTCCTTGCGCTTATAGACGCCCTGCCCGCTCAGTGCCTCCCACTCGGTCGACTGCACCATGTCGGCGAAGTCCACGGACTCGCCGAATTTGCTGATGTTCACCGACGACCACGAGCCGATCTCGACCTTGCACGTCTGGGTGTCGAACGGCCACATGAGCAGGTTCAGGTTGCAGTAGGTCGTCATCACCGCGGGCGGCACCCAGAGCACGACGCCGTCGGAGTCGATCAGAACCTGCGTCTCCCCGATCACGGTGGTGCCGACGCCGGCGTTGTTAAACAGCGTAATGTCCGGCCTCCACACCTCCGAGGGCCGCATGTGAATGGTCTTAATGTCGTCGTATGCGGAGCTGTTCCAGCTGCGGTTCTCGTCCACCCATTGCTGCGAGAGGGGGAAGAGTCAATTGATAAGCGTCCGAGAACGACAGGCGTCTAGTCATATCGCCCAAAGCTACTTACGGTGTTTATCCACGAGTGGATCGTCATTTTGCCATTGATCTCGTCCACATCGACGTAGTTGAGCGATACGTGCAGCGTGATGTCGGTAGCCTTGCCCTTGAGGGTGGGGATCATGTTCTTGTCGTAGTTGGTGAAGAGTTCGGCCCGCAGTCTGTCCATGGTGCCGACGCTAACGGACGTCGCAGAATCGGTTGCTAAATCGGTTGAAAATGAGGTGATGTGAATATTCGGACGAGGAAAGCGGATAAGCGGAAACTCTCAAGCGTCATTTCGGTGTGAAACGTAAAAAACATATGGATGGGGAGGCAGGTCCTATCGCAAGATAAGAATTGCCCACACGCTCTTAGCGTAGAGAAAGAGAACGGTTTGTGTGGTGATTGTGTGGGCGCCATTCTTTCAGGCACGTCATCAACGCAGAACCGCGAGAAAACAACGGAAGATGGCGATAAAGAGTGGGGAGAACTAATGTACGAAAATATAGTGTGGCTGGATATTTTCAGAAGAACCGGGTTAAGCCACACTGCGCTGATAGCAGGAGCAGAATATGTATGCCAGGCATAGTCCGCATATTTCGTTGAACATACAATGTATGGATATCTCTCGGCACAAGCTTAAGTATAGTAGCTTAAGTCGACATGAGGGAAAAATAGTTGCTGTTATTATTGTCCGGGTAATTATTGGCTGGGGTTGAAATTGATCAATTAGAAAAAGGATTAACTCTGTTCACTAAATTTTTAGAATAACATTAATCGTAAGTCAAGAAGTATTGGAAAGTTCAAAAACAACATTAAGAGATAAGCTCATGTCGATACGAGATTTGCAGGAGCCTTTTTTTCAAATTTCTAAACCGAGCCTTATGCGTCTGAACTGCTGTTAGACCTAACAGCTTGAGTCGATTGAGCACAAATATATAGTGTACACTGTGCACCACAAAGGTCTCGAGTATCGAAGATCCGGGTATATATGCTTACACGATTCAGCCGTCACAGTACGCAGCAAAAACAACCAAACGGCGACTCCGATTCCGATTCCGATGGACGGTAATGAGGGCCTTCGTTTGCCGGAAGTAAATAATTTTATCACGAATTGCATTGTTTTTTGTTCTCGTCTTGTTCCTTATATTTGCGTTATGTTTTTTTTTTTAGTAAATTAATGAATTCCCTCGCTGTCGCTTTAATATTTGTTCACCACAATCTTTCGTAAATTGAAAGAACTTGTCGTGAGCTCAGTATCCACTAGAGAAGTGCACGCGTCGAGGTCCCACCGAGAACTGAACGCAGTTTTAGTTTCCGAATGCCTTCGCAGCGTAGATCTCGGTACAACAATATCCAACTCGATCATGGACTCGCCTCCGGAATGGAATTTATGCTGATATGATGAGAAGTGAGGCCTTCTAATAAAGAAAACACAATAAGGGAGAAGTACAAATTAAGTGAAAATAACAGCATCTGCCTCACACTGGGAGCAGATATGTATTCAAGATGCTTTGAGCTAATCCGCGCTCGAGCCTACCAACTCGATGGTGAAATTATATCAATATGATTAGTTTATAATGGGAACATTATTTGCTCATTGAGTGCTGCAAACTCTTAAGAGTGGAATTGAATAATAACCGGCACCAATGATTGTATATTAAAATACCGGGAAGCACTTCAGCCGCAGGATACTAAGGGAACCACAGTTTTGCATTTACTTCAATCACTACGGATCCGTAACTTGGTCGGAGTTTTGGGTGCTTCTCATCATGGCGCAATTTTGGCCATTACCATTGCATTCCTGATGTTCTGAGAGTAAAAATAGCAAACTTTTATATAGATATAAACAAATAAATTATATTTACATCAAAATCGCAGAGAAAGACAACGAGCCTTAAGACCGCCAAGATCTCGTTCCAGTACATTTTGAACTCTCTTTCGAACGGGAGAGCTGTGCCCCTAGTTTAATAGTATACTGACTCACCACTTGAATCCTTATAAAAAATGTAAAATTAATAAATAAAAACAGAATTATTCCGGAAAAGAAAATGTGCGCAGTATCTCACTATTAACTTTAAGAGGGCGCGTAAAACGAAATAATGGCGTAGGCTCCGTTTATTGTTGGGTGGCTTGAACGATGATACTCAATGCTCATATTATGAAATGGGATGAGACTGATCTCGGACCAGACTATGACTACGAGCTGTTGAGAAGACAGATCGCATTATTATGTGTATGGGATTAGACTATGATGTGTTCCTACAGATGGTTGGTGAAGCGGCAACTGGTGCACGGCGTATGAGCCGTATAGTGTAGTTTTTCACCATCTGCGCCTTATATCCAAATACTAGCATAATTTCGGCTAGCCTTCTTCCGTTCGCCGTCTGATCATAAATGTTGTCCATTTTATGTTCATACTGGACAATATCATACGGGTCGTTGTCACTAATCTGTGCTTCTTTTTGGGTTGATTACTTTAGATTATTTTTCTGATTATTTTCAGTTGTTATTTATTGTTTGGTACTGGTCATAAACGACACAATGTGGTCAATCTACGGCATCTTGAGCAGCCACTGCAACAAGGGTCGACTTACGATGAAGTTGATGCGTTTTGGTGCTGTCGTGGAATATGTGCATGGTGAAATTTGATGGGCTCTTTTTCCTTTTTCGTTTGAGATGAATTATATTATTTTTTTTTAAATTACACAAGTTAAATTCATAATTGAGAAATGGTGCTTTTGATTTAATTTTGATTAGAGCTTCGAGAGCTTTCGGGGCTTTTGCAATAAAAGCTTTCCCCCACCCTTGCTTGCAGCGGCTGTCAAAATCAGCTGTTCGCATTGAGCTCATATGTTTCACCAGTATCCCAGGAATTGCAGAACATAATTTAAATCAAATAATGATGAATATACAGACGGACGGTGGTAGCACATTTAATCCCTCGAATCCCCATGGTTTGGGTAAGCCATTTTCATTCTCTTAAACCATTGACGTAAATTTGCATAGATATATTGTTCGTTTTGCAGGTGATCCTAACGACACTTCACTGCGTAAAGTGGAGCGCGAAGTACTCATTCCCAAAATAATGCGCGATCGAGCCAAGGCTACACACTGCGCCCAGGAGGTGGCAGAATTTGAGAAATGTTGCAAAGATAGCAGCATTTTGATGGTGCTAACCTGCCGCAAGGAGAACTCAAAACTCAAGGATTGTTTGGCTGAATGGTACCAAAACGAAGCATTCAAGGAGGAGTGCAAACAAATATATTTGCAAGAGCGCTCCGAGTACAGGCGTACAGGAATACCGAAGAAACATCGTGTTGAGAAGATGTAACTGGGATTTAAGGGAAGTGACTGTTGGGTAAAATAGCATTTTCATTTATTTTGTTGAATTTTGGCTTTGAACAAAGGCAGTGTAATTAAAGCGACGTAAAATCGTTTCCGATACTTTATATAATTTAAACTCATCAAGGGAATTTATCTGATAATCTCTGGTATTCCCCAATACTTCCAGTAGTAACACATCCTTGTCTGAAGTCTCAGCTATTCGTTGCAAGCCTTTAATATCCTTTGCTGACCGCATGGCAGAGGAGTTAGGAGTGGAGATTACGACAATGAAACTGGCATGGTAGAATCGCAAGCCTTTCTTGTATATCACTAAAAAAGACGATTATATTTATTGGACTCTTATAGCTAAATCTTCATAGGAACTCACGGAAATCTCCTCCAAACTTTGTACCACTCTTCACAACCCAATTTTTCGATTTTAAGTACAAATATCCCACGAAACACTCTACGAAATTGGCTTTTAGTTGTGTAAAACAGTACAATAACTGTTGCCAATTCATTTCTATGCCATCCAAATCGACTATTCTTAAGACATTCAAATAGTGAGCTAGGAAGAATGCCTCCTCCAAATCCAATGCCAGAGTTTCTTCGCTAGTAGAGGAATTTCCCTTGGGGTCTTTTTGGGGTCTGACGATTTGTGGTGCACTACGTGACTTGCTGCCTTTCCCGAAGCACCCGCACTCATAAATGATCTGCATCTCCTGTTTGTCGCAGATTTCCACAGACATCCCAGTGTAGACCCCAGTAAAGGTTTGATCTGTATCTGGACAGCTGGGAAACGGTTGAACGAGTTGTTGGCTTTGACAGCCTCTTTTCCTCTTGATTGTAGGTTTGAATTCTAACATCTCTTTTCGTATTTAACTTTTAAGTTATGTTCTTGAGATTTGAAATCAAATTTAATTGATTGTTTTTTTTTCTCAACAGCTGATCACCTTTGGGCAGCTGATTACAGTGCTGGATTATGAAAAGTCACAATAGACCTATGGTCTCTGTATTGAAATTATATTAAAATAAATTATATATAATATATAATGATATATGTTATTGTATGTGTGTATTTATTAATATTAAAATGAAATTATATATGAACATATGTAGAAACATTAAGGTTAAATATTCTTATTCTTATATAAAAATTCTTATAAAAGTTAATAATCTCGTCTATCTTGTACCTAAACCATTGCATTAGTTTTCGAATCTCTCCTATTTTTCAAACACTTCCCATGCCTTGTCCATCGTTTTCGCCGTGCTTTGCAGCCAATTGCACGAACTGTCGAACTTTTCTCCAATTGTTGTGGCGAAAAAGTCACAAGACCTGTCAGCTGAATTTTTGGTTCGTCGCAGTAGTGAAAAAGAAAATTATCGAGTAAATTTTCCACGAAATCCTGCGGAAAAATATAATAGATTCTATTTGAAAAACTCTCATTGCACTACTACTTTAAAATAAATCAAAATGACTGACGTTAAGGATTTGATTAACATGCCAGACGAAAGCATCGGTGAGTGAGAAAAAATCGAAGTTGAAAATTTGAATATGCTACGGAGAAACTAAATTCTAATCATATCTTTATTTCGTATATTTTAGACATGATTGCCGCTACTTCGGTGCTACAGCAGCAAGCTGGCGACATCCGCTCCAAGACTATTAACTGGGCTTCATATATGCAATCGCAAATGATTTCTCAGGAAGATTATCAATGTATCAGTAGTCTTGATAAGTCGAAAGCCCAGTACTTGCAGCAGAATCCAGCTCAAGCCGTTCGCACGCTGCTCAATCTGTTGTCTCATGTCTCGAAGGATTCGACCATTCAGTACATCCTGGTCATGATCGACGATATGTTGCAGGAGGATCGCACTCGTGTCGAATTCTTCCATGACTATGCTTCGAAGCGTAAGGAGAGCGTTTGGGGTCCTTTCTTGAATCTACTGAACCGCCAAGACGGCTTCATTGTCAACATGTCATCTCGCATCATCGCTAAACTGGCCTGCTGGGGTCACGAATTGATGCCTACCTCCGACCTGAACTTCTACTTGCAGTTCCTCAAGGATCAGCTGACCGTGCACGTGAGTATGCCAATTGGCCAGTTGATCGGCCAAAGTGTGAGTCGTTTGTTGGAAATGGAACTGGGTTCTATGTATTGTTTCGAATAATTTATTTTTGTACGAATATCATAAAATGTTTTTCATTGTATATTTTATCATCCATCGTCAATTACACTTTGCATGAATTCTTGGTTTTCGTAGTTTTGCTCGTGAGTTTAGCACTTTATTCGGATGTAAAATTGCATGTGGTTTTTAATCGATCCACATATATTTTGTACGTACGTTTGATTATTGGTTATGGGCTTTCAAAAAAGACTCGAAGTGTAGAAATTTGAAAAACAAATAGTATACTATTGATAGTTTTGGGTTCTTGTAGCATGTTTATCCGGTGAAGAAAATTGGTTTATTTGTTTATTACTTAATGCCAAATTATGTTTGTGTTGATGCATATTTCCCAAAGTAAATTACTATATTTTGCTCATAAAATTTTGCACGTTCATGTACATTCCTTGCACAGATTTTGAATTTATTTCCGCCGAAAACCATCAGCTGCACACACATTCATCAATTAGATCACCTGGTTTTTTATTTTGGTCACGTTGGATCAGATATCCTTGTTTCGTTTAGCTTCATTGCATTTGAGTGTTTGTCCCTCGTCCTTATTGGAGCCTTGTTCTTGTATGTTCATTAAAGTCCTCGTTGTTGAGTTGTTTCGTCGTCAATGCTCAGGAATTAAAGTAACGCTTCGATATATTGCTGCAACCAACAGTTTAACTAAACAATTTGCCAATCCGTCGAACAAACAAACATAAATATCTACTAACAAATGTATCTGTGTCAATGGGCCTACTTTTTGGAAATGGGGGCGGGTCCCTGACGCAGGCAACTCCGTTCGCACAACACTCACTTGAACACTTCAGAAACAAACCAAACAAATCGATGAAAAAAAACTACAACAAGAATTGTAAAACACCAACCACAACTGCACTACTAACAAAATCAATCGAAGCAACCACAACCGCGTTGGCACTTGTTAATAACATATTCTTGTTCTGTGGAACGAAATTTAAGAATTGAAAGACAAATGAAAACTTCTACTAAATACAATACACTTCCAACTCTTTTTGAACACCGACCACCACCAAACAACAACCCAACCCAATCCACCAAAACAACTAACATCGAGCCAGGCAAAAACGTACATCAACGACATGGCCGAGTGGTCGCGGCGCGTCCAAACAATCGTTGTTCATCAGCACGGACACGGCCATGGGCACGGTCACGGCCACGGGCATGGACATGGACACAGCAACCAGTACAGTCCGAACGCCGTCATGCATCACGAGCAGCAGCATCCTGCGGTGGCCGGCGAAAGCTACCGTGAAGTCTCCAGCGAGTCGGGGGCTGCCGGGGCCGATGGCAAATTACAGATCCCGGTATCGTGTCCTTCTTGGTTTAAGTTATCGCTCATTTAATTAGATTTCATACTATCGATTCATGTTCCTCAAGACCACAAGCCACTCGTGAGCTCTCCTCTTGTTGTTCACGCCTCATGTGGCAGCGTCATCCTCCTTCTGGACCCTATTCCAATTGCCGCCGTTCTGTGGTAGAAACCCTAAGTGTCCTCATGTAATAATCGTGAAACTATTTGTGTGTGTGTAGTGATGGACCTCGCGAGAAGGCGTACCTTTTGTGAATAGCACCATTTCATAGTACCGATTGCACTCTGTAGAGCCCTCACCGACTCAAGTAGTTTTCGACAAGTCCTTGATTTGAACCCCAGCAACTGGACTTCAGATCAGTTATTTTTGTGTATTATTTCTGTCCGTACAAGAGTTCGTAAATAACCCGGACGTGGTTCAAATGCGACTAGTCTGCGGGAAACCAGACGAATAGCAAAATAAATCAGAGAATCACCTCTCCAAGCCATCATCCATCGATCTTCTAACTCACTAACTCTTTTCAAATACCCTTTTCAGCAGAAAAAAAAAATCAAAAATCAAAAACGATTCTAGGTAAATGTCTGTTAAATTTAAAATGGAACGGTGTTGGTAAAATATATGTAATGTTAATGTTAAAAATTTAATTTTCAGTTTTTAGAGTGTTTATTGTAATAAAATACTTTTATTGTGCTGCTCATTGTTGTTGTGTCGTTACGCCTCGTAGCAGCCACTTTAATCCTTGTCTTAATTTTTTATTTCTTAAAAACAACACTTGAACCACTTCTTCAGTTGTTTGCAGAGTTTTTATTCTCGATGTTGTACGTATTGACATTGAAATTGTTGTCGTCTAATTCTGTTAAAACCCCTAAATTTTCGTATATTTTCAATCTTCTTCTTTCTCACACTTAACATTACTAAACTTCTTAATCATGCCACCACGTCATTTCCGATTGGTTCCATTCCTGATTCTCCTTTCTCACACAAACCTCTGTTTTCGTTGTTGTCTGTGCGGCAACTCCAGGCCAATGAGTACATCCAATCCGTCGGACGCTGTCTCCAAATGATGCTGCGCATCGACGAGTATCGTTTCGCCTTCGTCTCCGTGGATGGCATCAGTACCTTGATCAGCATCCTTTCGTCGCGAGTCAACTTCCAAGTAATGAATTGGCCAATAGTCTTGATTTTCGATTTGCAATCATAATCTCTGATCCCCAGGTTCAATACCAACTGGTCTTCTGTTTGTGGGTGCTGACCTTCAACCCACTGCTGGCCACCAAGATGAACAAATTTAGCGTGATTCCCATTTTGGCCGACATCCTGAACGACTGTGCCAAGGAAAAGGTTTGACCCTCGATCGAGAGACTAAAGAACAATTCTAATAGACTTATTGACTTGCTCAGGTCACCCGTATCATTTTGGCGGTGTTCCGCAATCTGATCGAGAAGCCAGAAGACCTGCAGGTGGCCAAGGAACACTGCATCGCCATGGTTCAGTGCAAGGTTCTGAAACAGTTGTCCATCTTGGAGCAACGTCGCTTCGACGATGAGGACATTACCGCTGATGTCGAGTTCCTCACCGAGAAGCTGCAGAATTCTGTACAGGACTTGAGCTCCTTCGACGAGTACGCCACCGAGTTGCGCAGTGCTCGTCTGGAGTGGTCGCCAGTGCACAAGTCGGCCAAGTTCTGGCGCGAGAACGCCCAGCGCTTGAACGAGAAGAACTACGAGTTGCTGAGAATCCTCGTGCACCTCTTGGAGACATCGAAGGACCCCATTATCCTGTCCGTGGCTTGCTACGATATTGGCGAGTACGTGCGTCATTACCCAAGAGGAAAGCAGTAAGTATTACAAATGCTTGAGTTGTGAAAAAACCTTATGCGAAACCTCCTCCGAAGCGTCCTGGAACAACTGAACGGAAAGCAAATGGTCATGCAACTCTTGGGTCACGACGACCCCAACGTACGCTACGAAGCCCTCTTGGCTGTACAGAAACTGATGGTTCACAATTGGTAAGTCGTGCAGGTTCCTTGGCAAACCATAACTCCCCACATTAATCACCTCATTGTCATTATCATTAATTAGAAATAATTATAAGAAGATATTCATTCAAGAAACTCAAGCATGTCCATGTTTCAATACCATTCGGTAACCGGTTCACAAATTCTCAATCAATCAATTTCATTTCTCAGGGAATACCTTGGCAAACAACTCGAAAAGGATAACGAGAACCAGAAACAAGGATCTGCACCAATCAGTGGCAAAGCCTAAGCTGCCACTCGAGTCTGAGCATTGAATCGCCAGCCAACACAGCCGCAAAGCAGCCATTTTTCGTCGTTGTTTCTAAAATAAGCTAAGAATGTTTTAAGTTCTTGTTATTCATCATATGAAGAGAAAGTAAAACAAATCAATTGCAATAAAATTTACACATATTATTAAATGAAACATATTCAAAAAATTAATTCATAAGTCGAAAGTAGTTAAAGCTAAAGAAATGTCAAAGTTGCGGCTCTTTTAATTATTATTATACCATTCCATTTGAGAAAAAATTATTTTCCAGCAATTTTTTGAACACAAATTTATTTTATTTTAATACCTTATTGTTGTTATGTTCTAGTACTTTCTTTACCGCACTATTTCCAGTTGTATATAAATAAAGTGAAACTTAAAATATTTACAATTAATCAAATATTTGCAATTTAAAAAAGTAACCAAGTATTGTATTGTATTGTATTTTAGTCAAGTTGTAAAAACGAAATTAACTCAAGAATGACAATACTGCAAATGTTAATCCATCGCATTGTGTAAAAGAAAAAGTATTGTTTGTTTCAGAGTCAAGTAAATATACTGTTATTGTAAAAGAAGAAAAGTTTGCTGTTATTCTTTGACATAGATTCGACCAGAGCCAGAGTCAGATCAGCTTGTGAGGTCATATATGATGGGTAGACTTGAGAACCTCCCAGTTAATTGAGGACTCCGATGTCCGCCAGTTTTCCCAAACCCAATATTCCCAAATAAAAGTTAAGTTTTTGTTTTTTGTGACTTTGTATTTTGTTTTTTGAAACGTTTTGTTTGTTAAACTTTAAATTTAATATATTAAAATTGTCCTATGTAGAAATTAAAGTTATTTAAATAAACTTTGCTCTTAAATAGTTTACAGCGTCTGACAATTGACGATCGATGATAAATAGATGGTTCATTGTGGCAGGATCGGACCGCCAGTCAGGCGCTCTCTATGACACACCTTACATTAAATAAGTTATTGTATATTGATAGATACTGCAAAATCAACTGTTTTGATTATAACATATGGGGCTCGGGGAATTCAATGAGTGGATGTTGTAGGTTGTGTTGTCGGGTTTATCATCGTAGATCAATGTAATTTATGTTGGTGTAGTTCTATTTCTCATTGTTGTTGTTATTGAAGTTTACTTGGTGGCCGCCTTCAGGTAAGCGATCAGATCAGCGCGTTCGTTTGGTTTCTTCAAACCCGCGAAGATCATCTTTGTTCCGGGGATGTACTTCTTGGGGTTCTCCAAGTATTCGAAGAGGGTGTCCTCATTCCAGGTGATACCCTTGGCCTTGTTGGCATCTGTGTACGCGAAGCCAGCGGCCTGGCCGGTCTTGCGGCCGATCAAACCGTGCAAGTTGGGGCCGACCTTGTGCTTGCCGCCAGCCTCGACGGTGTGGCACTGAGCGCAACGTTGGACGAAGATCTTCTTGCCCTTCTCAACATCACCAGCTGGTACACCCATGTTTGCTGCTTACTTGCGGTTGTCTCTGCAAATTGGCGAAAATGTAAGAAATTAGCACTGATATCCAAATACATATCGATCAATTAGGTGCTCAAATTAGCTGCGATGTGGTGCAAAATGTTGCTAATCAGAGCGAAGGCAACTCAAATACGTCGATAACCGGGGTTTCACCTATGGATTAATTGGAATTCGTTGCACAGTTCGATAATTACTGATAACAACCATTTATCAGTTCATTACGCGGAATATATATGATAAACCACTACAGTTCAAGAGGACCATTGCAAATTGGCGGTGACATTCAAGTGACCGAGGACTTCGTGACACATTTCAAACCCCGTCGTAGAGAAGGTTCATCAACCTATGAGGAAGTCAGGTTACCCTTATCGTTACATAAAGGCGCGACCGAAAGAGGAGAGTAAACAGGTTATGACTGCGTATCTCAAGACGAGATTCCGCATGCGTCGTTACGTCATAGAAGATTCTGCGCTCGCTGGAAAGTCGAAGCGATAATCAATTCTAGAAATCAGCTGCTGCTCAACGACAAGATTAGGCGGGCGTGTGCTTCAAGAAATCGTTCCTTATCGCACTGCCATAAACACATGGGCCAACCTGCAGACGCTATCAGCCGGAAGAAGTTCCACAACTATGCACCCAGTTTATGTAACAACAACCACTACAACTGTTCAATGAATCACGAACGAGAACGAGAAATACACCAACTGGAGAACACGGTTAAGGTTTCTGAACCTTGTGTCCGCCTAAACAGCCGACTCTCCATCCCCTTGAATGTCCATGGTTCAAGTCCCGGTCAATGGCGACAAGTGCAGCACCGGCTTCCGTCAACAAGAGATTGTATTTCGCCATAATTACGTCACTTCGTGCAGTCGACACACATTCCAGCTTGGAACAACATGCGAGCTCCGAGCATGGGTCGGGGGACAGACGGAAGATCGACCGGTGGACGGATAGACGACTGGAGTGCGTTCAATGTGAATGGTCGAACTTGAAATGTGGAAAGTGCAAGGAAAATGGAAAACTATTCACATGGCGACGAGTTGTGGATGGGTCGGGTGAAGGTGGTGAAGAGGGCAAACCACGTGAGCGTGCAAAAATAGAAATTTGATTGAATTATAACAATAATAGAATAGGAAGTATGTTAAAAAAAAGTGCAAATATTTTTATTATGTATTTTGTTAATTCATGCGAGAAAGAGATGGACAACGCGTCCGCATTTCGTTATAAGCGACTGATGCAATGGTGTGGTTTCACAGCGAAAATGAAGAGCTCTCAAAGTCCAGAGTTCAATCCGATGTGCCAACCCGTATGTAATCGCCTGATTAGATGATTATTTAAAGCGTTTTACACTGACCCAGAAAAACAATGCATTTATTTGAGCGATAGCTAGAGCAGTGCACAAGAAATGGTATCGATTTTTCACTCGCTACAATAGTTCTTCGCCTCAATGAGAATCTCAAAAATAGGAGCAAACAACCTTGAGTATGACACAAAGGGGCGGGATAGCGGGTGGGAATCACAAAATATGCAACATCACTTGGAAAATCGCCGCAACGATGTTTTAGTTGGTTTTTCGAAATGTTTAAAATTCTGTGCTTTGGATCATGTGTGCGTTTGGACCAGCGCCAATGCGAGCATGAGTCTGTGTGTGCGCTTCTTCAGAGAGGGAGGTGTTGGTGTCTTTGGTTTGGTGTAAAAACCAGCGAATATCATTGCTGAGCTAATCAAGAAGAAGATAAATCATTCGATTTCAGTCACGTGAACATATAGAAACATTACGCAAGAAGCATTTATTAAACAGAAAGTTAATTTTCTCAAGATTATTGACTTTACATCTTATGTAAGAGTGTTAGAAAATACTGCAGAGGCGCACACAAGAAAATCATGAGTCAACACGTGGTCGTCTAGCGATCTTGAAATATTTTTTTCTTTTTCATAATCTAGAATGAAGGAAAGAGCGAAGCATCGCGAAATTCTGAGTAATTTTTCCTCGAGTTAAACGACCGACGTCTGTCTACGTCAACTAGGAGCAAGTGTTGCCACAGTGCGAAGATAGACAAGTGTAGCAGAAGCTACTATACCAAAAACGATATCATTTATATCGATAAATTTAAAAATACATAATTTACAATTAAGAGGATAACATCAAATTTTGAACGTAATGAAAGTTTATGAGTTTCCAGGATATATACCACCCAGTGCTTCGAACACTTTTTGAGCAAAAACCTGCCACTACCAAACTACTTTACGTGGGCTCTGGCAACACCAGTGTGCCTCTCTCGCTCTTGGTCGCTGATTATCTCAATGCCAAATTCACACACGCGCTCCAATCTCTCCCCCTCCCATCCTATTAACAATGAGTGTGAAAGAGAGCGAGAACAATGTGCCGCATATCGTTCTCTCCTCAGTCTCGTCCCCTATGTAGATTTTCAAAGTGCATTCGACTCAATGAAAATTACACTTTTCTCAAATTTGGGCCTCGTCTCGTAGCTTTATGTAACCAGGACCAGCTTCATCCCTCATCAGCACCATCGACGTTTCACGCAAGGTATTTTAAATTGTACGTAGTTTTTGCTAGAACACCTCCATTATATAATTTCTGTCTTCCGTCCCAACTCCAGCCCACTGGAATTTTTCCATATTTCACCAACGACTCTATTCAAATTGCAATGAATCAAACAAAACACACACTTGAAGTAAACTTTCGTAATTCCTCACTTCAATTACGAAACAGTTTCTACAACAACAGCTCTGCCAAAAGATGATACGATTCTCAACACTTTGCACCTGGGCAGCAGCAACTGCTCTTTTCTGTACTTACATCGAACACGAAAGATACAAATCGACTGTCGCCCTGCGTTTCCTCAAAATCGACTAGGAGCACGAAATTCTGTGTAAAATTCTGAAATTCGTTTGGCGGCGAATTCGCGAATGGCGCGTGTGATGTTTGCGTCGAATATTACTCGAGGTGAAGGTGTGTTCAGTTGTTGGTGAATTCGCTCGTTGACAGTTCACAAGTCGCCGTGCTTGTTAAATTTCTGGCATAAACTTTTTATCGCGGACATTATTTAATAAGCAATTAAAATTTTATGTTAATGATATAAAAAGTGTTTTCTGAAACAAACTGGTCCGGAAAAGTGTCAATGAAGTGGTGGTGAGCTCGCGTTGGGACAGCGGCGCCATCTAGTGCACAATAGCAACATGCGCTTCTTCCTCGCCATTGGGATCAGGGATGATACCACAGCACATTTCAACTCACTTACGCATAATGATTAAGAGGTAAGTGTAATTGTTGTAATGTATATATATTGTTTGTTTTTGTAATATCAATACGGTAGTTGAAATGCAAATTTATATCCCTCCCCTGACCCCGCTACTTGGCTGTCTTCAAGAACGCAATGAGGTCGGCGCGCTCCTCGGGCTTCTTCAGCCCGGCGAAGACCATCTTCGTGCCCGGAATGTACTTCTTCGGGTTCTCCAGGTACTCGAACAGCGAGTCATCGTTCCAGGTCACGCCCTTCTTCTTGTTCGCGTCCGAGTAGGCGTAGCCGGCCGCCTGGCCCGACTTGCGCCCGTACATGCCGTGCAGGTTGGGGCCCACCTTGTGCTTGCCCCCGCTCTCGGTCGTGTGGCACTGGGCGCAGCGCTGCACGAAGATCTTCTTGCCGCGCTCCACGTCGCCCGCCGGGATGCCCATCGTGTCGCACCCTCAAAGGGCGAGTCGGCTCCTGGCAATCGAGCAATCGAGCGATCTGAAAGTGACAAGAATTCCAACTCAGATTTGAAGGCAATTCATTTGACAAAAACAGCCCAAATGCCCCGACCGATGCAGGCGGGATCGAGGGGCGTCATCGAGAAAATTCCCGACATAACTCGGTTGGAGTCGCCGGGGCGGAAACGATCCATGGAGATGAGATTCGCCTCCTCCGTGGGCCGCCTGCCAGCCCCGATCCGTTTAATGGCGCAATTAAGAAGTGCCACGATTAAAATAGTCCTCGATCGCGGTCGCTTCGGTTCAGATCGACTGGAGAACGGCGGTCTCTTTGTCTGTCCTCGCATCGCTGCTCACTGGCCTCTGCCAAGCCGAAGGGTCTGGGCGAAGACACGCGACGTCGCCTGACGTGGATCGTAAATCAATCGATCGAGGGATCGTCCAAGATCGAGTTTGCCCAGATACGTCCTTGGAGGATGGGGTCGTGGATCGCGGAACGACGGGCGCTGGAGGCAACTGTTGGGGTCGGAAGGGAAATTGAAAAACGCAGAAGGGTCGGTGGTGCGCAGTTTGCCCGGAATCGCTCGCATTCGCACGTTTCCTCCGCCAAACCCATTCCAATAACAACAACGGCCACAACAACAACAACGATAATAGGAATAGCTTCCACTCACCCCTAATCACGTGGTCGTCTTCGGGGAGAGAGGGAGAAAAGGCGAGAGGGGGAGATGAGGAGTAGGAGGAGGCGGGCCGAGCGAACGACGCAAGACCTACGCAGTTGCCGAGGAAAGGGCCGGCGAGAGACGGAAGGGAAGGGAAGGGAAGGGGAGGGAAAAGGTCAGGAAAACTGTTGGGAAAAAGACGCAGATAATAGAAAAATAAACGCGCACAAATGACGACGGAATCGAGAGCAGCGCAAGTGGGGCCCGAGCGCGCGAAAGGCAAGCGGAGAGGGGAGAGCCCGAGTCGTGTGGAAGACGGTCAGGGGCCGGGGGAGCGCGAAGAAAGCGAGGTTCGCGGCCCGCTCTGGCTGTGCTCGAAGGATTAGCGAGAATGTGGGGGGACGGGGAGACAGTGATGGACAATGGGCGGCAGACGCGGAGGTGGGGGGCGGGGGGGTTGTGCGAAAATCCCCCGTCAGCCGTCGATCGATCAGTTATCATCAAATATTAATGCCGCAGATTGATGTTGGAGTTCGTCAAAGGCGCCGGAGGAAGCGCGGTCGGGTGGCAACCCTTGCGGCGCCAGAGCTGAGGGTTTGCGTAACGCTAAATTAGTTTTGACGAACCCCGTCTCGCCCCCGCCCCAGCCCCCGCTCGCGGCATTCAAAAGCTAATAAAGCGTTGCGAGCTTTCGGGCGCTTAACCTAAGCCGTTTCGATTCTTCCAGGACATTGAAATGAGTCGCCGACGAAGCCCTGGCTCTTGTTGTTGTTATCTCTCCGTCTCTCTGGGTATTGCGACGTCTGCAAGGCGTCGACGGTGGCCGTGGCAGCGCCGCCGGCAGAGGCCGAGGCCGAGGCCGAGGCATCGTGAGAGAGAGCGACAAGCAAGACGAGAGAGGATGAGAAAAGCTCCGGCTGTCGTTACTTGACCTTGGCCCACAGAAGCGAATTTCCATTACAATGGCAGATAAATCGCGAGCGAAAGAGAGGGATTGTGTTGCAGAGAGAGAGAGAGAGAGAGAATGTGCCACATATAGTGTGCGAGAGAGATGGGGGTTCGCATGCAGCGTCGCATTCGCAGCGAAAGGTTGCATAAGCACCGAGGTTGCTGCTGCTGTTGGCGTTGTGGAAAAGCTCTGACTCGGCTGAAGCGTCGCCACCGCGGTGTGCGAGGGAGACAGAGAAGTGTGTCAACGTTAACGTGCCCAGAGCATGGAAAGCCTCTCCCTCCCCGCGAACCCGAACGCCGACTGACGCCCGACGACGGGTTCACGTTAAACCCCGCCGCGAATCGAGTCGAACCACCTTGGAGAACCTCTTCCGCAGCCCTCAGGAGGGTCGGGGCCACTTCGAAGCCCTCATCGTGCCTTTTCCACGCTTCAGGCGGCCCCCTTGCCGCGGAGCTGCCCACCTTTAATCTCGCATTTAAGCAAACAGCACGCCATCTGCTCGAACCGCGCCAACGAGAGCCCGACTAGCACCGAACCCAGCGCAGGAGGGGAGCGGGAGGGAGTCAGGCCTGCGTCACGTGCTCGACGGAACGAAGGTTCTTTACTGGCAGCCGGATAAGTGTGGAAACTAACGAGTAGCCAACGCAGGCGGAGGCGGCAGACGGCGCGGAGCCTCGGCGCGGCCCGAGGAGTCGCAGGGTTCCCTCGCCCCAGCGGAGGTGGGACGGGGCGGCGTCGAGAGGACGCATTAAAACGCACGTCAACCCGCTGCCAAGGACGAATTTGCGCACGAAACACAACGGCGAGAAGTCGCATTAAGGGGGGAGCGGGCGGGGGCGAGCGGATGATGTCAGCTCGGGTCCGATGGCGACCAGGATAAGAGCCAAGCAGTCTGCCGGGCACTCGCCTGACAAATGCGCGCACGTCACGAGTCGAGGGAAGGAGGGGACGAGTTGGGTTCAGAGGGAGGGAGGCGTCGAACTCGGGGAGGGGCTGAGGGGAAATTGGGGGCCTGCAGGAACTACTTGTAGGTGTCTGAAGGGGGTGAAGACGGCAGAGTGGAGGCCACGAAGCGGTGCCAAAGTGTGGGAACTTTCAGTCGGATCCCCTGCCCGCGCAACGGCTCTGGGGCAACGGCGTCCGGCAAGGGAGCCGTAAGAGCTGTGAAACCTTGGACGAATACCGGATGGGCCGCGCCGCGCCCCATCCCACCCAGGTTCGGGCTGGCTCCGCTCGAGTTCGTCAAAAGAGGTCGGTCCGGCACCATTAAATGTCCTAAAAGCGATGCAGGCCGGCCACGCTCGATTGGGCCGTGTCGTTCTGATTGGTGATGTTGCCATCTGTGCTGTTCTTGTTCTTCTTGTTGTTGTTGTTGCTGCTGCTATCGTCGCCGTGTTCACGCATCGAGATCGAATTTTAACCATCGCGATAAGACGTTAACCGCAGTGGTTTCTGAGCGAACGACATGGGCAGCAAGCGGATGAGACGAGGATGAATGAGAGAGTGGAAGAACAAGAAGAAGAAGAAGAAGAAGAAGAAGAAGAAGAAGAGGAGACAGCAGATAGCTGTACGGTTTATTTGGAAATAATTTAGCGTCGCGGTCGTGACACGTTTACCAACGACGGCGGGCGGCGCGGACGGAGACCGAGAACGTGCATTGTGGAGTTGCGGTCGTTGGCGAGGGAGACCAACGCCGAATCGATGGAGGCACGAAGAGAGAGAGAGAGAGAGAGAGAGGGAGACGGACAGACTGACAGACTGATATGCGGATAGAATCGACGAGTTCTGCAGAGCCTGTGCCAATTTCCATCACAGCAAAGACGAACTTCGTCGATTTGAGATGACACGACTTCTGCCTCCCGCGGCCTCGTGGATTTCGGGTCCCTCTCCCTCCCTCTTTCTCCGTTTCTCCCTCTCTCCCTCGGTTCACCGCCCACCTCCGCCCGCATTTCCTGCACCTGTCGACCTCGCCGTCATCTGCTGAGATCGCTCTGTTTGTGTTCGGCTTCCGCCCGCTGGTGCAATGTTTGGTGAAGACCCGCGATCACCGGCACCAGGCCGCAGGCCGCAGGCAGCAGGCACCAGGGACCCTCGTCGTCGGGGTCGCCGACTGGTCTCGTGCTCCGGTTCTCCTGGGAGTCTCCCGGCCTCCTTAGTATGCGGCCGGGGACCCAGGGCTGATTGTCTCGGCCTCGGCCTCCGTCTCGGTCTCGGTCGCGCCTGGGACTGGGTTTTAATTAGGCGGCGTGGGCGGGGCCGCCGAGCTCCTCACACTGCACTCGGGCCTGGGAACCCAGAACGAGTGCGCCGAATAGGAGCAGATCAGGTGGAGGAGTGGGAGTGGGAGGCAGGGGTCGGTGCTTGGGAAAGTAATGTGGGAACGAACGGCGTTTCGAAGCGGGGCAGGACCGAGGGGAGCATGTTTGACAGGATGTTTGTTCTGGGCAGGACTGGGGAATCAATGCAAGATTCGCCCGGTGAATAACGTCGTCAAAGGCCTCGGGTCTCGAATTGAAATATTTCCCAATTGTCCGCGACTTCGGCAGAAGCCTCTCGATCGCAGCTGCGCGCGAACGAACGAAATCGAATAATTCGACACAATACGCAGTGAATCGGAACGCTTTAATGCCTCCGAATGCGGTCGCCCCGTCTCACTCTCGGCTGGGACCCGGCGGGCGCCGCCGGCAAAACAAAGCGACGCCTGGCCAGGAGGTATTTTTGGAACCGCGATCGCGCGCACCCCCACTCGACCGGGGTGACCCCGGCCGCCGCCTCGCCCTACTCCTCTCCCGTCCTTCCCCCGCCTACGGAAGCAATGCTTCCATATTTCAAATTTCGACGACTCCCTGCCCCGCTGCCGCTCTGGCGAGGGCGCGGGAAGGACAGCCACAAAGAAGCAGACCCCGATATGTGGAAGGCTGTAGGAAGCGAGTTGATGGCAGGAATTGGGTCGGAAAAAGCAGCAGCAACGACCACGACGACGCCGACGACGCCGACGTTGATAACGACGTAGGAAGGCGAGGGGCAGGCGAGGACGACGGCGAAGGAAAACACATCGAATGCATGTGGGAGAGATGCGAATGGAGCATGTATGGAAATGCGGAGTTCACCGAAGAGTGGGGTCGAGTGGGGCGACTTGGTCGAGGGACGGGGGGAGCAGGGTTCGGGTCGATTGGAGCTGTGTTGCAATCAAGACGAATTTATTTGCCGACGGCTGCCCGAGGGGCGGGAGGGGTTCGGTGGCAAATTAATTGGAAACATTTTCCGATGCAGCGGTGCAGGAGGCTAATTAGAAGGGCCGGCCGTTGTCGTTGCTGTTGTTGGAGTGATGTTGTTGGAGATGATGTGGGCGAGATGGGGCGATCATGTCAATGGGAGACGCGCCGTCTTCCGAATGGGTCCGGATGATTTACGGCCACCATATTTAACCGGGCCGATTTGTTTGCCGGCTCACAAACGATGCCCCGAACAGTCGACGGGCCGACGAGCGTCCGCAACAAGTGGGGCGGCGCCCAGGTGTCGGCGGCGCTTCGCGGCGAAATTTGAGTTTATTTCGCAATAAATTTGCCACGTGGGAGGTAGCGAGGGGAGCGGCAGAGGCAGGGCGAGAGGTGAGGGTGACAGGGAGCGGGTGAGGGTGCGGGGCGTTTGTTTAAGCGAGATAAATTGAGCACGGAATTCAATTGCCCTCGCATGCCCGGCGCCACTCTGGAAATTCGGTAAAGGCGCGTGGGCGAGGGCGGCGGGGGAAGGGGGGGAAGGGGAAGAAGAGGAAGAGCGAGGTTACTGACTGTCCTTCGGCTCGGCTGCAGCAGCTGCTGCCGTTTGTCGGTGAGTTTTTCCCATATTTCTCCTCTTCTTCCTCCCGCCTGTCATTGTTTTCCTCTCGTCGTTGTTGTTGCTGCTGCTGCTGCTGCTGCCGCCACTTCTGCAACTGTCCTTCTGGTCGTTGTTGTTGTTGTTGTTGTTGTTTATGTTCCGTAACAGCATCTGCCGTTACATAAGAAGGGCTGCGCCTGCCTGTTGAAGGGACGTCCTGCGAACTCCACGTCCGTCGCTCTCCGCCGGGAGCTTTCACTGTAGGTTTTTTGGGCGGGGAGAGCGAGCGAGCGAGTGAGAGAGGGGGAGGGAGAACTAGTGGAAGGCGAGATGGAGTCACTGAAGTCATCCACGGCCTGGACTCGGGGTGGACCGAGGGACGAACGCAGATAAATTGGCAGCGCGGAGCGAGGAGGGCGGCGAGAAGGGACCAAATGTAGCCGGAGTAGGTGGAGAGAGGGGAGGGGATGAGAGAAAGAATTTCGCACAACTCAGAGTCAGCGTTTTTTAATAAATTCTGGATGACTTCCATCAAACGACTTTTATGCAACCAAAGGGTCGAGGCCTCGGCAGTTTCCGCCCCTCTCTTCCTCCGACTCCTCGCAGGTCGGCCTCGGCCTCGGGCTCCCGCAGGCGCCTGAACCGGCCCTGTGCCACCGAAAGTCCACGACGAGCGCGAGAGACGCGCTGCCGATGAATGAAAGCTCGGCTGCAGAGAGCGAAGCCGACGGCGGCCGGCCGAGCAGCGGCGAGAGCGAGAGAGAGAGCGAGAGGAACCAACCAGCGCTGTTGGGTCAGGGGACGGGGAGGGAGAGAGAGAGAAACAACAACAACTACACACGTACCTGCAGCCCGAGAAAATGACGTTGGGGAAACTCGACGTCGACGTCGGCGTCGGCCGCGACTTCGACGCCGTTCACTCGGTGGTGCTCTTGTTGTTGCTGTTCTTGCTGAGAAAAACGGCTGCCGCGGCCGCTGCTCTTCTAGGTGTAGTTGTAGTTGTTGCTATTGTGAGTGAGTGTCGTTGTTGTTGGGTCTGTTGCTGTCCGTGGCTGGTGCTGGTGCTGGTGCTGGCGCGATGCCGTCGTCGCCAGCAACTCAGAACTCGAGGTTCATTCGATCAGCTGACTCGCAGTCGTTCGGTCCTCCTCGTCGACAGTTCTTGCTTGGCCTCGTCTCTCGTGCGCTCGTCGCTCCTCGCTCAGTCGTTCACGTCGCCCACGCCAGGAAGGAGAAGCAGAAGTAGAAGTAGAAGGAGAAGAGGAAACTGCGTTTGCTTCAATCGCGTGTGGAATCCCGAAGGAGAACTGACAACGGAAGATTTTGATTTTGAAATCAATTCGATTTCGAGTTTCGCTTTCGCTTTCGACGTCTGACCCGCCCGCAAAACCTACTGCGACCGCAGAGCCCAGGCACAGAGGCGACGAGTCTTGAAAGCCCTCGAATCGATCGAGCAGCCGTTGCAAATCCGAGCGGAAGCGAAGCCCAGCTGCCAGTCGAGCCCGCGTCCAGCCGTCGCAACAACAGCAGCCGTTGAAGGTGAGTCCCACGGGTCCTGCGGGAGGGCGGTGAGTGAGTCGCTGGAGTGGTGTGAGGGCGTCTGTGCGCGTGTCTGTGTGTGTGTGTGTGTGTGTGCCAGAGGCTCTCGGCTGTCCTTGGCGCCTGCGGTCGTGTGCGCTTTGGTGCTTTCACTTTTTACGTAATCGCTGGCAACGTTTTCCACAGCGCCAGGGCGGGTGGCGACCTTGGGCTGCAGCCGCGCTGGGCGGATTCTCCTCACGCGGGTGCGCGTTAAAAATTCGAAAAACAAACCAGAGTCGAATTCCGCCAGCAGTCCTGCGACCCTTCATCGGGTCTCCTTCTGTCGGGCGCCGGGCCCTCGCTCCCGTCCTCCTGCGTCCTGCGAATCCGCCCGGCCTCCTTTGCCGCATCCTCGTCTCGCAGACCGCGGCCGCGAACTTCGGGCCCAACTTTTCCTCGCTTTGTTCTGGCGCTTCCCGGCCCTCGTCCTCGTCCCAGTCCCGGCGCATTCTCTGGAAGTTCGAGCAGGCATTGATTCCTCGCAATCAAGCTTTAATTACTTTGCCGAAAAAGTTTCGCCCGATTCGCCCCCACTCTCTGGCTCCTGTCGTTGTGTCCCCCTCTTTTCAATTGTTTTCAATTCTTGATCTTTCGCTTTTCTTCTCGCGTGTCCGCTGATCTCGATTTTCGCACCTTCGCCCGCGAAGAACTTCCTTCTCTCGCCCTTTCTCGCTCCCTCCGCCCCCTGTCGTCGCGACCAACGACGACCTCCCTCATTTGTCTCCGTCGCCGCTCAGCCCCATCTTCCATTGCCTCGTGCGGCGCTTCCGCCGTCCTTTCATTTGCCCGGTCCCTTCAGTTTCACTTTCCCAGCTCCCTCGAGTTCCTGCAACCCCCTGGCGCCTCCTCCTCCCTGCCCCGTTTCCTTTCGCTGCTCCGGTGGCGGAGGGAGGAATGGGAAAAACAACGGCTCCGTTTACGCGCACCCCGAGCGCTGTCGCTTTCATTTCCGCCTCCTGTTTGTTTCGCCGCTTGAGTTCCGCTTCCTGCGGGTCCGCCGCTACTCCGGCGACTTAAAGGCTCGGTCCTCAATCTTCTGCCGTCCCGTCCGCAGTTGCTCCGACCGAGTCCCCTCCGTTTCATTGCCCTTCTCCTCGTCGGGTCGGGTCGGGGTCCGCCTCCGGGCCCAGGTCCGGCACTCCATGGCGCACAGTAAAACGCAATCATGTGGAAAATTTGCGGCCATCTCCTGCTGCTGGGCCCCGCCGCCCTCGGCCCTCGGCCCTCGACTCGCCATCATTCTCAATTACGCGGCGGCCGCAACTCTGTCTCTGCCCCTGTCGCTGGCGCCCTCTGCATATGCAGGATAATGAGGTGGCGGGGATCCGAACGAGTGCACGGCCGGAACGAGAGCGAGGAGGGGAGGGAGAGGGAGAGGGCCGTGGATTTAAGGACACTTCGTGGGCAGTGGAGGACGCAAAGAGAGGATTAGTTCATGCGGAAGGAGGGCGAGGGTCATAAAAGAAACATAAAGCGCTTCGGTGCATTTCTCCCCGGGGCGGTGGGGAGCGCAGGAGAAGTTCCAGAGACTTCTGCGATGTTTGCGGAAAATCCCCAGTGCCTCGAGTGGGAAAATGCCGTCGGAGACCTCCAGAAACCATTCGAAACCCCGAGACCGTCTCAAGCCCTGGTTGAAATGAGCTTTCCTTTGCTTCATTTTGACTGCTGCCACGCAAGCGAGGTCTCGAAACTCCCTAAAAAGCTGAAAACAACAACATTCCGTTCTAGCGATAACGCGTCGGTCCCGGCCCCAAAACCAGCCGCACGTTATTCAATTAATACGAATAAATTACTTCGAATCGTTTCGAAAGCCTTTCGGCGTGCACACGACCAAATTCGGGTTTTTAATTTCTGCTTTTGGGCAGTTTTCACGTTGTGTGTGATTTGATAATTCGTACAAAACGACGATGTTGTTGTTGTTGTTGTTGGGGTTCGTGTTGCTGATGTGGTTGTCGTCGTCGTCGTCGTCGTCGTCGTCGTCGTCGTTGTTGTTGTTGTTGTTCTTTGAGAAGTGGAAAACATTCGTATGTGGAGCGTTCGGCGCTCGCTGCTCGCGTCCACATCGTTTACACAAACAGCAACAACAACAACAACAACAACAACACCAACACCAGTAGGAATATTATAATCATAAAAAGATGAAGAAGAAGAAGAGCCAGCATCGTCCGCCGAAACGCGCTGGCGTCGCCCTTCGGGGGCCCCCGGCAGGGCGCAGGCCGACGGATGGCGACAGACCATAAAATTCAAATAAAACTAATTAGAAGATTACCAGATCAGCAGAGAGAGCAGCCAGAGCGAGACAGAGAGGCAGCGAGGGGGGAGGGGGGGGGGGGGGGTGAGTTGTGGAAGAACGGAAAATAATATCGAAATGTGTTTGAAATGAGTTTCGGGCTGGCGGCTCGGCAAACGGTCTGATTCGGACGACTTTTCGCCCCGACCCAGAATCCGAATGAAATGGCTACACAGCAGCAGCAGCAGCAACAACAACAACAACAACAACAACGACGACGAAGTCAAAAAACAGCAACAACAACAATAAACGCATAAACGTAAAACTTACGACACGAAAAGTCGACGAAAAAGTGGGACAAGTGCAGGCGAGACGCGGCCGACGAAAGGCGAACGTCAACAAATGTCGATGGCGTCGGGACGGCGACGGAGTGGGCGGGGGGCGGGGTGGAAAAATAACTATTAATATTGCGCCCGATGTAACGATAAATCAACGGGCGACCCCGTAACGATTAACAGCCGCCGAACGTGGCGACATCTGGCGGCAGTTCGAATTATCGCAGCTCCAAAACTCCCATTTTCCGACAAACTGCCGACGAATATTGATATTGATTCCCAGGCCGATCGCCGGGACTCCGCGCCGGCTCTCGTGGTGGTTTGCACTGGCTTAATATCGCGTATTGTTATCGATTATTGTTATCGATTGACCTCGTTCTCCTCGAAGCTCCCAGGGAAAATCCAATCAGCCGTCTCTGTCGCGGTCCCTGCAGCGGTTTCGCGTTTTCATTGACTGCTCTCGAGTTTCAGTTTCGCCATTCATTGTCAACTTTGGCATCAGATGCTATCTCCGTCCCTCCTTTGTCTGTCGGTCGTGTCTCCGCTGGCGTCAATTAAACAAAAAGTCTTGATCAAATCACGCAAATTGTTCTTCATAGACAATTATTGTCATTGTTGTTGTTGTTGTTGCTTGGGACCACAGTTTCTAATTCTGATTCCGTCATTGTTTTGGCGTTGTCGTCGAGTCGTCGCGTCGTCGCGTCGTCATGTCGTCGTGTCGTGGTGTCGTCGTCGTGTTCGGAATAAGCGTCCGGCTGTGTATTCGCTGAAATGCTCTTTTAATTGCCTCGTCCCCTTCGTCAAATCTCAAATGCTAATTAAGTTGTGTCTGAGAATCCGGTGGTTTCTTTTCGTTGGACGGGGGAGGGCGGGTGTGGGGTGCATCGGGGTAATTAATTCACCCGAAAGGCATTAAACGGCGGAATTGAAGTGCGGCTTCCTACGAAACGACGGCTAAAGCACAGTGACATTTAGCAGAAAGTCGCAAATGGAACGTCAAACGCTGATTCCTTTGTTTGCAGATGTGCAATTAAAAGTCCAGTTGAAATAAATATTAATTCACTTTGCACTAATCCGATAGATTTGATGAAACAGATATTAATTTACTTGATATTAATTCAATTGTTCTGTTGCCCCGGGCCCCCGCTCGCTGCCCTCCTTCCCCGGTCTGCAACAATTGATTCCTTTCCAAGCACCTTCCACCCGGTCCGTCCGCTCCCTTCGCACCAACCTCGGGCCTCCTCCTCCCTCCACCTCCCTCCACCACCTTCTCTCGCCCCTCCACCTGCGATGACGTCGTCTTATTGTGTTCACAAGTGCCCGTTCCGTCCAGCCTCGGGATGACCAGCCGAGCGAGGGAAACGCGCAGGTAGAAACGGGTCCTTGAGGCCCCAGAACCAGCCCCAGCCCCAGCGCTGTTGACTTTAGACGAGTGCCCGGCGCAGCAACAACAATGACAACAACAGAACGGCAGAAATTAAAACATCAATAAACAAACAGCCGGAGGGGCGGGGAACGAGAACAAGAGCCGCGCAGAGACACGCGAGAAGGTGTGATTTCTCAACGCGGCCCTAATGCCGATGTGTGTGTGTGCGTGTGTGTGTGTGGCCATTTGGCCCCGCTCCGTTCGCCTTTTCTCGTTTCCAGCAACCCACGAATTTCGACACGAACGCAGCAGGGCGGGAGGCCGGGGTGAGCGGCCGTAAAACGAACGAATGACATCAACAAACGGCGAACGACGCATTTCCTCGGGGCCGGGGCTCCACGGTGCGCTTGGGAGGCATTACGACGTGTGTTAACTGTGTGTTTACTTGGCCCATGTCGGGTCTCGAGCAAAATCACTCGCAGCTGCCCAATCCATTTGTCGCGATCGCGCTATTGAAACGATTAATTAGCGCAGCTTCTTGGCTGCGCTTGGGCTTGGGAACGAAATTCGTTGGAGCTCCGCTCGACTCGACTCTGCTCGGCCGCGACAGTCGCCGCTCGAGAGCAAGTGCAAAATACGGGCTTTGTACGAGCAGCACCTGTTGTTGTATTGCCGGATTTTCGCGCTTCCCGGCGATAGCTCGGGGTCGGTGCAATTGTCACGTATCGATTTGTGCCAAGTTCCTCCACTCTTAACGAGTTGTTGTCTCTCCAAATGAACGGCAAACGTCGGCGCCTGTCACGAAGGGCTGCCGCGACTGACGCGGACCCCGATCAGGGTTGGCAGGCCGAGCAAGGGTACGGAACAGGGCGAGGGAGACGGACAGATGAGACAGATGAGGGCGGCGGCAGGTGAGCGGCCAGCGACGTTAATTGAAGGATTGCGTTAAATTGAGCGAGGGCTTCAATTAAGACGAGGAGGTGGGCGAGGCCGGGCCGGGCCGGGCCGGGCCGGGCTTAGAGGAATTAAGGGCGAGCGCTGTTCGAGGCGAGACACTGGGAGTGACGGACAAGGAGGCGGGGCGCTGGCGGGAATCGTGGGCGGGTCGAGGCAGGTTGATGGAAACGGCCAGGCAAAGGGGAGGAGGAGGGGATGGGAAAAATCCCAACAAAACAAGCAACAGCGGAGCGAATGAAATGAGTTTCCCTTGAAATGGATCGCCAGCCGCCGGACTGACAGAACGGTTCGAAAATGTCGAGAATCGCAATTTCAACCGGGACTACTCGGAACTCCATTCGAGAGCGGGCCGTGAAGGCGACCTGCGCTTCTGCATAAATTTCCATGCAAATCGCATCGCATCGAATTGCAGAGTGGAGGAGAGAAAGAGAGGGAGGGATAGGGGGCGGTAGAAGGCGACGGTTGACAATGAAACCTCAGGCTAAGCATTCGCAGAAGCCACGGGCGAAGAAGTCGACGACGACGACGACGATGACCGAGATCGAAACAACCATGTCAATGAAATCCGAGAGAACTGGAAAGTGCCGAACAACAACACTGACATTAGCAACATCGCAAGCGGCGGCGAGATTCGCGAACCGCGACTGCGAAGGGTCCACGGGGCGGGGAGCAGGACGGCGATGGAGGGAGGGGGAGGGGGAGGGGGAGCGGGAGGCAGCCATCAACTGATATTGAAGTCTCATTCTGGGGCGTTTGTTGCGATTGCTTGAGCAGTTGCTGTAAGAGCCGTTCGTCGTTCGTCGTTCGTAGTCGTCCATCGTCGCCATCGCCCGAGACGTGCGGCCGACTTTGGTGACAGTCGCCGGACCGATGGACAGACGGACATTGGATTCCTAACACTGTTTGCGGAGTGATTGACGAGCCAATGAAGCGATGGACGGCGATCCGGCCGACGGGCGGCAGCCGGACACTCGACAGGCAGACGGACAGATGGACGGGTGGAGGAACGGATGCATCGCGCGACAATCTAATTAAGTTGGCAGCCCTGCCAGCTGCGAGTGCATGCAAATGTGCGACAGAAGCCGCCGATAACGTGCGACGCCTCCTGTTGTTGCTGCTGCTGCTGCTGCTGCTGTCATTGTCCCCGCTGTCGCAAATATGGGTCGTCGTTAGAGCGAGTTGGTCGTGGCGGGAGGAGGGGGCCAGGGTTGCCGTCTGCCTCAGATTGCGGCTGCGGCGAAAGCAACGCAGCGGGGCGGGGCGGGAAATTTATTGTTTCTTCCCACTCACTTCTGCGCCGAGTGGCCGATTTGTTTACTTCATTTCTGCGCACTCGAATTCCGATTCGAACTCGAATTCAATTCCTCCCAAGGTCGGTCGGAACCAATCAATTGGAATCCATTACGCGGCTCCTCGTGCTCTCTCTTTGCCCCTCTCCCCTCTCCCCTCTCCCGCTCTCCCGCCCACTCTCGTTGTCCCTCGCTCGGATCTCCGGACTCGATTGCATCATCGATCAGCCGCACGCCCCGTGACAGCTTTTTAATTTCCAGCTCCAATTTGTCGCCCGACTCGGTGCTCGCTGTCAACCGCTTGTTGTTGTTGCTGCTGCTCTATTTTCCAAACAGCCTCGGGTTCTCTTTTTGTTCTTCGGCCACTTTTGCTCTCGCTGTGCCGAGGTGCAGGCATTAACAAATGGACGCTGGAGCCTCTCGGGAGTGTGTCACGTTACGTGGCATGTGTGCGTGTGTGTGTGTGTGTGTGTGTGGACATGCACGCGACAGTTGGAGGAAAATCGAATTCAGTCAGCTGACGTCGTGTTGTCGTTGTTGTTGTTGTTGGCGCGCCGGCGGCCGCCCCGCGCTTCGATTTCCCAATCCCGAGGCGCGGCCGCGGGTCCGGAGCGAACCCGGGGCGCGAGTCGGGCGTTTTCGCTCCGGCGACGCGGCCGAATTCGAAGCCGATCCACGGACGCCCCTCAGACGCCCCTCAGACGCCCACTGCGCGTTCACGACGCCCGACCCGTCCCGGCATCCGCGACCGCATCTGTGTCAACGGCTCCATCTGCATCTGTGCGCACAACTCCAGCGAGTGGACACATGTGCGCTGGGACCGGAGCCCGGAGACACCGAACGAACTCAGGGCGAGAACGAGCCCGAGCGCGAAACCCAAATAACTCAGACACTTGATCGGGGCAGTCAAAGCAACCGCCGGGGTGGGGCAGCCGTCGTTAATCACCGGGGATGCCTGTTGGATCCGGCGGATGCAGCGCGTCGACAACATGTCAAACGGCTCTAATCCCGGCCTCTCCCACCGCCCGACCACCCGACCGGGCGCCCAACGACGCCCACGAGGCGCTCGTGGAAATTCATTAACTCTCGTCGGAACTCGGTTCGGGTACTCCCCCAGTCGGGTACTCGCTTCGTCGGGTACTCGTTCCGTGGGTCCAGAGTGCTCAAAGTCTGCGCTCCCAAAGACGAGTGGTTTCTCCGGCTGCCGTCCGTCCGGTCATCTCGACTTCGGCCTCCTCCACAGAGGTAATCGGCTTATGCGCTTCCTCGGCCCCGGACGACACTCGCCGAGGTAACCGGAGCGGACCCGGACCCGGGCGCGGCCACGTCCAACGGAGTCGGTCCGGCGACGTTCTCGGGCGCCCGTGTCGGCAACGAAAATAAGCCTGAAATGAACGCCAACAGCGCGGGCCCGAGCAGCGACAGAGGGCGGCGAGGGACGGGGCGATTACGCGAGTGGGTCACGGAGCGCGCGCCGCCTGCAGATATAAAGATACATTGATTACTCGTGCGATACGACGACGACGACGACGACGCATCAGATGCGTGGCAGCTGAGTGAATTTCGCAATAAACTCGGAACGTGCCCGGGGAGTTTTGGTGGAGGAGGACGGCGGCGACAGGGGAGGGAGGGAGGTGGAGAAGGGGCGACTGCGGTTCCTGCTCGCCTCGGCCCCACTGCCGCCGGACCGGACCCCAGGTATTTGCCCGGAGCCAATACGAATTCTGTCTTTTCGCCAGAAAACAAACATTTAATTTTCGAAAAAGCCGACCGATTTGCTCTTGTTTGGGGCCCTTCCGAGGGAGGGGGGCGCGATGCCGATGCCGACGCCGTCTTGACCCGCGACCGAGCGATCGAGAGTCAACATCACTGTTGTTTACTCTCGAACGCAATCGCCGGCTCCGCGCGCCGAGCGCCTGCAAGAGCTGCCAAATTTCTCGAAGTATACAAAGTGTCTGAGGTTGTGTCTGTGTGGAGACCCAGTGGTGGCTGAGAGTCAGCGGAAAGGCGAAAAAATACTCGCGGCCAGACACTGGACAAAGTCGCAAGCAGAAGCGGCGATAAATTTATTTGCATCGGGCAAATAAGAGATCGCATTCTGTTCCATTTGCTGGTGGATTTGGATTCGGATTGGGATTTGCTGTACGTGTAATGCTGCGGTGGTCGGTGCCTTGTTGTTGTGTGGTGTTTGTTGCGGCAACGACCAAAACAAGGGTCGCCCCGTCGGGCCCCCCACGGAACCCATCACGTGTGTCAACAACTCCGGTCCGAGGGCCAGGGAAACAAATTGCAGTCCAAATTTCGAGGGCGGCGGATGGGGTGGGGGGTCAAGAACAGAGGAGGAAGAGGTTGCTCAATCGCTTGGGCAGATTTCTGTGGCCTTCTTGGCTCCGTTTGTGGCTGGCGGTCCTCGCCCTGGTCCTCGCCCTCGCCCTGGCTCTCGCCGTCCCCGCCCCGGCGCCTGCGGAGAGGGCTCTTAGAAGTCAGCGAGGCCGCCGGTGCTTCGGGCCCGACGCCTCCCGCTGCCGACCCCGGGCGGAAATGATAAATTATTGTCGCTGTCGAAGGGCGATCCGAGTAAACACGGCGGACGGACGGCCGGCCGGCCGGACAGGCGGACGGGCCGAGGGGTGGACGCGGAAAAACCCAGGCGGCCGACTCCGAACCCCGACCTCTGATCGCGTTCCCGGGAGACCGCGGCGGCCGCCGATCAATTAGGTGTGAAATGTTGATGATCTTCTTCTTCTTCTTCTTCTTCTGCTCTTCCCCTGTCGCTGGTGTTGTTGTTGCAGTGCTACGACACCCCTCGGTTGGCTGCATCGCGTCAGGTTCGTCCGAGGGCTTCGACTACATAATAACCACTATAATGATGCGTCTTCTTCTTCTTCTTCTTCTCTGCCTCCTCCTCTCCTGGTCGTTCGTTGTCTGCGCTGTTGCTGATGTTGTTGTGTTAATCGCGGCCAGGTCCAGTGGTTGTTGCTGTTTTGGCCGCGGCATTTGTCGTTGTTGTTTCATGAAGAGTGGCCGAGGACGGACGTGTCGACGTCGAAAAAGAGGAAGAAGAAGGGGAGGAGGAGGGCGATTAGAATTTTTGTGGTGGGGTCGTGGAACGGAGGCAGCAGGAGGAGCAGGGGGCGGAGAAGGGGAGGGGGGTCGGCAGCATTAGAAGCCCTGATTGTGGGTTTTTCTGGCACCGCGACGACGAGCCCCACGGCCAGGCCGCGGGCCAGCGACTCATTTGGGGTTTTTAGCCATGGTAGCATGGGATGCGAGCCGGCGATTAGCCGTGGAAGGGAGCAGGCGAGGAGCCGGCGGGGAGTCGACTGAAAAGTGAGATAGGAGAAGTCTCTTGGCAGCAAAAGGAAGCGGGAAACACGGGAGGTCGAAGCAGTCGCAGAAGTCGCGGTCGACATGGAATCACGGGGAAACCGATTGAGACCCCGGATGGAGGTTCCGCTGGTCTACGGGTGGACACCAGCGTGGACACCAACCGGCTCCCGGCACCGAGCCCGTTGACGACTCGGGCGAGACACCCGAGACCCACGGCCGACTTTCCCGAGCGACCTGGTCAAGATGTCGTCGGCACCCACGCGTTCTCGAATGCAGTCGTTGTTGGTGTGGCGGCCATCAGCTGCCCAGGACTGGCAACAACTTCGGGAACAACAACAACACAAACACCTTCGATGACAACCCGAACCAAACACGGGTTGATCTCCTGGTTGTTCTTTTTTTGTTGTCGTTTTGTTGTTGATTTTATAGTTGTGGCTGTAGTTGTAGCTGTTGCTGTTCTCCTCACATTCTACAGAACATGGTTTGTTGTCATCATATTTTTTGTTGTATTTGTCTTTCATATTTGTTGTAGCCTTTCGTTGTTGCTTTGTTGTAGTTTTCACTATCTAATATTAGTCTTCTTCCTCTTCTCCCTTCCCAGTCTCTCGGCCGCATCTCGACGAGATGTCGACACTTTGTTCAGATATTTTATTTGATCTCTCGCTCTCTCCATCTCACTCCCTCTCTCTCAATTTATCTCTTTCGTCTGCCTCGTTGTGTCCCGGGCTGTGCTTGTGTGTAGTTGTTGTACTTGGTGTTGTTGTTGTTGTTGTTGTTTCTGCTGCTGCTGCAGCCGCCTATTGTTTCGTTTGAGTTATTCTTTGGAAATTTATCAACATCACAAAAAACGACAATAATGAAGACTCAAAGCAACCCGGGCAACTACAACAACAATGGTTACTGTAGATATTTTATTTCTTAGTTTCTGTCGTTGTTGTTGTTGGATCTCTGTTGCTCTTTCCTTCAGGGCCTGTCACAATGTTGTGGTTTTTGTTGTTGTTATTGCCCCGTTTGGGTTCACCGCCGTTCTAGGTTAGTCAAACAGCGGTAGTTGCTGTCGTTGTTGTTGCTGTTTTTGTTGTTATCTTCATCTATCTATCTGTCTATCTCCACCGTCTCCGCGTCTTTGTCTGTCGTGGAGATTAAATTTATGTAAATTATCTCGTTGCCTTCTATTACAGTTATCGCATGCTGCAGTCGTTGTCTTCCTCCTCTTCCTTCTCCCCCTTCTCCCCCTCCTCCTGCCCTTCTCCTCTTCGTCTCCTCGGCTCCTTCATTATCTGGCCCATTGTTGTAGACAGTACTGTTGCTTCTTGTTGTTGCTGTCATTGTTGTTGCTGTGCAATGGCCGCTGTATGAAGCAAATGTTTCTCGAACATTTGCATTTCGTGCATATGCATATCCACAACAACAACAACAACGACAACAACGACAACCATAATTACACCAGTCAAAACAACAACAATCAGAACAGCAACAAGCGATTGCCTTTGCTGAGGTTTTTCCATTTTCCTCCCCCTCCCTCCCTCTCTCTCGATCGATCTCGGCCTCACTTACATCATTTCTCAAATTTAGAACTTTTGTCCATCGCCGGCTTCTCCCATCACGACTTCTCCCATCAGTGGCTTCGGCCCCAGGCCGGGTGACGTCACGCGACGCCGATCGCGGCCGAGTCGCTCATTGCGTATTTCGCGCTCGGAGCCATGGAGTCACTGAACACACCTCGGCTCGGCTCGGGTCGGGTCGGCTCGTTAAGCTGGGAGCGGGTTCTACAGTTGTTGTTGTTGTTGCCGCTCAGCAGGTCGTCGCCGTCCGCGCGTTCAAGTTCAACGGGTTGTGACGCGGGGCGGGTGGCGTCGAGGGCGCGGTTCCCGTACGTTGTTGTTGTGCAGCCCCTCCCGCCTCCCTCGACGCAGCACGTGCTGAGCCTGCGTCCGGTGGCTGCCTCCGCAATTGGAGGCATTCATTCAATTGTCGCATGCGGCAGACTTCATTCGATTGCACTTGGCATTTATATGACTGCGCCAGATTTTTAGCCGTCATAGTTGTTTGTTGTTGTTGTAGTTCTTGTCAGGGGTCACCCCTCGCCGGGCATGCGTGAAATGAAAAGGTTCGACGGAGCCCCGACCAGCTGTCGATCGATTTGACTTTTCACAAAATGCATTTCCTCTGAAAGCCATTTGTTTGCTCGCGTTTAATTGCGGTCGTTACCTTTGTTGTCATTGCCCGGGTTTTTGTTGTTGTTGTCAATTTGTCAACATTTTAGGGCAGATAAAGACCGTTATCTGGTCCGATAACGTGGATAGTTGGGCAATTTTGCTCCACTTCTTGCGGGCCGTCGGAGTCTCGCCCGTGTATCTGGGTCGCATGAGATTTATATCGCATGGGAACGCGATGTGCAACATCAATAAACATTAGACGGGAAAAATTGAGTTGTTCCTTAATGCCATGCTATTGTGTGGCATGAGAGAATCCGCTCTTCCCCACAGGCCTTTGTTATTTTTATAACGAGCCAAAATTCTCGCATGCTATACATCATGAGACCTTGTGAACTATCGCAGGATGAGCAGTGCGGAATGATTTGTAATATCCCACGTCGGCCTCCTGATCTCATGACACATTTACATCCACTGACGCGTGACCTTTACTTGCCTTCCTTGCCGACTGACAGTTTCTTTGCGAAGTCAGCAACAGTTCCCTGCCTCCATTTCCCAGATGACGGTCCCGGCGTCCCTCAGGCCCAGGCCTTCGCATAAATCTTCGCTGCTTCACCTTCCTCGTAAATCAATTTCGGAGATGTTCGGGATTTTCTCCCACTCCGTCTCAACTTTCTCACCACATTTATCTCCCGTAGTCAAATTCCGCGCGAGTCCACTGCTGTCAGTGAGGACGTGGGCAGGAAAAGAGAGGAGTTGTTCATTAATTACGATGATTTATGCGCGAGTCGATAAACTTCCTAAATTCGCCTCCCGAACTTGTTATCGACGCGCGCCGAAAACGACAGCCATGAGGCCGGCAACAACAACAAAGGGAATATCGAGGTCAACTCGATTCCGGGCACAAACACGAGATCCACCAAAGAACCGCAGTCGGGGCCGCGTGCTCGCCATGTGTCGCCTCTTGTCAGGGCTCTGCCGGGGGCCTCGTATGGAAATCCCACGTTCCCACGTGCCCGCCACGACTCCCAGACCTCAAACTAATCTCCTTCCTTTGATTTGTCCATTGCAGCCCGCGCCAACGCCACCGCCACCGCCTTCGTCGCCCGCACGTCCCGCAGCCGCCGCCACCACGTATCCACCGAAGATGAGCTCGCCGGCCATGAAGCAGCAGAAGCGGCCCAGCAAGTCCTCGAACTCGTCGCGGGTCAGCATGACCACGTCCTCGGCGAAGGAGAACTTCGTCGAGGAGAAGCTCTTCAGCTGGATGCGGCTCTTCCGGTTCGCCTCGCTGCTCTGCCGGGCCGAGTAGGCGCCCGCGGCCGCGCGTCTTCCCCAGAGCTGGAAACCATCGGAGCAGGAGCCACTGGAGGAGACCAGCACTGGCCGCGGAGACGACCGTTAAGTTAGAAAAATAGCACCCAATCCAGAAGTCGGAGGAGGAGCAGGAGGAGTTGCCAGAGAAACGCCTGCTTTGGAGTTTTACCCGGCTGCCAGTTCGCAGTCTTAGTTTCGTCACAACCCTAATTTAGTTCAGCCCGACTCGGACCCGGTGAGGCCCGGGTCGGGACCACTTGTTTAAGCCACGTTTAGCAGAAGTTCGCGCCTTGTACCTTGTTTTGTTTAATCGACGCGGCTGCCCGCAGCTGCCCTACTTTTATTTCTCCCCTGCTCCGTTGAACGCGTTGCTCGCCAACAGTGAAGCGAAATTAACTAATGGCAAAAATAGCTACTGTTTCGTCATAATGAAGTTTGAAATTGAATATTTGGAATTACACAAGAAATAATTAGATCTAGAGTCTGTTAGACTTATGTGGAAATCGCAATTAAATTTGGACAAGTATCCTATTTGTTAATTAGTAACCTAGCAATAACAGAGGTCAAGTTAACTTACCGTTATGTCCCGTTGTTGTTTCCTAAGATTTTTTTTTGTTTTAATTTTTCCGGATCCTCAACATGTCGAGCAATACGAGCAATAGTCTGCATTTAATCCAACCGAGTTGCCAATAGACTTTAACATCAACCACAATAACTCGAAAACCGTTCCCAATAGTCGTTACTTTTACAATTCCTCAGAGATGTTGACACCCCACAGGCTCTATGTTTTTCAGCCCTTGAATTAACTATGACTTTAACACTACTATCAATTAATTAGCTTTTAAATGGAATTTAGTTGTAAGTGAAAGAATCATTATATTAAAATATTAATAAATAAACAATAAACTATGGAAATGTTCACTGTTCGATGACAAGTACGAAGAGGCGTTTTATTTCCAATGAGGAGTAAAATAAAATTTTGCATTTCTTTAATTTTGAATTTTGGTTTAGAAATTTGGTAACTTCGGGTGGTTTTTTTTAAAAAAGCAACCCTGACAGAATAGAATCTGAGAACAGTTAGTTTTGCGTGCGTCTTTTTCAGTTCGGTCGTGATTTCGCGGAGCAATGCAGAAGCGAGTTGGAAAGTGAATAGTAATAAGCTATGTCCCATTATCAATTTAAGCAATATGTGAAATATTAGATGAAAATCATGTGTGAATTGGAAAATATATTATGTGTGCCGGAAATCCCACGTTTGAATTGCCGAAGTATTTCCGCTGTGTAGTTGTTGCGTCGAGCTTAACACATGCAATGGCGAAGCACCGTTTTATCCACATCGGCTACGATTAAGTTAAGTTCCGAACCTTCAACAATTGAATTCACGTATAAACGGACATCTGTTTGCGCTCTGCTCCTCCTGTGATCGGTTTCGATTCGTTGTCAAACGCTAAGAATAATGTGAGAATCAGTTTGAAAAAAAAAAAATTAAATCTGAAAAAGTGTGAATGAAATGAAATGAAAAGCATTTCATCATCAATGTGTCGTGAGGTGAAAATAGGTGAGAATAAGAAAAAAGGCCGTGGTGAAAAATTAAGTGAAATCGTGAATAAAGTGAAGTGCATATGTTGTGTTCTAAATTTTTGTATAGTTTCGAAGAAAGTGTGTGTTATGTTCTAAAATTTGTGTTCCTTAAGGAGAGAAATTTTGATGGAAAATTTTGGTCGACAATTTCTAATTCAACTCCAGGAACGATGTTCATGCTGTCGTTCTACGTTCGGTAAGTTTTTTATGCGAACCATTTTATCGACAGTGATTTAAGGAACCATTTTATCGGCCATGTTCTTTGTCCGCTGGGGTTCGGGTCAAGGCTAACAGGTTCTACTGTGATTTTCAAACTGTGTTTCACCCAGTGGTTCTTAAGAAGACGTGACGGCGTGTCCTCCGTTAGTGCAAGTTTTTCCCACTAGGGAAAACCAACCTTGTTCTTTAAACGATAGAAAAGGAGGGTTAGAAATTAGTCCAAATGAGCGGGAAGAGAAGAAAGAACAAACACCCGAATTTCCACGGTTTCCGGGCAACTGATTGATTGTCGTCGCAGGCGATGTTCCTGCGGTGCTGGGGGTTCCCTCCTCCGTCCTTCTGGTCAGTCCACGGCACGCACGGCGAACTTGTTTCCGATCTCCGCCGGACGCCCCTGCTCTGTCCAGGTTCTGTGATTACGCTCGTGAAATCGGGGTCCGAAGGTGGTTTCAATCGCTTCAAGGCTCATTAAGGATGGGAGGCGTCTGACGGATGGCTGGCTGGCTGCGGACTAGCGGGACGTTGCGTAGGCAGCTGGTCGCGCTGGAAACGTTCGCCCTCTCGTCCGCCGAGGTGAATTTTCGCAATTTTCCGTTTCCGCCGCCTGCGGCAACCGCACCCTCCACCCTCCGGCTCGGGTTCGGGGCATGTCCTTGTAATTAACTATTGTTTCGGTCGCGGTCGTCGAAATTCGAGCATTGTTCGCAATTTGAATGCTCGAGATGCAAAGCGCGCTGATGAACAACTCAATTAACTCTGCCCGGGATCCTGCGGTCCCGCGGCCGGCGCAGGCGCCCGCTCGGCGTGACTTTGCGTGGCGCCCGACGGCTGCCGAGGCCGGGCTCGCGTCGTCCTGGCAGGCGCAACCCGGCGCCCGTCGGTCGCGAGGAGGCCCTCGAGGGCGCAACTCAAGGGCGGACGGCGTCGGGCGCCCGGTTAAGTCCGGACCCAGGCGAGCCGCGAGCAAATCAAGCGGAAGCCGTCGGATGCTCGGCTCCGTCCCTTTGTCTGAGGGCGAGCGCCTGTTTTTTTGCATGAGTTGCGAACTTCGATTGCCGAGATAAGGAGCGACCGCAACATTGCGAAATATCAGCGGCAGGATCAGCAGGCGGCAGGGCGGCAGGGCGAAGGAGGGAGGGGTTTTCAGCGAAGGGTTGCGGCCGTGCAGTCGTATTGGGAAAACAAAATTCACACTCGAGATGCTTTGGAAACGATTTCAGGAATTCAACGATTTCGAAATGCGGCAGCAAATTAAAAATCAATGAATGTCGAAGTGAGTTGCCATATTTTTGGACGACTGTCATCGGGGCTTCCGCTGCAACGACCCCTTTGTGTGCGGCTGGAAACCCTTTCTTTGATTGCGCTGCGATCCGACGAGAGCAAACACTGGACCAAATGGCGGACGGCCGAAGCTCGGAGGACTCGAGACCGCTTCACTGCCGAAAATTGCAGCCTTCATCCGCGGGCCGCGGATCGCAAACCGCGCCGCGTCGGGTCCAGCCCTCGGTCGCTTTGGGGGCGGCCGACGGCTGCACCCGGCAATTAGCGGGCATCGAAACTTGCATTTAACGGCGGCTCGGCGACGCCGGAAGCGGAAACGCTCAGTACGCAGACGAGGCGTGCTCGCGGCGAAGGGTTAAACAACGGCATCGCCATCAACAACAATCAACAACAATCAACAACGACAGCAACGGACTCTCGAACGTGGTGGATTTTGAGCTCAGCAAAATTGAAACAACTTCAGTTGTGTGAGTTTTTTCGCGCTGCTTAATTTCCCATTGTGCGAGACGCACCCCTTCCCCTGTCTCCCGCCTGCGCCTGTGCCAGCGCAACAAAACGTTTAATTGTCAGTGCAACAAATAAACACAGTGCTGCAGCAACAACAACGCAGCCTCATTTGCATACACTTCGGCCGAGGGGCGGGCGCGCAAAGGGTTGCCAGCGAGGCCTCCTGCAGCCCGCCGAGGCGCCCATCAAGCACTCGAGCCCTTCAAGTGGTACTCGGCGCGATCGCCCTGCCCGCCACCCCTCCAGCCCTCCGAGCCACTCCGCCGGGCCGCCAGTCCGTCTGGTGTCCTCGGACTTGTCGCCGGATGCCCAGAGGGCGCAGCCGCAGCCGGTCGGGCCCTCGGCTGGCCATTGGGCGGCGGTCGGCGGTCGGCGCTTGTCGCTGTGTTTGTTTGCACGTTGACTGATGTTGTTGTTGCTGTGCGCCTCCGGCAGCGATTGGGCGTAAGTCGCGGCGTTTAACCCGCATAATTGTCGCGATTCTGACGGTTTTAGTGTCGCGCACGTGTCGGCGGAGGCTGCGAGGCCGGCGAACCGGGCCGTTGAAGGGCGCCGGCATCACCTGGCCGGCGGCTGAGTGTGAGCGGATTTCCCTGGCCAAGGGTCAGCGTGGCCTCGTGAAACGGGCGGATCGGGCCAGGGTCTTAAGGGCCTTTGCGACTCGATGGGCGGAGGGCGATTGGCGTGAGGATTTGAGGTAATCGTCGAAGCCTCGAAGCCACCTCGAGGGAGTGGAAGTTTCTACATAAGAAACGTTGCCCCGGGTCTAAAACTGAAAGCTACTGAACGATGTTCACTGGTATCTTTTGAATCATAATAAATGCTTAACCGGCAGAGGTCTGCGGAGGTCCCTCGCTGTCCGACTCGGCCGATGTCCCTCAGTCATTTGGACCTATTGTTATTTGCCTATCGTAGGGTTCGATCTCGCAAACCTTTCAGCTTATCCGACATGTTGTTCCTTCCCATCGTCAAGATGTTCACTTCAAAAGCGTCAAAATATTTCCGCTCTTCAGCCCCTGGAATTATGCAATTTAAATTACGAAATAACAAACCTCGAACTCTCTCCAACAACAACGCCTAAAACAACTACAAGGGAGATCACATGAAAATAATCGGGATGCAGCGTGTTTTAATCTCGGTCCCAAAATAAAAAGGGAACTGACACAGAAACAAAAAAAGCAAAAAAAAAAGTAACAACAACAACTCGAGCAAAAAGGCCTCGCTGTTTTGATTGCGATGATGCATAAAAGAGGTCAAAATGTTTCAATTCAACGGGGATTTAAACGCGATGAGCGGCATCAGCGCCGCCCGTCCGCGCCACTACAGCATCATCCACCACAGCAACAAGAGCTGCAGTGACAGCGACAACTACAACGACAACAACAACAACAACAACACTGCGGCCACGCCGCGCCGCGCCGCGCCACTCGACGAGGAAGCCGAGTGAGCAGGCTGCAGGCTGCCGTCAATGTCAAAGCGCACCCTCCACGGCTGTCTCTCCCTCCCCCCTCACCGGCCGGCCGTCCCTGTCCGTCTGCCTGTCTGTCTGTTCGTCCATCAGTCGGTCCGCCTGGCAGGCAACGCGTGTTTGTTGTTGCTGTCGGTGGTAATTTTTAAATGTTAAAATGTCACAAAATATGAGCCGTCAACCAACCATCCGAAGACCAACTGGTTCGCAATTTGAATAACATTCATCCCGATGTTCGGGTTGTTGATGATGCTGTGTTGTTGTTATCGCTGTTTTTGTTGGCCTCTCGATGGCGATGATGACGACGATGAGCTTTGGCCCGAGCGATGAGGGGACGCGGCCCACGATTATCTCCACGATGTAAATGCCGATGGCAGCTGCTTCCAGCTGGCAAAACGCCCGGCGAGTTCCCAAAAATGCGAAAAAAGGGGGACTCAAAAAACCGTGCCCAATGAGTTTGGGGCGTGTTTTGTCAGCGCTGATCCCACAAAACGATTCCGCACGACTCGGCGGCTGACACTAAGCTCGCGTTTGCCTTTGCATTAAAGTGTTACGCGGGGCTCGTGTGTCAACTCCGAGCGGGCTTGGCGGGCTTGGCGGGATTACCGTGTGGGGGGCCGCGCCCGACGAGGCCGGCGACGAGGACGAGCACGAGGACGAGGAGACAAGGGTTGCGGCTGTCATGAGATGCGGCAGAGCACTTTGCATAATGGTTCTGGGGACGACGCACGGCAGTTGCGCAGTCGCGCCGGCGCCTCGATCACTCACTTCCTCCGCTGGCCGCTGGCCGCTGGCCGCTGCCGTGGCCACTGCCAAGTGCAGTTGGCCACACTCGCCATTTCCTCCCATGAGATCTCCCTCGATCCCCCTCGGTCTGCCCGGCTGGTGAACGAATGTGGGTCACCCATATTTCCACGGTCGCCCTCGTGCACGATCGCGCACTGAAATATTTATTAAATCAATTAAAATATAGTTCGAGCGCGGCAACAATTTAAAGACCACTTAGCGGAGAAGCCGTTCCTCCAGCAGACCAGGCAGCAATTGCAACTGAAACCGATGTGGACCTAATTGTTCGAGTTCCTCGATCGTGCATCGATCTTGTTGCCGGTGCTGTTAGGAATCGATATGTGAACGTGAGGAATCGTGAAATTACGGGCGACAGTCGTGCGGAAAGCAAAAACAGGAGCATCTGACGAAAGGCGGCGGGAGGAGAACACAAGAAAGAAGCAGGGAGAATCTTCGCGGAGAGCGCGTGCGCGGCCGCGGGGTGGCAGAGCGACAGACGGGCAGGGCGAAGACGGCAGACGGCAGTGGCCACGTAATGTGTTTGACAATGCCGGGAGCGGCCGGCGGCAGAGCCCGGACTGGTTGCGAGAAACGCCCGGAGTCGCGTCAGCGGCCATCGATACCACGACGCCGGGTGCCGGTAATCAGATCAACACTTGCGTCAGCGGCCCGGCCGGCGGCAGAAATTTTAATGAGACGTTTGAACATGTTTAGAACACGCTGTCTGTTTGTCCTCCGCCGACGAGCTCATCGCAAGTGGGCAGGAGTGGACCATGTCAGCGGAGTCAATTACGAACTCGTTGCCTCGAGTCTCGAGCCTCCGCTGTAAATCGGACGGCGGAGACTCCTCCGGTAGTCCAGAAGAAGAGCGGTTACTTCTTGATCAATTCCGAACTGTCCACGCAGCGACCCCCGGCCCGGTTTGAGCCCGAATGGAAATTAGATAATTGTGTGTTTATTCCGCGATTGGTTCCCGCCTCCATCCCTGTCGCGCCTTTCCCTCCTCCCCACTCCAGACCACAGGGTCCGGGGGCGCCCTGCGGCGCAATCAAAACGCTTTGACATGTTTCCATCGAAGTGTGGTTTGGCGCTCGGCCCAAGTCCTCATTGGCCCTCTCAGCTGCGACAGCGCGATTATCCTCGCAGCAGGCGACGCTCTATCAAGTGTCGTCGCCGCCGTCGGCCTCATTTGGCAGTCATCCTCGTGCCATCATCGCCGCCATCGGCTCCAGGTGCTCGTTTTTTGCCCGCTCCTCGAAGGTACTCGTGCTATGGGCTGCCTTGCCTTAATCCGCGGTGTCTCGCAACGTCGCCTCCTGCTGGGCGGCGTGTGGTGGTAGTCGGTGAGTCGGTGAGTCGGCCACGAAAGTAGAGCGATTAATCAGTGATCGTCGATTGATCGAGAGGCTGCAGCGGGTCATTGAACAGGGAGCGGAAATTTACCGCTCGTCCGTGCAGTGGTCCCGGCCCATGGAACGACTTCTGCGTCTCTGTGCAGGCCGCAATCGCAACGGTTCTGCTTGTACTTCGACTTGTAAGCTCAGAGTGCGTGGCGGAGACGACGTCGACTTGTCGCTGGTCGCATGTCGCATGTCGCATGTCGCATGTCGCCAACACGTTGTCAGCTGGCGACTGGTAGTTGTCCGAGCAGGCCCGACTCCACGCATAAGGTGTTGCCGCTCCGCCTCTGAGGTCCATTGTCCACGGCCGTAATCAAATCCCGCAAATCCCTGTTCCGTGAAGCGCTGTCGTGTTCTCTGCGAAATGCAATATGCGGAAGAGCCGCAGCGAGCAGCAAAATCCGAACCTGAAACCCCGATGCCTCGAAATTAGATGGAAATTATTTTCATTAAATAGAAAACCCACTGCTCTTACTCGAGCAGAATTCAATTGCATTGCGCACCAGCGCCTGCCGCAAGTCCGTGTGTCGCGTAGCCAACCCCCACTTTTATGACAGCTGCCCGCCACGATTGCCCTACTTGCGCTCGTCCGCCGTCCATTAGTTTCCTCTTCCGATTGCGTATTTTCACCGCAGTTAATCACAGCGTAACTGGCTGCCTGCGGCGCCCTTCCCAGGCCCGTCCGCCGCTGAGCGGCCGTCGCCAGCAGCAGGACATGGCATAAAAAACGTCCGTAGTGACCTCTTCAAAACTCCTGTTGACCTCCTACGAGCGCCCCCTTTGTATTCACGCATTGGCGGAGGCTTCCGACTCATTCCCTGCCCCTGGCTCATCCACAGTAGGCTGATGGTGTGCTGGGCCGTTGCCGTCGAGTGGTCGGGGTTGTCGTCACAGCCGGCCCTGAAATTGGCCCCTGAGTAATAACGATTTGATGGCGTTCTTCGTCTCTTTTCGTCGATTATTCCTGATTTTCGGTCGAGTGCGAGTTTTTAGCATTCGGGGAGTTTTGTCTGTCAGAGCGGACGATTTCGGCTCGACGACGTTCAGTACAGTTGGTCATGGCGACGAGAGACGGGGTGCGGAACTGCCAGAAATTGCGCTTTGACGCACAAGAATCGGGACGAGAGCGAAAAATTCTGTCTCCAGTGAGAGCTACTGAGGCTACTGCGAACTAACTGAAATCGTTGTATTGAAGAAAGTGATTTCCATTGGAAAACCGGCGCCCGTCTAAGTCCCGGCTCGAAGCCATAAATCGATCAACGCCTCGACACATGTCATTGCGGGATCGAATCGACCTCAAAAAACATTCAGGCGACAACAGATTCGCACACTTGAACCCTTTTCTTCACTCAGCCTCCGACCCCGTCCCCCTGCCACGAGCAATAAATCTCAGGGCACATCGGTGATTTTTCCATAAAAATTTGTCCATGGGAGAGGAGGGAACGGAACGGAAAATTTCCAGGTAAAACTCAACGCATTTGCCCCATTTCCCACTGATTTTCGATTGTTTTCTTTGTCGTTGATTCCACTCAATCGGACACGCACAATGCAAACCGCGACACACGCAATCCTGCTGGTCGACGCCTTTGCCGCTAATCCTTTTATTTATGCGAGTGCCGAGGAAACTGTCAAACCTGCGGATCGCCGGCTACGCCCCGATTGACGCGAACCCAACTCGATTATCGGACGCTTCGACAGTTGCACGAGGGCTGCAGGGCACCCAGAGCCCAGGGCCAGGCCCAGGGACACTAGTCGGGAACGGCAGCAGCTGCGGGCAGCTGCCTCGTGTCCTGCCCTGCCCTGTCCTGCCTCGAACTGACCGACAGTGACCGGCAGGGGCTGCGACTGTGACTGCGCCGGCGTGTGCCCGGCCCGGCCCGGCCCGGCAAAGGGGTCAGCGGAGTTGGAAATTGAAAAATTTCGAAATGCGATTAACGTGCCCGCCGCTGGACACGGGCGCCGCAGGACACTGGGGTCAGTATACAAATTCACGCCTCACTACACAAAAGGATACTAAATTATCGCATTTGCCGTGTGCGAGAGGCGACGGTGACTCGGGAGAAAGGGATGCTAATTGCAGTGATCGAAAATTATGAAAAGGCGACTTCGGTTCCCTCTCGCCCACCGCGACGCGAGCGCGCGCGAGGCAGCGGCGCACGCAACCGACGGCCGGACCCTCGCACAGACATAGGGACAAACAGCCATCATGTCCGGCTTTGTTTGCTTTATTTCCGATTACACGCAGTTCTGATTGTTCGTCATAACCGGAGCCATTGTTCACGGCGCTTGTCCCGGACCCGGCCGCAGGACAGGGCAAGAGGAAGTTATTGGCTTAATAAGACGTCATAATTGGGTGACGCACTGAAACAATCGGCGCTGAGCACGCCAAAGGAAACGGAAGTCATTTTCCAATGAATGGTTCGGCATGGGTTCGCAGTGGACTGGTCAATGGTGAGGGTGAGGGTGACGGTGACGATGATGGGTGAGTGCTGTGGCGAATCCCACCGGGATGATTCAATCAATGGTCTTCTCGGTGGAAACTGAAAGCCCTGCGGCTCGCTCGAGTTTTCCAATTCTCCGACTCCTCCGCACTGCCTGAGGAGCGGTCATGGTGCATTCTGAGTGCATCTTTGTTCGCCGCTTGCATCCGTAACGTCATCACGGCCCTTTCCACGGGCGAGCACCGCAGCCCCTCTGCTCCGACTCCCACTGCGACTGCGACTGCGGCCAACCCCATTCGAGTCCCCATCGCCGCACCCAGCGCGGCTGAGCCCGCCCCTCGGCCGTTGCGCTCCTTCTCGGGCGCCCTAGTCCTCGGCACTTCAGACGCCGCCCTCCTCCCACTCGGCGACACTTGAAATTCACCTGGGCCCGGCACCAGGCGGCGGCCCGCGTGTACAGTCGCAATCATCGTCAGCTGCAGCTGCAGCAACGGCCCTAATGTGCATCTGCCGAGCGCTCGGTGGGGATGGGGGGGGAGTGGGTGCAGTGGGTGCGCGTGAATCGCGAAAGGACAATTACTTTTGTGTCGCGTTCGCAAGGAATTGTAATTACGATAAAAGCTGAACACGTCAGCGTCAGAGGAAAAAACGTAAACAATTAAACATGAGAAAAAAAATAAAATAAATGCACGCACCCCCATGCAAGTGAGAGCGAGACAATGCGAACGCCGACAAGGATGCAATTTTCCGGAAAACGAAGGGAAAATAAGCAGCGAAAACAAGCATCATGAATTGCGGAATAATTTTTAATGCAGCACCACAGACACTAAAGAGCCACGGCGAGGAGGCGTGGGTGGGGTCGCAAGCGCGAGCGAAGACAATCATGTTTGGAAACCGATCTCCGGAACGACTTTAAATGGAACGAGGAGGACCGCAAACCTTCAATAGGAAGCCTTAAATCTTTAGCTTAGACCTACCAAAAGCCTCTCTAGCAACCCCACCTCTGTGTGTCTGCCGAATCCGGCATCCGTTTGGACGCGTTCTGAAGGTTCTGCACAAAGTGCAACCACCTCAAGTTCGGGTTAATTAAATGTGGATGAGGCTTGGCGCGGTGCCAAAAGAAAGCAGAGGAGCGAAAGCAAAAATCAGGAGTTGACAGAGGTAGGTTTCAACCTAGATGGATGGCTGACTGGCGGGCGACGACGAACCGACCTGAACGAGCGCTGGGAAGGAAAGTGAACTTCGCGTCCCCACCCCGCCTCCGACCCACGGGTGGGCGCCAACGGATCGAATGCAACGCTGCCTGAGCTGGAGTTCTCGGAGCCGGGTCGGAAACGCAAGCCCAAGTTCGGTGTTAATTAGTCCTGCCAACAACCTGGCGACGGAAATGCAAATGCGGATGCGGATGCGGAAGTGCACCGTGTGGAAATATGGCGCGAATTTCATTTTCATTTTCATTTCATTTGCATTGCCGGAGCTTGCCTCGGAGGGCGAACTTTGGCCGGGTCGGGTTACGGCGAAAGTGAACTTTTAATTAGGCTGCGCAAGAACGAGGATGACAGTTGTAATTAGCAAAGGAGCAGAGAAGCAACAACAAAACTAATTGCGAGCTCCAGGACGATTCTGGTGACTCCTAAAGGGACGCGGGAATGGTGTGAAAAGTGAAATGTATCCTTTTCACGCCAAATTTCACTCGAGAAGACAGCGAAGAAAAATCGAGGACTTCTGCAACAAACGGCGAAAGTAGGGCGAGGGCGAGGACCCCCCTGCATGCAACGTCGTGGCCCGTCTGGGTTCGCGTCCGTCCTCGTCGTCGCTTCCGGCGGCTAAAGTTGCTCAAGTGTTGGCGAAGTTTCGAATCTTCCGGAGCAGAAAGTCGCACGCCTCAAATGTCAAAGTGCAACACTGGCGGCGGCCGCTCAAGGACATGCCTTTGTGCCGCCCTAGGGACGACGGCGGGATCTTAAATTTAAATCGAGTCCCATTTCGCAGCTGCCGACAGGGACAGAGACAGGGTCGGATCGGATCGGATCGGGAGCCCTCGCAATGTACGACCTCCTGAGGAAGGAGGATGGAGGATGCTCCCCGTCGTCCTGGAGGCCTCGCCGGGCTCTCTCCTAATTTATGACGCCCTGCACCCTGCGCCGCCCATCCGTTCGGCCACTTTGCGTTGCCATAAAACCGGAGAAGGGACATCGAAAAGGGCCAGGACCGGGTAATGCGTGCGTTCCTGGAACTGGAGGGGGCGACCAGTGAAGCCTTGTTAAGTCAACGAGGCAAAGCAGCTGCCCGAGCGATTGCAGTTTACAACGCATCTTCGTTCGAGCGTGGCTGCGGGACTCCGACCGAGGGGGGGCAGGAGGTGCGCAAATGGTCGACGGAGGCTGGGCCTGGGGAGGCGGTGGCGTCCGGTTGTGGGTGCAGGACCCGTGGTTAAGTGAAGTTCATGGGATTTGCATAAATTCGTTGTCGGACAATAATTGTGGAGATGCAAATGTACGGAAGAGTGCGTGCGCGTACGCGTGTGAGTGGGAGTCTGCTTGTGAGTGTGAGTGTGAGTGTCTGTGTGCCAGTGGTTGGGACAAGGGAATTCAAGTGGAGAGACAGCTTGCGGTTGAAGCGGAGTGGAACAAGTGGAAGTGGAAGCACAATTACGAAAAGTTAAAGTTGTTACAAGGCTGGCCGACGGGTTTCTGCGCAACTTGAATTGAACTGCAAGGGTTTCTTCCGCCGAATCGGGCTCTGCTGCAACGGGTTGGGTGCATCGATTTTCCCGACGAGCACAACTGCAACGCCTGCCCTTCCCTGGGTTGCGAATGCTCGGAATCGAGCGCTCCGCTGATCCCCCAGGACATCAATGCGGCCGAGCACACGTCGCCCAGACACCTCGACGCCGACGGTCGGCCGGATTCGAGCCTAAGGATACGCAATCCCATTTGTTTGCCGGCGAGTCGCCCGTCACTCGACGACGCGGGTCCGATGGCTCGGGACGCCGCCACCCCATGGCGTGCATCCTGCGCCGTCCTGTGTACGGCGAGGTGAGGCGCGGCCTCGGCTGCTGAACAAATGTTGCGGTGGTCCGGCCCACACCACGTCCGAGGGCTGGCATCCAGCACGTGGTTTCTCACCGACAGCGCCAGCGCCTGGAGCGGCCGGCTTAGGTTGCCAGAGGACGATTGAGCTGGCTGTCAGAGTTGTTGTTGTTTTTTTGTTGGCATAGCTGATGGCAGTCTTGTTGTTGTGGTAGTTGCTACTGTAGTTGTTGTTGAAGGTCGTGCTGTTGTTGTTTCAGTAGCTGCGCTGTGTGTTTGTCTATGTTTGCTAGATGTTTATTTACCGGCCATCCGACTGACGGTCGGGCTGTTGTTCAATCATCGGAACAATTATTATTGTAATCGTTTAATTTGTTCTCTGGAATTCGCAAATATTGATTTCAGTCGCCGGCCGAGGTGGTTGAAGACGTTCATTTGTGGCTCAGGCTGGCTTGAGAACTTTCTTCATCCCTTCGCAAAAGGGATCCCAAAGGCTAAATTGAGATTGATTTAAACCGTTTACTGCGTCTTCATGACTGAACTTTGATCTGAAATCCTCGTGAAGGTCATCGAAGGACCCCTCGTATTATCGTAAGAACCCTTCCTCACCTCACTCGACTTCCTTCCGAATCCGTCCGGTCGCTCCAAATACCCTAAATGGCTACACGAGCAATAAATCAAACTACTCGCAATCGCACCCGACCTCGTCCTCTACGTCTTCGTCTTCGTCTTCGTCTTCGTCTCCGTCTCCGTCTCCGTCTCCGTCTCCCTCTTCCGCCGGTGACCGCAAGCATCTTCATCTTCTTCTATATCCTCAATTAGATGAAAGTAAATGTTGATCCCTTGGGTCGCGCAATTTTCAATTTCCTTCACCGTTCGTTTTCCCTCGATTCCCTTCGCTTCCCTTGCATCGTCTGCTTCCGTCCCTTCGAATTTCTCTTCGCATGGCCTTTTTCCTCCTGAATCCTTAGCTCGACTTCAATTTATTCTCCGTGGTCCACTGGTTTACTTTCCAAGCCTTTCTCTCTCGCTCTCGCTCTCGCGGTCGTTCCTTGTGGAGAAATCAATGACAATCAACAGGATAATCCGCAATTTGTTGTGAGTTTCCCGAACTGCCGTCTTCAGGTAGCATCCTGCATCCTTTCTCCGCCTCGGGTCGATGGGAGGCGAGCTGAGCATTTTCGGAATCAAATGGAATCGCTTCCGTTTTCGTAGACGGGAAATGAAGATAGATGTCTGGCGAAATCATTGACTTCCCAAGGTCGGGTCGGGCGCCTGTGCGTCCTTTTGTTTGAGGATGTCCGGGGTGGGTTTTTTACGAGGAAAATGCGGAAGGGACCGACCTACTGATGATTACTGCCGATCCATTTTTCATGAAACTATTGCTATTTTCACATGTTTTTGCACGGCTCATCAGGCGAATTCGAATTCCCTCTGGCCGAATAAAAAACGGGGACCCTCGGCTGTCACATGTCAAGGAAGCGCCGCCACCGTCCGTGTCATTTTCAAGGTCCATCGGGGCTGTGACTGATGGCTTACGAGTCTGTGTCACCGTGACATCCGACAACAAATGGATGCCGCGCCTCGGCCGTGGGTCACTTCATTGTTATTCATGCGTTGCCCGGTGACATCTCCGTGGCCCGTTGATGACATTTAAATAAACTCCGCTTCTCCCGTGATTGGAACTTCACCGAGGAACGCCGTGGCAGCTGCTCCAAAAACAGGCATTTGATCCCGACCGGGTCAATTTTCACGAGCCACGCTCATAAAGTACGCTCATTGCTGTAATTGCCAATGGGGCGCGAAATATTGAAATCGCATATCGACGAGGCTTCGGTGCCTGGTTCCTGGGGCCGTCCGAAAGTGTCATAATTCTCGAGCCGCGGGCCGGCGCTGGCATAAAAAACATTTCAATTTCGCCACGGTTCTTGTTTGGAGTGGCGCGCGGTGTTATTTTGCATACTGAGGGATGCTTGCGCCAGGGGACGGGTCGCGAGGGTCCCTCGGGAGAAAGGCATGTTAATTATTGCTCTCTTTTCGCTGTTGCGAAAATTAAATTATGGTCCACGTGTACCTGGAAAGCGTGCCAAACGGTGCGGAGGGGAGTTTAATTTATGGCCAAGGCGGATGGAAAGGGTTGCACGGAAGACAGGGGAATCGTTCGGAGGGCGTTGATGGAAATATTGTGGCTGCCGCCAAATGTCGCGACGCCTCGGACTAGAATGCACTGGGCCACGAGGGCGACCGCGAGTTAGCAACAGGGAGGAACAACTTGAAATTCGAAAATATTCGCGTTCGTTGTTGCTCCAGCTCCAATTATTTAGCATTCTCCGAATGTCCACGATACTGGCTGTGCTCTTCGAATTCTGAACGGACTCTGACATTCCTGCACGCTCGACCATATGCTGACCACCCGGCAGACGCACATCCCTCGGGATGCCCGGCCCAACCCCACCCCGGCCGGTTGATCCATATCGCACGGAGTTGCCAATCAACTGCCACGGAGACGGACCCTCGTCCGGAGTCGACGCGTATCGAACGTCAAACTCAGGCAGTCAGAGTTTTTCAATTACAATTTTAAAGCGATTACCACGAAGGACTCGGCGGCGGCGGCCACGGCAACTAATTCCGTAATAGGATCCAGTTCGCCGCCCTGCGGAAGGGTGCAACAACTGACCTATGGTGCGTGTCCCGGCGCTGACCCGTGGTCAGAAGCAGGAGCACGGGAATGCCACAACAACAACAACAGCGACAACAACAAGAAGAACAAGGGAAAACTGGTCGCATTCGGCGAATCGATAATTGAAAAGGCATTTGTGCGGCCGTTCGGAAGGGCTTTGTGCGGTCAGCGGGGATCCGGGCCCGTGGCGTCGCGCCGGCTCCTCGCAGGCGGCCGAGGGGATGGTGCGTGCGTGTGTGTGCGTGACAGGGGCGAGTGTGTGAGCGAAGATAGAAATCGCGGCAACAATTGCGGGGCGAACGCAGGGCGAGCAAGAGCCGGGGCATGGCCCGGGCCCGAGAGACGCAAGTGTTGCCGGTTTTCGGAAAATGGATTTCCAACTGCTCGAGTGCCTTTTGATGAAAGCGCAATATTTGCGGTATTTCCCACCATCGTCAGTCCGTCCGGCTGTCTGCCGATGGATGGGCGAAGCGCGTTCACTTAATTGACTTTCAAATATTCCTCCACAGACGGGAATTTCGTAGAAAATGCAAAGCAAACACCGGCTTATTTTGCAGCTTTTAGCGAGGCTTTCATAACTGTACAAGTGCCAGACACGCACACCAACGCATGTGCTCACATACACAGCTTCCCTGGGAGTCCCATATGAGGGTTTATCGATTAACTTTTGTTTCAGCCGTCGTGTCTGGCTCGGTCTTTAGAAAACGACCCTTCATTTCGCGCCTCGCAGGATCCTTTCGGGGTGCGTCGTCAGGCGAAAGTTGGCTCCCACTCGTCTAGGGAGCTCGAGTGATGGGCCGAGAGTCGTTGGCACGCAATGAACTTGGCTTCGAAAGCCAGCCCAAGTCCTCTCGATGGCATTGAACGGCTCGAATGGTTTGAAGGACCCCCGCCCGCACAGGCCCAGGCCGCCTGCTGTTGGGTCGGGCGTCGAAGTACGCGCAGAGTGGAGGCATCCATTCAAGTTCACCGCGAGCTCTTGGAAAGACTTGTGTGCGGTGCGAAGCGACTCCGATTCGCTCTTAATAGAGTTGCCAACCGATGAATGGGATTAAAACGCATGGGAGCTTCGAGGGACGCCTGAGGGACAGAAGACCACGGGAACAGCTCAATAAAGTGCGTTGCGGATTCTCTAATGGCCAAGTGAACCATCCATTAGGGGCCCTCCAACTGACAAGGGTCTTCGGCGGACAATCGGACCGTGTAAACATAGAGTTTTATCACTTTGAAACAATATCGGAACTCCTTTCTTGCCTCCCTATCGCGCCATCCGCCATCAGATCAGCATAATTTATCGGACAAACATATGAGATCCGCGCATTGAAAACGCGGCGAAACACATAAATAACAAGTTTCGAATTTGTAGACAGCTAAAGTCACGTGACCGATTTTTGAATACGAATCGGGGAAAATAGAGCACTAGATGGGACTGCTCGAATCAAGTGCCGCGCGACCTGAGCCACAATGCCAGGGACGATAATCGTCAGTGGTTTGTGCTCGTCCCTTGCCCATCCCTCTCGATCGCCAGCCTTCCGCCGGACGCCGTGGAAGGAAGGGTTGGGAACATTTGCATAAACCAGAATCGCCCGAGCCAGAGTGAGGTCTGGAGCACCGAGGACGTGGCTGGGAAAAAGTGAAGGAAAATGGAACGGGAAGCCGGTCGGCCGGGCTCGCATTCGGAGGTGTCCGGGGAGAAGGATATCATGTTGCACGGACAACATGTCCAGGACTACAGGACGCGACTAGATGCAGGTCGTGGGGAATTGATTTATGCACGGCTGCTGCTGTTGTTGTTGCTGCTGCTGCTGCTGCTGGAGGACAGGACTCTCCGCGCATACGAATGATTAATGTGCAAAAAACGAGCAGTCGCGCACGGATAACGCGGCGGACACCCAGATAGACAGAGAGAGAGAGAGAGAGAGAGAGAGAGTGGGAGAGAGAGCGCGCGAGCTGAGTGGCCGGAGCCACCGAGGCTCCGCGACACAAACTCGGGCAAAAGTACAGCTGTGAGTGTGTGCCCGGCATCCTTTGGGCGGATCGCACCTCGCTTTCCAACATTTTTTCGAGTTTTCGGTTTAACCCTTTGCTGCCCGCAGAGTGCGATCGGGCTCGACTAAGGGTGGTTTGTTTAAGCAAAATAAACCGTTGGCTCGCACTCGAATTCCTCGCATTGTTTTTTTAATGAATTATTCGTATTTTTTGTGTAATAAAAATTCCGCGTTTGATGGGTGAAAACAACAACAGTTGATGATTGTCGAGGACCCTTTTCCAAGTATTCGGTGCATTGGTTTTGGAGTTTTTTGCGGCTTAAATCCATATTTATTTGCTGTTGAATTTTTTACAGTGGATTCTTCGAAAATTATTCAAATCACAATTAGCACGCTTGTTCTGAAGTTGATTACTCCAATTCTTCGGTTTTTATTTTTTTCGAAAAATGTGCATTTTTGATTACGACTCTTTAGTTACCTGGAACATTTTTTATTTTTGTCCGTTAGGTTAAATGCAATAAATGACTGTTTGTTTAAAACGCTCCTCTTCCTCTCACCCCCACTACTTTCGTTCTAATGTGTTCCACTGGGCTTTCTTATTAAAGTTTCACGCTTTGCGAAGCGCAAGTGGAGCGCACGTGAATGCGAGTGAGTGTGTGTGAGTGCGGGGTGTGTGTGTGCGCGCTGGCGGCAACGCGAAAAATGACGCAATCGATGCCGGAACCTGCCACAACATGTCGTCAGGCGACACCGCCTCGGGAGGCGGGAGGCGGCGCCCGCATCCGAAGACACCGGCGACGCCTCGAGGAGAAACAAAAGCAAACACTTTTCCTACCCACTGAACACACGCACGGACACGCAGTACACCAGAGCAAATGCCCAACAACAACGTCGAGCGTTTGCCGTCACGTCAGTCCCGCCGCGGCCGAGCCGTCGAGTGACGGAACAAATTGTCAGCCGAAGGCGGCAGCAAGCGATCGGCGTCAGTCGACCCAGGGCGTTTGCGGGGGCTCCTTGGGGGGAACGGAAGGGAGACCCTCGAGCCCCTCGAGGGCCCCTCGAGAGGCGCCCCGTCCGGCTTCCGCGCAATTAACGTCCTGTCGAGTGCTCATCAGTTGCTACGTGACCCCCGCATGCTTTCCGCCAATAATCCGTTTTATGCCTCCAAATCGATAGAGCCTGGCCGAATAAACAAGTCCTCGGGCCGCCGGGCGAGTTGTTGCTGCCTCCGTCCGCCCACTCGAGCCCACTCGAGCGGAAGTGCGTATACATTTATTTGTGCTTCGCCCAAGTTGATTTGCGGCTGTTTTGTTGTTGCGACTCCCGGCAGCGTCCCCCTGATTTATGGCCGCCACACCAGCAATGTTTGTGCCGACATTTCCGCCTGTCCGGCAGCCTCGCGGCTGGAGACACTGGAGTCACTCGTTGGCGTCTCCCGATGTCGGAGGTAGTTTTGTCTTTTATCCCGTTTTGGATCACTGCACACAAGACACAGCTTCGGCAATTAATTCGAATTAATATCGATCTGATAAAGCCGGGCGGCGCCGTCATATTGCGGCCGGAATAGTTGGTGAAAATCGTAAAAAACAAAGCACAATCATGTAACGGCAACAACAACATATTTGCAGGAAAACTAATGTAAACAGAGTGTGGGCCGGTGGCCGGTGGCCGGTTGGTCCAAATTAATTAAAGATCTCGCATTACTGACTCGTAAATCAAAGAGCTTATCGCGACTGTGCGTTGAACATGCGTTGAAAACTTGATGGCAATTCAGAAACCCAAAACGCAGTCTGAGGTGTGAGCGACGTGTGTACGCACAGTGGGATCAAGTGGGAAGAGCGTGCAGACAGGGGGAATCGAACACGTCTGCTCTGATTGGAGCCGAAAACTTGTTCCTGTCATATTGGGATTGCGCCCACTGTGCGCGTTGTTTGACTCATGATACTTCTGTGACCATTTAGTGCTTGTCAATCTTATCGCAAAAAGCAGTCAGCAGTCGGCAGTCGAATTCCCCGAAGTCTTGCAGCTCGAGCACTCAACGAGCTTCGAGGGAGCCGATTTGGAAGGTCTCGATATGACAGAATTGGCGACTGGGCAAATCAAGATGTGGAGCAGTTCTCGAGCTTAATTTAGAGCTGGGCTCAATTCGGATTCCCCGAACCCCGACCACATTCGAACCCATTCGCATATTGTTTTCGTTGCATCTCGATCTGGATTGGGACGATTTATTGATTGTTTGATTTCCATTGAAGAGATTCGGACTCTGATTGGATGCCATGCGTGTGCGGTGGGACCTCCAGATATGCGAGTTCATCGGAAACTCAGACTAATTGATTGCATTTCAAGTGATCTTCATTTCCCGACAATATTCCGCATATTTCAATGCCCGAGTCCATCCATACACATGACAATAATTGCATTGGACGGGGGGTCCATCGCTTCCTAAGATCCCCGATCAAAGCCAGTTTTCCTCGGCCTGCGCCAACAATGTTTCATCGTGCAACCGCCGATCCACCGAGCAACCAACCGGTAATGGATACTCAATGTAAACCTGATGCTCGGCGGCGAGACGGGCGACGGCCACGTCCCACCGACGAATATGGGTCAGCGGTATGAATGTCAGAATGATTAGATCCAGACTGCGACGGCCGGACTCCGCTTTTCAAACAGATTAACGCCCTGCCTCCTGGCAGGAAGACGCTCCGTCCGCTCCGTCCAGTGGAGTGGCGCTCGTCATCGTCATCGTCGTCGTCGTCGTCATCCCGGCCGCAGTGGCATCGGCGGCTGGAGTTGGAGCTCGGTCCATCAATTTATCTATCTGTCTATATTTAGCTGGGTACAGATGTAAGACAAGCGTGGTGGAAGTTGTTGTTGTTGTTGTTGTCAATGTTGCTGCTCGCTCCACTCCGCACTGCACCATTTATGGTGGTTTTAATGAAGTAATCGGGGAACTTGAGCCGAGGCCCATGAACGAGGTCCCCTTGCCCCGAGCAGTGGAGCCTTTACAATTTGCTTACTTCGAAATGGAAAACTGTGGCGTCGATCGGGAGGGCAGGCTGGAAGCGGCTCCATTGTTCGTGTTTGTTTTGATTCTCCTTGTCGCATTTCAAGAATCCATTTATAATTGAAATAAATCTCTTTCGGATTAGAAACTTTTTTGTCGCATTGGCTGAAGAAACTGGGGGAAACATTGATAAAAACACATTCATTCTCTGGCCATAAATTCACAAGCTGGAACCCATTTATGACAACGTTTATTTATTTTTGTATTTTGGTTTTCATTTATTTTCGTTTTTTCTCTCCCCCTCTCGGTGGTCGCTTAGTTTAATGAGTGTGTTTGGTGCAAGAGTTTGCTTCGTGCAGGCCATCAATTTGTAAACTATCCCATGTAGTTTATTCGATTTTGCTCGGGCTTGTTTTTGGTCTCATGCTCGACTGTGTTGGCCGTGCAGGTCGCCGTCTGTGCTCAAATGTGGTTTTGTGGGACTTGATGCGTTTTATTTATGCTTCGCTTAATGTGTTTGCTTTGGATTAATCTGTCTCACGTCCATTTGGACTTGCAATTAACACCAATTTAATTAAATCGCGTGAATTGGAATCTGTATCTGTATAATCCACGAAGTGATCGACTGAATATTTGAACAATTAAAAATCGTTAAAAACAAAATCATGCACGGGTCATGGGGTTGAGCCCCGAACGGCAGCAGGGATCAGAGCGATAATTGATGTCGTTGCCGTACCTTGGCCCCTCATCCATCATCGCCCCACAGCACGACGCTCTCCAGTTGATGAAAGAGAAATTCGACCGTTTTACTCCGTCATGTTCTGGTTTTAGAACATAACGTTTTGTGTGCGTTGTGATACAGCCATTTCGTGAAATCCTATCAATCATATAGAAATGTATTTCATGCCATGCTCTCCATTCGCACCCGGGCTCCGGCAACATCTGTGAGTGGAAGTGGGACTTGGCAATGGGGTGGAAATGTTTCCCCTCCGCCTTCGCCGTGCAAACACTCCCGATATGCAGTGCTCACTTTGAGATGTGGCGCAAGTGCTGTTCAACATGTGACGGGATGCGATGCGATGTGTGCTGATGTTGATTGATTGCAATTCAATCTGCTGCAAAGAACGAGAACATGGCAAAATCCAGAACTCTCTGATGCTCAAAGCAGGTTGCGCTGGGATGTAAACAGCGTATTATTTACAACCCGATAATTTCGTGAACAGAACTCGTTGAACGATTGATAAAATGGCGCAACATTTGACAGCATAATGCAGTGCATTCACTTCCAACGCCTGACAGCAGTGGGTCGCTGGAGCCTCAGCACCGGCCACCAGATGTCAACGACATTAACTTCTATCGCCGATGGATTTCAGAAGACGCCCTTCGTCTTCAGAATAGTTGAAGTTCAGTCAAATCGTTTGTGAAGTGTTTTCGTGATGCGAAGTGCATTCGCCGTCAGTGTTCAATTGCCGTTTGTCTCTGGTGTAGACGGACGGACGGATAGTCAGACAGACAGCCAGCCAGACAGATAGGCGAAGGCAGCCACAGCCATATCCAGACGATCGCCGGGTACAAACGACTTACATGCAGTGCAAGATGTCATCGGGTCGTTGGGGAAACGACTGCGAGTCAATGGCGTTCTTAATGGCTTCGTAGATAACTTTCTTTTTGGGTCAACGATGGGGTCAGACCTAATTGACAGCTACGAGGCAGGGGTGGGGGACGAGACCATCCTGCCATGTTGTCTGGTTTACACAACAAATCGATTTTCATTCGAGGAAATTTCGTGCGCCAATCATGAGCTCCTTAAACATTCACACATTCTCACACATCGCGTTGGGCCTCTTAGCGAGGATTACGTTCTGGGAAAAATTGGGAGTCTTCGTTCCGCCACGACAAAGAGCGGCCTCCGCTTAATTCTATCCCTGTCTCGACACCGACAGACACTCACACCATCCAACCGTCCATATGCCAGTTCTGACGACTTCATTAGACATTCAAAATTGAATAATCGCAATTTTTCGCAAAAGTGGCAGAAGCCGCAAATCCCGGGCAAACAAAGGATCAACGAAATTAAATTGCAAAAGTACCATCGACCACGCATAGATGAGACAATGGGATGGCGATGAACAAACAAAACCTCCCTCAAGACCGCCCGCAAACACTGAAAACACTGCGCCGCGGCACGAAGGCAGGAAGGAAGGAAGGCAGCGAGGACAATGGAGTATGCAGAGCGTGCTTAATGGGAAATTCCACTGCGACCCACACCGGGACAGAGCAACAACAACCCACAAATGGATTTAGAGCCACACAATGGCCGCATTATCGGCCGCAGAATCCGCTCCTGGGCCGGGTGATGGCCAGATCCTTCATTCCACGGAGGCGTGATCAAAGTGGCGGTGCGACGATCGGTCGTCGACTGGGACGATTCGGACGATTTCGGCGACGAGAGCGAGGTCACTTTCGCTTTCGTCCTGTGGTCCTTCGGAAACGAGCGCGCGACGCCCGAGTGAGTTTGGCATGAACAACGCCGGAAAGCGTTAAATCGGCTTTTGTGGCATCCATCATGCGATTAGGAGCCAGCAGCTGTGTGAGGCACGCCAACCTCTCCCTCGCCCTGCCGTTGGACCAGATTCGATCGGTTCTGATTTTATGGCCAACAAATGCCACTGCAACACTCCTAATCCTTTTCACCACACCTCGATGTCGCTCTCGATTTCCGATCCGAGTTTCTTTTAATACAGTTTTCAACATTTTTATGGCCTCGTTGCCGGCGGTAAAACCAACAACGAGAACTACACAAATACAGCAATAAAATCCACTGCAACAGCAAACCGTGAGGGCAAATGCAGCATGACGTCACGCTCGATGGAGTCTCGATCCCCTCTGCGTCATAAAACCATGGGCCGACACCCTTTTGATTCGAAATCGAACTTTCCAACTGTCCGTTATTCGAACGCCGGCAAAAGAATAACAATAATTTTGGCTTAAATTTCGCACCCTTCGCCCGTAGATTTGTTGGTTTTTCTCTGTTTTCTCTCGTGTTCAATTGCATTTCGACATGTTTATGATATTCGCCTCAAACACAAGAGTGATGAGAACGTATCTCACGCTCTGCGGCGACCTCGCCTACCTCTCCCTTGCAGGAGCATCCCTTCGACCTAGGGCTGCGCCCTGCATGGGTCCTTGGCACGGCGCTTCGGGCTCCCGTTCATAATTGGCTGAGTTGCGAACTCCGTTCGATATTATTTGGGCCCGCCGTGTTTGCCTTTCGTGCGCTACAAACATATACACACACATCTATAGATGTGTCTCATCTTTTACAAGTTTCAAAGGAGATTTTTTTGGCAATGGTAGCTGCAGGGCAAATCAATCAATCGAAGATCCTTCTTGTTATCACCGAGGTCCTGCATTAAATTTAACTAAGCTGATGCTTGGTAAACATATTTTAATTGGGTGCTCAAAATAAACGCCTAGAAGGAATTATATTCTCCACTCTCCCAACACTCGAAGTTATTGGTTTCATCGCAAGAATCTTCATCCCACGGCAGATTTTATGGCCTGTAGTGGCTCGGGTCAATCTATCAATTTGGTGGCAATAATAACCATTTAGTACAAAGGCAATCTTTAGGGAAATTGAATTATTACGCACTTTCAAATCTAAGGAAAAATTCAGCGATGCCAAGTTTCAGTTCAAAGTATGACATTTTGGGGGTAATTTTGTATTTTCCAGCGGCTCTGTGGGCTGTTAAGGGTGCGTCAGTCGCGTGTGCCCTGAGTCCTCAGTGACACATTTATGACATTTTGAGCCACAGGCTTTTTCATAAATCGTGTCAAAGGTTTTTGCATAAAAATCATATTTTTCAAACGAGAACAGGGGGTAGTTCGATGTAGAACCAGGGTGTGAAAAGAGCCATAAAAACTATCGGGTATCATTTTTGAAAATCTTCATAAAAAACACGAATTTATGACGTTTTTATGTGATATTGAAATTTTATGCATTTTTTGTTAGACGAAATTTTTATTAAATTAAAACTCCGCCCCTTTTGGGACTATACTTGTAAATCTGGCCCAGTTTTTATGTGTCCCGAAATGATTTGTTTTGTAAGGAGAACGTTTTATGATGCAAAACAATACCAAAAAAGCGCAGATATTGCATTGGAATGAGTTCGGACTCGTTGGCCGAAGGACTGCGAGCAGCTGCCACGGGCGCGGCCTTAATTGAGTTTAATTATTTGTGCAATCGTAAAATCGAAGTCGTAAAAATTGCGCCAAACAAAATGAGGATTCCGTTGTCCTATCTGATTGCAGGACAACTGTACGCGCGACGAAAGGATTCCTCCGCGACAGGGATGCTCATCAATCTCGCTCCAATTCCGATGGCCGCTGCTCCCTTTGGAAATACCAGCGAACAATGACAGCGACATGGGCAGGCAGGACTCGTGAGTGGAGGGCGTGCTCGTGACACGCTTCAGCGACGCGCTGTCACACGAATTCAGAGCGTGAAAAATCACTGATGGATTACAGAGCGACGTCCGCGCGTGCGCAACGCGGCGGCGACGCGCATTTGACGAATATTCATATGCGCCGAGTCGGGGCTCGTCTGTCACCCCTTTGTCGCCCTCTCGGTCCCGGTCCTGGTCCTGTACGGCCCGTTCGTCGCGCAGCCAAATCGTGCGTGTCATTGACGGCATCCCGCCCGGAGCGAGTGTCACGCATGCGCACTTGAAAGTGTCTGCCGCGAGCCAAAACATTGCATTTGTCAGAGGTTGACTTACTCGGCGTGAAGATGGAGGCCTGCACCAGGACACCGATGCACGCACACGCACACGCACACACTCGAGAGAGGCGACGGCAACAACGACACACCTTGGACGCATCATTTGTCACAGCCCCAGAGCCGTCCGCTCGGATCCCAATTTCATGCTCTTCACACTGATTCTCTCCTGTTTTTCACTCATTCAAGGGATTACAAAACACTGGCAGAAATTTGATAGGTCTTCTGGTTTAGAAGGTTAGGAGCCGGCTCTTCAGAGCATATGCAAATTTTCGAAAGCCCTGTCATCAATTTGAATGCGCGCCTGCGTGACTGACGGACGGCGGCACGTGATGCGCCGCAATTCGTCAATCAATCAACTCCAGAGCTCAACTGGTTTTAGTTTGAAAAATTTTTCTTCAACGGCTACTCCGCAGGCGGGATTCTAAAAACATTAAATTTCTACATTAAAGGGATTTGTTGTTCCTTGCAAATTAGAGAATTTTTCGTACTAGAAAAAAAATGCTATCTTAGTAACAGGTAAACAGCGATCATGATTCTAGTGAAAAATATTTGATTTATCACCATTTGGAACACTGTGTTCTGTAGACCATGTTCGGCTCGTTTGGAACCTGGCATGTTCTGCGGATGATATTCTCGGTCTCGGAACCTCCTTCCCTCCAAAGCCTCGCCACCATTGCCCTCTGCTCGAAAAAGTGTACAACCTTTCCAAGTGATTTAATGACCTTTTATGCAAATGCAACGGACTTGTAATCCTGCTAAGCTGTTCATTAATACATCCCGTAGGCCCACTGTCCAGGCGACCAACCCTCGACCCTCCGATCGCCGCCCTGGCCGCTGGGCGTTTTGTTTCGACGGTGAGCACAACATTAATCATCTTTCAACAGGACACGACAACGTTTTTACTGCAGCGATAACAACCGCCGTCGACAGCGTTTATTCGCATTAAACTTTTGGCAATTTTGTTGGAGCCATGGTTTTTAGTGTTATTTTTTCTGTTTTGTCAAATTATGCAACTGCGTTAAATTGCAACGGCAGCAACTGTAAAAAACAAGTTGTTTTTATTGCGTCCAAAGGACATCGCGTCGAGGGACGGGGAGCCAGGCGTCGAGTCCTGTTTAAACAACGCTTTGAAAAATCGCCGTTTCGCATGAACGCAGCGCCACCGCGCCATGTTTTCCGGCTGCCATTTTCGATGGCGGCCACACACAAAGGAAGTGGGACCGGGGGAGGATGGGTTGGTGTCTGGCGACCGCTGCATCCGCCTGCGGTGAGCTTAAATATTTAATTTTAATGTTTATTAATTTTACAAAACTGCAGTTACGTTCGTATAACCTGTGGGTGAAGTCGGCTGGGGTTCCGGGGATCCGTGTAAAGTTCGCCGAGCAACAGCTCCGTTAGTGCTCGTTGTTGGTGCCGAAACTATCGCGCCTCATCAATTTCTGTAACAGTGAAAATGACAGCACGCCGACAGACGGTGGTGGCGAGGGTCCGGCTGGCCGTCGGGCGACTGAACATGGCAGACAGACGATAGACCGTCTCCGGCCCAGCACCAATGCCACTATCACTCGACAGAGGACGTCCTGGTGCGGTCAACGCACCCATCCTCGTGCAAATCCGGCGAACTACGAGCCCTGGGCCGACGACGAGTGCGCGACAGACGGAGGGTGGGTTTCAGGACGGAGTGAAAACCGTCCGGGATTTAATTTCCATCGACGAGATTTCCCGCCATCGATAGCAGCGCTGGGACTTGTTTTTGGGGAAATTTCAGTTCATTTTCATTGATTTTTGTCTTCGTCACGAGCCAAACACAATGGGAACGCAATGAGTTGGAAAATTTCTGCGGAGAGTTGGTTTTGCGTTTCTGTCTCTGTGGCTGTGGCCGCGTCGACGACACCCAGTGACATGCGAGGCCCTCGAAGCCCACTCGATTACTCTGGCTTTGATTGCGCCCAGTGTATTTGGGAGGAGACTTCGTGGCATTGCATTTGGCAGCACTGGGAAGTTCGCAAAGCAATTAGTGGCAAATAGAAGTTTACCGTTTTTGGTAAGCATCGCCCAACCGCCCCCCGCAATTGACGACCAGCGATGATTGTGCCGGGATGCCACGCTTCAGCCGTCGCATCCAGAGGCAATTAAAGCGCTGGCTGCGGCTCGTTAATTGATCGCAAATATTTGCATATCTGAGAGGGAGCTTCAACGCAGTTATACCAGGGAATAAATAGGTTTCGCAAATAAATTAAGCAGCGATGGATATTTATAGTTCCTGTTCCCCTCCCGCGGACCTCAACTCCATCTGTATCGGTATCATTGCCCGGAGCGACGCAGGGTGTCGCGGCGACAAAGGCGCAGCGAGACGTCCTAATTATACCGGCGGCAACAGCCATTGTCGGCATTACAAACGGTACGCGGCACCCTTCGGCCGAGCACCCCGCGGTCCGCGGAGAAGAAATGGAAACCGGGAAGCTGAAACCGAACCCAGGGCTCCTTCTGCTTAAAGGACCCGCATCGGCAGAGGTGAGTTCCCAAATTATGGGCCTGACTTTGACAGCCAGGTAAGGGCAACAGTGACAGTTTCTCTGTCTCGGACAAACGTTACATTCTCGAATCCACGGGCTGCCGTTCAGTCTTAAGACGTTCGCCTGGCGGAGACGGATGTGGGCGTGTCTCCGGTACTGCGCATTTCCAAATCCCAAGCGCAGACCGATTCAGCGGTAATTGCATGGCAGTATCAAGAGGGTCCTTAGAGGGTTGCGTTCTAGGATCGGCGAGCCCAGGTTTCCCTTTTCGTTGCTCTTCAGCTCGAGAGCCGTTTGGCAAAAATCGCGAGGGTATAATTTAATGCGATCAGATAGAGATCCTAGTTGCATACCGTATGAGTGGATGGATGAATGGCTGCTATAGTGAGCACAATCGACCTAATTTACCGACTCTATTCAATTCCCTCGCACAACTTAATTTATTTATGTCTTTCCTTGCGTGGGCAACACTTGCGCATGCTACTCCTCGCCACCCATTCGCCGATGTATTTTCGACAATTTATGCTCTGAATTTAATATTTATTTGCGCGTTTATGCCAGCCATAAACAGCAATGCTTACACGACGCCAGAGAAATGTCTGTTGTTTGCGGTGCGGCAGACTTTGTGTCTAACCGGGCCATAAACCGGGCATGGAGGCAGACGCCCGAGATGTGGTCGTTTGTATTCGCCATCATCACGCCGAGGGCAGAGGGTACTGAAACTGAAAGTTTTCTCGTTGAATAAATTACTTTTGCCAATTGCGTAGCTGGTCGCTCTTTTGGAACTGAAAAGTTTTGTCACGAAGATGAGAAGAACATAATTATTTCATTTCAGAATTGAATTCTTTTTGCAAGCATAATCCAATATCGATCGTTTAAACTTTCTGTGTTAATTTTAAAGACTCTCCTTCTTGTTATTTCCCACTTAATTTCCCCTGCAGCATCCTCCGCAGCACGTTTTTACGGCTGCAGGATTTTCCCTGCCATCGCCTCGGTTCGTTGTCCACTAGCTCGTTGTCTTTTCTAATTTTCAAGTGCAATTAATTCCTCTTCGCTACCGTCCTTCGTCGCTGCTTCTTCTTGTGTTAGTTCCTTGTCCAACAATTAAGTGAAAATGAAACATTATTTTCTACGTAGTTTTATTACTGAGTTTCCTGATATCCGTTCCACTGCTTCGCAGCGCATTAATGGCCAGTGAAGCGCAGCGTTAATTACAACCTTTTCTGCTCCTCGTTCCTTTCTCGCAACTTTAAAGAGTTCGCCACGTGGGCGATAAAAAGTATGAAGTTCTATCCACACCGGACAACATCGGCGGTCAGGACTCCAGGTACTCCGTCGTTCCGCCGCTACCGCGACTCCTTAGTGTTGGGCGACTGCTTCTGCTCCCGTAATGACACGCACATCTGTCGCCCGACACATATGAGTAATTGTGCCGACATGAGAGTCCTTTTCGTGCGCTCGCCTCCAGTTTTCCATGCTTTCATGGGGTTCATTTCCGTCTTGCTGGTCCGCCGGGCCCTCCTTTATGGGCGCTAATGAAGCGGAACTTATGTAAGGATACTCGCATCAATGTTCCAAGGATACTTTCGGGCATTGGCCACGCTGTCGTCCGCGGCTCCTGCATGTGGTTTCTGCCATTATCATCGGCCTCCTGCCAACGGTGTTGGCGGTGGCGAATCGTGGCGGGACGCGACGATGCCCAGCAAGACGAGCCATCATCAGCGCACAGACCTCATCGGCTCATAAGGAGCGTGAAATTTTCGCAATCATAATAAAGGATACGTGTTTGTGTGCAGTCATCGCCGTGGCATGAGAGCGTGTCCGCAGGAAGACAATAACGGCTGAGATCGCTTGATTGATCGCTGTCGATCGGGGCAGCTGAACTTCGCCACAGAGTTTGCGACTATTGTCGCTGACTGACTGACTGACTGAGTGTTGCAGTGCAGGGAACTCGAAGTCATCACCATGAAATTTCCATGAACTGCGAAACCTTTCTTAGGTCTTCTGTGGAACTCTTTCTTCCTATGGTTTCCTGCCGCCACGACGCCGCTGCCTGGTGCCCGGCCAGCACTGCTGGCAGCGGGTCGAAGGCTAACTGTTTGTGAAGTTCTCTGCCCGCACTGCCTCCGGCCCCTTCCGCTCTGCCGGTTTCGATTTCGCCTAATGCGAGGCGATGGAACGGCATCGAACGGAAAGTCCTCGGTGGAAATCGCAGAAGTTTCGCATTGCGCACTTCGTCACGTTTTAGTGTCACGTGGCAGGCAGAAAGTGGAAAACAAAGCCACACTCACACACCCACCACACGACTATGGCCACATTGTTGTAGACGGAAGAAGGAACGCAAATACATAAATAAGCTCTGAAACGTATTGGGTTTCCATTGTGACGACGTGCGAATGACTTCACTTGGCGCGCGCTCTCACAGCCCCGGGCTCCGGCAGTGTCGAGGAAGTCGCAGCCGAACAGGACATGGTTGTCCAGGATTGTATGATGACGACGTTTAACGTGATCATTTTCGATGTGAATGCCAAAGCCTAATGGACAAATAGCTCTCGCTCGGGACGGACAACGCTAATTGCTTTCAATTGCAACTACTCGGTACTGGCTAATGAGGCTCTAATGACTCGTCGGGGTCGGTGCGCGGAGGATGTTTGTGTTGAAATTCGAACCGCAGCATTCGCCAACCACAATGGGCGATGGCCGCAATTTGGGAAAATGTACAAAAATGTGTTGGAGTTGAAAACCCGAGTCCCACACGAAATTCACTTGGACCATGTGCGGCGCGCCGTTGTGACAAATTGCATTAAAATGATTGAATTCTATTTCTGTTTCCTCTCCCCCTCGCTCCGAGTGATAAATTATATCCATCCTGCCCGTGCCCAGTGTGAGTGCCAAAGAAATTTGTGAGCTCGCAAAAACAACGAATTCGCAACAACAACACACGTGCCACACAATCACTAATTGCTTATCATCTGTCAACGGGACGTCGAGTGCGAGCCGCGACAGCTTTGGACGAGGGCGACAAGTGCTTGTTCGCTCGCTCGCTCACTCGGTCCCACTCGGCGTCCGCCTGTGTGTGTGTGTGTGTGTGTGCTTCATCTTGGTCCATAAGTATGCCTCTGAGGCTTCCTGTCACGGTCTCGTGTTGACGGCACAAAAATAATTATTTTTCAATTGCCGGCAAGCAACGGCCAACTTTAATTTCAGTCTCAACTTCAATTTCGATTTCCAACAAAGTAATGAAATTATCATAACAAAGAGCTGAGCTCACTTACCGGCGCTTCGTCAGACTTTGCCTGGGTGAAATGCGAATATCTCTCCACCACCCTACGGCGGGCATTGCACGGCTCCTCGATTGATGCCCATCTACAGTATGTCAACTAATTTTGTGAAAAGTCTTTCAAGAAGAACCTGCTCTGGAGATCGGAATTCGTGATGAGGATCTCGATCAGTTCCACAAGTGAAATATTGAATAATTGAAATTGGCAATTCGTTTAACTTGGCTCCAACTTCCTTGCAACGCACTGTCGTTTGAGCATCCGTATTTGATGAATGAAATTCCATTCCATTCAGGCTCGGCAATTTCGGAAGATCTTCATCTTCAAGTGGAGAAACCATTTACGGACTGCCTTCGACGAATCTCGGCCAAGTTGTCGGCGGATGCAACCGCCTCAGAGGATCGACTCCTCTCGATGCAGTCGGCCGACAAACTCATTGCCGCTGACATAACTTGCGAAATGACAGCATTTCGTTGCTATCGGTGCCACTTTGATTGATTTATAATTGAAGGCGAATTGACGATTAGATTTGGATAAACGACGGCGACTCGAACGACGACTGTGGGACATCGCATGTAGGCCGCCTTTAATCGGAGTTAAAAGGAGGCCCGCATCGCTATGACGGGCGCGAGTGACAGCTGAATGGCTCCAATCAATGCACCGAGAGAAACAAGGTTGTGCTGTAGTTTCGCGATCATCTCGGCGGACTCATGCCAGGCTTGAACATTTCTTGAGCAATGGGCAGATATTTCGCGGCACGTCGTACGTTATCTTTATGGATCGTTATTGTCGCGGACGTACACAAATTTATTTTGCGACAACTTCTATTTCTTCATTTAACGACTTGCGTCGTCGGAGGCTACCGCGGAGAGGCTGATTTTTTGTATTTCTTCGCTTCTCGAAATTCGAGATCTCTATCTCGACTTTGGAGCTTGGAGCTTTATCAGGATCATAAAATCTATTTAATATAGTTTGAATTCCGAGGCGTCCAGAGCGAACGGCGCCCGCGGCTTCGTGCATGGACATGCGTGTGTCTGCCACTAATGCGTGGAGAAACATGAGTTAACTTGACATTTAACTTCATCGGCTGAGCGGAGCAGGACTGGTTTTATTTTTTTGCTCTTAAAGAGTTTGAGTTTCTTCTATCTCGGGCTGCACGACTACTGAAACTGTAAAATTGGCCAAATTACTGTAACAAATTTACAGGCTGAGATTTTGATGGGTTTTCTTTTTTGCGGCTAAATCGGAATTATAACGGATTGTGAAACCGCGAAAAGCGGCGCGAAGGCCGGTAGCGGTTTTCCGCTAAATTCACTGCCGTAATTTGCGAGCAAATTGGGAAATCATACGAAAAAAACCAGTTCAATTCCACGACTCTCGGGTTTCTCTGAGCGCACGCAAATCACGGCACAGATTGGGTGGATTTCGGGCAGCATTGCGTGGTGCTGAAGAGCCTTTAACTGACTCCACGGCCGATGCCCTTATCACACTCACCCCTGCCCTCCGGCTCATCGCCGTTTATGGCATATCTCGTGGCAATGGGCTCCGTTGATCGCATGCATTACAAGTGGTTGTCAAATCTCGGCAGAGCCCTTCCTTTAATTAAACGCCGGGCAGAGCCCCGAGCACAGGGCACTGTTGGCGCCCACAAGGACGGCAGGACGATGGTCGTTCACCCTCGCGCCCACCCATACGCCGGCGATGGAACACATTACGGATGCCATTAACAACGTTGTTGCTGCTGCTAATCCATCTCCAGGCAACCCACTCTCGCGCCTGGACAGGGCTCGGGTCCATCCTGGCCAAGTCCCAGCAGGAGTCAAGCGCCTGAATGTGTGCTACATCGGGTGGCATACATTTAGGCGCATACATTAAAGGCCGGAGCAGGAATAAATCTGCTAAAAGCTTTCTTGCCCCGGGCCATGAATATCGGCCCTTGGAGGCAGGAGGCCTGAGGCCGCAGGGCGGTTGGAGGAGCCAACAACGACAGGACTTGAGTGGAAAATGCGGATGAATTTGATTTACATTAGGAAAGGTTGTGCCAGACCACAGGCAACGGACGGGTTGAATGGACCGAACACAGGGCAGCGTGGCCGAATGTGGGCCGTCCAAGTACGTACGGGTTCCACTGACCCCAGTTGACGCCCATGCATTTTAATGAGGGGTTTTCCGGGATTTTCCTGCCCAGATTCGACACCAAATTAAATGGATTTACACTCTCCGAGGCGGTCGAGTACGCGTGGCTGGTAGGGCGAGCGATTTGTATCACTCAATTAACTGAAAGCCAATACCTGAGGCAGCTGCCGTGCCGTGCAGTGCCAAACGTCAGTAGTTGACAAATGCGCCAATCATTTGTCAGCACTTCAGCCATCGCAATCGGCGGAAACGGAACCCTTAATTAAAGCTGCCTTTCATCGCCCTCGAGACCCTCCCGCTCGGTGATTGCAATCGGTTTTGTTTCCTTCAAATCGTTTTTTCTCCGAATTCCCTTTTGTGTAAAAAATAGAGAAATCGTCGGAAAAGCAACTCGCGTGACATGCAATTGAGTGGAAAGTTGCGCAACAACCACCCGACTAAGAACGGATTACGCCGGAATAAAGCGATAATGGCCCGCCGATCCGTCCCTTCTCGACGCCCTGAACGCGCCAGGCCCCCGGCTGTCAGCGCCTACAGTGGGCCAGGGAGCGACCGATTACCGCAGCAAATCCGATTTTGATTGCGATCAATCAAATGGCAATTGCTAAAAAGAAAGGACGAAATTATCGCACTCTTTTCACCTCGGTTCCCTCCGTTTTCGTCGCCTGTTTTCGGGGTGGAAACTCTATTTTTCGCTGCGAAACCCACTACCGGGCACCTCCCTCCCTCCCCTATCTCGACCAACTCGCCCGGCTCTCCTACCTGGCCGTCTGCCCGCCGTCGGCTCGGCCTGGTTGCACGGAAAACATTTACGGATTCTCGACGGCGTTTGCTCAACATGCATATTGGAACCCGTAGTCGCAGGGCAAACAAGCTTAGCGGCGAGTGACAGCGGGCCAGGAGGAACCCACAACAAAGGAGACGCCGTCCAAGTAGCTCCGCCGACCCCCCCGTAGCTCAGGGTCTTCCGCCGAGCAGGAGACATTGTCGTGTCTTTCGTCACCAGCGGTTATCTCTTGCTGTCTCCCGCCCTCTGCCTTCCTCCCACCGTTTGTTTGTTCTTAACTTAAGTCTGGAGTCCGTGTCTTCCGGGTCTGCGGTGGGGCGAAACCCTATAAGGTTTCAGTTCGTGATTTAATGTGGTGGTGCCTTCCCCTACGACGAAAGTCTCGGCAAGAGTAAACACGTCGTTTCTATTTCTGTAAAGCTCCAATTGGACACAGGCTCGGCAGGTGTTTGTTCCATGGGTTCAGTAACTACATAGAATTTGATTTATTTTACAAACTCTTCTAGTGCCGGATGGCCCCGTCCAAGAAAAACCTCATTGCAACGCAAATAGAAAGGCGCTTCCTTTAGAATACAACAATAAAATATATATCTCTTCCAACTAAACACAATACATAATAAAATACAATAGAATAATACAATAAGTAATATACAGCTTTACATAGATTCGCATACATACATGTACGTGGCTTTGCAAGAACCACACTATGAAATCTACAACAGAGGGTTACCAGGTCCGCTCACCCTGCCCGTCCGCCCGTCCGCCTGCCGCCTTCAGGTCTTCACCTTTCTCTTCACGGTGGTGCGTATCGTCCTGCTGGTGGGGTCCGCGCGCGCCGTGGGCGTTGCCTGCTTGGGGCGAGGCAGGGAGGAACTCGTTGTGCTGCTGCTGCCGCTGCTGCTGCTGGTGCTGCGCTCCTTGTAGACGCACATGAGCTCGTCGGCGCCGTCGGGACAGTCCATTTTCTGCAACGGTTGACGCCACAGTCAGAACCCGGTGGAGCCGAGTGCAGGCGGACCCGCTTACCTTATCACAAAGCTGCTCCACGGTGATGCAGTGGCCGGTGACGCACCGCAGCTGGTGGGGCGCACAGGAGGCGTTCTTGGCGAGTGCCCCCGGGACAGGGGCTTCCGTGGTGACTCCGACGCGCAGGGAGGCGGCCGGGCTGAGGGGCGTGGTGTTCGCGGAGCCCGGCTGCGCCGCCGAGCGGTTGCCGCGGGCCGACGAGTACTTGAACTTGTTCTCCGAGTCGCTGGTCATCATGATCTCCTTGCTGTCGCGGAAGTTCACTGCAAGAGGGGAGTCGCGTCACGCCGGAGTTGGGTCACGACCGAGGCCCACTTACCGAAGCCCTTGGGCCCGTCGCCGGGCACCGTGTTGGTGACCTCCTCGGTGGAGATGCCGTGCGTCTGGTTCGTGACCTCGTGCACCTGGAACTTGGTGCCCGACTCGTCGTCCGTGGTCGCCGTGATGTAGGTGTAAAGCTTCTCGCTGCTCTGGTTGGGCGACAGGAAGCTGGCGTACGAGAAGATCCGCGGGAACGAGTTGAGCGCGGCCTCGTCGAAGGCGGCCGCCTCGCCCGAGCCGTACTCGTCGCAGTCCTCCTCGTCGGAGCCGTCGAAGCAGTCGAAGGTCGCGTCGCAGCGCACGGCCTCCGGCACGCACTTCTCGTTCGAGCGGCACCGGAACTCGTCGGCGCTGTCGCAGACGATGCAGCTCTCCTCGTCCTCGCCGGCGGCGCAGTCCTTGATGTTGTCGCACTGCCACTGGTGGGGGATGCACGAGCGGTCGTAGCACTCGAACTCGTTGTCGAAGCAGTAGCCGCGTCTGCGCGTCGGGTCCTCGCACTTGTGCGGGTCGTTCGAGTCCGGGTACAGGCTGCAGTCGAAGGTCGAGGTGAGCGTGTCCGAGCTGGCGATCACAATCGAGCAGGCCTCCAGGATGGCTGCAACCAGAGATGGGGAGGCACTCAGTGAGGGGCTCTGAAAGTGCGGTCAACCCCTTGCTCACCTTTGCAGATCCGGCGGCACGGCGGCAGTTGCCCGATGTGCGAGGGTCGACACTCGGGCTCCAGGGCGGCGCAGACGAACTCGACGGCCCGGGCCGAGCAGTTGGACCGGATCAGCAGCTGGTACGCCTCGAGCTCCGGCTCGGAGAGGTCGGCGTTGGCGTCCTTGGTCAGGTCGTACTCCAGGACGCCCCGGCACATGGGCAGCTGGGTCGAGACGCAGCCGCTCTCCGCCTGCGTGGTGCGCGCCGGCCCCATGGCCGTCGTCGGCCTCGAGGCTCTGACCGGGGGGATGGTGGGCGACACCCGGGCGGTGGTGGACGGGGCGACGGTGGGCTGGTTGGACGGGAACAGCTGCAAGAGAGAGAGAGAGAGAGAGCTTCAGCACAAGCGAAAGAAGGCCCTGGCTGGCGACCCTCACCCTGTTGATGATGCGCAGCAGCCGCTCGTCCTCCTCGATCGGGATGCCGAAGCTGTTCTGGTGCCCGGACGTGAAGCGAACCACGGTCTCCGGGGCCAGGACGGCCTCGTCCGCGGTCAGCGTGGTCGCCTCCGCCACCGGCGGGGTCGCCGTGGTGCCCCTCGTGGCGCCCTCCTTGCGGCCCTTCATCGCCCAGTCGACCGCGCCCTTGGACACCGCGTACTCGAGCGTCGTGAGCCGCTGCTCGCTGGGCCGCTGCCGGCTGCGGTGGCCGCCGATGGCGCGCAGGATCGTCGACTCCTGCAGCCGGTGGCTGCGCGGCGTCGTCGACGGCGGCAGGCGGACTTCGACGGTGCTCGCCGGCACGCCCACGTCGTCCTCCCCCGCGTCTGCCGCCGCCTGCTCCTGCTCCTCCTGCTGCTGCAGCTGGGCCTTGCGGCGCTGGAACTGGTCGCGCGCCACGCTCACGTCGTGCAGCCAGATGCAGTAGGTGATCAGGCCGAAGAAGAGCAGCACGCTGGCCAGGAAGATCAGGGGCCAGCGCACGTACCTCCACTGGCAGTAGCGCTTCGTGTACTCCAGCAGCGCCAGCGAGGCCTTCGTCGGCTCCTGGGCGTCCAGGTAGTAGTTGCCCGTCAGCGGGTACTTGTAGCGGCGCACCTGCAGCTCGGCCATGCTCTCCGGCCCGCAGTGGCCCCCGCCGCCGCCGCCGCCGGCCCCGCTGACCATGCTGATCTTGTACTTGCGGTGCGAGTTCGCGTCCGTCTGGCACGGAGCCCGCGCGCCCTCGCCCCAGTGGCTACGCATGGTCGCCGCCTGCCCGAATCTGTCCTGCAGCGACTGCGGCCTCGGCTGCGGCGACTGCTGCGGCTTCTGCCTGGACTGGGACTTCGGGGGCTTCGGCTGGGCCGTCGCCCGGTCGTCCGGGGTCTGCACCAGGCTGACGCCCAGCCCGTGAGGGTACCTGGTGGCCTGGCGCCGCAGCCCGACGGGCCGCCCGTTGAGGCTCAGCTGCTGGCGGCCGCCGTCCATCGAGCAAGGGGCGTCATCGCCGCCTAGGGCCATCTTCGCGCGGCTCTTGGCCGCGTCGCCGCCGCCGTTCGCGGTGGGCGCCTGGGATGCCTCCGTCTCCGCCTCCGCGCCGGAGCCAGCCATGATGAATCACTGCAAATGCTGAGAGCAAGCCAAATGTCAATAAGATGGATCGGAGACGGCACTCGAGATACACGAGTCCGTGTGATCGATTACATAAGTAATTGTGAGTTTCGCACACCGACCGACGGACGGTACGGCACGGTCTCTTGGAGGGAGCGAGGGACGGACGGACGCGAGAAGAGGCGACCGACCAGCCAACAATCGATCGTCAGGCGAAATGAAGCTGCAACATCGAAAATTACTGGGCTCTGCGACGGCGCTGCGGTTGCACGCCATGTGATATTTGCGAATGCCACATTCACAGCCCGCGCGGCGCTCTGTCCGTCCGTCCGTCCGTCCGTACGTCCGTCCGTGGGGCCGTCTCTGCCATTGGGGAATCTCGGTCTGTTGCTGGCTCTTGGTCTGACCCACTGGTGCCTCTCTGTCTGTCCCCCGGCCGACTCTCTCGGTTCGCTCGCCGGCCTCTATTCGCCGGCCCGTCCTTCTGGGTCTCTCTGTCTGCCCCACTGGTGTCGCGCGGTCTCCTCGACTGTCTGGCTGCCCGTCTATCCCGGGCCAGAGCGGCCGGCCCGGAGCAGCCTGAGAAGACAGGTAATTGAGGGGATTGAGATTGATGGGCCACATCTGTAAAGTTCAGACGCGAAGAAGTGACTCAAGTGATCTTCTGAAGACCCCGAGCGCGGCTCCGAAGCCGAGGGGTTTTGGGAAAGCGATCTCAGCAGCAGGAAGCCGAGGCAGTTGCCGTGCAGTGGGACGAGAGTTCATCCGATACGAATTGAAAGCACAATGAGGAAGTGAAATGGGAAATGTCGTCCGCAGAAAGGCTCCCCAGCGGAGTCTCCACGTCTGGGTCCGTGTCCGGGTCGTTGAGGCGAAGATCGGCTCGGTGGAGGGGGCTTTAATCGAAACCACAAGAAGGGAGACCGAGATTGGGAAAGGATGTCAGTGCATAATGGCCAGCAGTTGCATAAGTGAGTCTACCATGTGAAAATCCACATGCGAGGTGTGCTTGCGGCGACATCGAAAATCCTAATTGCATATTTAATTCGCATGTTTCTGGCGAATTTGGTGGTTAATCAAGTCAGATTATCTGGGTATTTTATTCTGCTTAATCATTATCTGGTTCTTCATACCTCAGTCGTACTTGGGCATGTGGAAACCCCAACTCTTGCAGCATCCCCATGGCATTGTTGTAAAGACTCTAATTAGTTGGATCGACACCTCGGACAAAGCGATGGGAGCCCCGGAAGGTTGCCCAATGGATGCTACTTAGGCTCAGCCCGACCGCACAGACGACTGGCCAACTGGCCAACTGGCCGACCGCGGCCGATTCCCAGCACTTGTCGAGTCTTGCCACTAAGCAGCAGACGACAGGCAGACAAATAGACCAATAGTCGGACAGTGGGGCAAACCCACGATCTGCCGTTCGTTGGCCGCGTCTTTAGAGCTATTGGGACTCCACGGCGGATCGAGGAGGTCCGTCCCGACGATGAGGAGAGCAGTCGGAGAGGCCCGAAGCCGACGCCACTCGCCAGCCGATGGATTCGACCCGACTGCAATTGACCTTTTCGTCAGCGGCAATCGTTGTTGTGGCCTGTTGTTGTTGTTGTTGTTGCTGGCACACCGATATCGAGACTGCAGGCCGCAGACACCGGCGCGAGAAAGAGCTCGATGCGAATGGACGGAGGCATTCTTGGCATGCTCCGCGCACATCGAAGCCTGGGCAAGCGCAGCTCCACTGCCAGCTCACTAGCACTGTCTGCCTCTCTACCCCCCTCTCTCTCTCTCTGTCTCCCTCGCGGTCGCCTGTATGTGGCGATTACTTCACAGCGCTTGCGATCGAAATAACTCTATTCACCTGAGGAATGGAGAGATAAATTAAAGTGAATTCCGCGACTAATGTCTATCGAGCCCCTGTATCGGCCAGACTCAGAGCGATCGGCCACAGATCGGTCGGTCGACGACGTTGTCAGAGTCCACGGCGAAGGCGGCGTCGGAAGCGGGTCGGAGCGAAATCGAGACTGAAATAGTTGTCGGATTCGTTCTTGCCGCCGCCGCCGCCGCCGCTGACGCCGCTACTGCGGCCGCAGTCGGTGCCGAGTCGTTGCAAGGCGAACCAGCAGCAGCCACCGGGTTGGCCAATGGGGCGGGTGGACTCGGCGACCGGGCTTCTTCTAGGCGATCGTGTAAACTAACTCACTTTCGGGCTCGCACCGCGACCGGGCACGGCGGCTCCCACTGTTGTTGTAGTAGAAATGTGTGTTGTTGTTATGTCTTCTGAGCCGCTGCCGCTGCCGCTGCCGTAATCGCAGCATTTGAGCAATATTCATGCGAATTATTCAAGAGCTACCCATGTGCCGGGCATGTGTGCGAGCGCGCCAAAGTCAGAGCTTCCCACTTCACTCGCTCCCCACCACCCGCCTGCCCCACGGGCCGCCCCAGACACCCCCGGCCGCGCACAGCTGGAATTCGCGGCGATCGACTGCAGGCTCGCCTCGCCTGCGAATGGATTGTTCGGCTGTGCTGTCGTTGGCAATGTTTTCGCAACTCTCTTATTTTATGTTAATTTGCAATTTACTTCAATATGGTTGTTTTATTAATTACTGCCGCGAGCTGTGCTTCTACTGCCACTGCCACTGCTCCGCTGGGTTGTTGCTGTTGCTGTTGCTGTTGCTGCTCTTGTTACTGGCGGAATGTTGGCGTTAGACTCGTGGAGGGTCCCAGAAACGCGAACTCATATTTTGTAATTAAACACTGAAACTTCGATGAATTTGTTACGCTGTTGTTTCTGCACTGCGTGTTTGTTCGCGGCTTTGTTGTTGTTGCGTTTAAACCGAAATCAATTTGCACGATCGACTTCCTCGAGCCGTCGTGTGCGGGGCTCGCGTGGTGCCCGAGCGGACGACGAACTTCCTTTAGCGTTGCGCGGTCGTCGTGGTCGTTCACCGTTATGCGGCCGTTGCCGATCCTCGCTGCTGCTGCTTCTTCGCTTCTGCCGCGATCGCCGCGATCCGCATCCGCTCGTTTGGCTGCCGAAAATACGACTAAACCTCGACTAAACCTTTTTAAGACACCTTTTGGACTGCGCTTGCGCCGACTCCGACTCCGACTCCGCGACTCCGGCTCCGACTCCGCGACTCGGCTCCACTGCGGCGATCGGCGCGCGATTCGATTCTTTCCGCTGAAAGAGCGCGACGCTGAAGTCGGCGGCTCAGCAGCGCCGCGGCTGGCTTCGGTTGCGCCCGCGACCGCGACTTCGGTTTCGCTTTCGTTCGACGGCCGCGAGTGCGCCGTGCGAGTACGTGTGGGGCAGGCTCCGCAGCGGCTCCCGTGGGTGAGTGTGCGTGTGTGTGTGTGTGAGTGCGAGTGCGAGTGTGTGTTGCACTCGCGTCGCCACCGGCGCTGGGTCCGGGTCCCTCTCTCGGCTGCTGCTGCGGTCTTCGACGACGTCTCCGACGACGTCACTCGCACCGAGGCCGAGGCGCACCTGAGTCGCCGCCGTGGTCTCCGTGGGGCTCCCCGGCGGAACGGGCGGACCGCGTGTAGGGTGCCCAGGCCGGTTGCGCGCCGCCGCTCCACTATTTGCATGCGGGGCTTCGCTTACTCATTCGGTACGTCGTCGAGCGTGGTTGCCGTTGCAGTGCTGCTGTTGTTGTTGTTGTTGTTGTTGCTGTGGAGAATACGATTGTTGTTCCTGAAGAGCGATTGCTGTTGTTGTTGTTGTTGTCGTCGAGTGCTGTTGTTGAGAGCTGGCCCATGCTGTTGATGTTGATGTTGCTGTTGCTGTTTCTGTCTCGTTCCCCGTTCAGTTTCGATTTCATTTGCTGCCGCAGAGCTCGAGTTGCTGTGGTGATCTTGCAGTTGTTGTTGTTGTTGCTGCCGTCGTTGGCGGCATCGCTGGTGCTGTTCTTCTTGTTTGGCGTTGCGGGGAATTCGAGAGCGCTCGGTCGATCGTACGAACACATCGGAGCCGATTCACTTCGATTCGACTCGCCTTGGCCAATTGGGAGCGCACGATCGTGACTCGAATACGAATCGCAATCGAAGATCGCCGGATCTTCGTCTGTGCAGTGGGGTCGGTAGAGGAGTTGGAGGATCCGCCGATTCGCACCAGGCTGCGGTGCCGCCGACGCCGGTGACATTTGAAACCGCCGCGAGCGCGAATCGATTTCCGCGATGATCATCAGAGGAGAACAGCGAGGATGTCGAGACGAACTGGGTCTGGAGCGCCTTTGCCAAGGCTTTTCCGGCGACCATCGCCCGCTCGAAACGACTTCGCCACCTGTTCTGACGCGCTCAGGCTGCCTCGCCCTGCAGCGCCGCAAGCGTTGTCGCGAATGCCCAGCCAGCCGAAATGTCAGTGGTGCCGAATGGTGCGCATTGTTTCCTGAATTCCAACGCGCCTCGAATCGCAGCGTGTCGCCGATGCCGAATGCCACGGGCTGGATTCGAAGTCGAACTGAATTTGGGTTGAAAGGCATGCAAATCGCGCCGAATGCACCCGGCACAACAACAACAGCGACAGGCATGGCTACCACCAACAACAACAAGCAACATATCGACAGCGAATTGAAACAAAGGCGAGAAGCAATCGATCACCGTCCCGTTCTCGAAACGGGCTCCGAACACGGCCGCAGATTTCGTTATTATTAGCGGTTAATTGATTGAGCATTTAAACTATGCGCGCGATTAGTGATGCCAACACCGCGCACGGCGTTGCCACCGCCCCGAACCGCACCACATCGCACAAAAGCCGAGCCCGGCGCGCTGGGCCGTGGGCGCGGAGGAGGCGGCGGCAGTGGCGGTGGCGGTGGCGGCCACGGTCGATGGTGTTGGTGCAGGCCGTGGTGGGCTCGGCAGCAGAGCCGACAATGCCGAACGCAGACATTGTTGTTGACTGCAACAACATCACCGAGCTTGTATGTTTGTGCGATGTACAGCAAGCGTGTAACGAGCAGAAAACAGCGGCCATTAGACACGAGTCCGTCGCTCACACACGTACGAATGCGTGTGTGAGGCGCCGAACGCGGCCGACCATTTGAAATTGTGGTCAAACTAGTTTCGTCCGAGCGATAGAGAGAGAGAGAGAGAGAGAGAGAGAGAGCTTGTGTGAGTGAGCCTCGCTCCAGCGCTCCGTGGCGAGTGGTGGGTGCTGCGGGACTCCGCAAACCCCGACCCACGACCGACGCCGCCCGACCACTTCGACGCCTGACGCCAGCCGAGCGGCCACCAGCGAGCAAAACAAAACCGAGAAAGAGCGCGGAAGGAGCAACGGCGAAATGGCAAACAATAACACAGGCAAGCGACCACGACAAGTGGCCGACTGCTCCGATAGCCGTAAAATGCGCTGCCTGGATCTACGGCCACGGCGCGTCAGACGCGACCGGCCGCCGCCGATGCCAACGAAATGAAAAGTGCCGGAGTGGGACGGAGGGGCGGGGCGGGGCGGGGGCGAGCGCCATTGGGCAACAGCGTCATCCTTTGGGTGCCTCGACGCCGGCGTCGGAAGCGATTTCGTCCCACAGACATACTTCTGATTGAATAACTTTCTTCAGGCGACGTCGGCGTCGGCGTCGGCGTCCCCAGTCCCGCGATTGCGCAATCCCCGAGACGGAGACGGAGCCGGAGCCGGGGCCACGGCGGCGTCGGTTGCGGCCGCTTCTCGTCCGGCCGCCGTCGCTGTGGACTCTGCTCTGCTGGAGTCTTCAGTCTCTGGCTCGTCTTCGTTTGCGACTCCCGCTCCCACTCCTGCTCCACGCTCCCACAAAGTGTCATCGGGTCAGCCACCGGTCCTCGGCCAGCGACCAGTCCCAGAACCCCCAACCACGACCGACGGCAGCGCACGAGACACCAAGCCAGGCAGGCCGACAGATTTGTGTTCGGGGGCAATTTTTCTTCATTTGTCGGCGGCGCCCAACTCCGGGTTTTCTTTTGCAATTACAACAATGGTGCAACTGCGACTGCAGCCGCTGCATTCTCGGCGATTCCACGGCGCTCGTTGGCGAGGTCGGGGCTGCCCCTATGCCGATTGCCGGTGTAGTTACTCGGATAATGCCACTGGAGTCGTGGAATTCGCTGCCGCGCTTTTGGTCGCAACCGGCCCGCTTGGTCTTCTTCGCGACACTCCGCCGTCCGGCCGACCTCGCCAGCACGGAGCACTGCGGCCGCGTTCGATCATCCTCGGGCCCGCCGACCCCGGCACTGCCAATTAATGGGTTTCGTTAGTCATTTTGTTGGGCCGCTGCGGCGCACCTTAAACGAGCGGCAGTGGATTCTCGGTGCCTTCGGCGCGATGGGCAGGGGCGCACTGGGGAGCAGTTGGAGGCGCCCCCTGAAGAGTCGGAGAAGGACAGCTGCTCCTCTAATCCTTATCCAGCTCCTCTTTATAGGCTTTTGCTTCGTTATATCGTACCATAGAAACATTGCGAGATTCGTGCTTGAAGCTTGGGTCACTCCTCCTATTTCGCTATCCAGAAACCCCCTCCGAAGCCCCGGCGGCGCCACTGGGCCGCTCTCCGACCTCGTGCAGTGTGGCATTTGGCTCTCGTGGAATCCACGTCTGGCTGTTGCTGTTGCTGTGGTTGCTGTTGCTGTTGCTGGTTATATAATAAACAATAATCAGCTGTTTTCGGTAAGTGCGTTCTCGCTGCCCCTGCAGACGGAAAGATCCGTTCTCTCGGCAGTGTGTGCGCCGGGTTTTTAGAGTCGAGACAAGTGTTGCCTGTGCTGCGCTAGATTTTGAAGCCCGGGCCTAAGTTGGACGCCGGACACGCCAGGACACAGGCCTGGGATCTCGGTCTCGTCCTCCCGGCTCGTTGCAATTAAAATTTTATTGCCGTCGGAATGAACGGCTGTAAAAATCATTTAATTATTCCTCTCCTCCTTCCCTCCTTCCCTCCTGCTGTCGTTGTGCGATTTATTCGCCCGAGAAGGCGCCGGAAAGGACGCGCCATGAAGGAGAGCGGAAAAGTTTGATTTACGGGATGTTTCGGAAAATTGTAAACAGTTTTACTGACGGCCATTAGAATTAAGGATTTCGTCCTTTGTGGCGTTTTCATTGCCGGTCGCCGGAACGTCGTCTCTCCATTTCCCTATCGCCCCAGCATCGGCCGGCGTCGGCCCCACCTCTCGTCACTCTGCCATCTCGGCCATCGCCTCCGTCTCATCCGCCTCTCCCCAACGGCGCGCGGCCCAGGACATCAGTTGGCCGGGCAATGAAATAACTTCACCCTCGTTGACGGCACAGGCGACGCTGGCGGCGGCGGCGGCCGGCTCAAAACGAGCGAGCGAACCTGTCGGATTAATCAGCGTTCAGGGAGGACGGCCGACGGGCCGGCGGATCCGATGAAGAGGCGGAGGAGACGGCGTAAGGGGCACAAGCGGAGGATGAACTGGACAAACTTGAAGCCGAAATGTCATTGGGTGCGCTGAGCTCATCATCGCGGATGCTCGCGAAGGAAAGTTCAAGCCGGAGATAAGCGGGGGACCGACGGGCGCATGGACAACAGACACACAGACGGCGGACAGACTGCAGACAGGCCTACGGTCGGCCGGCCGGACGGACGGACGGTCGGGCTGACAAATTGTTATCGGCTCGCGCTTATCAGCGCCTAAGAGATCGGACCAGAAACCGAAACGCACTCCTTTCACCGCGAGGTGGCAGCACCGGTCGCGGCCGCCGGCGTCCGGCCGTCCGTCCGTCCGTCCGTCCGCGCGGCTCGAGTGCGCCGGTGCACGACGTGCGTTGGGGGAACGAAAAGTGCGTAATGCAAGTGGACGGAAGGCTGGAAATGCATTTGGAGCGGAGTTATATAAGACGTTGTTGTTGCTGTTGTTGTTGTTGTTGTTGTTGTGGTGGTGGTTTTTGTTGCTGCAGTCGTCGATGTCGCTATTGCTGTAGACGCGGCTGTGGATGACGGTGTTGGAGTTGTTTTTATCATGGTTGTGGCTTTCGTACACCCAAGTGCTCTACAAAGAGGCCAGGCCACGAAAACATGGGCAACAACAATAGCAGCAGCAACAACAACAACAATAGCAACAACAGCATTTCACGAGCAACAGTAACATTAGCAACAACAATGGAGGGAAAAAATTTGATTCGAAAAATAAATCAAAAGCTTCGGGCAATTCATCAAGTGGCGACATTGGGATCAAGAAGGAGAGGGAGAGAGCGAGAGAATGCGGTAGGGAGGGAGAGAGATGACGACAATACAGCAATACAACAAAAGACGAAGAAATTCCCCCACATATTGACGAGGCTCGGAAATGTCAATGATTTTGACATTTCGACGACAGACATGAGAAACTTTTAATTGACGCGTGATCAGGGCAAGGGAGACCCAGAGAGGGAGAGAGAGGGAGAAAGAGTGGGACGAGGATGGGCTTGGAGCAGGCCGGGCGGTTGCACAACGTCTGGGAGCGGGGCGGGGCGGGTCGGCAACGGTTGAGGATTTATAACTTCCGGCCTAATGGCTTAAAGACGATTTGATTGAAATGTTGCGCCGAGGCATCAATCAGCGGTGGGAAGCTTGCGAGTTGCAGTCGAGTCGCCTGTGGCTCTTCCTGCATTGCTAGCGATGCGAGGGTGGAGGGCGCAGCAGGGATCGATCGGCTGTGAACTCGAGGCGGAGGCGGCCACCAACCTCTGCCGCTCCTTAGGCCGCCTGCGGCTGCGATCCGTCCAGAGCGCCTGACCCGCCAATCCCTCAAGGAGGGCGCGCGGAGCGGCTGAGATTCTCGCCTCTGATTATCGGTCCGGCCACCCCTGTCTTGGCTCCGTTTCTCTGTGCTCTTGTTCTAGGGCCGTTTCTCTCGCCTCCCTCGGTTGCTCCGTGACCGGCGACATGTGAAGCTCCGCAACACAGTTGTCCGTCCCACATGCAGCACTTGTGATCAGCTGCCAACTGCAGAGTTGTTGCTGCTGCTGCCGTGGGTGGCCCCTCGTTCGGTGTCCTTTATCCCTGCAGCCTTGTGCATCCTCTGCGGGGCTCCGGGTGTTCTTCGGCTGTTCTTCCCCACCGCGCTCGAACCGCCGTCCCGCGTGGCCCCTCCCGCTCTCCCGCTCTCCCCCTGTCCTTTCATTTCCCTTCTTCTCTAATCTCGTGTGCTCCACTGTCGTTGTTGTTGCGCGCTCTGTGGAGCTCGGAGCCAAAGGCCGCAGTTTAATTTCCACATCCAGACACACGTCGAAGCTCTGCGACGGCCCACCTCTCCCTCACTGTCTGCCGGTCGCTCTCCCGTGTCCGCGTGCCCCAGTTGCGGCCGGGAAGCCGGTGCCGACCCGTCAGCGCCTGTGATGTTTTGTTTTGCTGCTGGCGCGGGTCTGGTCAGTCCTGAGCAGGATAAATAACTCCGGGCCACGGACCGTGCCTGATCTCCGGCCATTGTTGCAGTTGCTTTCGCTTTGAGCCGGGCCCAACAGAGGCCGCCGACACTCGCACTGAGCCGCAACGTTGTCTAGTTTTGGGCGCCTGCCCCACGCGACCGGGCCGACTGTGCGCAGGGTGGGGGCCAAGGAGGGGCGATGGGGAGGCCTAATTTTTGGAAGCGATTCAGCAGCAGGTCCCAACCCTTATCGCGGCTCGCAACCCATTATCATAATCCAATTAAGACCCTCCCGACCGTTTGTCGCGGCCCGGGGCCACGACCACACCCGACTCGCCACAAAGCGCTGGCTCTGGCGGCTCTGCCCGTCTCCCAGGGCCCCGATTCGGCCGGGCCGGGGCGGGCGCTTCCCGTGTGAATTTGTGAAACTTCCCCGAAGCAGGATTGAAAAGTTTTCCGAATTTCCCTCCCCGCCGGCTCCCTCGCCGAGTTGCGGTTATCAAGGACGGCCGTCGGGAGCCGGGAGGGGAGGACGAGCTCTCCGAACAATGTGGGGCTTCTTTCGGAAATTGTTTTAAATTCCCTTCCCCGGCGGTCGCCCAGCGTCCCGGCGAATCGATGGAGACGGCGAAGGAGCGGCAACAAAAGGGAGCCAATAACAATCCCGAAACTTTCGATAACTTTCCCCACACCCCCCCCCCCCCCTCTCTCTCTCCCGCGCTAACCTTTTGCTGCCTCGTCAGTCGGTCGGACGCCCCTCGGTCCCCGCGGCCCCCACCCTTGCGTGCCGCCCCTGGGGACCCTGCGCAAATGTCTAATTCAGTAATGGGAGCGAAACGCGCACACGTGAGGGGGTTTCTTATGAGGCCGTTGCGAGCGCACCTCCCTCGCTCCTCTCTCCCGTCTCCCATCTCCCATCTCCCGGGTTCCCTTATCGGCTCCCTCGGTGTTGCCGAAATCCTTTGTCGACTTTCGCCGCCCACGCCGAGAAGGTCCCACCGCCGCGCCCGAATGTATGCTTCAATAATATTCATAATTGCAAGTTGTCGGCCCCGAGGGCCATCCCGAGCCGCCCACGCCGCCCACGCCGCCGCACCGCCCGCCCTTTGGCACGACTTCCTAACATTTGATTCTTCCTTTGTGATATTTCCATGCGACGTTCGCATTCGGATGTAGCAACGAGTGTGTGTCTGCCGCTCAGCTCCTCCGTCTGACGTCAGGCGCTGCCTTTGAGCCCGGCGAAGGGATAAGGCCCTCGCCATGATATCGCTCAGCGGCGAGGGGCGCGGGCCCTTTATTCGGAAGTTCGCTCTTCCCGCCCACACGGCGCCTGAATGCGAAACTCAATACACTTGTGCACTGTGTGCGTGCCGAAGTCAGATGAACTGGGAACTTATTTTCGTGCTCCCTGCGAGCGATTCCGCGCACAATGGGCGTTGTGTCGGAAATGGATTCGCTCGAGCCCGTCTTCTCCCATTTGATACCTCTTCACTGCCAAGGTGAATCCGGGCGGGAGCTCGGGCCACATAAGGATCAAACGACCACTCGTCGTTTCTCAAATATTAGTCTCTAACCACAAGCTCGAAGAGCTTCCCGATATCTGTGTCGAGGCCAGCGCCGGGGCTTCGCTCACCAGTAGAAATGTTGACACGGCCGTTTGTTGGTAGAGACAGACGTGTGTGGAGTTGTGGAACTCGCTGGTGCTCGCACGGCAAGCAAGACGCGCCGAACTCTGGCCCGGCGTCCTTGGCCGGGGTTCTGCCAATGCTAACGACGTGCACACGCCTCGCGCCGACGGCTGCCTTCATTAGTCACTCGTAACTGCTTCTCTAATGATTAATTCGCCGGCTGTCCAGGCGGCTAAATAGTTGTGTCAACACAACTGCCCACTGCCCACTGCCCACTGCCCACTGGCCGAAGGTCCACGGGCCGCGGGTCCGCAGGCCGAGCGATAATCCTTGCGGCCAGGACGACGGCACAACTGCTGCGAACTGCGCAAACGAATCGACGGCGAAAGCGAGAGTCAAACGAGCAAATGACAAAAGGAATCAAAGCAAATTAATTGCTTCTGCTCACTCGGTGATTAATTGTCAGTCGTCCAGGGTCCTTGGCTCGTCCTCGTCTCGTCCTCGTCCCCGCTCAGCCGGCCCGTGGTCACTCGTGGACCGAGTTTGAGTTGTTATCCTTTTCCGCGCCGCTCACCGACTTTATTAGCATAAAATATTAAACGCGAGGACGACTGACATGCCGGGAGCGGACGGCCGAGGGAGGGAGCGAGAGGGCGATGCGATGCCCGGGATGATTTATGCGCCCCAAGGACGGCGGCGTCGCCTGATTTGCGCCTTCGTCGCCGGCTGCTTCACACCTTCGCGTCCGTCCCCGGGCGGCATGAATAAATTTCGCAAATATTCGAAATTGCGCCGGGCAACAACCACGACGAGGGGAGGACGATGCGCTGTTTGCCAACGGATTAAGACATTTGCACCTTTGCGAGGCATCGACGCGCGTCCTGTTTGTGTCATCGCACTGCTATTGTTGTAATCGCAAACAACCGCGAGTTTGACGGATGCGACGATGCGTGCGAAGGCTCGATCGCAGGATTGACCTGACGAAACAATCGTCACCAACGACCTCCTGTCGGTCCTTCCTCGGGCCCGTCTCACCGTCATCCCGATTCATCAAGTTTTGCGTGCCCTGCTCCTGTCGCTCTCGCGCGCTGTCCTCCATTTAGCTGTGAAGCGTTGGCAACACTGGCGGGGGAAAGTTTCCCCCTGACGGTGGCCTCACGCGACGCCTGGCCTTCTCTCGGCGGCAGCAGATTCGCAAATGATTGCCAGACTTCGCTATTCAATCAAATATGCTAAAGAGGATCCGGAGGCCGAGGGACGGTGAGAAGGAGTCAAGGCGGGAGCCAGGCAGGCGTCTGCGGCTGGTTTCAGGTTGTTCCCGTGGAAGTTTTTATGCAAATCCTTCCAGCGCCACGACTGCAGGACATGGACCGAGTGGATGCCATTCTTATACCATTCTTCGGATCCTCCGGAGGGGGCGCAGGACAGAACGCCGAATGTGTGTCTGTGTGTGCGTGTGTGTGTGTTGCCCATGCGCCGCATCTTCGGGCTGCTGAACACGAATATCTGGCAACGCCGCTGGGCCCGAGCACACCGTAAACAAGGAGCGCCGTTAATCCTTCCATTCGAATGCACCGTGGGGCAAATGGAGGGAAACGTGGGCCAAAATGTGAACAAAAAGCTGGAAGCCATGGCCAAATATTGGTGGATATTTTTTTCCGGTTCCTCTGGTTCATTGTTTCATAGTTATCTCTTCGATTGTTTGCTAAGCGAAAGATTTGAAGTACTAATCCTAAAACTGCAGTAGTTCTTTCTCTTTATATTTATCGCTCCTATTTGTCCTTCAATCCCAATTCAAAATTGCTACATAAATAAAGCCGAGCCAGGACCTCGAGGCCCTCCGCACACTCCGCCGTCTCGGCGAAGGCACTCTCCAGAAATGCAATGTGTTCGATTATAAGCCGTCCCGGATAATTTTCATGCATTACATGCAAATTCCTCTCGCCGTCTCCGTCGCGCCCTGGCGCCCAACCTGTCGCTCCTGCACAGACTAAGCTCAGCATATTTGCCTCTGATCCTCTCATCCCCGCCCGCTCCGCCGCCTCCCGTCCGGCGGCCGCGGCTCCTGCATACGCCGAGGCGCGGCACGGACGAGGTGTGCGTGCGCCGGCTTCGCCTCGTAAATTCACATTTTGCTCATTCTATATTTTTTCCATGTAATTTTCCACTTTGCCGAGCGACGCGCAGGGGGCGAACAACGAAACAACGACGGCGTGCAACATTGAAAATTGCAATTTGTATGAATTCTGCGACGGCAACAAAACGACATCCGCAACAACAAGGGCATAAAACAAGTAATAAAAGGAGCACATTGTCTTCCGCAATTTGAAAGCTTTCGGCGGAAGTCGAGCAGGCGAATTACGCGGAACCGACGGCGCTCGAGACGGACGGGCGGGCGTGACGGACGGGCGGGGCTGCGAAGTGGCTGAGGGAAATCGAGAGGAAGGACTCGCATTTCTCGCACGGTAACGAGGATTCAAACAAACGTTTCCCGGCTGTGCGCGAGTGCAGATGAGAACCCGAAACAACTGCAGCAGCGGAGTGAGCTCGAAGACAATCCAACTTCCGCGAACCGGGACGCGGGACGTGGGACGTGGGAACCCTCGCAGGAGGCAGGACGAATCGGCAGCCGAGGGCCTGTTGTTGCGGTGAGGGCAGCAGCAATGGGGAGTGGGACGAACAACAACGGCATCGATGAAAACTCGATTCGCCACCCCGTCCGCAACCCCCGACAGCAACAACAACGACGGCCTAACAGAACGTGTTAATGAATGCAAATTCCTGGCCGAGTCCTTCCTCTCGCTCACGGGTGTAAATCGAAACCGACACGCGAAAAAATGGAAAACTATGAAAATCCGGAGAGGGCTCCGTGCAACAACAATGGACGAAGCAACAGCAGCACAAAGCCGGTCGACCGGCAGCCAAGGATAACAGGATGTTAGACATCGCGTCGACACCGAGCGGATTTCGCGCTGTTGATTAATTATTCAATTAAATCGACATATTTGCTTACGCATGTTTGCACGTGTGTTTGTCGACGCGTTTGTTCGGCATCGATTGACGTGATCGATGGCTCGCCGGACGGACCGACGAACGTGGGCTGGCTCGGGATGACTTGCTCGAAGGCGGCGTTGAATGAGCCTGGATCTTGAATTTCGGTGTTGGTTTCGAGGCTAGTAAAGTTTTGGGCTCGGAGAAATTTAAATTAACATTTGGATTTGTGTTTGCTATGGAGTACTCTTTCCACCGCTTTACATTTGATGGCCTAAAATGCATGGCCCAACGGCCCGGGTTCAAAGGATCGCGACCTGAACTAATTCGGGCGCTGTGGTGGAAGCGATTCGCGATTGCGCCTCGATATCGATCCACATCGAACTCTTTTTCCAGCTCGAAGTGCGACGAATTGCGGAGCGGGTCGGCAGAGAGAGAGGGAGAGAGAGAGGGAGAGAGAGATGCCGAGCCGAGGCGCTGCGCGGCCGTCCGGGCATTGATGGACTCGTGTCGAGCTGTCAGAACGCACGCCGGCCGTGGTTGATGATGACGTATGTGTGTCGTAACTGTCTGTTCCCGCGGCTCCCATTGTTGTTGCTGCTGGTCCGCCGTCGGCAAGGGGTGCGAAGGGGTTTGAACGGCCAAGCGCGAGAGCGAGCGAAACAATGTTGCACATGCGCGAATAATCGACGTGCCCGCGACGCCGTCGTTGTTGCTATTGTTGGTGCTGCTCACTCTTGTTGGAGGCTGCTCACTCTTGTTGCTGCCGATCTTCTTTTAATTGAATTTTCTGCAGTTGTGAACAATTTGGATTTTTCACGGCGCACGCCCTCCTGCCTCCACCTCCTCCCCTCGACAAATTTTGGTACGACTATAATTTGAAATGTACATACAATATCGAGTTTTTTTTTTTTTTTAATTATGTTTTTATTTTCAATACTTTTTTTTTACCTTACTATTTCTTTTAATGTTCTTATTTCGAAAGAAACTAGTCTTTGCAAGAAAAATTCGTATATAAACCCCGAAACGTTCACCTAATGCTTGACCAAAGCTCTTGAGGTTCGTGTCAAAAATTTCTCACCCCACTGGTTATTCCGTTGAGAAGGGAAATTCTTAAGACGAAGTGAACCAGAATTGAAATAAAACACAAAGCCAGCGATAAATCGACCCACTAATTGAGTGTGAAAATCTGTTCACACAGAAACGCTATTCAAATCCGGAGTCCGGCCGGCCGAAGAGTTGCGAGAAACCACGAAGACGTGCAGCAAGACTGGGGAGGTCGGAGATCGCGGCGTTTCCAATCGGCCGGAGCTGCAACAGCAACGTCGATAAAAATGCAACAAAAGAACCTCGGGAGTACCGTTGGCAGCCACGGAGAGCGAGAAGACGACACTCGGGAGAACAAAAGAATGCTTTGTTGGAAAGCGAGAAGAAGAAAGAGCAGAGGCTCAAGAGCAGCTCAGCGGAGGAGGGGAAATCAAGTGAAGAGGAGAGAGCAATTTTGTTTCAACAGTGGGTTTTCGGAATATTTTTTATTGGAATTTCGAAATATGCGCACTCGTAATTTTGAATATAATTGCGTTCTCACCCCTAAATATCCAGCAGCCCATCGATCGACTCGTTCGGTCGTGTTGTCGGTTCCATTCAGAACCAACAGGTTGCATGGACATGTCGGATGTCGAGCCCAAATGTTGCCGCAACATCGCGCCGATTGTCACGCAACATGTGCTTGGGTTTGAGGCCCATTTCGTGTTGCTCCGACTCGTCCGGTTCGAGTCGTCGGTCGCACTCGCTCGACGTGGGTCGCGCACGGTTTTCGTCGATCGCGCTCGCCATTTGCCGTTGGTCTTCGCTGGGGTCCGCTTGGTCGGCGGTCGCTGCGAAGAGGGCCGAGTTTTGATTAAAATTAAAAGAACTGCCCAACCTCTCTCTACCTTGCGCCCGAAAATATGCTGTGGGAAATAAAAGTAGTGAATAAAAGTTGAAGTCGCAAAACGAAAAGGGGTTCGTATTGAGTTAAAACCTTCAAATATGGTTTACGTTTATCCTCCTCGTCCTCACCCCATCCCACTCGTCCCTCCTTTTCGCAACGATCTCCGTGTTTGCCAAAAAAAACACGAGGCCCTCAGGTACTTGAAATAGTGACTGCGTTGTTGTTGTTGTTGCCCGACTGTTTTGCTTTCGATTTCGGCAAAAACAACGGCGCTCGACGAAGGCTGCGATCCGTTGACTCGCATCCATGCCAGGGGCTGCCAGGACGAAGGCCGACGACGATCCTCGGAGGGAAAGGGTTGCCTTGTCGTTGCTGCTGTTGTTGTTGCTGCAGTCGCTTGCACTCGAGTGCACTCCGGGCCTCGGCTTTGGCCCTCGCGATCGCGATCGCGATCGCGATCATGATTTATTGAGGGGGAGGTTCCGAAATCACATTTTTTGATTTTTCGCTGACTGTGTTTTCCCGCCCTCGAACCGCGGGCCCGGATCCATGCGGCAGGGTCGCGCGAGGTCTCGGCCAAGTCTCGCGCGTGGGCGCCCCGAATGCGGCCTGAGCCCCATTAATTGCCCCTAATTGGGGCGGCGGTTTCGCCAGGGCCTCGCCGGACCGACAACGATGCCCAATAAACAGGCGCATAAATCAGACGCCCGTGGACCAGCGGCCGTAAACATTTTCTTCGTCAAGTCGCGTTTCCACCTGGCCGCTCCGCGATTGGGAACCCCTGGCGCATGCACCTGCTGCCCGAGCCATCGCGCCTCGATCGCGGCCTGGCCAAATTAATTCATTTTGTTCGCGCACGCTCCACAGCCGCCTGCGCGCGCCGGCCGCACTGCAGCGACAAGAGACAGCCAGACCAACCAAGCAAAGACAGACCAAGACAACCACGACGCAATTGCGATGCTGGCTGCAGCAACAACAACAACAACAACACCACACCGCACTGCATTCCACCCACCCAGCCAGCCAGGTCGAGCCACCGCCGACCACGGCCGACCCAGGCTCCCAGGCCGACGACTAAGACGACGACGAAGACGAAGACGACGTCGACGTAATAAACGGCGCTGGCGATGATGACGCCGTTTCTCCTTATGGGGCAGCCCCACCTGTCCTGCGCCGTCTCGCCGCGGCACAGGCGGAAGCAGAGGCCGCTGCAGTTGGCCAAGCGCCGATCGACAGCGCCCAATAAAACGGCGATTTATGAGCCAGCGTTCATCGCGCTCGCGTGCAGCGCACTCGACGCCGTCCCGTCGCGTCGGCGTCTTCGCCCCCTCGTCGCCACCTCTTGACGGCGAATGGCGCGAATTTCCAGTTCCAGCTGGCCGTGATTCCAGTGGTTGCTGCCGACGACGGCGCCGTCACTGGACCGGCGTGGGCGGTCGTTGGCATTGGATCCGCCGCGGTCTGGCGTGATTGAGTTGTTCCCTCATTTTCCGATGGAAATTAGGTAAAAAATGAGTGGCTCTCGCTCAAATGGGCTGAGCGAACCCTCGTCCGTCCGGCATCGATCGGCGTCCTCGGGCCCGCTCGTCACGCCTCGTCGGTAGAGCGAATGCAAATTCATTGGCTGCCGGGCCGGGGTCCTCGAAAACGTCCTCGCCGCATTCGCGCCGCTCACTCCGCCAAGGCACGAAACGCAAATGCGAATCGGGAAAACACATAAAAACACATTAATCGCGGACGCCGCATTATTTACGGGCGACGGCCGCCGCCCTGGCAGATCGAGGTGCGAAAATTTGCATGCGCGCGCGGGTCAGGGACGGCCACGGCGGCTGAGGAGCCCGGAGCAAGGGACGGGCAGGGACGGCAGGGCTGGAGTGGACCGGAGGGAGGGAGGGTTGCCGCCGGCTGCTAATGAGGCAATTAAGTGCCGCTCGCCTCCGGACTCTGCCGATTTTTGCGCGATCGAATTTGCATGTCCTGGCGCATTCGGCGCCGGTTTGGGAAATTTATGGGCTTTCCCGGGCGGCCATCGAAGGCTCGTTAGAACGAGGGCATGGATGCGTTCTCGGCAGCCGACCGCTGTCGCTGTCGACGATGATCGGCCGCTCGGCGCTTGCGATTCTCCACCGAGCCAGCTCGGGGCGTGCAAGGAACGCACGCGAACAAAGACGCCAGGCGCGGCGAGGGGCCGAGGGAAGGGGGCGAGAGACAAAGGCAGGGCAGGAGGCCGCAGAAACGGAGCAGACAAAGGCGGGCGCGCGAACAAAGGCACACAGGAGGCGGTTGGAAATCGAAGACGGGCCTCAAAGGAAGCTGTTTACGAGTCCGCACCAAACGAACAACAACGCAATTGTTGCGAATGTTTTCCGCGGCCCGCGCCGCGTTCGCACGACTCGCTCCGCGGCCGACCGACCGACCGACCGACCGACTGAAGGGGTTGCGGGGAGCGGGCCGGGAAATCGCTGGTGGGAAAACACGCAATTAAAGACGGGAAGCAGACCGAGCCGAGGGCAGCCAGGAAGTCCTTCTTTCCCACCGACATTCGAAGCTCGTTCGTCCTGCCCTCGGCCGCATCCGAGCGGCGCCTCCCGGTCTGCCCCAGCTCGTCCTCGATTACCATCTCATATTCATCTCCCACTCCGAGGGCCCCTCGCCCGCCCCGGGCGTGAGCGGGAAATCGATACTGGCTGCTGTTGCCACGAAACTCCCTTGTTTGTCTCCCGTCCCCGCGTCGACCCGCAGTCGTATTCAAAGGATTTCGCCGCGGCCAGGCGCCGCTCTCCCATATTTATCGTTCTATTTGCGACATTTTCGTCCCGAATCTGGGTCGCCGACACCTTCGTCCCGCTCCTGCGGCCCCCAGCTTCCCGGCATCCGGATCCTTCGCAGACTCCCGCGATTGTCGTTTTGTTTTCGCCCCTCGCAACTCCATTAGAAGCGCCTCGGAGCAGCAGTAAACAAGTTGATGTCCTGAGGTTGTTGTGGTTGTGTTGCTGCTGCTGCTGCTGCTGTTCTCGTCCGCGATGCTGTTGCGATGCGAGTTCAACCCAGTTTCGCGTAATTTACTTAGCGACTTATTGTCGCCGGGCACCGGGACTGGCGAGGGGCGAGGGGCGGGAAGAAGATCCTCCCCTCTCGCCCCTCGCCCCTCGCCTCTCGTTGGCGCGCGGAAATTGCGTCCTACTTGCGGAAGCGGCGGGACGTCCATTGTCGCGGAGTCGAGTCGGCGAAGACGAATTCGAGATGAGCCAGGGGCGCCGAGGGCCTCCCCGAAGTGGGCCAGGCCCAGCCGGTTCGCCGAAATTTATGCGCGCGATTCCCCCACCTGGCGACGTGGCGACGACGTCCCTCGGAGCGGCCTCCGCCCCACTTAGGTGCGGATTTGTGTGCGTTTCAGTTGAATTCCCCAGTCGCAGGCGCTGGTGATCAGGCGTCGACGACGGCAGTTCCGTGTGGCTCGTCTTCGAACCGAGGGTGCCTCGGCCAACCCTCGTCCCTCGTCCGCTCTCCGTCTCCCTCTCCCCTGTCCCTCCGCCGGCCGCTCGCTCAGCCGTCCTGCCCTCGGCCTTCTCTGTGTCGACGGACAGATGCGTTTGGCGATTTTTCAGTGGCTCGTCTTCTCGCCCTCCTCCCTCTTTCTACTCGTCCGTCGTCCTCCACCGGCCCGCTATTTGTTTTGTCATCGCGCTCTTGCGGTCGCCTCGGCCTCGGCCTCGGCCCTCGTCGCTGCACACAATGGGGTCCCTGAAGCGAAGAAACGCATTAGGCGACGACACTGGCCGGGGACGAGGGCTGGGCAGCCGCTGGCCATTTGCATTCGGCACGTGACGACGGCGCGGCCCACGAGTTGATTGACATTTTTTAATCCGCGCCTCCGACCGCCGGCCAGGGCGATGAGGAGATGAGGGGCTGAGGGATGATCGCGGCGAAGGTGGGGTCGGCCGGAGAGCGGTCCTGACGTGGGTTCCGGCGAGCGCCGCGCGCACAAAGGACGGCGGCCGTCGCCGGACAATGGCTGGAATTTCAAAATATTTACGGATCTCGACTGGGCCCGGGCAACCACAAATGGCAGCCTGGGAGAGGAAGTGGCAGGGGCCGGGTCTGGGTCTGGGGTTTTCCCGCTTTCCCCCGTCCACGCGCAGTCATCGCTTTTTCGAATTAACGATCGCAGCCAGTCGACCTTGGCTCGATCTCCGCATTCTCGGCCTCCCCTCGCTCCTCCATCAGTTCCACTGGCGATTTCCACTCATCGCGATTCGATTCCCGCTCGTGACGGGCCGGGATCCGCGAATCGCGAGCGATTTGTAAAGCGAGCGCATTTTTAATTGCCGCCAGTTGCATTTGTCGGCAACGCGCCGCTGCTTGCAACACTTTGCATCACCGTTTGCGGCGCCGTCGTCGTCCGCCTGGCCCGGATCGACCGACTCTGTTCGACTTTCACTTCGACGACGACGGCCCGGGCCGTCCTCGGTTGCACAAAAGGTGCGTCGGAGCCGCGCGCGTCCCGCAGCCCGGCCGCCCTCGCCCTCCAACTCGGGCTCGGCTGAATTCCGAGCGCGCGAGCCTTTAAAGTTCATCGCTAATTGCCTCTAAGTGCGGCAACAACACCAACAACAACTACTACTGCTCACTACCGACAAAGGTTCGTGGCATCTGCCGCGATTTCGTCGGCGCCGTCGAATTGCGAATTTTCCAGTCGGCGGCTTCGACAGCGTCGTCGATTCCACTGACTGCCTTCGAACGCACACAGGCGCACACGACACACACACACGCGGCCACCCACCAGAGCGACTTCGGAGTTTACGCGCGAGTAGAAATTGTTGCATTTCGACAATAAAATAAATTGCAACACCGACAGCAGCAGCAACAACAAAGAGCACAGCGAAAACACCGTCGGCCACGGCGCCGAACAACGTAAAACGTAAAACGAGAGCAACTGAATTCGAAAACAGTTCGGCTCGCTTGCGTCTGTGAAGTTCTTGTTTTCGAAGATAAATTTTAAGGTTTTTTTTGTAATGTTTAACTGCTGAATTATTGAACATCTCGAGCCGGAGCCCGTGCGAAATCGGGCCCGCGATCCCTCCCCGAATGCGGCCTCTCCACGTCAAAGGCATTGGCAAAGGCAATGTAAACAGCTCCGAGATTCTTGATCTATGAAAATACAGAGCATAAACATCATTATTTTCATATTTTGCTCTCCACATCTTTGGGCCAGCTCAGTGCTGAGCATTTTGAAATAAATTCATTTTGAAACAAATATTTCGAATGAATGTTTCGAATGCGGTGTTCAAAATTGCTGAATTCCTATTTGTTTTCCCAAATAACAGCGCTATTATGTCGTGAAATGCAAATGCTCGCCCATTTGCTGCGGCCGCCTCGGGTTCGGCCTCCTTCTGTCGTTCTCGCCGGACCTGCGAACCCGATGTCTGTCACTCTTCCAAGGGCCCATCCCCGACCCCTCACTAATTTGCCACTCACATTTGTCCCAGTGCCGGAATGCATGTCGTCGTCGTCGTCGTCGTCGCGTTTATCGCTATTCATCAAACGCCGAGAACGCCTCCACTCCTCCACTCCACTAATAGCTGCAACAAGCAGACACCTCAATTAAAAATCTGTCGCCCGCAGGCACCTCTCAAGGACCTCTGCCGTCTCCGGCAGGACGCGGGAGGCGCCGACTGATAGCCATTTACTTATCTTCCTCCCCGATGTCTTCGAGGCGAGGGCGGCGGCCCGGACCCTCCCCGGAGGCGAGCGATTGCGACACGCGCGCCCCGGTGCCAGCAGCGACGACAACAACTCAAACAGCTGTTTGTCGCTTGCGCGTCCCCGAAGGTCCGCGAACCTCCGTCGTCCGTCCGAGGGACGATTGTCCGGGGCGTGGGTGTGCGTGAGCAGGGACGTTTATTAATGTCACGCACGCTGCTCCACACCTCGTCCTGCCACTCGGCACTTCATTAATTAATGGCTCCGGAGGGCGCCCGGGCCGCCACGTCTCGTCCTAATCGTCCTCGGGCCGTCGCCGTCGCCGCCGCCTCCGCCTTCAAGGCCGCCCTGGCGCATGTTGAGGCAGGTTCGGCGGCCCTCGCTCCCCTTCGCGCTCCTCGCACCCGTCATGTGACCCGAGGGCGTTCGTAATTGTGTGGAAATTTGCCGGCAGGTACTGGCCGTGGCCCAGGAGAGCCCCGGGAACTTGAAGAAGTGTCCTTGCCGACGACTTCGTGTGCTTCCCTCGCGGTCCTGACATATCAATGGGCATAACAATCGTAGATTTCGACACTGGGCAGGGGGTCGGTCCGCGCCGATCTTATGTGAATGCCTTTCTGCCGTTTGGCTTCCGGGCAAATCTGTTTCATCGCGATCGAAGGCGAAGGCGTCTCGAAAGTAAGAGGCTCGTCGGATCTCGTTTCTCGATTAGGCCCTCGGATGAAATGACAAAACGCTTACAAACAGCTTCGCCAACGCCCGCCGTCGCTTCCTGCCTAGCAGCTCGGATCGGGCCGTGTATCGATTTCCAGCCATCGATCGACCGAGTCAGATGACAACAGCGACAGCGCGATGGCATCGGCGTCGTGGAGCTGGCGACGAGTGGATCGCATGACTCGAGCCACAGGCGCGCAATGAAAGCGAGACGTCGGGCTGCCGCCACCGCTGACACCTGGCCGTGCGTCGCCCGCACCCGCCTCTTCCACCTCAAACCGACGAAGATCCGAAATCGCAAAATGCGGCAGCGGGAAATCGACAAACGTCAGACGCAGCCAGCGTCTCGTCGCAAATGGGGAGCTGTCGAGCCAGAGGCAGAGGGAGGCGACTCAGCTCAATCGAGCTCGGAAGACACGCCACACTCCGAGGTGCCTGCGAAGTCTGACGCAAGCGACGACAGCAGCGGGACGGTAAAACGGAGTGGGGAAGTCGGGGAGAGGGAAGTGGGCAGGGGTGAAAAGGGAGCGTCCGACTAACGAGAGCCCAGGCGAGTCCGCCCGCCCGTCGCCAACTGTCGTCGTCTGCTGGCTGTCGCCAGGCGGCTGGAAAATCTCGCCTGAAACCAGTCAATACGGAATCCCTTTCTTATCCTTGGGCCGTCCCGCTGTCCCTGGCTGCCACTTTCACACAACCCCGAGCCAAGGGTTCGGCCTACGACAGAGAGGTCGGGCTAGGTAGACGAGAAAGGGCTCGAAGTGAAGAGGTGTGAGGAGGAGAGGACGCAAGGGCCTCACGTCAGCCAGAGGGCCGCTGGACAACGTGCGTCGATAAATCAGTTATTAACAAATTCACCCCCAATTAGCAGCCACATTAGAGTCAAGGAGTCGCCAAGTCATGCGCGGACGGCCGATCGATCGAGCGCCGCAGCCGGCAGCTGTCGCAGGTCGTCCGGTGTCCGTCGACTGGCGGCCGGACCCTTGCTGAGCCCAAGCGGGAGGCGCTGCAGTGGTGGAGGCTCTCGATTAGTCGGACTGATTGGGAGCCCTTGCCTCGGAACCCTTTGCCAGCGAACCGTCGATCCATTCGTCCCTGCTGCGATGACGCCAGACATGTGAATCTCTCCGCAGCGACTCGCATTTGCTCCCAGGCACGTCACTCAGACTCGCCTTTCGTTCCACTTGAACGGAGACAGTTCAAGGGTCAGACAGATCGCAAATAACTCCGTCGCCCACCGCTCCCGGGCCGATTCCGGAGAATGGAACACGACAAACATCGTCGACAAGGAATCGAACATTTCGCACGCCGGACACGAGCGAGGACAAGAATTTTATCTTATCGCGCTCGCAGTCCGAGCCTGAGGCGGAGCCACTTCAGGCGGTCCGGACCACGGGGAGACGCCGGCGATTCCGAGGAAGTGACGGAAGCCGTCGTCGTTGCAAAAGGTCACCTCGGGGGCGGCTCTCGGGGATTTCGTCTTCGGACTTATTCAGCATTTAATTTATGCACTGCTAATGGCGCCAGGGCCCCGCAACGGCCCGAGGGCGGACGGGGTCCTGCAGTGACAACGTTCGGCCGGCTCCGGAGCGGCGCATGAAACTGTTTTCGCTTGAAACTTTCGCAATTTGGGCCACGATTTTCGCTGGACATTTTCTTAATTAAATCGTCTGGCTGCGAGGCGCAGGGACAGATATCGGAGCGGACGGACGGACGGTGGGTTGGAGAAGAGGAGCCGAGGTCGAAGTTTCGTCGCCCCTCCCGGGCGCAGACCGAAAAAGTTCTAATTGAAAATCGCCGATGCGTGGCCGTCGGGCCCGCCCATCGCCCATCGTCCTCGCCCGGCCTGTTGCGCCAAATCGCCCGAACCCGGGAATCGGCTCAGTGCAGCCCGCACTCGCCCTCCTGCCCCTCCACGGGTCCTTAATTGTTTTCCTGTTTGTTCGGTTGCTCGCCAGCAAAAATGGCCACAGGCAATAAAACTTTTCCCAGCTGCCCCCGAGCACCGAGGCAGGGGGCCGGGCTCGGGCCGTTTGACGTCCCCTGATAAGATCGGGTGCGAAGCCCTATATTTGGCGCAAATATTTGCAGCGCTTATCGGGGATCACCGCGCGTCTTCTTCTTCTTGGCGAATTGTTTAGTCAACTCCGATCGAGTTGGGAGCCAAGGTCGAGGCGCGCGGCCGGGCCGGGTCATCGGCAGCTGGCCTTGACGTCACTGGCCGATTGTGCCGGGGTCGGCGGAGCTTCTCTTGGAAAATCCGCAGCCACTGTGGGGCTGGGATTTTCGTGTTCTCCCTCTGACGTCGCAGGTCTTGAGCCGATTCCGATTCCGATTCCGATCCCGCCCAACCGGTTGAGGCACTGCGGCCTCCCCTCGACTCGCTGTGCTCGCGCCGGACGCGTCGCTCGACGCCCTGGAGTCTGCGCTATCGCCAGCCTCCACCGCCGCCGGCCCATGGGCGAGCTGCCGTATAAGGTCAGAGCATATCAAGAGTGGCCGCGCAGAGATCGGAGAAACAGCACTGGCGAAGCGAACCCGCGGCGGGCGGACGGCAGGAAATAATTGCTTATTCATTGTTAATTGCAGCGCCGCGGCGTGCATAGGAATCGATTGGCGTAGTATAGAAATCTGTCGACTCGACTCAACTCGACTCGACTCGACTCGATGCCTAATGACATGCAGAGCAACAAGCGAGCCGCGCTTTTATCTCGGAGGCGGGCAACAACAACGCGAATACTACAACTACTACTACTCGGCTCTTCCGCGGAACGGCGAGCGGCGAGCGGCGAGCGGCGAGCGGCAGCAGTAACAAGTGCGGGAACAGCAACGGCAATAAGAACAACATCGTAATCACTGCAACGGGCGCCAGATGGCGGCCGCCGTCGCCTTCAGTAATCGTTCGCATGCTGAGCAAACCGCAGTGGATCCGCCGATCGGTCGCAGCGCGTCGGCCGAGAACAGACCAGAGGAGACAGGACAGAACGAAAACCTCCGCCACCCGCGACTTGGCCGCCGGCGCGCCCTCCGCGACACCCCGCCACCGCCCGGGCCATGTCGTCGTACCAGACCCTCTACGACCCGGACCTCGGCGCCGAGGCAGCGGCAGCGGCAGCGGCAGAGGCCGGCGCGCCCTGTCCGCACGGCTCCTTCCACAAGGTCCTCAAGTACTGGCGCAACACGTCGCGGGTCTCGTGCGGCCTGCGGAAGAGCGCCAGCTTCGCCGACTACAGCGCCCGGATGCGGGCCAGGGTCGGCTACAAGCGGCTCGAGAGCTTCGACGAGCAGGAGCTGGACCGGCTGGACCGACTCAGGTGAGTCCCCATCGCGCAACGGCGTCGTCGCCGTCGCCGTCGCCGTCGCTCGCCGTGGCGGAAGTCGCGGCCGGGCCGTGAGTCACGCGGAGCTGCCGGGGCCCATCATCGGAGCTCGTCGGCGGTCGGAAGCTGGCCTCGCTCTGCCCGACCGGCGGTGATTCACTGTCGAGGCCCCGTCGAGCGCGCCTCGTGTCGATTGTGATCGATCGGTCGATCGTTTCCAGCCGATCGAGCGATCGAAACTGAAGACAGAGGAACAAGTGCAAGTGCAAGTTTTCGGAGATCGATTGGGATCGGGGCGATCGATCTTTTTGGGTAATTCGAACAGATTTATGGGGACTGATGGGAGCTGGAAACAAATGCCAGCACTTAATACCGCACATTTATGGACTCTGAACCAATATTGACTTGGTCCACTTTCGTAACGAGGATTAATTTGGGATGGTTTCGGATCGAACTACGTTGTACTTTCTCAGTCTGATGCCCACCGCTCGCCGACTACGAGTTGTTGAGGGGGTCCGTGATCGATGTCGATGTTGAAAGCGAGCGAGGAAAGTCACGCATGGACACCGAGATCCTGGAGCCCCCTTCCCAACCCGCTCCCTTTCTGCGCATTCGTCCGACTGGCGCTGACCCGAAATCGGAGGGCGGAGGCAGGAGCGAGCAGGCGAGTGTGTCAACGAGAGAGTGAGGGAGAGAGAGAGCGACGCGGGTCCGAGCATCCGGCAGCGCAGCACCACATGTTGGCACCGCCAGCGCGCGAAGTGTCTGCAGCCCGCTGGCAACAACGTCAACATCGACTGCAATAACAGGGGCAACAACAATGACAGCAGCGGCGGCGGCGGCGGCGGCAAAAACGTCGCTCGTCGCCCGTCGCCGACTGATTACGAGCAATTTGCACGCAATACACAAGTGGCCACAATAAACGGGCCATTAAGAAGCGGGCTCGTGGCGGCCCGCCGCAGAAGAGGAAGAGCGGCCGGGGCGGCGGCTGCGGCTGCGGCTGCGGAGGTGGCGCGTATTTGGCGGAGGCCGCCGTCGCTCCGATTGCTCGTGGCTCGCGATGGAAAGGCAGCGAGGCCGACGACGAGGGAACAAGTGCAGCACGGCCGACAAGTGCAACGACGGCGGAGGCAGCGCCACGGCAACCCCAGGCACAGGAACAAGGTGTGCAAATATGTAAACACGCCGTGGGGAAGGGGAGGGGCGTTAGCGATGGAGGGAGAAGTCGGAAAGGAGCCGCTCGACGCAGGCGCGACCGCGGCCCTCGCGGCGAGGCCGGCACACGCAGCCACTGTTTGAAGTGGCCGCCTCGCGGGAGGCGGAAGGGGGCGACGGGGCGTGGCCGGCGCGCGGCAGTCGCTGCGCAAACACGGCCTCATTTGAATCTCCGAGGCGGGGCGGTCGGGACGGGACGAGGCCACGATCGTCTGCGGTCGATAACAGCACACGCCAAACCGAGCAGTTCCAACGACAACAGCAACAACGGCCACTACAAGAGCAGCAACAACCACATCCACGACAGCTACAACTTAATCAAAGTAACAACATCAACATCAACATCAACTCCAACATCAGCGACAACGGCGACAACAGGAGCCGCGACATCCACAGCCACCGGCAGCTGGCGAACGAGGCCCGCAACACGCGAGGCGCCTCCACCGCGCCACGCCACGCCCCCCCTGCTCCCTCAACCTCCCGGTGGCGCCGCAGGTGCTCCGTCGGCAACCCTGGCGCGGCTCAGCGGCCACGCGCCCCCCGCGGGCCGAGCTCGCTGATGGCGGCCGGAGATCGTTTTTCAAGCGCCGTCCGACAAGCCGGCGGTGTCCAGGCGATCGGCGGCTGTCCGGCTGTCCGTCCGTCCGTCCGTCCGTCTGCTGGCTGTCGGCTGTTTGTCTACCGTGTTACGCTGGGGCGCCGTCGTGCGGCGGACGGGGCTGGGCGTGGCAGAGGGTCGGTGGGGCCGATCACGGAAGAAAATATCGGATTTTCCTCCCCGAGATTCTGTTGCCTTGGAGAACATTCAGCGCGATTTCCCATGACGGCCGCAAACACAGCGAGGGGTCGGAGGAGCCCAGAACGGAGCAAACGAAAAATGACCGAGAGACAGACAGACGGGCAAACAAAGAAACAAACAGGTAAATGGACACTGAAACAGAAAGAATAGAGAGAAACTTGGAGGGACAGCGGGAGGGAGAGCGAGCAGCAACAGTCGAGAGACAGAGAGAGAGACGGAGAGTGCAACAAGAGCAACGGGCGATTGAACAGCGTCTTATCAGGAGGCATGCTGGGGAATGGATGCTCCAATTTATCACGGCAACAACAATGGGAACCCAAACAACAACAGCAGTCGCAGCGACGCGACGAGGACCACCAACAGCAGCAACAACAATGACAATAGCGGCGACAACATCTAGTTGGGCTGCAGAGCGCGAGAGCGGAGAGAGTGAGTTGAGTGAATGGCGCGTGGAGCACGACGAGCGAGTGGGCCGAGTGCGAGAGCGCGACGCCTTTCCAGGTTCCACACCGCCCTGGAACGGGCATGGGAGAGCCGTGGAGCCCTCTCTCCATCTGTCACAGTTGCTTTGAGGCCGAAGCACTAGAGACGGGCTCTCAGTCTTGAAAATAGCGGCATTTTTCGTGCGTTTTCTTGTGTTTGGGACTGTTGCTGTTGTTGTTGGATTTTGGCGTACGCATGTTGTTGCCTGTTTGCTGTTGTTGTTGTTGTCGTTGTCCACATGGTTGGGTTGTGTGTTGTTCTTGTTGTTGTTGCTCGTATTTTGACAGTTGGAAACTCAATCTGGTGCAAACATTACTGCAACAACAACAACAACAGCGAGCGCAACATTTGCATTCGCATCTTGGGCATTTGCATGATTTCCCCCTTTTCTTTTCCTATCTTTTCCCCCTTCCACTGCCTTCCTGCACTCCTCCTCCCGCATAAGGGTTCACTAAATTGTGTGTTTATTTGTCGTACACGTTGTTGTTGTTGTTGCTGTTGTTGTGGTTGTTATTGTTGCCGGCGCGTATCACGCAGCTGCACTGCGATAACCTCAAAACCTCCGCAAAAGCCGGGCGGCATCAGGACATTCCGTTCCAACCACACTTGTGCTCTCAACAACGAAAACAAGAACAACCACAACAACTCAGACGGACGGACGGACTGACGGATGGATGAATAAATAGCAAATAGTTTTCTTGTTCTTTTCCGTTTTTCGTTTCGGTTTCGCTTTTCGTCGTTCCGTTTCTGTTTTTTTCGCTCCGTCTGCTGCAATGCATGCGGGTGGTGGATGGGAGAGGGCGTGGATGGTGGGGTCGGGAGGGGAGGGTGTTGGAGAGCCAGCCGCCATGCCTGCTTTGTTTACATTCTCCCAACCGCTCGCTCTCTCTGTCACTTCGCTCTCTCCCCACGTATCGAGTCCACAGTTCGCTCTCTCAGAGCTTGTTTGTTATCGTTTTGTTGTTGTATTCGGACTCGGCAGAAATAACGGTCGCAGCAACCGCTCTCTCGCGCTGCCGCTCGTTCTCTCGTTGGCCCCACTCGCCTTCCAGTGGCGCTCGCTCATTCCGCTCGTTGTGCCCACAGCGGCGAGAGCCGAAGTCGTTCCACACAGATCGTCGAACGCCTGTTGTTGTTGCTCTTGCCGCTCTGTTTGTTATTGTTGCTGCTGCGGCTCGCCTCGTCTCGTCTCGTCTCGTCTTGTGTCGTATCGGTCGCTCGGCCGTCGCTCGCTGCAGCGCAAGAACCGGCGCCGGCATCGGAGGCTCGCGCGACGGAGCCAGCGAACAGTTTCGCGTGAAAACCTCAGCCGAGTAGGTGGCAGCCTCGTCGCCCATCACGCTACGCGCCGCGCTCTCGCTACGTTACGTCTACGCTACGTTCGCGCTTACGCTTACGTCCACGTCCACGCTCGCGCTGACGCTCGGTCCAGCCTCCCGTTCAGGAGCCGCGCTGCGAAGTCGCCCGTCGTCGTCGGCGCTGCGACATCTCGTTCTGTGCGAAACCAAGCCAAAGAAACCACAAATAGTTCAGTTCAGAAAACCAAATTCAAAAATTATCAAATTTATTTTAAACCCTAAATTACTCAACAAAATTTAATAATCTCACTATCGTGAAGAGATTCGTTGAACGAATTCGACTGCCGCGAAAATCAAGATTTTCCGAAATTAGCATTCGTCGGAAAATTCGCAAAGTAGGTAAAGTGAAAACCGCAAAAATTCGAAAAATCCCGAAATCCCCGAACGAAATTTGTAACAACAATTTTCCACAGTTCGACATTCAACAGGGCGTTGCCACCTGTCGCGAGAAACCCCACGGAAAATCCCCCTTGAAACGTCCCAAATTGCGGTAAATCGCGGGATTCCGTCCAAACACACAGGGCATAAACAATAACTTGAAGTGTTTTCGCGCATTTGAAAGCCATAAATTTTGTAAGCGGAAAATCCCCGACACCACGGCGCAAATCCTCGGAATTATTCCGTCAATAATTCACGCCGAGCGTTTGGAGATTTTCCACAAAAACACCTTTGAACATACCCGAAAACTTTCCACTATTTGTTTGCTTTTGCAGAATTCGAAAAAGGCGAAGATTCGCCCGAGAGTGGTTTTGAAAATTCAGCCGATTTTCCGTTTCACTCGTGCGAGCGAACCGCGAGCGATTTCCCGGCCTCGGCGGCCTCGGGTGTCTCGCAACGCCGCCGTGCGTTTTCCCGAAAATGCGCCTTTACAGAAACACACGATTTACGGCTTTCGTAAATAAACAAGAAGCGCTTTTGACATCGGCCTCGCGCGGGCACGAAAGACATTCAATTGCAAGTTTTCTCCGCAACGACCGAGAGCAACAACAACAACAGCAACTGCAACAACGACGACAGCGAAGAAACGTCAAGAATTTTGTTTTAAAGTGCGTCACGTGCGAATCGCGCACGGCTCGCAAGACAACAACAACACCAACAACAACATCGTCGATCAGAAATAATACGAACGAATACAAAATGTGAATGAAAAGTTTTATTGTAAAGTTTCACCGCGAGCGAAGTCTTTTTCGTGCACGAAATCTCCATTCCGTTTCCTCTGCACTCTTATTCGAGTCTGAGCATGTGTCTAGAATAGTAAATTACGGGAGCAACAACAACAGCCAGCCGCCTACCGCGGCAACAACAACAACAATTTGTTTGTTCAAGTACAAACTTGGAAGCGAAAAGAAAGTGTTTTCTGTACGCGAAGTTCGTCGAAAGCCGGGTGGCGAGGGCGACCGAGGTGAAAAACGAACGAGCGCTTTTTCAATAAACGGCGGACGGACGGACGGACGGACGGACGGCGCAGACACCGTCGATTTCTGTTGGTTCAGGTCGGGAAAACAGACAACGAGACTCGCGCAGGTCCATGGGACGCTGGTCATGACAAGACGGAGGAGAGCAAATTAAAAGTTCTGTCCCTGCCTCCCGAATCGCTTCTGAAGAACTCCACGAACTCCCCTGCCCAATAAAGGGGGAAATCGGGCAAAAGTCCGTCAAATTAGCAGAATTAATCGACGTCGGCCCACGCCGGATTTGAGCACATTTTCCCCAAACCCGTTTGCTGCCTTCCCTTTCACTCACTGTTTACATTTGGCGACGCTTCTGGTGCTGCCGTCGATCGTTGTTGTTGTTGTCGGTGTCGACGACGACATTCCGCTGCTCTGTTAAGGAAGTGTGCGATGCGGTGAACACCAAGGCAACAACAACTACAACGGGCAGATCTGTGTAAACAAACTTGCGACGTATTTGTTCGAGAATACCTTAAGGCGCCTGATCTCCGAACTTTCGTCGGCGACGCGTTCGGAGTGCGGACCCGTGTTTTCGCACATTGTGTCAAATTGGGTGACGACCACATTGGGCGACAGTGTTTCTGGTGCGGATTAAGGGCTTCCATTTCGGGCGCGTTTCTCACCAGCCCAACGAGATTCCGACCACCGAAGGCGGCGATTTGCATTTCCATATGCGCAAACCGAGTATTTCGGAGACAAGTCCATGCACACCCGCGTCTCCAATTGCAAATCTGCAAAAGCGCTTCCTCGTCGAGGCGAGTCTAAAAACGGAATTCTTTTTATAAACTTCGAGACTGCGTGTTCTTCTTCTTCGCAGAGATACCGAGCATTGCATTCCCATTATCAGGAGCCCCTGCCTCTGCTTCCCTCGCCCCTCCCACGCCCCCGTCCCGGCCCCTGCGCCTCGCTTGCTCGGCCATTAAAAATGCAAATTTTTAATTTAAATTTTAATGCGTTTGCTCTCGTCTCTCATCTCGCGCCCTCTCGCTCCCCCATTCGGGCGCTGTCGCCGGCCTGCGAGAGATTAAAAGCGAAAATAAAACCGTCCTCGTCATCCGCGCCGACCCGGCGAGACGTCGGGTCTCCGATGACGTCAGCGAAAGCGAACGGGAGGGGGCGGGTGAGCGACCGAACTTCGATGAGCATTCGGAGGCATCCCGGCAAAATGACATCCGACTAATTTGCATTTTGAGCGGGTCCCGCCGAACGAGGCGGCGTCGGCGGAGAAGGAGACCCAGAAGAGCCTCGACAATCGAAATTTCCCACCGTCTGCGAGACGGAGCAACGACTGCGGAGAGCGGGAATGGGAGGAAACACAAATCAACATTTGTTTTAATCCGCCCGCCGACGCCCGGGAAAGTGGGACGAGCCGACGTTCTGACACTTGTCGGCGGTCCGCGCCGCGCCCTCTCAAATTGAATCTGCGGCTTGGATTCGCGCGTTTTGGCAGCCGTCAGCAGCGCCTCCGCCCCCAGCGCCACCGCCACCGCCACCCCACCCCGTTCCATCTGCCGCTCAGCCCGGCGCGCTCGCAATTTGCGCCTCTCGGGAAGTCGCTCGTTTCGCCCAGATTCGCCTGAATTGAAAAATGTCCGCCGCCGCTCTCCGCGCTCCCCGCTCGAGTTCGCTGGGTCGCCGGGTTGAAGGTGGAAACAGGTCGTCGCCTATGCCGATGCCGTTGGCGACGGCGACGGTGACGGGAGCAACAAGTGATTCCAGCGCCGTCTATTTGCCCAGCAATTTGCCTTGCACAACCCCGCTTCCGTTTCCTGCCGCCCCTCCGGCATCCGACCGTCCGACCGTCCGTCCGTCCGTCGAGCGACTGCCCTTGTTCGAAATTTATTTATTTACATTTTATTTGCGTTCACGTGCCTGTGCCGGGTGGTTGTGTGTTAATTGGGGGCGACGCAGCTGACGACGAACTCGTTCTCCGTTCCCTCGCGGTTCGCGCCCCATCCGCGTCCCTGGCACCCTCTCCCTCTCTCTTTCTATGGCACATCCACATTCATCCTTCCTGAGCCTCGCACTGGGTCCGCCGCGCCCTCCGTCGTGGGCTCCGGCCCAGCCTCCACCAAATGAACGAGGGACTGGCGCGGGTTCGGCAGGTCGACAGGTCGGCCGCCGGGCTCGTTGCGACTGTCAAATGCAGCGAAACGCCCCAAACAATCGCCGATTGTCGACGACATCGACGCCGACGACGACGACAATTCGTGCCGGAAGACGACGGGCGACGGCGGCGGGGGGACGCAAATTAAATCATTCGCATCCGCAGGTTTCACTCCGAGGCACACACGGGGAATTTGCCGAGCCCGGCCACAACAACAGTAGGCAGAGCCATGCATTGGCAACCCTGGCGCTGCTGCGGACGCGTCGCAAAGAGTTTCTAAAATGGGCTTAAATTGGATTTAAACGCCATTGTCGAGTGCGTTGTTGTTGTCACTTTTTCTCCGTCATTGTTGCTGCTCTTGCTGCGGCTGTGATGTGCGGAAGTGAATTTCGATTTAACCTTGACTCGTCGCTGTCTCTCCCGAGAGCGGAGTCAACGACTTTCGGCGATTCGGCGATTCGGCGACTCGACGACTCGGCATGGAAGGAAACCTCGGCCGTTCAATTGGCTTCCCGCGAGTTTCACTTTTTGCCCCACCTGCCGCGCAGAATTTAAATCGCCACTTTCTCGCCGCTCGCGTCCGTCGGTCGGCGGTCGGCGATCGCGCCCACTGTGCGCGGCCGTGGTGACAAACTTCGCGCTTTTGAGGTCGTATCTCGGCCCGATTAGATAAGGGCGCGTCTAACTGGGCCAGAACTGCGGCGAATGGAACAGGGGATGTTGTTGTTGTCGTTGTTGTTGTTGGTGTTGTTGTTACGGATGCCCGTGGCCCAAATCTGCCCTCACAAATTGCGCCCGTTTGTTCGGCTGTCGAATGTGGAGAAACTTTTGTCGCCCGGAAAAGTGGAGAATTCAAGATTCTTTGTAGAAGCATTCCTTGTTATTGCTACAGTTGTTGTTGTTGTTGTTGTTGTTGTTGCTGCTGCTGCCGCTCCGCAACAAATCAACAACAGATAGAGACGAATGGGAAAATTTTCCTCCGTCTTCGTCGCTCTCCGCCCCGCCTCAGGTCGTTTTTGACGTTTTCCAGCTGCCTGTGTTTGGAAATCTGTGTTTGTTTTATCGCCAAATACAAATATTAGCTGGCGACGGCGGCCTCTTCTTGTTCTCGATCCTCTTCTTCTTCTTCTTCGTGGTCCCTTGATATCCCATTGGGGCATCCGAATCTTGTTCTTCTCCGTTTCCAACCTTGTTGGTCGGTGGCAACTTTGCTCGAGTACAATATTTGCGTTATGGAAATGAGGAAAGTTTCAGGTTGTTTGCGCCGTCGCCGTCGCTGTCGGTTCTTTTCCTTCGCTGCACTCACTCCACCTGTCGGCCCCACTCGTTCCCGTCCCTAATTAAAGACGAGCACCCCGAAGTCAAAGAGTTATCTCGGCACCACCACCCAACCGGCCCGATAAGGGGCCGATAGCGAGCCAGGCTGACTCAGCGAGGCCCGAACGCAGAGGAGAAGTGGCCGATTCTGGTTGTTTTCGCTGCGGCAAGACGTCACGGCTTTTACTGCTAAAGGCCCGTGATTTCACGGGTGACTCAAGGCCACGAGACTTCCGTCGGCCCTGCCGCAAGTGGCCAGGGCGGGTGGAGTCGAGTGGGGTGCGAGGTGGGGCTGGAGTCCTGGGCGAATTGCATCGGGCGGAGGCGCCTTCGCAGCTCGGCGTGCGCCGGAATCGTCCCGCAGTTGACGCGTCCCTTCGCGCGATTCCCATGGCTGAGATGCCGGAGATTTTCCCGCTCTGCTCCCCAGTTTCTGCCGCCCCGCCCCGCCCCGCAGTCGAGAGCGAGACCCGCGTGTTCTCTAATTGATTCATTATGCAAAACATGAGCTTCGATTAGTGGCGCACCAGCGACTTGGGCCGGTGAAGCATCAGCAGCAACGAGACTGCCAGAACCTGCAGAAGAGCAAGCGGAAAGGAAGAAGAAGAAGAGGAAGAAGAAGCAGACGACGACGACGAAGAGGAAGAAGCGCCCAAGTGGATCTGTGTTCTGCACAATCGAGTTCGTTAGGAGAGTTCGCCGAGTGCCGGGAACGTGCGAATCAATTAAAGCCGAGCAGAGTTGCCAACCGGCGCGCACGCTGGTTCTTCGGTCCCCAGGTGGCAGCTCTGGCGTGCACTTGTTACCCCAAACAGCCCTCACGGCCGACGTCTGTCCATCCAAGTCTTCCTCGCCGCCGCCGCCGCCGCGACGTGCGAACGAACTCGAAACAAAATTTCACTTGACTCCGGTCCCTCGACGCCGCCCGACCCCGGTCCTTCCTGCGCCCAGCGCACGAGGCGTCGCGTCACGGCCCAGCCGCAGCCTCAGACTCGACTCGACGCCCCTGACTTTGAGTCTGGCTCGGGCTCGACTCCGACTCCGACTCCCAGCGAGCCGGCACTCGTCCAGGTCGACGACAGGCCGAGGCGCGCCGAGCGCGGCCGAAGCCGAAGCCGCGACCGAGGCCGATGCCGATGCCGATGCCGCTACGTGCCGAGGCGAGTCGGTGGGAACCGGCGTGCGTGGAGGCAGCGCCGGCAGCGGCTCGAGTCGGCGGGGCTGGCGTCGGGTCCGGGGTCGGGGCTGCGGCTGCGGCTGCGGCTGGAAGATGCTCCAATTTACCGGTTTGGTTTTGCTCCCTCCGATCTGCTCTGCATACGAAGTGTTTCTGCTTCTTCTCTGTGTTTCTCCTTGTGAAATGGTTTTATTTTTTCGCCTCTCTTCTTGTTTCTGTTTCTGGCTTTTGTTGACTTTGCGTTGCCCGCGCAGAAGACAGAAGACACGCGATTTTAATTTATGGCCTCCCGGCGGAGCCCCGCGCCCCCGAGATTCTCAGGCGGCCCTGAAAGCAGTCGCTCCGGTCACTTCCCCCTGCCTCTGCCTCCGTCTCCGTCCACCTGTTTCGCGATCTTTCACCTCTCGGCCGCTTCGATTACTCGTAAATCAGCCGGCGATGGGGCTTTTACGGGACCTTCCGTGGGATTTCTCGTGCCGGGGCCGCGCACGACCGGGGAAAACTGCGGCAAATGCCTAAATTCCGTTGCCAAATGCGCGGGCCGAAATCCGGAAACTTCCCGGTGTGCTAAAGTGTCCAATTTTCCAGAAAGAGAAGCACTTCGAGAAATGTGAAAGCCAAGTCGTAGATATTAAACCGGTGAATAATTTGAATAATGCGTTGATCGCTGAAGAACGATCGATCGACCCGAAGTCCTTGGAGCCAACGATGTGGCAGAGCAAAATCACCAAAGTCATTTAATTGCAAACCGACAGGCGCTTAAAGGAGAAAAAAAAAAAACAAAAATGAGAAACGGTGAAATTATGTAAAACGTCGTCAAAGCCAAGCGCATTCGGTTAAATCGCGACCATATAATTATCAAAGCCAGTGCAAAGTCGTTCGTTCGCCAAATTAAGATACAGCCGAAAATAACTCCGGGGAACATCCATCAGTTCGACACGCGAAATCGCCAAGAAGAAGCCATCAATAAGTGTCAACGGAGTCGGAAATAAAAATCCACAAACTGTCACCTCAAGACCCAAGTTAACTCAACGTCACCCAACGTCTCCCAAAAAGTATTCCAACGTATTCCAAAGTATTCCAAGCCAAAAAGAAACGCAACCACCAAAATGCTGAAGATCCACATGTTGGAGCAGATCGTGACCAGCGAGTCCGTGCACGAGGACAGCCAGCAGGAGACGTCGCCGAAGCACAGCAGCAAAACCTCGTCCTCGACCGCCTCGTCGCCGCTGCACCAGCACCAGCACCAGCACCAGCAACACCTGCAGCAGCACCAGCAGCAGCCTGTGGGAGCCCACCGCCCCTTGACGGGCAAATCCGCCAGCCAGGGATCGTCGCCTGCGGGGTATGTTCAGATCCTTTCCTCCCCTCCTCCTCGGCCCGGGTTTCCCCGAGTTTCGCTTTCGGCGGACGGTGAAACCTGATGGCGACAGTGACGAGTCATTAGGGCGCGAATGCCTTCTTGTTGAGTCACCGGCGTCGGCGTCGGCGTCAGCGGCAGCGGCAGCCGATGCGAGGCATTCGAAGTCGTGGAAAACTAATCACCGGGCGCTGTTGTTGTTGCCGCTGTGCTAACGCTCGCCGAACACCAGGTCGTTTTTCCCCGCTGCCAACGCCGATGGCTGCGCTGTTGTTGCTGCTGCTGCTGATTGGCGACCGCGTGCAAATCGGCCTGCGGATCGGTCAACGGGAAAACTCCGCCAGTGCCTGCCGTTGCTTGGGCACGAGCAACAGCAGCAACAGCAACAGCAGCCACTGCACTCTCTCCGCAATATTTGTTTACCGACTCGTCCTCGCCCTCGCCGACCTCCACTGGCCTCTTTTGCTCCCGTCCTGCCTCGCCCTGGTCCTCAACCCCGGCCCTCGTCGCCGGCTCCCTTCGCCTGGTCGTCGGCCGTCTGCGCATGCGCGGCCTCTGGGACCACCGACGGACGACGGCTCAATCGATGGAATTTCTCGAGTGGAAAGTGAAGTTGTTTGCGTTTGCAAATGGCCATCGCGATGCAGCCAATAGAGAGCGAAAAAATGTAGCCAAGGCCAAAAACCCTGGGCGATTCGTCGGCAAAGGGGCGCAAAAACGTCGGGGTTTTCCAGGGGAGCGACGGGGGGCGAAATCTGACCGTCGCACTCGCCCTGCCGTGGAGGCCGAGCGACCCCGCTCGCGATCTGGAGGGAATCTGCGTCGTCTCTCGCCGCGCTCTCGCCGCGCTCTCTACGCGCCCTCCCCCGCGGTCGGCCCGGCTGGTCCTAAACCTCGCCATCGTGTTCCTATTTCGACGACCCGGTGCGAAGTGCTGCCAGATGTCTGTCGAGCTAATTACGAGCACTGCCGGCAATTAGCTTCATTATTGACACGAGCGCGCCGTCAAAGTCGGGACGGCGGACGGATGTCGCAGCTCTCCAATTCCCACTCCCGAGGTCCAGCTCGACGGCAGGCGGTTGCCAACCACCTGGGCAAAGGGAGCTCCTCGGGGACCCGCCCTGGCCCTCCCCCCTGCCCCCGCAGCTGTCGGTCGGTCCCTCTGTCCATCTGTCAGAGGCCCGTTTGCCATTTGCCCTCGCCAGCTCGATGCGATCCATTAGGCCCTGATTCGAGTAAACAGAAGTCATGAAAGGGCCGTAAACCAGCGACACCAACCGGGCCGCCGACAACAAACCCATTATTTATTCATGAGCTCACCCTACGCATTCCTCGGAGCCTCCCCTCCGCCTCCGCCTCCCCCTCCGCCACCCCCTCTGCCTTCTCTGAATGCAAAGCTGCGACCCGACAATAATCGCGTCTGTTGAATTAATCGCTACAACTGTAAGTCTGGGGATGGTCGGCGGGTCGGTGTCGAGAGGTGGGGGGGCGAAGCTTTTTGGCGCGGGTGCGGATCCCCGTGCCCAGGACTTCTTCGTCACTCGCATAACTCGGCACTTGCCTTGAGCGAACCCTTGCTCTCCCTCCAGCCCGGTTCCATGAGCCCGGTTCCAGGCCCCAGTGGCCCCGACTCTCGACGCCGTCGCTCGGAGCACGCAGTTCGTGTGCTAACCTTCCACTAAGGTCTTCACGCTCTGGAGCGCGCTTGGAAGCTCCCGTTTTGACCCGTTGCCGCGTCACGCCCGGCGCAACCCGTGCACGCGCTCGTTCGCCGTCGTGAGTCGCGCAGGCCGCTTGTGTGCATCGGCTTACGCAAGGTTTGGCTGCGAACCCGGACGGCAGCAGCGCCGACGACGACCGTCGACCGACCACCGACCACCGAAGACCGAAGACCGAAGCCCAGGAAATCGTAGTCGCCGTCCCAAAGTATGCTAATTGCCTCAAACCCCGATCTCGATGCTCGGCTTTGCGCAAATGCGCGTCGCGTCCTCCCCGCCTCGACCGCCGCTCTTTCTGCACTTCCTCTTCCTGACCTCTCTCGCTCGTCTCTCTGTCCCCCCTCTCTCTTCGCCTGCTGCGCTGCCGCGGCTGCGAAATTATTTATGCGAGTGAAATTCAATGGCGGCCGTGGTCGGACCCGGCGAGCCGCATTTGGCTCACTTTTATTTTCAATTCTACGCGAACACGTCCAGAGCTCGCTTTGTTCGGGCGACCCGCAAGTGGCCGCTCCATTGGGCAACCGTGGCGAACAATGGCGCCTCTATTGTGGGTATTTCGTCACCGCCATTGTTGCAGGCAGGGGTGCTGCTGCTGCTGCTGCTGCTGTTGTTGTTGCTATTGCTGCTTCCAATAATGCGCCATCATTTGGCAATAAAAGAAAGCTCGAGTTCAGGCACGCCGACCAAAACAAAGCGAGGCGAAGACACCAGAGAAACAACAAAGTGAACGTTGCACGCGAGTCGGCTGTCGGTTGAACAGTAGCGATGCCACATCGTTTACCAGCCCCATTACCGCATTGACCCGCTTCCCGCCACCGGAGCCCCGAGCGCCAGCGAGAACCGAATTCTCCGCCGCGATCGGCGACTGGGTTTCGCGATAAACGACGTCTTCATCGGGATTAATTCGACGAGCCCTGCGGCCGTCGCCGACTGTGACACGGTTCGCAGTCTCCTCGCCCTCCGTCGTCGTCGCCGTCGCAGACTGCCGGGGAATTCTCGCATCTCGGCTCTCGTCTTTCCCCAGCGGTTTCCGCGGCCCGACTCGTTCGCGGTCGACCCTTTTCCCTCCTTCGCTCGTCGTCGGCGCCTTTGGTGGGGATCGGTTAATGATGTAACTGCCCGCCGAGGGGCCGAGCTCGACCCAGTGCCTCGATTCGGGTCGCCGCCGCCGTAGAACGGGCCAGAAACCGCGGCTCTCGGCCACGCGTCTCTGCGCCGTCGCGAGCCGACCGACTTCGGCGACAATCGATCGCCACTCAGCCGTCTCGCAGCGGCAGAGGGGATTTCCGTCGCTTTCGGCCAAATCTCAGTGGCCAAGCAATCGGCACTTAGTCCTTAAATTGCTTGGCGTCGATGGAGCCGAACCCAACTGAATTCAGCCCAGACCACCGTCCTCGGCGGCGAGAAACCTTAGGACCGCCGATTGAATATTAAATTTGCAATAATTTTGGCGTTGGATCGACGAGCTCGCCCACCACCCTGCCCCGCCCTGCCCCGACCGCAACCGCAGCAGTCGCCGGGCCAAAATCGTTTCAAATGAGTTGCATTGAGTCCTCCATAAATGCTGTTCGCGCCATATTCGCGCGAGGCGAGTTAATGCATTCAACGCGAGAATTCCATTGGACTGACAACAACAACAACAACAACAACAACAACAACAACAACAGCAGCCGGCCGGCCAACAACAGCAACCAATCGCGACTGTGAAAACAATTATTGAAACTAAATAAACCGCGTAAGCAAATTGAGAAAAACGCTCACGTCCACGTTGGCCACAGAATGGACAAACGAAATTTCCGAGATTTCAATGCCTGGCATGGAGAATTTGCGGAATTTCGCAAGCCAAACACGTTGCATCAAGCGTCCCACTCCACTGGGAGGAGGGGGCGGTGCGGGAGGGGGCGTGGCGTTAGTCACCGCCGCTTCCTCACGGCTGGTTCTCATATAATTGTCACGGGGTCGAGCTTCTGTTTCAGAGGCCGATCAATCAACTGTCGTCTGAACCTGAGGATTCTCAATTCATCAGTCCCGATTCTTGAATTAAGCTCCCCGCCCTTCCTCTCGCCCGCCTCCCCAACCCAACCCTTCGCCGCTGCCTCCGCCGCCGCCGAACTTCCGCTTGGCGCCAAAATGTCATCTTCGAACGTGGCCGTCGCTCGACGCAGCCGACGACAACCCGACCGAAATATTTGTGCTCGAAATAAATCAAACCACAACATCGAACGCGGCAGCAGCACCGGGAGCAGCCCCGGGAACAACAAACGGCGAGTTGAACCCCGAAATGCAGCCAGAGACGGCGGGAGGAGGGGAGAAGAGGGCAATTAAATCCCCAATGACGGGGTCGCGGGCCAGGGGAGCGGAAACAACTCGCCGTTAACCGAGCCGACGGAGCCGTGAACCGCCGGGCCGGGCCGGGCCGGGGTCTGGGCCTGGGCCATCCCTTCATAACTTCCCGATACTCCGTTCCGGGCCGGAGATCTTTGATTTATGCACTCGCGGGTTATTTTTAACTGAGCCCCGCGTCGCCTCGCCTGGTCCCAAGCGGCCTCGGCTCCTCCCGCCTTCCCGGGTCCCGACTGCCCTCGCGCGTTTTGTTTACTTTGTCAATCGTTCCGTTTAATGTACAATTCACACTTTTAAGTTTTCCGTCCGATTCCCGGAAAACTCCAGCGCTGCTGCAGTTGGTTTCGAAAGTTTTTTTTCCCCGGCCCCGCATGTGATTAAATGCCCGCCGCTGCCCCCTCCCTCACACCGCAGTCCCCCAGTCGTTCCTTCGCATTTCGCTGGCAAAGTTCCCTGGAGTAGTAAAACGGTTTATATGTTTATTTGTACAAGTTTTCCTATTGGTTTTGTAACAAAATGGCTCCGATTTTATGTCTCGAACTATTTATTGATTTCAATTTGTTTGCCTCGAGAGTTTACGAGCTTCGGCTGCTCCGAAAAACCCAATTAAAGCAGAACTCCGGGCGTCTTCCACGACGGGTCGAAGGTCAGAAATATGAACTCTGTGGCCGAAGGTCGTCCTTCCTTCCGCCCTTCCTTTGGTCTGCTCTTCCTCGCTGGTCTGGGTCCCAGCCTCCTCGCATGGCTCGTGTTCGATTCTTGGCCCTTCCTCCCACTCATGTCCGGAGATCTCGTTCGTCCGCCAACTGACACTAATTCCCGCTTCCGCCTCGCTCTCGTCGCTCTCGGGCGAAAATAACTCGACGGTAAGTCCATTGATTTATCGCGGGACTTAGTGGAAGCGCTTAGGCTAATACTTTCCCAAATATATGCACATACTCGGCGCTGCCTCCCATGAGCCCCATTGTCCGCACCCGTCTCCCTCTGCCTCCCGCTCCGCCCCACCCAATCCGCCGCTCTCGCTGGGAAATCCCGCCGCTTGTTCGAGCTCCTCCTCATGTAAATCCGTCAGCAAATCGTCCCCATTAGAGCAGCCGGCAGAAGCCCTGGCGCTGTCGCTGTCGCTGTCGCGCGGCGTGGACGCGGGACGTCGCGGCACGAGGCGCGAGCTGTCAATAAAAGAACTGTGCCGGGACGAGCGGGTCGGGCGACGGCAGCAGGCAGCAGGCGGCGGAGGAGTCAATGGAGCGCGGCCCGGAAAATCGCCTCGGTGGGAAAATCACGTGGCTGGCGTCGGGCGCCTCCGCCTGCCACGGGCTCCCCCTCGTCCCTCGTCCCCGACTCCGGCCGCCCCCGCACCCCGGCCGACTTCCGCTTGATGTCATCTGTCAGCGGTAATTTAATTGGCGCGTAGAACTTTGAACTCATTTCGTCGTCCCTCCGTGTCGAGTTCATAAATTCTTCAAGCCGCTTAGCGCGAAGAGAGCGGCAGAGGGGGAGAGAGAGCGAGAGAGAGAGAGAGAGAGAGCGGAGAATGTCACGTTTAGACCGATAAATATTCCAAGAGTTCGCCCCTCCCCTCCCCAGCCGTTGCCTCCCTCTCCGATCGCATTTGAACTTTGCCGCTCGGCCGATTGCTTTGGCCCGATCGCGAAACCTGTTTGCGTTGGCATTACTTTTATTGTTAATAATAATTTCTTCATTCTTCTGTTATTAACTCGTTCACGTAATTTCTCGAAATATTCGTGGTTGCTGCTTGGCCCGATCGGGCCGACTGACGGACGGACGGACGGACGGACGTCGTGCGTTTCGGCCGACAGCTGCGCAGACCGTGTGACAAGCCCGAGATGTGACACGCACAGAGCCAGTGGCCACAAAGGAGAAGCAGAAGGAGAGCGAGCAGAGGGAGGGGCGCGGCCCTCAGGGCACGACCGAACTCGCTGGCCGGGCCGGGGCGGGCCGGGCCGAGCTGCTCCTTGGCCGATCCGCTCCGATCTGATTTGATCTGATCGATTGTGGACCAGGTTCGAAGAGCGACGGCTTTCAAAAGCCGCTTAGGAGAGTGTCGGTTGCCTCTCGAGGCGCTCCGAAAGCCACCACCAACAAAGCTGATCCCGACAATCCCATTATGAGCAAATGAAGACATTCACAAGAAATAAATAATATTAAAATATGAAAAGAGCCCGGCCGTGGAGCAATCGCCCATCGCCGCGGATGGACTCCGGCCGGGTTCAGCGCAACGATTGCTTTGTGCCGAGTCTTATCGCCGGGCTGTGGAGGAGGGGACGCGCCCATTGTGTGCGAAGGCTGGCGTTTGCAGTAGGTCAGGTATTGTGAGTTGGTGGAAACAAATTGACCAAGAATCCCTCAATAATTAGTTTGCGCACGACTCGATAACTGTCCGTAGATCTGAGACCTGAGACCTGAGAAAGAGCTCGACTGCAAAGCTCCATGGATCAGTCGTCGCTGCGATGACACTGGACACCTCGATTATAGAATTCCAGGTCTATGAAGTTCCCGGCTGGTTCCCTTAATCTCGGTCGGCTAAAGAGACCTCCCACCCTCGCCTGAACCCCCTCAGCCACGTAGCTCTGAGGAGTTGTGCGTGATCAACGAGGGACGCCCCATCCCAACCTCCCGGCCGGAGTCGCCCGCTCCATCGGCGGATTGGAAACAGTAGAATAAAATGCAAAAATCACGTTTCGCATTCCCGCACACAGCTCGAGTGCCGGCGAGGGCGGGTCGTCCTGTTGGGGGTGGACCGTGGAGCCGAGTGGAGCGGCGGATCAAGTGGGGCGGGGAGTGGGCGCGGGGCGGAACTGGTGCAGAGCTACGCGCCGGAATGTCACGCGGAATGCGGACACGAGCAAGCGGAGCCAGCGGTGAGCGGGAAACGTCGTGCGATGGCGAGGAGTCGGGCAGGAGTAAGTGCAGGAAACGCGTCACGATGGACGAACTTGCGCGGAATTTAAATGAACCACGGCCCCCGAGTCGAGAGGGACGAGGGCAGCCACACGACGTCACGCGCGCAACTGACAACGGACGATCGGCGCTTGTTCGGAATCGCTGGTGTGACAATTAGTTCCATTGTCGGCCGCACTTCGCTCGCGTTGCTGCGGTGGTATTTGGAAATATCATCTCGCAGCGGCGGCAACAGCAGCAGCGAGAACAAGAGCAAGAGCAACGGCGACGACATTCGTTCAGTTGGCCGCCACTTTCGGGCCATTTTCCCCTTGAAGATGCCCGGCGGCCCCACCCGCGCCATTTGTTTCGACGTCGCTCGTCGTAGTTGTGTCAACGATGTGGCAACGACCCGCCGGCCGAGTGTTGCCACTTCTGTTTGCTTGTTGAGCACCAGCGACACTGGCGTGAATTAACTTTGCGCAACGCGCTTGAGACGTCGTCGTCGTCGTCGTCGTTGTAGGGAATTGTGGAATTCGGAAATTGTAAACAAGGCAACACGCTAAGAGGCTTTCAAGGGTCGGTCTTTCTCGCCCCCCCCCCCCCCCCTTCTCCTTGCCTGCTCCTCCCTCCTCCCTCCCGTATGGCGCCTCTGCAATTCTCAGATCTGATGGTGCTGCTGTCGGCGGGTGAGAGCGACATCGCAGGCCTGGGGCAGCCCCCAGAGCCGTGTCTAGGATCCTGGACCCCAGTGAACCCTTCGCGCCGATGCGATCTGGAGATGCCGGATTTCCCCGAAAAGTCTGTCCCACATCTGCGACTTGCGACTTTCCCCGAAATGCTGATTGGATTTTTAATTGTGCCTTGAAAGATTTCTCCGGAGCCATTACCGACGACGTCGAGCGGAAATTTTCTCGTTTGCGGCGATTTCCTTCGGCTCGAGTGGGTGTCAAAGTGCCAGCAACAGGCCAGTGGCAACGACGGAAGCAACGACGCCGACCGCAGTGGCGTCTTGGGGAAAGTGTCAACGTGACGTTTTGGCCTGGTGCGCGCCCGGCTCAGCTGATAGCATATCTTTTAATTGCTTTCATTATATTTCATTCTGTTTCTCTCGTCGCACTTTTTCGCCCCGCTCCCAACGAGAACTGCCGCTGCACGAGCCTTCATTTGACATTTAAACCCAATTTAACTGTCACTTGATTTGCTTCCTGTTATAATTGGCTCTCAGCCGGCTCGGCCACGACGCGACTGGGCTGGGACGGGCTGGACATGGGCAAGGGGGCCGGGGCCGGGGACGGGGCCGGGACTCCTCGACGGCCCCGAGGGCGGCCGTGGTCCAGGCCGCGAGCGCGACGGCGACATCCTTTAATTGGCTGCGAAATGAGGCAGGCCTTTAATTAACGAACAAGTGTTTACTCTAAAATGGCGTTTGTTTCCGAGCCAACGGGTCGCACGGCCTCGGAGGCGGCCGTGTGGAGGGGGACGAGGTCGGCGACACAGGCAGGGCTCTGTGCGGAGCTGAGCGCGGGCAGGGCAGCCCTGGGCCCTGGGTTCTGCGCCGTCAGACAAAGCCCTGTTCGAGTCTCTCCGCGACTGTTGCGTGCCCGCGCTCTCCCGCTCCATGGCTTTGTGAGGCGAGGGCATCGAGGGACGGCCACGGGTCCACATGCAGGGCTTCCATGGGGACTGATTAGCGAGTAATCGAAGAACGATCTGATATTTGTCGAAGTGCTGTTGGCACGGCGACAGCTTTGAACATATTGGCCGATAAGTGCCGGAATTAACACAGCTCGCGGCCTGCCGAACGGCACAGCAGACGGGGAGCGAGCGCGTCACGGCCGCCGGCTGGTCGACGTGTCTTCTGTACGGGGACAGACGTCCAGGTGCTGCCGTCCGTTGGCGGACGGTGCGTCTGGATATCCACCTTCGGACCACTCGTGGACGGGCGGAGGAAGCGATGGACAGACACGTCGCCTGGAGGTCCACACACTAGAACGTGGGGCCGATTCGCGGCTGAAAAAGGCGCGAACATGGCAGCAATCACATTCACGCAGCCCGACGAGGCTCTGGCCTACAGCTGCACACGTCAAGTTGCCAGAATGGGTGCCGGCGGGCATAAATAAGCGCAGGCAGAGGCGGACGGACGGCCGCAGCGCTGGTCCGTCGCTGGACTTGTCGGCGGGAAATGCGGGGCAGACGGTGGCGGTGGCGGTGGCCGAAAAGCAACTGCGAATCTAATTGGATTGGCGGAATAATCGAGCACCGAAAATCAATGAAGTTAAAGTTTTATTGCGCTCGCCCCGACGGCTCAAGAAACAAGTCCCATTGCCGGCAGCAACCACTCGCTGCCGCGGCTAATGCGCTGCTAAGAGCCGCGATTAGTGGAGCCGTGCACCGGCAACAACAACAGCCCCGAGTAGTAACTACCATCATCATCAACCAGCGACGGACCGCGCGCCAATGAACCAATAAACTTTCAAATAATATCAATGAAATATTGAATGGATCGCATGCGGCACGCAACGCCCTCCCTGTCTCTCTCCCCCTCGGCCCCGGCCCCGGCCCCGGCGCCCGCTGCAAGGGAGAAACTCGACGAAGGATGACAAGGCGAGAGCGGCGAAACCCACCGACGAGCCAACGCAGCCGACCGAGTGCGTTCGACTGCACCGGGCTGGCCGGGATGTGACCGGAGTGACCGTGGCGGGTGGGCCCCAAGTGCGGCGGCGCGTTGACAGAGCACGTTGCACCCAGAGCCCCCAGATTTATCGCTGCGAGGAGGCGCCACATGGGACAACTCAAGGGTGTCCGAAGCGCGGACTGACGACGAACGGGAGGCGGTGGCTGCAGTTGATCCCGACCTGTCCGCCGCAAGTTCTTAGGCCCTTGGTGGCCGCATCTCGCCCGAGGCCAGTGACAGGCGATCAGAACGGGCCGCGTCAGTGCTTCGAGGCCTGTCAGGGGAGGGAGCGGACCGGGCTGGGTCGCACTATCGGGCTCATGAATTGAGCGGTAACAGTAAGCGACGACGGCTCGGGGAGATTCTACGGCGGAACAGTCGGATTGCTCGAAATCCGCCTCATTAAAAATAATTAGTCCATTTCTATGCTTTCCCAAAACGCCGGGGCCGCGACTGGACCCGGCCAAAGCGTCGACTCATTGCGGGCACCGCGACGGAACGGTGGCTGGATGGGAGCGGGGCGAGAGGGAGAGGAGTCGGGCCGTCGATTGTTCAATTTCATGCACGTTATCAATGTGCATAATAACAGTTATTTCCTCCATTAAATAACTCATTGGTGGGGCCAACTGCACCAACAACGACGACGGCAACTCTGTAAACGCTGAGGCAACGTCCACAGCAATCACCGCAACAAGAGCCGCCTCGATTAGCAGCGTTTACCAATCACAATCACAACCGCACCGCACCGCACCGTAGCCGCGACCGGCGAGACCCAGCTGTTGACCCGGCCCGCACCCGGTCTTTCGCCCCGTGGACCATCATTCGAGCCGTCGCTCGGCCATTTGCGCCCGACCCCTCCGAGCTCGTGTTGTGGCTCGTTCTCCGCTCCTCAAGACCTACGAAGTTCCCGCCAGTTATTGTTCTCGTTGTTGTTTTTCTCTTTTCGGCTACCATTTGCATAGATTACCACGACCGTTGTTGTTGTTGGCTTGGCATAATTTCCTTGCTCGCGCTCTTCTTTCAACAGGTCGTTTATGTGCCACCAGTTCTTCCTCCGTCCCCTCCGTCCCCTCCCTCCCCCTCTAGCTACTGGCTTCAGTCGGCTTTGTTGTCGTTGGTCTCCCGCCAACGTCCACCACTTGTTGCTGCTGCTTTGGCTGCGATGGGCCAGCATTTGTTTGGTTTTCGGAGCCAATTTCTTCGCTGTTGTCCTCTCCCAGTCGTAGGCCTTTGCTGACCCATTGACTGACTGATTGACTGATTGACTGATTGTTTGCGAGGCTTGAATGCCAGGCCTCGCTCGCTCCATACTCGGCTCGACCGCGCGTACGCGTTGTGCGAGAGCAGGTTTTGCTATCGCCGTGTGCTATTGCTGTGGATGCGGTTTCTGGCCGAACGAACGCGGCTCGTTACTTTTGCTATTGAGTAATTGCTTTCAATTACTGCGCTGTGGAGTTCATTGCGGTGCGGAGCGGGCGGGAGGTGGAGAGACTCGGAGCGCAAATCGGTCCAAATGCCGAGCTGTTGGCGGAATCTCAAAGCGCTTCCCCAATTGTGGGGCTGGGTCCGCCGAAGTGGGTTTTAATGGCACGGTGCTGTAAAGTCGAGCTATCGGGGAGTGAGCGAAAGATTGCGAAATAACTTCCACCTCCTCCCGACAACTACGGCAGTTGGTTTGAATCGGGCTGAGCCAATTTTGTCCCGAGAAGAGACTCGCGATTGCACACCATTTGATTTGTTGCCTCCACCCTCCTGCACACACTGCGCTCGCATGGACAAACCCTGCAACGAGAGCCCTGTCGAAACCCAGTAGGGACGACCGCGGTTCGATGCCCCCAGCCCCAGCCCCCGCCCCGCGTTCGCTGAGGGACATTTAATGGGCTTTTAAAGGCCCTCGCCGATGAGCCCGGAATTCGGGACAAATTAACACGTGCCCCGTCCCCCGTCCCTCACCAATGCATCGCGCTGGACTCCGAGGTGGCGCTCGATCCGTCCGCGCCTGTCGCCGAGGGTCCTCCTAATGGCGGCAACAACTGTTCGGATCGGGTCGCGTTCGCACGCAGATGGCGCTGGCCAGGCCAACGAATGCCGCAACGCCTCTCGTTCGGTGGAGCGGCCGTGGTGCATTTAAAAGGATATCAAGGATGCCATCAGGCGCGCGCAACCCTTTGGCTCGTCGCGGAAGGAAACAGGTTCCATTGCCTAATGGCCGGCCTCTTCCTGCCGCGGACGGACGGAGGGACCAAGGGACGGCCCCGTGTCCTCCTGAAATTCAAGTGCCGGCTCATTATTCGTTTCTCGCCTTCTCCGTTCCCCGCGTCGCCTCGACCCGTCTCGTCCCGGCGCTCAATCAAAACCCACTGAATTGCGCCGTGCGCCGTGAGTGTGTGCGCCGTTCTTCCCCTTCCCCTTTCCGTTCCCCTCCCCGCCACGGCGCTTTTGTGCGACTCCTCGCGTCCTCGAGCAATTTGCATGCGCGCCGCCTGCGGAGGGGCCGAGCACACGAGTGCGTTCGCAGGACTCGGGCGCCCGGGCGGAAGTGGGCGCTGCGCCGCATCTCGGCGAGTTCTCAAGGAAGTCGTGGCAGGCCGCGGCGTGGCGGGAAGGCGAGGTTCGGCAGCGCGGTCGGGACCCGGTTACCGGGCAACCCGAGCCGGATGCGATGAGTTCTGAGAACTGTCGGCGAAGCACACGTGGACGAGCACTGGCCTGCCCTGTGGCCATGAGATGGAACTCAGGCAGCTCGGCACTCGAAGGCCGTCGACGGCTGCGCAGCAATCGAACTGCTGCTGTTAAACTGCGATCCGAAATTAGTCTGCGCTCGCTGCGATTTTGGCAACGCTCACCACTGACTGCCCGCCACTGGCACAAGTACGCAATCGTTACTTCGGACCGGCCCCCCTCGAGCCACCGACCACAGCCGCAGCCGCAGCTGCAGCAACAACAACTGCTGCTGCTGCTGCTCATTATGACAGCTGGCTTGGAAATTGCGCGCCTTCGCATGCCGCGGCTCATTTCGCGGTTACTTTGTCTCTAATGCTGGCGACCCCAGCCTCGGCCGCCGCCCCGCCCCGAACTCATGTCACCCGTCTTTTCGTCCGCTTTGGCGCTGGCTGGGTGCAAAAGCACGCGGGTCGAATAATTGCGCATTCCGTGGTCGCTGCGAGTTTTCCCGTGGCCAGGTCGCCGATTGCAGGCGGCACTTGGACTTAATCGGCCCTGGCCGGTCGCCCCCTCTTCTTCTTTCTCGGGCGAACCACGGGAGCGCTGTCTGCACTTCATCGCCGATGCCATCGCTGCACCGCAACCCTTCCGCCGTCGCTCGCCGTCCCAGCCCAACGAGCTGCTGTCGTTAAAATTTTGAATTCGAAATGTTTCGCTCCCCTCGTCCTCCTCGGCCTCCGCTGCATGCGAGCGTCCGGCCCTCGCCTCGCCAGGCGAATCCATAACTCGCTCTCTGGGGAGTGTCGGAGCCGTCGGACCGCCCCGCCCCGGCCCGGCCCAGCCCGGCCCGCCCTTCCTCCGGCCAGCGATCGTCGCCGCCGATGTCATCGATTCAATCGTCATGGGAACTCCTTCTGCGATTCCTCCTCGCTCGCTCGCTTGCGTCTGCCGGCTCGCTATCTCTCCGTCTCGCTGTCCGTCTCGCTGTCTGTGGGTCCGCGTGGTTCGTTCGCTCGCGCCCTCGGGCCTGGAGCGGCGAGGCTCCCGTGGCATCGGAATTTTCGATTCGTATCGTTTCATGAAAAATGAGATCCAATTGTTGCGATGATTTCCCCTCGTGCCCGGCTCCAGCGCCTGCTCCTCGTAGAGCGAGCTCCGGGTCGATTCGATCGATCGGTCGGTCGCGGCGATGCCGCTTTCGGCTTCGGTTTCGCGGATAACCAGCACCAGGCGGTGGACTGGCAGAAGAATCGGACGGCAGTGGTCGGACGGACTTTCCTTCGGCGATTCCGTTCACGCCGAGTAGTGCCGGAGAATCGCCACAAACAGAGCAGAAGCAGCGGCCGGCGTTTACGTAACTGCTCGCCGTCTCTGGATCCGACGCCCCCGCCGCGGTCGCTGGCGCCTCCAGGTGCCACAAGCGCAGTCTCGGCAAATATAAATTAAATAATAGCGACAAGCAAACAAGTCCGCGCGTGTGGTGCCATTTTTGATGCCAACAGCAACAACAGCAACAACAGCAGCACCAAAAACACTTTCCAGGCCAATTAAAAAAATCACAAAAGCAGGGCAATTAAATTATAAGACAATGACAGCAACAACATGTGCCTGTGTTTCTGTTGCTGCCACAACAGCAACAAAACCAACAACGAGCAAGTTGTAAACAAGCTGTGATTTTGGTCTTTCTTTTCGCTTTCGTTCGCAATGGCAAACTTGTTGTAATGACTCCATCGCAGCAACAACTACAACAACAACACCGACAACAACAGTCGTAGCAACAAAAATGCAAATTCCTCGATTTTGGCATCGCCGGCACTAGCAACTGCTCCATTACAGCAACCGCAGCCACGGCGGCCGCACCAGAGCGTGAAGAATTTCACCAGGGCCCGCGCCACGACAGCGGCAACCCTGGCTGGCTCGGCGTTGCCACACCGCCGCCGTTGGTGTCCTCGAGTTCCACGATCTTGAATTTTCGCTTTCCTCCAGCGGCCCATAAATTTGAATTAATCATACTCTCCCCCCCTCCCCCTCCTCCGCCACGCCTCCGCTTCCATCACGTCGTGTGAACGCCGCCTGAGGGCGCCACTCGATCCCGTCGAGTCGAGTCGCAACCGATCCGGGCCCGATCGGCGACAGCGACGGCGATGGCGAGTACTCGGTAGTCGCTCGGCTCGCTGCAGTTGTTGTTGACACAGTTTCCGTGCTCCGGCGCAGTCCGGACACGGGCAACAACCACAACGAGCCAACAACATGCGGTCCATTGTCTTATGTTGTTGGATTTTCCTCTTTCTCCCGATTTGTCATTGTTGCCACTCCGTTGCTATCGTTGTTGCTGTGGTTGCTGCTGTTTTGTAATTGCTGTTATTGTCCATTAATGCATTGTCGCCGCGGTTGTTGTTGTGCCTGTTGTTGTTGCTGAGTGTTATTGTTCGTCGCTGCACGTGTTCGAAGTGCTGAGCGATTGTGTTGTTGTTGTTGTGGTTGCCGCGGGTCCTCGCCGCCGGAGCAACGACTTCCAAAAACGTCGCCGCCTCTCATCGAGACTTCCGGGACCCGATCCGGGACGGGGCCGCACTAATTCGCATTATTTATTTCCTATTCAACTGCCCTCCCCTTATTAATTCCTGCCCTCCTCCTGCCTCACCCCCCCATCGCTTCCTGCCATTTTCCCGCCGCTTCTCCCGATTCTCTCCGCTTCCATCCCTCCACGGTGACGGGCCGCTCGCGGTGACCCGTCGTGCCGTTCGCACTACTCAACATCCGTCCTCCCCCTACAGGTCCGCGACTCCCCTCGCCCTCCGTGGCCCTCGCCCACCACCCCAACCTGCCTAATTGCCTTCATTTGTCTCTCGACTGATCCGATTCTCGAGTGATTTTTCACCTCTTATTGCTTCCTCCTCCCACTGCTGCGCCTGTCTGGCTTTGTTTTCCGATCCATCCGTCCTGATCGACCCAGGCGTTTCCCTCCACTCGCCTCCCTCTCTCCCGCTCTCTCTCTCCCGCTGTCTCTAACCAAGAAGCCATTTCCAGCTGTCTTGCCTGCTCCCTCGAGCCCCGCTCTGTTCTTATCTTCTCCTCGTATTCAAAATCCACTTCTGCCGAAAACGCCACTTGTCCCGCCCGGCGTTGCCACCCCAGCGCACTTCGACGCTGCCACTTCTGAGCACCGTTCGCTCCGAGGAGCAGCGAGGCAGAGGGAAGGGAAGCTCTTGGGAGCCGGGCCCAGGGCTATTTGTGTCCCGAACTATTTTCGCCCTCTCTCTGCCGTCAGCGACGTCGACGCCGACGCCGGCCGCGCTGCTGAGAAAGTCGGCAGCAGCCTGTTGCCGCCCGGCTCTCCGCGACCGCCGCCTCGCAGCTGTTGCTGTCTCTCTCTCATTCGGAGAGAGCAGCGTTGGTCGTGCCGGCGAGGGTGGAGGAGGAGGGGGGACGAGCGGCGAGGGGCGAGGGGTGGCAAAGTGAAAAACTATGTTAAGAATAAGTTGGAAAAATATTTCTCAACAATTTTTGAGCAAGAAAATTGCCTCCGGTTGCATTGCCGGCGACGTTGCTGTTGCTGTTGTTGTTGCTGTCGGTGATGGTGCAGTTGTCGGCATTTCTGCTCTTGTTGTTGCTGTTGTTGTTGGCGCACTCCGCTTTTCACAACGAAATTAGAAACATGCAAACCGCGCGAGCCGCACCGAGCCGAGCCGAGCCGGCCGAACCTCGTCAAACCGACAGACAAATCGGCGCTAGAGTTGCCAACCCGGCGCGTCGCGACCAATCTAATGCAACAAATCAGCAGCAAACGCGAGCTCACGAACCGCATGGACGGCGAGTGCAACGCGCCGAAAAGTGCCGCATGGACGGGGCGGAGCGTTGCGGGGACGATGCGGCAAATAGAGAATTAGGCATTTACTTTGCATTTACGCTGTAACGAACGACGGGGCCCGGCGAAACTCTATGCAAAATCGCGCGAACCCCGACAAAACGCAGGCGGACGGACGGACGGGTGGACGGCGAAAAGGAAGTTATTCGCGAAACGCAGATTTGCCCGTTTCCCGTGCTTCCCGGCGGACATGCACGAGCTGCTTCCGGCGCTCAAAACTTCCGGAATCTTCTGTCGGCCCCTGACTTTCTGTAGCCGGCGTCCTACGTCGCGGATCTCGAGCCGAGTTCCCACAGAATTCGAATTCACCCAGCAGACCCCGCAAATGTCTCGCCTGGGCAGGGGACAAAAACTGCATCTGGTGACGCGAATTTCGAACAAATTCCATAATTTTCCATTTAAAGTGCAGCGAAGCCGCCAACGGGCGGCGAGTGCGAGGCTGGGCAGCGATGGATGAGCTGGGGTCGGACGGTGGGGATCTGGGAGCCTGGAAGCGGGCGGCATGTGACCCAGAAACGAGTGCGGGACGGAGTGGGGTCGGAGTGGGGACGAGGAAATTATTACGAGACCGCAACGTGACGGGGACTTTCGGTCGAAGAATTTTCAATTTTTGCCCCACTTTCGTTGCCGCAGTTGTTGCAACTGCAATTTAATGCCTTCCACTACACGCTGTGTTTACTCGTGGCAACTCCCAGCCTTCGGCAGTGTCCAGCGGCAGGGGATCGACATGGTAGTTAATGTAGTTTTCCTCACTGAAAATGCGCACAGCTTCCACGGTAGTTTGGCGAGTTTCGGATAAATTTCGGCAATTTCGGAAGCCTCTAAAGTAGCAATCAGGGCATGCGAGGTTTTTGCGTATAACGAAGAGTTTGTTCGTTTGTACGTTCCTGGCCAAGCAGTTCGGGGGTTTTCATTCTGAATCATTCATCTGAATTCCGTACTCAGTACTTTGACATGTGCGTGTTTTCTTCTCTTTGCAGGTATGTTTACAAGAGCTCTTTGTCATTGGCGTCGGTCCGTCGTCCCCATAGGGCATCATCAGACGGGCCGAAGGGGACTGAATTTACGGCCGAGATCGGCACTGAGCGAACAAGCCAGGATGTGGGCCGGCAAAACCAATCGCTTTACCAATCAATTTGCACAGGGAACAACGACGCGTCACTGCAGCCGCCCCGCCCGCGTCCCCATTCAAGCGATCCGCCGTCGCCTGGCCGCTTTCGGTCAAAAGAACACGAATTAAAAGCGACAAATTGCGCCGCCGGCATTGCCATAAAGTGTGGTGGCGACCAAGGGAGGAATTCCACGAGCACAAAACGAGGGATTAAAAACACTGCAGCAAACGCGTCGTAAACTCCGCGGCGAAACGAGACGTCGTTACGAGGTTTTACGGCTGCATCCGCCGTCCGATGCCCCCACCTTGTTCCGCCGCCCTCGAGCCCAGCCATCGAGCTTCGTGTGGGGCGACGTCCTCCGGCCTCCGCCTACGCCTCCCGCCTCCGCCTCCGCATCCCTCCTCCTTATCCCTCTCCACGACCTTCCCACCAGCCAATAACTGGGAATTGAAAAATGTGTGAACTCGACGCCGATGAGGTGCGAATTTCCAGGGGGGGCCGGTGTTCGAGGCCCCCACCCCACCACCGGCGTCGCCATCTACGCCGCCGTCTACGTCAACGTCAGCTCAGACGCCTCTCCGCACGGATTTGAATTTATGACGGGATAAAAACTTTTAACGCGAAGTTCTTTACTTTCAATTTTCATTTCTCCCCGCCGTATGTGGGTTTTTAATAATTCCTGTCGCCATTTAAACCTGATAAATGTTTACGATATGCAAATAAAATCCTCTCACTTCACGGTGAGCCGCGGCTTCTTCGTCGTCGTCTTCCATTCATCCATCCTCCGTCCACTCGTCCTTGGGTCCGCCCGTCGCTTGCGTCGGTCGTAAAAATTTAATTGAGTATTGAAATTGATATTTTTATAGATTGAATTGAAATCCGACCTTTTATTGCGATCCCTGGCGAGACCAGGAGGCGGGGCCGGTGCTGGTGCTGGTGCGGGGTCAATGCGAAGGTCGTCGTCGCCGAGACAGGTGGGGTCGGCGAAAATATTGTGATAATCGAATGCGAAGCGTGCCTTCGAGTGGACGAGGGAACCGACGACGAATTCCCCACTTTGCAGGCGCTTCCGAGAAGGAATCAAGAGCTACTGGCGGAACGCAAGGTATTAAATCGCAGCACCACTAGGAGGAGAGTAGGTGGAAAACGTAGCATCGGCAGGAAGTGATGGATTCGTGGAAACCTTGGGGTGGAACTCTAGGAAGCGGAGTTAAAGACAGTGATTGCGTACCAGTGATTAGGCGTCCAGAGAGAGCTGGACCAAGTCATTCCATAATGTGTTCGGGGTGGGAAAAGGAAGGAGAAATCGTCAACTTAGATCAAATTTATGTACCTTGAGGAAGAAAGTTTTTCTTAGACTAAGTACATGAGAGAGACAACTGCCAGCTATAGCCAGCAGAATAAAGGGTTTAGGCGCGACTCTAATGAGAAAACAAAAGTGAACCCGGCCACTGCATCGTCTGAGCAGAACATTTCCCAGCAACGAATGGGAGGGAGGAAAGTGAATCGCGAAGTGTGGCCCCTGCTCCACTACTTCATCTCCATCTCCAACTCCATCTCCAACTCCATCTCCATCTCCAACTCCATCCGCATCAGCCGTGCTCGTTTATTTGTTCGCCGACGTGAATTGTGAGTTTTCCTCGCGTTCTCGGCCGGCACTTTCCGCACCGTTCCCGTTCCCTCTCCGCGATTCCCTTTAGTTTTCCGACCGCCTTTTTATTCGGTCTCCATTCATTTCTGCTTATTTAATAACTTCGTGAATTACGTTCGGCGGCAACGTGATCTCGCTCTGTTTCTTGTTGTCGACGGCACTGTAGTTGCATAGTTGTTGTAGTTGTTGCAGCGCCAACGTCTTCGCCACACGAATTCTTAGGAAAAGTCTTTCGTTCGCTGCGAGTTTTTCTCGGCACTTCTTCGCTTAAGTAATTTTCCGCCCCCCGCCCCCTCGCCCCGGCCTCACCCCCGTGTCCCCCGTCGAGTGGCATCGTTGTTCACGTTGCCATTGGAGTTTCCAGCTTATTGCGCTTTATGGCAACGCTCGCCGTCCTCCGCCGCCGCCGCCGCTTCCTTCAGCTCTGCGCCGTCGGCACCGTCTTTTCTTGGCCGCCTCCGGCCCCGCTCGCCCGATTCTGTGTCACTGGGTCGCCGGCGGATGTTGCCAGGAAAGGCGTTGCCGCATTTGCTCGGTTCGCGCCTCTGCCGTGCAGCCATCGCTGCTCCGAATTTTCCCGGGCAGCGCAAGCGCGAGCGACGAGCGGGAACAGAAATGGTTGCAAATGAAATTAATAATTGCGCTGTCGACGCAATCGCGTCTACTCCCATTCCTACTCCCCTTTCGGGTATTGAATTCCGAACTCGTCGCCCTAATTGCCATTATTTAAATCCATTGCCGCCGCTCACATCGCCGCCCCCGCCCCGCCCAGGCCCCTCTGCCCTGCCGCTACCTGTCTGATGGTCGAAAACTCACCTGACGCCATCCCGGGCGTCGTCGTTGCCAACTGTCAAATGTTGACAAATTAAAAACCCATTTGAGCCCGCGGTGCCGGCCGAGTTCCGAGCGGAGCGACAGCGGTCGTGTCGTCATTAACATGTGTCACGCACACCGATGCAGACACCCAGCACCCTCGAAGCGAGCTCGTCTTCCTCCACCTTGCACGCCGTCTATTTCTGGGTCGGTTCCACGTCATTAGCGCCGGGCTGCATGGCCCAAAGTGTTGCCAATTAAAACGGGACGGGACGGGTCGGGCCGAGCGCAGAGGCGGAGGCGATGACGAAGGCGAGGATGAGGAGGCCAGCGCCGAAGACAAGTGCAAGTGCAGTGCGTGTTGGTGTGCACTTTGGCGGGTCCTCTGGGAACATGCAGGACCAAAGGTCGCGCTGAGTGCAGGAAACGAGGTGAACACAACCTGTAGTAGTTGTGGAGTTAGGAAGAATGAGTGAAAAATAGTGACAGAAACGAATTTGCATCCAGGGGAATTTAGACTTGTATAAAGAAAACAAAGCGAGGCGTTCCGCAGCCGGGACTCGACCGCCACATGGCCAAAATATTGACCGAAGACTAAGAGTGGGGAGAGTTCCGAAAATGGCAAAAGCACAGACCGAACGCGGAGGACGTGGCGACAGAGCGGGAAACAAAGTATTCGTCGACAAATGGAAGTGCATTTTTCGGTACTAAATTTTGCACACGTTGCCACCCAGTCGTAAAACGCGCCGCGCATCCGAAGGCAGCCGTGACAAAGTGGAGCCGGGTCGGACCGGGCGGCGATGACGACCGGGCGATGAGGACGTTAAATGTTTCTGCCATCGGCTGCTATGGGTTTCGGCGCCCGCGCTGATGAAAACCGCAAGGACGGCCGGAGTCGCGGGTCGCGAGAGGAAGTGGGTGGCGACCAGAGGGGGGCGGGCAGGCCTCGGATCGAGGCACACGGCGCGAGTTTCGCGTGTCCTGCAGCGACGCGACGAGGCCGTTCACTGTATTGTCCGCAACTACGAAATGGCGGCGCCGCCCCGGAAAGGTGGGGCCGTCAACGAGCGAAACATCGCGGTTTACGACGGACGCCCCGCGGTTCGGCCACCCCTCGCACCCCTCAGGGGGACACAAAAGGTAGAGGCTGAACGACTGCTCTTTTCTCGGCCTCGGTCTTCCCTGCTCCCGGCTCGCGGCTCCTGCCTCCCCGCCCGGCGAGTCGGAAGGGGACAGACCAGAAATTCGCACATAAATCACGCGCTCGGAACCGGCGTCGGCGACATCGAGCGGAGCGGATTTCAATTCGCATGAAGCCCAGCAACAGAAGAGCAGTGGAAAATCAGCCGTTTTGCGGTCGAACGTGCGAGGCTTCGACGTTCGCCAGGGTCCGCGTCAGCTTCTGTGTCTGCGTCTGCCGCTCCAAATATTTCCATCCTCGACTGCTCGCGCAGAGCGATAAATATGGCCTTTTGGTTCTGTCCCTGCCGTCGCAGCCTCTCCTCCTGCATGTCGCCGATGCGCACTCCACGTGGGCGCGGCGCCTGGGCGGGGATCACGAGAGGGGCGACCGGAAGACACAACAAAAGCAGTGGCAAGAGAGGAAAACGGCTTCAGCAGCTTCCGACCGTCGCTGCAACGTGAAACATCGGGACATTTATTGGCAATTTCTGCGACCCCTCGGTGCCCGTCGCCCCGACTCCTCCGCGGGAGCAGTTTATTTGGTGCCCTCCTCGATTCGTCTTCTCCGGTCGATTGGAATGTCAAAAGGGAATTAATTCCGTACTCCCAATTACCGTCAACTCCTGCGATAAATCATAGCTTAATGGCCTTTCAGCCCTTTCCCGCCGCTCGCCTCGTCTTCGTCCGTCTTCGCCCGTTCCCCCTGCTGCCGCCTCGATGATCGCATTTCGTTTAATAATTATATCGATTCCTCCCGCTCGCCGCACTCACCCCGGTCCCTCGCCATCCTCTTCTCCTCGTCCTCGTCCTCGTCCTCGTCCTGCGTCTTCTGCTCGGCCAATCGACCGCGAAGAACGGTGTAGCGCACGTGTCAACGCCTCGCCCTCGGCTTCTCCTCGGGCGCACGTTGCCTGCTTCCCGCATCGCCACCTGTGAGGGTGCTCGGTCGGACTCCTTGGCACCCCACCTCCTCGCTGCTCGGCAGCCGGCGCCGACGCCGACGCCGACCTACGGTTTCATTAAAGTTCCATTTGCCTCTTCCTTTTCTCCGAAGGAGTCCCGTCATCGCCAGCTGTTCGTGCTCTGGGCGGCCATGCAGACTGGGTGTCCGGCGTCTCGCCTTCTCATCATCGATCAATGTGTCAATTTCAATAAAATATTGGCAAATGACCAAGTATGCTCTGCGATATTCGATGGCTTCTTGGCCTGAACCCACTGGACTCGGCCATGGCTCGGTCGCCCAATCCAGGTTGGGTTGCGGTGATGTCGATTGTGGGGTCGGTTGAGGTGGAGTCGGTTGGGCTGTGGCTCGTTGGCTGTGGAAGTGGAGTTCGGAAGGCCCACGTTTACAGCGAAGAGTTGCGGTGAAGTGATGTGGGTCGGGCAAAGCGTGGTCGAGAGAAAATTTGAGGCTGTCTCAGGCGGCACAACAACAAGTCTGCACGAACCACAGATGGACGCTAGTTTAAGGTAGATTCTTCCATTGAGTTGCGGCAGGTTGTGGCAGACCAAACAGAATTTGTCGAGTTGGAGTCATTAAAGTTGTTGATTAATAGTTCGCTGGGGGCTCCTTGTGTCGGCAAATGGCCGAGCCTTGGTCTGGGTTGTGGGTTTTGCGCATCAGCAAATGAATAAATATAGGTGAAAACATCGGTTCCAGGATCCCGAGCAGGGCTCCCTCAGAGGTTTTCGCTCACGTCTCCCAAAGCCTTCCCGCTGGGCACCTCAAGAGCCCTCCGAGCCCGAGCTCTTAGGGCAGCAGCTTAACCTTTCATGCGGCCCCACTCCCCGACCTCGGGGAGTCATTTGTCAGACGCAGGGTGAATGCGGAATCTCTGCCCGAGAACCGTGCATACTTTTCACCTAAAGCTCCTGCTCTCCTCCACCTCCCCCTCCCCCTCACGCTCTCGGACTGGAATCCTATTGATCTGCGGTTCGCTTTCTTTCCCCTTCTCTGTCGCCCCCTCCGGGATTCCTCAACGCGCTCCCTCGTTGTGGCCGGGCTTCGTCTCGGGCTCTTCGGGAGATGCGGGCGTGTTTGGTGTCGCTTTTCACTGTCCGGCGCAGACGACAGCCTTCCAGGGCCTTTGTGGGACTTCAGCTGGGGCTTCCTTCGCTCGCCCCCTCTCGGGGACTTCTGCGCCGAAACTTTGCGGATGAAAGGGTTCCGCGGAACTCTCAGCCAACTCCCGGAAACCGATTAAGGGCCTGCAGATCAGAGGCGAATTCTCAGGAAGAGCGAGGAGCGCGAACTGCGACCTGCGACCCGGTCGCCCGACCCGCGCCGGCCGTCGCCAGCCCCAATCGGCGCCATGGTCGCGCATCGTCCGTCCGTCCGTCTGTCTGTCCGTCTCTCTCTTTGCTGCGGTGGCCGGCTGCGATTTCATCGGCGCCCGCCGGGAGTCCGCGCGACGCCCACTTTCAATGGAACAATTAACGAGATACTGTGTTTGAAATCGGGCGATGTTTTTTATTTCGCATTAAATACGCCGATAATTGAATGAAAACCATGAAATACGTTTTTAAAAGCAAATCACTTGTTGTTGCTGCCGCCTCCATCGATGCGGTTTTCACATCGGTGTTGTTTGGTTCGGTGTTCGGCGTTGTTGCTGCTGTTGTTGTTCATTGTTGTTGCTTCATTGTTGTTGCTTCATTGTTGTTGCATTCATTGTTGGGCGCAATCACACGCTCTCTCGCCGGACTGGACGGATTCCGACTCGGGCATCTCTTTTATCGAAAGCAAACCAATTGCTTGTTTATTAACATTTCATATTTTATTTATTTCTGCGCCGCTTAACGAACGAAGCGCCGAAAAATAAACAACCATGAAAGTCAGAAACGCCGAAATATTAATATTTAATTATTTTAATCGCTTTTTCGCGCCCGTTTATCGCTCGGCTCGTGGCTCGCGGCTGGCGGCCTCGGTACGTGTCTGGGAGCGAACGACCCGGCGATCGAGCGAGCGGCGGAAACCAGCGAAAGTTGGGAGTAGCCGCACCCGGCCCGAAAATGTTAGTAGACCGAGGGATGCCTCGCCTCCAGACTCCTGTCTCCCGACTCGGTCCACTAAGGCACGTTTCCAGTGCAATGGGTTCGGTCTGCCAGCTTCAGTGCGGCGATTTTCAATTAAATTTCGACACCAGGCTCTCGCTGGAGGATTGATTTATGGTCCCGATGAGCGATATTATCCACCATAATATTTACGGAGCCCACCTCCGGCGACAAGTCCTCCCAGTCCCGTGCGGAACTCATCGAATCGTCGTTAGATCGCGGAGTCCTGCGATGCCTGCCGGAGATAGGAGTCGGGAACGGAAACTCAATTTCAAACACACGAGGAAAAATTCAAATCCGAGCGGAATTTGCATACGCCGAGCCGCGGGTCCCGACGAACGTCTGTCCGTCCGTCCGTGCTCCTGCCTGATGGATGATAACAAATTAAATGCAATCAACGTCACAGACACACCGACAGCCGGGCGGCGGCCGGCGGAGGGAGCGAGAGGGCGATAGGGCGGAGAGCGGGAGAGCGAGAGAGGTGGAGGGAAGGCGACACGTTGATGAATTCCAATTTCCCGATCTCCTGCGCATCCCCGCGCGCCGGACGGACGCAGGATGTCGAGGGCACAAAAAATCGGTAATCGGAGACTTCTCGGGTCGTATTTTGATGTGACAAATTATTTCATCACTCGGCGAGGTGGGCCAGGAAGAGGCAGGGCCGGGGGCAGGGGCAGGGGCAGGGGTCGGCGCTTCTCCGCCGTATGCAAATTAAGGCGCTGGGTCCTCGGGCCCCGGCTCTGAGAAGCGCGGCCGGTAATTGAAATGGAGTTTTCTAAATCCTGCTGAAGTTTTTTCGTTTCCGAATCGGAAAATAAACGGTTTGTTTACTTTCACGGCCGCACGCCCTTGAGCGGATCCCGCGACCGGCCGCGCACCTTCAGAGGACCCTGGGGCGGGTCCCGAGCACGCGGCGCGTCCATCGATTTTTTGCCTCGTTCAATTTAAAGTCCTCGCTCTCTGAAGCGGCCGAGGCAAAGCCAAAGCAAAGTCGAGACTCTCGCCCTCCCACTCCTCTCTCTCGCTCTCTCTCCCGCTCGCTCGCCGGCACATCCTGGCTCATGTCCTGCTCCAGTGCAACTCCATTATTCATGCGCCGAGCTCACGCCGTCGCCGTATCGTCGGGAGCAAAAGCGACGGCAGCAACAACTGCGATTACAATGAAACGGCGACTCCGCCTCGGCCCACCTCGGCCCGCAGCTGGCTCCATCTTGAGCCGTAGCAGCAAGTGTTGCCGCCGCTCCCCGCCCGCTCAGCCCGGCCCCCACCCCAAGGACTCCCTCGCTACCTCGCTCCCTCCCCCTGTCTGTCCCCGAACCCTGTCGCCGACTCCGCGCCGTTTTCGCCAGCTCGGTCCTTGTCTAGTGCTGGATTTCAGTGCCGTTGTCTCGAAGAAATGTTTGCATAACATTTTAAAGCATTCATTATTATTTTCCACCCGTTTCGCCGCCCTCTCGACCCTCTCGGCCCTCGGCCCTCGACCCTCGCCGCCTCCCGTCCCCACCCCGGCGACGGCAGCTCCTTTCGCTCCAGTCACTCGGTCCTCTGTTCTCGCTTCGACTTAATTTTCTGCATTTTCCCATTTCGCATTCCTTCCGCAGGCGGGCGACTCGTGACGTCGACGCCGAGGGCGAGGCCGGTCGGGAGCGGGTGAGGGCGAGGGGGAGGAACAGGAGCGGGAAGTAGTTGGTGCTGGGCCTGCAAGGACCTCGAGAAGAAACAGCCTTCAACGAAGTCTCTGGCTTCGCCGGCCGAGGACGCGGTGCGCGGGACGCCTGAGAGACAGCGAAGCCTTAGATGACAGTCCGCCGGGCGGTTGGCAACACCAGTTGCCGACAGCTTGCGACAAAGCAGCAAACGCCATATAATTTAATTACAACATCGCTCCAATGGATGTGTCTGCGACTCCACTTGGGCTGGAACTCGCTTCATTTCCTCGCCCACCTCCTCCTGCCTCCTGCCTCCTCCCCCTGCTCCCCACTTCCTTTTCAGGCATTCACTTGCCGCCGAGTTTCGTCTCCTCCGTCCCGCTGTCGCGGCTCCTTCTGTCCTTCCCTCCGCCGCGATCGATAGATGAGTTCTGACTCCGCAGTTAATTCCGCGCTTCGTCCGCCTCCCGGGCCCCGCGCGCCGCCCGGCCTTGTCGGCGTTAATTTGTAGACATTTACGGCTGTTGGGGAGTCGCAGTCGGAGAGTCGGGAGGCGAAAAACGCGCCACACGCGGCACCCCTGTGCACAGGGGGCCCGTCAGACAGGCTTCCGCTGCATCCTGCGCCGCCTGGCGAGCCTAACCTCAATCTGTCGCCGCCCCATCCGGCCGAAGGACTCGCGCAGCAACCGGGCTCGGCCGACCAACAGACACTGCGATAGACGCAGGCCCATGCACAGAGAGGCGACAAACACACACACAGACACCGCACACACAGACAGCAGGCAGACAGAGAGACAGACAGACAGACAGACAGACAGGAAGACGGTATTGAAACGGAAGCGCTCAAAATACAAAACGTTCCGAGCAGCCGAGCGGCGTGCGGCTGGCTCTCTCGCTCCCGCACGTGCTCCGGGCTGCCGCTGTCTCTTTCGCGCCCTCGTGCAAACGGCGACGGGCGACGACGGGCGAGTGGCATCAACGGGTTAACGCACTTTCGCTTTGAATGCAGCAGCGTGGAGCGAGCTGTGACAAGCACGGAACCCCTCGTGCCCCCGCCCTCCCCCTTCAGGCCTGGTTGCACATGGGCTTCTAGAGGTTGACAGCGTTGGTTTTCGCCGAGTGTGCGGCAGCCAGCCTCGGGTCTCGGGCCCAGTCGCGCCCTGGCTTCGTTGGGAGGTGCTGACGGAGGCTTATTGCGGGCTCCCTCGGTTCCGAGGGGCGTCTTCAGGACCCGAAACGAGACAAAACGAGAGACAGTCAAACAAACCAGCAGCAGCCTCGTCTGCGCTCGCCCGCCCTCTCCCCCCTTTGTTCGCTCCACAACGGCGTCTTCTTTGCATAAATATCCCATTCTCCGAGGCCCGGTTGTCTGGCCATTGTCTTCCGAGCCGAGAGACCTTCGCTGGTTCTGCGGTCTCAACCTCTTCCACCTCATTATCCGAGGTGCTGTCTCTCGCCTTCCCATTCTGCGGCTTGGCGGCTTGGCGGCTTCTCCCACCCCTCTGTTTGCTCCGTGCTCCGCGAGTCGTTGAACCTTCTTCAGAACCAAATGTCAATCTTGTCCTATTATGCAAATGCCCAAAGAAACTCCCGTCGAGCATCTTCACTTTCGATCGCTCGATCGACTCACTTATCGGTTCCTCCACCACTCGGGTACTCGTCGCCCCCACTCCACTCTCTCGCCTTCTCAGCGACTTCCCATTAGTCTCCAAGTGATTTCCTCGACTCGGCTCCGGTCCGTCGATCGCCGGTCGACGCCGCCGATCCTCGGCCGACCTTCCTCGCGCACGTCACTCCACGAGGTGTCGAAAGAATCCCTCGGCTGCCTCGCCGTCCCCGCCGCGGTCGCAGGCAGCCCTGGGGTGGTTGCTGTTTTTCTCTCTCTCGTTTTGGGTGTCAAATGCGCTTTTTAGGGTGACACTTTTTTCTGTTGCCGTTGTTGTTGTTGCCTTTGCCTTCGGGTCCCTTTTGTGGGTCGAGAATTAGCATTCGGGAGTGAAGTGTCGTCGGCTGCCTCGGTCGCGACCGTGACGAAAAACTCAAACCCACACGAATTTGCATTAATTCCGTATCTCTTCCACTTCATTCGTCACACAGGGAAGAGCGGGCTGAGCCATGAAAAAAGGATTCAAAACAAGAAATCCGAGATTATTGGCGGGAGGAAAACGGATTCTTAGTACAAAAACCGTTACTGATTATTCGATTTACTCTTGGAAGATCTCAAAAGATGCTCTGCCGTCCCACTGTGCCTGTCCTCATTCGTCTGCAACATTTCCAACTGCGGCAACATCGGTCGCTCGCAACATGTCGCCCACGGCCCCACACATGTTGCCACTGAACGAGTCGCTCGCACGCAACTCAAACCGAGTCGACAACAACAAACCCTACGCGAAGCAGCAACTCGCAACACGTTGCGCGACCGCCGGCCCGATCGAACGGCGCGACTGCGCAGCCGACCGCCGACGGAGCCGACGCTGCGCAAACAGGGGAGGGTTTGTGTGTTTTTCCTGTCCTTCTTTGGCTGCGTGCGAGGTTCTCGTCGCCGTCAACACGCCAGCAGCAGCGGCGGCGACGCACGTTGCGACTCGCCGGCCGAGCCGGGGGAGAGACTGAAACTACAATTCAGTCGAAACGCAGTCGTCGTCAGAACGAGTTTGTTCCGCGTGTCGCTTTTCGTCGTGTTATTTTCGAAATCCCAGAAGTTTCGTGTTTTACGTCAAGAGAAAACGAACGCGCGTTTCCACCGACCGCCCTCCGAACGAACTGAATTTGTGATTTTTCCATCGAGCGAAAAATTTTATGTAATTCTCAAAGTGATCGAAAAATAATTAATTTGAATTGAAAAAATCAACTGAAAAACAAACAGTCCTCCGAAAACCTTCGCGTTGAAAGACGTCTCGAACAACTACCTGAGGGCAGACCGAACGAAAAGTGAACTCCCTGTTGACCCATGCAAACAGGACACCAACAACAATACTGGATTAATCCAAGTACCTGATTCTCACAATCGACGAAGCCAGACGAGCCCAAGAGGGCTCAAATCACGAAGTGCGCGTGTGTGTTTCCCATCCCTCCTCCGTACCTGTCTACGAGACCTCTGCGAGGAGCACCCGACCGCGGTCCGCTCCTGCCCATCGCATACAGGGTGCCGCAGCATCGCCGGAGACCATGAAGTACCTCAGCAGTGGACACAAGGAGTCCTACACGCTCGTCGCCCGGAAACGATACATGAAGAAGCTGCTGTACGTACCACTAGGGCCTCAGAAACCCTGCTCTAGTTTCCCCGACGCTCTTGAGGGCGAGTTTGGGAATCAATTAGTCTGGACGTCGGGGGTTCTTCTCAAGAGCGGGCGAGTTCGAAGGCCTGAAACGCATGCATCAGGCGTCGTGTCCTTCGGGCTCCTGTCCCTCGATCGATTTCGAAGGAATCCCTTTCCTAGGAAACCCTTGCGCACAGATCACCCAGAAGCGACCCAAGAATGAGACATTCGTAGGGGGCAGAGAGACACGAACGGTCGGCATCTCGAGTCGAAATGTCGCTTGGACACAATTGGCGACGGCCGCCGGTTGATGACGATGCAATTCGGCGTCACGACGGGGACCGAACGCAGGCCAACAACTTCAGCGCCGACCACCAAACGATCGCTCGCGAGTTTGGGCTGCCTCCGCGTCGCGATCGCAGACGGCGGCGATCGGCCGCGGTCGGACTTGCGGGCGTTCCATCACTTTCCGCCAGACGAGCGATCGATCGCTGGACGACCACGGGGCGACACCCACAACCACGTGGCCGTCGATCAATTTACGATCGATTCCGCGAGGCGAGGAAAATCGGCTGCTTTTCCGAGCGCTGGAAGCGGGCGAGGGCAGCGGCAACTGTTGCCGGTTCTTTTCATTAACGATCCGGGCGATCGATCGCTTCATGCTGGCGACGCAGAGGTGGGCAACGCGGGCGAGGGCGCGTGCGGGACACCGTGTGCAAGGTGTTGAATCGCGAGTGGGCCGCGATCGTCGTCGATTATTTCTCGGGTTGCCGTTGCCGTTGCTGCTGTTGTTGTTATTGTTGTTGTTTTATTGTCGCCGCGGCGATTTATTGGATTCTGATCGAAGCTATTGCACACACCCGCACACACGCACACACCCAGGCCTCACCCGCGCTCATAACGGTCCAATTGATCAGCGATTAGGAGGATTAAGCCGTCAGCTGGCTGGGCCTGGTCGAAATGGTGTTCGAGCTGTTTGCTTATGGTCCGCTGGATTCGTTGCTGTGGCGGGCGCGCGGCGACCGGGCCGCGGCCCCAGACCGCGATTGCAGCGGGCAGCACCTGTCGGAGGTGGCGAACACCGGCAACAACCTCGGAGGAAACGAGCGCAATCGCGATTTTCCGCATTTTTGCGATAATCGAAATTGCACGGAGTCGGAATTCGGATCGCTGCTGTTCTTGCTCCGACCTTGTTGTTTTAGGCCGGCCCGTGTTGATCCAGTCGCGAGTCGAGGGCCCTCGATGACGACTTCATTTACTCGGGAATCAGAGTCCTGACACACGATCCGCGGTCCGCGACCCGTGCCTCGGAGCCCGCAAAGGGCTCACTCGCTCTCGCTCTCCCTCGCACGCCTGCAGCCGGTCGGATGTTTGCATTCGGGATGAATCCGAAAGGGTTGCCACCGGTCGCCACCGGTCGCCCGACGCCAGCCACCGAACACTGCGGTTTCCTCCTCTTCCCGGTCTTCGTTGCTTATGTGCCCGCGAGATTCGCGGAGACAGATTCGTCCGTGTTCGCCAGGGTTCGATTTCAAAGGCAATAACAACAGCGGAACACGAGCCAGGACGACCGGGCCATACACCTGGGTTTGTTGTAATGCGCTCTGCAAACAAAACTGGAATCGCGTGCAAATATCGGAAAAATCCCCGCTGTCGGGCTGGTCGTTGTTGCTGCTGCTGTCGCCGGATGAAGAGGGATCATCAATCACGGACTTCGATTCGGCGAGCAAAATATTTGCACATCGCAGCGCGGAAACGAGGGACGAGGAGGGACGAGGAGGGACCGAAGGATGCTTCTCTCCTCCTCTCGCGGGATTCGGGGCTCCTCGGAGAGTCTGCCGGCTTCTTCTTCGATTGCCATTCGAAGGCCTCCGAGGGTTCGGACGCTTTGCTTCGGCTCCCTAATCACTTCCTTCCCTTCCCCGTCTCTAATGATTCCACTGTCTCCCTCTCCCTCTCTCTCCAGTTCTATCGACTCCTTCCGCGCCCGCCACCACTCCATGCCCCGCGATCAGCCGGTGACAAACCCTTGCAATGCATTTAAATTGCTCTTAATTTTCGCAACTCATCATTTTTTCATGCAAATTTCCCGATCCGATGCCATTGTTGTTCCTGGCCCGTGGGTTTTGTTGTTATTGTTAATGTTGTTGTCCTCGTCCTCGTCGTTGTTGTCCTCGTTGGTTTTGTTGTTTGTTGTTATCCTGGCTCGATCCCCTTCGACTGACCCAGAGAACGAGCGTGGCGTGCGCTGCATTTGACAGTTGATTTCGCAACTCGCTCGCGCTCCCCGCCTGCCCGTCGTCCTGTCGTCCTGTCTGCTCACTCCTTACCGCGCTCGGTCCGACTGCCGCCCTGTCTCTCTCGGGCTGCCTGCTGGCGGCCCTCGTTTTCGCGCGCTTGAACAATGATTTATGCGCCGTTCGCCGGCCGAGAGCGCGTGGCAAAAATTTGCATATTTGATTCTGGCTCTCCTTCAGCCCTCCCTGCGCGCGACTCCCGGCGCATCGCATCGCATGCGGCCGCCCGTCCGATCTGCTCCTGTGTCTGGAGTGGCGTGCAAATTTTAATATATTCATATCCATGCCATATTTTCGCGCTCACCCCCTCGCCGGGCCGGGCCGCTCCGCGCAATTGTCGTCGTTTAACTTTATTTGACATTCGCCAACAGGGGGCGTGGTCGATGTCGGTGCTGTTTAATGAGCTAATTAAATGTTCGCTGAGGACCGGCACCAGCGAGACCCGAGTCGCGCCAAAAGCCGAGCCCGGCCGACAGCTGTCACGGCGGCGCCAACTCCGTCCCTCGGTCGGTCGGTCGATCTCTCGCCCTCTCCTCGGCCCGGCTCCGCAGCTTCCCGCAGACTGCGTCGCACATATGGGAGTCTCTGTTGCGGCCCGGAGTTTTCCTCTTTGGATCTCGATAATTGAATCGTCTGGCCGGGTCGCCGCCCGAGGTCTGTGTCTGTGGGAGTCGCTCGTCACTGGGTCTGCCGCTCGTCGCGCGATTTCCGTTCGTCAGTTCGTCACTCCGCGAACAATAAACACGGCTCCACGAATTTCGCAGACGGCGGTTATCGCCGGATCAGCCACCAGGCCCGAGCCCACACCAAGAGCTCAGTGCACAGCCGCGAGCCGGACCGATCGCGACAATGACGGCGATGGACCCGGTCGAAGTCGCGTCGCGCCGACCTTGTTGCGGCCGGCGCCCACGCCCGTTGTTGGCGGTTCTTGCGGCGATGGCGCGGCGATGGCGCGGCGATGTCGTTGCTGTAATTGCACTGGCCCAATGAGCAAATAATTATGTAACGCGAACTGAGCTCGTACGCCTCAAGGTGCTGTTCAATCGCCCTCGGCTGCCATTCCGCGCCGCTTCGGCCCCTCTCAAATTGCTTTCCAATTAATTCGCCGCCGTAAAAGTCGCCTCTTCCAGCCGGCGGAAGTGGGCCCGGGCCGCTCGGGCATTCCGGCGAGAACCGCAACTGATCGCCCCTGCCCAGCCCTAGTACCAAACCCCCCTCCCGCCCGCGGCCCCGGCCGGCTCCCTTCGCCGGCGCGTCTGCGTCGGCCGCCGGGATGTGACGAATTACGAGCGAACGCGTCGCCGCTCATTAGTATGCAGCGAGGTCCGCGCAGGGCAGCCGCCTGTCCGGCTGGGCAGCGGCGACGGCGACGGCGGTTGGGGCGCGGGCGCGGGCGCGGGGTGGAGCGCGGAGGGTGAAACGGGTTCCAGGGAATGCTTTAAACTGTTTTTAAACGCTTCGGCTTCGGCACACGCGCAGCGCAAGGTGGCCAATCAATCGACCGGTCGCGTCGCGTCGCCCGGCCGGCCGGCGACCGTCTGAGCGGCGGCGTTGCCACATGCCGCAGGTTGCTACCGTCCTGCCGTCGAATTCTTGCCCGAAGAACTGCCTTTCCAGACCTCTGGAGGCGCTCAGGTGCCGTGGGTGTTGGCGACCGGCCAAGTGCAGTGTTTCACACTGGAGATCAAAACACGATAAGCCGCCAGAAGCACAAGGACGAGGCTGGCACAAGATGCAGCAATCGAGCGGTGCTGGAATTCCCTCTGTCGCGGAAAATCTACTAAGTCGGACTTAAGTGCTTTTCGCAACAGCAACAGCAGCGGGAATCGGGCAGCGGCTCCGGCTCCGGCCACAACATGTCACTTTCATTGACAGACCCACGGAGGGCCGTCGAGACACGCAGTGGGACGGCGGTCGGGCGGACGGACAGAACAATAAATTAGGAATTCCTTTCTTCGGCTCGGGCCGCCTATTGTGACGCAACACACACACCGGCAGCGACGCCGACGCCGACACCGACACGCGGCCACATGTGGTCGTGCCGCAGACATGTTCGTGTCGTCCACAAGACCGGCAACAACAACAGCAAAGGCAGCACAGCAACGACACAATCGACACAATCGACGACAGCCGCAATCGAAAAACACTCCAAAGGAAGTGACAAATTTTTCAACACTTTGGGAGGAAGCACTCTCCCCTCCCCACACATCCCTCTCCGTGGGGATCAATTTATTACGATTTTGTTTTTTTATAATTTTTCGCTCCATTTTTAGGGACAATTTCGACAATTTCCTCCGCCGTCTTTATTCTCTTCCATTGGCGGCGGCGCTTTCGTTCCTTTGTTGGTCGACAAATTCCTTCGAGGCCTGCCACACGCCTGAGTCGTCTGTCTTGGGCGACGGCACCCGAGCCGGAAGCCAGGGCCCGGGGTCAAGTGGGGGCCTGGATGTAAGTAAATAAGGAACGCGCACAAGGCGACTCCAAGTTCAAAGGGAGCCAACGGAAACGGCGACGGTGACGGCGACGGAGGCGGAAGGAAGTGGCTTCGTTCGCAACATTTCTCCTCAAAGGAAGGCCTTCCGGCTGCTGGGAACACTTTTTGGAAGGCTTCCCATCCTACTCGCCACAGAAGTCCGAACATATCCTGTTGGTTTCTTCTCTCGTGATATTTTCTCAAACTTTGTCTCTCGCACGTTCCCTCGCCTCCTCAGACATCCCTGCAATTAGCTTTAATTGCTGTCCTCTTCTTCCTTTCCACCCGATTTCGCCGTCCTGCCCACAGCTGCCGGCCGCCTTCGCCCCTTGCCCGATGCCCGATGCCCGATGCCCGATGCCCGATCAATCACTTGCTGTCCGTCCGTCGTTTCGGAAATTAAATCCGTTTCGATTCTCCCAAACTAGTTCGACTTTCTCCCTCCCCTGCGGTCCACTCGGCCCGCATTTCGAGCCGTCTCCGCACCTCGCCGAAGGCTTTCAATTGAGGCCAAGAACTTGCCTCCCCTCGCAGCCCGGCTTCCTTTCGGGCGTTTTCGCCCAAAAACAGGACTAAAAATGCAAATGTCAAAGCAATAAAACGGCCGTCCCTCCACCCGATCCGTCTCGTGGCTCGTCCTCGTTTACAAGACGATTTGCGGGTAATTTACGAGCCGTGTTCATTCCTTCCTACCTTCCCTACCGCGCCGCCGCTCGCCCAGGATCGGCTTCTTGGGAAACTAGTTCGCACATCCTTCGCCCTTCTTATTTGTCCAGGGGATAATTTCACGGGATTTTTATTATCCTTATCTCTGAAGGGCCGAGTAGACGGGGATCTCCAGCGTCCAGCTACCAGTCGAAACAGGTTTCCATGCCGGGCTCAGCCGAGCGTGAGCGGGAAAAGCGGAAAATGCCGGAGCCGCGTCGTCTCGTCCTCGTCCTCGACTTCTTCTTCGCCTTGTCCTCTCCAGGTCGAAAACGTTTCCTCGCATCGCTTTCGACTCCTCGAGCCGTTGAAGGAAGCTGCGTTTTGCGGGAAAACGGGCGACGGTTTGCGGGAATCGAGGCAGTTGCCGCACACTGCAAGACCAACAGCGACCGAGCGGCGGAGGACGGAGCGACCGCGCGGCCGGGAACAACAGGCGGAAGAAGAGGAAGAGGCCTCCTCGAGAACCCAATCGCGCAGAACTGATTCCTGCCAGGCAGCCGCGACGTCACGGTAGCTTAAGCGGGATTACGCGTGAAGGCGACGACGACGACGACGACGACGACGACGAGGGGTCTCGCGGACGCGGCGGCTTCGCGAGACACCCCTTCCCACCTTCCGCTCCCCACCCCTCGGCAGCGTCTTCCTCCCTTTCTTCAACCCTTTCTCCGTCCTCGCCGCCGCCGTCTGCGCGGGGAAAACTTTCTCACACTCGGCGATTTCGCTAATCGGCGCCGCCCCTCGCCCCTCGAGCGTCCCGCGGCCTGCCTGCCCGTCATTAATTATGCGTCGCCGCGACAGCTCGCGTCTTGGTCCACTCTCGCCGACGGCACTGTGTTGTTCCCCGCGTCCCGTCCCCGTCCCCGCGCCGGTTGTCATTGATTTGGCTCGTTTTCCGCGAGCGATTTTCCCTCATTTTTTCACTCTAATTAAAAGTCGCTGTCGCCGCGGGAACGCCGCGGCCAGGGCTGTTTTAATAGACTCATTTCGGGTCGTCCACCGCGCGGCAGGACGAGAGGGGCAGCGGCAACAACAGGGGTCCCCTGCCGCCTTTTCCAAGTCAATCGGAAGGCCGTGAGTTGTTTCGCCGCTCCTCCGCTTTTCTATTTTGGTGGAAAAGGGAATTTCTGTCGCGCTGCGCACTCATTTAGGCAGTTAATTATGCCGGTCGCACTCGCGCTCGCACACACACGCACCACCAACACCACTGCCCTTTGGCAGTCGCTGTCGCTGTCGATGTCCTTCGTCGTCGTCGTCGTCGTCGTCGCCGCCGTTGTGTCCTTATCGGGCGCAGGACATCGACTCTTTCCGCCGCGGCCAGCGGGACACTCGAGGCGGACTGGTTTCCTCCTCCGGCATTGTTCTCGCCTCGCCTCGCTGTCGCCGGTGCTCCTGCCGTTGTCCCTGGTGTTGTGCCCTGACCTATTATTAGCTGAAAAGTTCAACACTTTTCCCCGTTTTCCTGCTCTTTCCGCCCCGGTCCAGTTGCCGTTCCCGCGCTCGTCCTGCCGCAGGACATTCTCCATGGGAACTTGCGCTGCCCGGTCTCGCTCCTCCCGAAACAACCCAATTCCTGTTCATTGACTTTGCAGGAGTCAATTGCAGGGCCGTTGTTGTTGGGCCAGAAGCCACTGTTGTAATTCCCTTTTGATTGCGGCTCCCGAGGGATTTTCGCCTGCATGTGGGAAGCAACGGGCGACGAGTTGAGCGCGAATTGAAGACCAGCAGAGCAGGAGATGGAGGGGGCGACATCGAAGGGTTCGGGAGTGATCCCTCGGGGGCCGGCGGACAGAGTTCGTGCCTGGGATTCAATTCTGTGGAGACTTCATGAATATTCATTGGGCTTCGGCGGAATCCGAAAATTGGTTTCGAGGAATTCGAGAATGAAATTCTCCCGAGCCCACACCGTTCCGGAATCCATGCCCCATTACAGTGCCTGGGTCTCGCGCCGCGTTCCGCCGAAGACTCGGCCTCAACTCATTTCCGGACGCCGCAGCCATTGTTCTGGCCTCCCAGCCGCCGGAGCGCGCCGGAAGTCGGGCTTCTTGCGACGGCCACCAAGAACGAGATCGAGAAGCGGTGGCAACGGCGATGGCGACGGCGCGAAGTGGTTTTAATTATCAGTTTGGGACCTTTTCAATAACAGCACCGCAAATCGCTTCCTCCCCCGGGACCACGCGGCGATCGCGCTCCCGTCCAGATCCCCTCGCCCCGTCTCCTCCGCTCCTGCGGCATGTTGACGAAGATTTTCCAGCGCTTGTCTCGCGGTGCGAATCCGCCTTATCCGCGCTCCATCGGCGTCGTTCGCAGGCATTGGAGCAAAAACCATCGCACAACAATGGCAGAACTAATTCTTCTTTCTTCTCCGCTCTACTGACCGAAAGTCTCCATCGCCCGCTGCACCCGGCGAGCCCCGGTTACGCGTGGCCCCGGGCCCGGCGGCAGTGGGGTGGCAGCGGGCGGCGGGGGCTGGTGCTGGGACTGGGGGCGTCCGTCGGTGGCTCGGGTTAAGCCGCATAAACGCGGCACTAAAGCCCGCTTTTCAACACGTCGCGAACTCAAGAACAAATGTACCGAGCGGCGATGGAGTGCGCACGAAGACATAATAGGCATAATAGGATAATAGAATAATAGAACCTGGGACAAAGCCAGAACACAACGTGTGACGGCATACAATTTGCATTTCGTTTCGAGTGCAAAAAGCGAGCACGACTAAGAAGGGGAGTCACTGGGGCCAGGGCGGGGAAGTTTCCTGCAGCGGGCCTCCATGTGGGAATGGGGTGCGAGGTGCGGGCACTTTATTTAAATAGCGAGTTTTTGCGGCCGCGAGCTGGAGCTGGGAGCTGGTCCCTTTTCCTGCTTTTCTTTACTATGACGTGAAAAATTGAAAGCCTCATAAGAACTCACTTATGAAATAAAAATACTTGGAGTGAAAAGTTAAATTGGACTGAACTCACGATTTTGACAAATTTCCTTTGCACAAATCAAATAAAAATCCAATACAAATTTAGAGCCTTCAGTGCTGCGCAGACCACGAAACCGGACCGAGGTCCATTAATTTCAATCAGCGAGGGAAAATCGCCCTTTGACAATAACTCAGAAGCCTAACTCCTTTTTAACCGTGGATTCATTGCCGGAAAAACGATTCGAAAGCAATGGTTTACCCCGAAAAATGTCAACCACAATCCATTAATAATCCCCGGTTGGCTCTGACTCTGACTCTGACTCCCGAAATCGCGCTGTGACCCCATGGCACCGATAGAAAACCACAAGACCGTGGAATTCCCTCAGAGAACTTCACAACGCGCCTCAATTCATTAAAATTCTCCACTCACAGTCGCCGTTTGATCGCTTCTCGGGTGCCACTGCACTCGGGTTCCACCAGCGACTCCTCATGGAAGCAAACCCACAGTGCGCATGTGTGCACGGTGGACAGAATTCCCGAAGGAAAGTCATTAATCACGCCCGTAAAACCTTCTCCGAGGACGCGCGGTGCGTCACGTCGACGTCCCCTCTGTGCGCATTTAATTTTCATAGTTTTAATTGATTTTCAAACAAGAGTCTTCATGCCCACTGACTCGGACGAAAATCTGGAAAGCCATAAAAATTCCTCCACGGCTGTGGGAAATCGCGGCCGAGAGGGTGGGGCCGCTTGACGATTGACGATTGACGAGGAAGTCCGAGGATGACGCTCGAAACGTCAATGACGAGCTCGCGGAGTTCGGCAGATCTGAGAATTCTCAGCTGCAGCAGGAACTCCCGACGACTCCCTGCAGAATTAGTCTGCAGCTAATTTATGGCTCGTTTTCCGGCGCTCTGTGCGTCGCTCCTTGCCAGCAACTCTTTCGTCGCTCGCCCGCGGCCGGAGGTTGCTCCGGCTCCGCTCCCGTTCCTACGGCCTCGCCCGCAGCATCTGGCAGCACTTCACACGCATCTTCCGCGCCCTGCCGCATGTGCATCCGTCCTGTCAGCGCCGGGCCCCGGGGCGCACTTTCGCCGTGTAGGTGTTAATTTATTAGTGTCAACGAGTGCTCTCGAGGGCGGCCCGCAGGATGCCACTTCGCAGCAACGAGGACTGTAAGGACACGTCGTAATAATGTGGATGGAGCATCACCTACAACAACAACAACCACCACAGCAACTGGGACGACACGAGGAAAACAAACCCACTTCTCGACAACTAGAACTTCTCACTTATCGCCGATGCCGATGCCGTTGTTTTTGTTGTCTTTGTTGTTCCTGTTCTGTTCGAGTTGTCGTCGACGATGATGACGGCGTTGTCGCTGTGCCCCGGAGATGTTTTCGTCGCCGTCGCTGTTATGATAGTTGGCCATATTGTCGCTGCAGCCGCGACGCCCGCCATCTGCCTTTGCGTCAGGCAAACAGGCGGCGGGAGGAGAGAGTGGAAGATATGAGGATCTATGGGAAACTGTCGCGATCCCGACGGCACCGGCGGTCGGTCGATGGCTTGTCGACGACATTCGCCCACCGCGAGACAGGCCGACGACGAGCCGGCGATGCCGCGACAAAGTTGTTTACGTTTCGCTCCTGCCTGCCCCGCTTCCTTCTCTCGCCGGTCCTTCGCCTGCTGGGTCCCGTTGGCGGCCGCCGTCGCGTCTTCGGTGCAGGAAGTCGTCAGTTTGACGTGTCCCTCGATCAAAGAAAACAAGCGAAGCCACCCCCCTCCAGCGGGGAACCTCAACGGCAAGAACCACCACCCGAGCCAATGGATTTTCGCGACAACGTCTTCGAGGAAGATTCGGTCCCTTCTTCCCCTCCCCTCCCCTCCCCTCTGGCCGGGAACCTAATGCAGGAACGTTGGGCAACCGATACCGACCTCGATGTCTTCAATTTCGTCCCCTGCCCTCCGCCTTTGTTTGCTCGACTCGCACACGAACCCAGGCTCAGCCTCGAACTCAGAAGAGCGCACTTCCGCCCTGGCCGAGGCCTCGCAGGATCCCGACCACAGACGCGGCCGACCGGGAAGCCTTAAGTGGTCGCAGCGGCTCCGACTCCTCCCCTCTCCGCGCGCCGCTTGTCACTGCGAGGGAATCGACTCGGCGATCGCGATCGCGATCACGATCACGGTCGAGAAGTCGGCACACTCGAGGCTGCGGAAGACGGCCCGGGCCCGGCGAATTGCGTGCCAATTGGGAGTGATTGATGGAGGGCAGGGCCGCAGAGCCGGCCAAGTGTTCGGCAATCGCAGTTGTCGTCTGTAATTAAAGCAGTTCGCAGAGCGACTCCTCGCTCTTGTCACGAGAGCCTCAGCCGCAGCCGCAGCGACTCTCGAGGAAGCACTTGTGATTTTCGCTGCACTGGGTCCGCGAGGGGACCCCTGAGGCTACTGGGTTTTCAGTTCCGACCGTTGTCGAGATCTGTGTTTCCGAGGGAAGGTCGTGCCGTGGTCAAGGGCCGCGGTCTCAAGGGCTCCCTGGGTGCAGCCGACTCCAGCCCTCCTTTCACTCCACTGCTTCCTCACTTCCGAGCACGCCTTGAGACTTCAATAAGTTCGATTCCTCCTTTAATCGCCACTCTTTCTCTCTTGCAGACGTCAACATGCCTTCATGGCGGGCAGCAACCAGAAGGGCGGCGACCTGCGGGGCGGCAGCGTCACCCACAGCCCGGAGCGGCTGCGCGGAGCCACCCACGACCTGTTCGAGCTGCTGGAGCGCGTGCAGTGCTCGCGGCTGGACGACCAGCGATGCGTGTTGCCGGCCTACTTCTCTCAGGTGAGTCCCAGCCCGTCCCGTCCCGTCCCTGACGCCCACTGCACGGGGGTGCCTTCGTTCGAGGATGTCCTTCCCTAAGGATGTAGGTCCTAAAGTATTCCGGTCCTGGATCGCGCTCGAACCGCCGCCGAAGGGGGCTGGACGCAGTGCTGCCAAATGTCGGCCATAAAATCGATGATTGACGGTCGACTGCGGGCCACGGGCCGAGAGGGCAGTGAGGCAGAGGGAGGGGCGTGCGAGGGCGGTCGGCGGCGGCCGTGTCGAGCCCCGGGCGCACGTTCCCGACTCGCAGCCGCCCTCAGTCGCTCACGAGCCGCTGTCTGTCTCCGGCCCAGTCTCCGCCGCTCTCTGGGGTGGCTCGGAGCTGTCGAAAATGTCATAAAACAGCGTTGTTGGTGCCGCGTCTGCAGGCGGCGACCGCACGAGTCCGCGCGCGCTCCCGACCTGCAACAATGCGAAAGACGTTGTTGCCACAAGTGATGCCAACAGGCTGCAACAGGACACGCGGTGTAGTTGGTTTTGTTGTTGTTACTGCTATTGTAGTTGCTGCCTCCGCATCATCCCGTAATCTATGGGCGCATAAAATCTACATGAAAATGGAAATAAAATAAGAACGTGGCAATAAAAGGCAAAGGGCAATAAAAATCGCAACCATCAGACAGAGGCCAGGACCACGGCGACAACAACAACAACCCGCCACTGACATCTGCTCCGGCAGTGGCTTTGGTCTGTTGTCGTCTCTCACGCTCTCACGCTCTCCCTCTCGCCCTCGCTTGCTCGCCCTGGAGATGTCCTGTCACTGGCTGGAAATCAAGACTAGGACTCGTCCTATTTTCGGGCGTTCGTCATAAAACCTCAGCTCGTGCTGGCGGCTGCCCAGGCGAGTGTGTTTGGGTGTGTGTAGATTTCGTGCTCCTGTGTCGTCCGCCTGGGGCTCGGCATCTGCCGGCCACCCGTTCCCGCCTGGCGATTTACGACCTGCGACACCGGGAAGACCGGAGGGACTCGACTTCTTATCGCATTTTTGATTCGGGACCTGCAGACGAACGGGTGGTCGGTGGAGGGGCCGACGGGGCGCAGATGCCCGGCAGATGCCACCGACCACAACCCGACCCGAGCCCTCCTCGCGTGTCCAGGGCCCGTCGTCGCAGCCGCCCTTTCACGGGCTCGGGTCGGTCGGTCGGAGGTGATTTCGCTCGCTGCACCTGAGCGGCTGCACTGCGGCCGAGGGTCTCTGGAAGAGCCAGAGGGCGTCTGGGCGGCCGCTGATCCTGGGCGGAGGAATATTCCGAAGGAAGATATGAATTTCCCACATGTACTTTAAATTGCCCGGCAAGAGCAAATCCTCGCGGCGCTGGAAAACTCGATTCAATAATTGAATTTCGCCGAAACCCCTCGGGCAGGGGCCCCGAAACGATCTTCCTCCACACAAACTTCACTCTGTAACAATAATAAATGCACTTGTTGCCTGGGAATAACTTCTGAGCTCCTGTTAAGACTCGCTCGAATTTCGCCAGAATTTCCCCACGGCGATTCCTCAATAATTCAATGCGAGAGTTTGTAAGCTTTAAGTTTTCACTTGCATGGAGCGAACGGAAAAACATCAAAAATTTCCCACACCCACCATTTGTCAGAATTTCCCTCGAAAATCCCCGAGCTGGGGATGGCGGAAGTTGGAAACAAGTTGCTTCTGGTGATTTTCGCGTTCTCCCGGGTTTCCTTTTAATTTCGGCAAATTAAAAGTTCCGGCGAAAGCGCGAAAACAAACAAAATGGCGCCGTCCGGGGCGGTAATGGCGTCTTTATTAACTGCTGCCCGCGGGTCGGTTGGTCAACAAGGGGCGAGGAGCGAGCGGAAGTGAAAATTCAGCACGGAAAACTTCGCACGCGGAGCAGAAAATTCAGTTCTCCGAAAAGGAAGCTTCAAAGTCACCAGCCACAGCAATAAATGGAAAAACTACAGCAACATCAAATGCGGAAGGGAAACGAGAGCGAGAATAATTACCGTTGCCAACGAGCGGCGTCGGGCTGTTGGTATTGTAATTTAAGCCACTTGTTGCAGCATCGTCCGCCCACGGCCACCATGTCTTCATCCATCAGCCGCAGCCCCGCCCTCGCTCCCTCGCCGCTGACCGCAGTTGGCATTGACACCTTTTGTTGCTGCCACAGCCACGCCACTGCTGTTGTTGTTGTTGTTGCTGGCGGTGTTGCCGCTTTTGTTGTAATGGTTGGTTCTAATTATCGCTCTCTCCCTCTCTCTCTCTCTATCTCGCTTTGAAATTGATCGCTTCCATCATTCGCCGCTGCCTCCCGCAGACCTCGATCGACTCCCGTCGTCCACCCGCGCCTCGACCCCTCGCCATGGCTGCAAGTCTGCCTTTTTTAGCGAACGTCGGCAAATTTGTCGATGTGCTTGTTCTTGCTTATGTCAAACGTTCGTCGTTGTCATTGTTTATCGTCATTGCAGCCTTTGATGAAGTTGTTGTTGTGGTTGGGACTGCTTTGGCTAATAGATATAAAGCTAATTAGACAGCCGCCGGCGCAAAAACAACAATAAATATTATATGTAACAACAACTCCAAACAACGCCATGTGTGGCTGCAGAGCGTAGACGATCCACATGGCGACGCCAGCTTTGATTATAATATTTAATTGGCCACATTAGCAATAACTACAAACCGACAGTTTTAATTCGACTGTTTTTAAAATGTACCGAGTTCGAATCCCCATATTTCTCGAATGGTGTCGGGCGCACCATCTGGTGGCGTGTAGTGGAAGCGTCAACGGCAGTCTTGCGTTTGCCTTCCATGCTGGTTTGAGCCTTTGCTAAATACGGGTTGTGGAACTTCAGTGGTTGTTGGCCCAGCTGTGGATTGCGTACAGTAGTTGGTGGATCCGTCGCGAGGAGGCGCTGAGCGCAAAATATCCCGAATTCAGATGTAAAGCATAAATTCAACAATATTTAATAACAAATAAATACATTCTAATTTAATAGAAAAATACATAACATATCTTAGATAATGTTCAAAATACGGTCTTTAAGTATTTTGCTTAGTTTAAAATTTTTTTCCACCGCGGAAACCGGTACACACACATCGCATTTAAATTCGATTAGCAAAAATGTCCTTTTTTATCGTCTCTACCCGGGCCAATAAAAATAAAAAAAAAACACTCTTCCACCGAAAAACACCCGCGTCCTTGATTTATTATCCTTCGACAGCGGGTTCATGGTCCGAATCAACCGCCGCCCGCTAATCTAGGCGTCAGTCAGTCAGCGCGACCCGCGGCGACGCCGACCAGCGGGATGTTAATTCATCGTGCCCTCTCGCTCTCGCCCACCCGCATCCGTCTGTCGTTACTCACTCTCTCTCTACCTCTCGCTCTCTCTGCCTGCGTGTCTTATCGCTGCCTGGTCGACTGGGTTTCCTTTCTTTCTAATTCGCGACTAATTTGTCTTCGATTCTGTCTCTTCCTCGCCCTAGCCTCGTCCGTCCGCGAATTGACTTCCGTCCCGTCTCCTTTCTTGTGGCAGCGAAGCGCTTTGACTTCTGCTTCCGCTCGACTTCTGTCTGCCGCTGATTGACCTTCGTGCTGTCCGTCCCTTCTGTTGACGGTCGGGACCCCGGGGACCATCCGTTGATCCTCGACGCAAACAAAATGGCGGCGACCCGTGGAGCTCGAGTGGGAGAGCTCTGGTGGTGGGGACTGGGACTGGGGCTGGGGTGAAGGGCTCGTGGCGAGCGGAAGCGGAGTCTGTCGTGCCGGAAGTGTGTGCGACGCCATGTCGTCGCTCCGCCAATAAATCAAATTAGCGTGGATTTGTTTTCGCATTCTCCCCTCCGCCCCCGCTTCCGCCTCCACCGCGGCCTTGTTGGCGCTTTGATTCATTTCCGGATCCTGAAGCGCTCCGACCGCGGGCGTGGCAGAAGACGCCGAACTCCCCGGCCTGCCCCGGCTTGACGCTCGCAGTAGATTCGAGCAAACCCAAAGTCACCTCGCTTTCACCACCGACTCATTGCCACAGCACTGTCAGGGCTTTCGCCTGTGCTAATTCCGTCTCCACGTCCGACTGGAGCGCGACTTTAGTGGCGTTGTTTATGGCCAGCCGCGTCTTCCTCCCTTCGCTGCTCCACCAGCTCCATCTGCTCCCGAGCGCGGCCCACGCGAGCCGAGTCGCGGCCCGGCCAGAGCTCATTAGCTCCCATCTTCTGGCCAGGCGCTCGCCACGAATATCCTTTGCATTTTAATTGCGGCTGCAGTCGTCGTCGTCGCAGCGCCACCTACATGTCATTTGTTTAATTGCGACTTTTTTCGCGGTTCGCGCTTCGCGGTTCGCGCTTCGTTTCGCCACAAACTGCGGCGCGCCTCGCGTGGGCTCCTCTTAATTATTCGCATGCATTACCGACCCCTGCCCCGGAACTGCCCGCCCCACTCTTCGGTTCTATTGGCAACTCCATTCGAGCCCTTCTTTCGGCCAGTCGCCTCCGCCTCCGCCTCCGCCCCCGCTCTCCCGGCTCCCCTTCTGCGCCGCCGCCGCGTCCGCTGTTCGCACATTAGCAATGCACAGGTTGTTGGCGTTGTTGGAGTTGCTGGGTCGCTTCTTTCCACTGTGTTGCTGTGCTATTGACTATTGTTCGTGTTGTTGTTGCTGCTGTTGATTCGTCTGTGAAAATCTCTGTTGTTCGCGGGAAGTCGGGGCAATAAAAGCAAACCCTCACTTGTTCTCATCCGCGCGCCTTCTCCCACTTCCCCTACTCCGACTTCCTCCACTTGCCCGCAGCCCTCCCGCCCTGCGCGCCTCCCGCTGACGGTTCTCTTGCAACACGGCTGCCGAGAGCACCGAGGGCATGCGAGCTGCTCTCCTACATTGTCGTTGTTGTTGGTTGTTGTAGCTGTAGTTGTTGCTGGTTGTTTTCGTTGTTGGGGCTGTTGTTAATTTCCAAACATGCCGGTGGCGGACAGAGCGCGAAAAACTCCCACCACAAGTGCTCCAGAGCGATTCAAGGGCCGCGCCGACGATGGCCAACTGCTGTTGTTGCTGTTGGTCGTTTCTTGTTGTTACCGATGAGAATCAGCGACGTCGTCCGAGTCGTCGTCGCAGTCGCCGCCACCTCGATGTTATCTGCCAGTTCCCTGCTTCGCTGCTTCGCTGCTTCTTCCCAAAAGTCCCCGCGCAGACAGACCGAAGCCACGTTTCTTTCTCTCTCTCTCTATCTCTCTCTCTCCTGCAAACCCTCGCCTCCTCCCGGCCCCGGGTCCCCCGCCCTTCGCTCGGCCGGCCGCAGTCATCGCTCATGTCCCTCACCACATCACCGGCCCTCATCATTTCCCGACTGCTTGAGTCGGGCTTTCCTGCCTTCAGTCGTTCGTTCGTCGCCGCTTCTTCGCTCCCTCTGCTTTGCACCCTCAACTGTGACGACCACGACGACGACGGACCCGAAGCCGAAGCCGACAGCGACAGACCCACGTCTTCCCGGCGGCCGCCTCGACTGCGTTGCGTCGTCTCCACGCCCGAGCTGCTCTTCCCAGCCGCGACCCGAACCCTTCCTTCCCAGCCGAGCCACCCCCGCCACGCTCGGCCCTCCGAGGTGCGACGAGCCGACCCGACCCGAAGGTGCAGCGCCGTCGGTCTGCAGGGCCGGAATTTAATGAGAGCCGAGCGGAACAATGAGAAGGCAACAAACAGCGACAATGAAAAATGAAAATCAACGGACGAGACGGCCGAGGGGACGGGGAAGAGACGACAGGGCGCAGAAGAGGAAGCGACAGAAGCTGTTGCTGCTGCTGCTGCTGCAGAAACGGTAAATTTATTAAAAATTCAAATGACTTTTTAACAAGCGGCCCGAGAGGGGCCGGGCGCGTTCTGAGGGCGGAGGGGGTCGCGGGCTTTCATGGGCAATGGTTTTCGAGGCGACCTGTGCGGATTTCGACGAAAAGTCTCGGCGTCTCGGGCCACGGCTCCAGCCGAAGAAGACGCGATCCCGGGCGGAGACGCGGAACAGCGCGGGAGACTTTTTTCCCACCGCCTCCCCCACTTCCGGCATTCGGTGCCGACTCCCGCCCTCTGTCGGCTGCACTCGACGCCCGGCAGAGGTTTTGGCAGGACCCACCGCCGTCGCGCCCTCTGTCGCCAGCGCTTTTCGCACAGCCCGTCACAAATGCTCAGCCATATTTGCTCAGCACGACAGCTCGGAAGTCAGGGCCGGGGCCGGGGGTCGGGGCCGGGGGTCGCGGACCCACGCGAGAGTTTGACGACCGCGAGCCGCCGGGCCTACGCTTCCCACACCGCGTTCCCTGTCCCGAGGAGAGCCGCTCCCTTCCCCTGCTCTCCCGCTCTCCCTGACTCACTCACTCTCTCCGCCGCCTCGCCTGTCATGGCTGGCAAATTTATTGGCCATTACTTTGCGCACAACAACAGCGGCAGCGGCAGCGGCAGAGGCAGCGGCAGCGGCAGAGTGAAGAAGAACCCAACAATAACAGCAGCACCGACGACGGCGTCAGCAATTGCCGTGTTCGAGGATACTTTAATGGAGCACACAGGGGCAGGGGTGGGGGAAGAAGCAGCAGCAGCAGCAGGGCACAGGAACAGGCCCATAAAATGGCGGCGCCCCGTCCGAGTTATGGCCGGCCATTAACAACGACCTGGGCCAAGTTAATTTTCGTTGAGATTGCGGCGAGGATGAGGTCAAGTGGCTGGGGCGGCGCCACGTGCCCGCGAGAGGGGGCGTGGCGTAGGGCGGCTGCTCGGATCGACCTCGGGTCAAGGATCGCAGTGGGGCGGCTTCGGAAATTGATTCGAGGGCCCGCCACGAGGCCGTCCCGAGCAAACACCGGCCTTGGGATGAGGGGTGCAGGGCGGTGAAGGGAGCGAGGGGGCGAGGGGAGGGTGTGAAGCAGGAGAAAACTGGAGCAGATCCATCACTTTCCGGGCCATCGCTCACGTCCCGGCCGCACCGGGCCACGGCAGGCATGCGGAGAAGAGGCCGGGGGCAGAAACGACGACGGGCAGAGGGAGCAAGTGCGAAAACCGCCGGCTACAGCGCGCCAATGGGGCGGTGAAGCTGCGGGAGGAGGGCCGTGGTCGGGGAGAAGAGCGGCAAAAGGCGGCGCTCAGCGGGTAACGACGTGCGGCAGAGGGGCGGCGGTGTGTTGAGTGTGTGTGGCCGGCTTATGGGCATGGCGACGCTTTGAGTGGGCGACGATGGGGAGAATCGAGCGAGCGGGGCCGAAGCAGAACGAGACAGAACGAGGGAGAACGCGGGAGAATGAAGGGAAAGGCGCGAAGTCCGCCGGCGGCGCGAATTCGGGTCTGCGAAAACGCAACGCGGCACACTCGAAATTAACCGAGACAATGGCCGCCGGCTCTTATCGCGCGCCCGAGCTGGCGGAAGTTGCGGCGAGTTGCGCAACGGCCGCGGCGGGGTTTCGGTGGTCGCCGACACCCCGACCCCCCACAGGTTCCGGCGGTGGTCGCTGCCGCCTTCGTTTCTCGAGGTGTTTCGTCGTCGTTTTTTATTGTTTCAGTGACTTCTGCTGGCTCGAGCACCTCCTTCTTCCCATTGTTATTGCCATCCTTCCGCACCCTCCCCCTTCGTCCCCTGCCGCGACGTTTGCAAATTCGCCCTACCGCGGCAGCTGCGCGCCGTCCTCGCCGTGGGACCCGCAGCCACTCGAGCGCGCCTTCGCTTAACCCCTGCCGGTGCCTGGTGCTCGTCCAGCTCCCTCCCGCTCCCGCTCCTCCTGGCCTCCTTCGCTGCTGCCGCTTTATTGTTTTTCGAGCCCCTCGTTGCGCCTTCCCGAGACAATTATTATTCGCCCGTCCCGGTCGCACGCGCAGATGGCGTCGCCGGGCCATGGGAAGCGACTGCAACCTTGGTCTGGGGCTCGCGGCCGCAGTCGGACGGCTCCAGGACCCGCCGCCGAAGGAGGGCGAGGGCGAGGGCCTCCAGAGGCTCCGACCGACCGCTGGAACCTCTTGCGAGCGTTGCCGCGCCGCACGCCCCGCGACGGGTCCAAATCGTTGGGGACCCCGTCTGGAATTCGAGTGGTTTCGGCTTCGAGGTCGTTATCACTGCGTCCGACTTCCTTCGGCCGTTGATAGGCGGGTTTTCGCCAAACCCCCGACTAAAAAGTGTTTCGCGAGCGCTTCCGCCCTTAGATAAACCACGGCAGCCCAAACCACAACCACAGCCACGACCACCGCATCCAGAGCCGGCTCGGGACCCACTTAAAAAACACGTTTCGGTTTCTGAGGAACGCCGACCGCTTCGACTCGTTATCGCCCCGCACTGAGTCACCGCCGCCGCCGCCGCCTCGGCGTCCGAGTGCTGCCTACCGGGCGTCTTCGGTGCTCCCGAGGGGCAGCGGCGGCGGCGGCGCCCACGACGTTGGTTTTGATTTCGGCTTCCTGGCCATGCATATTTATGAGTCCCGCCGTCGCCGGGAAGTCGCCCAATCCATTCGGAATTTATGGGCCCGCGGCTGACCTTGACTGCGAGTCCGCGCCGTCCCGAAATCGTGTCGCCTCCGATGGCCCGGACAGGAATTCGAGACTTTCCAGAGCCAGAACCCACACCTTCGCCCTTTCATCTGCCGAGCGGCGGGACCGCGCGATCGACTGCCAGTTGCCGAGGCCTCGGTCTATTTTCGGCCTCCGCGGCCGCAGCTCGCGTCCGTCGCCCCTCCATCTGTCCGCGCCGCCGTCAGTCGCCGCCCGGCCCTGTAAACAGGACGCCCCACCCGGCCCGTGACTCACGCGGCCCCTCCGAGGGAGAGGGCGGAGGGCCGGGGAGCGGGAGGCGTGGGGGTCTCGTCGTAAACAACTCCGTTCGCCGTGAGCGAGGAATCCGTCAATGTTCGAACACCTTTCGCTCCCCGCTCCCCGCTCGGCACTCGCCGTCCTGCATGCGGCCCTCACGAGGGCTCCTCGCCGTTGTTGTTGTTGCCGCTGTCTCTTGGCATTTTCAGCGGCCCTGGAGCCCGCATCGTCGCCAATCATCGCTCGCTCGCTCGCCAGCCCTCCTCCGGCCCGTCCCCCGTGCCTGGCTGGCTGACTGCGCTCGGACGAAATTTCAGCTGACGTCTCCGCCGCCTGCTGCCTGCTGGCGGCCCGTCAGAGCCTTTGAAGGGAGCCAGCTCAGGTCGCGCCGACCGAGCCGGCCAGGCGGAGGAGCCCGAGGTGCGCCGGCCTTTGCGGCCTCCTTCCACGCGGCTGGCTCGAGGCACGGGTCCGTTAAAATGTTGCAGTTGCCATTGTTGCAGCTGACGCCGTTGTTGTTGCCCCCATTGATGTGTTCTTGTTGTTCTGTCGGGCCTCTTGTCGACGGCAATCATTTCGCAATAACCCGGCCTAAGTATAAGTCCTGGGCGTCGACGTCGTCGTCGTCGTTGTTGCCGTTGTTGCCGTGTTATTATGTTGTCGTTGGCGTGTTGCCGTTGCCGTTGCCGTTGAAGCTGCCGCTGCTGTTGTTGCCCGTGGTTGTTGTTGCCAATGTCGTCGGACGTCCTCCGAATAGTCCAAATAAGCGTAAAATATGCGCACACGCTGAACCCGCCCCGCGCAGCCTCCCGGCACTGAACACGCGGCCAGGCCGAGTCGAGCCGACAGCGCCGCCTCCGAAGTAATCGACTCGGCGATGCGATCCGACGACAGCCGACGTGGTCGGTCCCGGCGCGGGCGCGGGCGAGGGCGGGGGCGGGGGCGGCGCGTTGACGGATCCGGGGGAGCCGAGATGAATAGATTTGAGAGGACTTTTGATCGTTCTGGCAGGGCGAGTGCGGGAATCTTCCAAGCGGCCGATGATTAGTCCAGTGTGGCGATGATTTGCGCAAATTACCGATAATGACTGGCGCGGGTCCGGGACTCGCTCGAAACTCCCCACATTTGCTGGTGTTTGTTGCTATTTTCTTGTATTTCCTTTTAATGAATGTATTTTTCTCTCTCTCTTTGCAGGTGCGTAGCGTATTAAATCATAATTTCAGACAATTGGGTAAATATTTGCATGATTATTATTTTGAAAACGAAGTCGTAAAATCGCCTGACCCTTTATTCTTACTAACACCATTTGTTACTCGATGCGAGTCACAAGTTATTGGTTTGTGCAGAAATGAATTGCTTTTCATCCGACTCCCGTCCGCTTCTCCCGAAGCAAATCGCACGAAACACGGACGTGAACAGGGCTTTCATCCGGTTTCCGTCCGTGTCTCCTCCGATTCATGCGTGCTGGGGATTTCGAAAACAGTCGAACATCGGGTCCAAAAATTCCGAGTTGAACGTCCCTGTCTTGTCGCCTCTCTCCCGCAAATTCACTCATTTACACGCAGCGCCCGTGCAGATTTGCTGCAGCCTCGGTGAAGTCCTCTCTGTTTACGCTTTTGTCTGCGCTCAGCGACGTTGTTTTCGCTCTCTTGCTCAACCCGTGCAGAAGCGCAGTGTCGGTCTCGAGCGAGCGAACGGGTGACAGGCGACGCCGACATACACTGACTTTGCGACGAGTGAGAGCGGCGGCGAAAACGACTCGAGAGAGCGAGAGTATTTGAAGTTCGGGCCTTTGTTGTTGTTGAGTGAGTTGGACTACCTCACTGTTTTTGTAAAGAGCTCCATTGTCGTGGCGTGTTGTTTTTGTTGTTGTTCTATAAACTCACAGCCGTCTTGTTCGCGGTCGGGGCCGTCGCTGTCGGCGCTCACGAACTCATTCGTCAGTCAAACGCCGTGACGCGTGGATTCGTTGAGCGGGGTTTCGTTCGGTCGCGAGAAAGAGAACCAAAAGGAGGAAAAAATCGTGCGCTTCGAGAAACAAAAAATCGTTCTTTTTGCCTTTGATTCTGCTTTGGTAAATTCTTCTTCGCGAGACGAAACATCTGTGCGAAAGAAGGGATTTCTGGAAGTGGAAGAAGAACAACGCGAAGAGCCGTTTTATTTGAAACGAAAAAAAAAATAAAAATAAGATAAAAAACGATTCGTTCGTGTTTGGAAAATCAAATCAAAATTTGCGAAATCGAGTCGATGTGAAGCTTGTGAGTTTTTTAAATAAAATATGAGAATACAGAAATTCATAGAAATTTGATAATGTTTGTGACAACGGAGGAATATTGAAAGTTGTAAAATAGTTGACAAAATATTACCCGCGTGCGAAACTCTGAGAAATTTTTATTCTCTGAAAAATTCGAAACATTCGCATTTGCTCGCCTTCGCTTCGTGCATGCGAAAAGTGAACAACAACAAAAACCACGACAACTTGCTGCAAAAGTCAAGCTTTAAGCTGAGCTTCGGCGATACGTTCGAGGAGCCTACGACCACAACTACAACAATAACTACAACAACGATAGCAACAACGACCAAAACAAAAACAACGACAATAAAAAGTATCTCGAACCCGTCAAACGAGTTACGAACACACGTTCACAACGCGAACAACAACAAAAACAACAACAACAAGAACAACAACAACTGTAGTTGAGCGCAGCAAATTCAAAACCTTACAAAAACAACAACGACAACCGCCACAACAAGAAGAAGAAAATACGAAAACCTGCAAAGAATCGCAAAATCACAAACACACGGCAACAACAACAAGGGACGCGAAAATATTGCAACTGCAGCCACAACACAACAGCAACAACAACAACACAAACGTGAACGACGACCCACAGCGATCGAAACTGGATTTAAGCCACAACAACAACAACAGCAGCCCCACTACCACCAGCGACGTCGTCGTGCAACAACACGGCACAGCCAGCGTCCAACAACAACAATAGCGTCGACTGCAGCACCGCCCACGCCCACGTCCACGCCCACCCCTGGCCACAGATGCAGGCGCCCCGCGATCGCGACTGAGCCGAGCGACTGAGCGCGAGCCGAGCCGCGCTGGTGACGCAGCAGCCGACGGAGAAGGAGCGGAAGGAGACAGGCGGAGGGGTCGCGGAGGGTCGCGGCGGACGGCGAAGAAGGCGAAGCGGTGGCATTTTACAGCGAGGGCGCCGAGCGACGTTGGGTGCGGCAGGCCGTCATGGGCGTGCTCCGGTGGCGCGATCTGCCCGGATCGCGGGTCTCCATGGGCTCCAACAGCCACAGCCACAGCGGCCACGGCGGCCACAGCGGCAGCGGCAGCAGCAGTAGCAACAACAACAACAGCAGTGGACATAACAGCAGCAACAGTAACAACAACAACAATCGTGAGGTGAGTTTCGCGCAGATCTGCAGAAATTGCTCGTAACCCGAGGTTAAGTGGAGGGTCGCCAAGGGACCCAAAGGAAGAGAGAGAGAGGGAGAGAGAGATGGAGGAGATGTGAATGAATGGAGCAAGTGTTCGAAGGGCGAACCGGGTTCAGTCGAGGGTCGCCCGGGTCCTCGTGGACAGCTCGTGCGCTTCTGCGTGGTGAGTTTTCTTGGGCTGCGAGGTGAGTTTCCCGCTGCCGGAGACGCCGTGGGCGCCCCTCCAGCCGCGTGCACCGTTGGAGACTTTCACATCTCCACGACCCGACTTTTCCCAAACCAAATAGAAACCGAAAGCCCAATGGCTGAGCACTAATTAAACTGCTTCGACCGGGTCGATCGCCGGCCGTGGCGAACGAGCCAGCGGACGATAACGAGCCGAAGCGCGTCGTCGGCGGGAGGCGAGAGCAGGGCCCGATAAAACAGTCGGAGCCAAGAGCAAACAGTACTGAAGGACCACAGACGAGCACCGACAGGCGGGCGGGAGGACGGACAGACAGACGGTCGTCCGAACGCACTCTGCGGAGCGAGGGGCGGCGCGCGGTGGGAAGGAAGTGGGAGGGCCGACGGCGCAGACCATGTGTAGCCGAGTCGGCTTATCTCGAAATAATTATCTCTGTTTGCAACGCCGACTGCGATGACGTTGTCGCTTTGCCGTGGCCGTCGCCGTTGCCGTCTGTGCAGTGGCTGGCGATGACGTCGGCTGCGCCGCACGAACACACCCCCAAGTGGCCGGCGCCCCCGGCCCGTCTCCGTCTCCGACGCCCTGGAATCGGCCGATGCGTTTTATGGCCGTTTTATCTGCGCCCGTCCCGCCGCTCGCCGGCCGGGCTCCTGCGGCCACCTCCTCGCCTCGGGTGCCCCCGTGTTATCGGCGCCCGCGACTGTATTTGAAAACGCATTTCAATTAAAAGTTCAGCCGAGACTGCGCTTTCTTTCGTCGGAATTTCCTTCTTTTTGACGAGCGACGGAGTCTCTGCCATGTAAAACTCGCATCAGTTGCCCTGCCGCTCCACCGATAACATGTGTCGTGTTCGGCCCTTGCCTGCGCCTCGCTTTAATTGCGGGGACTGGGACTGGGCCCGGCATTTGTCTCCGCTGACAAATGTCGGTGCGCCCCGAGCGACCCACTGGGCCTCGCCGGGTGTCGGACAGATAGACAGGCGGAGGCGCGACGGACGGACCGGCGGACGGCGCGTGACGCCTCGCAGCCCTGCCGAATTCGAGTCTCCACGCGATAACCCGAAGGTTGGAAATTCTTACACTGAAATGTGGCTGTGCCGAGGCAGCGACAACGACGACGACGACGGAGCTGCAGCAATAAGCAGCGTTAGAAGGGGCGAGAACGGGACGGCGCGCGACTTGGGAGTGTTCCGTAATAAATTACTGGAACGTGACTTACGAGAGCCAGAATCAGACAAAAATGTATGACTGCGCCCCAGCCGTCGTCGCAGTCGTGGCCGTGGTCGTGATGGTGTAACGTTTCCAGAGTCCCACGGATTCCACCGTCCCACTGCCGTCGACGTCGTCGTCGTCACTGTTAGGAATGCTCGTGCTCCGTAGTTCTGTGCCTGACAGATCGCAGTCCGATAAGCGGGTCCCGCTCGTTACGTCTGCAGTTTACGAGGGAGCTCAGCACCAGATCTCTCTACCTCCGCGGCGCGACCCGAAGACCCGAAGACCCGCTCAGGCCGACGCAGGAACCGCACGTGGTCCTCCTCCTTACCTAGGCGGCCGCCATCCCACCTCCGGAGTCCCGCCAGAGCCGGCTTAGGCTGGTCTGGCCGGCTCTCGAGCAGCCCTCAGGATTCGCACCTCGGCTCCAGCCATAAACGGCTTCCTGGACCCTGCTCGGTTCCGGCCGCGGATTGAGTAATTAGCGGTAATGGTTTTTCCTCCTCGGCGAGAGCGAGGGTCGGCAGGGGAAGGGCGAGGGGCTACGGCTACCTTCCGTTAGGCTGGGCCGCAGGTCGGCGCAGAACCACATCAGCATACTCTCGATCCGCTCTCGATCGGCACAAGAGCTTCGCTTCTTCTTCTTCGCGGCCCCGCGACTCGGTCTTGCAGCAGTCGGAGCCGAAGAAACCGAACCTACGCATGGTCTCGAGTGTTGTTGTTGCCGTTGTTTTGTTTCTGCCGCCGTATGAAAATGATGTGAAAACTTTCACTTCACTCTCTCGCCGCTCGCTCATTCTGGCCCCAGTCGGCGATACTTTCTTCTTCTGCTCCTCCTCTCCCTCCGACGCGCCCGGTCCGAGTCGCCGCCGTCGAGGGCGAGGGATGGGACCGTTGTTGAGCTGCCGTTCATTAAATTTAATTTCTCGAACTGCGGCTTTCAGTACCTCGTCTCACACGCTCCACATCGCGCTGCGCCCGGTGCCCGGTGCCCGGTTCCGCTCCCCGGCCCACGCGCTCCAACCGCCGCCTCCGGGTCGCGCCGGGTCCGCGGTTAATCTCCTTATCTGCTTCTGCACCTTGGCATTGCGGCCGAGCCGAGCCGAGCCGAAGCGTCTCGATTGTTTATCCAGACCCAGACCCAGACCCATCCTATCGCTCGGTCGATCGGCCGCCTGTCCGTCAGTCCGTCAGTCCGTGTTTGTTCCGCCGCCGCACCAGCCCTTGGTCGACCCCTCGCGGCCGCGTGTTTATTTTAGGCCGACCGGAGTTTTGCCCCACGCACTCGCACCCGTTCGGCGCGGAGCCGAGCGTCGTCGCGTCTCCCTCCACCACGCCAGCGCCATCCCCTTCGCTCCTCAGCCCCAGCACTGGCGGACGCCCCGTGGATCCGGCAGGCCCAGGCCCAGGCCAGAACCCTCCAATTCATTGGAAGTCTTCGGAAGTCGCTCTCGTTCATTTGGCTCGTCCGCCGTCGCTGCGGTGCCGTCTCCGGGTTTCGAAACCGCCCATTTCGCGTTATCAGCTGTTTTCGACCGAGCGAGACGACCGATCTCGAGATAGGGACGGAGATGCGACGGGGGAAGCGCCCTATGGCCAAATCTCGCGTTGCTTTTGCTGGCCCCACAAATTAATCTGTTAATAAATAGAATTGTTGCTCCATGGCTTCGTTTTCGTCTTCGGAAGACCTCGTCAGCGCTGCTGTCGCTGTCGCTGTTGTTGTTGTCACGTCGTCGTGCCATTATGTTTGTTGTTTATTGTTCTCTCGGCGGGACCCACATTTGGAGCCATTGTTGGTGCCTTCGCCTCGCATGCGGCCTGTGTTTACGAAGCAGGAAATTTAGTGGACCTTTGCATGCGACCGCGGCCATCAGGGGTGCTGGAGTAGCGACAACGACTACTGGAGGCAGGTTCTCGGAAGTGAAGAAAATCCCCGGCTCCCAGCGCCCAAAGCGCCGTCTCTCGATGGATTCGTCCCATCACGTGGAGCCCTCTCAACCATCGCGATCGGTTACAATGCCGTTTTCCGCTGTCTCCGCCTCTCTGTCGATTGCGCCACGTTCGCGCCTGTCGCCCTGACGGTCCGGCGTTCGGCGTCTGGCACTTCTCAATGGCTCCGTGGCCGAGTGTTTCGCCATTCCTTGTCCTCCGCCCTTCGACAGCGGGTGTCAAATGCTTGGCATTTTGTAATTTGTCAAGAGCTTCGCGTTCAGTCGAGCATTCGCTCAGTCGCTCAGCCACTCGGGCTTCCATTCATTCGCTCGAGCGCCCCGTGCGGGCGAGAAATGAAAGAAGCGAGGCGTGGGCGTGGGCGGAGAGGGGGGGCGGGGGCGGTGGGTTGGACAAGCAACAACACGGTAGCGACCACAGAGATAGCGGCAATGACAACACACCGGCGACAATTACGAAAACGATTGCGTTAAACAAGAAGCATTTCGAAAATTATCACCTCCCGGAGCAGGCGCTGCCAGGAATTTCCAGTCGCTGCCGCCGCCGCCGCCACCTCCGTTTCGACTTTGTTTGCCTTGTCAACACAGCAACAACAAGACCAGAGCGGCTCGAAAATCCACGGAATGAGCCAGGGCCGAGCCGAGCCGAGAAGAAACCCGTATGAATTGTCTGAGTCAACAGAACGAACCACGAGCCGAGCCGAGCCGAGACGCCGCAATAATTATTTTGGCATCAAATCTTCGCGCGGAAGAAACAACGAGCGAGAACAAAACGGCGTGGCAACAACAAAGGCGGGCCAAGCGCCCGAGCAGAAAAAATACCTGCGAAGGTCCGGGCCTGAGAGCTCGAGAGCCCTGGCTGCGGGCGCCGCGAGCCGAGTCGGGTCCGATGGGTTGAGTAATGAAGACGTGCGCTGCGATGTGGGCTCCTTGAGCACAGTGGGCGAGCAGACGAGCGGAGAGGGACGTGAGGGGCTCAGCTCGCGGCTGTGGGTCTCTGGAGAACGTCTGGCAGGGCCCGGAGGCGCACCGGAGTGGATTTTGACATACCCAAAGGCGACCCGATCGGGTGCAGCGATCATCGGCCCCGGGCGAGGCGCCGAATGAGGTCGGAGGTGGTCGCGGTCGTCGATGCCGTCGCGGCCGACCTCTTTCGCCAGAGGAGCAATCATGACATCTCACGCCGATGGAAATTTGCACGGCCTCGGTCGCACGCGCCTGCCCGAGCCCGTCGAGAAATCAATTAAAATTTATGTGCGTCTGGCCCGACTCGGCTCGCGCAGAGACGACTGCGCGCGGCCGGGAGGAGCCGTGGCTCGCGGAAGCCCAGGGACCCGCGGCTGTGGGGTTGCGAAAAGAGCGAGAAGGAAAATTAATAACAATCATAAAATCGTGACACGTGACCTCAAAATGGAGAAAAACACAGTCGTAATCGAAATAAATAAGTCGCGAGCGAGCAGAGACACTGGCGGAGCTCGCACTGCTGCGGCTGGGGCTGGGGCTGGGGCTGGGGCTGTTGCGTTTGCAGAGTTGGCAACGCGAAACGAATGCTAATTGAGAAAATTGACGCCGCCGTCGTCGCCGGGTGCGGAGAGTGAGTCACGTTGCAGGCGGCGACGGCGACGGCGAGGACGCCACGAAGACAAACAGCGGGCGGAATCAGACGCCGGGGAGGCCGAGCGGACGCCCAGAAAGAGCGGCTCGAGGCAGGCCCGAGTCCCGCGCCCGATCGCTCGGCCCAGGCGCGACGCCGGCTCGTCTCTGCCACTGGCGATCTCTCGACTGGCAACGGAATGGAAATCAATTGGAGAGCAGAACCGATCCGAACAAAGGAGATCGCAGAAATTGCGCCTGGGTGCGATTTGAAATCAATCAGCGGCAGCCACGGCTACGACAAACGGCGCACCCAGTTCCATTGTCGTGGCTCCGGCTCCAATTGTTTTCTGCTCCATCGTAGCCCTGGTTTGTGCGAAAACGCCACAAGAGCTCTCGAGACGATCCCGGGTCGCCGCGCTCGCCGCACTCGCCGCTGCTCCCCTGCTAATTAACCCAGTCCACGGCCGATTTCGCTTGAACTTTCCCCTCGTTCTGATTTCTGTTGGCCGCGACCGAGGCGAAAGTCGGGCAGGCGGGAGGGCGCGGGAGAGCGGGGATCGCGATCACTGCGGCTTCGATTCAACTCGCGCGCCGATCGATCGCCGCTCCGAGATCGCTCCGTGACCTCGGGGACTGTGGGAACTCGGGCCACCTGCTGTGGGAAGCGCGCGCGCGGCGGTGGCGCCGTCGTGTGCGGATTTTTGTCTCCACCAGGGTCCCGCGAGCGCCAGCTGGCGACGTCATGGCGACGGCTTTTTGTGCACTTGTTCGTCGCCACTCACTTTTATGCAACGCCGTAAACCCGAAAATGCTGCGGTCCCGGCCCCGGCGCCCGCGGACTTGTCAAGCAAGTGAATTTATGCTCATTATGTAACGCGCCCGGCGGAACCTGAAACTTTGTCGCGCGCTCGCCCCATGCGCCTTTTCGTTCTGCAGCTTTGGCGCCCGAGCGGCGCGGGCGGTTGGAGTTGGAAACTGTTTTATTTGCATGCCTGGCTGCCCCGCTCCCCTCGAGCTGACTTGGGCCACTCCAGCGGGCCCGACAGCGACAGGACTCGCAACAGTCGACCGGGCCGCATTCGGCGCCCACCGCAGCCGACTCTCAACCGGTGGCTGTCGATCGCAGGGGTTTCGGCCGCGGGGCGAATTCGGTGCCGTCGAATGCGACCCGACCGCCGACCAGCGACAACAACAAATTCCACTAAACGGCCTGTCGTCGACTCGCGAGCGACGGAAGACTCAAGCAGACCGGCGAATGAAATGAAAACCTGTCGCTGACGGCGACGGCGGCGGCGACGGCGACGGCGACAGTTGCGAAAACCTCCATTGGTTTTGGGTTTTCTCGCTTCGATGGAAAATTTGATGCCATTTGAATGCAATTTGTCGCCCTCGGCGTCGCCCTCGCCGTCGCCGTCGCTGTGGTTACTGTTCTCGTGGTGGTTGTTGCTGTTGCTGGCGGATTAATTAATTGCAACACGTTTCCCCGAACGGCGGCAACAACAACGGCGCCGTCGTCGTGGAGGCCCCAGAACCCGAGACCCGTGGGAGCGGCTCAGGGCGGGCGGAGGAGGGGCCGCGAGCCTTTCATTCAGCTTCGGCGCAAGTCGGTTGCATCACCAGCGGCTGGTCCGAGCGAGGGACGGGGCCGACTCCGATGAGCGGCGGCGCGAACCTGTTGCGGCCGCGTGGCGTCGGGTGTTCGGCAGACCCGCCGCCGCCCCGCGCGGACACATGCAAAACGCGCGAACCGGTCGGACGACTGTGGCATGGACTTGTTGGCTGGGGTTGGGGAAAATGTCAAGCCAAACACTGGCGAACTGGCGGCGGCCCGCGCTCCGCAGGTCGGCAAACCGCAGGGCAGGTGTCGCTGTCGCTGCCAACAGCTCGTCAGCGGCGGCCAAAACGCTCGGCCGCCTGGAAGTGGACAGGGAAACCTCGGAGGGGGCGGGCTCGGGTGGAGAGCGCGGAAGGAGTTCGAAAACGTTTCAGATCCAGTGGAGGCGAACACGTGTGGCCGCAGCCCGACCCAGTCGCCACCTGAGCCGCCCACCCAGCAGCAGCGGCAGCGGCAGCGACGTCTTGGTTTCTCATTAAAAACGCTCTTCAGACCCGGCACGAGGCGCTGCCGGCAGCGAAGGAGGCCGGAGGGAGGGAGGGAGGTAGAGAGACAGGGACAGAGACAGAGATTGTTAATAATAAATTCACGCCGCGACGGCGGGAGACGGGGGCCCTCGTTCGCGGACGGGGGCCTGGACGGGGACGCGGATGGAGGAAAGTTTTCTGGGTCACCAACGCCAGGCACAGCCCGAGAGTCCCAGCAGCGGCAACGGCAGCAGCAACGGCAACAACGGCGTGCAACTCAAAGGAAAACGAAAGAAAAGCGCGCAAAACGAATGAAACAGGGGGGGGTGGGGGGTTGGAGGAGGAGGCCGGAGGATGCGGGGACTGGAACTCGTTCTCGCTGTAAACCACATGGAATTGAAAAGCGTGTTGTGCAGCTCCTCAACAACGACAACAACAACAACAGCGGCAGCAGCTGCAACTGCAACAACAACCCACTACGGCCACAAGATGCAACATCAGCAACAGCAATTGCTGGCGGCATGAACAACTACTCCAGCAACAACAACCGCTCGCCATGGAGCAGAAGAAAAACGGCTTCGAGCATCTTGGAAAATCCTGCTCCACCATCGTCTTCCGCCCAGACGACGTCGTCGTCGTCGTCGTCGTTCTTGTTATTGTTGTTGCTGTTGTTGCTGGTAGTCTTAGGAAAATCCACTTGCGAGAAGTGTTAAAGAGATGTGAATGAAAGGGAGGGGCCGGGGAGGTGAGCACGACGGGCGGGTCTCGGAGAGCGAAGAACGAGGTCGGAGGAGCCGAGACTGCGCCGTTGGAGAGGCGGGGGTGGGGGCGGCGTTTAAAGGTTTGCTCCGATCTGTTCCGGAGAGTCTTAAATACATTGGAAGGCTGTGAGCCGGCGAATTTGGCAGCACTCCCGAGTGCTCCACAGCGAGAGGCTGGCGCTGGCGGACGGAAGTCGTCGTGGTTGACTTTAATTACGGATTCAAGTGTTGTTCGGACCGAGTTGCCCCGCCCTGCCCCCGACTTGGCAGCACCGTCCGCCGCACTCCTCCGCGGAACAGCCTCTGGAAAGCCCGAGTCCGAGAAACCACTTGTCGCGCCGACGGCCGCTTGATTTAATTTGCAGTTTTCCGCAACGCGGCAGCATCGCGCACGACCCACTCACACATGGCTCCGCGACTCTCCACACAAGTCTCCACTTGGCAGCCCGCTAATTGGCCGGCGAGCAGTCGGGGCCGCGGCTCGCGGTCGGTTTCGGATTTCGAAACTCTTGGTCTCGATGTCCGACCCGACCCCCGCCCACCGCCCGCCGCCCCCGGCGAGAATTCTCGTTCTATTTTCCTCCGCGTTTGCGTTGTTCCTCTTAATTTATTATCGCGACTCACTTTTAATGACATCACGTCGCTCGTGTTGTTGTTGTTGTTGTTGTTGTTGTGCTCTGCACGGCCTTCGCGCAGTTGCCCACCTCCGGGGAAGTCTCAGAAATCTGCTTGAGAGCTTTTTGGGTTTTTGGGTTTTGCTTTATTTCTCGTTTAATTAATGTCTAGGCGTTGATGAGAGCTGCCAGATTTGTTGGTTTTCTCACTCGGTTGTTATTGGGGTTTTCGGTTATTGTTGTCCGTCCGTGGCTGGTCGGCTCCGGCAGTTCATTAAACACAGCTGCTAAAATATTTACGACTCGCCAAACTCATTAAGCGCCTTACATGATTTCCCCGTGATTTATGAGCGATTTTCCGCCCGTTCTCGCCGCGATCGTTCTGACCCAGTTCCCGATCGTCACGAGGGGTTGGCGGGGGGCGACGGCCTCCAGCGAGCGGCTCTCGATGGCCGGTGGCGGACCGAGGGATCCGTCCCGGAACCAGGAACCAGCCTGGGCCGGGTCCCGACGCCGGTCCCGATCGCAGGCGACCGCGCAGTTTCGGAGCCTCCTCGACCTGTGGGAAAGGCGTAGCGTGTGGCGAACCCGCCATCGGCCCTCGCCTCGTCATTAACTCTCATTCCGAGCGAAATGGGTAATTTCTGAAATTGTTATTAATGACAGCCGAGACCAGCGGCCGAGCGGGGTTGGGGTCGTGGGGCCGTGGGGCCGAGGAGCGCCAGACAGGAAGCGACGACGGCCTGAAATCTCCTCCGGAGCATGAGAAACACTCGGCGCAGAGTTTGAAAAGTCAATTAAGCTAATTGACACGGCAGGCAGGCCGGACCGGGGGCGGGGGCGGGGGACGGACGGAGGCAGAAGCGCAGCGGGTCGGCGGGACGGAGGCCCATTAGAAGCCCCGAAAGGCCGCTAAGTGGGCTCCAAAGCCCTGAACCGCGTCTGGAGGCGGGCGAAGAGCGCCGAAACCGGAGACCAGAGGTGAAAGAGATGCAAATGCGAACTTTCTTCTGGCGTCGTTCACGCCTCCGACGTCCCGGCACGGCTGCTTTGAGCGATGTCTCGTTCGAAATTTACACCTCTTTCCGATCGCCGCGAATCTGGGTCAATGGCATTTGGTTTGGCAGCACTCGGCTGCAAACTTGGCAGCACGAGCGCGAGAGCCGGCCCGAGCCGAGATGCGAGGCGCTCACATGCAAAGCAGAAGAATCCGAAGCAGGCGATCGCGACGATGGGACTGAGCGGGGGCCGGGGGTTGGCGTGAAATTCAACGGTCACGGATCGCGAAGTTTTTAATGAAAATCTTAGCTTGCGAAACGTTTGAAATGTTTTAATTCGGCATTCGATACGGAGTCGTCGTTTCGAAGAAACTGTGGACGAAATGGGAAATTATTTCAAAAGGCGCGAGTAATCCATTCAAAGGTAAATGAGAAATTAGAAGGCGAAGAAGCACAAATTAAAGGCTAATTTCGAAATAAATCAAAAGCTCATTTGGAAATAAATGAACGCCGTGTTTACAGTGAATGGAAAATAAATTCAAATCGGCGGCAGCGTGGAATTAAAAGTAAATAAAGCAAATCGAACATGAGCGGGGAATTCAGCGATTTGAAAATAAACAGACAAGCACGAAACATGCATTTGTCTCACTTTTGCTTTCTACGCTTCCCTTTTGTGAGTTCGTATTTCGAGTTTTTCTTCTTCTTCTTTTTTTCATTAATCGAGAAACATTTGCTGTGGAAACATTTTCATTGTCTGCTATTATTTAATATTTGTTTACCGCGACTTGTTGTTGTGCGCAAACTTTTACTTTTATTTATTGCCGCGAATAAAGGCGGAGAAAATTTCGATCCGAATTCGTTCCGTCTCTGTTGTCTGGGTTGCCGTTGTTGTTGCCTTGTGTTGGGCTTTTGTGCTGCATTGGAGAGGTTTCGTTCAACTCTACAGAGCAGTGTAGAGAAATGCGTGCGATGTGTGATTTCTTCGGCTCGGCCATTCCCGTCCCCTCTTCTGCTCCCCTCGCCCGTCCCGGCCTGTTCCGTCTCCGCCCGGCCGGATTATTTCGCGCTTTGTTTCTCGTGCCTTGTTTCGTCCGACTCGCTCTGAGAAATTTCTGACGCATCGCTTAAGCAGAATTTCACTTTCGCTCCCCCACTCCCTCGCGACCTCCTCTCGTTGAGTGCGAAAAATTCGAAAGGCATTTTTCGGTTTTGCGTGCGTGGAGGGCGAGGGGTTTCCGAGTCCGGCTCAATGACTCAGCTATTGATTTCGGAAGAAGGCTCCGCTCCCGGTGGTCCACGGCCTCGCGTTTTTCTCGGTCCGGCGGTTTGCGATGTTGCCTTTTTCGCCTCCACTCCCAAAAGCGTTGGCAACTCCTCTGAACTCACGCCTTGTTGTCTCCCCTGGCCCACACATGGCAATGGTCTCCAAAGTCTCCACTGCCACGAAGCACCGATCGAAATGCAATTTCGAGCTAAAACGCAAACCCGAAACATTCGCATTCGCATTCTATTCCATTCCATTCCTTCCCATTCCCCGCGAGACAATGCCGGACGTATCGCATTGTGTTCCGTCTTTTGTGACGTAAAGTCCATTGTTGCGACGTTGTGGGCGCTGTTCCATTATTTGTATTCTCATTTACTTGCACAAAACTCTCCGCTCCGAGTCGTGTTCGTGCATCGCGGTCGCCGCCGCACAAGGGCCGACGGACGAAGTGCGCGGCAGGGAGGCAGAGCGGCGGACGGACAGATCGCTGGGAGCAGCGCGTGTGACACAACAATTGACAGTCCTTTGGCTCGAGATTGCAAGTGAAAGGCAGCCACGATTCCTCGAGTAGGTTCTCGGCACTCGCGATTTTTATGCGTCCCCACTCGCCCCCCCCCCCCTTTTCAGTTCACCCCACGCGCGAGTCGCGGCTTCTCGAGCGCAGCAGCGGCGACGACGTTGGCGGAGGCGGCGCGGCGCGCGGCGATGGTGCGTTCGCATAAATTTGATGTAAATTGAAATTTAAAATCCCAACTCATAAGCAAATATCCGTTTTGTCTCTTGCCGTCGCGCATTCTGCTCCTCGTCCACTCCATTATCTCGGCCCCCGTTTTCGACGCTTTTCGCTGTGCGCGGAATTAAACGCAGTGGGTCCGCTGCGTTCGTTCTCGACTGCGATTGGCTTCTCGAAAGCGTTGCGTTGAAATTCGCGCTCCTGAATTATTCATCGCACGCCGCCGGCAGACAGGCCGACTCCGGCGTCGGGCCGGGGACGGACGCTTCTGCAGATTAATTGGACACACACTGCACCAACACCAGCCCCAGCCCCAGCCCCAGCACCATCTCCATCACCAACACAGCGCCGACACCAACTCACACGCCGTCGCAGCCGCAGAGGCGGATGAGCAGGCGCGCGTGGACCCCGCGCGTTCGCACTTGAGATTGAAAACAGCGCAAACCCGCAGTCGCAGCCCGAGGCCTGTCCTTGGCAGCGGGTTTTGCCCTTCCTGCGCCGTCCGGGCGAGCGGGGGACGCCCAGTGGGGCGGCCGGCCGATAAGCGGCCGAGTCCCCAGTCCGTGCGGCGGATTCGACTTCTCGCGACCGCAGTCTGCGTCTCTGCTCGCCATGCCCAGCTCGAATCCCGATCGCCCTCGCGCTGCCGCCGCTCGCGTGCTGGCCTTTGCTCCGCACAGCCGTCGTAAGTTTCCCGCAATTAGGCCGAGTTCGTGCGTAGGCCCGGTCGCAGCCCCCGTCGACCCCGGCCGCGATTTGTTTCCGCGAGCGCGGTTTTCCTCAGTGTCGAACCTCTGGACGGTCGACGTTGACGCCGACGTCACGATCCGGTCTCGCGGCGCCTCGGGATTCTCGGTAGGCCCGGCCCGAGCGACCTCTGGCCCGACGGTCTGGCGCCGAGTACCTGCGGCCCGCGACCTGGGCGACCTCCGACGCAGACGCCGACGAGAGCGTGTCACGTGGTCCGGTCGCCGGGTTTACGAGGGACGCGACCCCCGTTAATTCACGCGTTTCTGGAAATTTCAGACGCGTTTAAATGCTGGTTTCATTCTTGCCTTGGTGCCACATCCGCCGCTGCGCCTCGCCTCGGTTTTACACACCTTCGCTCTGTCTCCTTCGCCCCTCCTCGTTCCCTGCGGTGCCTCGGGTTTTTACGCCATCGCCTGTTTCATTCAGCTCGCCAGCTCGTTCAAGGCGATTACTATAAAAGGAAATGGTCGAAATGTACTTTTAAATTGTCGTCTCGTCGTCGTCGTCGCAGAGCCGAGCCGAGCCGAGCGTCCTTTCACTAGCCGACGTGGCGGGAGGCACGACGGAAGGACGGGAAGCCACGATATTTATTACTTTGATTTTGTCCCCGATCGCCCGGCCGCTGCCCCGCTCCGGCCGCCTCGCGCGCTCTTGACACGCTGGTCACGTTCCCCGGACCAACTCGCGACGGGCCGAGGAGTTGTCGCGTCCCGTCCGATCCCGAGACCGAGCCAGGGTCCGAGAACTGTCAATGAGCGGCAACATGGCCGCCGTTCGCCGTCGCCGTCGTCGGTCGACCGGGTTCCTTCAACAGACCCCGGACGGCGGCAGAGGCGGAGGAGGAGGCGAAGACGAAGCCGGGAGGAAAATCTATTAAAAAATGGTGTAATAATAAAATAACTGACTGCCTGACACTTGTGCCTCTGACAGCTGTCACATACGCACGAATTTATGACCGTTTGTCGCCTCTCGCTCCCTCTCCCTGTCTCTGGCTCTGGTGGATTTCTCAATATTTGTTCTTGGTCGCCTGGGAAGTGGAGCGAAAAACTTCCTCACCGACCCGCGGGTCACGCTTCCAGGAACCGCGATTCCCCACCCTTTCTCCCCGCCGCCCTTCTCCGTCCGTCCCTCGCTGTCTCTCTCTCCCTCCCTCTCGCCCTCTCGGCCTTATGTCAACTCGCCACATTTGCATCTTGTTTGCTCGTCACGCGCGTCCCATCGGCAGGCGCTCCGTGCGAACCGCACCGACAACGCGATGATGAATGTCAACAATTATGCGTCGATCGACCGCCGATCGACCCAACATGGACGCCGTCTCCGGCGAAGACGACGCTGTTGTCGCCGCCGCAGCTGGCAGTTGTCAGTTGTCAGGCCCTATCGCCAAGCCGGATTGAGGTTATGCACACATTTGACATTTGGCGGCTGGAGCTGGAGGCTGCGGGCTGGAGGAGCCGGGAAGAACCCGGAGCCCCGGCGACCGCCCAGGCATGTTCGCGAGGGTCGGTGGAGACCAGGTCGACTGCCGATGGTTTGGCTGCGGTTGCGCGACGAGACGATTTTGCGATGCGAACCGCGGCCCGCGGCCCGCCCCCTCCAGACCGCCTCCATCGAGCGTAGCCTAATTTGCAAGCCGTCGATTCGCGCTCGATCGCGGCCCACAAAAGGCGATCACTCGAGTCGGATCGGATCGGATCGGATCGGTTTGACTCGATCGACTCGATTCGACTCGCCTGGGCTCGCCATGTGGGCTGCAGTCGCCGCGGCCACACCCCCGAGGGGCGCCAGCGCGGGGCGGGCGGGGACGGCCAACAGGTGAAAGCCGTCTTTCTTGTTTCCACGGGCGACGCCAGCGCTGACTTCACCTCTATTTCTGCCTCCGCGAGCCCCTGCCGTCGCCGTCGCCGTCGCTGTTGCGGCGTTGGCTCGGCTCGACTCGGCTCGGACCGGCGATAAATTCTCGCATTGACAATGATTTTCCATTGTGATCGGCAGGGGCGCGGGTCGCAGGACGGGCGTTCAATGACAGCTGAATGTCAGTTGTGTTTACAATTGCTCTCGACGCCAGCAGCAGTGACGGCGGCTCAGCCTCGCAGTTCGCAAGAACGAGCGACTGGGCAGTCGCCGTCCAAGCGGATGTCAAAACCCCGTCAAGCGCGCAACGGCGTCCCTTTGACCCCACTCCGAGGCCCTCCACCGCTCTCTCGCTCTCTCTTCCCGCGCGCTACCAGAATGATGTCACTGCACGGCTCTATCTGCGGCCAAGACGAGCGAGCGCCGCCTCCCTTCGCCCCGCCCCGCTCCGTCCCGTCCTCTGCCGAACCAGCCGAGCGACCAACGGCCGCGACGACAAGTGCTGAATTATGCGGCTCCGCACGCCTCGCTCGGCGGCGGGCGGCGCAGACAATAGACCACATTTTAAATGAGCACGAAATGGGCTGACAACGCGGCTAAGACCGCCATTACGGTCATTACGGCCGGCCCAGGCTCCGCCCTGCCCTGCTGGCCGTTGTTGCACACCACTAGACTCCGTCAGCTGTCCAGGCGCTCCCGCAGAGGCCGACGTCGTTCGGCCACCGCGTCTCCGCCGACCCTCTGCGCCCGCTAAAAACAGAGCTCCGGGCTCGAGTCCGTTGTCCAGCCCTCGCAGTCGTTCGGCAGAGCCGCCTGTTTCGAGTCTCAGTCATCCTACATTTATCCGCACATTGTTGCAAATTGCCTTTTGAAACGCCGGCCTCCGCTCGCTCCCGCCGGTCTCCGAGACCCGCGAGGCGACGCCGTCGTCTGCAACTGTCGTTCCTGGGTCTGGCCGTGTTGTTGTTGCCACCTGGGCCACTGCGCAGCCCTCGCCGGCGGCCCATCTCTGTGTCGTCGTCGCATGCGCTGCCACTTCGCACCACCGGAGCCTCCCGGGTCCCGCACCGGCCCCGGACCTTTGCGGGCTCCTTCGCAGTCGGATGTGTGTCAAAGTGCTTATAATTCCTTGCGGCTCTAGCAACGAAGCTCAAATTCCGCCCGACCCCTCCCATTCCCTTCCCTTCCTTCCTCCCCTCGTCTGTTGGTCCCTGAGTTTTCCCTCCGCTCGCCCTCCTTGACTCGTTCTGCTCGTTCAAACAACTGCACGATGACATTCCACGGCTTCTGTTACCCACCAAGAACAGCGGCGTAGCTACGGCAACAACGACGGCAACAACAACGACGACGGCCATAACGCTGGCCATTACATCAACATCAACAGCAGTCGCAGTGACTGCTGCAGTGCCGGCCCGAGGCAGTTGCCATTTAAAACCCGGCCCCGGCCCCGGCCCGTCACCCAGGCGAACTCCTATGACAGCATCGCCGGCGAGACGTGACGCGATCGGCCCTCGTCCCCTTCGCTCCTCCCCGCCGATCGATGCGTTGCGATGACCCAAAGCGCTGGGCATTTCCTCCGGGCCTGGGAGCGGGCGGCCCTGCCAGGACCGGCCGGGTGTGGCGCCCCTCCCGGGCGCTGCGTCATCCTCGGGGCGGGGTTGACGCAGCGAAGGCGAGGACGAGGACGAGGACTGTGGGTGAGTCACGGGTTCGTCACGAGTTCGTCACGTTCAGCGCTGTCAGCAGAGGCTCGGCTTCAAAACGGGCCCCTCCACCGGCGTCCTCGGCGGCCCACCTGCGGGACCCTCCCTCGCTCGCTCCCTCCCGTTGTCCCATCGCAATTCGCTTTAATTGTCCGATTCTCCACCCAGACAATTAATTACTGCCCTTTGTTTGGCCACCTCCTTCGTCCCCCCTTCCTTTGTCCGCCCCGCCCCCTCCGTCCGCTCGTCCACTCGACTTGATTGTCACCCCCGGCCCCCGCCTCGGACCGGTGTCCACTGTCAAGCCCTGCCTCTGCCTCGGTCTAATCCTCGCTTTAACACGTTTCTAATTAAGGCGCTGCCAGCGCTGTCGGATCTGGCAACGCTGTCGACGGCCCCCGACCCGGCCCTTACCTTCGCCTTCGGAACCGCGCCGGCTTCGTTTGGGCGAGTCGGGCGGGTCACGTGACTTTTTCCTAATGAACCTCGGTGTTTTTTCCGACGGCCCCGCCTGCGTCCAGCTCTTCACCCTTCCCGCGCGATCGCCCTCGCCCTCGCCCTGCAGCGTTTGCTCCTCTTCTCGCACACACCGACTCCGAGTGAGTGCCGTGTGTCGGCCCTGCTTCCGCCTGCCGGAACTTCCGCCTCTAATGAGTCCATTATTAACAACAATCTCTGTTTGCCAACTTTGCAGCCCGAGACGCCGCCAAACAAAGGGCGCTCAACACAGCAAGGGGGAGCAGCGGAGACGGAGAGGGAGGGAGAGATTAGGGTCGTCCCCACGAGTTCTTGTCGAGGAAGTCGCAATTAAGTTCCCTGCTCATTAGTCGCGAGTCCGAGCCCCGGAGCCGATCGCTGCGAGGTTCTTCCGGGCCCGCCGTTCTTCTCACGAGCTCCTATCGGCCTGTCGGTTTTTCTGCGCCCGACGCCGCGTGCACTTGGCTGCCTCGGGGTTTTCCCACGAGCCCTCGTCCGACCCGTCGTGGCGTCTTCGCTCCTCGCTTCGCTGCATCTGTTCAAGGATTTCATCCGCCCCTTCCCTTGTCCGCCTTCCTTGCGTTCTTGCTCTCCTTCCTCGCTGCCGGCATCTGTCGCTCGCTGCCCACCTGCTGCAGGCCGCCGCCCAGAGCGAGAGAGAGAGAGAGAGAGAGAGGGGAACGGACTCGTGCAACCTCCGTGAGCCTCGCTCGCTTCAGAGCTCCGTCCGTCCGCCTCCCCTCCTGCTCAGTGTCACCGTGTTCCACTTTCGAGTGAGAAATCGTCTCGTCCTTGGTCCTTCGCTCTTGTCTCCGGCCCTCGCCGCTGTCTTCCGCTGCCATGTGTCGTGTTTCCTGCCGCCGTCCTCGTCGCCGATGCCGCTGCCGCTGCCATTTGTTTGCTGTCGATCTGCCCTCATCCCTACCCTCCTCCGCTCCGCTCGTCCGGCGCCTCGTCCTCGAGGCCGGGATTCGGAATCGCCTGCCTCACGGGACCCGATCTGCGCTTGGTTCCCCCTCGGTCTGGCCCCTCGGCCGTGGGAACGCAGAGGGCTCCCGTCGACCCCGCCCGTGGCTCCGCTGCCAGCGGAACCACTCACGAGGCAATTGCGAAGAATTTCGCTTTATATTAAATTTCCGCTGCTCGAGCAAATTTGCAAGGCGCCCGCCCTGCCCGTCCTCCTCTCCCGGCAATCCTTTAATGCGACTGCCCCGCCCTCCCCGAACCCGACCTACTTTCGCGCAAAACCCCATTTCGTATGCATGGCAACGGCCCACGACGTGGGTCCGGGGGGGGTCGCCGGCCCTCTAAATCTTGGTTCATATCTCGCGGTTGTCGCCCCTCGCCCGGACTGCGGTGGAAAATCCTCCGTCGAGGGGGGGCGGGCGAGGGAAGGAGGCGGCGCACAGGTAAAAGTGCAGTCGCGAGGGCCGTCGGCCTGAGCCGAGCTGAGGCGAGTCGAGTCGAGGATTTATTAATATTCGAGTATGAACGAAAATCCACTTGAGTGGTCCGGGAAATCCGAGGGAACGAGGCCTGCGTCGAGGCCCGGCGCGGTTGCGGAGGACGGGGGGAGGGAAGGGACGGAGGACGGGCGGACGAGAGGGGCCTGGCAGCAGCTCGTGATTTACTCTGGGGCGCGGCAAACACTCCGGTTATTTCACTGTGCGATCGCCGGCCCTGCCGCCGCGGCCAGCGTCGCATTGTTCCGATTTAGCACAAAGGCTGGGAAGCCTCTGAAAAGTAACCACATTTCCCGAAAGGGATCTTCCCACGCGCTCTCCATGCGAGCGGGGAATTTTTGCAAAGTGGGATTTTGTCCGAATCTGTGCATGCCTGGAAGCCGTTTTTAATTTTCCCCTCTCTCTCTCTCGTTGCAGGTATGTGTCCATCTCCCAGCTGGGGAAATTCAACGGGACCGTCACGGCGCACGAGGGTGAGCGCCGTGGAAGGGAATTTCCGAGGGAAATTGAGGAGGACCAACTCAAAAAGGCGTTCTTTGAACCCAGAGAGCTCCGGGCGAGGCCGTCCTTGTCATGTCTGCGAAGTCTGAGTGAAGAGGATTCTGGGCCATCTGGAAAACTTCCCCTCCCTCGGGCACTCGAAGTCGCAGCGAAATCTCGGGAATTATCCGAGCCGCGCAGACGGAATCGAAGTAATCCACTTAAGCGTCTCAAGTGCGGCTCAGGGGCAGCGGAGGGAGAGAAAACAATTTCACTGCGGCCGCACTTTTTCGGGGAACTTCTAGACGCAGCACCGTTAGCCGAGCGGCAGGAGAGGGAGCGGAGGGCCGACTGAGAGACGGTCGGTCGGACGGACGGGCGAGCGGAACAACGACGGTGGTAATTTGGAAAATAGCTGCGATTGACAACACTGAGGCGGAGAGGGAGAGAGCTCTCGGGGGTAGAGCGCGAACGGGAGACGCGGCTTTGCGAGAGCAATTAAGTGATTTGGGCTCATCACCGTCGAGCGACGAGCGGCGAATGTGGAGCGCCATTAGCGGAGCCGACGAGTGTTGCCGCCGCCAGTGTCGTCCTCGATTCGAGACAACCTCGGTTGCTCGCGTCCCTCGCTCTCTTTCGATCTGCATGAAGTCATTTGTAACGCGCCCGGCCCCGGCCCCGGCCCCGGCCCCGACCCACGCCCCCGCCCCGACCCACGCCCCCGGTTCCGCGATTCCCTTCGGTGACTCCGATGGCGCAAATCGATTTCTGTGCAAACCTCGCCGCACTCGTCCCCGACCCGGCCGGCGTCGTCGTGATTTCCCATGTGTGCGACGTGTTTTCGTTCCCAGACCGCGGCCGGCGGGCGCTGCGTGCGACGGCGGCGAGCGCGGATCCGTGCGAAGCCCCGGCGAAGGCAGGCGACGGCGAAGAAACCCGAAACCGCTTCCTTCGGGGCGGCTGCGGCGAACGGAAGCCGCCGGCGCTCGGCTCAAGGGCCGGTTGCAAATTGCAGAGCCCAGGGCGGCCGGATAGGAAGACGAATGGCCGACGGACAGACGGACAGACGGCGGATCGGATGTCGGCTGATCGCTGCTAATCAATGGAGCAGGTCGGCCCTGGGAACCGCGCCCGTGGAGTCGGAATTGCAGGAAGGGACGGACAGGAGGGTGGGCCGGCAGGACGGAGGGAGCCGGGTGAAGGGAGGCCTTGTGGGCGCCGCCGCTGGCCGGAACATTTAATTGTGTCCGCGGCCCACTCCTGGTGACATCAGCGCCGGGTCGGCCGGACTTCGCAGGGCGCGGCGGCGGGGGCAGTGGGGATTAAAAGCATTTCCTTGTCCTGCGCCGCCATCGATGGGAGGTGATGAATTTCATAACTTTTCCCATGGACGGCTCGCGCCGACGCCCTTCCGACTCCCCAGTCCGTGGACGTGGCGGCGACGTTTTATTGCGAAATCGGCGTCGTTTTGGCGCGGTAGTTTTGCTGCCGCCGCTGTTGTTGTTGCTCTAGACACATGAAATTGTGTTGTTGTTGTTGTTGTTGTGCTGGAGGTCCGGCCGAAAATGATTTATGGGTCCGTAAACGCTCTCGTTTGCGTGGGCGGGCGCCGGGCAGAGAGGAGGGAGGGAGCTGCAGTCGATGAGTCGAGTCGGTCGAGTCGGAGTGGCATCGGCAGGGGCAGGGGCAGGGGTAGGGGTGGGCAACCGGACGGTGGGGGTGGACGGGGCTCGATGAAGGCCGGGAGCGATGCCTGGCTTTCGTCGGCTTCAATCAGGCGGTTGTCGCGCCTCCTGGCCTCGCTCCAGCCCCGATCCCTATCGCCGCCGCGCCACGCAATCCTCGGTGGCCGCCCGACCCGGCTCCCCTCTGCCCCTCTGGCACTTCCTCCCTCCCGCCCTCTGCTCGATGAAGCAACCGAGGCGGGAGACAAATCGAGATCGCGTAAGGCTCAAGGCGTCCGACCGCCTCGATATGGGTTTCTTTTAATTGGTCTGGCGGTGGTTGTCGTCGTCGATGAGGCTGCTGGTGCGGTTGTTGTTGTTTGGCCTAGGTTTAATTGCAGCCTCTGTTGTCGTCGACTCGGAGCGCGCCAGTGAAAGGCCATCGGCTGAGGGCTGAGAGCGTTTTGCCGGGCCAAACGATGAGCGCTTGAGCTTCCCATGACTAAAGCAACAGCGACAGCGACAACAACAACGGCAGCATCCAATCGACAACGACATCGAAATCGCACAACTGCGCGCCAGCGGCAACAATGAAAGCAACGTCTCCGCTCCTCCCTGCCCGCCGCACAGTGCTCTGAGACATTTATTAAAGCCCTAATCGCCGGGTTTACCGAACCCGCTGAACCCGGGCCGAGCCGAGCCGAGCCCGGCTCAGGTGGCTGTTAGCATTGCCGTTGTTGTTGTTGCCGCTGCTTTGACTGCTGCGGCTGCAACAAGTGCCAGTTGCACAAGCGCCCGGGCCTTGCCATTAAGCGGCGGGCGTGGAGGGGCGGGGGCGGTCGCCGCTGCTCATTGACGGAAAAAGCGCCGTAATTGCGCTTCGAGCACCCCGGTCCCCGCCCCCGTCGCGTTGACGGCGTTGCCGACGACATCAGCAGCAGCAGCAGCGACGGCGACAGCGAGCGACAGCAGCAACGGCGAATCCACGGTTTTTATTGTTTTCTCGCTCGCTGCATTTCAACGCTTTTTGTCGGTCGTGCTCCTCTTGTTGTTGTTGTTGTTGTTGTTGTTGCGGCTGTTCGCTCCCGCTGGTGGGAAGTTGCAGTTGTCACTGTTGTTGTTGTTGTCGCTGCCGGGCTTACGGCGAGCGCATACAATTAAAAATAGCGGTACTTGCTGTTGCTGTTGTTGTTGCCGGTCGTCATCGTGATCATCTCTCCATTCGAAGTCGGAAAAACCGACATCGGCAACAAAAATCTCGCGCTCTCCCCCCGCTCTCCCTCTCTCCGACACGCCATCAGCAACAGCTCCGAGCGGCAGCAGCGACAACGACGTCGGCTCCACCGCCACTGCTTAATTGCACTTGGGTTCGGGCGCGGGCGCGGGCTCGGGCTCGGGTCGGCGCTGCACTTGTGTGCGTGCGTCGCCCGTCGTCCGCGCTGCTGTCACTCCGTCGAGAAGGCGAGAAACGCAGATGACTCGGCGCTAATTACGCAAGCCATCGGGACGCTCGACGCGTCGCCCCAGCCTCCCGCGGCGGACCCCCAACCTGTCCTGGTCGACGCGGCTCCCCCGCCGTCCGTCCGCGCTGCCTCTGCCCTGCCGCCTGTCGGGTCCCGCCGCCGACTGGTTTCGCTCGCCTCGTCCCAGACGCACGTCGTGGCGAAACTCGCCGCGATTCACAGCACTCGCTCCGTCCTCGTCTGCCGGACCCCTGCTCGCCTCGGGATCCTGGCCCAGGCCCAGGCCGAGCCACCGACCGCCAGCCTGAGGCGACTCCGGCTCCGGCTCGTGCCGTCTGCGCGCGTCCAGCCCGGCTCCGATTTTCCGACCGGGTCGCCCCGATTCTCCGGTGGTCCCTCGTCGCCCGCGCCGCCGGCTTCGACGTCCTCGCCTGGCCACCCACCGTCGCCGGCTCCTCTTGCCAGTAGTGGAACCGTCTTCGCACAATGGGCGATGACGTCGGCGGCAGGTGGCGGCGGCCGCAACCAGGTCAGCGGGGCGCCCGCCCTGGGCGCAGTTGCAGCTGCAGGCGACCCGGTCGGAGCCGCCCGCCCTGGTCGCCAGCCCCACGCCTGGCCCACGCGTGACGTCAACGTCACGAGGGACGGACGGACGCGTTCGAGGGCAGCTGCGCGGATGGTTTGCGATGAATTTCGAATGCGATTCTGCTCGGTTTCGTCGTCGTCGTCGTCGTCGTTGTTGCTGTTGCTGTGGCTTGGAGCAATTGCTGTCGGGTTGTGGGTTCGTGGCGTTATTGTAAATAACGTATATTGCTGTTGTTGTTGCTGCAGCCGCGATCCAACGACCGGGCCTCGGGATGGGGACGGGGACCGCGCGCCATCTGGTGGCTCTTTCGTCGATATTGAATTCTCCCATATCGTGCACTTGGGTGCAACTGCAAATGGAGTTTGCTGTTGTGGTTGTTGTTGTTGTGGTTGTCGCTACTGCCGCTGCCGCTGTTTACGCGTGAATTCAAATTTGTAACTGAAAACAACACGAGGCCCCGGGCGTGGGCATGAGAGAGGGGGCAGAACAGGAGCAGGGCGGAGAGCGAGGGAGGGAGAGAGGGCGAACAGTTGTACTTGTAAACTTCGTAACAGCACGGGATGCGAGCGAGTCCACGTCAACGGCGGCGGAGGGGGAGGGGGAGCAAGAACAAGCACCGGCCGGACACACTCAGAACAGCGACGACAGCAACAACAACAGCAGCAGCAGCAGCAGCAGTAGCGAGCACAATTGCAGCAACACCGACCACCACCAGCGACACCAGTAATCGATGGCAACGTGACGACGGACACGACCCGGAGACGACGGCGACGCCGACGCCGCCGAGTGCAGCGGGAACGACTGCGCCGACAACAACAGCGGCAGCAGCAGCCACAGCGGCGCACGGCCTCGCCCCCGCCGCCATCGTCGTCGTCATCACCGTCGTCATCACCGTCGTCGTTCCCGGCTGACGACGACGACGGCGGCGACATCGATATTGCATTTGGTTCCGCCCGAAACTGGGTCGACGTTCGCCGCCCGCCGCCCGCCGCCCTGGGACCCGGCCGACCGAACCCGTAAATTCTCCGCTCTGTTGCCGAAGTCGTGGCTTCTGCTGCGCTCGGCTGCTGCGGCGTTTGGTGGAGGCTGCTCCCTCCCGTCGCACTGGTGGAAGTGGGTTGACGTCGTTCGGGAGGGGTTGGAGCAGCGACAGTTGTTCGGGAATTATTTACGGCCGGAGCGGGCCCTGCGTGGCGGCGTGGGCGGCGGCGGAGCGGGGCGAACGGGGCGCTGGCACCGGCTCCGTCTCTCGGAGGGCTCCAGGACTCGGCCCCGCTCGAACGTGGCCGGGCTGAGCGAAGGAGGCTCGGGCGAGCCGAGGGCCCGGAAGGCGCAGGACCGGGACCGCAGCCGGCCGAGGGCCCATAAAGCTGTCGTCGCTCGGCGCTCGTCGGCGGCAACGATTAATTGGCGACTCATCTCGGCCGCTCCCGCTGCCCCGCCCCCTCTGGACCCCCCCGTTGCTCCGCTCTCATGAGTTGCCCGCTCGCCCGAACATGAGTTTTCGATAAAGCACTCGGCAACAACAACGACGACGACGACGACGGCGACGACGACGGCGACGACGATGACGGCGACAGCCGCAGCATGTTGTGCGCGTTCGCGTTGCCAACTCATCGGCGGCAACAACAACCACTAGCGGGAAGCGATCGCCCACAGATTTTGTGTGCTTTCGTATCGATAAAACAGCTGCGTCGTGTCACGCCCCACCCCCCGCCCCCCGCCGCTGGTGGCGTCGATGAATAAACAAAACTACGCGCACGCACACACTCGCACTCGCACCCGCACCCGCGAGATGGAGCGAAAACGGCTGGTGGGGCGGCGGCATCGGCCGAGTTCGTGTCTGCGAAAACCCCGCATGGAAATTTCTGAACAACGTTTTCGAACTCGACGGCGCCCGGAGAAGCCTGGCTGTTGCGGGCTCCGCTTCGTCTCCGAGACCATCCGGGGCGTGGCTGCAGGCGCTCGCCGTCGCCTTGAGCGACTCGACTGGCGGCGCTGCTGGCGCTCACTCGAGAGCCCTGGTCGCCAATCGCCTGGCCGACGGCGTGCACGGCAGCAACAACGTGGGGAGAAAAGCGTTGCATACTGGAAGGCGGTCCAGCGCGGCCAACTGTCAAGGCTGCCGGCGGGCGGGGTCGACGAAGGGGGGACGAAGCACGGCGCTGTGAACAAGGGCGAAGGTCACTGCGACAACAACAGCAGCAGCAGCAGCAGCAGCAACCGCAAGGCCAGCAGTTGGTAGCATGACAACAACAACAGCAACGCCGACGACAGCAGGTCACAACAAACGGCTTCACCGCGAATGAGCCGTTGTTTTGACGGAGGGAAATGAGTTTTTTCGACCGACGACTGCCGGTTTGGTTGTCAGATGCCGTCGGCGTTTGCGCTGTTGCGGCTCCGCCCCTCCCAGGACACGCGGCAGGGGCAACGGCGGGAAATCGGCGCCCATCAGTGGATCGCATTTGCTTTAATTGTGGCGACTTATGGCGATTGCATTTTCCATGAAACGGCCGGAGGCGGCGGGGTCGGGGAAGGACGCGCGCGCGGCCAAGGACCGAGGCGGCCGAGTTCGTGCCGGGTCCGCCGAACCGGAAACTGGGTTAGCGGGAAATTATGCGGTGCTTGTCCTCCCCCCTCCCCCCCTCCCTCTGCCTCTTTCTGGCCGGACCAAGGGCCATTGAGAGGCGGGCAGCGGAGTCCGTGCGCCACCAGCGCCTGGCGAACTCTTTCTCTGTCGCTCCCTCGCCCGCTGCGCTCCGTGGCGGCTTCGCTGCTGCTTCTTCTCTGCACGCAGCGGTCGACGGCGGCGATTTAAAAATCGATGTTGCCGAGTCCGCGCTCGATCGCACGCAACCCGGCCTCGGCCCCGGCCCCGGAGTCGCTCCAGCCGTGAGAATCGCGAGCCCCGTCCGCCGCCGGCTGGAGCCTTTCGTTTTCCATTTGCCCGCTTTTCGCCCCGGGACGGCTTTCCATCGAAATCGCTTTTGTTTTTTTTTTTTTTTTGTTTTTTTCGATTTTCTGAAAAGCCAAAACCCCGAGACCGAGTCACAAACTCGTGGCCCGGGGAAACGCGTTTCGAAATGTTCGTCAATTAAACTCGCTGTGCTCGTGCTGGCGCTGCTGCTGCTGCTGTTGTTGTTGTTGTACTTGCTACTGCTGTTGTTGCTGCTGCTGTTGCTGCTGCTGTGGTTTTGTTAATAATTCATTGCATGACTCAGGAGCGCAATCACGGCAACAACAACAACAACCGCAGCAGCAGCAGCGGCTGCGGCGATGACGAAGTTTTTAAATTTATAACAATAACGACAACAACAGCAACAACAGCGCAGCAATCAAACTGCCACCAACAACATCGACAACACCAACACCAACTGCAACAACAAAGACCACTTTCTTTTTCGTCGAAAATTTCTTCAAACGTCAATATTTTTCGAGACTAATGCGAACAACAACAACAACAATGCCGACAATGGGCATAATGAGAACAACAACAACAACAACGAATTCGACTCTTCGACTTTCCTCCACTTTTGGTGATTTCCAACGGTACCTGTGGATTTCGACTGTTGACTTTTATTGACTTTTATTGCTTTCCCCCTCTCCAGTCAAGGCAAGAATTTCAAAAATGTTTTTCGATTTTTCACTTTTGATTTTTTCACCTCTGTTGTTTTTTCCTTTTGTTGTTTTTCACCTTTGTTTTCGACCCCCTCCCCCCCACCGTCAAGTCAACGAAGCCGTCGTAAACGCCGTCTGTCGCCTTGGCGCGCCATGTAAAGCCACGAGCAGCGGCAGGTGCGGATCGCTCGGCCCGGCCACGCCGCGCTTCGGAGGCAAAGTCAAGGCCGCGCGCCGAGGACCGGCCGGGCCGTCGCTCCCCGCTCCGTCTCGTGAGCAGCCGCCGTGCAATGTGTGTCAACAACAGCGACAACCACGATCGACAATGGCAAAGCTGTTGATCAGTCGTAACCACTGTTTGCCTCGTTGGCGACGCCGATCGAAAGCTGGGCTGCTCTGAATTCGCCGCCCTCGCCCCGTTTGACTTCGGCGCTCACCCCAGATCGAGTCGCTTCGCACCCGCTTTCCAGGAACAAACCAAATTTCGCTGCTTAGAATTTGCGTATTTCCCATTCAGTTTCATTTTTCATCTACTGCACACCCGAGTTTCCCACTTTGCTGATTGTGTCCTCGTCCCCTCGGTGCAGGCAATCCTTTCTCCGTCCATCCAGACCGCGTTCTCCGACGCCTGGCCAGACGAGCCGGGCCGGGCCAACCCAAGCCCAGCCATCGCTCGCCCTCCCGTGGCCGCGGCGGCGACGCAGCTGTCAGTCAGCGCCGCCAGATGGCGGGCCAACGGTTCTGGCGTCTCGCCTCGCCTCGCCATTTTAGCAATTAATCAACCCAGCGGCACCAACAACAACAGAAATACCAACACCATCACCGACACCAACATCAACAGCTACACGAAAAACAACCAGACACAAAAGTCGTGAAGATGTTGGGTTTTGTTAATGGCGATGTTGCTGTTGTTGTTGTTTCGGCTGATCCGAAGGTCGATTGCTTCAAACAATGGTTTCGACCGATGAACAGCAACAACAACAAAGACGAATCTTAATTTCTGATAGCAACGGTAAAAAACCTTCTATTGTCGTCGTCGTGGTCGCTGTCGCTCTCGCTGTCGTTGTTGTTGGTGTCGCCGGGTTCAAAAACCATGTTCGAGCAGCCAACACATCGCCAACAACAACAAGTCCATTGATGTTCCTTCCCTCCATTCTTGTTAGCAAATCACGATTGAAAACAACAACAACAACGACGAGGCACAATTTGTTGTTGGCTCTTGGAAGTTCGTTTTTATTCCTCACCGACTCGTCTTCTACTTGGCGATGGCCGGTGGTCGTGTTGTTGTTGTTGTTGTCGTTGTTTTTGCGTTTGTCGTGGCCGTTGTCGGTGGCCCACGTCGTCATCGTTGTTGTTGTTGGAGTACTCGAGCGAAGCCTCCACGCGGCCGACCCGACCGACTCCCCCTCTCGACCTCAGCCCCCTCGCCCTCGCCCTCTTCCACCCCCTCTCTCTCGCCCGCCCTCGCTCTCGCTCCGCACCGGACCCCGACGTCGCCGAGGTTCCGGGGCCGATTCGGGGACCGAAACCGCCCTGTCCCGCATCGCCGCGAGGTGGTGGCGTTGCCAATTGCTCCTGATAATCGAAAGTGTGGCGCGCTCTCCCTCTCGCTCTCTCTGGGGGCAGGGGCGAGGGAAAGGGAGAGGCTGCACCTGCTGCGCTCGTGCGATGGCTGCGACTGTCGGCGATTTGCGCGCTTTTCCAAGCGGGAGCGAAAACTCGCAATTATTCTCCGGCAACAACAACAACAACAGCAACCAGGAGAAGAATTTCCGCAGCAACGACGGAGGAAACTCGAAACCAGTTGCTGGCCGCGATCGCATTCGCAAACTCTACACCGAGTGGAGACTTGTTCGGTTAACCTAGTAAAACAATACAACAACAACAACAACAACAACGACAACAACAACAACGACAACAACGACGACGGCGACAGCAGCCTGGATCGCGTACCATTGTCGGCTGTTATTGTTGTTACTGCCGCTGGCCACAGCAACAACAACCAGCTTCACTTGAGCGCTCGCCCGCAGAACCCGTTTCGGCGCGCGAAACCTTGAGTCGCCGGCCGCTGTAACCACGGCCCCCCTCCGCCGCAGCCTCCGCGGCTCGACGAGCTCGACCGCCCCCTCCCCCTCCCCCGCCGTCCTTCCGGCCGTCCGCCCCGCTTCTGCTTCTGCTTCTGCCTCGAGATCCAGTTCAATTGTAACACAAATCGCTCCGCTCTCGACGCGACTCGGCCGAAGGTTGCCGGACGACGAGCTGTCGATCGGGTCGCTCGCGGCGCTCTGTGATTAATTTCTGTCGGCGCTGGTCGTCGTTGTTGTTGCTCCGTCGCCCTCGCCCTCGCCGTCGACTTCAAAGCGCCGAGAGCCGAGCGACGGCAGTCGCTGGCAACACCTGCTTGGGTTTTGCTCGGCGCTGGCCGCACTCGTCGAGGGAGCCGCGGAGGTGTCGGAAGGTCACGCGATCCTGCCGCTGCGTCTTCGACGGCGTTGGCGACGACGTTTTGTTCACCAGTCGGGCTCTGGCGAGTGGGAGACGGCGAGTGGTTGACCTTTGACCCGGGCGACGGCAACGCCCTGCGACGGTGGTCGTTGTCGTCGTTGTTGTTGTTGTTGTGGCAGCACCAATCAGTCTTGGCCTTTCGCACCGCATCCCCGAGGACGAGGAGCCCTTCGCGCTCCTCTGCCACAGACTCAAGCCGACTGCCGCCCGTCCCTCCGTCCGTCTGCTCGTTTGCTCCTGTTCTTTCAATCCCACGGCCTCGCCCTCGCCCTCGCCCTCTCGGCCTGCGTCGTGCGGCACGTGTCGCCCCCAAGTGCTTTCGTAATCGCCCAGAGTGTTCGTCAAGCACGCCGTTCGGCGTCGGCGTTGCCAGCCCGGGCCAACCCGCGCCTCCCTGCCCCGCCCCGCCCCGCTCTCGAACCGATCGGTCGGGAGCGCGACGAAAAATCCAATTCATTCGCTTTTAATTAAAGTGCTCGGCCCGCCCCGAGCTCGACCCCCTTTCGGACGCAGTCACGCACCCTGGGCTCATTGGGCAACGACAACAACACCAACAATAACAACCACAAAGGCGATACCAGCACCAACAACAGGTCTAAATCTACAACAACAACAACGGCCGCCCAGCAATGACCAAGACATTAGCCCGCGGCGACTTCCTGGCCTCCAGTAAATGAGCTCCGCTCGCCTTTGCCTCCCCACCACCCGCTCGCCCCCCACCTGGTCCTTGGGCGCGAACGCGGCCGGCGCCAGGGGCGTCGCGACCTCGGCCGCGGAGACGGCGGCGAGGACGAGGACGAAGGCAATGAGTCATCCTCGGGCCCGGGCGGAGGAAGCGAGGCGAAGGAACGGCTCTGGCTCCTGTCTCCTTGTCCGTCTTCGGCTCGCGCGCCCACCTGCCCTCGGACGCCGTCAGCTGTGCCTTCGGCCGAGCGGTCGAGTCGCCGGTCTTGGCGGAGACCCAGAGGCGGGCGAGGGAGCGCGAGGCAAGGGCGACAAGTGTCCATTGATCGGGCGAGCCGCGCACAGCTGGCAGCTGCCCGACCCCCGCAACTCCGCAAACCCGCAGACCGAAGTCAAATCGAACAGAGCGCGCGAGGACCAAAAACGTGCAGCACCAAAAACGACGCGTGCCGTGGGCCACAAACGCAGCGGCGACGACAGCTGATGGCGAGCGCACCTTCCAGCAACGGGCGACCGCACGCCGCGACCGCAACAACAAGGCCGGGTCGACATCGAACACACCGGCGATAAATTCAAAGTATCAGCTGCCAATGACGGGAGGGCAGGACGACCACGGACAGCCGGACGGACGGGCGGACGAACACCTGACGCGACCAGGCGCGCCGAGGCGAGGACGGTTTCAATTTCGCCGCAACGTCCTGGGGCGGGTCGGGCGCCGACGGAAGTGGGGTCGGGTTTCAGGCGGCGGGCGGCCGGAAGTGCGGCCAGTGGCGGCAGCGGACGAGCGCCCACGGAGGGAGAGGTCGGCAGGTGAGGCGAGCGACGCTGGTTCCCGGCCCTCTGCCTCTGCCTCTGCCGTAGCGAGCGCGACGACTTGGCGGCGAAACCAGTCCAAGGGCACGGGCCGACTGGGGGTGCGCTGGAGCACCTGCCCTCGAACGCGCCGGAGCACGAGGAGATGAAGCCAGCAACTACTGAGTCAACAGCAATAAAGCATTCAAATGGAATCGAACGACCGACCGGGCGACCTCCACGAACCCTTTGTTCCGTGCCGCGGAAAGAAACTCGTTTATTTCCGCAGGATTCGCCGCCATCAGCAACAGCAATAGCAACAACAACAACGGCGGCGATGTGACGCCCTGGCCTCGACAGACAAAACCAACAAAGCGACCCACAAAGCGCGGCGAATTTTATCTGGTCGCCTCCGCTTCCAATCTGATTTCGTTTATTGCGGCAAAGTCGCCGAGAGGGGGAGAGGGGTGCAGAGGCACCGCTCGTTATCGGTCGCGCAGTTTTTCACCTCTTTTTATTGCACTTAACCCTACCCCCCCCCCTCCCTCCTGGATTCACCTCTGTTTTCGGTGCGCCATGAACGACGCCTTTGTGGGGAGGCGCGCGGCCCAGTCGCCGATAAGGGGCCCAATCGGCGGGCCGTCGGCGGGCCCTCGCGGTCGCAGTCGGCCAACTCATCGCCGACAATGGTCTGTTTGTCTGCTGCCCAGGGCCCGAACGCACTCGCGCCAGGTCCGCCCCAGGTTCCTCGCTTGGGTCGCCGGTCGTCGCGCTTGGGCGGCCGCGGTTCGTTGCGCAGACCCAGGCCCCAGGCCACTGGGCCATGGGCGACCGACCGGCCCCTCGGCCGTCCGATTGTGCGACGCCGAGTTGCCCGCGTCTGGGGCGGCCGTCGAGGCGTCGCGCTGGGCAACTGGGCGGGCCCGGGTGCGAGGGGAGTCCGAGGCACGCACGTCGTCGACATCGCCGTCGCGGTCGCGGTGGCGGCCGTACTGCGTTCCGATCGAGGGTTCATTGTTTTGATTTCGATTACGTGTGGCGCCGCCTCCGCCTCCGCTGCCCCTCTGCCTCTTCTCCGGCTCGTTCGCTCGCGTTTCCCCGGCATGTGGCTGCCGTGGCTCCTGTTGTTGCGTTTCCTCCGACGCAACGCGTCGACCTCGCCACGCCGCATGCGTGCGGAACGGCCGAGGGATCCTCGTCCGCGGTCCAGTCGTTCGGCCCCGGCCGCAGGAGGCTCCGGCGCGACTCGGGCTGGAGCGCGCGGTCGCCGTGGGAATTCGCCGCCGAGGCGCGACGGACCGGAGGCGCCGCGTCGAATTCGCTCCAAGCCGGGCTCATCGTCGCCGGTCGTCGGTTGTTGTTTTCGTGCCAAGTTCTCGGAAGTCTTCCTCCTCCTCTTCTTCTTCTTCTTCTTCTTCTTCTTCTTCTTCTTCCACCTTAGTAGAGACCCTGGGAATCGCTGAAGTCGTCGTCGTCGTTGTTGTCGTCTTCTAATGACTCCATCACCGGCCGATCTTCAGCGTCTTCATCGGCTTCGTCCCCGCCGTCGGCCGCTTCTGCTTCGCCATTGTATGCTAATGAAGTGAGAATTCCGGCTGCCCTCGGCTCCAGGAAATCGCCGGCGGTGGCGCGGCGGCGGGGGCCTCGGCGGTGCTCGTCACCGGTTGTCCAATTAATCACGGCTCTTTCACAGTTAACGCGTCGCCGTCGACGGGCCCGCGAGATGCGACAGTTATGAAGCTGCTGCCTCTTCTTCTTCTTCTTCGCGGCTCTAACTGTCGCCTGGGCTGCGGGCGCCCGGGCCGGGTCAACGCTCAGCAAGCGGGTCGCGCGGCAGCCTCCGGGTCCGCGCCGGCCACTGGCGCGCGGGTTCTCGACGCGGCCCCTGCGCCGGCCCACGTCTCGGGCTCGGCGGCCCCGACGAAGAGCAGCCGGAGCGAGGCCTCGAAAGGCGTCTCGCCTCAGCTCAGCCCGCCTCGGTTCGACAATTAAGCGCGATCTACGCAGACGCGGACCTCATTCCCTGGCAAGCACGCAAATCGCAGCCTGGCCGAGCTGGGCCGAGATGCACGCATGAAACGGCGCCAAGACCTGGCGAGCGACGGTTCTCGGAGGAGGCCGAAGGAGCGCAGCAGAGATCGGCCCTCGAGACCGTGGGCCGAATGGAGCCCTGCATCGCCGCCTTGGAGTCCTCTGGAACCCGCCTTGGGAGTCGGAGCCGCAGACAGATGTCGAGCCGAGGCGTCTGTCGCCGTGTCGACACCGAACGTGTTTTGGGTTTTCAGTCGATTTTGGTAACAACTTCGTGAGTTGTGGTTGGTGCCCAACAGCGCCAAGTCGAGTCGGGTTTAACAATTTCGGCTATTTATAATTTCCGACTTTGCCCCGCGTCTCGCGCCGAGTTGTTGCAATTGCGTTGTGGCTGTCGTTGTTGGTGTTATTGTTTCGTTAATATTGTTATTGTTGTTGTTGTCGACTTCTCCGCTCCGTGCTCAGGGCGGCGTGCAAAGTGGCGTGCGTTGGTTTTTGTGCTGCTTCTATGATGGCGGGGTGCTGCTGTTGTTGCTGTTGTTGTTGGCATGACTAACCCGTCATTAGTTGATTAAACACCTCCTCGCCCGGCCGCCGGGCCAGTTACGGCCATTTAAGCCGCCAGCCAAGCCTGGCGCCCGCCCACCCGACCGCCCCTCGCCTCCCCGCGAGATGTTGTCACCGCGGCTGGCGGCCGTCGACCGTCGGCCGTCGGGGCGGCGTCGTTTTCTCGCTCGCCCGGCCACATCTTCGTGTTCGCCGTTGACTTCATTCTCATGCGCATTCCTCCCACCTTGTGTTCGATCGGCGATTCTCCAACTTATCGCCGGTCCGCACGCCCCAAACCAGTCGTATTTACGAGTGCCGTCCCCGTGGCGGGTCGCGGCGGCTCCGCTTCCGAACCCTTGGACGGTTCCCTCCTCGTCCCAGTGCCCGGGGCTCCTCAGTAGCTCCTCAGTAGCTCCTCAGTTCTCCCGATGCCCTGTGTTTCGACTGCCGTTCTGAGAAGGAGGTTCTGCGGAGTCGAACCCTCGCCTGCCTCAGCACCGCGTCCGCGTTTCCTCCTTCCCGCCGCCTACGACTGCCTGCCAGTCGTCGGTTTCCTGTCGGCCGCCCTCCACCAACTCCACTTGGAAAGGGCGACGACGACGACGACGACGACGACGACTGCTTCGACGAAGCCCTCGTAATGCCTTTATTTCCATCGTAAATAATTGCGCAGCCTCGGCCGAGCCCTTAAGCCCGTTGATCCTCCGCCAGGGCCCGCCGCCGCCCGTCCTTCGCTCACTTGTCCGGCGATCGGCCCCGGCACCGGCCCGGCCCGGCCCGCAGACCCTCGACGCGCACCTGGCGGCTCGTAAAGTTGTCAAAATTTCACGAAAATCCTCGGGCGACGGCGACACGACCCGAGGAGGAGACGAACGAGGGGACAGAGCATAAAGACAACAACAACAACAACGAGGCGAGCAGCAGCGACTGTGGCTGCCAAACAAGGACCGGCCACCGCAGCCGCAACAGCAACAGCAACTGGGCGCGAACACATGGCGCGAGAGCGAGAGCGAGAGGGAGAGGGAGAGGGACTAAAAATAGGCCTCGCTTGTCTCTCCTCGCTTCCATTTCGGATGCCCCGCGATGATCCCGCTGCAGATCCTCGTCGTTGTTGTTGGTGCTGTTGCTGTTGGGAGCGCTTTAAATAATGCTGTTGCCGAAAGCCGATGGCGTCAACGACTCCGACCACATCAACAACAACCAGAACCCCAACAGCAGCAGCAGCAGCAGCAGCAGCACATCGTCTCTAGCCAAGGCGAAAATAGCGACAAGCCAGAAGGCGAAGCAGAGGAGCAGGCGACAAGGAGATGGAACGAACGCGGGAGAGGGAGGCGAGATCCACAGTTTGGGCTAATTTTAGCCTCACGCAGCGAGCGCGCGGCGGCCCCAGCGCCGAATGCAACAAACTCTCCACGCAGTGCTGCCAACTGCAGCCGACGCGGGCGCGCCGAGTGCGGGCCGGAGCGGGGAGCCGGAGTGAGGGAGTGAGGGGAGGAAAAAATGATGCCAACGGCAACGTCGGAAACTCCCACAGCTAATGGCGGTTGACAATGGCGACTTCGCAGGCAGGGGTCCTCGAGGGAGCGAAAGGGGGGCAGAAGGGCGAAAGAGAGAGGGGAGGGCGCCTTTGAGAGACCCTTTGAGCCCTTCGACAGAGGCCGAGCACGTCTTCCCTGGCAATCGATCGAGCGGGAGCCGCAGGACGAGGGGGAGGAGGAGGGTGGGAGGATGCGAGGATGCGAGTCCCGCGCTCCGGGGCGACGACGACAATGACAACAACAACGCCAACAATGCCAGTTACGACGACATATGTCTGAGGGCCGCAAATGCCATGTGTGGTCGTGCATGTGTGTGTGCGTGTGTGTGTTCAGCGTCTCATTTGTCTGCGCTCGAATGTCAAATATTTAAATTCCCTTCCCGAGGCCCACGAAAACGACCGACCCCAGAGGCCTCCCTCGCCCCATCGAGCAGTGACTTCCGACATGGGGTTGAACTCCTTCTCTTCCACCTCCCGCTTCCCCTCTGGCCGCCGTCTGGAGCGCGGGTCCCAGGCGATGCCTGCGTCGCCCGTTCCGCCCGGCAGAAGTCGTGCGCAGGCAAGGATTAATGAGCAGTTTTGTCCGCCCGTCCCTGCCCCGATCGCACACCTCGCTACTTTTTTGTCACTCCGCCAGTCGCAGAGGAAGGCCGCGATTTTGTCCACTGAAGCCACCGAGCGATGGCGAGGTGTGGTGGGTTCGCGGCCTGTGGTGAACCGACTGGTGGCTCTGACGCCGGCGTCTGCGTCTGCGGCGAGGGCGCGCGTCACGTCCTCGGCACCAGTTCTTTTTGGTGCAATAGAAGGATCTCGGTCCGCGGAGGCTCGCGCGGGTCTGCGGTGGAGGACGTCGCGTCGGCCGTCGCGTGTCCCCGGCGCAGTTGGGCGGATTTCAAGAGACGGCCGCCCGCGCCCGCCTCTGCCGCATATTAAAGCAATTAATTGCGGCGTTAGTGTCAAATTCTAAGCGCTTAAGTCCTCGATTGAGAGGACGAAGCCGTCCTTGGCCGTCGTCGTCGGTCTGTCTGTCTGGCAGAGGCCGCCATCTCCAGCTCCCTCTCCCATCCTGCTCGTCTCGTCCCCTTGGCCCGCCCTCGTCGTCGTCGGCCGTTGCTCATTTGAAATCGCTTGGCGCGGATCTCGTCGTCGGTCCCTCGAAGGGGGTGGGACCGGCGTCGCAGGGGAGGAAAAACAACACAGTACGGAGGATGGAGATGGAGATGAAGTCGAAAACAAGGCAATCAAAGAGCGGGCAATAAAAATGCATGGGGCGGAAGCGGCCGCCGCATCCTTCGGCCCTCCGACCACTGCGGAGGCCAGACCAGGGCAGGGGAGCGCTTGGTGAGTCATCGCAGCGGTGGCGGGCGACGGCAGAGGGAAGAACAAAGCAAACAAAGAGATTGAGAAACGTCGCCCAATCGAAATCGAAGCACAAACAAACACCTTGGTCTTTCCGGATTTCTATAAACCCTGCAAAGTAAAGTGGGGTCAGCGGCGGCTGGGCAGAGCCAGACCCAGAGCCATCCGACCAAAGCAATCGGACGTAAACCAACAACAACAAAACCGACTCATTACCACAACGGCAGCAACGGCCGCCTCATATCGGTGGGAAGAAAAGTCTCTCCACTAACTTCCGCCAGTTCCAAGACGATCTCTTAGCAACTCGTGGTCGCACCTCAGCCCACGGAGGCTGCAACAACAATAGTGAAAACAACTAAGACAGCACAACAGCAACGGGCCAACAACAACGCAGCCATCTAGTCTTGTAAATTAACATTTTAAAATCGCATTAAATCCAGGTCCGAATCGGAGTCGCCGGCTCGCGTCTGGTTTCGCGGGAATCGGGCGCGGCGAGGAGCGAGGGGGCGGCTGCGTGTTCGTGGCAGGTGCGGCGACGGCGACGGCGGGTCCGGCAGCTGGGCCGCGGCGGACTGGCCACGCTGGTCGGGCGAGGCGTGCGTGGCTCGAGTGCTCCAGAAAGTGCCACCTCTGCCACAACAACAACGAGCGCCACGCGAACACACGAACACCCAGAACAAGCACAAGTGCGAGGTCTCGAAGCCTGTAGCGCAGCGCCGAGTGGGGGGCCAAGGGAAGGCAGAAGCGTTTTCAGCAGAAAAGTTCTCTAATGACATCGTGTGCCGATTCGTCTTAAGCTGCTTAAATATCTTCGACTTCGACCTGGTCCAGAAAGCCGCGCGAGACCCGCGGAGAAGAGGAAGCAGCACACGACTGCCGGAGGAGAAGAAGAAGCAGCTCTGGAGAACTAGTTTCCGGCGAAGACCTCGGCGAGACTCAGGCGTGCCCTCGAATCGTCCGACGGCAGCCTCCGGCAGGGGCCAGCGGGAAGAAGAAGACCGGTTGACATTTCAGTGGAGAGTTTTGCTTGCTTTTATTTTTTTTTTTCTTTTTTTGTCCACCTCTCCATTTTTCATTCTCCACCTCGAATCTGGGTTAGCTGATAATTGGGCTATCGACGCGCGAAATGGCTTCGAACTACTTGTAATTATTTTCGCAGCTGATTCTAATGCTGAATCGCATTTGCCTGGCCCACGGCGCTCGCGTTGCCAACCTGCGGCGACGTCCATCGATTGTCAGCCCGGCTCCGCGACTCATTTGCATTTGGATCTCTTTGTCTTTTATCTGAAGACAGAGCCGAAGTCTGACGTCTATTGTGAATGGACGCGCGTTCACACGCTCTGTTTCAATAAATCAACTTGGTGGCGGTTGGGGTTTTAGTTGTTGTTGTTGCTGCTGATTGCTGGTTGCTGAGCTCATGTTCCATTTGATGAATTCGCTTTGCAACAACAACCAAGCCAACAACAACGGCGGCAATAACTTCAGTCAATGGCCAATTTGTTAAATGCAAATGACGCCGTTTGGGAACTGAATAAAAGCCAATGGAACCATTGGGAAAGCGTTTTGTTCACCTGTGTGCATTCTCACAGCCACCGATTAGCATAACTTAATCTTCTCGTGTGTGTGTTTGTTTGAGTCTTCGAAAATCCTCCCAGGGCTCATCGCGGTCGCGATGGGGATCGAGTTCCGGATTGGTTTCTCTACGAAAACCACTCTTTCCACTTGTTTTCTCCCGCCGCAGAGCAAACACATTAAGATCTCAGTGACCTGGGCGAGCGAGGGTCCGGCCGGAAGGACCGACCGCAACGGCTCCCAAAACAACAGCCACTAGTCGTCGACGCTGCTCGTGGACGACTTTGAGTTTCCGATGGCATTCCGTCCGTCCACTCGCTGACCACGAGACCCTCGAGAACCCGTGTTCTGGAATGCGAGAACCGTTTTTGTGGAGCAATTGCCGAAATTGGCACAGGCGATCAGCGGGGAGCAGCAGGTCGTCTCTGTCTCCAGACGCCCGCCGCTCTCTCACTCGATCACTCGACTTTGATTCTTCCAACCACTCCCTCTGACGCTCCCTATCGCTCGCTATCGCCCACTCTCGATGCTGTGCTGCACTTGCGCTCTCGCTCTCTGCCTCGCGCATTTCCAACGGAATGGTTCTGCAAGAACTTGGAAGGAGTGCGTGGCGGGAGAGAGAGGGGAAGAGAAGGTTGGGAAAGGCTCGGCGTCTTTCGTTGTGCTTCTGGGCGCCTGGTGAGTGGTCAGGGTTTCAATACTTCTCGAGCAGCAACCACAATAGACATGAATCGAAAGCAAAAACAACAAATATAAAACGAAAACAAACACAGAAACCCCACAATGCTCTCTTCGTGGAGTCCATTGTGAATAGAACGGCGGCGGAGTCGGCCCAGCAGGAGTCATCGGGAGAGAGAGGGAGAGAGCAGGACGGCCCAAGTGCAGCTGAAGAAAGTTCTCTCCACGGCGGGAGAGCGGCGACTGGAGGAGGGAATGAGTCGTAGAAGAGCGGCTGAGACATGACTGCAACAACAATCGGTGCAATTCCGCAAACATTGCCGAGCCAGAAATGTCGACGAAAGCCAGACCGAAGAGAACCCAAGCACGAACAAGAACAAGAACAAGGGCAAGCACAAATAAAAACGGTTTTCAATCAATGTAGGAACACGTTGGTGTTTCCAATGTCGAAAAATATCACGACGTCGAAAAGTATCCTGGCAATCGATGAAATGCAATTAGAGGCTTTGCAACAACAACGACAACAACAGCTGCACTCTGAGAGACGCCGCTTGTCGCCCACTCGCAACAGAGACGGCGACGGCGACTGCGACGACGAGGGCAACAAAGTCCGCAACAACAATGGCAACGGCGAACAGAACAACAAAAACGTAAATTAATATGCGGCATGGATGAGTGTGTGTTTATTGTCGGTATACGTGTGTGTGTGTGTGTGTCTCGTTGTTGGTCCCATGTCAGTTGCCGTTGTCCTGTTGTTGTTGGTTGCAGTTTTGAACAATATGCGATGTTCGTAATTGTCGGTTTTGTTGTTGTTGTTGTCGCTTTTGTTGTTGTTCTGTAGTGGTGGCTGTCGCACTTGTGGTTGTTGTGATTCCAGCCGCCGTTGCCGCTGTTGTTGTTGTTGTTCATTATGTACTCCATGTGCGACCCCGACAATGGCGGATTTCGGCTGTAACTGCATTTTCCAACACAGGCCCTCCGTCCATCTCTGTCTCTCTCCCTCTCCCTCTCCCCATCCCCCTCTCTCTCTGCGCCCCTATCTCCTTTCTGCCCCCTGGCGCCGCATGCAAAATTGAAGTCAGCGTTTATTAAGCCTCGCTCCCGACCCTGTGCGTGTGTGAATCACCGCGATGCAGGCTCTTGGGGTCGGCGAGAGGCGAGGAGGGCGAGCGCGCCGACGGGGCAGACGCGCCGGCTCCCGACGAGCGCGGCGGGCCGCCGACTCCGCCATATTTGATTAAAAGTTGCCGCCAGCCGGCCGACACATCCATCATCCTCGCCCATCTTCCCCAACGACTTGTGGTTCTCTCGCCTCGACTGTCGCCACATGCTAATTTTTGTCCTCTCCCTTGCAGAGCCACCGGAACTCGAACGATGAGCGCGTCCCGCACCCGCACGGCCCGCACGACGCCAACCCCGGCCCGGCCGGAGGCGCCCACCCGCTGCACCACCACAGCAACGGGCTCCAGCACTCGGGCTCGCGCTCCACCCTGCGGCACTCGATGTCCACGCAGTCCAACAGCACGCCCGCCTCGCCCCAGCTGAGCGGCGTCGGCGTTGGTGGCGGCGTCGGCGTCGGCGGCGGGCAGCTGCTCTCCAACGGGCACCACTACCAGTCGCAGTCGTCGGTCTCCTCGCAGTCGTCGATCGTGTCGACGATCCCCGCCTCGCAGCGCCTGCTCGAGGAGGCGCTGGCCAAGCCGGCGCCCTACCCGATGATCCTGCTGCCGACGGGCGGCGGCTACTGGGTGGACGGCACCGAGCACGAGTGCTCGTTCGACGCGCGCGGCAACCCGCTGCTGCCGCAGACCACCTGGATGGCCAAGTTCGAGACGGACGACACGGCCAAGTGCTACCGGCGCTTCTACGCGGCCCGCGAGCACTCGAACCTGGTCGGGCACGACGAGCAGCTCGGGCCCGTGCTCATCTCGATCAAGACCGAGAACGTGGCCAACCAGGAGCACGTGCGCATCCTGCTGCGCCTGCGCACCGGCACCATGCACGAGCTGATCCCGATGTCCTGCCTGGCGCCCTCGCCCTCGCCGGCCAAGATGGTGCGGCTGCTGAACGAGCAGATCAGCGTCGACAACTTCATGCCGGTGCTGTGCTCGAAGGCCTCGCAGCTGATCGGGGTCTACGACGAGCACGTGCTCGTCTCGAACTTCAAGTTCGGCGTGCTCTACCAGCGCTTCGGGCAGACCACCGAGGAGGAGCTCTTCGGCAACAACAACTCGTCGCCGGCGTTCGAGGAGTTCCTCGACGTGCTCGGGCAGCGGATCAAGCTGAAGGAGCACAAGGGCTACCGCGGCGGGCTGGACATCCAGAACGGGCACACGGGCGACACCGCGATCTACGAGGTGTTCAAGGAGCGCGAGATCATGTTCCACGTCTCGACGATGCTGCCCTACACCGAGGGCGACCCGCAGCAGCTGCAGCGCAAGCGGCACATCGGCAACGACATCGTGGCCGTCGTGTTCCAGGAGTCGAACACGCCCTTCTCGCCGGACATGATCGCCAGCCACTTCCTGCACGCGTTCGTCGTGGTGCAGCCGCTCGAGCCGAACACGCCGAACACCCGCTACAAGGTCAGCGTGACGGCGCGCGACGACGTCCCCTTCTTCGGGCCGACCCTGCCCAGCCCGGCCGTCTTCCGCAAGGGCCAGGAGTTCAAGGAGTTCATCCTCACCAAGCTGATCAACGCCGAGAACGCCTGCTACAAGGCCGAGAAGTTCGCGAAGCTCGAGCTGCGCACGCGCACCTCGCTGCTCCAGAACCTGGTCGAGGAGCTGAAGGAGAAGACCCGCGACTTCCTCGGCGCCGACCTGTCGAACGGCGCCGCCGCCAGCCCCACCCCCGAGACGCCCAAGTCGGACAACAGCAACGCCGGCTCGCGCTTCATCGACACCGTCAAGAAGGCGCTCATCTCGCGCGTCCGCTCCCAGAGCGTCGACACCGGCAACTGCGCCAACGTCGAGAAGTTCTGCGTCTCGACCAAGATGAACTCCTCCGGCTCCTCGGCGACCTCGAAGAAGGACCACAGCCTGACCGAGACGCCAAACCTGAATGTGAGTCCCGCCCTCCGCGCCTCGTCCGTTCTCGGGCCGCCAACTAACTAACGCTTTCTCTCTCCCCCGCAGACGTGCAGTCGCACCGCTTCCAAGTCCTCTTCGAAGTCCAAGTCCTCGAACGACTCGACCTCCTCGTCGCCGGACATCACGTCGCGCGGCCCGCTGAGCGGCAGCAACACGCTGAACAACAACAACAACGGCCTCGCCAACGGCGCCAACCCCAACACCAGGGACGTGCAGAATGGCAACAACGGCGCTGGCCACGGCGCCGGCGGCGTCGTCGTCGCGCCCAACGGCGGCGCCGTCGGGGTCGCCACCATGTCCGAGACGAGCGACGACTCGAGCCTGAACAGCGTCGACCTGGACCCCATGATGGGCCACCTCGACGGGGGCGCCGCCTACATCGACAGCGACACGGGCCTGGAGTCGATGTCCTCGGCGGAGGCCACGACCAAGGCGTGCTCGCTGTGCCTGGACGGGTCGCAGGCCGTGATGGGCAGCTCGCCCAGCACCGAGACGATGGTGATGATCGAGAACCTGCGCCAGGAGGTGACGCGGCTGAAGTGCGACAAGCTGGATTTGTTGCGGCAGAATGTGGTAAGTGCAGGCTCTTCACCTGCTGCTCTCTCTCTCTCTCTCTGCAACCGGTGGCTGTGTTTCTAATGCCCGTCTCCCTTCTCCAGACATGCCAGCGCGACATCAAGCGGCTGCGCGAGCGCGAGCTCTCGCTGCAGGGCGACCTGGCGGCCGCCGGCAAGGAGATCCTGCGCCTGCGCGACCTGCTCAAGGAGTACATGCCCGACGCGGCCTCCGCCCCGCTCTCCATTTCGCCCATCTAAGCGACTGCGGGAGCGGGAAGGAACTGGAGGTGGAGATGGAGATGGAGATGGAGAGGCGAGCAACGATCCAAACTCTTCTGTACGGAAGATTCTGCACTCGAATTTGCCTAGCAAATCTCACCAGGAGTCGTCTACGAGTTCAACCAAACTGTGCCGTGTGAAACACTCATATTTTCATAGCGAAGAGGGGAGAGAAGGGGCGAGGATGAGGTCGGTGGAAGCACCGAAGGGACGATGAATGGATGTTTTTGTTTTTTTTTTTGTTTTTAGTAGAAAACAGACAAAAATTTACACCAAATATAAATATTAAGTTTTATTTAGAGAAAGAGAAGCAAACACAAATGCAAAATAAAGCTAAAAACAATCACAATCACAAGATGATTTCGAGATTAGCGAGACCATTTAATGGAAGTTGAGAAAACGTTGTGGAGAAGAGAATTTCATTCAAGGAAAACACTGAGCTTAAATTTTGGGACAACTATTTACGAAAACAAAAGATGATAAAAACTATACTACAAATTAACGAATTAAGAAGTCAATTAGAGGACTCGTTTGGTTATTTTGAGTTGTACGAGGGCTGACTATTGGCATTTTCAAAAAATGTCGCGTGTCGCCCGCTGCACACGTCTCTGCAATAAATCTAAGAAGCCCGCTCTTTGGGAGAGCGAGTGGATATGCGAGAAATAATTATTTTTATTAAGTGAACAATAAATTAAGGACTTACCAATAATACATTTTTTTAATTTTTTTTTTCTCCCTTTAATCTGTGTATTATTATTTTATTTTTCACTTCTATAGTTTTAAATTGATATTTTGTAGGTGACATTTTATTCGAGCTCTATGAAAGTGAAAAGGTTGAAATCATACTTTATTTCGTCTGTAAAAAGTTACTGCTGTAAATATGTTCACACCAACCCTACACAACCATAAATATATATTTTTTGTAAAACTATTTAACTTTAACACTATTTTTATATAATTTAAGCCAATGAACGTAATGAAGAAACAACATTAACCAGAAACCCGTAGACAAGTAGTGAAGATTAGGAGTAGAAATCAAGAAAATAAACCTAAATATATATTGAAACATTTATTCGCTGTCGTAGTGGTAAAAGTTACGTATTTAACTTAAGGCGAAGAATGAGAAGGAGAAATTTTGCAGAAACTATTAAAGTAATGAAATATTTAAAATATGAACTTTATGAAACAATTCTGTTTTTGTTGAGACATTTATAATTTTCATATCTTCTGTACATTTAAATAGTATTAAAGCAAGGAAAATTGAAAACATAAAAACGAAAATGAAACTGTAAAAATTATTTCACAATTTTAAGAGTTATACATTCATATATACACACACAAAAACACACCACACAATAACTACAACACACAAATATATGAAATATTTATTAAATAAGCATAAAACCAACTGACTTTTTATTTATTTTTTCGCACTTTTGTTTTTGAAAATGTGGGCGACGACACGAGAGGTTTCGAGGAGTTTTTCGTTTTCAATGTTGTTTTATTATTTTAGTTCAGAATTTCGTACGCACACACTTGGAATCAAAACGAATCTCTAAACACCAAACACGCACCTTCAGATTGAAATTTCGAAATCAAAATTTAAGAAACTATTTGGACAAGATATTAATTGTTATCTAGAGAATTATTATAATGACTATATTACACTATTATGAGACTATTTAGAGAAATTGAAACTTATTAAAGTTATTTGCGATTGCAAGTCGAAGGGGAGCTATTTAATCTGGAGTAAAACTACAGAAGGAATTCACAATTTTATAAAATGAGTGAAAAACCAAATATTATATTTAACGGCATTCATATATTCACAAAGATTTTCGTAGCATCAAGACATGATATTCATAAAGATATGAAATTAAGATCTTCTATAAAAATAGTACCCACAAGCAAGAATACGAAAAAACCCACAAAAGAACTATTTACCAAGTCTGCGCATATTGAAGTAAATAAAAAATAATGATAAAATCAAATAAAGATCTGTTGGAAAATGTATTAAATGTGTTTTCTTTACTCAGCTGTACACAGAAATATAAAATAAATATATCGGACTTTTGAGTTAGTTTGTTGATTTATTTATAAGTGTTGTTTTGTAATAAATTATAAAATACGAAATTGACCGTTCCAGGACAATTTGGAAATAATTGAATTTTTCAAAAGCGTTTTTTGTGTAGGTCGGCTGCTAAACTTAAATTCTAACAAATGCCAAGCTGAAAATCTTTAATCCTTTCCTATTATTCCTGAGGTGTTCTAAGCAGCAGCATCCTTTGATTTGCCCTTTGATTTCTTTGCGGCAGCTGCTGCAGCCTCCACTTCAATTGGTGCTGGCTTAACGAATGGTATTTCATCTTGGTATTTCTCGGGCATGTACTTTTTCAGTGGCTCGGGCACCTTGATTCCAGTCTCTGTTTGGTGCGTCTCTAGAATTGCGCAAATGACACGTGTCGCAGCACACATGGTAGCATTCAACATATGAACGTAGTCCACAGCAGCGTTCATCTTTTTCGTCTGACCGTAGCGCACGAGCAGACGTCGCGCCTGATAATCCAAACAATTTGAGCATGAGACCAGCTCACGGAAGGCACCACTACCGCCAAACCAAGCCTCTAAATCCAGCTTCTTTGAGGCTGCGTGGTTCAACGCACCTGATACAATGTTGACAATGCGGTATGGAATACCCAGCGACTGACAGAACTCCTCGGCGTTACCGATCATCTCGTCCATCATTTCCCAGGACTTGTTGTCGTGTGGAGAGGTGAGTACGAACTGCTCTACCTTCTCGAATTGATGAACACGGAAAATTCCACGTGTATCGCGACCATGGGAGCCAACCTCCTGACGGAAGCAAGTGGAGAGTCCGGCATATTTGATGGGCAGTGAAGCCTCAGGCAACCATTCGTCGCGATGGTAAGCAGCGATAGGTTGCTCTGAAGTAGCAATCAAGTACTTCTCATCTGTGCCCGTTTCTTCGGCCTTTTCACTGCCCTTGCCTACAACCTTGTACAGTTCCTCGTCGAATTGGGAGAGTTGAGCCACCTCCTGCATAACTTCCTTGCGCATAAAGAACGGAGTGTAGAGTGGCGTGTAGTTCTTCTTGTAGAGTATATGCAATGAGTGCTGAATAAGTGCTTGCTCCAGGAAGACAGCAGGACCCGTGAGGAAATATCCACGACCACCAGATACAACAGCGCCTTTCTCGGCATTCATTCCGTCGATCATGACTATCAGATCCACATGCGAGTATTTGCCACGACGTTCACAGTCGCCAAACGTACGCTCGACTTTATTCTCTTCCTCATCATTGGATACGGGCACTGATTCGTGCAGATGGTTACCGACCTCACGTAGCGCTGTGTTTCGCTTAGCCTCAGCCTCCTGCAGCCGCTTTTCATTTTCCACCATAGCCTCATCGATCAGGACTCGAACTTTCTGCAATTGCGAATTCAGTTAGATAATTGATTCCATTTCTGAACCAACTACACTCACTTTAATCTGGTTTACGGTCAAGGACTTCAACACATCACTGGTAATGAGGGTAAGATCTTCCTTGACCTTTTCTGGAACTGGCTCGGCATCGTCGCCAACCGGTTCTTTCTTCTTCATTTTCTCACCGATTTCCTTACTACAGACATTCTTCACCTTATTCAGGTTGTCTGCACGATGGCGTCTCTGTCGCCATTCAGTGTCCTGGGCAATTACGGTCTCCACCAGGGCAACATCTTTAAAGCGCTTCGTCTGGTTCTCGCGCACCTTGTCTGGGTTTCCCCCCTTGTCGCTGCGGAACAAATCCAAATCAAGCACCATGACTTCGTCGTTGAGAATTCAAAAATGGACTACTTTCAGATATTTTTCAAATGTTCCTACTGTGAGTAATCCTCACAACGTGGCTCGAGCTCCCAGAAAAATGATGCCGAAGCAACCTCTTTGCACACTGACACTTCTTTGACGTTTCACTTTCAACGACATTCGCGGTAAATGATGTAAAAACAGCAGAATTCGTGAAATAGCCCTGTTCGACTTCTTGACACATCGCAGTTGGCCACCGACTGCAGAGAAATAGTCAAAAAATAACAAAAAAATTTGACATTTCATCGCTAGCTCTTACAATTTGGATGGTTTCGTAGATTCGTATTAATTTTTAGCAAACTAAGGTGGAAATCGGTATCAATTGAAAACCACACCAAGAAGGATTCGTGCCTCCCTCACCCCATATCACAAAATATTATGAGCATTATTGACTTCGAGATTGAAGAAATTCGTAAACTGTGCGAGAATGTCGTGCCCTGCTCAAAAATAATTGCCTGCACCCCGGTGCTCGTCCGCGTGGACATTAAGCTGAACGAAGTAAATCGGCAACTGACTGTGTGCCTACGATTCCCGGAGAACTATCCCACAATCCCGATTCTGGTGGAGATCAAGAGTCGTACGTTGTGCAATAAATTTGTGGACGGACTTGCGAATCTATGCGAAGCAAAAGCCAAGGAACAACTCGGCAAGCCGCAGTGTATATTTGTTCTTAAGTTCGTGGAGCAATATATGCGCGAGAATCCACTGTGTGTTGCCTTAGACGAAATTTTGGAATTGAAGAAGGGTCTGAGTAAGGAAGAAGCCAATGAGCAAATCAAGTTAAGACAAAAGTCTTCTACCGTACAACTACTGGCTAAAGGTGGCGAATACTATTATCGTGTGAAGGCAGAAGTCCCCGATGACTACCCACTTCAAAGCGTAGTGCTTAAAGATCAGGAAACAAATCTACCAGCTGTTCTACTACGTTATCTAAATGGCCAATCCAAGGAGATCGCCCGTCAATGTGTGGAGCCTCCGCTCCGCCTGGCCAAAGATAAGAATGCGCCTGCATTTCAGCCGGCGCCTAGTTTGTACAAAGCGCTGAAGTTTTGCTTGGAAGCCACCAAGGATTTCCATGCCGAACTTTGCCCAATTTGTGACAAAACAGTTCTGCCAGCGGATCCATCGAAAATCGAGTTAGATGATAGCAAAGACGAGTTCGTTGAAAGAGTCTATTGCGGACACTTGTTTCACCAGGGTTGCCTCAAGCAGTACTTGCAAGCACCGCCCTTTCTTAAAGGTGGAAAACTTTGTCCAGCCAAAAAGCGGCATCCCCGCTCTGATGCACGTTATTACCTGGGAGGAGGATTAGCAAAAACTGCGCAGAACTCGAAACAACCAACTATCACCTCGGACACCGGTGGAACATGCAGTATTCGACTGGCACATGATCGCTGGGTCGTCAGTCCTAAGGTCGCCGAATCGCGCTGGGCCCAAAAACAGGCACGTGAACGAGAATTGCAGGAGGTTGTGGATTTTTTACAATAAGAAAAAGTTGAATAAGGGTAAAAGGGCCTCGATCACAAGGGAATTTTAAGCATCTCTAAGAATGTATTAATGAAATTCAAGAAATAAATGCACATAAAGACATTGTTTCTTGTTTTCTTTTATTGTATCGATATATGAAACATGTTTACACATATTTCGACCTTCATCCCTTAACTTTCTGCCCAAAGTAATGCCTTGACCATATCCTAGGCAACTGGGGAAATTTGTTTACTTTCTTTAGAAGTTGGTAGAATGTGAAATAAAAGTCAATAACATTTTATATTGAATTTGTACTCGATTATATAAGGAAGAATTAGTTGATGAAATAATTTTTCAGAAAATGTCCTTAATCAAGCAGATACGTAGGGACAAACCAAACAGTGGCCACAATAAGGATACGAGATGGGATCGTATACGAAAGAAATACCTAAGTGGCTGTGCTCTATCCTTGAAATCGGATGTCGTTAGGCGCTTCATCGAAATGGATTTCGTGGGCAAGAACCAAGAAAAGCTGCTAAATGGTGAAGAAGACCCGAAGCTGAATTTGAATCCCCATTTAGTTATGGATTTGAGACACGAAATGGTTCGTACAAAATAATAAATGTGTAGGGATAAGTAACATGCAAAATCATCCAAACAGTTTCAAAAGATTCCCAAGAAACTTCCACTGGCTTCAGTGGCACACGCAAAGAACTTGGACAAATGCATAGAGCATAACCTGGAGGTGGAACAACATTACATCTACAACGAATTGAATAAATTTCGAGACCAACTGGAAAGAAACCATAAACGCAATCAACTTAAGATGAAAATAAACAAAGACTCCAAGGCGTCTCTAAAATTGGACATCTCAGGACTGATGAGCAGCCTTGAGACATCAGCCAAGCACATTGAGGACTTCTACACCGCGCCCATTGAAGCGCTCGAGACGATTAACGAAGTGTGTAAGCCCCAAAGGATTCGTCACCAGCCTACGAACGACGAGGGCAGTGACAAGGAAAATAAAGACGCGTGCGTAGCACACTCGAGGGATACTCAGGGAAATGGTGTCAACATAATTTCGGAGGAAATTGAAATCATCAGTCGACGAACACCAAGTCCGCTTACTCTGACCGACGAAATGCTCGTGCCTATGCGCGAGGCCGCCGAAGAACACCAGCAGCTACAGATGCGTTGTGTGCGCTTCGAACAAGAGGTGGAGGTGCTTAAATACAAGCGCGAGCATTCCAGCTGCTCCAACACCAGCGACGACATCGACTCGGTGATATCCGATCTGGCAGAGGAGGCCCTCATGGAGTTGCAATTGGAGGAGCAGGATAAGCTACCCGAAAATATAGTAAACATCTGTGATGGTGACATCGAACAGGGAACTGAGCACCAAACACAGGAAAAAGAAGATCATTTGAATATAAATGGAGAGGCTGTGGCTGCCAATGGCACAGAGCAATTGCTCAGGATTACCAAACTAGAAAATCCTCTAGCAAATCAAAAGCAACCAGAATTGCCAATCTCCGATGACACTTCCTCAGAGTCAACGGAATCTAATCGGGAGCAAAACGTGATCATAGAACAACTTTTTGAATCCCGCTGCAACACGAAAGCGGCGATTTTGCGCAAATGCTTTCTCAAGTGGATCCACTACACGACCATCGAGAAAATTGAAAAACAGAATTTCTCGAGCAAACACGATCGCATCCACATGATTAATGTGTTTCTTGACAAAATACGCAAGGAGAAGGTGCGCATCACAAAGAAAGACAATAAGTTCGAAGATGATGGAGCCCATAGAGCAACCCCCGCCAACGACGGCCTGAAGACAGCGGGCACTGTACAGATAACGAAGAAGTACCAAAACAAGTGGGTTGGAACGAGTACAAAATACGAATCCAATTAACCTTACCTATTTATTTAGAATTAAAATACAGCAAGATATAATCGATCTGCAGCGACTGAAACTAGAGCGCCAGGAGCGGATGATCATGCAACTGAAACTGAACAAGTTATCCGAGGAGGCGAAAGACGCGCGACAGGAAATTAAGAACGAATTGAAAACCTTCATACGTACGGGTGATCCCAAGGTCAAAGCCAAGGCCAAGTGCCTACAGTTGATTGGTAATTTGAAAGATGCAGACGATGAGGAATTCTCTCGGCTCCAGGGAAAGGCCTTCATGGTGCCCAAGTTCCTACAAAACATGCAAGAGCGAGCTCTGGAGCGCAGTGTCCGGCATGAACAAGCGCGCCAACGACGACTACAACAAGAGGCTGAGCGCGAAGCCCTAAAGATAGCCGCAGAGGAGGCAAAGGTAAGACCATTCAGTAAAAAAATATGAAATAATATTCGAACCGATGCTTTTTCAGCGCCAGGAAGATGAAGAAGCCAAACGTATGCGTATCGAGGCACTCAAGGAGAGACGTCGTCAGGAGAAAATGACGAAAATCCGAAAGGAACGCGAACGTCAAAGGGCCATCGAAAACAACAGAAAGTCGCAAGAGTTCTGCAGGCGACTTCTGCTAAAACGAGTCGGAATGGAAGGGTTTCACCGGTTGCTCCAACGCAAACAAGACAATCGACGTAAATGCGAAATGCTAAGACAGAAAATATTCAAAAAACTCTACTTCCTCGCCTGGCGAAACTACTTTGTTGTCATGATGGAGAGAAAAATCATGCGAGCTGAGGATCTATACAACAAAATATTGAAACGACGCACCCTGAAAACATGGCGTATCTACATCTTTAATGAACGAAGCAAATTCTATGTGGCCGTCGATTGGTTCGATTTGAAACTGAGTGAGACAACATTCATACGATGGTTTGGCTACACAAAGAGGCAAAAAATGATCGAAGACTCTAAACTGCGACAGGCGACATCCCATCATGAATGGTAACTACCTTTAAAACATATCGATGTGTATAAATACAACTACAAATTACTTTTAATACAGGCACCTGAAGTGGAAAGTGTTGGACCGATGGCAACGTCTACCGCAAATTCTTCAACTGGAAAAGGAAACAGAGGAAAGACGCCAACGTTGGCGCATGAAGATCTGGGAACTTCTTCCCGATTACACTCCGAATAGAGATGAATTGATTTAAGCAACAATATTCTTTTATTTGAATAGCTTGTTTCATAATAATTATGATTTAAACATAAATTATCAATATCCTTTATCGTCCGTACGACTGTTATCATGTGTTATAAAATTTTTTTAATTAAATAAGAACTATTTTCTTGAACTCGATAGACATAAACTTTTTAGACAATAAACTTACCATTTTCTTGACTCTGGAAGGTAAATACCCTTATGTGCATACTTATTGAGTTCCAGTTCCAAACTCTTCTATACTACACTATATACTAGATCCAGTTAATAATTTATTAAGATTAATGCTGAACTACGCCTAATTGAAACGAATCTCGCAGTTGTGCTGGGTTATTTGTGTTGCAGAATTGAGCTTTGGTTGATAGTTGAGCTCTTTATGCAGCTCAGACGCAAATTAAACATTAAATAACATCTAAGAGTAAATATTATGCCTTTTAACAAATAAAAGACTTCCAATTTTGCATAATAGTCTTGCGGTTGGCACTCTGTCCTCGACGGCACTCAGACAAAGTAGTTCCCCTTGAAATCAGATAGCACTGTCTGAACATGGCAAAGAGTATATATAGCGCCATGATGAGACCATAGACAGCCATTATAAATGAAATGCTCAAACTAAAAATAAATCCATGTTAAATTCTGAAGTATAACATTAATCAGAACTAACTTACTCATACTCATCGAATACATCGCTGCAGTCATCGGGCAACATAATCGGAATTCCACAGAGTCGGACTATTAGAAAGGGATGGCATACTGCAGTGAGAATCAAATTAGTTCCCAGCAATAGTGCCAATTCAGCAAACAGCAGGCCCAACATGTAATACCGGTGATTATACTCCCCAATGCAACAGTCCAACCAAAAGCTGTGATGATCACGTCGTCGAATACATGCTTGACACACAGTGCAGTGGAAAGTGCGTGGATGCTTGCGACAGTTTTGGCATGTGGTTGATTGGTTTTTGTCATCCTCGCACTCTTCGCCATGTTCAAGCCAAAGGGCAGTCTGTTGTTCATCCTCCTCAGTTATATCTACCAACTCGTCGTCATCTGCAGAACTTTGTACTACATGGTTCATTGTCGCATATTTCTTTGTCGTCCACAGACAGTAAAGTGAGAATAGCACAAAGATGACTAGAATATAATTCTCCTCCGGCAACAATTCCAATAACGGAACGGCAAACTCAAATAGCGCAATCATACAGACCACAGAGCAGAGGATCCACATGAAAAAGAACTTTGTGCGTGGTACTGTTTGCTTAAGGAAATAGTAGGCGTATGAGAGGAAAGCGCTGCTTGCGAGGAACATAATAACGGCTGTGTATGCATTAATCGCCGCAATTCCAAAAACGAAAGGAATCACCACGATAGGCACCAAAGTGTCCAATGAGACTTGCTTGGCACCATCCCGCCAAGGAATTCGCAGCCGGTCCTGGAATGTGAGCAACATGCCTTTGCGATGACGAGGATCGACACGTTTGCAGAAAATTAATCTATATAGAAATATAATGTGTGCCTTTGAGTGATGGGTACAGATTTTTAAAAGATTCGGAACTCACCGATCAAATACTAAGTCAAAGTCCTCGCAGTTACAACAACATCCTAATATATGGTAGCGCTGATTATCTTTGTTTATATATTCGCAACAACAAAGAGCCTGGTCGGTTTCCTTCTCGGAAGTTGAGAAATTTTGTGATTGGCCAATGTAATCGGCTCCTTTGTCAGGAGAGACTGGAGATGTTCCAATAGAGTCCATATTGAAGTTCGGTAATGCGAAAAATGGACAAAAACCAAAGTCAAATCCGAATTATTAAATCCATGCAGCATGTAAAATTTTAATAATTTCTGTTATTTTATTTCTGTCAAATAACAAATATATGTTTCAAGTTGTGGATGAACTGAGTAATAAATAATCATTAAATTTTCTCTTACGCTACAAATTTTCGACAGCTCTCACAAATGTATCGAATCAACCAAAAGCAAGAACAACAAACATCAGATAGGACTTTTGGCCGGTCGACGACGAATCAAAAAGCATATATCAAATCAAGACATATGCTAATTGGTGTATTTACAGATTAGAAAGAAATATTATGTCATGATTAAAACATAAATTTACAATTTCCCGTGTTTATCAATTTCGATGTCTAAACAAAATAAAACAAATCATGCCACTCCGAAAGAGTAGCGAATTCAACATTTCCTTTCAGAAGTATGATAGAATAGAACATAACAGTGTGTTTTGGAAAAATAAAAAATAAACAACCGTTTTTATATTCGTTTTAATTCTAAAATTTCCCTTGAAACCCCATCTACAGAACTCCACAGTATTGTGGTTCCAAAGCGTCCATCTTTAACTATTAATTCCTCGAACTGCCTCAGTCCACCACCAACTCCAAAATAGTAAGTTTTAGCTGCAACTAACACAATTCCATCCGTTTTCAATTTAGCATCCAACGCGTCTAGAAGCTTTTGTTGATTTTGGGGATTATATATTGTCTCAGATGTGAGAATAACATCGAACTTATCATTTTGTTCCGAGAACGCAACATATTTGCTCCAATCGCCAGAGTAAAATTGGACATCAGTGCGTAATTTTTTCAGGCTCAAGTCAGTTTCAATCGGAGGTTTCGGTACGTTCAATATGACATTTGGAATTGTAATTTTCTCCAAAACATCTTTATTCTGAAATATGTTCACAAATGCTCAAATTATAGAGGAATGGTTTTGATTATTAAAACCTTACATAATCTTGAAATTGAACTTTAGCTCCGCTTTTATATGCGAAAATACCCAGCACTCCAGATCCGCAACCGAGGTCTAAAACTCTTTTTCCCTGCCACATATCTGATTGATAATGATCGACCATATATTTGATCAAATCTTCAGTACATTCCCAAATCTTAGCACCTCCTGAAATTTTATACGTAAGAATTTTATACCGATAGTTGGGCGTTATCAATCTTGCCTTCATATACACCAGGTATAAGATCTGAATGACTTTGTTCTGCTGCTGTTAAGTCTTTGGTTGTATCATCATTGGTTATATCTTGTAGAAGAAAACCGGATACAAGGCATGTCAATGTTAGATTCCCCGCAACTAACTCAGTTGAGTTAAGTTTGTATATATCCAAACTTTCCAAAACATCTTCTTTAGGTAGCACTTCTTCAGAGTCGTACCAATCCATAGTTAATGCTTCTTCGCTGTATGAGAGATACGTTGAATTTAGTTTTATATAACTCCACAAAAATATTGAATACCTTTTGCGTTTAGGTTCGCCCTGTTCTTTAAGAAATTCATTACCAGTTTCAATTTCATCAACTTTGAAATCAAACTTAAACATGTTTGGTTTGAACCACCCTATGTCAAAAACTAAGCGAATGAAACGAATGGATATGAATTAAATATGATTAAAACTATAATACATATATAATATAATATATAATATAAACTGACAAAACACTTGTTTTTAAATTCAAGTATTATTAATGTATGCTATTTTGAATATCAGATTAATTACCTTATTAAATTAGGTCTGCAAAATGTTTCGTTTCGATATGTTCACCGCACGTGTGACTTTGAGATGCCAACTTTTTTTCAGTGAACGCAAGTGAGAGCAAAAGAATATGTACCCAGTTCCAAGTATATGTTGTTTTATTTTTATTTGTTTTTATTGAATTAACATCATAGTTGAAATAAATATTAAATCTTTTCATTATCTGTCTTGGCTTAGAGTGAATTATTTTATATATTGAGTGACTGGAAATTTTTTTGTTTGGCAACGCCAAATTGTGACAAGTTGATTACTATTCTTGGAACAGTCGATAACGAAACACTTTGCTAGCATAATATTTTTCTCTGCCCCCATTTTTTTTTGATTTGTAAAAGAAATATATAATAATCAAACTATAAAAAAAAACAATTTGTTATAAACAATGGGCGATCAGTTTCCAGGCGTACGAAATCTATAATCCACGTTGAATATATATAAATTGTAATTTTATTGACAGGGGCAACAGCGACCACAGCAGATGATGTCTGCTGCACCCGGTAATGGAGGCCCGCCACAATCGCTTATGCAGATACAAGTTGCTCCGCCAGGAGGTATGGCACCACCGAGTGGGATGCGTGCTCCGGCGGGAATGATGCCAGGATATCAAGCTTTAACTGGACATCAGCAAATACCACCACCCCAGCCTTGGAATCAGAAGAATTCTTCATCCAGTGGGAGTGATGCCGCAATAAACGACCAGGGAAATAAACCAGTACCACTTATGTCGGTTCGGGTTCCCAACCCAAAAATAGCGGATGCTCCTATCGTAATGAATGAGAATGGCGATCGGGACAATTCGATACAGAACGCTGATGAACAAGAGGGCTCGGGAGATGAGAGTGGAAAGGATTCTAAAAAGTCCACAGAAGTGGTTTTGCCAAAAGCTTTGGAGGATGTTCTGGCTCTCAAGGATCAGCGTGCAGCAGAGTTTCATGTAAATACCGAAGATTTTAGCTCAACGGATACTGAAGTAACGGGCAATGCAGGTAAACACATTCCAAGCGGTGTCATTAGTAACGACTATGCTGATGGGGAGGATTCTGATGACGATGGCGATGTACAAACAAATGGTGCATTGTCAAAGCTGGGGAAACAAAGTAAAGCGGAGAAAAATAAAAAGAAAAAGCGTAGAAAGAAGCAGAATCGCAAACTTCGACAACAACGAGAGGTTGAGCGTCAACAAGAGAAAGATATTCTCGAAAAGGATAAGGAGGTCGATTCTGGATTGGCAACAGGGGGAGAGGATGATAGTCATTCAGAGAAAGTTAAGGAAAAACCTAAAGATAGGGAGAAAGATAAATCGAAGGACAAAAAAAGCAGGAGCAAGAAAAGCGAGGATGGTGAGGTAGAAAAATTGGAAAAGTCAGATGATGTGACTATTGAGTAAGTTTAAGATATGTCATTAACATAATCTAAGTTAATTATGTATATATTTTGTTTAGATATGTTCCCGAAAAAATTACAATAGCAGATTTAGCTCCAATGTATCGTCAATTCTATCGTGTCTTTGAAATTTTCAAACTTGAAAATAAACCCAAACCTGCAGAGAAGGACAAAGCAACAGACAATGATTCCGGAAATACACAGAAAAAATCGAATATAAAGGATATCGACGATGATGACGACGAATTGGATGATGTGAGTTATTTTTTGTAATCTTAATTTTAACGTTAATCCTTTCTTCTGATTTAGGATCCCAAAGATGACAAAGAAAAGCTATCAAAGCGAAAGTTAAAAAAACTTACACGTCTCAGTGTAGCTGAACTAAAGCAGCTCGTTAATCGTCCAGACGTAGTTGAGATGCATGATGTTACTGCGCGCGATCCAAAATTACTTGTGCAACTAAAGGCATATCGCAATACTGTTCAAGTACCCCGCCACTGGTGTTTCAAACGCAAATATCTTCAAGGGAAAAGAGGCATTGAGAAGCCACCCTTTGACCTTCCTGCATTTATTAAAAAGACAGGAATAATGGAAATGCGTGAGTCCCTGCAAGAAAAGGATGATGCTAAGTCTCTGAAGTCAAAAATGCGTGAACGTGTTCGACCAAAAATGGGGAAAATTGATATTGATTATCAAAAATTACACGATGCCTTCTTTAAGTGGCAAACCAAACCACGCATGACCATCCACGGCGATCTGTATTACGAGGGAAAAGAGTTTGAGACACGTTTAAAAGAAAAGAAACCTGGTGATCTCTCGGAAGAGCTACGCATAGCTTTGGGAATGCCAGTAGGCCCAAGTGCACATAAGATTCCACCGCCATGGCTCATTGCGCAACAACGTTACGGTCCACCACCGTCATATCCAAGTCTTAAAATTCCCGGCTTAAATGCGCCGATTCCCGAGGGAACCTCATTTGGTTACCACGCTGGAGGTTGGGGCAAACCACCAGTAGATGAAAATGGCAAGCCGTTGTATGGTGACGTTTTTGGAACGAATATTATAGATATGGACGTAAGCTACCTTTTATCTATGCTCATATGCACAGTTTTTAATTTTTACTTTACATTCAGAACGGTATTGACGAAGGCGACATTGAACGCAATCAGTGGGGTGAACTGGAGTCAGAGTCTGAGGAATCGTCGGAGGAGGAGGAAGAAGATGGTGAAGATTTAGGCAACCAACCGGACGAAAGTGGGTTAGTTACACCTGCTGAGGGTCTCGTTACTCCGTCAGGTCTCACCAGTGTTCCTGCTGGTATGGAAACTCCTGAAAACATTGAGCTACGCAAGAAGAAAATAGAAGCGGAAATGGAAGAGTAAGTTCAATTTTAATTTTACAATTTCAGATTTTTTACTTACGTTTTTTTACATTGCAGTAATGAAACTCCAGTGTTGTATCAAGTGTTGCCTGAAAAACGATCAGATCGTGTTGGTGCATCCATGATGGGCTCCACTCACGTCTATGATATAACCGGTGTAAACAAACAAGCAACAACCCGAACTGCAACCACCACTGATCGTGAAGGCACCGTTGAGTTGGCTTTGGATCCATCGGAATTGGATTTGGATAATGATGCTATGGCTCAACGATATGAACAACAAATGCGAGAACAACAAAATCACTTACAAAAAGAAGATCTTTCTGATATGTTGGCAGAACATGTTGCACGTCAAAAATCGAAACGCAAACGCCAACAAGCCGATCCTGCAAAAACCACGAAGAAATATAAGGAGTTCAAGTTTTAGGAAATTCGCAGTTATATGTATGCAAATATGTATTTAATTAACATTTTCTTTTTTCTTTAATGTTTGGATTTAATCATAATATTCTGTCTCATATTGCTGCCAAAGCGGTACAAAGTTGGCAGTTTAATAAAGTTCTAAGTATTTCTATGAAAAAAGGACTATTGAATTGTTGTTTATTATTCTTGATTTCGTTCTAGTCCACAGCATATTAAAATTTGAAGTTGCGATTGAAATTAGTTTATTTAATTTAATAGTTATTATTATTATTATAATTACATTTACACATTACGATTTAAATCATTTTTCGATGGAGAGTTCGTAGATTTCATTATACACTCCCTAAAAATTGTAATATTTTAAATGAATTACTTTTTCCATTTCATGTTTCTTGGTCGCTGTTCTTCGACTTCTTATCGCCTATATCATTATAATAATTGTAAAATTATTATTAGCATTACAGTTAATTAAATTTTTAACAGTTTCCTATTCGCATAACTCTCACTTTAGCCCAGTTACAAAATATTTATATTATATGAAACATTAATTGATAATACAAAAAGAGCAACTGTGAAACGACGATAAAAAATAATTTCTAAGCCAGAAACATAAATCGCGATAGACTCTCACTGTGTTCATCAAGATTTTTGTCCTTTAGTAGAGCAATTACAAATTATAATTTGTAAATCGCTTCATAAGCAGGGGTTTGCTGTCATTCTTCCATTTGCTCGTTGAGTTGTGCGAGCAATGCTGCTCGTTTCGATTCAAGTTCACTTTCACTAAGTGCTTGCTCATCACCATTGCGTGATGAGGTACCCGAATGTAATTTGTCAGATCCAATACTACTGGGACTGAGCGGTGAAGGCGATCGAACATGTTTGGAACGTGATTCTTTATCCCTTTTAGTCTTCTTATCCTTTTTCTTTTTTTTAGATGGGGCGATTATAAGATCTACCACTTGCATAGGGGGCGTTGGAGATATGACTGGTGAAATACCACGATCAGAATCAAACGACGACTTAAAAAGAGAGACATTATTATAGAATTGATTATATTTAAATAGTAAGTTGCATAACTTGTGTTACTTACTGCTCTAGATGATCTCTTATGTTTTCGTTTTTTCTTTTTCTTTGAGATGCGCTCACTCTCAATACTCACGCTTGAACTTATAGATATCTAAAATTTGTATAGGCTTAAAATAAGTTCATTTTGGAACTGACAAATAAAATTACCGATCTCGATCTAGATTTTCGCTTTTTTGTTTTCTCGCGATCGACTTCAGAAAGTTCATTTTCAATATCCTACAAGAGAAATACAAAATAATATCACTTGTATACTTAAGTCACTTAATAATACATACCGATTTGGAGCTAGAATGTGTTCGTTTTCTATGTTTTTTGTTTTTCTTTACTTTTCGTGACCTAGAGTGATGATGACTACAAGCATCTTCACTTTCTTTAATAAAGTCTTCCCAAATTTTCTTCACTCCAAACTCTTTGTCATATATTTCAAAGGCTTCCAAGTGTTCAACAAACTTTCTAGCAGTATCGTATGAATCGCTAGACGACAAATTTGACTCTAGCCACGCGCCTTTGATTTCATTTTCCAGTTTGCGCAGTCGTCTGTTTTCCTCCTTAATGCGTTCCTTTTCAATCGCTTCAGCCTAAAAAATATATAAAAACAATTTCTGAATATTATATAATATAACATCATCATACCTTTTCCAGTAGGGCATTATAAGTAAGCTTTACATTGCCTGCATCTAAGTTCGCTGAACGTTTATCCTCGCAAACGACTGTAGCGAAGTCTTCGAAAGTGGTATTTGCTTGCACTGTGAACTCCTTTTCTTTAAGTATTTCGCGAATTATTTTCTTCTCATCGTGGAAACGCGCTTTCAAATCCTCCACATAAAATTTAAACAAATCCAATGGCGTTGATCCGGGTTGACCCAACATGGCGGAAAATCGTAAATCGGCGGATATAATGGGATACAGTTCAACCCACAGAGACATCGAAGTCAGTTTACCTTCCTCGTGCAGGGAATCCAGTAAGGTTAGGAATGCATCGCGATTCTTTCGCTGTTGTCGTTTTAAGCGTTTCTTTTCACGTTCGCGTTCCTCCTCCTCCTCCTTTTCAAGAGTACGTATATGTTCTTCAAACACAATTAGCGCGTCTTCCTTATCCATGCCTAATAGGTTTACGTCGTTTTTAAATGAGACATTTTCTAACAGCATCACCTGTGCTTCCGACCAGGTCGTGGCATATGTAATCGTTGTCATCGACTCAAGCAACTCTCCCAAAACTTTCATATTTCGCTTTTTCAGTACTCGCGCTTCTTCCTTTTCCCGTTTTGCCAAGTTAAAGATACAATCCTCATAAATGTCTCGTCTGTCTTGATCTGGAACAGTAGTCCAAATTTTGTTGTTCGCAAACACTTCCTCACATTTATAATATTTTAATTGTGAGTTCATTTTGTCTGATGACATAAGAAAACGCTCCAAATCCTCTTTGGCCTTTTTAGCACGCAAACGCGACTCTTCTCGTTCGTCTTTAAGTTTTTGTGTTTTGTACGCATTGAATGTTTGTTTTTTCTCATTGAGGTTCTTAAAGGAATTGTAGCGTGGATCTTTCGATATAATTTTTACACATTGATCCCAGTTTGCATTCGAAGGAACATTTTTTTCGCGTAATAAATCCTTGAATGCCTCAATAGCTTCCTTTTTGTCTTTAAATACAAGCTTTGTATCCTCAGCTGACTCCTTCTTATCTAAAAGTTTGTTTTTATATATTTAATACATTAAGTCATTTAGTACTCTTTCACTCACTTTCTTTAGTTTCTTTGGCACTACTTTGAGGTATTTCTATCGATGCCAAAGTCGCCGCCATTGCTTGGTCCAAAGCTGATGATGAGTTCTCATTGCTTCCCGGAGTCGCTGGAGAATTTATATCCGGCGTACCGATCTTTATTACCGCAGGCAAAGTAGCGGGTAATATGTTAGCTAATGCAGCTGGTGGCACGATGCCTGCCAGCGAGGATGATGTCATTGCTGCAACTGCTTTAGCCGCTGCAGCCGCTCTAGGAAAAGACACGAATAAAATCAGAATATTTTATTTATGGTATTTAACTAGGTATTAAACTCACTCCTCTGCCTTGACCTTTGCCTGCATCTCAGTAAATTCCGGTGGTGGTTCCCAGCGAGATTCTTTTGTCGAAACGTTGTGGTAATAGACTTTCCCGTTGTCTGAACGATATTCTTTCCAGGGACATTGATTAATAATGCGCTCCGCTGGTGTCATCAATTCCTCCGGTTTCTCCCATGAGCTCTGCTTTGTTGTATTGTTGTAATAATAGGGACGCCCGTCAGGTGCTTTGTGCTCAGTCCACTCTGTGTTCGTTGCAGCACCAAAGGCGGCAGCGATTTCGGGTGGCGGTGGAGCTCCACCAAATCCTGGAGGTGGAATATTAAATTGCGGCACCATAGGAGGAAATCCCAAGCCACCTATTGGTGGTACAGCTGCAGGAGGAACATTCATTTTGAGGTGACTTTAAAGGGATTCTGTATCCGTTCGTCCGTCACTGGCGAAGTTTCAGGTGTACATAACCTCAAAGAGAGGCGAAATAATTTTTTTCGTTGATTTTTTTTTTTACTTGTCGTTTGGTTTTTCTGCTCAAAATTTTCAAGCCCAATTTTAAGAACCTCACTTCTTCTGTTGTGCAATTATATTGCGTTACTCCTTGAACTACTATTAAATAAGTATTTATTTACAAATTAAACATTTTTCTAAATTTATTAAATGCAAAATACACCAAACTCGATGCGGTTTCTTCGATAGGGCTGCACAAATAGTTGACGTTTGTAAATCGCTTCGGCAACAGAAAAAACGCTTTAAACCAACGAGTAAATATAAACTGACACTTCGCATATAAGAACGATAGAAGCAATGACGAGTGGCGAATGTGATGTTTAGAGTTGCCAGATCGATTCTTAAGCTGATATTGATATCTTAAGAGAATTGCTGAAAATCATTGAAGAAAGAGCGGTCTGTGGGGTGCATTTTTTCTAACCGCTATCCATTGAGATATGGTAACACTTTGGATGGTAATTCAAAACAGCTGTAGTATTTTTACGTCGTTTTGTTGTTGTTTGTTGTTGCTTGGACACAATAGTCTATGAATGAGGGGCGTAAAGGTGAGGGGTTGAAATGATGTGCATCAATGGTGGCAATTATTAGGTTCAAAGATGTCTATGAAAATAGTTTCGACGAAATTATACGCTACAGCGAGCCTAGTGTAAAGTTTAATTCAGCACTAAAAAATGAAGTTATTTGTTCCGATTTGAAGAAGATCTGCGGTAGCGGCAGAATAAATGTGAAGTTTGCAATCTACAAATAATTACATCACCTTGCATAATTACGTCACTGAATTAACAACGGTGTGAACTGCAGCTTGGAGCGGGCCAACTTTCCGTTCCGTGAACACGAGGGTTATTGCCTTTCGCCCAGTTGAATTCTCAATTCGCAGTGATGAAGGTGTACGGATGGCAGAAGTATCTGCCTCGGTCCTTTCAGCAAATTTTTCGTATCAAGGTCGTTTTCGTAGCGTTACTCGTGCTGTCATGTCTAGTCCTGATCCTGAACTACCCGAACCAGAATGATGTGCGTTATTGCTTTGTCGACCGAAGCTCTCATCAGCAAACGTTACCCGGATTGCAGCGACTGGAGGATGTACTTCTGGCCGATCGAAAGCCAACGCCAGGGAAGAGCATTTTCTTTCACGAGACCAGCTGCCATCTGGCATTGAAATCAAGTATGGATTCTATATTCGACTCGTTTGGTTCAGTTGTGCGTTCTAAAGCAAACGCCGTGGATGCTGCGACTTCAACATTGCCACCCGGGATCAATATCGTGCGCCTCAACCCTCGCCAAGCCTGTGCCGTCGAATCAGCCGCCCTCCACAATCCAAGTTTCGATGTTTTCGTTCTGTTTGCCAGCGCCGTGTACAGTGACAATGGAACAGCGCAGCCTCTTCTGGATGCAGTCACCTCTTATCCAAATGTACATATGCGTAACTTGAACTTGTGGACCTATGCAGCGGACACACCGATCTACGAATGGCTGAAAAGCGGCGAATTATTCACATCGAAGTAAGTGTTAGGTTTTTGCTTAGTCAAACAGTTATTTTATTTTGTCAATTTTTAGATACGTTCTCTCCCATATATCCGATTTCCTTCGATACCTGACGCTATGGCGATGGGGAGGCACATATCTGGACTTGGATGTTATAGTACAGAAGAGCCTACAGGACGTGCCGCCAAATTTTAGCGGAGCTGAATCTAAACTAGCTATTGCGGCAGGCGTTATGAATTTCTCGCCCGATGGTTTTGGCCACGAGGTAGCTGAGCTCTGCTTACGCGACTTGCAGCGAAACTTCGACGGCAACGATTGGGGCAACAATGGCCCGGGAGTCATTACTCGTGTATTGCAGAATATTTGTCATACGCGAAATATTGCTATAATGAGCAGAGAGCGTTGCTTGGGGTTTAATGTTTACCCCAAGGAAACATTCTACGCGATAGCATGGCCGTTGTGGGAGCATTTCTTTGAAGCTCAATACCTGGAGGAGACTTTAAAGCAAACCGAGAACTCCTACGTGGTTCATGTGTGGAACAAGCATTCGATGCAGAGGCGCGTTAAGGTGGGCTCAAACGTGGCGTATGGAAAACTTGCAGAAAAACATTGCCCCAAAGTTTATGCCGCAAGTGGTGAATTCTTCTAGTCATAATCTAACCCATTAAATTGTATATAATTTCATGCGTTTAAAATAGCGGAGGGTTGAAACATTAAATAATACTACAATAACTTGTTTTATGGAAATCCCCCCACCACTATGTATTAGTAACACAATGTATATATTACCCTCTGCTCTTACATTTAGTATCTTAAGGAAAGTTACTGCACTTGCCAAAGATAGAGGGAATTTGACATTCCTTCGGGTTTATTCCGAAGTGAAACAAACTCGAATACAAAGCCACAGAATCTTTTTTACTTAGTGAACCCATCAAATTATTTTGTAGACTACCTACACTCATTTTTAGACGTATACAATATACATATGTATGTATAAATTATATATTTGTATGTGTGTAATTGGTGATATTGGTCTAGTGTATGGAATTGGAATATGTTTGACGTATGTTTATCGAAACTAATTGCTTATATAGAACGATCAGTGCTCACGTAGTTTTATATTTTTTAGCAAAAGCTTATATTTATTAGAATCATATCTAATGCATGCATTTTACAGAGCCCGAATTTAACATATTTGTATTATAGAATCTCTGTTCTTTGATTGCTCAAACGAACAATAATTTACATTTTAATAAATACTATTAAGTGGTATTTGCACACAAACTGACTGCGTTGTTTCTCACCCGTGACTTCTTACAACTCTCGTCAAGTTGCAGCAACCGTTTTCTTACTTTTCAAACGCCTTCTCCGCTATTTCAGTGAATTTTTTCTCCCGACCAGTTGCGAGGGAGATTCCCATTTCTCCAGCAAGCGAAATGGTTCCGTCGCGCAGGTGCCGAACGAAACTCGTGCTTGTTCTCCTGCTGTCATCGGCAATCGTTCTGTGGTGGAACCACCCGGATCGCAATAGTGCGCGGTGCTGCTTTGCGAATCGCCAACGTTTCTACTGGGGTCAACCGACCTTGGAGGACGTTCTGCTGTCCGGCCGGAAGCCAACCCCGGGCCAGACGATCTTCTTCCACGAGACCTGCTGCCACCGACCACACCGGCCAGGGGAGGAGCGCGCCGCATTCGGCCTGTTCGGGTGGATGGAGCCAGCCCTGATTCGCCTGAGTGCGCGGCAAGCCTGTGCCATCGAGTCGGCAGCTCGGCACCACTCGGATCACGACGTGTTCGTGCTCTTCGCCAGCGGCGTCCTGAGTGCGGACGGGTCCCGGGACCCCCTGCTGTCCGCCGTCCTCGCATACCCCAATGTGCATCTGCGCAACGTGAATATCTGGAGCTATGCCGCGGACTCCCCAGTCCACGACTGGCTGACGCACGGCCAGCTCTTCACGTCGAGGTGAGTGGTCGCAGCCGTGGGATAACATGTCGATAACGCTTCTGCCTCTGCCTCTGCCCAGCCAGGTACCTGCGCTGGCACATCGCCGACCTGCTGCGCTTCCTGACGCTCTGGCGGTGGGGCGGCACCTACCTGGACATGGACGTCGTGGTGCAGAGGAGCCTCGCGGACGTGGCGCCAAACTTCAGCGGCGCCGAGTCGGATCGGGCCGTCGCGATCGGAGTCATGAACTTCTCGCCCGGCGGCGTCGGGCACGAGGTGGCCGAGCTGTGTCTGCACGGCTTCCGCGACCACTTCGACGGCGGCAACTGGGGCCACAACGGGCCCGGGCTCCTGACGCGGGTCCTGCAGCAGGTCTGCCGCACCGATAACATTTCCGCCATGAGCCGGGTGCGCTGCCGGGGCTTCGAGGTGCTGCCGCCCGAGGCCTTCTACGCGGTCCCCTGGCCGCGGTGGAGCGAGTTCTTCGAGGCGGAGTGGCTCGAGGAGACCCTCAACCGGACCCGGGCGTCGTACGTGGTCCACGTCTGGAACAAGTTCTCGCGGCAGAGGCGCCTCGAGGCGGGCGCGAATGCGGCGTACGCGAAGATAGCGGAGCAGCACTGCCCGAGGGCGTTTGCCGCGAGCGGCGACCACTTCTAGAAGCCGGCGACTGGGTTGAACCACTGTTTATTGTACTATTCACTACTGTACTAATCTATTCCACTATACATCACTATTCTATACTATTCACCTATTCAACTATTGTACACGTGCCTTAGGCTAGCAGGACTAACAATAAACGGGCGCCGGCAGCCTCACATGCACTGCACCTGGACGTAGCGCAGACACGCCCCAATGTTGTCCTCGGCACTGCCCTTGCCCGCCCCGTCGCCGAAGTGCACCCCGATGTAGAAGGGCGTCACGGTGGACTCGACGCGGCACGGACTCGCGCCCGACGAGCAGAACTGGGAGCCACAGTGCACGGGCTCGCAGCCGGGCAGCGGCCCGAAGCCGAAGCCGGCCCCCACCCCGGTGCCGATGAAGTCCTCGATGATGCAGGGCATCGTGATGCGGTCGGTGCACGTGCTGAAGAACTGGCGCTGCTGCCGTCCCTGGTGCGCCTGGTGCGGGCCGTGCGCTCCCTCCGGGGCCTCTTGCTGTGGGTGCGCCGTCCGCGCGCTGCGCCGCCGGAACCTGAAGTCGAGGGCGTTGCGCAGGAAGCCCAGGATGTCGAAGCCGCCGCTCACAGGGCGCGGCCGCCGCGAGACCGAGGAGAGGAACGACGGGGTCGACGAGTCGTCGCCACCGCCGGAGCCCTCGACCTCGTCGTTGAGCGGCGAGACGGGGGCCACCGAGGTCTCCTCCGTGGCGTTGGCGGCGTCCGCGGCGACGGCGGCCTCCGTGGCCTCTGGGGCCGGTGCTGGGGGAAGATGGCAATGGATCGGTCTTTGCCAGAAACGCAAACACTCGCTACTCACTCGTCGTGGACGACGTAGTCGTCGTCGGCGTCGTCGATGTGGTGGTGGTCGTGGTCGTGGTCGTGGTGGTCGTCGCTTCGGTGGTGGTCGTGGTAGGCGTCGTCGTCGCGGGGCTGGTGAACGTCGTGGGCGTGGAGGGCGCCGTAGTCGGCTCCGCGGCCGGCATGGTCGGGGGCATCTGGGCTATCTGTGCCATCTGGGCCATCTGTGCCATCTGGGCCATCTGTGCCATCTGGGCCATCTGGGGCATGTCGGCGGCGTCCGGGGACGAGCGCAGCGGGGCGCTGGAGCCGATGCGGAAGGACTGCTCGTCGCAGGGCTGGTACACGATGGAGCACATCTCCTGCTCCTGGCGCATGCAGATGCGGTAGTGCTGGTTGGCCAGGTGGCGCCCGTTCTCGGCGAAGTTGAAGGTCTGCGGACGAGAGGGTCAGCGGGTGCGACAGGGGCGAGGTGGGGGCGGCGACCAACCTGGATGATGCCCTCGGGGCCCGAGTGGTACTGCAGGCAGCCGGCCGGGGCGCGCTGGCTGAACGGGATCTGCGCGATGCGGATCTCCCAGAGGCGGATCGGCAGGAAGCGGTTCGAGAAGTGCATCGTGATGTCGACCAGCGGCTCCTCGGCGCTCTCGTTGGCCGTCGCGTTGCGGCCCGGGTAGAGCTGCGCGTAGGTCACGGGCCGCAGGTGGCCGTAGAGCGTCTGGCGCGGCAGGGCGCGGCTGCCGACGTCGTAGTAAACTAGGGGAGGGAGCGGTCGGTCAACTGGGGTCGCTGCGGGGCGTGGCCCAACCACTCACTGTGCTGTCCGCTGTTCTGGCCGCAGAGCGAGAACGGGCCGCCCGGGCCGCCGCTCACGTTGAACACGTCGCCGTCGCAGACGCCGGTGCGCCGGTTGGGCTGCCCCAGCGAGAAGTGGTAGAAGTCGATGCGCAGCTGGCTGATGTCGGCGCTCAGCATCTTCACCTTCAGGCTGCAGGAGCTGAAGTTGTTCGGCATGAAGCTGGGGAAGTTCGGCGACACCAGGTACGTGATGTTGTTCGAGATCGTCTCGTTGCAGCCGGCGACGACTGACCGAAAAAGAGTGCGAAATGCGATTAGCAAAGGCAGGGCGACGGATTCGAGGGCAGCTCACATATGCAGCACACGCCGAAGCCCATGGCGCACTCGCCCTTGGCCTGGCCGCCCTTCATCCGGCACTCGTAGGCGTTGAAGCAGGTGCCGGTGCGGCGGCCGTCGTCCGACAGGCACTCGCCGTCGACGGGCACCGGGAACAGGTGAATAACTGCAACGGCGGGGCGAGGCGAAGCCAGACGCCAGAGAAGGTTACTCTAAATTCCTAATCGAACCGGGCGAGGGAAAGGCAGCAGCAAGACGAGGCTCTTTGGTCGAGTTCGCCGCTCAAGTCTTTCGCCCCGCCTCGTTCGTTGCCGCGTCTTTCGTTCGGGCTCGTGGAAGCCAACGATGACGGGGAAACGCAAGAATTCCGTCGAATATTCAAATTCTCACCTTTGCTTTGTCTGCCCGACTCCCCGCTTGTCGCTCTGCTACCATTGTTGTTGCTGTTGTCGATACTGTTGCGCCAGGTCTCGCCGCCAAGTGAGCTCGAGATGAGCTCCAGGTCGTCAGCGCGCCGCATCGCCTCACGGAAGTCGCCCTCGTGCGTCCAGTCGCCGCCGTCCGATTCCGCACTCTCATCCTCGGCGCCGTCGGCCACCGCACTCCAGATATCGTGGTGCTTCATGGGCGGCCAGGCGCGCCGCTCGAGGCCGTCCGCCGCCTCGCCGTCCTGTGGGGCCGCGGCCGCGGCCGCGAACAGACGCGGCGCCACCGCGCTCGCCGCCACCAGCAGCCCCCACCACCAGCAGCTCCTCTGGCGCCTGCCGCCCGAAGACGCAGCTCGTGCATCCGCCATGACTGGGGCTCGACTGATTCCGAAGTAAGACCGAGGGCCGAGGGCCGAGACTTCGCAGCTTCCAGTGGAGATCGAGGGAAAAGTCCGGACCGACCGACGACCGACAGACTGTGCTCGAAGCGTCCGCGCCTTCTCGCTGATGGAGCGACAATGTTGGCTCCGTCCACGCGAGGCCGTCGATGTCGCGCTCGCTGGCCGACGGCCGGTGGCGCTGGCTGGCGGTTTCTGCGAGATTTCCACAACGCGATAATGACGATGTTCGCCAGTCGCAACCGCCACTTACGGAGAGAGTGTTGCGGTTTGTTTACAAGTGAGAGTCCCATTTCTCCGGCCTGCGTCGCCGTCGCCGTCGTCGTCGTCGTTGTTGTTGTCGCTGGCAGGAGCCGCAGTCACTGGATTTCTTACCTGGTCGCCGCGAATTGTCTTTCGCAGAGCCGCACCACGCAAGCGCGGAATGCGGCGAGGGCGGGAAGGGAACGAGATCGAGGAGTCCATTTCTAACTGCCAACGGAGGGCCCGGGCAGCGGCCGCGGATCGCCTGCCAGTGGCCGCTCCTCGACACAGTTCATTAATTGGGCCCCCCCACACAAGCGCCCGCGGCTGCAGCAGCAGCGTTGTGTTGCCGGTGCCGCCGCGCCTGCAGCTTGATTCGCTTTTCGTCTGAGCCGCGTTAATCGCTCGAAACACTTTCATTGATTCGCGGTGCAGTCGACGGAAATTCAATCGAAACCCATCGCGTCCGGCGATTGGAAATAAAACAAAGCGCGGCTGGCGGGCAGGGGCGACTCGCGGCTGAGGAATTAAAAATAAATGTTGTCTTGCAGGTCGGAGAGCGGGAGAGAGCGAGCGAGCGACCGAGAGGGATGGCCGAAGCCGGTGGGAACCGGGAACGGGCTCGAATTAGCAAAGTGGGTTGCGATTCCGCAGCATCATCGTCGCGCTGAGCGCTGTTGTTGTTGCTGGCGTGGTCTTGTTATCGATGATACTGGCATAGTTGTTGCTGCTGTTATTTGTTGTTGTTGCAATGGTAGTTGCTGTTTACTTTGGCGGCAGGCAAAGCGTAAAAATCAGGTTAAACGACTTGGACGCAAGATCAGAAGAAAGTTTTCGCCGTGCAGAGTGGCCAAGAGGATCTGCGGCTGCTGCTGTTGTCGTTGTCGCTGTTGTCGCTGGTGGTCGTGCGGACAGACGGCCGCGCAGTGCGTGGCGAGCCCGAGTGTGCGTGTGTGTGTGTGCGAGTGGCCATGGGTTGACATAGAAAGGCCCCTGAGCCGGGCCAGAATCAATCGGACCAACTCCCAGAAGAATGGACGCCGTTGGCGCACTGGGTCAACGCGAGGCGGCGATTGGGGCCGCTCTGGAGCAATGACAAGAGGCTTCGAGAAGACGGCGCCAACCGCTACCCGTTGGCCGAGCCGCCGAGTCGCCTATAAATGCCGCGCCCTCGGCCGACTCGGCGGCTCTCGCAGAGCGCGGTCGGCAGGCGCAGACGGCTCGACTGCCCTCGTCCGGAAGGCTTCCCGAAGAGCCTCCTGCGCAGAGGCCCAGAGCCAGCGACCTGAGGGGCTCCTGGGACCGTCTTTGACTCCGAGCCGGCCGCCCCGCAGCCTCAGCAGGTGCCTCGAGCAGGCAGAAAACCCCCTCACGCCGGCTGCTGATGACCGATCGACCGGCCGACCAGCCGCGGCTTCCCGGCTCGGAGGCCGGGCCGGCGACTGCGGCACATCAAAAGCCCGCCGACTTCGCGACCCTCGAGGCGCCGAACCTCCCCGGCCGCTGACGAACGGAACGGGGGACGAGAGGGTGGCGGGAGAGGAGAGAAACGGCTTGTTTGCGATTAGGTGTTTATTGCTTTTAATACCTTTATTAATGCCTTAGAGTTTGTAGTAGCGGGTCTTAAACTGAGCTGTTAACTTAAAGCTTAGAAGGTAGGTTAGAGACTTTGTACATGTTCTTCTTCTTCTCGTTCTTCTCGATCTGCTTCTTCTTTTTCTTTTTCTTCTTCTTCCTCCCATTGTGGATTGGTGCCGTTCGTGGCTCGTTCGTTAGTGTGCGTGTCAAGTGTGTGAGTGTGCGTGCGTGCGAGCGTGTTCGGTGCTAACCGAAGTCGTTCCTCACGAGCGTGGCAAGGCGTGCTTCTTCCTCTTCCTCTTCATCTCCCTCTCTCTTGTCAATCTGTGGTTTCCTCGCGGGCGAAATTCGGAATTTCCTCGACGGGTTCTGAAATGCATGCGAACACATACTAGACTTAAGTGTCGGCCCGACCCAGGGCGTCCCGGTCGTCCCGGTCGTCCCAGTCGGGCACGTCGACTTCTTCGGGCTCCTCGGGCGCCCTACAAGGGCTCCAGGGCGCTGGGGCCGCCGGGGCTGCCCTCGAGCTTGCGCCAGACCACGTTGCACATCTCGCGCACCAGCGCCTTCTCGCCGTCGTCCATCTGCTCGATCACGGTGCCCGTGAGGTTCCCCAGCCGGTCGCGCTCCAGCTGCTCGCGCACCTCGAGCACCTGCAGGGCCCGCACCACGGCCTCCGGGCGCCCGGCCAGCGGCTCGGCCCCGGGCTCCTGCGGCGCCGTCGCCTTCGGCTGCTGATGCTGGTGGGCTGCGGTGGCGACGACGGCGGAGGCGTTGGCGTTGGCGTTGGCGGTGGGCGTGGCGGCGGCCTGGCGCTCCTCCTCCAGCTGCTGGATGCGCCGCTCGAGCGAGCGGACGTACTGGAGCGTCTGGTCGTTGAGTGGCGCGCGCAGATGCAGGTCCTGCGGGAGAGGCGGAGACGGCGTTAGTGGGAGGTCCAGGGGGCGGGGCGGAGGGGGTCAGGGCGTACCGGCAGCTGGCGCTCGTAGGTCCGCAGGGCGGCGATCGTCGCCGGCGCCGTGGCCGTCTCGTCGGCGTTGGTGCTCGAGCTGCTGCCGTCGCCGTCGTCGCGCAGCGCGTTCCGCTGCTGCTGCGTCGAGGCGCCGCAGTTGGCGCAGAGCGCGCTGGCCGCCATCAGGGCGCGCTCCTCGTCCAGGTAGAGGCAGAGCTCCTTCAGCTCCAGGTTGTCGGTGATCAGCTCCTGCTGCTTGTCGTCGAGCTGCCGCAACTTGTTCTGCAATCGGCCGGGTCAGTGGGCGAACGACGACAGGGGGTGGGGTGTTGGGGGCGTGTGGCTCACCTGATAGGCCGAGACCTCCTGCCGCATGACGCTCGCTGTGTAGCGCCCGAAGCGTTGCCACTCGCGGGCCAGCTTGCGGCCCTTCTGCCGGTCGTCGTCCAGGAAGCAACAGAGGTCGCGCAGTTCCTGGTTGTCGTCGATCAGCCGCTGGTTCTGCTCCTTCAGCGCCCGCAGCTCGTTGATCAGCGACTGCGGGAGGGAGGGGGCGAAGAACGGGTCAGCAGAGCGAGAGGGGGGAGAGACTCGGCCACTCACCTGCAGCTGGCGGTTCTGCTCCGCCGAGAGCCGCCCCGTCGCCAACGCCGGGATCCCGGTCGAGCCCGAGTTCACCGAGGCGTTCGGCGACGGATGCTCCTGCTCCGACTTGCGCACGAACTTCAGCATGTCCTGGTGCTGCTGCTGCTGCTGCTGCTGCTCGAGTTGCTGCTGCAGCAGTTGGCCGCGATGCCGTTGATGGGCCGCCTGCTGCTGCTGGTGCTGCTGCTGGAGGTAGCGCGGGCCGCCCTTCAGCGAGTCGGGGATGAAGACGCTGGACAGCTGCGGGATCTCGGGCGGGTACTTCAGGGGCAGGTCCGCGAAGTAGGCCGACTTCGGCGCCTGCTGCTGCTGCTGGCTGCTGCTGCCGTTCAGGTGCTTGAGGATGCCGGTGGCCGCGGGCTGCGGGGGCGGCTGGTAGCGGGGCGGGATCGTGTGCGCGGCGGCCTTCAAGTGGCCGGCGGCCCGCAGCGCCTGGAGGTGGTGGAGGCTGCGGCGCGAGTGGGCGCCGAGGCCGCTGGCTGCAGTCGTCGCCGCCTTGGCGGGATGTTGCGACGCCTGGGCCGGGTGCTGGAGCTGGCTCTGACTCTGACTCTGGTGCGCTGGGAGTTGCTGTTGCTGGTGCTGCTGCGCGGCCGACGCCGTGGGGGCTCCTGTGGGGGCTGCCGAGTGGCTGTTGCTGCTGCTGCTGCTGGTGGGAGTCGCGCCGGCGGCCGGGTGTTGCTGCTGCGAGTGGTGGTGGTGGATTGTGGCGACCGTCTGCAGCTGGTTGGCCCGAGCGCCCGGGTTCGTCGCCGCCGTCGTCGTCGTCGCGGTTCCGCTCGGTGGCTGCGTCGCCTGGTGCAGATGGTGCGAGGCGGGCGCGAGCAGCGAGCGGCGCTGCTGCTGTGGCTGCGGCTGCTGCTGCTGCTGCTGCAGCTTGTTGACAACGGCCTGGTGCGCGGCCGACTGCTGGAGTCCTTTGCCCCCGATGTGGTTGTTGTTGTTGTTGCTGTGGTGCGAATGGAGCTTTGTTGTCGTCGCTGCCGTTGCTGCAGCCTTCAAACTGGAGGCCGCCGTCGGTGTGGTTGTTGTTGTTGCTGTTGTGATTGCCGCGTGCGAGCTCAAGACGAAATTGCCGTTCAATTTGCTGCTGCTGCTGCTGTTGCTGCTGTTGCTGATTATGTTAATATTATTGTTGATTTTTGTGTTGCTATTGATGGTGTTGTGGTTGTTGTTGTTGTTGTTGTGATTGGTGTTGCTGACGCCGGACATTTTAATTGCGTGTGTCTTTGGGGAAACGTGGTCGTGGCTGGTGCTGCGGGGCGGTGACGATGGCGTTGCCAACTACTCGTCTATCATCGCCGCCGTCATCGTTGACATACTGCCGTTGTTGTTGCTGTCGCTGCTGCTGCGGAAACAAAGGCGAGAGAGAGAGAGAGTGAGTGGGCGGGCAGGAGGAGCGATCGGTACAAATTGCTGCAATTAATCGTGATGCAATGCAAACATCACTGTTGTTGGCGTTCATGCCGTTAGTGTTGTTGTTGGTGTTGTTGTTGTAGTTGTTGTTACTGTCCCTGCTTCCAATGGAACTGGAGCGAATTTTCGGCTCGGTGGCCGCGCGGAATCCGAAGCCCGACACCCGCCACTGCCGTCGTCTGAAAGTGAACGCGATCGCAATTGCAGGCCAGAGCAACAGTTGCTGCCATCGCAGATGTTCCACTTGTTGTTGTTGCTGTTGCCGCCATGGTTGGCGACCCACGCGACTCGCCGTCGGCGTTGTTGTTGCTGCTCTGCGCGTCACACGCTGTCGAACCGCCGGCGTCCGCCGGAACCCCAAATTCGGAGTCCCCTGAACTGACAACTTCCGCCACGGCCCGCCGATGGGACGGGCCGAGGCGTGGCGGGGCGGGGCGGGGCGTGGTGTTGCGAAAATCGGCGGTGGCTGAAGAATCGTTGCTAAAGTTGGACACTGCGAGGTGAGACCATTGGAGTTTCCATCGGGGAAACGAGGCGAAAAATATAATTTGTACCTTGACTACCGCGAAGAGTCCAAAGCACGAAACTCG